>JAPYXD010000715.1:2846666-4270000 GCA_030998225.1 Diplolepis rosae
CCGATTTTACCGATGTTGTCTTACAAATCGGGGCGATACGCGCACAAGCTTCTCAGCTTTCTTGTTCTTTCGAAACACAGTGGTAAACACTTGGTTTCACTCCCGAACTGGACCGGTTGCACACAGCTTTTAAATTTGGTTCTAAATTTGTTTCTAAATTTGTTTCAAAATTTGTTTCTACGCGATACTTTTACCCAATTTACGTCCTGAAACACCCCCTAGTGTACTCGAATTTTCGACTCTGAGGAGCCTTCGGCAGTGTCTCCACAACGTGGGATTTTTCGGCCCCCACCACGTTGCCATCTGGGAGAAACACATGCAAACGTGGCGTGTCAGTGTGTCGACTCTGCTACACGCTGCGGTCACCAGCTTCGTGTAAAGCCGAAGGTGCACGAAGACGGACTTCGTTACAATGCTTGAGTTTTCAAGTTATTTTTAGATTTCACGCCTTCGTTTATCGAGTCGAAATTAAGAATTGTATTTTTCTCGAGTACGTGCAAAAGAGGCGCGAAGCAGACGACGAATTTGAATTTACGAAGTATATAGTTCAAGAAATAACACTTTTCTTCAATTTCTTGAAGAAAGTCTGCATGAAATAAACATCAGTATGATCTTGGAAAATTTCATGAGGATTTCAACACTTCAAAAATAAACTTTCAGTGAAATTTAGTGACAATAAATGTATAAAATTTGAATCAATATATAATTTTCCATTCAAATTTATATACTTCTTACTAATTTTGTACATTTAACAATTTATCAATTAGAACAATATTTTCTATCAAGATGAAATGAACATAAAATTCAAGTTCATAATTTATATTTTCAGTTATATGTTAGAAATATTTTCATCTCACATTTTTGTAGCTTAAGCACAAACTTTTCATTCCAAAACTTAAAATCTCTACGGAAATGGAAAATTGTCTAATAGCAGTAGATAAATTAAAAAGCTAAAATATGTGTTTATTGGTATTTCCATATTAACATATAAATATCAATCAACTTTAAATTTTACATAAAAATGTTCGTTCGAAGTGTTCAAATCTTGTTACAATTTGACAAGATTTTATGGAGGAGTGCAATCTTTTGGATGAAATATTTTGTAGTTCTTAATTTGTCTGTCCGTCTGAAATCGTAGTAAGATTTGAACAGTAAACAACAAATTTTCCAATAGAATTCAGGATCAATAATAATTGATTCAGGAAATACTTCAACTCTGTAGAGCATTTTTGTATTTCGAATTCAAAATGTGTGCTTAAGCCACAAAAAGTAAGCTGAAAATGTAGATATAAAACTAATTATGTCATGTTTATGTCTTCTTAATGGAAAATACTTTGCATATAATTCTCTAATTCGATATTTTTTTAATGTATGAACATTCAAGAAATTGATAAATATTCCATCTTTTTATAGGAACTAAAAATTTCCGGATAATGCTTTGATTGAGAAAGCTAAAAATTTGTCAAATATTGATATAAATTGCAATTTTACAATTGCATTATTTTTCAAATATTTTAACATCTCTTCAATCTTGATAATTCTTACAGAAGTTATTTCATGTGAGTGACTTTTTCTTTTTCTAATGAAAGATTTCGTAATTCTAAATTCGGTTTTCAAGTTATTTTTAGATTTCACGCTTTCGTTTATCGAGTCGAAATTAAGAATTGTATTTTTCTCGAGTACGTGCAAAAGAGGCGCGAAGCAGACGAGGAATTTGAATTTACGAAGTATATAGTTCAAGAAATAACACTTTTCTTCAATTTCTTGAAGAAAGTCTGCATGAAATAAACATCAGTATGATCTTGGAAAATTTCATGAGGATTTCAACACTTCAAAAATAAACTTTCAGTGAAATTTAGTGACAATAAATGTATAAAATTTGAATCAATATATAATTTTCCATTCAAATTTATATACTTCTTACTAATTTTGTACATTTAACAATTTCATGTGAGTGACTTTTTCTTTTTCCAATGAAAGATTTCGTAACTCTAAATTCGGCCCAATTCGTAACATTGTAAAAAGATTTTAAAACTTCATAAAATTTTTTTTTCTGTTTTATTCAAAGTCAATAAATATTCAATGTTTGGAATCGAAATATTAAGTAAATGATTTTTAATTTCTGGGAATAAACTGCTTTAATAAGACAATCTTTCTTCTTTGTGAGAAATCTCAATTTTAAAATTAAAATTCTACGCATAGGATACAAAAACATAATATGAAAATACTTTTATTACAGAATTTTGAAATATACAAGTTGACCAATTTTTAATCGAGTAAATCGGCTTCTTTAAGCAAAAAATTATGTTAAAAATATTTTATCAAAAAAAAATGAGACACATTAAATTACGGTTTAAAATCCACATTCATAGATTGATGGTAAAAGCAGTTTAAAGTTTTTTAATCTTACGTTTTAGTGACGTATGCACAGACTTTTAATCAGATAAATGAAATGCTTTATAGAAAGTCAAAATTTTCTTATTACTGCACTTAATCAAATTTATAAAGTAAAAATATTGTTTAATTGATGCTTTCACTCAATTCTTTAAACATTCATTAATTGAAAATTGTACTCAAAATTTAATCTTGCAGCGTTCCAATATTCCCACAATGTTACAAAATCTTATTAATCATTATTTTAGTCGAATTATTTTCAAAATATTTAAAAAATAAATGTAAATATTTTGATTAAATACTCTGTCAAATTTTGCATTTGACTGATCTTGCAAAATTGTTGAAAGTTTTGAATACCGATAGAAGAAACTTTAAATGAAATTTTATGTCCATAAATGCTTAAAGTTCTATATAGAAATATCAACTACAACATTCTCAAATTTTATAAATAAACTACTAAATTCAAAAAGTTTCGGATTTTTTTAAAAACTGTACAAATTTCAAATATGTATCAGTCAAAATCTACTGATTATCAGTGAAATTTGACTGATTTAAATAACTAAAAACAGGTTACTGTGAATCAGTCAAATTTCACTGATAACTTCAGTGAAAAGTAACTGATTTAACCGTGAAAAATATTGTTTCCACTGATGATTCAGTGAAAAGGCAAATCACTGATTCAATCAGTGAAAATTTGACTGATTCAGATTTAGAGTGTATACAAATTTCAAATATAAAGTGTACTCTGTACATTAATCAAACAAATTTAGAAGATGAATATTTTAATAAATATTCCTAAATATTATTGGAATATGATACATATCGATTTAGAAAAACTTCTTCAAAGTACTCAGACATTTTTCTTATTTTACGACATTTTTGCACCATGTTTGACCTTTGGGTAGGATTCAAGAAAACAATTGTAGACATACTTTCATTACTTAGTAAAATACTATGAAGACTTGCTTTTTAAATTAAAGCGAAAACTTTTAAAACCTTTAACAATCGGTTGCATAGATTCGGCTCTAATCTTGGACGCAATTAGAGAAATAGATTTTTTTGCTTTTTTTAGATCTAGTTTTTGCCTTAAACATAAAAGAAAGAAAACACATTTGAAATATTAAAATAAAAAAGCTGGTTCATTCTTAGAGAATCCCAAATATTCTGAAATAAAACTCCTTTCCACACCACCACGGAGGTAGAGTTTAAGGCTCGTTTTTTTTACGTGGTATCCCCTGTAGGCCTAGTCCACGTCCTACGAAACGAAAAGGGTTTTTGCTTTCAAGCAAAAAGAAAAAAGGAAAAAAATGAAGCAAAGTGGTAAAAAACGCTACAAATGTAGCCCGTACTTCAGGCTTGCCTCTATCAAATGCCAGTATACGTCGAACAAAAATGTTTTGTTTTAAATCAAATAATGAAGAAGTTTGATTAATTCGGGATGATTTGGGGTGCTTGATTATTGTGAGTCCCCTTGCCTCTCACTTATGCCCAAAGCGTGATATTACTCAATTTCAGTATGTTTTCTTACTCACAAAATAATAATTAAAACTAAACAATTTCCATACCCGAGGCACGCGAAGAAAGGAATAAAGAACGTATCTCTGATATAAGAAATAAAATGTCATTATTTTGTGAGTAAGAAAGGGGTTTGAAATTGATTAACGCCATGCCTTGGCCATTAGAATTAATCCTCTCCTTCGTGAGCGAAGAGCGACAAACCACTTTCCCTATCACTTTCTGCCATCTCATATAGATTTTCGGTCATTAATTGCAAATGCTTCGAAGTGATGCTCGTTGTTCTGGCTGTTTCAGCTCTCGCCTTTAGGGCTGATCGAGTAACACAAATTGAGTTGACCGTCCTGTTTCCTAAGCGATTTCTTTTGGGAGTTTTCGCGTCCGTGAGCATGGAGAAACCTTGTCTCCGCCTCAGCATTTGAATGAGGAAGACTCCGAACATGATTCAATACTGAGGTCAAATTTGGAAAAAGTTTTTCTCCTGTACTCGTCGAAGATACACCGATACTAGACCACATTTCGTCAAAAGATAAATTCGACCACTTTTCTTTGAGTTCCTGTCTGATTTTGAGTAAAGAATCCCACTCTTTTTGTACACCTATTCTATCAAACGACCCTAAATCTTGACAAACTTTCCAGACCCTAGGAAAAGTTTCGCTTCGATCAGCATAGAAAGCTACTTGAGGCCGGAAAACAGCAACGCAAGACAAAAAAATGTCATCAAAAGGAAGTCGATTGCGAATTTCTTCGCTTGCTGTGACATAAAATTTCAAGCAATTACGAAGAAATAGATCAACTTCTACTATTTGCAACTTCTTGTTTGTAAGTTGCTGCTGGAAATATTCTCGCGTTTCCTTACCAACGTCAATGTCTTGAAGCGGCTTTTGATTACTAGGATCTGCAAAGTTAACATTTCTAATGATTTGAAAGAATAAATTCGGTTGAAGAAGACCCTCTTTCAAATAACTGCTAAGAATCCATACGAAGAATTTAGCCGAGTTTGGCTGGAGTTCCTGAACCATTGTTTCGCGACTTTGAAATTTCGCATTGTATACGTTGAACCTATTCAAAGTAAATTTCAAGAATAGGAAATATGCGAGTGTCAAAGGATTCTGCATTTTTCCTAACAAGTCTTTGGCCTTCTCTACCTTCTCAGATACGAGGACCATAAGATACTGAAGAATAACTTCCCAATTCTTTATTATAATATCTATGCATCGATAGCGGACAAGCGGGCGAGTTTCAGAATGACTAGGAATTTTTTGATAGTCATTTCCTAATTCCAAAACAATCGATCGAAAAATAGCCGTTCGCTTGGAGCTAGCATTAAGAAAAGCTGGCAAATCTTTGATTAAATCCTCTACATCTGGGATTGTGGCACAAGCATATTTTGCTACAATTGCTGACGAATGCGAGACACACGGGAAAACAATTAAACGGGGACTTTTTTCCTTTAATTTTGTTTTAAATGAGGACCTATTGCCGACCATCACCTGTGCATTATCACAAGCTAAAGCACAGATATTAGATAAAGGGATTTTCTGCCCGGACAATGCTTTTTCGAACGCATCAAAAATTTTAGAGGCAGAACAATCCGAAGCATTTACATTAATAAGCTGGAACAATTCCACCCTGACAGAAAATGTCGTTGGCTCCACATATCGAACCATTAATGACAGCCACTTTTCTAGAGTCCTGTCGGTCGTTTCGTCTTCGTACACTGAAAATGATTGCTTATGCAAAATATTTGCCATGCGATCAGTTTCAGCAGCACATACGACGTTATTTACAACTAGGACCATTTTAGTGTGGCTCAATCTAACGTCTTTTAAAACCGAAGGTTCCATATCTTGGAAAAGTCCTATCAATTCTGATGAAATCGCGAATGGTAAATTATGCTCTACGAAAAATGTACTAATCCTAATCTCTGCTTCTTGTACTTTCTGTTTGAAAGTAACACTTTCCGGAATCGTGGAATTTGTGAATTCTGAAGCAGAAGAACTTGCTACACAAGGTTCAACACTGTAAGAATTGGCAGTTACATTAGAAGAATTTTCACTTACTACTCCATAACATTCTAATTTATTTGAAAACTCTTGCTTCTTTCTATGTGATAAAGATGCTTCATGCTTTTCAATTTCCGATTTGCCACATAGCAACGTTTTATTGCAAACTTTGCAATGAAATCTTGTTTCATCTGCTAATGTAACCACCCACTCTCTCCACGACGGAAATTCCTCAAACCATCCCAACTGAAAGTTTTTTGCATTTTTCATGACTTTTCTAGCGGGTTGACATTCGTTTGAACCAGAGTTCAAACGGTGGTCAACCTTCGTTTGAACCTGGCTGTCCTTCAAAACACTCGAATTTGGGTCAACCGGATTACTCATTGTGAACAATAAATTATACGACGAAGGAAAACAGAATTATTTGAAAAGAATTAATAAGATGAAAAGTCGATAAAATTGAGCGAATGTGAATAATTTGTAATCTGCACAAAAATTAAGTTTCACAAAATAATCTTACCCACAAGCATCAAACAATAACGTACGTACGTTTTTGGCTATTAATCTGATTGAGCTACAACTTTTCAGAAAACTTTCTCTACTAAAGTATTAAAATTTTTCTCCTGTAGATAGTTTCAGAAAATGTAGACACTTAATACAATATTAATAAAATCGTAAAATTCTGAAAATTTGTTAACCTAGCGCGAGTGGAAGTAGAGAAAACAATTTTTTTTTTAAATGTACTTCTCCCAATTACTTGAAAAATTAGAAGTTTTAAAAATTTTTGCAAAAGGAAAAACGATGTGCCTTGAAAGTGTACATAAAATTTATTGAACTATTACTAGTAAACTCCACCTCCGTGGTGGTGTGGAAGGGAGTTTTATTTCAGAATATTTGGGATTCTCTAAGAATGAACCAGCTTTTTTATTTTAATATTTCAAATGTGTTTTCTTTCTTTTATGTTTAAGGCAAAAACTAGATCTAAAAGAAGCAAAAAAACCCATTTCTCTAATTGCGTCCAAGATTAGAGCCGAATCTATGCAACCGATTGTTAAAGGTTTTAAAAGTTTTCGCTTTAATTTAAAAAGCAAGTCTTCATAGTATTTTACTAAGTAATGAAAGTATGTCTACAATTGTTTTCTTGAATCCTACCCAAAGGTCAAACATGGTGCAAAAATGTCGTAAAATAAGAAAAATGTCTGAGTACTTTGAAGAAGTTTTTCTAAATCGATATGTATCTTATTCCAATAATATTTAGGAATATTTATTAAAATATTCATCTTCTAAATTTGTTTGATTAATGTACAGAGTACACTTTATATTTGAAATTTGTATACACTCTAAATCTGAATCAGTCAAATTTTCACTGATTGAATCAGTGATTTGCCTTTTCACTGAATCATCAGTGGAAACAATATTTTTCACTGTTAAATCAGTTACTTTTCACTGAAATAATCAGTGAAATTTGACTGATTCACAGCAACCTGTTTTTAGTTATTTAAATCAGTCAAATTTCACTGATAATCAGTAGATTTTGACTGATTCATATTTGAAATTTGTACAGTTTTTAAAAAAATCCGAAACTTTTTGAATTTAGTAGTTTATTTATAAAATTTGAGAATGTTGTAGTTGATATTTCTATATAGAACTTTAAGCATTTATGGACATAAAATTTCATTTAAAGTTTCTTCTATCGGTATTCAAAACTTTCAACAATTTTGCAAGATCAGTCAAATGCAAATTTTGACAGAGTATTTAATCAAAATATTTACATTTATTTTTTAAATATTTTGAAAATAATTCGACTAAAATAATGATTAATAAGATTTTGTAACATTGTGGGAATATTGGAACGCTGCAAGATTAAATTTTGAGTACAATTTTCAATTAATGAATGTTTAAAGTGTCACGTCCTGTGACCATTAACATTTATTTATTAATAATATCATAATTTTATTCGCAATAAAACAAGCATAAACGATATGTTTTGGAAGGTATTAATGATACGAAATAAAATGTAGAGTACTATGATTGTAATAGGGAGAGAGAGATAGTAAGTTTATAAATAGACAACGGTTATGAATGAATCGTCGAAACCCTTACAAAGGTGTGAACGAGGGAACCCCATCGGAATGCGCTGAGTAAACAAGAATATCGACCGGGGGAGCAAGACACGGAAATTAAAAGTCTAGTCGCTTTGAAAAGAAGAAACGCCGGGGAAACCAGTGGAGGAAAACTATTCGAATATATTCTTCCCCTTTTTCTTCTTCAATATGCGAAAAAGCCAAGCAGATCAGCCACGTGCGAAGGTCGAGGAAGGGTCAACCAGAGGTTGGTAAAAATATCCAGGGCAAACCAACTATCGATTGAAAAATGGCGACCAGGATCACAATCGACCGAAAATTGCCCATAAAAGCAAGTGGGAATCCGCAAAAGTTCAGTTGCCGTCGGGAAATCTTAAGCTTCGGAACTCAACCTTGAAAAGTCAGTCTTCTTCAGTTCTTCAGTTCAGTTCTTCAGTTGTCGTCGAGTTGTCGTCGGAATATCTTAAGCTTCGGAACTCACCCTTGAAAAGTCAGTTCTTCAGTTCAGTTCTTCAGTTCAATTCTTCAGATTTCGTCGAGTTCTTCTCCAGTTTTTCGTCAGTCGTCGTCGGTACCAGTTCTTCGTCAAGTTCCCATAAGTCTTCCTCGAGTTTTTATCAGACTTCAACAGTTTCTCATCGCGGAGTCGGTTTCCCCAAAAAAGTCTTCGTCAACCATTCAAGTTCCTTTAAGGAGAATCTACAGTACTCTGGTAGATTTCTTCAACACATCGTCAGCATTTTCCTTCGGCGTATCAAGTGGTCCAGTTATTCACCTAAGGGAAATTATTACACACTCCCCAAGTTCGTGGAAATATCGGAGTGTTCCAATTGTGACGTTGCAAGTTTTTATTTGGAATATCAGTGGTTCCAGAGTGGATTAAACTACAAGTAAGTCATTCAACATTTACCCCAGGAGGAATTTTTAGATATCTCTCTTTCTCTCTCTCTCTCTCGTGGTTTTATTGTAGAATCATAATAAAGGTTAATAATTGTAAATTCGTTGAATATTTATTTGTTGTTAGCTTTCCCTCACCCTGTTTCGGTTTAGAAATTCTTTGGATTTCTTCACCGATCAAAAACGAGGGGAATTAATTTAATAATATTAAAAAGGTAAGTGACAGGACGTTACAAAAGAATGAGTGAAAGCATCAATTAAAAAATATTTTTACTTTATAAATTTGATTAAGTGCAGTAATAAGAAAATTTTGACTTTCTATAAAGCATTTCATTTATCTGATTAAAAGTCTGTGCATACGTCACTAAAACGTAAGATTAAAAAACTTTAAACTGCTTTTACCATCAATCTATGAATGTGGATTTTAAACCGTAATTTAATGTGTCTCATTTTTTTTTGATAAAATATTTTTAACATAATTTTTTGCTTAAAGTAGCCGATTTACTCGATTAAAAATTGGTCAACTTGTATATTTCAAAATTCTGTAATAAAAGTATTTTCATATTATGTTTTTGTATCCTATGAGTAGAATTTTAATTTTAAAATTGAGATTTCTCACAAAGAAGAAAGATTGTCTTATTAAAGCAGTTTATTCCCAGCAATTAAAAATTATTTACTTAATATTTCGATTCCAAACATTGAATATGTATTGACTTTGAATAAAACAGAAAAAAAAATTTTATGAAGTTTTAAAATCTTTTTACAATGTTACGAATTGTGCCGAATTTAGAATTACGAAATCTTTCATTAGTAAAAGAAAAAGTCACTCACATGAAATAAACTTCTGTAAGAATTATCAAGATTGAAGAGATGTTAAAATATTTTAAAAATAATGCAATTGTAAAATTGCAATTTATATCAATATTTGACAAATTTTTAGCTTTCTCAATCAAAGCATTATCCGGAAATTTTTAGTTCCTATAAAAAGATGGAATATTTATCAATTTCTTGAATGATCATACATTAAAAAAATATCGAATTAGAGAATTATATGCAAAGTATTTTCCATTAAGAAGACATAAACATGACATAATTAGTTTTATATCTACATTTTCAGCTTACTTTTTTGTGGCTTAAGCACACATTTTGAATTCGAAATACAAAAATGCTCTACAGAGTTGAAGTATTTCCTGAATCAATTATTATTGATCATGAATTCTATTGGAAAATTTGTTGTTTACTGTTCAAATCTTACTACGATTCCAGATGGACAGACAAATTAAGAACTACAAAATATTTCATCCAAAAGATTGCACTCCTCCATAAAATCTTGTCAAATTGTAACAAGATTTGAACACTTCGAACGAACATTTTTATGTAAAATTTAAAGTTGATTGATATTTATATGTTAATATGGAAATACCAATAAACACATATTTTAGCTTTTTAATTTATCTACTGCTATTAGACAATTTTCCATTTCCGTAGAGATTTTAAGTTTTGGAATGAAAAGTTTGTGCTTAGGCTACAAAAATGTGAGATGAAAATATTTCTAACATATAACTGAAAATATAAATTATGAACTTGAATTTTATGTTCATTTTATCTTGATAGAAAATATTGTTCTAATTGAAAAATTGTTAAATGTACAAAATTAGTAAGAAGTATATAAATTTGAATGGAAAATTATATATTGATTCAAATTTTATACATTTATTGTCACTAAATTTCACTGAAAGTTTATTTTTGAAGTGTTGAAATCCTCATGAAATTTTCCAAGATCATACTGATGTTTATTTCATGCAGACTTTCTTCAAGAAATTGAAGAAAAGTGTTATTTCTTGAACTATATACTTCGTAAATTCAAATTCGTCGTCTGCTTCGCGCCTCTTTTGCACGTACTCGAGAAAAATACAATTCTTAATTTCGACTCGATAAAAGAAAGCGTGAAATCTAAAAATAACTTGAAAATTCAAGCATTGTAACGAAGTCCGTCTTCGTGCACCTTCGGCTTTACACGAAGCTGGTGACCGCAGCGTGTAGCAGAGCCGACACACTGACACGCCACGTTTGCATGTGTTTCTCCCAGATGGCAACGTGCTGGGGGCCGAAAAATCCCACGTTCTGGAGACACTGGCCTTCGGACTCACTCTCACGACGCGATTCGTGATGGGAAACACGGACGGAGCGAGGGAACAGTCACCTGTCCCTTTTTCCACACGACCCGCTAGACATCTTGTCCGTCCTAGAAATCGAAGAGGAATGCTGGCAAGGATCGGTAAAAATTAGCGTCGTGGGTGTATGCATGGAAGGGACTTTTGCGAAATTGTAACTTGACTCCTGTTGACTACTGTGAGAACGAAGGCAGGATGTGCGCGACCTTAAAATGCTGATGCTGATAACGCGCTAGCTAAACACCCTATTGAAAAACTTGACGTAAAAAATAACGTAAAAAATGACCTAAAAAAGGACGTCAAAAATGGCGTAAAAAGCGACGTCAAAAATGACATAAAAAACGACGTCAAAAATTACGAAAAAACGAGGTCAAAAATTGGGACAGTTTTTTACGTCATTTTTGACGTCGTTTTTGACGCACTTTTTTGTCTTTAAGAAGCCTTACATTTCCTATTACATTTTTGTGACTCCTTTACGAAATGCCCATTCCAATTTGAAATAAATTATTTTATTATACAATAGTTCTTTTACTGATAAGCATTTCTCAATTACGATACCCAATGAACGACCGAATATAAATTGTTAAGGCTTTTTAAAGACAAAAAAGTACGTCAAAAACGACATAAAAAACGACGTCAAAAATTAAGTAAAAAACGATGTCAAAAATTGAGTTAGTTTTTTACGTCATTTTTTACGTTATTTTTTAAGACGTTTTTTACGTAATTTTTCGACTTTAAGAAGCCTTAACAATTTATATTCGGTCGTTCATTGGATATCGTAATTGAGAAATGCTTATCAGTAAAAGAACTATTGTATAATAAAATAATTTATTTCAAAGTGGAATGGGCATTTCGTAAAGGAGTCACAAAAATGTAATAGGAAATGTAAGGCTTCTTAAAGACAAAAAAGTACGTCAAAAACGACGTCAAAAACGACATAAAAAACGACGTAAAAAACTTTCCCAATTTTTAACTTCGTTTTTTACGTGATTTTTGACGTCGTTTTTTACGTCATTTTTGACGTAATTTTTGACGTCGTTTTTTATGTCATTTTTGACGTCGTTTTTTACGTCAAGTTTTTCAATAGGGCAGTTTTGCAGGACACGTGCACTAATGTCAAATCAAAGTCAATCGTTTAATTCTCGTCATTAGAATTATCGTTTCAATAATAATTATTATTATACAGTTAATTATTATTATAATAAGTATCATCAAATAATTAATCATTATAAGAATAATTATTATTATGTAAACATTCATCATTATAACGATTATTTTTATTAGGTGATACTACGAATGTCTCTAAAATTATTAGTTCTTATTTTGATCAGTATTTTAAAGTTGCGCTGGAATTCTATTGCATTAAGAGAGCCAGAATATGAAGGAGAGTTGTCGCCACCCCTTCCACGCGCTCTCCCTATCTCCCTGACATGAGCTGTAGTGCAGCGAGTGCACGTGCGATTGATGGCTAGAAGAAAGAAAAAGAACAGACGAGAAAGAAAAGAGAGTCTCGGCCACGGCACGCATGATACAATTACGCGTTGGCCACGGGAGTATCTTATCTTTGATTTGATTACTCCCGTCTCGTAGAGTCAACCGTAACACGTGTTCTCGGAGGGGTTCGCTTGAAGGTTGTCTTGCTAATTTACTAAAAACTAATTCGAATGGAGTGCAGCAAGTTCCTTCATGAATGCTTGTATTGTAAGAAAATGTAGCTAGTTCTATCCAGTCATCCCATTCGGAACTTTTACTTATAAATTGTTTTAAATATTCAGCTATATTACTTGCGAGAGAATTGGGAAGTGGTATTGCTAATGAATACTTAGTGAAATTGTCTTGAATTGTTAATATAGACTCGTGTAATTTTTGTGTTATTGGCAATGGACTTACAATGTCCATAGAAATTTTTTTAAAGGCGGTTCCTGGAGTATCAGTTATTATCATAGGTTCTTTTGTTTTTACGCGTACAAGATTTTTTAATTGGCATTTTAACCACGTTTGAATATATTTTTGAACATCTAATTTCATATTATGCCAATAATAATTTTGACGTATTCTACTAAAAGTTTTAGCGACTCCTTCATGCCCACCTAAGGTCGATGAGTGATTATATTGCGATTTGTCGATAATTTTACGGCCGGCAGATCCTTCTCAGTGGGGGGCAGTTCTAGTGGCGGTCGATTTTCTAAGTCTTCAGATCCTATATTTTGTGTTTCTGTTTATAAGTTATCATTAAAGTCTTCATGATTTTCTTTTTTAGTCTTTTCTAAAAGTTGATTCTTGAGTTATAGAGAATTGTTTTTCATTAAGATATCGGATTCGTCAGAAGAATAATCCAAATCTGTGCTTTCATTGATTAAAGAATTTTGTTAAATTTGTAATCTGAATCAATTGCATTTTCTCCTTCATTAAGATTATCATTTTCTTTTTTCTTCTGTTTCTTTCTCTGTGTTTTATTCTTATCTTTGATCAAAGGTTTTAATATATCCTTTCTTGGTCTACCTCTTTTTCTTCCAGGTATAGGCACTGATATAGTTTTATTTTTGATAATTTTTCGTTTTTATTTCTTTTTAGGAGGTTCGTCGTCGTTTTCTTCATCTTTTTCTTCATTTGAGTCTGAAAAATCTTTATAATTTGGCTGTTCATATATTTTCGCATTTTGTTTTCTTGCTTGGTTTCAAGTTAATATGGCATTTATTTTTGAGTCTATTTTTGTATTTTGTTTTTGTTTTAATTCTGATAATATATATGAGATGACTGAATTTTCGGTTTCGTCATCAGAACTCGAATTTTGAATGGAGGGTTGTTTTTTCTCGAATTTTGAAAAATTTGTGGCTACCGGAGGTTCGGGCTCGCCATCAGAATTTTTGTTGTTGATATATGTTTGTATCAAATAGAAAAGATTTGTATATTTCGTAGAATTTATAGATTTTGTATATTTTGTAGGATTTGTAGATTTTGTACATTTTATAGATTTTGTAGATTTTGTTTTCATCGCAAAATTCCCTTCTGTATCATTTTCTTTGATGAAATTCGAAAAATATTTTGAATCATCATTGTTTTTAGATTCAGAAGTATTTGTTTTATTTTCATTTTCTTTAATATTTTTTACAGGATTTCTAGATAACTCGTCAGCATTAACATTCGTTTTTCCTGCTTTATATACAACATCGAAGTCATATTCGACTTATTTAAATCTCCATTTTGTTACTCGAGAACAAGGGTCTCTAGAATTTTGGAACCATACCACCATACTGTCGCTAACTGTACGAGAAGTATAAGCTATCGGTTTATCTTGTCCTATTTTTTTCGCATTTTTGAATTTGAAGGGCAGTCTATCAAATTCGTAGTGTCTAAATGGAGTTGAGAAAGCTGTTTTATGTGAATCTTTAGGATCCATTGGAATATGATGGAATCCAGTGGCTCAATCAAAGACTGAGAAATATCGTGCGTTTCCTAATTGATCTAAAATATCAATAATGTTTGGTAATGGATAAGAATCTCGGATTGTTTTCTCATTTAATTTCCTGAAATCTAAAGCCATTATCCACTTTCGTTTTAGTTTTTTAGGTACAATAAATACTGTTGTATTATAAGGAGATTGAGAGTGTTTGATCATTTTATTTTTTAAAAGCTCATTAACTTGTTTAGTAATTTTTTCTTTGTGTGCTGGTGGAAAACTATATTGTTTCGAAAAAATCGGTCGCTCATCAACAGTAGGGATTGAGTGCATAGCAGCATCAATAGGTTCTAGAGGTTTATCTGGCATTTGGAATCTGTCTGAATGTTTAGTAATTAATTTTTTAACGTGATTCAGCTCTTTTTGATTTAAATGATCCAAACGAAGGAGGTCTGTAATTTTCTTCACTCTATCTTCACCTGAAATGTTATAGAGCTGTGACAATGTTTTTTCTGTTCCGTTGGTGAAAATAAATTTGTTGATTAATTCTTCTGGATTGTTGCTTTCGTATTTGTAGTTTTATAATTATTTATCGTAATTTCTTTAAAGTCCTCTATTATAACGGTAGGAGTTTTTATTTCTATTTGTATAGAAATTATGTTTGCTACGTTTATATAGGCTTTTCCACTATAATTTTTAACAACATCGTTTGTTGCATATATTCCTTTTTTAAAGAAAGTAAAGGTATAAATCCTTCTTTTAGATTTGCATTTGTAATTCGAATACAAACAGTAGAAATTGATCTTGCTGGTAAAATTGTGGTTTTAGGATCTCGAAATGGATATTTATTATTATTTATTTCTAAACATTTTGAAATTTAATTAATGTTGACGTAATTATCAATAAAAAATTCAGATCCTAGTACTCCATCTTCTTCTACTGGTACACTATTTGGTATTAAATTAAATATTGTAGGGTATCAAAAGATGTTAAGTGTAATCTGACCTAATGTATAAATTGGTACATTGTTTATTCCCGTGAGACGCAAAATTTCATTTTAGTTTATTTCTATATCGTTTACTATTATATTCCATTTCATCAAATTTCTTCCTGCTCCTGTGTCTATCATACGCGCTGGGTTTTTTAGACCATAAGCAGATATCACAATAGAAGGAATTGGGTTGTCTCAGTGTAAATTTATTTTTGTATTTTTAATATTCTAATTTGAAGTGGGTGCTCTAAAATGTTTTAAATGGCCTCCCTTATTGCACCCTGAGCGGAGAGGGGTTTGGAGTTTCCCTGGTTCTGTTTTTCAGCTCTTCTAGATTATTGTTGCTGTTTAAATGATTCGTTGTATGCTCGACGTCGACATTCGTCAATTGTGTGACCTATTTTTTTACAATAATTACAATTTTTATTATTAATTCTGTTTGGACAATTCTATTAAAATTGTTAGTGTTTTGCTGTCGGCATGAACTTGTGTTAGGTGCAGATGATTAAGGTTACCATTGACTCATATCTTCTCGGCGGGGGGTCCATTGACCTGCTTGAGGCCCTCTGTTGAATGGTTGCTGTTGGTTATTCCTATTGTAAAAGTTCTGACGACTGGAAAGATTTCTTGCAGGCTGCCAGGGTATCTTGTTATTATTCAAAAGTCTTTGCTGATTTGAAGTTATTTGATTTAATTGTCTACAAGTAGGAGCTATGGTATGTGTCCGTTTTTGCCACAAATTTGACAAAAAATTTCTTCCGGAGTTATATTTATCCTATTTCTATCTCGTTTTTCTGATGGTCCTATTAAATTATCTTCTTTTTGCCCATATGGTGTACGTGCGGATCGCAGTGCTGCATGTGCAGAGATTTTTCTTTCCATTTCTAGAGCGCTGTTTATCGTATCTTTAAAATCATGTACACCTTGTAATCTAGATTCAATTTCGGTTTTTAATCCTCGTAAATAACAATCCCGAATATCGCTGTCAAGAGCTGCTTGAAAATTTTCATCTATCCTATTATTATTATTTGCTTTATGGGCGTTTAATATTTTTTCTCCAAGTTCCCTAACACGAGTTGCGTAAGAAATTACCTTCTCACTATCCCGTTGATAAATGTTCCCTAATTCACCTTGTGATTGATATACCGATTTATTTAAAGTATAAATGCGTTTAAGACTATCTATAATATCTCCTACATTTCTGTATTATCCTCCAGTGACACATTTTCTTGCTTCTCTTTTGACCTTTGTTTTGATTAATTTAGTTGAGTTTGATTAATTTAGTTGAGTTTGATTCTGTCCCTGCAGAATGCATATCTTTCGCTCCTCTACATCCTTCTATAAATTGGTCCAGAGATATATTATCTCCTGTAAATATTGGTACAACTTCTAGTGCATCTCGCAATGATACTACTTGATTATGAGCAACAGTTATAACTTGTGGGATATTGGCATTCATTTTTTGTAGTGAAATTTTATTTGAAATAGGCGAATAATCTTTTTTATATTGTTTAATTAGAGGTTCTAATAGTTGTGGATCGTTAGAATTTGATTTTTCGGGATCTTCTGCTAATTTGTCTGGAAATTTGTAATTTAATTCACGGTCTGAGTCTTCTGGGGATTCAGATAAATGTAATTGTTCTTTATAATTTCAAAGTATTTGTTGGGATCAAAGTGCGGTTAAATTTATCGACTATGGTAGAATCTCCGGTTAAATTTGATGTATCAAAAATACTTTTATCGAATAATATTGAATCTGTTTAAGTTGATCGGTCGTTTGGATGTATACTAGAACTAATTATTATACTAGTATCTTGATTAGGATTTTCTGACAGCTCTAATTTTTGGGACGTAGAGGCACTAGTATTTAAAGGAGTATTTGGATTTTTCGATTCTTGGTTTTCAGCTGTTTTTTTCATAATTTCAAAAGCTTTTTTCCTATTGTCTTCTATAATTTCAGCGAGTTTTGGATTGTTTTTAGCCTGACTACGAGTAAAACTTTTTGTTGTTAAATTATCTTTCTTATTTTCCACTGACATTTGGATTCTAGATCATGACGAAAAGAAATAGAACTTTTCTGTAATTTAATCGATTTAGGTTTAACGATTTTTCATTAAAAATTCTTAGATAAAAAGTATATAATATTTTTTTGTATATTTGACAAATCTTAATTGATTAATTTAATAAATAATAATAAAAATTTGAGGAATTGTTTAAAACAAACAACAAATAAATTTAATTTTTATGAATTTTATAAAATTTGTATAAAATTGTTATGTACAATATAACAATATTTTGGAATTATAAAATATGAAATTTGTTTTTAAATTTATCGAGAAAGAAGAAAAAATCGATTAAATATAATTGTAGGCACAGCCTAAATAAAATAGGATAGCTTATAATTCTCAGATGCGGAGGCAAAATATTTCTCAATATTCAATCAAATCTCTTACGCACTGTTTTTGTTTAAATATTTTATAGAGGCACCTATCAAAATTATATTAAGATAGTAAAAAATTGAATACAAGAAATTTGAATTTAAATTTCAATAATTATTATTAGACTGTATAATAATTTTTGATAATATTTGCATGTATAATTTACTTATTTAAACTTGCAAAAATAAAATATATTTGATTCTTCTTTGTATTCAATTTTTTAAAGAAAATTAAAACTGCTATCAACTTGTCGACTTGTTCATAGGTCAAAAAAGAAAACATTTTAACTCAAACTGAAATTGTTTTAAACTAATTTCAAGAATTTTTCCTTTATAAAATATGCAAACTATTTTAAAAAATGTGTATATAATTCATAAGGCTCGACGTTTTCCAACGGCTGATGCACAAAAATAATATGACTCTATGACGTCCTAAGTTTTAAATTATTATATTTTTTCCCAGTTAAAGTCTAGAGCCTATTACCCTAACTATATTCCTCTGTTCATTGTTATAAATAGAAATAATAATTAGCCGGGTAGAGGACAAGAAAAATGTATTAAATAAAAACTTGAATTTATGATAATTATTTATTGCAAAATTACAGTTATCAGTCAAGACCCAGGTGAAACTGTTGATTGTAGTTATAATGGTACTTTCTTCCAGTTCGTATGATTGTTTCTCCAACCTTGAAAGAAAACATTTTTATGAATCTGAGTTAGAGAGAAAGAGTGGGAGAATCTAGAAGGTATACGGATTGTGACAATTAACTTTTTGACTTATCAAATTTATATGAGCAAGCTTGTTTGAAGAAGAGATCCCCTCTTCGTGAAGACCCTATATATATATAGCAAATTCCTCCGTGTCCGTAAAGCTACGGATTTAGCACTCCTTGGCTGGTTTCGAATCTAAAGATGAATCCTGTTGAATTGATTCGTAATCACCCAAACAATATAACTCGCGTAATCCTTAGTTTGGTAATCGACTCCGGTTGCACTCGGTGTATTCCACTTGTTTACTATTTCCACGTGTTCACTTCGTAGGTTTATTTTTAGACGGCGGCGACAAGACGAGTTTTCAGACTGGCTGGCGTTCCCATGCGTCTGTTGATATACCAGATCTACAAGTATGAAACCGGAATTTCCCTATAGATGGTGCTTGCCATCAGTTTAGGGACCGTACGACCGCTTCTGCAGCGCCATCTTCTCCCTCTAGCAGCTGAGAAAGATTTTCAGTAGACAACAACCCAAGTTCGATATACCAGTGTATTTACTACAAGCATCAACATGTCGACTTTTGTACCTACGAACTACGATTTGCGGACAGCTTGTCGAAGCTTACGGTGAACATGCTCTTGGCAAAACACAGTGTGCTAAAACCTGGTGAAACTATCAACACGAATCGCTACCAACAGCAAATGATCGATTTAAATCGAGCATTACAAGAAAAACGACCGGATTATCGAAGAAGGCAACAAAAAGTAATTTTTCTTCACGATAATGCCCCATCACACACAGCGAAACGGGTGAAGGAAACGATCGAGACGTTCAGTTGGAAACAGTTTTATTGGCGTGGCATTCATCACCTTCCGCAGAGGTGGGAAAAATGTGTCAATAGCAATGGAGATTACTTTGAATAAAATATTTTTGATCATTTTCATGCAACAGACGTGTAACTTTTTCAAAAAAATTCTGGTTTCATACTTCTAGACCTGGTAGGCATATGTTGTTTTTAGGTATTTCAATCCATTCGAGCTAAGCATTAGAATCGAAGCTTTAGAGTTTCAATTGGGGTGAACATCTGCATAGAAATCTCAGTTGTCAGTGTAGAATTGAAATAGCATTCGTGTGAGTAGTTGGTGTGTCACACCGATTTTCCGAATCAGTGAGAGCAGTGGGGATGTATCTTCTCCATTGTGTAAGTGCTACATGTACTTTCACAGGGTGTAGCGTACATGTGTATCAGCTGCATCAGCTAGGCTTAGTCGCAAGGGTCAATGACATTTTTGTATACATGAGTAATAAAGTAATAATGACGATATAATTATTATACAATAAAAAGGTAGTTTGTTTACAATTTGTTTTCAGTTATCTTTAATTCAGTAATAACTATGTTTTTATATTTAAACTTAATTGTTTATATTGGTAAATCAAATGATGTAATAATTGCAAAAATAGTAGAAACTTCAATATTTATTAATAAACACAATTTATAATTATTTATTTACTATTGATTGTTGATTAATAAATAACAACAAATTGCATATGATAAAAATAATGATAATAATAATGGTAACAACGGCGTTAGTTGTTTAATGTTTATAGTTATCAATAACGATAATATTTGTTGAAATTGATCAATTATCAACCATACATGTTGTTTATTGTTCTAAGTTAAAGTTATAGTTTGTAATAATAATACAACATCAACAATAAGAACAATTGCATAAATCGGATTTAGTTATTAATGAAGATAATAATAATAAAATAATAGTCATGTATACAATAATAATAATAATAATAATTAATTGGTTGGGTTTGAATAATAGTCATGGATACGTGACATTTGCACTATTACTTTATCGACGCGCGATGTGATTCACTGACTCATTACCCTGTGTATGTAATGATCATATGGACCGAGCGATGCTCGCCTTTATCACTTTTTTCTAAGTGTCAAACCGATCTATTGACGTAAGGTAGTACATTAGTTTACCTCTCTTGAACAGTTACCTGATCTGGATAGTAATTACCATAAGACTAATTTTAATTAAAGAATTATTTACTAATTATTTACATAGGCGGGTGACGTATTACTCTTATGCAGGAGCAATAATAGAAGTTTTCAAAGTTTCTGGCATTTAACACTCTCTTATCCTCCAATCGGAGGGTGTCTAGAAGCACATCGAGTCATACATCACATTAATGATGTGGTCGAAGGATCTCGATGGGCATAGGAAGTGCAGAAACGGGGAGGGCCAGTAAAATATCGCTTATAGAGCTGACAGATATTAAACTCATGTTCTTTTTTGAGAAACATACACTTCTTTATGAATATGAATTGAATATAGATCTATAATAAATCACTGCAAATACTTGAAATGAATATAAGACAAATATTTTTTTAAGAAACCAAGAATTTTCTCGATACCAGGTTTGCACGCATTACCGAAATGTGTTATGCAACCACACGGTGGAGGCACACATGACTTTAAAAAAATCGATGCACTTTATACAAAATGGTGCACGCAGTACTCGATATTTCACTCGGGGACGAAATGTAGTCAATAAAGAATTTTTCGTTTTATTGAATTTTGTTCTTATGAGTGAATAACAGTTTTAACTTATCGAAGAGTTTTCCGGAACAGTGTTTTTCGGGTTGCACTTATTCATATGCGTATGAAGAAGGCATCATCATCCCTGCAGCAATATAATCTATGTATATATAATATTTTAAATTTCATAACTACACAAATAAAAATTTTAAATACGCACTTGTATTAATTTTAATTCCATACACTGAAGTTTTGAAAATTTAATATACATACGGGTCATTTCATGGGAGATTTACAGTCAAAATTTTTTTTTCGACGAACTATTTTTTTTGTCTTCTTACTTCGAAAATAATCGACACATTTTTCTTTTCAATGTGATACTTGAATATTTCGAGATATAATTTTTTTAAGTTTGTCACTCGGGAAAATTTTTTTTTTTCTAACAGCTCACTGTAAAAGCAGTTTTTAACATAAAATGTAACCCTTGCACTTGAAACACGCGACAGAGTACAAGCTTTCAAAAAAGTTATGGCACACATTTCGTTGTTTTTTTTGTAATAACAATATAGTACATTTTTATAAGCAATTGAATTTTTTTTAAATTTGGAACTAATTTTTTACCGATTTTTTTGTTTCTAAATTTTTGTTGAAGTTTTTTCAATATGCAGGAAAAATTTTGGAATTGAAAAATGAAAACTGTAGGTGTTATTTTCGAATGAGGATTTCTTTGAGGATTTTTTCAAAGGGGTCGAATGATTGTTATTTGTATATACGTATGGGTCATTTCATGGGAGATTTACAGTCAACATTTTTTTTCGACGAAATATTTTTTTGCCTTCTTACTTCGAAAATAATCGACACGCTTTTTTTCAATGTGATACTTGAAAATTTCGAGTTATAATTTTTTTAAGCTTGGCACTCGGGAAACATTTTTTTTTTCTAACAGCTCACTGTAAAAGCAGTTTTGAATATAAAATGTAACAAATTAATTAGTTGAGTTTGAAATTTTTGTCACTGCCTACATTATCGGAGGATCACTAGTCGCGTGTCAGATAGGATACGTTGTCGACAGGTGTCCTCGTAAACAATTTCAAACTCTTATATCGCAAATAATGCAAATAAATTTAATATTTTAAAGAATTTGAAAATCTTTGTGTGGAAAAAATGACGCTTTCGACTGCGCTGGGATTCGAGCCCAGGTCTTTCGATTGCCGGTCGACTGCTCTGACCACTGAGCTACACAGGCGTCCGACATCTCTTTCTCCACAGGAAGATCTCCTTATATCGCCTAGTGGCTCAGCCTTGCGGCTGTAAAATGATTTCAAATTAATTAGTTGAGTTTGAAATTTTTGTCACTGCCTACATTATCGGAGGATCACTAGTCGCGTGTCAGATAGGATACGTTGTCGACAGGTGTCCTCGTAGACAATTTCAAACTCTTATATAGCAAATAATGCAAATAAATTTAATATTTTAAAGAATTTGAAAATCTTTGTGTGGAAAAAATGACGCTTTCGACTGCGCTGGGATTCGAGCCCAGGTCTTTCGATTGCCGGTCGACTGCTCTGACCACTGAGCTACACAGGCAGTGACAAAAATTTCAAACTCAACTAATTAATTTGAAATCATTTTACAGCCGCAAGGCTGAGCCACTAGGCGATATAAGGAGATCTTCCTGTGGAGAAAGAGATGTCGGACGCCTGTGTAGCTCAGTGGTCAGAGCAGTCGACCGGCAATCGAAAGACCTGGGCTCGAATCCCAGCGCAGTCGAAAGCGTCATTTTTTCCACACAAAGATTTTCAAATTCTTTAAAATATAAAATGTAACCCTTGCACTTGAAATGCGCGAAAGAGTACAAGCTTTCAAAAAAGTTATAGCACACATTTCGTTGTTTTTTTTTTTAATAACAATATAGTACATTTTTATAAACAATTGAATTTTTTTTTAATTTTGAACTAATTTTTTTCCGATTTTTTTGTTTCTAAATTTTTGTTGAAGTTTTTTCAATATGCAGGCAAAATTTTGGAATGGAAAAATGAAAACTGTAGGTGTAATTAATTTATAAAATCTGTCCCACCCATTGCAGCGGTTCACTGCCACATGTGTTTCGAGTCCGAGCATGCCTAAACAATCTCGAGCGTAGTTGCAGCGTGCGAGCTCGCTCGTTGCAACGCGCGGGACAGATTTTATGAATTTATTACACCTACAGTTTTCATTTTTCAATTCCAAAATTTTTCCTGCATATTGAAAAAACTTCAACAAAAATTTAGAAACAAAAAAATCGGAAAAAAATTAGTTCAAAATTAAAAAAAAATTCAATTGTTTATAAAAATGTACTATATTGTTATTAAAAAAAAAAAAACGAAATGTGTGCTATAACTTTTTTGAAAGCTTGTACTCTTTCGCGCATTTCAAGTGCAAGGGTTACATTTTATATTCAAAACTGCTTTTACAATGAGCTGTTAGAAAAAAAAAATGTTTCCCGAGTGCCAAGCTTAAAAAAATTATAACTCGAAATTTTCAAGTATCACATTGAAAAAAAAGCGTGTCGATTATTTTCGAAGTAAGAAGGCAAAAAAAATATTTCGTCGAAAAAAAATGTTGACTGTAAATCTCCCATGAAATGACCCATACGTATATACAAATAACAATCATTCGACCCCTTTGAAAAAATCCTCAAAGAAATCCTCATTCGAAAATAACACCTACAGTTTTCCACGGGGAATTCACAAGAAATTCATAATTTCTCGCAAATCTCCTTCAGGAATTTAAAAATACTGGCAGATTTTCTCTTGAATATTTTCGTGTTATTTTCAAAGTTGGATTTCCGCAAAGATTTTTCCAACAGCGACAGTAGTGTGAATACAAAAATTATATTTTGATCAACACAGGTTCTGTATTAACACTGGTCTTAATAAAAGGTTTTCCAATAGGGACATAACATATAATTTTAATCAACTGTCAATGTCAAAACGTTAGTTAAAGTCAAAATTTTCATCATGGTAAAGCTTACGAACCAGCAACGTTTGGAAATTATTAAAAATTACAACCGAAATTCTGAGTCGGTGGTCGCAACTTTAAGAGCGCTTACTCACAATTTTATTTTCATATTTAAAGGACAGAGGACACTAATATTAATAAAAATTCAACTAACAACAAACTTGTATATTATACAAATGAGTTTCCATAAGTTTAATAATTATTTCAAAAACAACATTCATACGTTCAAACTCTTCAAAAGTGGAAAATAGTTAGAATTTAACGTATAAATATTATCATTTTTGTTTATGCTATTTTTTTGACATTTAATATGAATCATTTCAGATATAAATCTCTTTTTATAACTAATTTCGGAATCTACTACAACAGTCCTATTCCAATCAAATTCATGTCCAAAATTAATTTGATGCTGACAAACAACTGATTCATTATTTTTATTATTAATATGTTCCTTTATACGTGCCTTTAAAGATCTTTTTGTTTCACTGATGTAACACGCTTCGCAATCTTTGCAACAAATTCTATAAACAACATTAGTTCTATCCATTGTGTTGGTGCTGTCTTTACCTAATTTGATGACAGAGCTCAAATTTTTATTGACAATTGGGATGGTTGAAATATTAAAAACTTTCAAACTTGAAGACAATTTTTTTTAAATTCTTTCAACAAAGGGCAAGAAAACAGAAGTATTGGAGTTATGTAAAAAATACTTATTTTTATTGCTAATGCTTTCATTATGGTTAGAATAAAAAGAAGATCTAATTTTTCCCAGACAGGTTATAATATTTTTTAAAATCTGAATAACTTTCAACAAATTCTCATGATAAAATTCATGATGAGATAATAAAATTGCTCTGTCAACAAGGTTAAAAACAATATTTTTCTTTTGTTGAGTTGGATGATTTGAAGAATAGTTAATAACTCTGTCAGACGATGATTACGAACCAAGCCAACGAAACGTCGCTCATAACAGATTATTGATGAGTGTTTTAATTATATTTTAACCCCCAACTTGATCGACTCCTATATATCTACTAAATTTTTGTTAATTTGTTCATAAGGCCATAAGTCATAAACTAACAAACTTCCCGACTCCAGGTTTTGCACACATGATTTGTCAATAATAAGAAGTATTTGAAGGTTGTTGAGCGGTGTGATATGAGTAAACAAAGCCGTTGAATGATTGTTTATTTAAAAGTCATATATATTATCGTTTTTTATTCATAACTTTTGACCTGATCAATATTTTTCTACGGATGGCATCTATTTTTGTAGGGTTTTTTATGAGGAAAAAAAGTTATGAAACTATTTTCCGATAAAGTGAAAAGAATCAAAGATATAAGCGAAAAACGTGAAATTTCGTTAAAAATTTATAAATAACCGTAATTTAAACAATGACGTGCATCGATTTTCTGGACGGGAAAAGATATGTCGCTCTATTTATTTTTTGACGCCTATACTCAAATTTTCTACCTGCTCCGAGAAAACATCGCGAAAGGCTGTTTTCAGACTATATAGCCTGGACTATATAGGCGGAAGGCTGCGGGTTCAATTTTTGCTTTCGTAAATTTTTTTGATGTATTGATTTTTCTGTATAAATTATGTATGTAATTTTATGTAATTTTATGTATTATAATATTAAAATCCTTTTCTATTGATTTTTCTTAATAGTACTTATTTAAATTATGCCATTTCATAATTATTTTGAATAAAAATTATTTTTTCAGAATTTTTATCAAGTTTCGTTTGGAAAATCGTACGTTCCATTGAAATTCTATAAGTGTAAGAATTCTGCATTTTTTACACGGAGAGGAAGAACTAGTGTCGCGCACTCTAGACAAACTCGATTTCAACACTTGGACCTATATAAGTGGTGAAGCCATAAAGTTCGAACGATAAAAACTTGATATCCATGCTTGACACATACAGTATTGGCCATGCACTATATACACTGCGTTTACATGAGAATAATGCAAGCTTTAAGTATTAGCCTCAATATGACTCGTTGTAAACATTAGAGGGCCAGTGTACCAAACGCTTGAGTTTGGCTAGAATTGGCTAGTATGAAACACTCAAATCATGTATTTCACACTCGTCATTTTACTTGTTCCTAAAACTTGGTATACGGAAAGGATTTCGGCATAACTGAGTCACCTACTAGCACACCCATGGGGGTGAAACCCAATGGTAAATTACTGGAAACAAACATGGCGTTAAATGCATGCGATCCCCCACTTTTGCATGGAGCCTTTCAGTGCTCCCGCTGCCCTCCTGACCACTTTGCCTGAACACATTCTAAAATGAAATTTTTATACATCTGAAGCGATCAGGTGCTGAAATTGCAAAACTTTGTATTACTATGTATTAAGCAGTAAATTTGATCTTGTAATTTCATAACTTGATCGCCTCTGGTGCCTCATTGGAGTATTTAGCATTAATTTCCTTGGCTTTAGACTAAATGTCATTTCACAAGCTGCTATGACTCATCTGAACCGCGAGATCAACTGTTTTCTGGGGGATTTTTAATTGGCTGCGTGATTCCCCCACATTTACATGGACGTGTTTCTCCCCTCCCAAAGCGGGCTTCACTCTCATGGTTTTCTGGGTGATTTTTAATTGGCTGCGTGATTCCCCCACATTTGCATGGACGTGTTTCTCCACTTCCATAGCGGGTTTCACTCCCATGAGCACACCAACAGTGCTAAATGCTAGGGAGAATCTTGTCGTAACGTTTAACGTATCTAGTGTACATTTTTGAGACAGCAGGCATGCTACTGCCGTGCAAACGCTGTAATTTTTCTTATTGTTATTATTGATTTTATTGTAAACCTCCTTAAAAGAACATTTCAAAACCCCAATAAAAAGCAAAATTTCATAGCTGTATAAGGATTTATGTACAATTGAGAGTAAGTGGTCAGTGTAAATCGTCGAAAATTCAGGCCACCGTAACTTAAAAACCCTTTAAACTAGGTGCACCCCCTTTACAGATTTTAAAGAGGTCCACTAACACTACAATCTGGTGTAGTTTCAATAAGATAGGCAACAATCAGAAATTTGATGGGTGTAGTTGGCAAAAGGAGCAACGGTTGTCTCTCAGTTTAGCGTGTTTGCTGTGTCAAAATCGGTACTACACTTGTCTCTAGGCATGTTTATAGACGCTGAGCTATAGGTGGCCTGTCTGCTGTGCCAAAATTCTTCCCGTATGCCTTTCACGTGGGCGACACTACTTATTTTTTGCCATGTAGATGTGCTAAATGTAGCGTGACTTTTTGTTTCCCTTGGTTTTATAACGAGTATCACTTTGGTTCGTGTGATTCATCTGATAATTATACTCATACGCATTCTCATATACTCATACTCATATACTCATACTCATTTAAATAATGATGATTGTATTGATATTCTAATCAATATAAATTATTATAAGCCCAGACTATTCAAACTATTTCAATTTGGTTTGGAAACTATTGAAAATTGAAATCGTTACCACAATTTGATAATTATGTATCAAAATTGTGAAATTGATGAGCATATTTTATTTCTCACGATGGATGTAAAAAGGAGGTGAATTATTTGACACTTGAAAATCAGCAAAAGTGCATTATTAACATCAGCATTACTGCAATTCCTTAGGCTACTCCTACCATTTTTACATCGTCCAATCCTAATTTCCTGCATCAAGAAAAATCCCTACCATCTTCAACTTGCAATGACAACGTGCTGAGTGTTCAATACAGCCGAGTGTTATTAGTTGATATAATATTTAGTTAATTATTTAGTTGAGTTCGAAATTTTTGCCACTGCTTGCATTATCGAAGGATCATTAGTCCCGTATCAAATAAGATACGTTACCGACAGGTGTCCTTGTAGACAATTTCAAACTTCTATATCGCAATAAACACAAATTAAATTCTAATTTTAAGAATTTGAAATCTTTTTGTAATATGTGTTGATTGTAAATATCGAAAATCAAAGTTCGATTTTTAAAGAAAATATGTGAGATACAAAATAAGAGTTGAAATAAAAAATCGTTTGTTTAAAATCAGTCTACGAATTCTTTCCTTTTTGAGGTATTTGGAAGAAGATAATTTTTTTCCAATCCTGTAAATTATTAGAAAGTTACAGAAATGTATACTGAGATGAAGGTTTTACCCGTAACCTGGCAACTCTTATCATTGCTTAACCCAACTAATTTTATGTAGTTTGAAATTACCTGAAATCACAAGATCAGATTTAGAGTTGTTGAGCGCCATCCATTCCCTTAAGTGACAAAATTTTCACAAATAAGGACAAAGCGATAATGATAATAATAATAATAATAATGATGTTGACGAGACTCGAAATTCATAATATCACACAAGGTGGGGTTAAGGAACTTACTCACCTACCCGCCTAGTCAAAACATGGTTAAACACGCAGGTTGACTACAGTAGTACTTGATCTGGCAACGTCGCATCTTGTTTGTTCGTGTGCGCACAGGTGTACAGTCGCACATATGGTCACGTCAGTACCTAAGAAATGTTTCTCAGACATGAAATTATACAATGAATTAAAAAGTTGCACATCCGTCCAAATAAGGAAAAAAATGATTGCCTCTGACATCACGGTAGCTATGGTTATCGATGCATACAAAGAACATGGTTTTGATGGATTATCTCGTTTGTTTGGTGCTGATAAAAACGGGAAAATTCGTGTGACAAATAATAGGAAGGTTAAAAATAAAATCTGTGATTATCTGAAAACAAAATACTAATTTACTTTAGTTTAGTTTGTATATATTTATTGTATATGGTATGTATCAAATATTTTAAATAATAATTAATGAACGATTGTGATGATACTAGATATGTATTAAAAATTGTTATATCGATTCAAGACTGAAAATAAGACAAACTTAGTATGTCATTGAGAAAGATTTTACGTACTACGTATTATGATATGTATGTAAATAAAGTTGTTTGTATTAATAATTAATATATTATATTTCATTTATTAAAAACATGATTTTCATAACAAATTTTAATCACCAGTTGGTACGAGCTGCTGAATAGATATAACGCATACATTTCAAATTTCGCGCACATAACCTACGAATGGGGCCTTTACCACATACCTGACCAAAGTCCAAAATCACAGCAATTTCCAATCTTCATCGTATTTGTTATTACTTTTAGAACCCGCCTTTGAATGTTATTAAAATTAATAACGATTCCTGATCATCTTGTTTTTCTACTGTTCAAATCCTGTTATGATCTGTTCGTCAGTTGAAAAGATATCAATGATAATACACGATAACCTCCGCGATTTGTCATAAGAGTCCATGTTGAATCTTCTAGAGAGGCGCAAAATAGAAATATGAATATCTCACTAAAAAACCCACCTCAGACCTTAAAATTTCGTACCGATAATTTTTTAATTATATTCTAACGCTCTGCAAAGTTTAAGATTTTTCTGTTTGTTAATTCTTCATCCTGAGTAACTCCCTTAAGGGAGTTACTCACCTACCCATTTAGTCAAAACAGGGTTAAACACGCAGGTTGACTACAGTAGTACTTGATCTGGCAACGTTGCATTTTGTTTGTTCGTGTACGCACGGGTGTACAGTCGCACATATGGCCACGTCAGTACCTAAGCAATGTTTCTCAGAAATGAAATTATACAATGAATTAAAAAAGCTGCACATCCGTCCAAATAAGGAAAAAACTGATTGCCTCTGATATCACGGTAGCTATGGTTATCGATGCATACAAAGAACATAGTTTTGTTGGATTATCTCGTTTGTTTGGTGCTGATAAAAACAGGAAAATTCGTGTGACAAATAATAGGAAAGTTAAAAATAAAATCTGTGATTATCTGAAAACAAAATACTAATTGTCTTCAGTTTAGTTTGTATATATTTATTGTATATGGTATGTATCAAATATTTTAAATAATAATTAATGAACGATTGTGATGATACTAGATATGTATTAAAAATTGTTATATCGATTCAAGACTGAAAATAAGACAAACTTAGTATGTCATTGAGGAAGATTTTACGTACTACGTATTATATGTATGTAAATAAAGTTGTTTGTATGTACTTAATTTGTTTATTTATCATACGAATAATTAACATGTTATATTTCATTTATTAAAAACATGATTTTCATAACAAATTTTAATCACCAGTCGGTACGAGCTGCTGAATAGATATAACGCATACATTTCAAATTTCGCGCACATAACCTACGAATGCGACGTTGCCACATACCTGACCAAAGTCCAAAATCACAGCAATTTCCAATCTTCATCGTATTTGTTATTACTTTTAGAACCCGCCTTTGAATGTTATTAAAATTAATAACGATTCCTGATCATCTTGTTTTTCTACTGTTCAAATCCTGTTATGATCTGTTCGTCAGTTGAAAAGATATCAATGATAATACACGATAACCTCCGCGATTTGTCATAAGAGTCCATGTTGAATCTTCTAGAGAGGCGCAAAATAGAAATATGAATATCTCACTAAAAAACCCACCTCAGACCTTAAAATTTCGTACCGATAATTTTTTAATTATATTCTAACGCTCTGCAAAGTTTAAGATTTTTCTGTTTGTTAATTCTTCATCCTGAGTAACTCCCTTAATGGAGTTACTCACCTACCCATTTAGTCAAAACAGGGTTAAACACGCAGGTTGACTACAGTAGTACTTGATCTGGCAACGTTGCATTTTGTTTGTTCGTGTACGCACGGGTGTACAGTCGCACATATGGCCACGTCAGTACCTAAGCAATGTTTCTCAGAAATGAAATTATACAATGAATTGAAGAGCTGCACATCCGTCCAAATAAGGAAAAAAATGATTGACTCTGATATCACGGTAGCTATGGTTATCGATGCATACAAAGAACATGGTTTTGTTGGATTATCTCGTTTGTTTGGTGCTGATAAAAACAGGAAAATTCGTGTGACAAATAATAGGAAAGTTAAAAATAAAATCTGTGATTATCTGAAAACAAAATACTAATTGTCTTCAGTTTAGTTGGTATATATTTATTGTATATGTATCAAATATTCTAAATAATAATTAATGATCGATTGTGATGATACTAGATATGTATTAAAAATTGTTATATCGATTCAAGACTGAAAATAAGACAAACTTAGTATGTCATTGAGGAAGATTTTACGTACTACGTATTATATGTATGTAAATAAAGTTGTTTGTATGTACTTAATTCGTTTATTTATCATACGAATAATTAACATGTTATATTTCATTTATTAAAAACATGATTTTCATAACAAATTTTAATCACCAGTCGGTACGAGCTGCTGAATAGATATAACGCATACATTTCAAATTTCGCGCACATAACCTACGAATGCGACGTTGCCACATACCTGACCAAAGTCCAAAATCACAGCAATTTCCAATCTTCATCGTATTTGTTATTACTTTTAGAACCCGCCTTTGAATGTTATTAAAATTAATAACGATTCCTGATCATCTTGTTTTTCTACTGTTCAAATCCTGTTATGATCTGTTCGTCAGTTGAAAAGATATCAATGATAATACACGATAACCTCCGCGATTTGTCATAAGAGTCCATGTTGAATCTTCTAGAGAGGCGCAAAATAGAAATATGAATATCTCACTAAAAAACCCACCTCAGACCTTAAAATTTCGTACCGATAATTTTTTAATTATATTCTAACGCTCTGCAAAGTTTAAGATTTTTCTGTTTGTTAATTCTTCATCCTGAGTAACTCCCTTAATGGAGTTACTCACCTACCCATTTAGTCAAAACAGGGTTAAACACGCAGGTTGACTACAGTAGTACTTGATCTGGCAACGTTGCATTTTGTTTGTTCGTGTACGCACGGGTGTACAGTCGCACATATGGCCACGTCAGTACCTAAGCAATGTTTCTCAGAAATGAAATTATACAATGAATTAAAAAGCTGCACATCCGTCCAAATAAGGAAAAAACTGATTGCCTCTGATATCACGGTAGCTATGGTTATCGATGCATACAAAGAACATGGTTTTGTTGGATTATCTCGTTTGTTTGGTGCTGATAAAAACAGGAAAATTCGTGTGACAAATAATAGGAAAGTTAAAAATAAAATCTGTGATTATCTGAAAACAAAATACTAATTGTCTTCAGTTTAGTTGGTATATATTTATTGTATATGTATCAAATATTCTAAATAATAATTAATGATCGATTGTGATGATACTAGATATGTATTAAAAATTGTTATATCGATTCAAGACTGAAAATAAGACAAACTTAGTATGTCATTGAGGAAGATTTTACGTACTACGTATTATATGTATGTAAATAAAGTTGTTTGTATGTACTTAATTCGTTTATTTATCATACGAATAATTAACATGTTATATTTCATTTATTAAAAACATGATTTTCATAACAAATTTTAATCACCAGTCGGTACGAGCTGCTGAATAGATATAACGCATACATTTCAAATTTCGCGCACATAACCTACGAATGCGACGTTGCCACATACCTGACCAAAGTCCAAAATCACAGCAATTTCCAATCTTCATCGTATTTGTTATTACTTTTAGAACCCGCCTTTGAATGTTATTAAAATTAATAACGATTCCTGATCATCTTGTTTTTCTACTGTTCAAATCCTGTTATGATCTGTTCGTCAGTTGAAAAGATATCAATGATAATACACGATAACCTCCGCGATTTGTCATAAGAGTCCATGTTGAATCTTCTAGAGAGGCGCAAAATAGAAATATGAATATCTCACTAAAAAACCCACCTCAGACCTTAAAATTTCGTACCGATAATTTTTTAATTATATTCTAACGCTCTGCAAAGTTTAAGATTTTTCTGTTTGTTAATTCTTCATCCTGAGTAACTCCCTTAATGGAGTTACTCACCTACCCATTTAGTCAAAACAGGGTTAAACACGCAGGTTGACTACAGTAGTACTTGATCTGGCAACGTTGCATTTTGTTTGTTCGTGTACGCACGGGTGTACAGTCGCACATATGGCCACGTCAGTACCTAAGCAATGTTTCTCAGAAATGAAATTATACAATGAATTAAAAAGCTGCACATCCGTCCAAATAAGGAAAAAACTGATTGCCTCTGATATCACGGTAGCTATGGTTATCGATGCATACAAAGAACATGGTTTTGTTGGATTATCTCGTTTGTTTGGTGCTGATAAAAACAGGAAAATTCGTGTGACAAATAATAGGAAAGTTAAAAATAAAATCTGTGATTATCTGAAAACAAAATACTAATTGTCTTCAGTTTAGTTGGTATATATTTATTGTATATGTATCAAATATTCTAAATAATAATTAATGATCGATTGTGATGATACTAGATATGTATTAAAAATTGTTATATCGATTCAAGACTGAAAATAAGACAAACTTAGTATGTCATTGAGGAAGATTTTACGTACTACGTATTATATGTATGTAAATAAAGTTGTTTGTATGTACTTAATTCGTTTATTTATCATACGAATAATTAACATGTTATATTTCATTTATTAAAAACATGATTTTCATAACAAATTTTAATCACCAGTCGGTACGAGCTGCTGAATAGATATAACGCATACATTTCAAATTTCGCGCACATAACCTACGAATGCGACGTTGCCACATACCTGACCAAAGACCAAAATCACAGCAATTTCCAATCTTCATCGTATTTGTTATTACTTTTAGAACCCGCCTTTGAATGTTATTAAAATTAATAACGATTCCTGATCATCTTATTTTTCTACTGTTCAAATCCCGTTATGATCTGTTCGTCAGTTAAAAAGATATCAATCATAATGCACGGTAAACTCCGGGATTTCTCATAAGAGCCCAAGTTGAATCAAGTAGAGAGGCGCAAAATAGAAATACGAATATCTCACTAAACAACCCACCACAGACCTTGAAATTTCGTACGGATAATTTTTTTATTATATTCTAACGTTCTGCAAAGTTTAAAATTTTCCTGTTCGTTAATTCTTCATCCTGAGTAACTCCCTTAAGATAAAGTCACAACAGTTTGACGGGTAAAATAAATGAAAGCCATAATTTAATTATTAAAGTAAGTTGGGTGAAAAAAATTTATTGAAATAAATGAGGACTCGATATATATTAAAATTGGGTAGCAAAAGCCAAAACATTTATATTGATACCGATATGTATAATGACATAGATCTCGGAATTTTTCGAACCACGCGACAATATGATGAATTCAATTTATTCTCGCGCGTCACCACCAGAGAGATCAGGAAGTTAATGAAGACTTAATTCAATAATCACCCTTTTACCACCGCAAGAGAGTGAAGTTAATTACGAAAAAGATACAAACACTGGTCTATGTGCCCCAGGGTACGTCTTCTGGGTCACGTGGTGGCAGCTGTTCATCCTGTGCGCCGCTCTCCAGTGATTGATAGCGGTGATAATCGAAGCATCGATACATCGCAGCTCGAAAGTCGACATGGCGGCCAGTGTTTACTTCGGCTCGGTAGCCGGTTGTGCCTCATCTCCAACGCCGCTGCCCTCTAGTGCTGTAGTTTTCGTGCCGTGTATGGAACAGACGGGAGAGGAAGCGTAAGTGCGGGTAGTGAGTGATAAGTGTTTCGAGTGCTCTCAGGCGGCGACGAAGTACGGTCTCTGACCATACGACTTTTTCCCTCGGGACATAAGCCCACCTGTCAAACCGGAGAGTTTAACCCAATTAAATCCTTTTAATGTGACGTGGTAAATTTTACCACGTCACAATACAAATATCGAACTTGACAAGACCGCTGATGCAGCTCACCATTGCTAGGGGTCGAAGACTTTGAAAAATGGTTGGTTCAGGAACAAAATTCACAATCTTGCTACTTTACGCCAAATAGTTATTAACTTACAGTTGTTATTATGTATCTTCATCGTTAAAATGCTTTTGTTTTTTATGTACTTTAACATGCAAATGGTAAATTAAAGTTAATGAAATTGTATATTATGAAAAACTGGTATACATTCATATTATATGAAATAACTTTTCAATCAAAATATATCAAAATTAAAGTTTATCATTAAAATATATACATACGTATATTAAAATTCAAGTTAAAAGCTGTATTCTTCTTAAGATAAATGTTTTCCGAATATAATATGCGCTTTCGATTATATGCTTCCGAGTAAAGGTAAACACTGGCCGCCATGACGACTTACGAGCTTCGATACATCGATCGCTATGGAGCGATGCACAGGAAGACCAGCTGCCACCACGTGACCTGGAAGATGCAGTCTCTGGCACATAGACCCCAGAACTTGATATTTAATACTTTCGACATTTGTGATGCTAAATTTAGGCGAAAATAATATTGTTGGACACTAACTACAATAGTGCCAATATACTACACGCACTGTTCGCCGCATAAGAGAGAACCGTGTGCTTACGAAAAATTGTTTGCCGAGGGCAATTATTGTATTAGGCACGACTTGCCTAGTCGTCTAGCAGAAGAATGATACGTGACCTGCTACCAGGTCCGCGATTGGGTCACGCGAGTAATACGTGGGGCAGGTCAGGAACTTTGCTGGCATCGCGACTTCCTTCGTCACTCGTCCTGCGATTCTAAGTAGCAACTGTCACCCACGTTTTGGTCGGCTAAACTATATAAATTTAAAGCAAGGAATTTGGAGCCATGGAAGGGGAATTCATATTGAGGTTTATTCCGGAACTCCAGGACGTCGTGCAGGTAGTGTAAGCTTGATTATATTCATTTTCCCTTGGCAAGTGGTCCAGGTTATTTTATTTCGTCTTTCATTCTCTCTCGTGGGGATCAAGGGCTTTAGATATTAGGTTTCATTCTCATTAGATCCGAGTTCTCTCGGGGCAACGCGGTTAGAGTTAGTACAATCTGAATATTGTCGCGGGTAACTCGAACTAAATATAATTAGTTGAACTTAATCAATAATAAGAGATGACAGGTTCCTGGTAAGGACCTGCATCTTAATACACGGTGACCCATTTTAATCTATAATCCCAAATATCTTCTAAAGTACTTTATCTACGAAAAAATGGTTCGGACAAAGGTTGACCAGGACTAAGGGGGACATTTGACTGTACCTTCAATTTTGACCTTGAGGTCAGTTTTCAAGGTCGAATGGAGGTGAGACCGTTTTCTTAAATGAGAACCCCTATTTTTGTCTGCGAATTTGAAAAGAAGGCGAAATTTCTCGTCAAAAATGATCTGTGGGAAAGTGGTTTTTGCGAACTTGGAAAGGTCCTTTGTGGAGCACTCTTGTCGTTAGTTCCCCTTGCCTCCCATGTTTCGGGTAGTTGATTAACGTGAGTCCCCTTGCCTCTCACCATTGCTATCAGCGTTACAATCAGCCATCGAGGACTCTTCGAAATGCTCTATTGGCTTGAAGACACAAACGTAGACGTGCTTCAAAACCGTCCACAGTTTTCAGCAAAGTTTCTCGAGAGATGGCTGCGCAAGCTCTCCGAATCCTTTCCATCAGATCTTCTCTTGTTGTGGGTCGCTAAGCAAAAACTTTTAGATAGTTAAGTTTTGTTTTTCACTTGTTTAAAAAAAGTGATTTGAATCAAACACATTTGTGTATTGTTATAAGGTGATAGAAAAGTTTCTTTGATTTAAAGATATTCCTTGATTAATTTTATTTTATTTGAATTACTACGTCCACGCCGTTGTTTCTGGGTGACGCTAAAAGTAAGGACAAGGTGTCTTTTTTTGTAATTAGTCACAGAAAAGTGGCATTCTCAAGATTGTCACTTTTGTAACTACATAATCACAGTCTTTACATCTTATTCAAAATTATTGCAGTCAAAAATAGGGGTTCTCATTAAAGAAAAGGGTCTTACCTCCATTTGACCATGAAAATTGACCTCAAGGTCAAAATTGATGGTACAGGCAAATGTCCCCCTCGGTCCTGGTCAACCTTTGTCCGAACCATTTTTTCGTAGATAAAGTATTTTAGAAGATATTTGGTATTATAGATTAAAATGGGTCACCTTGTATATACATATAGCTTAGAATTACAAAACAGCGCAAATTCTACAAAATTTTAATTCATGCTGTTTCCAAATTGAGGTAAACTGTAATCAGAATCAAGTAATCAGAATCCATAATTAATAATCAAAGGAATCGATTTAATTATTTTATATTGATATTTGATTTATTGGTATCATGAAATATGATCCAAAAATTTCAACTATATCAGAAATAACCATTTCATCACAAATTTCACTTGGCAACAGGTAATAACAAGTAGGCTACCAGGTATACCAGGTATACTTGGACAGTAGAGAATATACTTTTCTCTACTTTGCCCGTCCGCGGTTCGGAATAAGCGCTTCCTATCACCTGGATAGTTGACCTAGGTTCGTAAAAAGACCTAGCCAGGGCTACAAATTGGGTTGGAAATTGGGCGAACGAGGAGTTTATTTTCTTATAACCAGAAATAGGTTTATTGTGAGACAAGAGTGGCGAAGGACAGGGAATTTAAAAGTTCTGTCTCCCTTCTAATTAAAAATTATATATCTCTTTCTCACCTTAAAACTATCAGCTTGAAGTAAAGAAGAAGGGTGTGTGCGCGGGTGAACCGCGTAAGGACAAGAGTGGTTTCTTTGTCATAGGATGGGGTAGTGTACAAAATCCGAATATTGTATCGTTCCCATTCAGTTTTATTCCGTCTTTTAACTCCTCTACAAAAATGTTCACATCAGTTTGTTTCTTTTGTTTTTCTTAAGAATAAATTATATCATTATTTATGTGTATTTTAGCCGCTTGATTTGAACTTATTTGAAGCACCTTTCCTCTTTTCATTTTTAAAATTAAAAGTGATAAGCGTAGGCGCGTGTAGGATACACTCTCAGTCCGAGAGTGGAAGACTAACGACCACACATAATAATAAACGAATTTAGCTAATATTTGTATAAAACTGAATTCGGCAGTTTGGACGACCTCCGCGTACTCATTATACTCATGAATAAAATATATTCAGGGTAATTATTTTTACTTTTATATCCTCCACGATACGTCCTGCCTGCAGAGGAACAAGAGCAGAGGAGTTATCTTACCAAGTCGGACGAAACCAGGAGGAAATATATCAGAGCCAATTGGGAAAAAGAAAGAAGGAAACTACTAGACAAAGTAAGGAATAAAATAGAAAATAGAATAGACAAAGGAAGAACAGGAGTAGAAATAAGCAAAATAGAAAACGTCGAAATAGATGTAAATAAACTGTTAGATAATAGGAATAGGGAATAACTAGACATAGTTAGAGCAGTGAAAAATAAAAGGAAAGTAAAAGTACCAGACGACACGAATAAAAACATTAAAAAAATGTTCACAAAATAAGAAATGAATTTAGAAAAAGTCATGGATAAAAGAAGTAGGGAAGGACTGGACGGAGTAGACAAAGAACTAGACAAAGAGCACTATATAAACCTCTAAATAGACTTCGACCTAGATGAGTTCAAAAAAGAATTCAAAAAATTGTAAACAGGCATGCACCCCATTTCATACAGGGGGGGGGGGGGGGGTGTAAAATAGTTGCAAGCCCTGACATGGGTTCAGGGGGTTGTGACCCGATCAGATGCGACCTCATCCGGAAATTGGCGATCTCAATCCATGAATCTTATATTCCGTAAATCGAGATCGAAGCGTGTTCTAGAGTGCTTAGGTGTTGCCTACTTACAATGAAGCTGTATAGTAAGTCCTGCCATATTGCGTTTTATTATAAAATATACTATTTTTATTCGAAGCACCGTCCGATTACTTTCCTTACTTTGCGCCCCCCCCCCCCCCATAAGTTAATTGCAACCTGCACTCTAGCTTGCAGCACTTAGATTTCTGTATGTCTATGCCACAATTTTTCCTTATTTTTTAAGATTTATTTTTAAGATATTATCTTAATAAACTTTTCTCTTATATTCTGTACTTATATTTGTGTATATCATTATCGGGATTCTTCATTGTTTTACGTCTTCGTTTAATATTGCTGTCATTTGTTTTGTCTCACTAATCATCCTTTACGAAACTCTCACGTTAAGTATGAAATCTACTTTTGGAGTATATATTTTTCTGTGTGTGCTTCTAATGTGAGGTATTACTTCCATTAACTATCCCTTTATATTTTGTGCCTGTGTGGAGCTATTTATCAACGGATCAGTCGAAACCAGCAATTTGTGCCACAAATATTTGTTGCTGTTCGACTGATTTGTTTTTAATTCATTTTGTTTATTGTTACGCGCAATCTCTATGACTTAACATATCAATATTATTATTCATTTGTATTGGTAAAGTTACGGTGACCCGAATTTTCGACTATTCACCTCAACTGCTTACTTTCATTTTAGATGACTTCTGATAAAGTTATTAAATTTTGCTTTTTTATTGGAGTTGTGGAAAGGTCTTCTAACGGGGTTTACAATAGAAGTAATCATTATACAATAAAATAAATATTTCACCTTAATTTTTCATTTTTCAAAATATTTTTGAGTTTTTCTCACAATACCACATTTTTTTAAAGTAAGCTAGAAATGAAGCTTGATTGTTTTATTGAAAAAAATCCGAAAATTAAAATGGGAAGAAAATTATTGGTTGCGTTGTAGGAAATCATAAGAACGTGGGTGCCCCGCGCCCACCACCCGAAGTGCTACAAAGCCTGCTGTAGAATCTGATTGGTTCTAATACTTAATAAAAATCATTTTTCTCTATACCTCCAACAAAATTTCTTGTTCTCCCTTATTCATAGTTACAAAACAATTTAGATATCTCGTGGCCCCAAAACGAAAAGATGCCATCTCGAATTTTAAATGTCACTTGATTTGCACTTTTTTCGTATGTAAAGTGATAGGAAACAAGTGAAAAGCGTCTTGATGTATCTTACATTTTTCCGAACGACATATTATCTAAAAAATGGAGGATGATTTAAAAGAGATTATCATATGAATGATGTGAGCTTTCCTTCTCGGTTAACATAAAAATCTAAAACATCTACAAATTATTGTTTCAATGAAGAGCATGAGGCGGCAATGGAAATTCTTCAAGAAATCATGGAAAAACGTGCTTTAAAATGTAACAGGAAATCAACATCATCCACCACAATATTTTATTATCCTAATTTTAACTATCGTTTTCGTACAATGATGCCGTTTTTAAAATTTCATTTAGAAGATATCTCAATTGTTCTCCAATTATCAAACAGTCAAAACAAAATAAAATCGTCGTTAATAAATAAAATAATTTTCACTAAGTATCAGATCCACTCATACTGTACATCACGCCATGTAGCGCCTCGACTGGTAGGCACAGGTCACCCGCGCTCTTATGATCTCCTGTAACTCAACCGATACTTTTTATCCCATTTTCGTTGTGGTATTTTTTTGAGAGGAAAAATCGAGTTTTTTTCTTAGCTTACACAAAAAAAAATTAAAAATTCGGCATTGTGAGAGAGACTTTAAAATATTCTTGGAAATCAAAAATCAAGTTGAAATGATTCTCTTATTGTAAAGCCCGTTGAAAGACCTTACCATAAGCCCATAAAAAGGTAAAATTGGATAACTGTATCAGGAGTTGTGTACAATAGAATGTAAGCGGTCGGAGTGAGTCGTCGAAAATTTGGGCCCCTGTATCTTAAAGACCCGCTTTACTAGGTGCATCCCCTTTACAGAATTTGGAAGAAGAACTTTGCCAAGACAAATTTTTCATTCTTGAAAATACCTCGTGGTAATTCGACGCCCGTCCATTATTAGGAATGTACGATTTACCACAATTAAGCTCGCTTTGTCGATCAGTTGATCATTTCAATAAAATCGGGTTTAAGTTTTGCAAGTAGCCGGTCTGCATGATGATTGGTCGAAATAACCGTAATAGCTCTGTTCGGGGGTGCCCAAACATCATGCGTGCATGTGTAAAGTCGATCTCATATTTTTCAAGGACAAGAATCCACTCAAAGGAAGACTTTTAAAAATAGAAGAAAGAAACAGCTTTCTGCACATAGAAAACGGTTTAGGACAGGCAAAACGCAACAAAAAATTAAGGGCGACTTAGATGAAGTTTATGGCACATCTGCACCATCGTTTGAAACTATGGGAAATTAGGTAAATAAGTTTTAACATGCTCGTACGTCCACTCGTACGTCCACTCGTGATACACTCCATGCAGGACGTCCAGTTGAGGCAGCATTGCCAGAAATCATAGAAAAAGTTCGCGATATGATTTTAAACGATCTACAAATGAAAGTGCAAGAAATTGTTGTAGCCATAGGTATATCACATGGCACGGTAATTTCATTTTTGCATGGACAATAGTCTATGAAAAAGCTGTCTTCAAGATAGGTTCCGCGTTTACTCACCGTCGAGAATAAACGCAACCATATGACCAATCCGATGTCTGGTTCAGCGCTTGTCAGTCGCAACTCTAATGAATTTCTGCGTCGGAAAATCATTGTTGATGAAACTTGGATCCATTTTTACATGCCTGAGACAAAGAAACAGTCAAAGCAGTAAACAACACCAGGCTAACCAGCCCTGAAAGAGGAAAGACGGTGAAGGAATAAAAGTGAAGAATATTATGCGTCATTATTGGTCCAGCTAGGCAATGGAATCCAGAATCCTTTATCAACAAATTGCACAAATTGAAGTCCAAATTATTGTCACACCCACCATATCCACGAGTTCAGCCTCCAGTGACTTTTTCCTATTTTCAAACAAGAACAAATGGCTTGCCTGAAAGAGATTTGAGTCAAACAAGATTGTCATACCACCGGTACGGTCATAACCTAACAAACACTGGAAATGAACAGGAGCGAACAGCCTCGACGCAAAGGTCGTTTTGAAACAAAAAACGAAATTCAGTTTGAAAATGACCTGGCCCCGGAGACCAAGTAAAGAAAATTAGATCTCAAAGAGAATAAACTGAAACTTGATAATCAGAGAACACTAACACCCGGAGAGTCACGACGGAGTCATGCTGTCAGCCATGAAACGCTCTAGTTTCTTTCTCACACATTGAAAATAAAACTGTATTAGCGTTTGCAAGCATCTTTTTCTGGTACGTTGTCAGAAATGCAACAAGCTCAAAAGAGTTGACATGTCAAATCGAGCAAAACACTTTGACAATGATCGAAAAACTACAAAGCTATAATAGGTATGTGAGTTACCTCGATTTTTCTGCGATTTTAAGGGTTTTCCAACTGGGACACAACAATTTTATCTATGAATAAAGCACAGAAATATTTGAGATATTGAGTTCAAATTTATTGTGGGTGTAATGCAAGCATTACATTTAATGAGCGAAATTCGATATCGGTCATATGACCACCACGAGCCCGTTTACAGCGGTCGACTCTTTGGACCCAATTTTCCACCACTCTGGCACACATTTCGACCGAAACGTTGGCAATTTCGCGTTGGATGTTGTCTTTGAGGTCGTCTAAAGTTGCTGGCTTGTTGGCATAGACCAGTGACTTGATATGGCCCCATAAAAAGTAATCCAATGGCGTTAGATCGCATGAACGAGGCAGCAATTCGACCGGACCATTTCTCGAGATAATACGTTCACCGAATTTGCCTTTCAATAAATCGATTGTGACGCGTGCTGTGTGCCTCGTGGCACCGTCTTGTTGAAACCACATATCGTTGATGTCAAGTTCATCCAATTCTGGCCACAAATAATCTTCCAACATAGCACGATAGCGCTCTCCATTGACGGTAACATGACGGTCGTTTTCATCCACGAAAAAATACGGCCCAATCACACCTCCGGCATGAAAACTGCACCAAACAGTCACTTTTTGCGGATACAACGGTGTCTCCAGAAGCACATTTGGGTTTGTTGCTGACCAATAACGCATATTTTGCTTATTAACAAAGCCATTGAGCCAGAAATGAGCTTCATCGCTAAAGATGATTTTTCGATGAAATTCTTCATTTTCTTCCAGCTTTGCCAGAGCCCAATTGGAGAAGTTTCGGCGTTTCAAATGATCAAGTGGCTTTAGTTCTTGAGTCAATTTAATCTTGAAAGCATGTAGGCCAAGATCTTTTCGTATAATACGCCACAGTGTCGTTTGAGCGATGCCCAATTCTTGAGAATGACGTGGAATCGACTGATTTGGCTCATTTTGAATTGATGCACTTACGACTGCGATTATTTCTTCGCTTCGAGCAATACGACGTCTTTTTGGCAGCGGAACGGCCAATAGTGTAAATTTGGTCTCGAATTTATCCACTATAGCACGCACAGCCTGTCGGGTGGGACGATTATTACGGCCGAAAATTGGAGTAAGCGCTCTTAAAGTTGCGTCCACCGACTTAGAATTTTGGTAGTAATTTTTAATAATTTCCAAACGTTGCTGGTTCGTGAACTTTACCATGATGAAAACGTTGACTTTAACTAACGTTTCGAAATTGACAGTTCATTAAAAAAGTTTAAGGGTGCGTTCATATAAAGATACGTAATAAATAGAAGTCCTTGATGGAGAAATTAGGGTTACGCAGTTGAACATTGTGCTCTCAACATGCTACATTTCTGAAACTATATGAATGTTCCATGAGAGTTGTGATTGAATCAGCTGCGAAGGAGAGTTGTGTCAAGGCGATACACGTAAAAAAGCGGGTTTCTCGCGCCACCAATACGTGAGTAATAATATTATGTAACTCGCATGGGTTTCCATAATATATTAGATGCAATTAGTAAAAATAATATTGATTATGGGTTGATGGAAGTACCAAATGAAGATTCCGTACCGATTGCAGCTTCTAGCGATGCTGCATGGTCAAAACCAGGATATGGTTATACTTACAATAGTTGACTACGGGTTCAAAAATGGTTGGCCGCCTTCTTTTTGATCGCTAGGATAAAAATAGACTATGTGGCAGGTATTCAATAATACCGCTTTATAAACTACCGCAAGTACCGTGTCTACGGCAAGATCCTTTATGTACCTCACGCACTTTACATGCACCTTTTCCATAGCAAGAATCACTATGGGGTGAATGGTGGTATATTTTATACTACGCATTTCTGTGATTTCGCGTTTTAGCTAGCCATACTGCTTGATCTTGGTTGTATAGCTCATATACATTTTTTATCAAGGGGAACGGTGATGTCTACGATTTTGACATGCTGAGTACGTTTGTTCTATCCGTTTGATTGTGTACGACAACATGGCTTGTCTGGATTGTCCTTTCCCAAAACAAGAGATAATATTCATTCTCAAGAACTGGTATTGGGACGTGTCTAGAATAAGGCCGCCAATTATGCAATAGTTCCAGATCAAAAACTACTTGTTTGTTAATGATCCTACATACATCATTATATCTGCGTATGTATTCTCTCTGAGTTAACATTCTATAGCCATTAATGATGTCCCCAATGATTTCATTTGAATTTCCACATAATAGGCACCTGTCGTCAATGTGTGACAAACGATGTGCTTTTCGTAGTTCTTCGTGTCGATTATCTTGCCCTGGGTAGTTATGAGAGTCCCTTCCGGAAACAGTTGAAACAGTGGGATGTCTGATGTTTAGTCAATTTGTATTAGCTTGATATATGGGTGTATAATTATTATCTACTCAGTAGGTGTTATTGTAGAGAGGGACATCTCTTTTGTTGTGAAAATATTCAGTCAACTTTGATACTTGTAGAACGTCCATAACAACCCTGACCTCCCAAATGCAAAATGCCAAAGTATTTCTAGGAGTCCTTCTTGGCCATCGATTCGATGAAATATTGATCCTCATGTACCAATTACGCATCAATCACTCTTTTGACCACATGTATTTCTCGATACTCGTCAAACCCAAATTTCAGTTTTTTAACTAACATGCAACTACAGTCGATCCGTGTAAAGACGGTAGCCACTCGTACCCCTTTCCACATTGTCCCCATAGATCGTGTTGAATAGGCGTTCAATTGACTGCAGAATTTCGCGAAATTATTCGCTCTAGAAATTTCGATCGCAATAAATTCAATGTTCCCGTGGATGGGTGGCATGTGGCGCCGTCCTATTGAAACCACATATCACTATTATCTATATTATCAATGATAGGCAAAAAAATGTCTCAAAATGTCTCGATAACGCACTTTATTGTCAGTATCAGCGTTACCAGACACATTTGGGTCTTCCTCAACACTTTCACTTACAGCAACAATATTTTCAGCTGAACGACCAGGACGAACACGTTTCATTGCTGATATGTTGTGTACCGAACCAGTGGACTCATATTCACCCACCAAACTCTTAATAACTGACTCACGAGGACGATTATAACAACCAAAAATATTCGAAATATTGCGATATGTGGTTTTCAGAGATCAGAAAGACAAAACTGTCACCATATCAAAAATTGCCTCTATCAAAAAACAACGTCCCAGTTGAAAAGCCCTGTAGAAAAAAACAAAATCTGTGAAGCTTGGAATTCTCCGACTTAACCTATTTCTATATCCCGAATACACAAAAAATATTATTTGAAAGCTATTACCGCCCGAGAGAACACACTAGATCCTTTATTTATAAAGAATGCGTAAAATAACCCAGAAAGAATAGTCTGGAGGAACAGTCGCAAGATACGGAGGCAAAGTGAGCCAGAAGTCCGACGGACGCCATGAGGAGTTTGAAGTCTGTCCACAAAATTACGCGGATTTCCAAGCAACTTGCCTAAGAAATGTTTAGTAATACCGTCAAGTTACGGATAGTAACGAATAACGAATTCCCCTTCTGCCGACATCCCGATAAGTCCCATAATTCCAGAAGGATTTGACAACGATTGGTGAAGCTGCTGTCAGCAGTTATTTGCAACATGAGAGTGATGATGGAAAACGCGACACCAACGAATCAAAGAATTTTCCAACCTTCCCCGCGGAATTTGCGTCCAACCAAATTACAGGTCCAGGAATGTTCACGTACGTAAAGCCGATAATGGCTATCTAGACAACCCGCGGCTACTCTCTAAATCTGAATCAGTCGAAATTTCACTGATTGAATCAGTAATTTGCCTTTTCACTGATTCATCAGTGCAAAAATATTTTTCACTGAAAAATCAGTTAATTTTCACTGATTAAATCAGTGAAAAAAGTATTTTTCACTGTTAAATCAGTTGATTTTCACTGAAGTAATCAGTCCGCTTATCGTCGCCAGTGACTGTTTTCACAATGCATGGTTCTCATATGTGTGACAAAAGGTATACTATATGATGTGATCCATGCCAAATGGGACGGGATCAGGACTCCATGTTTCCGATTTACTTGAAATTTTAAGGATTTGTAGACTAACATAAATAATGAAGAAAACCAAAATTTGAGATTTTTTCATGCATTATTTAAAAAGTTATGGGATAAACAAAAAAAATGTTTTCGTTTATTTCAATTATTTAAAAACTGAAACTCGGAAAAATTCTGAAAAAATACACAAACGTATCATTAGATGGCCGATGTAGTAGCATTTTTTGGAAATATTTTCACTCCAAATTTAATAACAAAAACTTAATTTTGTGAAAAACGCAATTTTTTAAAAATCTTAAAAAATTCATGGTGACAGCCCCAAGTATTACGCAAATTTGAAGTATATAATTAAAGTGCGCACTCGAAAATTGTGCAAAATATGAATTGTTTTGTAAAGTGATGCGCGTAGAATCACGATCGACGGCGTCGAGCGTAACTTCCACTAATGCTGTATTACTGTCTACTTTTTCTAGAACGTTATTATCAAAAAGTGATAAGAAGTGATTATTTATTTTTTTATGATCGCTTAATACTCATAACATATGAATACTGTGATGAGTTTTATGATTATATATGAATTATCAAAAAAGTAATTATTTTTATTATCATAAAAATAAATTAGTTCATAAAAAATCCACGAGAGTTTATTTTCAAAGAGCAGTTGAAATTATTCGACAAAAAAAGGAATATATATAGTAAAATCATCACGAGCTAATCTATAAATAATTTATCAAGCCTGAGCTTAAAATTCATTTCCCTCTTTATAAATTATACTCGGAGATTCGAATACAAGCAGTTTGAGGGCATTCCCAGAGCACTTTCTCAGTAAATTTAAAGATGTTGAAAAAATGCACTCCTTTGCAACACATGCAGTATAAGAGTTATGAAAGATGAAGTTTTAGAAAAAGGATGGAAAAGAATAAGATTTGTTCCACCTAGCATTTGTGTTTCCTTCCTTAATTGTGACAATTATCAGAAATCGGCGAATGACTCGCAAAATTTTTCTTCTAACGGCTTCCAGGTTCACTAAAAGAAATGGTATTGTGTTTCTACCTAACCGAGTTTGTTAGAGAATTTCTATGCAAATTACAAAGAAAATCTTCTTACTTCAGTTATATCATTTGGCGTGTTAATAAGTATGAATAAAAAAATAACAAATACTAGTTGAGCTAATGACATGTCTTTAAATTAGCTATCAGCTCAGGAAACTTTCATAAATGTCCTTCTGATTGTATTATTCATCGACTGTTATGCTGATTTAGCAAAACAAAATGGTTTGTTTCAAGGATGTACATTGGTGTGCGTTCAAACGCTCGCAGAGTGATCGTACGTGATCATGAAAACAAAACACGTGTTGCCGGCATCGATTTAATTTATTTTTTTTAGATTTATAAATTTAATATAAGGTGTACAACTTTGCCGCTTACTGTGTGACAGTTTTAATCTGTCGATTTGGACTAGCAATTACTGCTGCAGCCATCTATTGAAAAACGGCGAAAGCAAACTTGTACACTTAATAATAATTCATATATAAATCTATGAAATTATTTATTTGATACAGTTTTAAAATATTAAAATCAACCACTGATATAATAGTTTACTTATCCCTAACCTCTGAAACTACTACGCATCACTAGCAGACAAGCGTCTGTTTGAAGTTGAGCTGATTTTCCAAAACAGAGTTTGGCTAAAAGAACCATAACCATGTTTCATCTGTTGCAGTCATTTCAGTTTGGATGTGTGTATTGGAAATATATTGCTGGTGCAGTAATATACCTTCAACTATAACTGTTTTTATGAAACACCCATGCAGTTTGGCTGTATCTGAGTCAGCCAAACTCTTTTGCTAATATACCCAGAAAATTGTCTGTATTCACGATAAATTTCTTTCAGTGTATCTTCCGATTTCAGGAATCCCTCGAAGACAATAATATTGAGGAAAAATCAGTCCTTGCGATTCCTCACATTCTCATCAACGTACAATTAAAAAAACCACTCTCCATACTTTCTTACGTAAATAATTTGTTTGTGGATTTTTTAAAATCAAACTTATTTTTATGAAAATAAAACAAATTTTTTTTTTTTACAATTTACATATAATAATAATACTCATTACAGTATTCATATTTTATGAGTATAAAGCGATCATAAAACAATAAATAATCACTGTCGTTCATTTTTTGATAATAACATTCTAGAAAAAGTAGAAAGTAATACAGCATTAGTGGAAGTTCCGCCCGACGCCGTCGATCGAAGATCGTTATTCTACGCGCATCACTTTACAAAACAATTCATATTTTGCACAATTTTCGAGTGCGCAACTTAATTATATACCTAAAATTTGCGTAATATTTTCGTTTAATTCTGTTGTGGGCATTTGAATCGGTAAGCTTTTTCAATCGGCAATTTGATCCCAGACCGATTAAATCATTACGTTGTTAAATTTTTTTTAAGCTTCTTCCATTCGTAAAAATTTGTTTTACTGATGTTAATCCTGATTTCACAATTGAGATGAACAATTCATGAAACGTATCTTGACGATTTAAATTTTAAGGACTGTGTCACTCAACCGTAAAACTACGATTCAACGTCATTGAAACATATTTATACTATTGAAAAGTCCTGAACGAAATTCCACAATGTTTCGGAACAATCGTTTTCAAATAAAACTGCAGATTCAGAAACCTTCAATCGTAAATTGTAAAATACACAAATCAGAGAAATTTCAATCAATCGTTTCTTTTTTCCTGGGTACTGAATACTTTTGGAAAGTTCCATACTTTTTCAGGATTCTTGATCTAATTGCACAAGAACGGTACTTCTAGTTTTAAGTAATTTTTGAAGGTATCTGAAAGTCGAGCACTCTGCCATGTAAATTTCCCAGTACTAATTTTTTCCGTGTAGTAACTCTAAATGTGGCATAAATTTTCCGCGCAGCACGATATTGACTCCATCTGTAGTAAAGTCACTCAGTGTAATGTACTGCTTTATTTCTATAAGCATTTTCGAGAAATTTCAAATTTTCAATTTTTGAACCTTGCATACCTCAACAATTTCGGACTAAACTTTTCTTCTTTATATGGTGTCTGACCGACGCATAAATTCAATTGAAAATCGAGAGAATTTTGACTTAGGTGGATATGCAAACTTTCTACACCTACAAATGTCGGTCTCGCACGGTTGGATCGTAAAAGCAGGGACTTTGCGCAAAAGAATTCCGAGCATGCATAGCATTGATTTTCTAACGAGAGACAAACATCATATAGTATATGTTTTGTATTCTTTCTAGTTATCACAAGTTATTGTCTCTTCTCATAAGTGTTTCTGTAATGAATTGAGGCTTTGGCTTACTTTGGCCTTAATTTGGGAACGGTCATATTCATGATTCTTTCCAACATAAAAGAAGGCGTAAGCTCTGGACTATCAATACTGTTATGCATGCACCTGGCTAACACAGGATGCGCACATGTTAAGCGTTTAAACCAAAAGTTGTGCATCATGTGTGGTCGAAATGCTTTTTACTTTATTGTCCTCTACAAACTCTGGATATATCAGATGCTGTAATAATAATAGCCTTCATATCAAAGGCGCTGAGTACGCGATGCTTTTCGAGTTTGAGCCACATTGCATCCATATTGCCTTTGTTCGATTTACCCGAGATACATAACCAATAATCAGCCATGTCTTAAACTTGAGAAACTTAGATCTCTTCGGCTTGTAAATGGTGTTTTTGATAGTGCTTGAGAAATTTGAATGGAAATAAAACACTGAAAAATTGATGGAATGTTTTTTTTTATTTTTTATGTGAGATTGAATTCAATGCCATTTGTGTTTTGAAAATGATTTCTGTCATTTGACTACCACCACCAATCGTTACAAAGAGCATTCGGTCAGTTTGAGTTTTGACAAAATCGAAATTTCCTTTTGATAAATTGACTAAGAAATTATGTAGATAGAAATTTCTCTGTAGAATTTGCTGACGTGGCTATTTAGACCCTTCTTTGGTACTCCAGTCCACTGTCTTTTCTTTTTGTCCTGAATAATAACCCTGCATGTGCTAAGTTCTAATGAAGGTATAGCTTTTATTTCAAAAAAAGAGTCTTCAATGATTTCTTAACATTTTGAATAAAAATGAAATGCTTTTAAAAAATTGATTGATTGAATTCTCTCTTATAAAAATTAAGTTTTTTTTTAAAACGTTTTTTCATTTGAGCGTTATTTTTGTTGATTACAGTGACTTGAAAATTGTGTCTAAGCAAAAAATTAGAATTAACTCGTGAAAAATTCCGTGTGATGATTTATTACAACTTTCAACGTGGATTATCAAGACAAGAATGCATCCATCAACTTATTTCCACTTTTGGCGATAAAACCCCATTCTATGCCACTGTGAAACGCTGGTATGACAAGTTTAATCATAGCCGCCGTCCTCTCACCAACAAATTTCGTAAAGGTCATCCAAAATCAGTTGTTTGGCCAGAAAACATTAATACTGTGCAAAAACTGATAATCCAAGATCGTCATGTGACATACTGTGAGATTGAAACAACCTTAGGCATTAGTTCCACCAGCATATATAAAATGATGTATGAAAATTTAGCCGTGAAAAAGATTTGTTCTCGTTGGATCCCACATAATTTGACAAAACCATGTTTTGGATAATTCTCAAGCAGAATGGAGAAAATGCTATGATACATGGTTCGTGTATAGATCACAAAAAAGAATACTTTGACAAACAATAAAGCCATTTTTGATGACAAATTATTGTTTTTCATTATTGGGCTCAAAATATAAAGTACCCCTCGTATTTTTGGAAATAAAAATTGTTCTAGATATTCAAACTCTAATAGCTATTTTTGAAACTCTCCAACTTTGAATATTTATTTTATATTCGAACGAAAAAAAGGATTCAAACATACTTCCGTTCGCTGATTATTTTGCACATGTACTCAACAAATCGCCCTTGTGGCACACAATTATTTTCCACGTCCTCAACTTCAACTTGTATTTCTTGCAATTCTGCTTCTGTTACAACACAACCTGTAATTTGATTTAAAGCGGTATGTTTTTATTCTATAATATAAATATATATTATACTTTTATTCAGAAAATTTTCTACTGATAATGATGTTTGCATAACGTACAGGAATATTACAGATTATTAAATTTTAAAATAACTTTTACCTAAAGATCGTATTATTGTTCCTAAGTCCCTGACATCTACTTCATGATTTCTCGCATTATCAAATACAGCGAATGCATCAGTTAATCTTTTTTCGAGTGATGATTGTTGTACGGACACTACAATATAACGAAAATATGAATCGTGAACACGGAATAAAGTAGAAATAATATTTGATTGATTTATATTCAATCTGTTAAAAATTATTGACAAAAAATTATAATGTTTACTTTTTAATTAACACTTTCCATATGAATATTTAAATGAAGCGCGGAATGAAAACACGATCAGTATTCTACGGCATTCTTACAGGATGAAGAGTCTGTTTAATCAATACTGCTGTGGAGAAAGGTAGAAATTAATTTTCACACTGAAGTGTATGGAGTATATTCAGGATAAAAAGAAAGTATGGTATATTTACAATATTACGCTTTAAGTGCGCTGTCAATCCAATAGAGAGAATGATTTTCTAATTTATTCCTAACCAGGCCCCAATTGAAATCGAGAAAAATGAAACGTTGAACAAATGATGTGCCTGATAAATGAATACCTACCAATTGCTTAACCTTAATAATATCACATAAGTAGAAAGTAATAAGAGCAGTAAATAACATATCAGTGTTACTGCCATGTGCAAGGGTGGAGGAACATATGTTTTTTAAACAATAATATTATTCGAAACAATTTTTTGGTAAGTAGGCATTTACTAATCTAACTTGTACATAATACGATTTATGTATTCATTTTTTTTTAAATGTAAGAAATACATCAAAAATGCTAAATTAATTATTTTCCTCTCTTAAGGCCCTGTCAAAAATATGCACGTGTATTTTCATGTGTAATGACGTGTGTATTTACGCATGTAATTTCGGACGTCATTATCAAAATAATGCACTAGGAATTTCACATGTAAGCCGCCTTTATGAAAGTAAAATTATACACGTGAATTCACACATGAAAAAGTCGTGTATTTAGAGTATAATTCAGAATCCCACCTTTCTGTAAGTGAAATTTCACACGTAGATTTACACGTCTGAAACGTGTACTTATGCAAAAATGGATCTATTGTCATTTTTTTAGAGAGATTCGACACGTTGTACAGCATTGTGTTTAGTGAACTAATTCATTACGGCCATAGATCATCCAGACCAGGTGACCAAATTCCCGTAAATGTTCGTATGAAATAACTTTTTAATTCTACAAAATATCTTGCTGAAAACTTGTACATTGCAACAGAAGACGATGAACTTCTTTAGAGTGGAAATTTTGCGAAATTTTTTACAGTTAACTGTAATTATCTATGAGTTTTCCAGGTTTTTTCGAAATGATTGAAGTTTTTTTTAAAGTGCTCAAGAAATTCAAATTAAAATAAAACACAAAAAAATTGATGGGATTTTTTAAAAAATTTTTTGTGAAAGCCATTTAAGTTTTAAAAATTACTTCCAGCATGTGACCACCAACACTAATCGTTACAAAATGGTTTTACAAAAAACCTTCTATTTAACTGAATATCATTTATTTTTTAGAAATTGCGTGTCATTCTCTCCTTTTTTCTACGCAGAAAAAATTTAAAAAAAGTTTATAGTTCCAGCTGTAACTGTTCGAAAGATGTATGGCAGAGAAGTTGTCTCTTTCCATAGAGTTTCCATTTTGACGGGTTACAAGTACTTTAGGCGAATCATTGTACTGTTTCTTGTATCTCAATGCATTAAAGTCTACAATATTTGCAATATCTACAATAGTCACAGAGTTTAAAGTATTTACCAAGCCGAAATGTAAGGCATTTTCGACGCAGGACAGACAACTGGTCGTTCCACCATTACATCGAGTACCCGGTACGCCCGTGCCCACGGTGAGGCATAGAGTGGTCACATGCTTCAACCACTTTCCACTTCGCCACCCGCACAGAGTCCTCCAACGACCCAGCAGACCTTGCCCAACCAAGCTCATCTATGAGCCTGGTTTCTTCAAGATGTTCGCGAAGCTTGTCTTTGCTGAGTCGTTTTGTGTTCCAGGAAGGGCTCCTTACCTTGCCGCCCCTTCCCGTATTCACTGGGTGACTCCGTTCCTGGATGCTAAACTCAATGCACCGATGGTCACTCAATGTTATTACATCGAGGACGCACCAGTCACCTATCCTTGAGGCAAGACGGGGCGCAGCAATCGTGAGGTCGATAATCGACCCCCCCCGCTCCTCGTCTGAACGTAAAATCCCTGCCCCGATTCAATACAATCAGGTCATTCTTGGCGACCATCTCATCGACCAAGATTCCCCTCCTGTCCAGACAGGCTTCGCCCCACTCGGGCGAATTACTAATAAAGTCGCCCGAGATAAGGGACCGCCCACTAGCCTCTTTGAGGCTTTCCTCAAGGAGGAGTATCTGGGTCTCAAAGATCTCGAAACGAACGTTGGGAGAGAAGTAGCAGCTGTACACACGTACTCCCGCCACCTCCACTCAAACGAACCCCGCGTCGGTCTTCAGGAAATCCGCGATGCTCAAATCAGGGCTGCAGACAAAGATCCCAGCCCTACTTGATGTATCCTGGTACCAAGCAGAGTTTTCGGACCATTTGTGTTGCTCACTAATGAGCAACACATCGGCCCCCCTCTCCCTGCAGTCTGCATCAGAAGGTTCTGAGCTTCCTTCCCTCTCCCGAGGTTGAGCTGTAGGAACTTCACTTTCCACCCCTCAACCTCCGGAGCACCGCCCTGAATATTGGTCAAGAACCGCTCCTTGAAGCATGGGCGACATCTTTTTCGCCCCTATCAGCGCACGTCAGGCACCGAGGGGGAGCCTTGCACTCCTTGGACACGTGTGACGCGCCCCCACACCTCCAGCAGGCATCCTTCCTGCCTGGAAGCGTGCAGCCACGCGACACATGACCATATCCCTGGCACCTGAAGCACCGGGCAACCTCGACATGCCCTCGGATGCGGCAGTTCACCCACACCACCCTTAGCCTACCGAGCCCGAGCAAGCTCCAGGCGTCCCCCTCGGTTAAACGGACCACCGCAGTCTGCACACCGCCAAAGCGTTTGTACAGCCTGTACTGGTCCCCGAGGTCTGGCTTGCCCAGCGCGATGCATAGCGCGGCAACAACCTCTTCTCTTGTGACTGTCTCGTCGAGGTCCCTAACTTCCAGGGACCTCTTCGAGACCAAAGATTTAACTTCGGCCTTCTCCCCGACCGCCTGGTCGAGCGCCTTTTCGAAGGTCGATACGTCACCCCCCTTTTTGAGGACCAGGAGGATCTCCTCCCTCCTGGTTCTCCGAATAGAGAGGACCTCCGCTCCAGCATTTTGGGGGTTTACCTTCGCCTTCATAGCTTTCAGGATATCGGCGTAGGACTCTCCATCCTTCGCTGACACCCTGATAGCATCGCCAGACCTAGCGGCTGGAAAACGCCTCGGCAACTTCCCCTTTGTTTTAGGTTCTTGCGCAGAGGGCACAGGAACCTCTTTCTTCTTCTTGTCTTTTTTTTTCTTTTGCTTCTTTTCCATCAGCTGCCATTCCCCATCCTTTTTTGGGGTCTGGCCTTTGGTGGCCGCAGCGTAGGATGGCGATATGCCACCCTTCCCTTTCTTGGGAAGCCGATATGCTGGGCGAGAAGGAGCAACCCTCTTCTCCCCCTTTGACAGCTCTTTTGGGGTATCTCCCAGAGACGCAGTCTCCGGAAGATACCCATCTTTTTGAGGCAGGGTGGGATTCCAGCTTCTTCTAGATTTCCACCCCGCTTTCTTGAAGGCATTTATAGGTGTTAAGCATTCCGCTCAGCACCTCTGAGGCCTCGTTTGCACTGTCCTTTACATGGCCAGGGTCATTTCTCAGCATACCCTGCTGGATAACACTGAGAGCCCTGGCCAACTTCTCCATTTTAGCACTTTGCTCCTTCAGAAGCTGAAGGACGTCTTTCCATCCCTCAGCACCTGGAGGAGTGTGTGAGGGCGTATTTGGCGCCTTCACCGCTTCAACTACTTTGTTCATTAAACGATTCATAATAATGCCGTCGTGTCTTAAGACGGTTCGCCCATCATGGGAGCCCTACCGCAGTAGGGCTACTATCCCCGCCTGTATAGATCCCTAGTTATGTGCGCCGAAACGGAGAGGCGGCTTATCGGATGGTCGATCCTATCAGAACATTAAATGAAGCTAGTAAAAATGTTACGGGATAGACCCGCGCCATAATGATGCTAAAGGTTTAACGTCACGCCTATCGACCGAGCGGTGCCGGGTCCGCCCCGACACCTGACCCGGACTTCAAGCTAGACGGTGTGTGATTTATCCTACGCAGCGTCGGATATAAGGAAATACTGACCAGGTAATCCTTCATTCCTGCGCCCGAGCGTCCATGATTTCAACCCCAAAATTGCCTCCAGACAGTAGAAACGTGAGCGGTTTTCCCAGTTTAACATGTGGTTTCACGGGATCTTTGCCCTTCGCGGCCGAACACCGGAGGGACTTACATTTACCCATATTACTTCCACAGAGGTAAGGTACTGACATCGCGTCCTACCCTGGTCGGGAGGCTACTACTCCTCCCTTGGCTAGTCTATCGGGAATATCCACCAGTCAGTATCATGCTTGTGGTTGTGGTGTGACCGGGAGAGGGCATGTGGCAAGTTCAGCGTCACCGCCTCATGCGCATTTGGGGCGATACCCCGATTAAGGGGCCCCCCGCATTCACTCTGGGTCCACTTATGCGGCATCAAGGAACCTGTTCAAGGTCCCCTGGTGCTTTTGCTCCACATCGCGTCCTCACGCGCTTAAAGATTGCGGAGAAACCGTCATAGCGCGTGCTCCCGGCAGGCCCACCGCTAGGGAAAAGCCTGCCTATAGGGCCCCCTTGACGGCCATCCTGACGGCGACAGCCCTGCTGCTGGTAAAGTCCTTTCGGTCTCCACCGTTGGTGGGATGCAGGACGTGTCTGCTCCGTGCATGGCCTCGTGCATTCATATGGGCGAGGTGTGTTGTGTTCAGTATATCTATAAATGTGTTGTGTCCTGTTGCTGTACTATCAGATTTATCATTAATTTTTACAAACATCTTGAATTTCATTTTATTGTGTTATCAATGTATGGAATTGACATATTGCCTTCCACTTATAGTTTTTTAACGCAGAATTTTAACTGCTTTCGTCTCATAGTCTTTTTCTAGAAGATATTTTTGTCCTGTAAAACGATTATTCTGTAATTGCCATTTAAAAATTAAAGTTGTTTTTGTGAAAAATTTGTATATAATAAATTTTATATTAAACATGACAACTAATTCTCGTCATTTATTTTTCCAAATTATCTGCATAAAAATTGATAAAAACTGTAATTTTCTTATTATGTACACAATTTTATACAAACATTAGTTAATATTGTCTGATAACATCATTATAAGCTCTTATTTAGTTTCATATTCATATTACATTTGTTATCAAATTTAATCATTTTTAATACAATATTATTAAATTTTTAATATTTTCTATTATAATAGTAAGTGAATGTTGTATTGAACCTCAACTTTTAATAAACATTAAAATGTTGTTGTATAAGTTAAATTCAGAGTTTATGAATGATAATCTTCTTAGCTTGTATTAAAATATTCCCTTATATTCTAAAAACACTTCCTTTTGGAAGATTAATACAATTAACTTTATTCATTTGGCTAGTAAAAATTGTTTATGATATATTACCGCAGTCGATGAAGTAAAATATTTTTATTGATGGCTTTCCGTCGAAATAATTACAATATTGGTGCAACTTTAATACATTAGCATATATAATGTCATTTATTTTATTATTCAATACATACATTTGACAAATCTGTATTTTTCAATTTTCAAATATATATTCACATTTCGCGCACAACTGCTTGGACGCTACGATTAAAATCGCCTTTAGCAGAGTTCAAGGAAAAACGTTAAATTTTAAGAAGTAAAGGTAAAGGTGGTAGTAAGATTTTTTGAGGAACAACCAGTGATTTTTGAGCAACGTTTATTTTTCCTGGTTCTAATGCCTTTCAGTGTAGACAAACTATAACATCCCTAGCGGATCCGGTTGAGTTCTTTGAATGTTCTCTGACCGTTCTCTCAGCCGGGTCCGCTAGGGATTATAATGTTATAGTGTTATCAGTCCAATTTTTCACCACTTTTTCCAATATTTCTGACCTTCTTTCACTAATGGCTCAGGTATCATTGCCCTGCAGTGCTTCCGGATGTTTAAGTTTTAAATGATTCATGATTAAATAACAAATCTTACTGAAAACAAATGTCGAAAAAATTTCACACGAATGTAGTATTTATAAATTGTTTGGTTGAACCTTCCAATTATATGGTAGGTGAACTACGCTCAACGATGTTCAGGAAAGTAAGCAATAAAAAAGATTAATTCAGTATCGTTCTATAGGGACTTGAAGTCGATAATTTTTCACGCCCTTATTGCGAGTTTCTAGAACGTCTTCGGACACTTGCCCATTTGATAATGGGCCCATTGAATTATCTGGGTTTTGTGAATCATCACTTTGTGCATTCTCGCCAGCATAAAATACCACAAGTACAATGTTGCATACAATTGCGCAGTTTCTAAACAATATTGTTTAAAATCATTCACATTTATCGCGAAACCACTCGACATCACCTGCAAAATTCATAAAAAGTCATTTAATCTTTATCCACATCTGAAAGTCGAGCAGACACTTCCGTGTTTTCGAAAAACCGCAGAGCAGTGTTGCTCTTATTACTGTTTCCAAATCCTACTTTCAGCTGATCTACACTCAAATACAACTTCTTTTTTAATGTATCCTGCATCAGTTTTTCGCGCTTCTCTGTGATTTATTTTTCGCTAGCCTTACGCGTTTACCACTTTTTGAATCCAATTCTATTGCCGATATATATAAAACATTCATAGAAATGTGTCCATGCGTGTAATGTGGAAAAACCGATCTTTACATAGGTTTCATCTATTTCTTTGGTCTTGATCAACTCGATATTATTGGATTCTTTAGCTGTGGAGCTACACAAGTAACAGCGCACGGATGATTTTGTGCCAGATACCGAATTGCATACTACTCTATCAATCATCGTGAAAAAAATTCATGATATGCTATGCATTCTTCTCCAATCAAAATTGAACAAAAAGAATCAAGGCTTTTGATTTGGCTTTGGATATGTTGCTCTTCATTCCAAGTTGAAATGATGGTTTCTCTGAGAAATTGAATCCAAAATGTTCGGCAAAAACGCGGGGATGAATGGCGAGGAATTCTCCACACTACGATTTCCCCATCAATTGTTGTATCATATCCCTTTCTCAACTACAGGGGGTAAAATTTTCATTTTCCGCGCGAAACGGATATCTTCTAATGATCATAACTTTTTTTCTACAAATGCGAATTGAATTTTCTATGAGTGATTTTTGAAGGGTTTTTCATTTCCTTACATCCTGTCAAATCTTTTTTTTAAGTTTTCTTATTTTTATATATATTTTTATATATATCTAAGCGAAACTTTCCCTCGCACGGTTGGACAGGTTAGCCGATCCAGCCGGAGCACCGACTGGCGCTGTTTCATTCGAATTCGATCCATTCAAAGACAATTTTGATTTGATGCACAAACTTTCTAAAAATTAGGATTAGCATATGTAGATGCATCAAAAATTTTCCCATGTAGTGATAAACAAATTGGGGGGCAAAAGTGTTTTTTAAGATAGCGTTCACCAATAGCTAGTAATCACTAAATAACTAGTAACCAAAAATCAGACCCACCTTCCCTTCTATTTAATGTTACGTAATTTGTTCACGCTTCCTAGCTAGTTTTAAAATCTCGGAAAATTACTAGGACAGAGAAAACCACCGATAGAAAAAGAAGCATATAACTACGTCACGCACAGCAAGGTACTGCGCATTGCGTGACGTCATGTAAAAAATTTAATATAAAAAGGACACACTGCCAGGGCTAAAACTAGTCTTGTGAGCAGAATTAAAATGCGGCATCTTCGGAAGTGTTTGAAAAGATTCCCAGCGTAAAGTATGCGTATGGTTCAGTGCACCAGTTATTAAGACTTGAGGTTATTTTACCATTTGCCTTTGCTATATTTACAGATTTTATTGTTTGATACAATTGCATTGACATTGTTGTTTGAATTAACTTTAATTGTTTAACGAATACAATTGGTTTGACTTTTGTTGTTGAATTAACTCCTATCATTCGAATGAATACAATTTGTTTAATTTAATAATTCATTGTGTCCTATACTGACTTATCCTCATCCCTCAGCGAGGATCATCAGATCCTACCTAAAAACGAACAGGTACATCGGCCGGGAAACACAAGTCAGTTAAAAAGACAACACAAAGGTTAATAATAAATTAGAACAAAATATATTGATTACAAATATTTGTGTAAACTAAAATTTCTGTAAAATAAATTTGTTGAAACACAAAGGGATATGATCTTGAGACTAAGCTGAGTGATTAAGTAACTTCTTTTATTTACAAAAGCATTCTAATTTGTTAAGTAAGTTTTAATTTAAGTGTAAAACAGACAAAAAATGCACACGAGATTATTGGTCCTTTTTAGATTCATTGAATGGTCACCACTGATTACGATCATTTGGTTGAGGCAAAGATGAAAGTGCATGCACTGTATTGTTTCTAACTGTTATTGTATCTCTGTTAAGTAACAGAATATTCTTGATTACAATATATCATCTAAGAGTTTATACTTAAGTGTAACTTGTCCAATCTGAAAAAATGAATCGTGCAAAACTTGAATCTAGTCTGAACCATGTTATAAACAATTTTATTTAATGGTTCAAAAATAATTTATAATTTCAAATAATATTAGGTAAATAATTACAATTTACAAAAATGGCTCATGCAGTTGGTGAAGAAATGCTATTGTTATAGTTTTAAGAAATGTAGTGTATAAACATAATAAATGTACAGCAAATTGGGCGATTATTTATATAAATATTTGATAGAATTATATCAAACAAACAAATAGAAATTTTATTTTTATTGTTATTAAAAATTCTTAAACCAATTAATTGAATAAATCAAATGAAAATTAGAATTCACCAAACATATTCACCAATAATTTATTTAAAAATTACAAAATTAGTGAATTCACGACAGTTGCCGACTTTGTTACATTGTTGGTTGCAGTTATTATGGTGGTTTCTACCAGTTGGTATTATCACTGGTCCTCTAACCTTGGAAGAAAACACTTTGATTTTTAATCACACAGACAATCAACTCGCGTAATCCTTGGTTTGTTAATCGGCACCAGTTACACTCTGAGTATTGCACTTGTTGATTACTACATCTACGTGGTAACTCCGTAGGGTTTACTTTTAGAAGGTGGCGATGAGATGAAATTTCAGACTGTCTGGCATTCCCATGCATCTGTCTATATAGGCATATGGTGTTTCTTGGTATATCAATCCATCCAAGCTAAGCTTTAGAATGGAAGCTTGGGAGTTTCAGTTAGGTTGAGCAATTGTATAGAAATCTTAGTTGTCAGTATAGTGAATTGAAATCACATTCATGTGCGTAGTTGGTGTGTCACACCGATTTTATAAGTCAGTAACGGCAGTTGGGGTGTATCTTCTTCATAGTGTAAGTGTCGGTCATATTTTCTTAAGGTGTAGTATAGATGTGTGTCCAATGCATCAGGTAGGTTTAATCGCAAAAGTCAATCACATTATTTGTAAAGGGTTTTACCATAGGGACATAACAATTTCGCATCTTTAAATCAACTCACCCTTAAACTTTTTCAATGAAGTGTCAATGTCGAAACGTTAGTTAAAGTCAACATTTTCATCATGGTAAAATTCACGAACTAGCAACATTTGGAAATTATTAAAAATTACTACCGAAATTCTTGTAGTGGTCGCAACTTTAAGAGCGCTTACTCCAATTTTCGGCCGTAATAATCGTCTCACCCGACAGGCTGTGCGTGCTATAGTGGATAAATTCGAGATAAAATTTACACTATTGGACGTTCCGGTGCCAAAAAGACGTCGTATTGCTCGAAGCGAAGAAATAATCGCAGCCGTAAGTGCATCGATTCAAAATGAACAAATCAGTCGATTCCACGTCGTTCTCAAGAATCGGGCATCGCTCAAACGAAACTGTGGCGTATTTTGCAGAAAGATCTTGGCCTACATGCTTTCAAGATTAAATTGACTCAAGAACTAAAGCCACTTGATCATTTGAAACGCCGAAACTTTTTCAATTGGGCTCTGGCAAAGCTTGAAGAAAATGAAGAATTTCATCGAAAAATCATTTTCAGCGATGAAGCTCATCTCTGGCTCAATGGCTTTGTTAATAAGCAAAATATACGTTATTGGTCAGCAACAAACCCAACTGTGCTTTTTGAGACACCGTTGCATCCGCAAAAAGTGACTGTTGGTGCGGTTTTCATACCAGAGGTGTGATTGGACCGTATTTTTTCGTGGATGAAAACGACCGTCATGTTACCGTCAATGGAGAGCGCTATCGTGCTATGTTGGAAGATTATTTGTGGCCAGAATTGGATGAATTTGACATCCACGATATATAGTTTCAACATGGAGGTTGTAGTGGCCCGATGAATCGGTGAACAAATGCAGGAGGCTCTAGAGACGGGCATGTTCCCATTTCGTGAAGGGTGCCCTATAAACGGGTCTATCCCAGGTTGAAAGCAAGGTACTCTATGAACGCATCTATCCCCATGCATGATGAAGGATGTATGCCCCAGGCAGCGGCGCTGAGAATGAGTCCGCGAGTGCCTGTGAGGAATGAGTGAACTATATGAATGTCAACGCCGCATGACTGTGATATGTGTCCTTCGAATGTAAGAGAAGAACCTATAGACAGGCTCTCTCTTGAATGAGGCTAAAAGCGAATTGGTGTATAGAATCTCCCAAGGGACACTGCAAAGTCTCCGCAGTCTGTGACCAAGACCAGTCCAAACGATTGTTTCGTATGGCATCCCACTGGGAGTGCTTCGTCGCCGAGTGGTGTCTTCCTCGGCCCATGAGGAGGCGATGCTGATGTGAGACTAGCTCTGCCGAGGTGGTGTGCCATGCGGGATCAGGAGCCAGCCCCTTCGGAAACTTGATCAGGTAGTCCGTATTGAACACAGGTGTCGGAGCCTGTGTTGCTTCAAGCGAGTCCGGCCTGTCCATGTATTCCGGGACCGGCTAAGCGGAGGTTAGGCCTCAAGGAACTGGGGCAGGACTTCGGTGCGAGGGTACACCGGTTCTCAACTATTTCGACCCGCTTCTCTACGCACGATGCGCTGGCAAAAAAATTCATGGATTTGAACGATAAAACCATGGGGAAAGAGGACTTGGGTCTCGAAGAGGTCCCTTGAAGTTAGGGACCTCGACGAGACCGTCACAAGAGAAGAGGCAGGCTGTGCAAGCGCTTCGGCAGGGTGCAGACAGCGGTGGTCCGTTTTACTGAGGCGGACGTCTGGAGCTTGCTCGGGCTAGGTAGGCTAAGGGTAGGGTGGGGTGGGTGATCTGCCGCATCAAAGAGCATGTCAAGGTTGCCCGGTGCTTCAGGTACCAGGGATATGGCCGTGTGCCGCGCGGATGCGCGCTTCCAGGCAGAAAGGATGCCTGCTGAAGGTGTGCGGGTGCGTCGCACGTGGCCAAGGAGTTATGGCGTACTTTGGTTTGCAACAGCAGATCATTCGACAATGACCTCTTGTTCATATTATGTCTCGTTCATCAGAAATAAGAATGAAAAAACAAATTTGACGTCCTATCATTTTTTCCCGCCATATGTTGATCACTGCGAAACCTGCAATTTTTTTTTAATTGGTGCTATCTCCGGTCAGAAAAATTAAAATAATACATGTAAATAGTGAAATGGAAAGCAGAAAAGTGGCTCTTTTTGATGGTTTTCTCATATTTAATAAATAAAAAAAATTCGCGAAGTTATTGATGCTCAAATATAGCGAAAAACCGTGTTTTTCGCATTTTTAAGTTAGGATTACTCGAAAACCCGACGTGATGGATTCTATTATCGATCAGTTCATTCACTTGACGTGAAATTTCTTCTTCATATACTGGAGGGAATCTATATTGTTCTGAAAATATAGGTTGATCATCTGTTGTTAGAATGTTATGTTGTAAAACAGTTGTTAATCCTGAAGGTTCTCCTTGTATGTGAAATCGTTCTGCATATTTTTTAATAAAATTTTCATTATCTTGTTTTTCTTCAGTATTTAAATGATCCAATCTTAATAATTCTTTAATGGAATTTTCCCCATTTTTATCTGAAATGTTTAATAATTGATCGCAGTCATTTACTTTTGGAATCTGATCAATAAAATCATTGAAAATTTTTTGTGAACAATTTTCTTTTCTGTCTTTTAAATTTGTTTTTGTCTCAGTTTGCTTTCCTTTATGTATTGATACCTCTTCAAAATCGATCAATTCAACAGTTGGTATAGTTAACTTTTGAGGTTGTGTATTTGTATTAAATATTTTCATATATGCTTTATTCTTGTTATTAGAAACGATTGCATTTTCTAAATAAACTCCATTGCATAGATTGTAATTGTGGAATAAATCTTGTTTTTTGTTCACTGTTTTTTATTCTTGCATAAAAATCTGAAATTGTTCTTGCTGGTACCAATATAGTTTCTTGAATTTCAAGGGGATAAACTTCATTATTTATTTCAAGTTGTTTTTCTGCATAATTAACTTTTGCGTTATTGTTTCTAAAAAATTCTGTACCTAATATACCATTATGATCGTTATCTGGCGAATTGTAAATACAAGGTGTGCATTTATACCTGTTAGTTTTATGCGTTCAAATTTATTTGTGTCCAAACGGGCGGAAAAAGTCGCATTGCATGCTTGTGCGTAGAGCGGCATGCAGTCAATTGTGCCATGGCGTCAAAATCGGGCGAAATGTTCATACCACCCGCTTCAAAGGGCGATAATGTTCATACCGCCCGCTTCAACGGGCAAAATGTTCATACCGCACGAAACTTGACTGCCCGCGGCTAACTACGGACTCGCACGCAACGCGACTTTTTCCACCAATTTGGACACAAAACGTCGTGTGTACCTCGAGCGACATGGTAGCGATGTGACTCGTGTGAATACCGCCCTTGCTACGCTCGGGCGGGTACACTTCGCACTCGTCACAATCGCCACCATGCCGCCCTTGGTACACAATTTACTATTATTTTTACGTTTGTTTTGACTCCTTGTTGTTTAATTTAATTTGATCCGGCTCCTGTGTCTATCATCATGTGTATAGGGTTTTTTAATCCTTCAGCTGATAAAGATATATGAGGAATTGTATTACATGTAAGTAAATTGACTTTTTCAGTTTTATTCTCAATCAAATTAGGTGCATTTAATTGTTCATTTAAGCCCTCCTTTGTGCACCCGTTCCGGGAAGGGCATTGGAGTTTTCCTGTTGATTAAATTCTTATTGTTGTTTTTGTGGTAATTGTCGATCCATATTTATTTGTTTGTAACAGTTCCTAGATGTATGTCCTGGTGTATAACATAGATAACAAATAACTTCAAAATTTTGACCTGGATCTGGATTCTGATTGAAATTTGGAATTTTATTTTTATTTTGATTGTAATTCACATTATATGTTAATTTTATCTTCGATTGAAATAAGGATTTTGATTGAAATTCCTGCTTTGATTGTAATTTTGACCTGAATTGAAATTTTGGCCTTGATTATTTTGGTTATAATCACGGTACATATTCTGATTATTCCGATTGAAGTTTGGGTTTTGGTTGGATTTTGGGAAGAATTAGGGTTGGATGGGAAACTTTTTATATCTCTGTAACCGTTTCCATTCCTTTGTTAATTTAAGCTTTGCACCCGGTATCTCTGTGAGGGTCTCCATTGAGTTTCCCGACCTTGCCTATTTTCCACCTATTGATTATTTTGTCCATTTAAGTTTCTGGCTGTTAAATTTATTTCTTCTCGTATTTCTCTTTTTACTATTTCGTCAAATTTGTGGGCTCTTCCTATTCGTATTCCTAATTTTGGTTCTAAACCTCAGAGAGAATAATCGATCGCGTCTCTTTCCAGATTTCTTTCAAATTTAGCAGCTTATATACCATTATTATTTTGTTTATGACATTCGAGGATTTCTGCTGCAATTTCTTGTATGCGTGTTGCATAGGATAAAACACTTTCATTTTACCACATATATATTCTACCTAAATCTCCTTGTAGTTGATATACAGTTTTTGATGGGGAAAAAATTGTTTTTAGCTTCGAAATAAAGTCTTCTAAATTATTATAATAATTTCCTATAATGCATCTTCTTGCTTCTCCTGTAAGTTTGCTTCTTAATAATTTTACCTAATTTCCTTCTGCATTTGGGACCATTTCCTTGGCTTCCTTGCAAGCTTCGATAAATATAGTTAAGGGTACTTTACTTGATCGATCAAAATATGGAACAATCTCTAAAACATCTCGTAGAGATACTTGTTGGTTTGTTGGTAAATTCATTAATTCGGTAGGCTGTATTGGTAAATTATAATTTGATTTATTTTATTTGGTAAATCTTCTTGGACTTTCTTGGATTCTAAATTTGGATTATTTAATATTGCTGTTTGATTAAAAGATTCCGGAGTCCTATTTAATTGCGATGAAGTTACAAATGGATTTATTGCTTCGTATATTCCTTGAGGCGGGGTAAAAATTTGATTGTTTGAAATATCACCAGATTGATCTGGGCATAAAGTTCTATCATACAAGATAAAATGTTATGCTATTATTTGGTTTAATAAAAGTTTTTAATTTATCAAAGAATGGACTCTGGGTTTGTTGTTTCAATAATTAATTTATTTGGAGTACTGATTTCGGCTTTAAGAATAGTTCCAACACTGATATCAAGAAGATCAGTTTGATCTAAAGCACTCGACGTTTCTAAATATTGCGAAAATTTATCGGTATTTTCTGGGGTTTTCTGTTTTGGCTCAAGTGGACCTTGCGAAGTTTCTTCAATTTCATTTCCCTCCTTCGAGCGACTGGTTATGCTATTAAGGGTTATATCTTCTAGCAAATTTCAGTTCCAGGAATTTGAATGAACGAAAATAAATCTTATTTCAATATCATATTTTTGTGTAAGTTTCTAGGAAAAATTGCGATAGTCGAAAATCAGAATTTTTCAATACAAAATTAATTAGACCTGACTCAAGCACAACTTCCTGCTTAATTCGTGTAATTACAAAATTCTCATAATCGCCCAAAAGTTGGAAGTGTCAGTTTTTTGTCAAAAGAGAAAAAATAAAAGTTAAAAAGAGTAAAATGCAAGCACTTCGAATTTTGCCTTACCCAAGTGATGGTGACCATTCAACAAATCCAAAAAGAACTTCTACTCTCGTGTGCTTTATTTTTTTACCTGTCTATAACTTGAATTTAATCCTAGTTAACAAGTGTTGAATTTTTTGTAGTACCAGATGAGAAAAGGATGATTCAAGCACAAGCCCTGAATTTTGATTTTAATGTTTAACACTTAACACCTTTTTTTCACCTCAAATATAAGCCATATTTTGTATATAAGCAGGGTGAGGCACATAAAGTGTTACAGAGCAATAGCACTCAAACTATTGATCATATCCAAAAATGTTTCAGACAAAAGTTTCAGTGTTCGAGAAGGCCGTCATACTGGACCACCCTCTCTTCTTAACGGTGAAGGCGCTGAAGCTACGTCAAGGTCAACTCCACTTTTTAAAATGGAACCATGCACTTTTTTTCGATGACACTATTACCGTTTTTAAGACGAATTCAGCGACCTACAACACAAGATCATTCTACGCACGCAAAGTATGAAAATAGTCGAAAAATCGAAACATCGGAATAATCACTTTCAAAGGATCCACTAATTTTGGTTTGGGTTCTACCCACAAATAATGCTCGAAGTGATGGCCCCTGGCGTGTCAACAATACCATATCGATGTGTGTTATCATGGGTATCGTAAAAAATAAAAATAAATGAAAATGATTTTTCGACTATTTTCATATTTTGCGTAACTAGAATGACCATGTGTTGTAGGTCGCTAAATTCGCCTTAAAATCGGCAATAATGTCAACGAAAAAAAATGCATGGTTCCATTTTAAAAAGTGGAGCTGACCTTGACGTAGCTTCAGCGCCTCCACCGTTAAAAAAAGAGGGTGGTCCAGTATGATGGCCTTCTCGAACACTGAAACTTTTGTCTGGAATATTTTTGGATATGATCAATAGTTGAGTGCTATCGCTCTGTAACGCTTTATGTGCCTCAACCTGTATATATATGAGGCATTCCATATTAGATTGACAGTCGAAGTCGCAGATTTGAACGACATAATTTTTTTTCTGCGACATCGACTGTCAATCTAATATGGAATGACCCATATATAATATTCGTATCTAATTAAAGAAGGAATTTCTACACATAATTATAATCTCTCTCTTCTTTACACAATATCTACTTTAAAAAAAATTTTCACTCAAAAGTTAATTATTCATTTTTTTAAATTGATCAATTAATTTATTAAATCTTTTTTCTGTTGTTAGCTTTTTTGTTTCCCGGGTCGATGCACCAAAAATAATAAAAGGGTATGTAACGTCCTGATTACTCACCCTTTATTCTTATATTTATTTCTCCTCGTTTTTGATCGGAGAAGAGACCTAAAAGATTTCTCAACCGAAACAGGGACGAGGATAGGTAACAAATAAAGTTTACCAAAATTCACAATTATTAACAACATTTATTCTGACAATTTATACCAGAGAAACATAGCGAGAGAGAACAAGTTGTTGAAATTTCCTTCTGGGGAGGATGTCATTAAATGTAGACTTACAGATTATTTGGAATACCGCCGTGCAGGTGTAGAATCCAAACTGGAGGGTTAAAGTTCTTTAGAATACTCAAAGTGGAGTCCTTTAAAATTCAAACCGGAAGCCTTTCATTCTGAACTGGAGCCTTTTTATATGAAAACTGGAAACTGGAGGAAACACTGATAATCCAAACTTCTGAACAATTGTACTTCAAATTCTTAAATTGTCTTCACGATTTTCACTCTCTAGAGCAGAGTATCGGCCCAGATGGAAGTTGGCAGGTTCTTGTCGGGCAGAGTAACGGCACGAATAGAGGTACACCCCGGTTCAGATGGTCTTGTAAGGGTAGCTACGGTGAAAACTGCTTTGGCTGTGTTAAAACGACATATTGCTCGTCTTTGTCCGTTGTCGGCCTCAGAGGACTTAAAAAAGACTAGGTGAAAGGTGACATGTGTGTGTTGTGGACGGATAATTTGCATGCGATGTTCGTCTTGCGGACGAAGGCAGGCAGAATGTTCGCGTGCTATACGTTCTGGCGAAGGGAATGCGCGAAGTATTGTGTACTTTGATTCTCGCACCTCTTGATAACTTCTTTAATTATGGCGTGCGACTAAAGAGAGCGCTTGCGACGCCCCTTCAGTGACAGCCTCAGATTGATCAGTGCGCGCGACAGAGGCACATCTCTTCCGGCATCGACCGAGAGCATCGGTCTATAGCGTAGCCTCGACTCGGGTGTAGTACTTTGTTTTTGTCTATCATTAATCTTGTCACTTTCGGTTATATTCGTTTCTCTGATTGTCTGTGATATTACGCGCGGACGATTCTTCAATATATCAGGTAAGAGATCTCTCGAACTAGAGTCTAATGATTTATTTTGGATCGCCACTGCCTCAATTTGGTTTGCATTGGTATTTCACTAATATTTCTTCAATGCTGGCCGGGCACTTGGCTCGTGGTTGAGCTGGCCTCTTCTCCTCTGATCGGAATTTTTGTGTATTAAAGGAAAAAGGGGAGGATATGCTAGACTAACTTTTTCCTCTTCTGGTTTCCCCTAAGTTCCTTCTTCTCAAGTCGATGCCATTCTAATTTCTTTCCTTTGCTGCGCCAGCTGATATTATTGTGTACTTAGCACATTCCAATGAGGTTTCCTCGTTCACACATAATTAAGGGTTTGCAATGCTTTTCTATCTATAATTTCACTATTTTCTCTCTTCCTATTACAATTTTACTTCCGGACATTCTATTTTCGTTAAAATCAATACTTTTTAAAACCTGTTGCTTATGCACGTATTATCGTGAAATCTTTTTATTATTTTTGTATAGCTTAATATTATAAATAAATAAATATTGATGGTCACAGGACGCACTTTTTCTAGAAATTTGTACAATTTTTTTTTTTTTTTTTTTTTTTTTTTTTGAGGAAGGGAGAAATGCTTTATGCACCGTCAAGGGGACTCCGCGCCCCCCTGGTGTGTGGGACTCTGCTGCTCGCGCAGCCCTACCCATTAAAACTCCCTCTCTGTCTCAAGGCCGTGGAATCCCACCCCGGAACCGCCGTTAGGCATTACTTCAGGGTGGGGGCCATCTTAAGGCGATGTTAACCTCTCATCCGTGCTTCTTCGTCTCATTTCCTGGACTTGCACCTCCAGATCTCTTCTCCATGGCGGCCCTCCTAAGGCTTCCTGTTGGGGGCTGCCTCCCGGAAGGCCGCACAGCGCATAGTCCCCGGTATATGATCATTCCGGGGCTTTTCTTCCATTGCCGCACAGAGGTAGCACCGCGGTTGCCTTGTGCAGGACCCCGCGGTATGACCCTCCTCGCCGCATCTCCAGCAGCACCTACTTCGGTCTGGTCCACGACAGTCCACTGCCATGTGGCCGAAGCCAAGGCAGCGATAGATAGATAGATATAGATAGATACTCATAAGGTATTCGAAGGAGTCGAGGTAGCATACGGTATCGTCGATGTCGTACCGCAGCGCCCCGAGCCCCTTCTTCATCTCCTGTATGACATCCTTGATAGGAAGGTGCATGTTCTTCTTCGACCTGGAGAAGTTCTCCATCTTCTCCAGGGCCGATTCCACCTTCGAGAGGATCTCCAGCTGCTGCTCGTTCCGCTGATGTAGCCAGTTCCGGTACTGCCGTACCTGAGACTTATCCGTCTCGAACGGATCCGGCGTTTCCTCCGTCACGTCTAACTCCCCTCCAAATAACTCCTCACATACACTTTTATTTAAATTTTTAAACTCCATTTTTATTCCCACGATTAGCTAGGGAAGTATTCGGTCCGCCCCTGCAGAGCCCCGCATGCAGGGGTAAGGCCTCAATACTCTAGGAGGTGGCCTGATTTCCTAGAGACACCGTGTGAGACACCACTCCCTGGTGCCATGCAGCCCTCGGCACGGTAGTTAACACCTTGGCTTGGGGGTTATTCCTTCGGGACCATCCCTGGAACATTGTCCGCGACTGCTTATTTAGTTTTGTATCCGTATTCAGCAGTAACCCTCGGTACAGGGCCCCTCTATTCGCAACCTGAGGACGCGCCCGGTGGCCTGTTCTAGGGCCTCCTGATCGGTTTCCGAAAAAACCAATGCAGGACCGGGAGAAATTTGTACAATAATAACAATGTTAATAATAATAATAGACAATTGAATCCAGGACAGTATGAAAACTTTAACTCAGGGAACTTTCAAAAACGAAATAAACCATACAAAAATAGATTAAAAACTGAACAAAATTCAACTTTCACGGAAATAATTCGCAATAACTGCAAAAAACCTGGTAATTTAGTACGAGACTGCAGGATACCACGAAATAAACAATTAAAAACACCTCATCAGGAAAACTTCAAAGCTCTTCCCAGCACGGGTGCACTGAGGAAAGCATAAATTGAGAACCACTGGCATCAACTTCTAGCAAGCATACAACAATAAATATTTCAAAATCGACTGCAATCTCACCAATTATAATACAATATTAACGGAAGCTCTAAAAAATCCAACATACATGATGACTGTTACTGATGCTGCTCAAAATTGAATTAACAAAAGGTTCTCAACCCTGGAGTACCAATAAATAAACAAAACTCATTAAAACTTACAGGAATTAATAACATTTTTGGTTATCCACCAGTATTTAATATTATTCCTAATGAAGTCTCAGTGGAAGAAGATGGCGTATAAGGATCAGAATTTTTCAAAAGGCTTAGAAATTCAGAACCACTGTTACCCTTTTAAATCTACCAATACATTAACTATTCCAGCTCGAACAGTGACAACATTTTATGTTCAAATAAAAAATACAGAAATAAGTGAGGGGTATATACCTCGATTACATATTCACGATGACGTTTACGTAGGAGACACAGTTGTAAAAAATCACAAAAGAAAAGCATATTTAAAATTTGCAAACGCAACTAAAACACCAGCAACATTATTAGTTCCAATAGTGAATTTAGAAAACTGAACAATCAGAATGTAATAAATCAATTAAAAATTTTAATAATTTTAAAGAAATAAATTATATCAAATAACTTTTTAAGAACTGCCAATTCTCTGATTCACCCATGCAAATTTTATAATTTATTACTAATTTTCTACAACATTCAATTCATACTGTAGATGACTCTCCGATTTTTTCAAGACGATATATTAGGTGCGCAACTAAGTTCCCGCTTTTTTTTATGAAAATGCAACTTTATTGTGAAAAAATGGTTACAAATGAATCGTTCAAAGTATTGCCCACCGTTAGCTACAACTTTTGCCCATCTTTCTGGTAGAGCTTGAATACAGTTACGGTAAAAGTCTTCATCATTTGAGGCTATCCTCGATTCAAGCCATTTTTCTATATCCTCATATGAGCGGAAGTGCTGATCAGCCAGACCATGTGCCATCGACTGGAACAAGTAATAATCGGACGGCGCAATATCTGGGAAATACGGCGGGTGGGGTAGAACTTCCCATTAGAGGGTTTCCAGGTAGGTTTTAATGGGTTTGGCAGCGAGTGGCCGAGCGTTGTCATGCTGTAGAATCACGCTTTCGTGCCTCTGCTCGTATTGTTTCGTATTAGTTTTTGGCCTTCCTTCACGCGGGCGGTCGTCAACATCGAAATCACCGTCTTTGGAGCTACGGAACCAATCACGGCACGTTGTTTCAGTTAGAGCAGCATCTCCGTAAACTTTTTGGAGCTCTCGATGCGTTTCATATAATTGATAAAAATGGAGTACGTCCAGATTCGAAAAAGATAATAGTTGTAAAAAGTTTCCAGTCCCAAAAATACAGAAAAATGTTTAAAAATTCTTAGGCTCAGCAGGATATTATAGACGATTTATTGGTGGATTTTCGAAAATTGCAGCTTTCGATATTTTAAAGGCACAATTATGTGAAGAACCACTTTTGCAACGACCTGATTTTCCTCATCCTTTTATACATACAACAGATACCTCAGGACTTGCAATAGGAGGTATTTTATAACACGGAAAAATAGGTAAAGATAAGCCAATAGCATATGCTTCACGCAGTCTAAATGATACTGAGAAAAAATGTGATACATTCGCAAAAGAGGCTCTTGCTATAATATTTTGTGTAACTCAATTTAGTCCTTACTTGTATGAAAGAAATTTCACTCTAGTGACTGATCACAAATCTCTCGTTTGGTTTAAAAACTCTAGAGACCCTTATTCACGAGTTTCACGTTGGAGACTGAAACTCGCAGAATATGATTTTGATGTAGTTTAAAAGACAGAAGAAATGAATGTAAATGCACATGCTCTCTCAAGAAACCCCATTAATGATAACAAAGAGAAATCAAAAAACTTACAAAATGATGACAACGCTATTTTTAGAGATTATTTTTAATTATTTTTTCAAAACTCAAGCAAGAAACAGAAAAAAGAAGAATGCCAAGGAGCCCAAAGATATTACTGAACTTGAAAGCGAAAAATTGAAAAAAAAATGATTCAACCTCAGAAGACGAAATTAACGACATTGATGTTACGGGCGAGTATAGGTGGTTAAATGTTTTTTTTTGTAAGATCCTGGATTTACATTGCATAGAATTTTATTCTATACTGTAATAATTCATGACTTACAGGTGAAGCAAGACCACACTTTGTATCGTTCGTAATCTGAGCGTTTTTTGATAAACGCTGCAACTCAGCATTCCTGATCCGGCAAGCTGGTTCGAGAGCAAGGCAAGTTCTTTACTGATGTATCCAAATTTAAATAATTAAATTTCGAAATCACGTTTTGATAAATCTTCCTACGGATGCTCTACTTTTTTATGTTTTTCAGTTGCACCTCCTAGAATTAAAATTTCAAAAACACGTCATATATATATATATTTATAAACACAAAATAATATATTTATGTGTAACTCGCGTAAATAAAAATAAGTTTATGCGCGAGACCGTAAGAACTCAACGTACAATGGAGTACAAAGAGAATGAAAGAGAGCGTAAGAATGGATGGGGAGAGAAATGCGAAAGAGAATAGAATATGGAGAAAAGAACAATATAAGAGAGAAAAGAAGTGGGCAATAGCGATGTCGCGCTCATGAAAATTGCTTGAGAAAAAGAGAATGAAAAGGAGCGTGAAAGAGAATGAAAGCTAGCAGAGAAAGCGAGAGGCAGGTTCTCTTTCATGCAGTACTGGTAGACACTGTACACCACTATAGCTTTCTGTCGTTATTTTCTTTATTCCGTATTTCGTCCGCCCAATTAGAAAACTATTGGATTTATCACCTGCCCAAAATTATTCGTTTCTAGTAATGCTCTGATTTTTCTCTGCAGTTCAACGTGAGGTACAAGATAAACCCTACCTTCTTCATTCCCTGCACCTTTCCTTGAATACTTATGTACTGAGTCAGCTGATCTCCCACAACAAAAGCCACGTGCTTTTGTAACTAAAAGATGAAACTCATCTGAATATTTGAATTAATTATGTTGACGCTTTCAATTCATATGATAATTATAAGCCTGGCCGAATTAAGTATATTTCGATTTATTCTGAAATATATTAGAAACTAAAATCGTTTTTACTATTTAATGACCATGCATCAAATACTAATAACAAGTTTTTATTTATTTATTTATTTTATTTATAAATTAAAATTTGACAATTTGGAGCCTCAAACGAACGGACATTTGGATTAAATATTTTGATTTATATTAAAATCAAATCTTCGTACGTAAAAATTGGAATCACGCACGAAGGAAATTATGAAGAAAATATGGAACAGGATTTTGAAGATAATTTTGAAGAAAATTTTGAAGAGAAGTTTGAAGAAAACCATGAAGAGAACTTGGAACAAAATGTTGAAGCGTCTTACTTTGAAAAAAACTTTGAAACTAAATCGAAGATATCAAATAAACTTTGAAAAAGTCGATAATGATCATAATGATGATAATCGTCCATCCCTAGAGCCCTCTGCACCCAACTCAGATCTATTAGGTAAGTTTTAATGAATAAAAATATAGTTGATTGTCGCGATCAATTAGCTATGAGAAAGTATAATTATGCATATTTTGTTGCGACAAATGGAACTCCTCGCGAGAAAGGATCAAAAACTTTAGAAAAACGTGAAACTTTAAGCAAATTTAAATAATTACAAAAAAGAATAGCAAAAGAGACTAAAAAAGGAAACTACTACCATTTTGCACTTGCAGTTGAAGAAGAAACTAAGGACAATTCATCCGAAACTTTAAATAATATGAAATCATCAATTTACCCATTACATGAATTATTTAAGAAATTTAAATTACGATCAATTAGTATAGTATTAGCAACGAGTTCATTTAATTGAAGAAGCTCATGATAGCTCTCTGGCCATATTTAATTCAAATTGGAATTTTTAAACAAGATGACTATAATATTCCCACATGGAGCAGAAAGCTAAACAGTCCAGATACAATAAAAGATATTTTTGGAAAATAAAAACAAGACGACCAAATGCATACAAAAACTTAATTTTCAGTTTACGGCTATCAGATCACATTGTCATAGCCGACATGTTGTATATAATAAACTAAGTTCACAAAATACAAAAAATAAATCAATAGCTTCAAAAAAAATATAACGATGATGAAATTTTTTCTATTTTTATATTACAAACAAAAAAGAGGCTGCTAATCGAAACCTTCTTTTTCCAGAGATGGGTAGACAACAGTCTACGTCATCATAGGATTTGACAGCGGTTCAAATCAATCAAATATTACATCATCCTTACTAGAGGTAGAAGAATGTGATCTACCTCGATCTCAAGTACGCGTTGAAAGAAATTATATACAACTTAGCACATTCCAATGAGGTTTCCTCGTTCACACATAATTAAGGGTTTGCAATGCTTTTCTATCTATAATTTCACTATTTTCTCTCTTCCTATTACAATTTTACTTCCGGACATTCTATTTTCGTTAAAATCAATACTTTTTAAAACCTGTTGCTTATGCACGTATTATCGTGAAATCTTTTTATTATTTTTGTATAGCTTAATATTATAAATAAATAAATATTGATGGTCACAGGACGCACTTTTTCTAGAAATTTGTACAATTTTTTTTTTTTTTTTTTTTTTTTTTTTTTGAGGAAGGGAGAAATGCTTTATGCACCGTCAAGGGGACTCCGCGCCCCCCTGGTGTGTGGGACTCTGCTGCTCGCGCAGCCCTACCCATTAAAACTCCCTCTCTGTCTCAAGGCCGTGGAATCCCACCCCGGAACCGCCGTTAGGCATTACTTCAGGGTGGGGGCCATCTTAAGGCGATGTTAACCTCTCATCCGTGCTTCTTCGTCTCATTTCCTGGACTTGCACCTCCAGATCTCTTCTCCATGGCGGCCCTCCTAAGGCTTCCTGTTGGGGGCTGCCTCCCGGAAGGCCGCACAGCGCATAGTCCCCGGTATATGATCATTCCGGGGCTTTTCTTCCATTGCCGCACAGAGGTAGCACCGCGGTTGCCTTGTGCAGGACCCCGCGGTATGACCCTCCTCGCCGCATCTCCAGCAGCACCTACTTCGGTCTGGTCCACGACAGTCCACTGCCATGTGGCCGAAGCCAAGGCAGCGATAGATAGATAGATATAGATAGATACTCATAAGGTATTCGAAGGAGTCGAGGTAGCATACGGTATCGTCGATGTCGTACCGCAGCGCCCCGAGCCCCTTCTTCATCTCCTGTATGCCGTCCCTGATAGGAAGGTGCATGTCCTTCTTCGACCTGGAGAAGTTCTCCATCTTCTCCAGGGCCGATTCCACCTTCGAGAGGATCTCCAGCTGCTGCTCGTTCCGCTGATGTAGCCAGTTCCGGTACTGCCGTACCTGAGACTTATCCGTCTCGAACGGATCCGGCGTTTCCTCCGTCACGTCTAACTCCCCTCCAAATAACTCCTCACATACACTTTTATTTAAATTTTTAAACTCCATTTTTATTCCCACGATTAGCTAGGGAAGTATTCGGTCCGCCCCTGCAGAGCCCCGCATGCAGGGGTAAGGCCTCAATACTCTAGGAGGTGGCCTGATTTCCTAGAGTCACCGTGTGAGACACCACTCCCTGGTGCCATGCAGCCCTCGGCACGGTAGTTAACACCTTGGCTTGGGGGTTATTCCTTCGGGACCATCCCTGGAACATTGTCCGCGACTGCTTATTTAGTTTTGTATCCGTATTCAGCAGTAACCCTCGGTACAGGGCCCCTCTATTCGCAACCTGAGGACGCGCCCGGTGGCCTGTTCTAGGGCCTCCTGATCGGTTTCCGAAAAAACCAATGCAGGACCGGGAGAAATTTGTACAATAATAACAATGTTAATAATAATAATAGACAATTGAATCCAGGACAGTATGAAAACTTTAACTCAGGGAACTTTCAAAAACGAAATAAACCATACAAAAATAGATTAAAAACTGAACAAAATTCAACTTTCACGGAAATAATTCGCAATAACTGCAAAAAACCTGGTAATTTAGTACGAGACTGCAGGATACCACGAAATAAACAATTAAAAACACCTCATCAGGAAAACTTCAAAGCTCTTCCCAGCACGGGTGCACTGAGGAAAGCATAAATTGAGAACCACTGGCATCAACTTCTAGCAAGCATACAACAATAAATATTTCAAAATCGACTGCAATCTCACCAATTATAATACAATATTAACGGAAGCTCTAAAAAATCCAACATACATGATGACTGTTACTGATGCTGCTCAAAATTGAATTAACAAAAGGTTCTCAACCCTGGAGTACCAATAAATAAACAAAACTCATTAAAACTTACAGGAATTAATAACATTTTTGGTTATCCACCAGTATTTAATATTATTCCTAATGAAGTCTCAGTGGAAGAAGATGGCGTATAAGGATCAGAATTTTTCAAAAGGCTTAGAAATTCAGAACCACTGTTACCCTTTTAAATCTACCAATACATTAACTATTCCAGCTCGAACAGTGACAACATTTTATGTTCAAATAAAAAATACAGAAATAAGTGAGGGGTATATACCTCGATTACATATTCACGATGACGTTTACGTAGGAGACACAGTTGTAAAAAATCACAAAAGAAAAGCATATTTAAAATTTGCAAACGCAACTAAAACACCAGCAACATTATTAGTTCCAATAGTGAATTTAGAAAACTGAACAATCAGAATGTAATAAATCAATTAAAAATTTTAATAATTTTAAAGAAACAAATTATATCAAATAACTTTTTAAGAACTGCCAATTCTCTGATTCACCCATGCAAATTTTATAATTTATTACTAATTTTCTACAACATTCAATTCATACTGTAGATGACTCTCCGATTTTTTCAAGACGATATATTAGGTGCGCAACTAAGTTCCCGCTTTTTTTTATGAAAATGCAACTTTATTGTGAAAAAATGGTTACAAATGAATCGTTCAAAGTATTGCCCACCGTTAGCTACAACTTTTGCCCATCTTTCTGGTAGAGCTTGAATACAGTTACGGTAAAAGTCTTCATCATTTGAGGCTATCCTCGATTCAAGCCATTTTTCTATATCCTCATATGAGCGGAAGTGCTGATCAGCCAGACCATGTGCCATCGACTGGAACAAGTAATAATCGGACGGCGCAATATCTGGGAAATACGGCGGGTGGGGTAGAACTTCCCATTAGAGGGTTTCCAGGTAGGTTTTAATGGGTTTGGCAGCGAGTGGCCGAGCGTTGTCATGCTGTAGAATCACGCTTTCGTGCCTCTGCTCGTATTGTTTCGTATTAGTTTTTGGCCTTCCTTCACGCGGGCGGTCGTCAACATCGAAATCACCGTCTTTGGAGCTACGGAACCAATCACGGCACGTTGTTTCAGTTAGAGCAGCATCTCCGTAAACTTTTTGGAGCTCTCGATGCGTTTCATATAATTGATAAAAATGGAGTACGTCCAGATTCGAAAAAGATAATAGTTGTAAAAAGTTTCCAGTCCCAAAAATACAGAAAAATGTTTAAAAATTCTTAGGCTCAGCAGGATATTATAGACGATTTATTGGTGGATTTTCGAAAATTGCAGCTTTCGATATTTTAAAGGCACAATTATGTGAAGAACCACTTTTGCAACGACCTGATTTTCCTCATCCTTTTATACATACAACAGATACCTCAGGACTTGCAATAGGAGGTATTTTATAACACGGAAAAATAGGTAAAGATAAGCCAATAGCATATGCTTCACGCAGTCTAAATGATACTGAGAAAAAATGTGATACATTCGCAAAAGAGGCTCTTGCTATAATATTTTGTGTAACTCAATTTAGTCCTTACTTGTATGAAAGAAATTTCACTCTAGTGACTGATCACAAATCTCTCGTTTGGTTTAAAAACTCTAGAGACCCTTATTCACGAGTTTCACGTTGGAGACTGAAACTCGCAGAATATGATTTTGATGTAGTTTAAAAGACAGAAGAAATGAATGTAAATGCACATGCTCTCTCAAGAAACCCCATTAATGATAACAAAGAGAAATCAAAAAACTTACAAAATGATGACAACGCTATTTTTAGAGATTATTTTTAATTATTTTTTCAAAACTCAAGCAAGAAACAGAAAAAAGAAGAATGCCAAGGAGCCCAAAGATATTACTGAACTTGAAAGCGAAAAATTGAAAAAAAAATGATTCAACCTCAGAAGACGAAATTAACGACATTGATGTTACGGGCGAGTATAGGTGGTTAAATGTTTTTTTTTGTAAGATCCTGGATTTACATTGCATAGAATTTTATTCTATACTGTAATAATTCATGACTTACAGGTGAAGCAAGACCACACTTTGTATCGTTCGTAATCTGAGCGTTTTTTGATAAACGCTGCAACTCAGCATTCCTGATCCGGCAAGCTGGTTCGAGAGCAAGGCAAGTTCTTTACTGATGTATCCAAATTTAAATAATTAAATTTCGAAATCACGTTTTGATAAATCTTCCTACGGATGCTCTACTTTTTTATGTTTTTCAGTTGCAACTCCTAGATTTAAAATTTCAAAAATTCATCATATATATATATATATTTATAAACACAAAATAATATATTTATGTGTAACTCGCGTAAATAAAAATAAGTTTATGCGCGAGACCGTAAGAACTCAACGTACAATGGAGTACAAAGAGAATGAAAGAGAGCGTAAGAATGGATGGGGAGAGAAATGCGAAAGAGAATAGAATATGGAGAAAAGAACAATATAAGAGAGAAAAGAAGTGGGCAATAGCGATGTCGCGCTCATGAAACTTGCTTGAGAAAAGAGAATGAAAAGGAGCGTGAAAGAGAATGAAAGCTAGCAGAGAAAGCGAGAGGCAGGTTCTCTTTCATGCAGTACTGGTAGACACTGTACACCACTATAGCTTTCTGTCGTTATTTTCTTTATTCCGTATTTCGTCCGCCCAATTAGAAAACTATTGGATTTATCACCTGCCCAAAATTATTCGTTTCTAGTAATGCTCTGATTTTTCTCTGCAGTTCAACGTGAGGTACAAGATAAACCCTACCTTCTTCATTCCCTGCACCTTTCCTTGAATACTTATGTACTGAGTCAGCTGATCTCCCACAACAAAAGCCACGTGCTTTTGTAACTAAAAGATGAAACTCATCTGAATATTTGAATTAATTATGTTGACGCTTTCAATTCATATGATAATTATAAGCCTGGCCGAATTAAGTATATTTCGATTTATTCTGAAATATATTAGAAACTAAAATCGTTTTTACTATTTAATGACCATGCATCAAATACTAATAACAAGTTTTTATTTATTTATTTATTTTATTTATAAATTAAAATTTGACAATTTGGAGCCTCAAACGAACGGACATTTGGATTAAATATTTTGATTTATATTAAAATCAAATCTTCGTACGTAAAAATTGGAATCACGCACGAAGGAAATTATGAAGAAAATATGGAACAGGATTTTGAAGATAATTTTGAAGAAAATTTTGAAGAGAAGTTTGAAGAAAACCATGAAGAGAACTTGGAACAAAATGTTGAAGCGTCTTACTTTGAAAAAACTTTGAAACTAAATCGAAGATATCAAATAAACTTTGAAAAAGTCGATAATGATCATAATGATGATAATCGTCCATCCCTAGAGCCCTCTGCACCCAACTCAGATCTATTAGGTAAGTTTTAATGAATAAAAATATAGTTGATTGTCGCGATCAATTAGCTATGAGAAAGTATAATTATGCATATTTTGTTGCGACAAATGGAACTCCTCGCGAGAAAGGATCAAAAACTTTAGAAAAACGTGAAACTTTAAGCAAATTTAAATAATTACAAAAAAGAATAGCAAAAGAGACTAAAAAAGGAAACTACTACCATTTTGCACTTGCAGTTGAAGAAGAAACTAAGGACAATTCATCCGAAACTTTAAATAATATGAAATCATCAATTTACCCATTACATGAATTATTTAAGAAATTTAAATTACGATCAATTAGTATAGTATTAGCAACGAGTTCATTTAATTGAAGAAGCTCATGATAGCTCTCTGGCCATATTTAATTCAAATTGGAATTTTTAAACAAGATGACTATAATATTCCCACATGGAGCAGAAAGCTAAACAGTCCAGATACAATAAAAGATATTTTTGGAAAATAAAAACAAGACGACCAAATGCATACAAAAACTTAATTTTCAGTTTACGGCTATCAGATCACATTGTCATAGCCGACATGTTGTATATAATAAACTAAGTTCACAAAATACAAAAAATAAATCAATAGCTTCAAAAAAAATATAACGATGATGAAATTTTTTCTATTTTTATATTACAAACAAAAAAGAGGCTGCTAATCGAAACCTTCTTTTTCCAGAGATGGGTAGACAACAGTCTACGTCATCATAGGATTTGACAGCGGTTCAAATCAATCAAATATTACATCATCCTTACTAGAGGTAGAAGAATGTGATCTACCTCGATCTCAAGTACGCGTTGAAAGAAATTATATACAACTTCTAAAATTGACTGGATTTTCAAATACAAAAGTAATACAATGCAAAGTAGAAATTCTATGTGCTATTTCTCATTGTGGTGTGCACTCACAAATTTTCATAGTTGCAAATGGCCATGGTGAATATACAGGGTGTCTAAAAAGTCCCGGGACGGTTGGATATTTCCTCAGGTAAAATATTTTTCAAAAAAGTGAAGGACATTCCTGAAGTAAATTTCAACGAGGAATTCAATGGTGAGATTAATTTTGACCTTGAAGTTGACCTTCATGGCTTTTTCAAGGTCAACTTTGTTTTTTAAATGGAACCCCCCTTTTTTTACATCTGCAATCGATAGAGCGGAAAATTCTGCGTTCAAGCACGTACCCAAGTCATAGGTCAATTGTAACATTCCAGGTCAATTAGAGGTTATTTGAAATAAACAAAGTTTTCCAAGAGGTCAGTGCAATTCCTGAAGTATTTTTCAACGGGGAATTCAACCCTGACCTTCATTTTGAAATTGAAGTTGACCTTCATGGCTTTTTCAAGGTCAAATTTGTTTTTTTAAATTGGAAACCCCCTTTTTTTATATCTGCAATCAATAGAGCGAAAAATACTACGTTCAAGTACGTACCCAAGTCATAGGTCTATTGTAACGTTCAAGGTCAATTAGAGGTTATTTGAAATTAAAAAAGTTCCAAAGAGGTCAGTGTAATTCCTGAAGTAAATTTCAACGAGAAATTCATTGGTGAGCTCTGTATTGATCGTGGTTACAGCGTTTTGAATGTTGTAAAATCATATGTATAGGAAATTTTTCATTAAAAGTTCCAGGAGTTCTGGTGAGAGTTCTGTTCCTCCCCAAAGAGTTATATCGAAAAGTCCTATACCATTTTTTGATACCTAAGTCAATACCTGAGGCGATATCATAAGTCCTATACCGTTTTTCTATCTTATGATCAAGTTCGTTTGCTTTTTAATCGCACTTTTCGTAATGAAGAAGGGTTAAATCCTGTCTCGAAATCAACAATTGAAAGAACTGTAAGGCGCTTTATGAATCATGGATCTATCAAGGACCTTCAGAGAACTGGTCGGCCAAAATCTGCAGGATCAGAGTAGATGCAGATGGACATATCCCAAGCATTTGTTGAAAACCCACACCTTAGTTTACGTTGAGCTAGTGATGAGCGTGACGTTGCTCCTGAGACAGTGCGAAATATTTTAAGAAGCATTAATTTCCATCCCTACAAAGTTCAACTGGCTAAACCTAAACGTAAACTGCTTGGAAAAAACCTTGAAAAAACCTTGAAGATCATCACCAAGATCAATACAGAGCTCATCAATGAATTTCTCGTTGAAATTTACTTCAGGAACTGCACTAACCTCTTGGAAAACTTTGTTAATTTCAAATAACCTGTAACGTGGTAGATTACGTTAAATTTTTTTACCTCGACCAGCAACGACAGGATCGAGCCCAAGCCACCTTTTTCAATTAAAACTCAACACTGTCAGGGACAGTCTGAGAGCTGCTCATAAAATTCTTTTATTTTTGATTGTTTTTCAGGCCGTTTTCTTTTTTTAATTGTTTCATTTAAAAACACCAGCTTAAAGGCGCCGCCAAGGAGATCGCTGTGTTACCATCGCACGCAGAGGGGTTCACAGGCAAGCCACAGAGGGCATCACCCAGCAGGCATGGCATCTGAAACGACTACGTGCTGCAGCCCATGGTTTCCAACACCGTCGCACCATTATTATTATAATTAATATAGAAAGGGCATGACGAGTTGGAACAATTATAAATTACATTATGTATTGTATATTAGCGTTGTCTATTTGTAACTGCTGTGTTGTGCAGTACAAACTCTACGTAGTTTAAACGCACCCCTCTACGTTTTAAGCCAATGGGGCAAGCTGACCGATAGACGCTTCACCTCTTTGGTTACCTGGCGCCGTCGTCCTCACAAGACGAGTCGCTCGCGCAAGCCTGAGCTTCATGCGCGTGCGCTAGCCTTTCCAGCTGATGTAATAAAACTGCGCGACATCCTTGGCGCGCAGCTTCATTCTGTCGTTGTCGCACGAGCGTTAAATAACCTCCCAGAGATCAAAGATTTTATTTTCTGATGGACGCCACCACAGAGTTCGATTTGGAGGAACTAAGGCGCGAGATAGCGGCCAGATCACCGGTAAGTCTTTGAGACTATATTCCGGGCCGTTAATAATAGCTCAGCAATCATAGTTTTGCCACAAAATTTTTATTCTCGCAAACCAAGTGGCTCTCAGGCTCTCTCAGAGCTCTGCCTTTTTCTTAGGCGCTAATTTTGTTGAATTTATATCGAGCCAGGGCCTCGCCCATCAATAAATAAATTGTAGCTTTAATTAACCTACAAGTCGCTTAATTTATTTTTGTTTTGTTTGCACAAGAGCTCCTATGTTTAGGTTAAAATTCCTTCCTTAACCTCAAAACCTTACCTGATCCGGACTCCCGAATCCATAATTACCCTAGCCGGAACCCCTGCTTGGCTTCGCTTTTTCTTGTTGCATGCTAAGTACAGGGTGGGCCATATAAAATTTTTAATTTAAAAAGTCAATAAATAAAAACGGCTTGATATTTTTCAAAGGTCTAACATTTATTTAAAAGGTTGTTTTATGAAATTTATTTGAGGAAAACAATTTCGGACAAATGACCACCACGGCTGAGTTTACAGTAGCTTAACCGATCCACCCAATTTTGGAGTACTTTCTCGATGGTTTCAGGCCTTATGGCAGCAACAGCAGCTTGAATCTCGTACTTTAGATCTTGAATTGTTTCTGGATGGTTGGCGTAACATTTATCTTTAACAGCTCCCCACAGAAAATAGTCCAACGGACTTAAATCGCAGCTTCTGGGAGGCCAATTCACATCACCTCTTTTGCTGATTATGTGATTTTCGAAGATAGGGCGTAAAAGATTGAGTGTAGCGTTTGCTGTATGGCACGTAGCGCCGTCCTGCTGAAACCAAATGTTGTCCAAGTCTTCCTCTTCAATTTGCTTGAAGAAAAATTTGGATAAAATTGCGCGATATCGTTCACCATTGATGGTTAAGGCGGTTCCTTCTTCATTTTTGAAGAAAAATGGGCCGATGATTCCACCAGTGCTGGGTGCATTGGCTTCTCGACGATTATGTGCGGGTTTTCTGTGCCCCAAATACGACAATTCTGCTTGTTAACGTAACCACCGAGGTGGAAATGAGCCTCGTCCGAAAAGATGATTTTTCGGTAAAATTGACCATCCTCGGTCAAACGATCTTCCGCCCAATCTGCGAACTGTAGACGGCTCGGATGGTGAATTGGCTTCAGCTGCTGCACCAATTGAACGTTATATGGCTTCATAGCGAGGTTTTTTGCAAAATTCGTCGCAAAGTTGTTCGTGGAATGTTAAAATCTTGCGATCGACGGCGAGTTGAGGTGGATGGATTCTCACTAACACATTCAGCCACAGTCGCAATATTTTCGGGTGAACGCGCGGGAAATGAACGTTGACGTTTTGGTTTATCCACCAACGAGCCAGTTTCACACACACGCTTGACAAATTGTTGCACAAATTGAACTGATGGCACTTTTTGTCTGTCCATTTTTTTTGCCAAATTTCTCACAGTTTGGGTTGAAGACTCACCACTTTGGAAAAAAGTTTTCAATATTTCCCAGTTTTATTCTAGCGAATAGCGACCCATTTCGTAAATTTTAGACTTTTTACTGAATATCTGTCACTTTCCGAATGGTATTTGACGTTTTCAATGTCGAAATACAGATACTTCAAATTTAAAACGCTAGATTTCCCACCCTGTATTTATTTCCAGGGTCTCTACATTTATAAATATGGCGTCGAGAGACGCCAGGCGCTCATTTGAGAAGCCGCCTAAGTAACGCCGGTGACGCCGAGGGTAATCCCGAGTCCTCGGGTCCGCTTTGATAAGTCTTATCTTTTTTGACGTTTCAGCGGAGGTCACCCGTTATAAACCTTTAACTGACCTGGAACGTTACAATTGACCTATGAATTGGGTACGTACTTGAACGTGGTATTTTCGCTCTATCTATTGCAGATGTGAAAAAGGGGGTTTCCATTTAAAAAAAAACAAATTTGACCTTCAAAAAGCTATGAAGGTCAACTTCAATCTCAAAATGAAGGTCACCGTTGAATTCCCCGTTGATAAATATTTCAGGAATTGCACCGACCTCTTGGAGAACTTTGTTTACTTCAAATAACCTCTAATTGACCTTGAACGTTACAATTGACCTATGACTTGGGTACGTATGTAAACGTAGAATTTTCCGCTCTATCGATTGCAGATGTAAAAAAGGGGGTTTCCATTTAAAAAACAAAGTTGACCTTGACAAAGCCATGAAGGTCAACTTCTAGGTTAAAATGAAGGTCACTATTGAATTCCTCGTTGAAATTTACTTCAGGAATGACCTTCAGTTTTTTGAAAAATATTTTACCTGAGGAAATATCCAACCGTCTCGGGACTTTTTAGACACCCTGTATACAAGATGTTACACGAGATCAATGTCACAAATGCACACATTAGGAACACTTTTAGTAGCCCCTTCCCCTCAAATATCAAAATTAAAAGTAAATGAAACTTAATTCCACAACGTTACTTTAGCAGGTTCTGTAAAACCTAACGGAGACTATACTGGCACACAATTTTCTAATCCATACGGAACATGGAATAATTTTATAGTCCAAGCAATATTCAAAATAAATTCACAAGAACATTACGCGACTATTCATTTAAATTCGAATAAAATTCAATTAGGATCTGGAATAATATGCACATTTTCTGACACATACTGTACAGACGTAGAATATGGACAAACATTCTGGAACACATTACCTAACGACGTATGTAATTTTAATAAATATAAAGTTATCTATGGAGGAGCAGCAAATAAAACATGATAGCACGACAGACAATTCTGAAACTCTTTGGTCATTACCTACTGAAAATATAACCTTTTTACTGGCTGAAAAAACAAGAAAACCAGTTTAAAGTTACGTTTTAATACACAGTGTATCCCAAAAATAACCGAACTTTTTGGATATAGAATAAGATACACATTATATTATCTTTGAAAGTTATTGTTTATTCAAAATAGGTTCCATTAGACTCAAAAAAACGTTTGGAACGATCAACCAATTTATCCATAGACTTTTTAAACTCCGTTTTTGGGATGTTCTTTAGCACCTGTGTCACAGCTGATTGAATAGTTGGAACGTCATCGTAAAAAGCTCCTTTCATTGCAGTTTTTAGTTTTGGGAACAGAAAATAGTCACACGGTGATAGATCAGGCGAATACGGAGGGTAGTCCATGACACAAATCTGTTTTTTTATCAAAAATTCGTTGACTTTTTTGGTCTTGTGAGGTGGTGCATTTAACTGATGTGGAACAAAACGTGCAAAGACCTTTCTTTTACCCAAATGTTCAGTTAATATTATGTAGATTGTACAGTAAGATAAATTTTATTCTTCTGCCAGCATTCTCACAGTGAAATTTGCATCGATAGGGATTATTTCACGTACTTTTTCACTAACTTAGCACGATTTGATGCTTCTCGTCGTCCAGGTCTTGGATCATCATTTAAATCGTCACGGCCATTTTTTAATCGTGTGAACCATGTATAAACTTGAGTACGACTCATACAATCATCACCATAATCTTTTTTCAAGTTTAACACAAAATTTTATATTTGCTCTTTGTTCCATTTTTGTTTTGTAACATTAGCACACTTTTTCTTTTATTGAAATGGCTGTAACTTTCACATCTGTCATCCGATTTAAATGAATTTAGGTGCGTTTGAAAGAGGATGGATGTATCTTTTTAATGCTGCTAATTTTAAATAGATGGCGCTGCATGTTGTATGATTTCAATATAAAGTTCGGTTATTTTTGGGACACACTGTGTATAAACCGAACATCCAAAATTATTGATCTTCGAAAACAGACCTGGAAATTCATTCCTAGAAAACAAACACTTGGCAGTTCAAAATATGGACATTTTAACAGAATCCGGTATCCAAACAAATTGCAATTATTTTCTTCCGGCAGTGTACCTTTTTGGTGAAACCTGGTACAAATTACTTGCAAATCCTGTTGAGTCTATAACATCAACTATAGTTAAACCTTTTACAAGAGCAACCTGGAAATACACAAGTCCTTCATCCTTAGCGACCTTCTGGACCTACTGCTGAGTTCCATAAAGTACTGCTAACAGCTTCAGGGCCAAAAAACCCGAAAGAGACACCCAAAAGTTCAACACATAACGCAAATAACAATTCAGGTAAAGATCACAATAGTACAAACACTATTCTTTATCCTCACTCTGAACTAAAAGAAGAACATAGTAGAACATACTATCCTATACAAATCTAACATCTTCAGAATGTCGCATGTTCCTTTTACGAATTTATTGAACAAACTCATTCAACAAAAAGGAGATCTACCCTTCAATTACGGAATACTCATTGAACAAACCATTAATAACGAGTATTTATTTCACATCAATTTGCAATGATGGATCTATAACTTAATTCGTGTGGTTTTTTTTCAAAATTTGAACGTTTATTTAAGAAAAACATGTACAATAGTATTATTAAAAGCATTGCCCAACTGAAGCTATGAATTTTTCCCATCTTTCTAGCAATTTGTGGATTCCATCACAAAAAAACTGCGCCGGCTTGGCAGCCAAGAATGAATCAAGCCAATTTTTTATACCCTGTTCTGATGTGAACCATATTCCAGTGAGGGCCTTCTGCATCGACCGGAACAAATGGTAGTCAGAAGGGGCAAGGTCTGGGCTATAAAGTGGGTGGGGTAAAACTTCCCATTCACTGTTTTCCAAATAGTTCTTAACTGGAATAGCAACATGGGGCCGAGCGTTGGCATGATGGAAAATTATTTCCTCGTGTCTGATCGCATATTCCGGGCGTTTTTCGGCTATTGCTCTTTTTAAACGGATTGATTGTGTTCGGTAGCGTTCTCCATTGATAGTTTCACCCGGTTTTGGCAGCTCATAATACAGCACATCCTTCTGATCCCACCAAATACAGAGCATTACCTTCGCGCCACGGATATTCGGCTTTGCCGTTGATTTGGCTCGTTGGCCGGGTTTCACATATCATTTCTTGCGCTTGGGGTTGTCGTCATGGATCCATTTTTCATCACCAGTAACAATCCGATGCAAAAATGACTTCTTTTTGTGCCGTTCCAGCAGCTTTTCGGACATGCGAAACCGCCTTTCAACGTCTCTCGGCTTGAGTTCATGTGGAACCCAATTTCCTCACTTTTGAATGTATCCGACTGCTTTTAAACGTTTTGAAATGGCTGCTCGAGTGACTCCCAAAGATCCTGCGAGCTCTTCTTGTGTTTGGCAACAATCTTCATCGAGTAATGCTTCCAGTTCTTCATCTTCAAACTTTTTTGGCTGCCCAGGACGTTCTTCGTCTTCCAAGCCAAAATCACCACTTTTAAATCGTGGAAACCACTTGTGGCACGTTCGCTCAGCTAGAGCATGTTCACCATAAACTTCCACCAAAATACGATGACACTTTTGCGGGCACAAAGTTCGACATATTTGAGTGAAAAAAAATTATTGTTGTTTTCGCTTCAAATGAATGACATATACTGAAAAATACGCACAATGACAGTAGCTTTCCAACGAATATTCGGAATATTGGAACGATGCAATAATAATCAAGTTACGCCATCTCTTAGCAAACCGCACGAATTAAGTTATAGATCCAATATAAAAATTACATAATTATGAGTAGTGGCGTAGAAAAATATAATGTAAAACAAAAGGTAGCACGGAAATTATATCAAATCTGAATTAATGAATCGGAAAAAACCAATCAAAATGGCCAACCAAATTTTATTAGTAAAAATTGCAAAAAATTAAACGAAATTTGAACTCAAAACAAATATGTATATCCAAAATATACGGTATTGCGAATAAAATCTTTATTAGAAAATTCAACATACATAGCAATTTGTTTCATTAAGGATATTAAAAAGATAGGAATAGCAAACTCGATAGAAACAGCAAAGGATTTCGCTGCCATAAAAATTATTAATTCTCTTTCGAATAAAAACGAGAAATGTCAACTAAGTTTGATAAACTCACTCGAAAATTTGCATGTCGCAATTCAAGAATCATTTATAAACGGTCCAAAAGCTTCAATAAGTAACCAAATAACAAAACCTAGTACTTCAAATAATATCCGTGTTAAAAATACAAAATTATATAAAATGAAACAAATTAATATTTTTACTACATCTTTCTCTACATAAGCTTTGAAAAATGTTTTAAATTCGGATATAGACCTCTCAACCAGTACAATAAATTCTAATATAAATATTCCATACCGATTCAGGATATCAACTTCAATGGAGCATTACTACGGCGAGCCTAACCACGTACTAAGTTACCAAAAAAGAGATTTTTAAACCACGTAGAAAATTTGAGGAATTTTGCAATAAAATCTGGATTGTCATTACCACAATACAGAGTCTATCCTTATCCGATTTCGAAAACAAAATTATTTTTTCTTGCACAAATTAATATAAACTATCATTTTGTTATACAAGCCGGCCCACCAAGAAACTCCTCAACATTTAGTAGACTATTTTACTCTTCTCCCCAAAAAACTTCTGGACCTAAATCCAACCACATGTAAGCATCCTATTTTATCGAATATTATTTCTACTTTTCTTTTTCAGCCTTCCGAGAAGCCTAATGAATCTCCTTAACCGACTAGCATTCGGACTGTCTTTGATTTTAATTTCACTCTTTTATTCCAAAGAAGAGAAATTCTTTATAGACTCACAATTTTCTCACTCTTCAGGCATTTATTTTAAACCAATTTTGAAAGCCCGTCTTTTTTCTGAAAAATATCATTTTATATCTTACATCAATGTCTTTCAACCAGACATACTTAAATACGGAATAATAGATTTTTCACATAAATTATATGAATATTGCATGCTTTGAAATATTGCCAATGATTGTAATTTATACGATCATCAAACACAGCTTGAATTTATACAACGAATCAACTATTTTCTTGAAGAAATATTATTTATATCTAGACAAGCTCGTAATATCACTAATATTTTTAAAATTTATCAAATCAAATCTAACAAAGAAGACTCATACCCTTCAACATCCCTTTTTTCTATGTTCGCTCCCTTTGCTAAAATACAATACTTTTTATTCGATAAGCTATTCAAATAACCAATCGTACGTTACAACAAATGAAAATTTTCTCAATGCATGTTATCAAAATGGATTCCAAACATTTTGTCACCCACCAAGATCTATATCTAACACCAGCAACACCCTCTTTGCGAAACATCAATATTTCTAGGTTGTCAACCATACAAATGTAAAATCTTCATCACTTTTAGCGAATATCCTTTTCTAACACCATTGCAATTTTATCATGGATGGCTATACTCAACAATTTTCACCCAAAAAATTTGCTCATCATGTCTAAAAAACTCTAAGACCTTAGTCACACTCCAAGGAATAGGAATTTTGCAAATAAAGTCAGGTTGCATTCTTCAAAATTAACTTGATCTAAATTCATGTGAACAGTCTTTATATTCCGAACTTTCACACCACTTTTTTTGCTAAAATTTAATCCTACTTCTTCTAATTCACTTATTATAAAACTAGTCCTATTTTTGTCCTTATCAGCTTGCGCGTCACTTGAAACACCTAATTCTTCAACTGAACTATTTTAATCACTCCTGTCCGTAAAATTCCAAACTTCCACTTCCTCAATTAATTGAAGTCCTCCATTCCGATTGCACGTAACCGTTTTACCTTAAAAAAAACTTACAATACTAAATCTCAGAATTCATGTTCTAACTCTCAAACCATACGCCTCCTTACATTTTTAACAACAAATATCAGTCAAAAAGGAAATCTATAACTAATTTTCTCAACACAATTTTATTACCTTATACCAAATAGTCCTCTTCCTGGCGAAACCTTTTTTTTACAGCTCACAAATTCTATCTTCCGTTCACTACTTTTTTTTATATAAATGTTTTCTCAATCTTTCTCAGCCATAATAATGCGAGTTCAGGGAACGGTCAGGGAACGGTCAGAGAACAGTCAGTGAACGGTCAGAGGATACTCTGACCGTTCTCTCAACCGGGTCCGCTAGGGTACAGACACAAAAATTTTAAAATCAGTGATACCACCGACAGAGAAATTCTAAAAAAATGGATCAAGGCATGTGAAAAGTGTTTTCAAAGAGGGAATTTGGCTCCAAATTCCCGCAACCCTCTATGAAATGAAAAATATAAAAATGACCCTTAACCATAGGCGCAGACTAGGTCTGGGAAAAATTTAGGGGAGTTGCTAAGAGAGAGAAAATTCCTGATAAAAAGGGATTCCTAGCGTGAAATACGTGTAAAGTGCAGTTCACCAATTGTTAAGACCCGAGATTCATAAATTTACCGTGGACCTTTTTTCAATCTTTGAAAGGATCTTAGACTCAGTGTCCAAGATGTATAATTTCTGTGTCTTCGTCACTCCAATGTAATACGCATTCTGTCCTTGTCATTTTGATTTTCTCGATCTTGTGTTCAATTTTTACATTACATTTATCTGTATCGTAATACACAACATTACGCTAATCTTAACTGTAGCGTAAAAACGAGTTTACGCGCCGGAGGAACATAAAATAGAATTTGTGCCAATGCACACAATTCGGGTGATTACGAGACTCGCTTAAAATGCTCGCAGGACTGATCGCGCCTCGGCTTTGTCTCGGCTTCGTTTTGGCTTTGCCGCAGCTACGCCTCGACTACGCCTTGGCTTTGTTCTCCTGCGAACAGTGTCGCTCGTCGCGTAATAACCCTCATTATGCGCCTACGCACATAATATACTATTATATTACCTTACGATTTAAAATCAATTCAATTTGCCTTACTTTATTAAACATTGTGTTCTTTACTGACTTATCCTCATCCCTAAGTGAGGATCATTTGATCCTAACTTGTTACTTTTGATCAATGGTAATTCCATTTACAAATTAATAAATTATTATTCTCTCAAACTATTTGAAAAAGAAACTTATTAACTTTTAAAAAATTGGAGAGTAAAACATTTCTTGCAAAAATACAACAAAAACAGATATTTCCATAAATAATACAAATCTGCCAAGAATATATGGTCTTTGATGTAACGTCTTTATTTACAAATGTAACAAGCGATCTAGTTAAAAATAGCATACTGAAAAGATGGAATCTTATAAAAAGTTCTACAAAATTGTCTCTACAAATTTCTAAAAAGGAATTGAATTTCTTATGGATAACACTTTTTTCAGTTTAATAATGAATATTATTATCAAGTTTTTGGTCCTCCAATGGGGTATCACATGTCCTCTATGTTAGCAGATTTAGTTTCACCAGATCTTGAAGAAGAAATATTTTTAAAATTAAGCTTTAAAGTACACTCGTATTACAGATATGTAATTAGGAAAAGATCCACTAGGAAGATTTGAAACTTCGAATGTAGTTTATAAGATTCCATGCTTGGATTGCTCAAAAACTTATGTAGATAAAAAAAGGACACAAAAAAACATGAAATTAAATGAAAAATATAATTTGGTTACAAAACATAGAATAAATAATAAAAATGATACAGGTATTCAACATTATTTTGATTGAAATAATATTAAAATTTTACATAAAGAGTCCAATTATTTCAAAAGAATAATTGCAGAAATGTTTTACATAAAAAAAGAAAGAGAAAACGGTATCAATGTTATTGCCGACTTAAAAGATTATAATTCTTTTTATGATATTATTTTAGATCAACTTATATAAATATTAAAAATTTTAAATAAAAAAATTAATGGAAATGTACAATTCACTCTGTATTCTATTGGGTTGGCAACAAAGTCATGTCGTTTTTTTTTCATGATTTTCAAAGCAAGTTTTTTTTTTGGTGAGGACGAAAAATGGCGAAATCCTTTATAGACGTTGTATAGGACTCTCCTAGGACGGGACTAGGCATACCTGTTGAAACCAAAAACCCCCTTTCTCGAACCAATACACTGCCCGCGGAACCGCGTTTCGGCGTTAAACTTCGCGAGCGGTTGGTTCCAGCTTAAAGTCGCTTACTACTCTTCCGTCTCCGTTCGCCAAGGACATTCGTCCGCGGCCACACGTGCATTAGACGAACCGACAAGCCGCACCAGCCAGGAGAAGACTAAAAAGAATCCTCCTCCGGACCAACACAGCACTCGTCAAGACAGTTCTATATGCTGAAACTATTCTCAGCGCGACAAATTTCTGCGCCGAGAACAGCTTCCTCTGGATAGCATGGTTTTGTAGGGCATTAGCCCAGACCGGAGCTGCATAGAGCAGCTTCGAATGGACCACGCTCGCCACCACTCTCCTTTTCGTTTCTCTAGGTCCACCAATGTTTCCTCGGGTATTGGAAGGATCTCCTGTCCGAAACGAGCAAAGCCCCGGTTTTCTCAGGGGCCATTTTCAGGCCTCTGCTGTCCTACCAGCGCCTCGCGGCGCATACGACAAGTGCGTCATCCGCGAAGCCAATGATGCTCGTCCCAGCAGGTAGGTCCATGGGCAGGAAATCGTCGTACATGACGTTCCAAACGAGTGGACCTACCCGTGACCCTTGAGGGGCGCTACATGTCATCTCTTCTTTGAGAGGCCATTTTTTCCCCTCGTTTATCACCCACCTGTCGCTCAAATAGTCATCTATCATTCGCAACAGGTAGTATGGAACCTTTTTCCGCATCATCGCCTCGATTCAGATATTCCACCTCCCGATATTTAACGCATTGCGTATGTCAATGCTGATCAACGCGCAGAATCCTTTTCGCTTACCATTTCCTTTTCTTGCATTTGTGGCGATGTTAACCACAGCTTGGATAGCGTCCACCGTGGACCTGCCTTTTCTGAATCCGAACTGGTTTTCCGAAAATCAAGTTTATTAATATAAATAACAAACACTAATCAATTATGTATTGACCATTTTGTTCAATTACCTTTTGCCATATTTCAGTCACCTTCATAATTCCGCTTTCGTAGAAAGTTTGGTTCTTAGAGGCAAAAAATAGAATCAACTCATTTTTGACAGCCTCATTTGAATCGAATGTTTGTCCATTCAAATAGTTTTGAAGTGAGCGAAATAAATGATAATCGGATGGTGCTAGGCCAGGACTATACGGTGGATTGGGCATCACTTTCCTGCCTAACTCCAATAATTTTTCGCGAGTGACCAAAGATGTATGTGCTCTGGCGTTATCTTGATGGAAGGGGACGCCTTACAAGTTGCCAGTTCTGGACGCTTTTCCTTGATTTCTTTGTCCAATTTCATTAGCTGGCAACAGTAGACATTCAATTTGATAGTTTGATTTCTTGGAAGCAACTTAAAATAAAAAATACTTTTGAAATCCCAATAAACACTCAGCATAACCTTTTTTTGATGAATATCGGCTTATGATGTCGATTGTGCAGGCTCATCTCGCTTGTTCCATGATCTTTTTCGCACGACGTTATCGTAAACAACTCATTTTTCATGCCCCGTTATGATTCGCTTTAAAAATGGATCGGTTTCGTTACGTTTCAGCATTGAATCGTAAATGAAAATCCGTTTGATGAGTTGAATTCCGTTTAATTAGTAAGGAACGCAAATATCGAGCTTATTGATGTAACCAATTTGTTTTAAATGTCTTTCAATGCATGTATGTGATATGTTAAGCTTCTTTGCGATCTCTCGTGTCGTGCAATGCCAGGTATTTTCTATCATTGCTTTTATTTTGTCGTCGTCAACTTCAGTTGGGCGTCCAGAGCGTGGTGCATTTTTGAGTTCAAAATCTCCAGAATGAAAACGAGCAAACCATTTCTGGCACTGGCGTTCTGTTAATAATTTTACACCACATAAACTTCATACAACTTTTTCCGAGCTTACACTGCGCTTTTACCTTTTCGGAATTTTACAAATAATTAGTTCTGATGTTTTGTGCAAATGTAGAAGGATTTAATGACTATAGGTATTTAGATATTGCTATTGATAATTTTGTGTTTATGAACTTCATAACTGTACCATAATTTTTATAATTATTATAGAGTAAATACTGAAATAAATGTATTTTTGACCTGTAGAGGATGACATAATGTCATTGAAACGTTGTCATTTTGAAAGAAAATAAATTTGAGAAAAAACCATTTGGTCCGAGGTTGGTCATTCTCCTTTCTCCAGTACAGGAATTTAATATGAAATAATGTAATCCTCAAAATACTCCCATGGTACGAAGACAAGTAAGCAATGGATTTAAGAGGGTAGACCTGTGTGTCACTTTCGAAAAACCGATTTTTATTGCTTATTTCTAATCTAAAACATGTTAAAAAGCCTTTTCTAAAAGAGCTTGTTTGAAACCAGCTTAGTTTTTGAGATGCAGGACCTAAAGACTTCCATGGTCGGTTGATCAAAACAATGATTCATCCCGTTTTCAAACTTTGACCTCGATTTTCTCAAAACCATGTTTTTCAAGTTAATGTACAGGATTGCAGAAAACGGGGACTCTGCTCCATCAAAAACAAATATTTGTCGGTAGTATGTTGAGTTTAAACGTGGTCGTACAGACACTGAAGATGCTGAACGCTCCGGCCAGCCAAATGAGGTAGTTACACCGGAAACCATAAAAAAAGTCCACCAAATCGTTTTCGAAAACCATAAATTAAAATTGCGAGATAGCTGACGCCTTAAATATATCATACGACAGTGTGTTTGCTATCTTGCATGAACATTTGTTTATGAGGAAACTGTTGTCAAAGTGGGTGCCGCGTTTGTTCACGGTGGATCAAAAACGACAACGTGTCGTTGATTCCGAGCGCTGTTTGGAGTTGTTTCGACGAAATAAACCGAATTTTTTGCGTTGGTATGTGACAATGAACGAAACCTGAATCCATCACTACACTCGGGAGTCGAAGCGGTCATTAGGCGAGTGGACTGCAGTCGGTGAGAAGCGTCCAAAGCTGCAAAAAACACAAATGTGGGCCGGTAAGGTTATGGCCCATGTATTTTGGGATCCTCATGGAGTTTTGTTCATCGACTACCTTGAAAAAGGTGAGACGATCAATAGCGAACGTTACATTGGCCAATTGATGCGTTTGAAGAACGAAATGGGTGAGAAACGGCTCCAAATGAAGAAGAAAAAAGTGCTCTTTCACCAAGACAATGTGCCGTGTCACAAGTCGCTCGCTACCATAGCGAAATTGAATAAATTGAGCTTCAAATTGCTTCCGCACCCACCATATTCACCGGATCTGCCCAATAGCGAATGCTACTTGTTTGCAGACCTCAAAAAAATGCTCCAAGGAAAGAGATTCTACTCCAACGAGGAAGTCATCACCGAAACGAACGCTTATTTCAAGGCCAAATATAAATCTTTCTACAAGAAAGGTATTGAAATGTTATAGAAGCGCTGGACTGATTGTGTTGCTTTTGAAGGAGACTATGTTGATGAATAAAGTCGAGTTTTGCCAAAAAAATGTGTTTTTCCTAGTTAGTCCCGGGACTTATTGATACACGTGTTATTATACTCTCCATAAAACAAGAATTAAAGGAAGCAACAAAAATTTAATGAAAAATCGTTTTCAGCGCCCTGTTTTTTACAGGCGGTACTTTTATTCTACATGGAATGAAGATTATTCCATTATACGATGCACCGCATCTCATTAAATGTGTTGGAAACAATTTTCTGGACAAACATCTAGAATTCGACTGGGGTCCAAGGAAATGTGAAAAGGAGATAAAATTTGCTAAGAGCAAGCATGTCATTACAGCGTCACTGGTCGCAATTCTTTGTGAAAATATCGCGGTGGACATTGAATCCAAACCAAATGCTAGCGTTTTCATCCTATCTGCAAAAGCAAAACATGATTCATCTTTAAAATAAAAAAACCACACTTTCTCCACCCTCGCAAAGAAATGAGAAAGGCCGTAGGTGGATAAGCATGGTCTGGCTGTCACCGCTCAGATTTGATCCATATTGCGACGGTAAGTGGCTCCCATTACAAGATGAATTCACCCCAAGTATTAACTCGAAAAAAAATTTTTCACAAAAATTATGAACGAATTTTGAAAAATCGAAAAATTTAATTTTCTTGAAAACGGCTCAACCGGTCTTGATGACGAGAATATATGCTATAGATAGTACTGAAGAGGTCTTGAAAAAAATTCGAGAACCCTTTCCGTTTATAAAAAGGGAGTACTTCATAGTTAAAAAAAATAAAAACTTCATTGGCCCCTAAAATGTATGGAACAATTCAAACCCTATGACTCTTTGAAACAATTGTTTCTATACTCATGAAAGTTTTACGTTGATCACGTACAATATCTCATTTATTTTTACGTATTTGCTGCATAGTGGACGAAAAAGTACACTTTATATGAATGCGAGGGTGTATCAACAATTATCTGCACCCTGTTTGTGGAATTGATCGTTATCGATTCAAAGAGAAACAACACATCTCTACATGATCGCCTTGTTTTCAATACGCTTTATCCACCTACCAACAAGCTTTTTCTTTCAGTCACAAAATTCAGTTTATATACTTCCCCATATATCTCCTTCGCGAAGCTTGTGCCCATGACGTACGTTTTGCCCTTCCTGAGATTACTACTACGCAGGCTTCGTATGCCGCATGAGTTCGTTCGCAAAAAGCACCTGATTTTCAATTATTTTGATTCATGCTCAATAGATGTACTTATCTGAGGTTCGCGTTTTTATTTCATTCTCAGATGTAATCGTTTCCTGATAAGTTGTAGGATGCTGGTATACCGCGTTTGAACTACAGGAAGTTATACCTATTGGAAACAAATGATACTTTTCCCAAACTGTCAAATGACTATAATCGTTCTACAACTGAGAATGAAATAAAAACGCGAACCTTAGATAAGTACATCTATTGAGCATAAATCAAAACAATTGAAAATCAGTTGCTTTTTCCGAACGAACTCGTGCAGCATTCGAAGCCTGCGCAGTAGTACTCTCAGGAAGGGAAAAACATAGGTCATGGACACAAGCTTCGAGAAGGAGATATATGGGGAAATATATAAACTGAATTTTGCGACTGAAAGGAAAAGCTTGTTGACAGGTGGATAAAGTGTATTGGAAACAAGGCGATCATGTAGAGATGTGTATTTTTTTTAAATTGATTTTTTTTTTTGTGAGGAGGAAAAATGGCGAAATCTTTTATAGACGTTGTACAGGACTCTCCTAGGACGGGTCTAGGCATACCTGTTAAAACCAAAAAACCCCCTCTCATGAACCAATACACCGCCCGCGGAACCGCCTTTCGGCTTTAAACTTCGCGGGCAGTTGGTTCCAGCCTAAAGTCGCGTACGACTCTTCCGTCGTCCGTTCGCCCGAGACCCCCATCCGCGGACACACGCCCGTTAGGCAGACCGGCTAGCCGCGCCAACCAGGGGAGGAATATAAAGATTCCTCCCCCGGCTGACGCAGACAGCCAAGTCCGCCCAAGACGCAACCGCGGGTGTAGGCCCCGATGCGATTTCTACTGGCCCCCATTGTTGCCGGGCTCTGCAGGACCATCGAGCTCCATCGTCTTCATCACCAGGATGACGAATGACTCGATAAGCATCCATATCTGTTCAGACTGGAGCATGAGAGAGACCATCGTGTCAGGAGTGAGTTGTGCGCCCACTGCCTGACCGAAAGACTCCCTTTGCGCGCCCCCACCTGTTAAGCAGGTGAGCTCCTTACGGAGCTGAAAGGTCTCTTTCCTTTCCTCCGCCAATAAATCTATTGGTGGGACGCTCGCCAGGACCAGCACAGCGCTCGTCGACACAGTATGCATGGTTGTTAAGGCACGTGTCTAGATCGGAGCTGCATAAAGCAGCTTCGAATTTACCACGCTCGCCACCAGCCTTCTCTTAGCTTCCCTGGGTCCACCAATGTTGAGCATGAGCCGAGTCAGGGCAGCCCCACATTGGATGGCTTTGGCAGTCGTGATCTGCAAGTGTTCGCCGAAGCTAAGCCTTTGATCGAACTGCACACCCAGGTACTTAATGCTCTTTTTCCACTTGATTTCATGTTCCCCGAGAACGATCCTCGGGTATTTGAAGGATCTCCTGTCCGTGACCAGCAAAGCCTCGGTCTTCTCAGGGGCCATTTTCAGGCCTCTGCTATCCAACCAACGCTTTGCCCGTCACAGACTATCATTGATCCTCAGCTCCAGGATTTTGACGTCGTCAGCGGCGTACACGACAAGTGCGTAATCTGCGAAGCCGATGATGCTCGTTCCAGGAGGCAGGTCTATGCGCAGGAAATCGTCGTACATGACGTCCCAAACGAGTGGACCTACCCGCGACTCTTGAGGGGCGCCACATGTCATCTCTTCCTTGAGAGACCATTTGTCGCCCTCGTATATCACCAACCTGTCGCTCAGATAGTCATGTATCATTCGCAACAGGTAGTCTGGAACCTTTTTCCGCACCATCGCCTCCATGCAGATGTTCCATCTCACGGTATTGAACGCATTGCGTATGTCAATGCTGATCAACGCGCAGAATCCCTTACGCTTACCAGTTCCTCTTCTTGCTTTAGTGGCGATGTCCACCACTGCCTGGATGGCGTCAACTGTGGACCTGCCTTTCCGAAAGCCGAGCTGATTTTCCGAGAGACCATTCTCGCGGACCATGTGACCCTGTAGTCTTTGTAGGATCATTTCCGCCAGAAGTTTCCCCATCGTATCCAATAAACATATTGGTCTATACGATGAGGGATCCCTTAGAGGTTGGTTGCCCTTCCTCAACAGGACTAACCTTTGCTTCTTCCAGTCTGCGAAGAACCTCCCCGGACCACGCCGGAACCACTTCGGTCCGGTCTTTGGAACGCCTCCACATGCGGGAACAAGCTTCGCACGATGTACTTGACTCGATCGTCATTATCCAGGCCCGGGGTCTTTCTTCTAGTCACCAATCTCTTAGTGACTATTTCGAAGGCGAGACCCCATGGGTCCTTCTCGATTTCCCCGATCAAGTCTTTCTATCACTGAAGTCGGCTTTTCTTTATGCCTTGACTCAGAGCTGATTTTGCTTTTTTCCATGCCTCGCCCAGCAGAGGATCTCCCTTCGAGCGGGTAAACCTCCGCCGCGCTGTAAGGCAATTTCGACGCAGGACGGACAACTGGTCGTTCCACCAGTACATCGAGCCCCCGGTACGCCTGTGCCCGCGGCGAGGCATGGAGTGGTCACATGCTGCGACCACTTCCCGCCTCGCCGCCCGCACAGTGTCCTCCAACGACTCTGCAGACCTTGCCCAACCAAGCTCATCCATGAGCCTGGTTTCTTCAAGGCGTTCACGAAGCTTGTCTTTGCTGAGTCGTTTTGTGTTCCAGAAGGGGCTCCATACCTTGCCGCCCCTTTCCGTATTCACTGGGTGACTCCGTTCCTGGATGCTAAACTCAATGCAATTAGGTCATTCCTGGCGACCATCTCAACGACCAAGATTCCCCTCCTGTCCAGACGGGCTTCTCCCCACTATGGCGACTTACTATTAAAGTCGCCCGCAATAAGGGATAATTGTTGATACACCCTCGCATTCATATAAAGTGTACTATGTCGTCCACTATGCAGCAAATACCTAAAAATAAATGAGATATTGTACGTGATCAACGTTAAACTTTCATGAGTATAGAAACAATTGCTTCAATGAGTCATAGGGTATCAATTGTTCCATACATTGTAGGGGCCAAAGAAGTTTTTATTTTTTTTAACTATGAAGTACCTCTCAGAAAATTTTCGAAAAAATATATATTGTCATTTTTAATTTGAGCATGATATAGAAAAATGGTGGGTGTTCAAGAAGTAATTCACATTAAAAAAATTATTCAAAAATCAAACAAAAAAATTTACCCCCTTTTTATTAACGGAATAAGTCCTTGAATTTTTTTCAGAACCTCTTCAGAATCCTCTATAACATATATTTTAGTCATCTAGATCGATTGATCCGTTTTTGAGAAAATTAGATTTTTTGATTTCTTCCAAATTCGTTCATAACTTTTGTAAAAAAAAATTTTTCGAGTTGATACTTGGGATGAATTTATCTTGTAATGCGAGTCACTTATCCTCGCAATATGGATCAAATCCGAGCGGAGGCATCCAGGCCATGCTTATCCTGCTACGGCCTTTACAAGTAATTACATTGTAAATTCAAAAACTTGAGAAAAGAGTACTTGATTGTCAAGTAAGAATTATCTGTTGTTTAAACTTTTCAAAATATTCCAGAATCTTTGTATTTATCGTATTACATTTTCGGAATCATTATAAGTGAAGTTTTTGAACATCAATCAATGTTTATGGTTGTCTTAAAAATTAACACAAAGTTTCGTGAATATTTTAATAAGGCACTGAGATATAAGGTGTTATACATTTTTTCCTGTGGAAAAAATTTATTTCACAATCTTGTTATGAGTAATGATGAGATAACCCCTCCCTTAGCCCTTAAGTGCATAAGTACGAACTCGCTGCAGAGGCAGGCAGTTCTGTTCTAACGTCGTAACTGTATACTTGGGAAATAAAGAAGCTGAGCACCGATTAGTGACTCAGCAGTAATCGGAAAAGTACTAGTTTTCTGATTTCAACGCATAACATTTTGGCAATCCAGCCGGGATACCGCAAACTTCTCGAATTATAATTCCACGGAATCCTTAAGAAATAATTCGCATAGAAGCGGGACAAAACCTGGAATAAAGTTAAAAAAACAAGGATATATAATTATCTACGGATATTGAAGACTGAGCTCCGAACTCTCTACGGAAGTTCGCATTGAATGTCGAATAAAACTAGATCATGAACTAAGTAGGGACTATACGACGTAAATCTGATAATCTTGGAAATTTAAAGGGTACGCAACAAACCGCGATAATATGCCTACGAGGCCCGCAATCACGTGGAAGACGCAACGGCGTGATCACAGTCCAGCAACAGGAGAAAGAAACAAGTTACATCACCAACTAAGGCGGAAACTCGAAGACAAAATACACACCAGATAGGAGAGACGCTAGATACGAGACAGACGAAACGACGAGTGACTCATCTTTTTCTCCCGAAAAACCAACGTATATAGGAGCAATGACCTCGTTCAGGGCACAATCTCCGAAAAGAACCCAATCTCTCAGTCACTTGACTACGGATGAACTATTAACAAGAGTACTACCTCAAATGGAAACATTGACCAATGCATTCAATTCTCTAAAAAAGGAAAATGATAACCATATAGAGGAAATATAACAGTTAGCCGGGAAAATAGGATGCTCAGTGGAAGTAGAGACAGTTAAAGAAGCACCAGAATTAGAAATAACAGAAGATATCTCCGACGGAGAACAAGAACACGGAAGAGTTAACCCAAAAGAAAATATAAACCGATCAAAATTTTGTACACAACGAACTTACGAAGGCGAAGACCATATCAATGCTACGATAGCTATCGGAACTATAAGAACGTTGAATGGACAAGACGACATAGGAGTAGAAGATTTTGTGAAGTCAGTAAAAAGAGCCAGAATGAAAACATCACAACCAAATTTATTACTAGATTTGATTATAGCGACGAAAATTCAGGGATTAGCAGAAAAGGCAATCAGGTATCAGCAGATCAACTCTTATGACGACCTCTACGAAGCATTAAGACAGAACCTTAGACAAACTAGCTCCATGTTAGCCCTTAAGACTAAACTGGAATCATGTAAACAAGGCCTGACCGAAACTGTACAAAATTTCACGTTGCGATTTCGCCAAATAGTAAACGAAATAAACTATGCCATCCAATCACGAGACACAAACCTGATTAAAAGAAGGTTTAAGATGAAACTCGAAGAACAGGAAGCGGTAAATAGGTACCTACTTAATTTAAAAAAAGAAATCGGAATGCAAATTAGATTATTGAAACCAGCCACCATCACCGAAGCCCAAACACACGCAGCTGAAGCAGAAATGTGCATAAGAGAAAGCCAGCCAACACGAATAAATACGCCTAGAACTGTTATAACAAGTAAATTTATCAAACCGCAGGTATTTAGACCAAGTGCAAATACAACTAGTAAGAGAATATCCAATCAAAGTCTGCCGTTACTAGATAGAACAAAAATGAACTGTAACAAGTGTGGCAGAATAGGACACCTGGCCAACCAATGTTATAAACAGGGTTTTCAGGCTGGTCAAAACATAAAAAGACCCCCACTGCCAGTAAGAATAATACAAGAGGAGACAGAGAAAGAATGGATGACCCAGGAAGAAATAAAAGAGCATCAACGTACGAGGAATCAGCATAATATCAGCTGTTAGTGGAAGACACGCTGCGCATGAACTATACGTCCGGCAGATGTCAGCAATCAACCGATAGGTTCGTGAGGTTTTACTGTTGACGTCCATGCCCCGCAGAGGTTGCTCGAACATTATCGCGCGGAGATATAAAGGTAGGCCCGATACTTTACGGATAGACCTCGTATGTATACATATCGATCGCATCGATAGAAACAGAAGTGATGAAGGGAAAAAATAAAAGGTGCTTGGCGTCTTGGATTATTATGAACGATATAAATATACATATATATACTCTACAAAAATTTCTCTCTTTTCATTTTGTGCTCCCTGTTTTAATTAAGTCTTCTATTTCTTCTCCTATGTTGGCACTATCAGAGACATTTAATTTCCTCGAATGTTATTCTCTATGCGCACGAGCACATTGTAGTCACGTGGTAAAAATAAAGTACGAATAACCAGCCGGCCCGCATATTTTTCCAGCTTCCTAGCGACGCTTAAGAGATAATCGAAGTATTATCCTTTGTCTTTGGGAATTTTTTAATTGGATATCGTATATAATGCCTAAAATCAATAAGAATGCGGCGAGTATTGAGTACGCCTACATTTTATTTGGAAATGGCTTGGAGAAAAGTTGTGCCTGTGTCAACAATTCCGGGATTTTTTCCTAAAAATAGGAAAGATTTTAACAAACAACAAGTGAATGTATGGTGGCTTGGAAAAGGCGACAACGATGATTATTTATACAACGCCAATGTACTGTTATTGGGAAGTAAGTATTTATAACCTACTTTTTACTTGTTTCTTTTGTTGAAATAAAGGACTGCTTTTTAATGATAGTAGCATTTTATTGGAAAAAATTATTTATAAAAATAAAAATCTGGAAAACCGGGAATTTGATTTCCAAAGCAACAATTCTCTGCAGTTATATCTAGTTATGAAAATTGTAACGCATTATATCTTGTAGTCTTTTTTTATAATGGTTTTAAAACGTAAAAATATTAAATTATAAATGTTTGATCATATTTTATTCACATATTAGTCTAGTCTTTTGAGTATTACTTTTATACTGCTGTCACTCTAAATGAAGCGGATAACGAAAAAAGTACTGACAGAAATAAGTCATCAGGCAACACCATCAAAGAGAAATGATGTTGATACGGAAATAGTGCAGAGTAAGCTTTATGAATATTTTCTTTTCAAACCAAATTTTTAAAATTTTTGAAAGAATTCTCTTCACAATGATTTGCTCCAAAAACGAACAAAATCCTTATAAATTATATTGGCTTAAATTTGGGATCAAAATCTGAATGTCAATTAAATAATTCTATATCAAAACATAAATGAATTATAATAATTTAGAAGGCAAACGTGTCGGCCCATATTGGGGCCCTCTTCAGTGCTGAACGAGGTGATTATGTAATAATAATTTTTTTTTGTTTTTTTTTTTTAGGGAGAAATGCTTTATGCGCCGTTAGGGGGACACCGTTTTTTTGGAAGAAGGGAGAAATGCTTTATGCACCGTCAAGGGGACTCCGTGCCTCCCTGTTGTGTGGGACGCTGCTGCTCACGCAGCCCTACCCACTAAAAAACCTCCCTCCCTGTCTCTAGGCTGTGGAATCCCACCCCGGAACCGCCGTTAGGTATTACTTCAGGGTGGGGGCCATCTTAAGGCGATGTTAGCCTCTCCTCCTTGCTTCTTCACCTTTGTTGCTGGACTTACTCCCCCAGTTTTCTTCTCCATGGCGGCCTTCCTGAGGCTTCCTATTTCGGGCTTCCCCCCGAAAGGCCGCGCAACGCATAGTCCCCGGTACGTGATCATTCCAGGGCTTTTTCTCTTTTGCGGCACAGAGGAAGCATCTCGGCTGTCCGGTGCAGGCAGCGGAAGCACCGGTTCACCTCCTTTTTCCTGCGAACCCGATCTTGATGTGGGGCCCAGAGCAGCTTCTGCGCCCTTGCCTCCTCCAGAAGCACATACGCCTTCTGGTTTCCTGTATAGGGTGTCTTGCTTAGAGACATCCTCAACTCCAGCTCCGCTTCTTTGTCGAAAAAGCCTCTGACCGCATCCTCCACGTCTTCCGCTTCGGTAGTTGGATCCAGGTCCGCGATCTCGACCTCGATCCGGGGGATAAAATGACGGACTGTCCCCCTGGCTCGAACTGCCTCTTTAAAGGCAGTGTCTAGTCTCCCTCTGCTTTTTGTGGAACATGTCAGTTCCACTAGCAAGTCCTTGGAGCGCGTCTCCCTCATTCCCTGGACTGTGGCGCCTAGTTCGTCAGGATTGACGCGCTTCTTGAGCTCGCGCAGGATTGAGGCGTACCTCATCCCCTCCGCCGGTTTGATGAGCACCGCTTCTGGGCGTGCACGGCGTGGTTTCTCCGGCGTTTTGAAAGGCTTCTTCCCTTTCCTTTTCTGGATGTCCTTTTTGGGGACCTTGACCCACTCCTCTTCTTTATTGGAGGCTTTAGGCCTCTTTTCCGCTGGTTTTTTCGCTGCAGAAACTTCCGGACTCGCAGTCGGCTCTCTAACGCGATTGCGCGTGCTCGGTGTGGACATCACAGCTGGCTGTGGGAGGGTTTGGCTACCCTCGTCCGCAACTTCCTTTCCTTTGGGTGGTCTTACCTCCTTTATCTTATTTACCATCAGACCCCTCATCAGGTACTCGAAGGAGTCGAGGTAGCAGATGGTATGCTCAATGTTGTACCGCAGCGACCCGAGCTCCTTCCGCGCCTCCTGAATGCCCTCCCTGATAGGGAGGTGCATATTCTTCTTGGTCCTAGAGAAGCTGTCCATCTTCTCCAGGGCCGTCTCCACCTTCTGTAAGATCTCCAGCTGCCTCTCATTCCTTTCGTGGAGCCAGTCCCGGTAGTGCCGTACCTGTGACTTATCGCTCTCGAAAGGATCCGGCGTCTTCTCCGTCACATCCAAATCACCTCCAAATAACTCCTCACACATCGTTTTATTTAAGTTTCATATCTCCATAATTAATCCCACGAGTAGCTAGGGAAGTATTCGGTTCGCCCCTGCAGAGCCCCAAGACTCTAGGAGGTGGCCTGGTTTCCTAGAGACACCGTGTGAGACACCACTCCCTGGTGCCATGCAGCCCTCGGCACGGTAGTTAACACCTTGGCTTGGGGGTTATTTCTTTGGGACCATCCCCGGAACATTGTCCGCGACTGCTTATTTAGTTTTGTATCCGTATTCAGCAGTAACCTTCGGTACAAGGCCCCTCTATCCGCAACCTGAGGATGCGCCCAGTGGCCTGTTCTAGGGACCCCGATCAATTTCCGAAGAAACCAATGCAGGACCGGGAGGGGGGCACCGTAATGATAATAATAATAATAATAATATGTGATAAAAATTATATATTAATGATTAAACTTATCGATATCCATTCCGCCGAAGATGAGAGTGTGAACTAAATAATTTAAAATTAAACGTTACTTTCATTTGTTTTTTTTCTACTTTACACTTTCAGGTAGTTCAAATTCAGTACTTTTGCAACAAAGAACTGCTTCTCGTGATACAATTATCTTGTCAAATTTAGAAGAAGAGCTCCATCATTGAAATAACCGTAAGCATAGAAATTTCATACAAATTCTGTGTATAAAATATTTCCTTACAGTTATGATGTATAGAATATTTTATATTTCCACTTTTAAATATTATTTTATACTTTGCAATATGTGATATTCTGTTCAAAACTACAATAAATACTTTCTGTCAGGTAATTACTCCAGCGTTGGTAGCTCGAGTGATAATAGATCTCCAATAATTACACGAACGGTGTCAAGGCAAATTTTTTTAACAGAAGAAGAAGTACACAGTAATTCTGACAACCTAACAAATTCGAATGGAAGACGTTCTCGTATTTCGAGACGTTCACAATCTACACCTGTCCCAAATGTACAAAATCCAATTAATGGAGATGACGACAATATGGTGAATATGTGTTTCACTTGATAAAATGCCTGCTAATATATTTCTCATGTCGAAATCTATTTAAAATATCTGTTTAACATATGAAGGATGTTATTCTAGAGAGCATATCTTTCAGCACATTTTCCGTAAAGATTTTTTTCTTAGATTTAAAGTGAAAGAATGCAAATGTAATATGATTTAAACGAAACACTATGACATTTATATGAAAAAGCGGATGATAAAAAGGTTCGCAATTCAAACCTAGTCTAACATGGAAGAGTTTCTTTTTAGGGATGTCTAAACTGTGAAGTACATTGATAAATACCCTGATAATTCGCGGGACCAAAATAAGTTGCAAAGGTTTAATATGTTGATAAATGTCTGATACAACATTCTAACCGATCGTTTTTTCTTCGTGAATTACAGGTGTACCTTGGGGAAAATATATCAATACATATAGACATTTGGGAGACAATGTTGGCGAAAAATGATTCCAAATTTGTAAGGGATTTGGCTGAAGTTATTTGGGACAGAGAAGTACTGAAAAAAATGTTTACAAGTAAAGCGAGTTAATCAGGATGCAGAAACTGAATCGAACTGAATTGCCTTCCAAAAAATATGATCTATAAAAGGGTAAGAAACAAGATGTGAATTGAGGAACTATACCAAAAAAGGGCAACAATTTTATAATTTTCTGTGAAATTAATTGTAAATAAAATTCAAATGGGTTTTTTATAATAGCGAATTTTCGGCGAAGTATGAAAATGTACTTTAAACTTAAACTTATAAAATTATGGTTAACAAAAGAAAAATAGATTTCAAATTGGGACATTCAAATTGAATGTGTGATTATAGAATCAATATTTTATTGCTGATTGCCTTTACAAAAAGATTACTGATGCCGGAATTCGTGTAAGAGCTAGCGCTGGAAAAATTAGGAGAGTTTGGCAATATTTGTCCAAGAAGATATACTATGTTTACAATAACAATAAGTGAACGTAGATTCACGGAACGTTCTGAGTACCTCTACACCGTAACATTTAACATCGTATGATGAATAACCTAGAATTCAAATTGAAACGTTAAATCAAATCCGATTAGTCTTGACGATCTAAAAAGATTCTGGTGTTGTAGCCGATGCTTTAGTTGTTTATTACTGTGTGAATTCCATATTTTTCAAGCATATCACTTTTATTTGTAAAAAAAGTCTGTCGATTCTGTAGTTCCTATTACTTATTATTCTGTGCTTTAAGGATAAAATTAATTGACCAAAGTATTTCGGAAGTAAATGAGTTAAGTTTTCCAATAGAAATGTTATAATTATATCAAAAATTAAATGATTATAGAGTCTAGTTAGCCCGTTGGTATTTCGATTTATATATACATTCTTTATGTTTCTTGTTACGTCAGAAACGTAACATTTCTCTTCTTAAAAGATCTCCTCGTTTTATGTCAGGATCAGAAGGATCCTCTCTAAGGGATGAGGAATAGTCAGTGATTGAGAAGGGTTAGGTATATAAAATATATTTATTGACAATTGAAATTATATCAGGTAAGCACCATGGAAATGTAAATATAGAATCGTAATTAGAAATACCCTTTTAGTTATCCTGAGTTTGAATTGATTGATGATCAATTGAGTCCAGTAAGCGAATGTGGTCAGTTGAGTGTAACTTGTAATCTTCAGATAGTTGCTGCTGTATAGTAAATTCGTAATCTAGACAGTTGATCTAGTTGATTCTTCGATCCCAGTTTCGAGATAATTTGGAAGGCGATTCCCCTTCACTTTCTAATGTCGTTGAACTCAGCGCCGAGTTAGAATTCGGGTTGAGTAGCGGTAGAAATCTGGAGAAGCTGGACTGACTGGATTGCACTCGCGGTATAGATTCGATGGCACTGGACTGGACTCGCGTTGGTCACATTGTAGAAATCGAACGTTGACTAACTAACTGAACTCGCGGTGTAGAGATGATAGTACTGGACTGACTTCTCTTGGAACTTTCGCTTTTTATAGAACTTTGAAAGGTCAGGTATGACGAGTAACATGCTATGACCAGTCGCATGTTATTACAAGTCACATGCTATTACAAGTCGCATGTTGTGACGGTAGTGTGTTGGTATTGTAGGGCTTCATTCACTTTCTCTCTGGGTCAGTCGATTTGTTATCATGTGTGGGTATTATAACGACACATGGTAATTTCGTATTGATCATCCTATTGATCTGTAGATTTGTCTATAACTTGCGTCGATAAAATCACACTCGCTGTAATGCTGTCTTGATCCCTTTATTGGTTTCTTAATCTGCTTGTTACTTGTGGCGGTAGAGTCGCGGGACGTGACACCTCCCCCCTTAATTCGAACGCGGGGAGTTAACGATCCGCGATCGAAACTTCGGTAGAAGAATACATTTTAAATCCAAGATGCTTACTCAATCAAGTACATATTTTTGATTTAACAATTTATATCATAAAAAATTTCGTTTATACATAGGAATTAACATTTTAAATTATTGTTGCGAATTAAAAATTTATAACAAGTTTTATATAAATGCATAGTAATAACAGAGGACACAATTCTAAAAATATTACAATCGTTGATTACATGTGTTATAGTGGTAGTTAGGTAATTTGACAATTATTTTTTTGATTGATAATAACTATTCAAACTTACAACATAATGATTGTCGATGAAAAGAAGATTAAAAATTGTAAAATTTTATCGAATAGGTATAAAATACTAAAGAGTAATTTACAAGTATTACGATGGTTGATGTATACATTAGTAAAAATAATATCTGGAAAGCATTATAAATTATTGATTATACATAAAAAGAGATTGAAATATATAACATTAGTAGAGATTAAAAAAAATGTTAGGATCGTTGATTACATATATTAATTAATAGGCGTCGTAACTTGGTACATTAAAGAGAAAAAACTTGGTTAAATCTAAATTTGATTTCTTGAAAACATGCATTGCTATTGCTTATTATTACTTTTACATGTTTCTAAAAATTAATTTCATGAACTTCAATTTCATTGGTGTATTATTAAATGAATAAAATAATCATAAGAAAAACAATTTTACATAATAACAGGGTAATAGATTTTCCTACAATTCTTGTACTTTTAATTGTTTTTCTAATCTTTCTTGTTTCTTCATTATTTATGCATGAAACATATGAAGAATAGTAAACATTCAATTTGTTATTGTTGCACATTAATTTCTATTGGAAAAGCAATTTTTACATTAACAATTTTGTAACGCCATCGCACAGTTTACATTTACAGACTCAATATTTGTAGATTATTAGTTTCTTTTTTAAATATTCAATGAACAAAAAAAAAAAAATGATTGAATCAAATATAAAGAAAGTATTTATAAGAATTTAAAAGAGGTATAATTTTTTTGTGATGATATAAGATTTTTAGTTTGTGCTGAACAGAAGAGAAAACTTGAAAAACTTTGATCAATTTAGGAAATACTTGCTAGTTTAAGAAGTTTAATATGCTCTTGAAAAAAAAAGACCATGAAATATATTGAAATTTTTTCATTGCAATTTGAAGGTACAGTGAGCTTCTCGAATCTCTGAAATAGAAAAAATATGATTAGAATAAAATTTCAAAGTATCTTTTTGTTTAAGACACTTCCTGGTTTAGTTATTCTAAACGCTTTGGTTTTATTCAAAGTTTATATTATTTTAAGTTTGAATTCAAATTCAGTTAATCAATTTTGTATATTTATGTGCGATCTTTTTATTCGATTGACGTGAACTACTGTCGGTTTTCCTTTTATGTTTATTTTTACATTTCCTTTTCCGAGTACATCTAAAACTTCGTGAGGTCCTGTGTATTGATTATCCAGCTTTTTAATTTTTCCTCCTTTTAATAAAAATACATTATCCCCAATTTTTAATTCCAAGGGATTTATTTTTCTATCGTGGTACATATTTGATTTTTCTTTTGCCTTTATGAGGTTTTCTCTTGCTTGTGTTCGCATTTCATGCAGTTGTGTGACAAAATTGATCAAATGATCATCATAGGTTTGCAATTTTTCATTCTGTGATAGAGCTTCACTAGAGGGTTCACGGGCTAATTTGCCAAAAACTAATTTGTAAGGCGTACATTTTGTGGCTTCGTGTACACTTGTGTTATATTTTAATAATAATAAACACGCTTTTCACCCTCAATCCAATGGCTCACTTGAACGATCACATCATGTCCTAGGTGAATATCTCAAACAATTTGTAGCAAAAAACTCAGAATGGGACGATTGGCTAGAATTAGCTGTGGTACGAAATTGTTTGATTCTAAAGCGTTTTTCGAATCTTTTTATAAATTGCTTACAAAATATCTGCCTTAATCCGTTAGTACTCCTTTTGGCGATCCAAATATGCAAATAAATTTTTTCACGAATGCGTCTGCTATTGTACCAGCTTGATGATTAGGAAGAGGTATTGCTAGAGAGTATTTTGTAAAATTATCTTGTATAGTATGAAGATACAGATTTCCAGACTTTGTTTCTGGTAGTGGACCAACAATATCCATTGATATTTTTTCGAAGGCAGTAGTAGGTGTATCAGTAATAACCATAGGATTTTTAGTTTTAACCCGAACTAATTTTTTTATTTGGCATTGTAAGCAGCCTTGAATATACTTTTGAATATCGACTTTCATATTTTCCCAAAAAAATTTTTGGCGAATTCGATTATAGGTCTTTGTGACGCCTTTATGGCCTCCTAATGCTGAGGAGTGCGCTTCTTCAATTAATTGTGATCTTTGTTCTTTTGCTTGATATTGCGTTATGCCGTTACAAATTATTATTTTCGTAAGTGAATTTGCAAAAACTAAATCAAATATTAATTTTATTTCTTCCCAAGGTATATGGTTGATTTTTGAAGTCTTTGAAATACTAATTGATCGTAGATTCAATTTTTGAGATAATTCGTGTAACGAATAAATTGACAATTTCATATTATTCAAGGTTTTAGATAAATTGTCTTGAATTTCTCCTTCAATCGGAAGAGCAAAATGATAATAGTTTCCTTTTTTAATTTCTTTCGCTGTTCCCTTCTGTGAGTTTTTAAATTTTGGTAAAGTTCCACGTTTTTCTAGACTTTTTGATCCATTATCTCGAGGATTTCCATTTGTTGTAACAAAATATACATAATTATCTTTTCGCATCGTTAATTGATCGCGACATTCAACGATATTTTTATTAATTAAAATTTGCCTGGTGTATTTTGAGTTGAGTGGAGGGGGTTCTGGGGGTGGACGGTTTTCTTAGAATTCTGAATTATTATCATTTTCAACATTTTCCCTGGTTTTTATTTGTCGATTTTTGTTTATTTCAGAATTTCGTTCATAAAAAGTGTCTTTGATATTTTAATTTTCAAAAATTTCTTCAATACAAGAGCTTTCAGAGTTCTCTTCATCTTCAGGTTTCATATCACTTACTTCGTCTTCAGAAGTAGAAAAATAATTTTCACTTTTTTCCTCTTGAGGTATAATAAATTGTTTAGGTCTTTTGCCATTCCTATTTTTTTTATTTTTTGCTTGGATTTCTTTTAAATAGTCCAAATATTCAGGATCAGAATCAGGATCAGAGTCGGAATCTGATTTTACTTTTGTTCGGCTTCCTTCTTGCATATTTATTTCTGGTAATTCATTTTCATATATTTGTTTTCTTGGTCTACCTCTCTTTATTTTTGTTTGAGAGGGAATAATTTTTAAATTTGTAAGTAGAGTTTTTCTTGGCCTACCTCGAGGTTTTTTCACAAGAGGTTTAGAAGAAAAATTTTCGTCTAATTTTTCGTTGATTTCGATTTGATTTAAATTTTTTAGATTTTTACGCTCATTTGAATTTTTCATTTGTTCTTGTTTTTTCTTTTTACCCCTAGTAGTCATGGTTTTCCATGGCGAATTTTCATAATTTTTTCCAAGTATTGGACTTAAGAGTATAATAGTCATAAACAGAAGCTTTGATGCTAAAAGTTTCAATAAACTTGTATATTTCATAAAATTGTTACAAATGTTATTAGATAATTCTTCATTGGGAGAAACATTAAAAGTTTCTAAAAAATTAGGATTGATATTTAATATTGGATCTTGTGATGATTCACTAAAGTCATTTATATCATCTTGGGTAAATATCGAATTGAAATATTCTCTTTTGGAATTATTTCCTTTTTTGATATTATTTTCTTCGTTATTTTTCATAAAGGTATTCTCAAGATTCGTTTTTTCTTGAGATGTCATAAAGGTATCGTCATCATCTTCGTGTAAATTTCTTGATCTCTCTTCATTAATAATAGGGTTTCTTGAGAGAGCGTCTGCATTGACATTCATTTTTCCTGCCTTGTATACTACATCAAAATCATATTCAGCGAGTTTTAACCTCCAGCGCGAAACTCGTGAGCAAGGGTCCTTAGAATTTTGAAACCAAACTAGTGGTTTATGATCAGTTACTAGGGTAAATTTTCTTCCATATAAATAAGGACAGAAATGAGTGACACAAAATATTATTGCAAGTGCTTCTTTTTCATATGTGTCATATTTTTTCTCAGCGTCACTTAAACTACGTGAAGCATATGCTATTGGCTTATCTTTGCCTATTTTACCTTGTGATAATATACCTCCTATTGCGTATCCTGAGGCATCTGTTCTGAGAACAAAGGGTTGCGAAAAATCGGGTCGTTGTAAAAGTGGTTCTTCACATAATCTTGATTTTAAAATATCAAAAGCTGTTTGCTGTTTATCGGTCCATATGAAAGGGGTATCCTTTTTTAGAAGTTAATTAAGAGGATTGGCAATTTTGGAAAATCCTTCGATAAATCTACGATAATATCCTGCTAATCCTAAAAATTGTTTGACATTCTTTTGAGTTTTTGGAACTGGAAATTCTTTTACGGCTATTATTATTTTGGGATCCGGTCGAACTCCATTTTTATCAATTATATGACCTAAATATCCTATCTCAGGTCGTAGAAATTCACATTTGTCTGGTTGTAAATGAAGGTTTGCTTTTCGAAGACGTTGTTTTAAATTATTAAATTTTTTCTCATGTTCTTCTAGTGTATCAGCAAATATGACTATGTCGTCAAGATATACAAAGAGTTCTGTCCCTATTAATCCAGTTAAAGTAATATCCATTAACCTTTGAAATGTTGCAGGGGCGGTTCTTAAACCAAAGGGCATTCTATCAAATTCATAATGGCCATGAGGTGTAGAAAATGCAGTTTTATGAGAGTCTTTAGGGTCCATTTTTATATGATGAAAACCAGTAGCTAAATCAAACACTGAAAAATATTTGGCAGATCCGAGTGAATCGAGTATATCGTTTATGTTAGGTAGTGGGTAAGAATCTCCAATTGTTTTTTCATTAAGTGTTCTGAAGTCTAGAACCATTCGCCATTTTATTTTACCTTTAGAATCTGGTTTTTTAGGAACAATCCAAACTGGAGTGTTATACGGTGACTGTGAAGGTTTTATTATTTTATTTTTTAATAATTCGTCAACTTGTTTTGTAATTTCTTCTTTATGAACAGGGGGAAATCTATATTGTCTTGAAAAAATTGGAAAATCATCTGTAGTTGGAATTGAATGTTGCAAAACGTTAGTAGCTTCAAGTGGTTCTCCTGGGATTTGAAATCTGTCTGCACTGTTAATAATTAATCTTTCTACATGTTCGTATTCGTCTTGATTCAAATGATCCAAACGAAGAAGTTTTTTGATGCATTCTATTCTTTCTTCACCTGTTATGTTGAAAAATCTGCATGGATTGTTGAAAAAATTTTCGGTTTTTACGAAGCTATTCAGAATTTGGTTAGATAAATCGTCATCACTTAAGTTTTTTAAATTGCTTGATTGACTTGTTACATTTTGAAAATCTCTTTCTTCAAAGTCTTCTAAAGTAATAGCCGGTATTGATATCGTTACTGAAATTTCGTTTGTATTTGCAAATTTGATATAAGCTTTACCGTTGCAATTTTTTACAATTGCGTCTCCTGCATAAATTCCTTCGCCAAAATGTAGCCGAGGTACGTAACCTTCGCTTTTTTCAGTATTTTCAATTGGAACATAAAATGTTGTTACTGTTCTAGCTGGAATTGTTAATATCTGTATCGATTCAAATGGATACAGTTTATTTTGTATTTATAGACATTTTGATACATAATTTATATTGACTTTATTTTCTCGAAAAAATTCTGAACCTAGAACTCCGTCTTCATCTATTGGAACTTCATTAGGAATTATATTCAATATTGTTGGATATCCTAGAATGTTTATTTGTATTTGTCCCATTGTAAAAAGTGGTAAATTATTTATTCCTGTAAGTTTTAACACTATTTTTTCATTTATTGGCAAATTAGGATTTACGGAATTTTGTTTAATCAAATTTCGACCAGCACCGGTATCTATCATCATGCGAGTAGGACTTTGAAGGCCTTCTGCGCATATCATTATCGATGGAATTATACTTGGTTTGGAAACGCTTATCTTTATAGCCGGTTGATCGTTAGAAGTGGATGCTTCTGGTTCTTGCCTTACGCTTTCCTCAGTGCATCCGTACTGGGGAGAGCGTTTGAGTTTTCCGAATTTTGCGATTGTTGTTTATTTAATCTAACGTTACAATTTGTTATAACATGTCCTGGTTTTTTACAATAGTTGCATATAACTTCTGATTTTTGTGGATAATTTTGATTTGGTCTACTTAATTGCTGATTTCGCATTTCTCGTTGGCTATTTTGATTTAAAAATTGTCTGTGATTTGCATACCTGTTGTGATCTAAATTTTCTTGTCTATTATCATTATTTCTGTTTCTCGAAAAATTATTATTATTGTAATTGTGGAATCTATTGCTGTTAGGATAATTATTTCTGTTACTTGAAAAGTTATTGTAATTGTTGTTCTTGTTCCTTGAAAAATTGTTATTCGGATAGTTATTATTATCATAATTGTTATTTCTGTTTCCTAAAAAGTGGTTATTCCGGTAATTATTTCTTGCAGAATTATTGTAAATATTTTCTCGTCGTTGGTGATTATTACTAGGCTGTTGATTTTGCATAAAAAAATTAGGACTTTGTTTTCTAGATACTGCTTCTTGTGCTTTTAATAAAAGATAACAATTTTCAGCAACATGACCTGGTTTTTTACATATTATACAATTTATGTTGTTATCTCGTGCAACATTGAACCGAGTTGTTTTATTATTTCTATTATTTATAGAATCATCCATTTTTAAATAATCTGAATTTTTATTTCTGCGTAGTGCGGATGATGCTGCCAAATCTCTTTCTACGTTGATTGTGTCATTGAAAACTTCTTTGAATGTTTCCTTTGTTTTTACTCGAATTTCTAAGTCAGGACGCAGACCGCGAATAAAGCATTGAATAACATCTTTTTGAAGGTTCTGTTTGAAGATATTATCTACTTGTCCATTATTGTTGAGTCTATGAGCGTCTTCGATTCTGTCGGCAATCTCCTTAATTCTAGCTGCATAGGAAAGTACGTTCTCTTTTTCCCACATATAGGTATTCCCTAATTCTCCTTGTAACTGGTACACACTTTTTGCTGGGGCGTATACTCTTTTGAGTTTCTCAATTAATTCCTCCAAATTATTATAAGTCGATCCAAAGATACATTTTCTCGCTTCTCCTGATAATTTACTTCTCAATAATCGTCCTAAATTTTCTTGAGCTGCGGGTGTTGGCAGCTTTGCCTTTGCCTCATAACATCCTTCAATAAAATGTGATAATGGAATGTTACTTCCATCAAATAAGGGTACTACTTCTAACGCGTCGCGTAAGGATACTTGTTGATTATTAGGTAGGACCATTTCGTTGTTTCTAATTGGATTAACGTTTTCTGCAGGATTTTTGTGAACAATTTGTTCCATTTGTTCGTTGTCGGTACTATTATCGTCGCTATCGTTATTACTTAAAACTGTTTGGCGTTTAAGAGAATTTTCTGATAAATTTATTTTAGTTCTTTCTTCGACTGTGTTTTTGGGAATTATCGTTGAACTAAGTAAACTTATATCTTCGTTGTCAATATAAGTAGTTTCGTTTTTTAATGTTTCGTCTTGATCAATTGATCCACAAATAATACTTGAATTAGTTTTTGAATATGAATTAAACCAATTATTCGAGTCAGATAAATTGCTTGTTCCAGCAGTTTCGAATTGTTCAAACGTTAAGGTTTTCTCTAAAGAAATATTATCTAGTTGCAAACTGATATTTGTTTTGTCCTTGTTACAAATATTTTCAAAATTATTTTTAGTTACCTTTTCCTTTACAGTAACTGTTCTTTTTGGTTTAAGGGGACAAGTTTGATTTTGTGACACAATTTTTGCAAGTTCAGTATTTTTCTTAACTTGACTGCGCGTAATAGGATTTTCTTGAATTTGTGATTTCCCTAATTCACTGGGATTGGGTCCCGACATAGGTTATTATACAATAAAATTTACTGATACGTACATGGAGACACTTTTAAAATTTCAATACATAAATTTTAATTTGGATCAACAGAAAATTTTTTTCAAATATCTTTCGTTTTAAAATATTTTTGTAATCAATAAATGTGATTAATAATTTGTTATTAGAAAATATGAATTGTCTCAATGTTCCGAGTCAGGTAAATTTATAATCATCAATCAAAATTCTTAAAATAATATGCCTTAATTCTACCAATTTCCATGTGCTTACAGAAAAAATATTTATTTAGAATTTTTGTTACAAATTTATTCTTATTGAAACTAATTTTGGTCCTTGTCTTACCTGGGATACTTGATATGTTTTTTTTTATATAATTGTCGAATGGTATAGGTCATAAATGGGTTTTAAATAATTGGTACACTCACAAAAAAAAAATTTTTTTTGTTATATTTTTTTATTATACACACATAAACAAAATTATAAATTATACAGAATTCAATTAATGCAAGATTGGACAAGCCTGACTCAAGCACAACATCTTGGTCAATCTTTTGCAATTAAAAAATATTCTGTTAGTTAACAGAGTTAAAATAAAAGTTTCAAACGATACTGTATGACTACTTGAATTTTGCCTTACCCAATTGATCGTCGTCAAATGGTGACCGTTCAACGAATCTAAAAAGGACTTATAGTCTCTTGTGCTGCTTTTTCTCGTTTTAACTCGAATTAAAACTTAGTCAACAATTCAGAATTAAAGAAGTACGAGATTAGACAGGTATGACTCAAGCACAAAATCCTATGTAATCTCTGCACTTTCAGAAATTCCGATAATAAAATTTTAAATAAAATAAGTCTTTTGATCACTTAGGTTAGCCTCAAGGTCAAATCCCTGCGTGAATCAACAGAATTTATTTTATTTTAACACAGTTTGTACAAAATAACAAGAAATCATGAAATAAAACAATATTTCAAATAAAATAATTATTTAATCACTTAGGTTAGCCTCAAGGTCAGATCCCTTTGTAATTTGATAAAATTATTTTATTTTAACAAGATATGTGTATAAAATTTCAAATAAAATAAAATGATTATTTAATCACTCAAGTTAGCCTCAAGGTCAAGTCCTTTCGTGATTTTATCAAATTTATTTTATTTTAACCAATATGTGTGTAAAATCATATAAATTGTAATTGTAATTTATTAATGTTTGATTCCTATTAATTATAAAATTTCGATATCCCATTCATTGACTGTGATTCCCGGGCCGATGCACCAAAAAAGAGATTGGGTATGTTACGTCAGAAACGTAACATTTCTCTTCTTAAAAGATCTCCTCGTTTTATGTCAGGATCAGAAGGATCCTCTCTAAGGGATGAGGAATAGTCAGTGATTGAGAAGGGTTAGGTATATAAAATATATTTATTGACAATTGAAATTATATCAGGTAAGCACCATGGAAATGTAAATATAGAATCGTAATTAGAAATACCCTTTTAGTTATCCTGAGTTTGAATTGATTGATGATCAATTGAGTCCAGTAAGCGAATGTGGTCAGTTGAGTGTAACTTGTAATCTTCAGATAGTTGCTGCTGTATAGTAAATTCGTAATCTAGACAGTTGATCTAGTTGATTCTTCGATCCCAGTTTCGAGATAATTTGGAAGGCGATTCCCCTTCACTTTCTAATGTCGTTGAACTCAGCGCCGAGTTAGAATTCGGGTTGAGTAGCGGTAGAAATCTGGAGAAGCTGAACTGACGGGATTGCACTCGCGGTATAGATTCGATGGCACTGGACTGGACTCGCGTTGGTCACATTGTAGAAATCGAACGTTGACTAACTAACTGAACTCGCGGTGTAGAGATGATGGTACTGGACTGACTTCTCTTGGAACTTTCGCTTTTTATAGAACTTTGAAAGGTCAGGTATGACGAGAAACATGCTATGACCAGTCGCATGTTATTACAAGTCACATGCTATTACAAGTCGCATGTTGTGACGGTAGTGTGTTGGTATTGTAGGGCTTCATTCACTTTCTCTCTGGGTCAGTCGATTTGTTATCATGTGTGGGTATTATAACGACACATGGTAATTTCATATTGATCATCCTATTAATCTGTAGATTTATCTATAACTTGCGTCGATAAAATCACACTCGCTGTAATGCTGTCTTGATCCCTTTATTGGTTTCTTAATCTGCTTGTTACTTGTGGCGGTAGAGTCGCGGGACGTGACATTTCTTATAGTTGTGTATGACTATGTATGTCTATTATTTGATTTCAAAATATGATATTGTTTAAATCTATAACAATGCGGTGTTTTATTTAGCAATAACCAGTATATATAAATTATAGAACATTATGCTATTTGTGTAATGCGCACATTGTGTTCATAAGACGCATTTTTAATAACCCAAACTGAAAAAATAATGATTTTTAAAAACTTTTTTTAAAGTAGGAAATGACGTCGTGTAAAAGGATGTACAAAAGGACGTCTTTTTGTATCACAATTTGGCATTTCCTTTTGTACGGACTTTTGTGCGTACTTTGGTACGTCCCTTTGGACGTACTTTTATACGTCCTTTTGTACGTACTTTTATTCGTCCTTTTTTTTGCCTTAAAGGCAAGGAGTATGTAAGCGCATTTCAAAAAGTTTCCTGGCAACACTTTTGAATTGAAAATTGAATCTTAGCAAGTAGGGGCTATTCGGAGCCATTCTGAAATTCGTTTCCGAACCATTCGGATTCATTCCTAGCCAATCTGCAGAACGTTATGAATTCCGTTGGACGTAAATGGGTTTAAAATTAATTCGACTTACTCAGATTTAATCCGATTAAATTCTAATGAATCCGGACTCAATTTTGAATCGAAATCAATCAAAACTCGGATTGATTCTATTCATTAGTTACCTATCGATGATTAAAACAGAATTTTTGCAGATTTCTGCAAGGTGTGGACGGGGGTAAAAAAAATAAAAACCATCAAAATACGCATTCTTCCAACATCTTACTATTAAAGCACATTTTATAATAACAGTAGACAAATGAAAAATACAATTTTATTTGGTAATCAATCTCTAACACGGTTTACTGCTGAAATTTTTGCAAAAATTTTGCAAAATATTTTGCGAATTTTTATTGTTGCGAAAAATCGAAATTTTTTTCATGCATTGTGATCAAATGGTTGATTGTCGTTATTCGCAAGTCGAAAGAGTGTTGCGAAAATTTAGTCCGTTCAAAAAGTTTCCGTTTTATATATAAGTGGTATACAAAAAGTAAAATTGGTTTTCCTACAAACTTATAATTATAAACGAAGACAGCGATGATGACCAATTTATAATTGAAAAAAAAATTTTATGCTTGGTAAATTTGCAGCCACTTATGGAGTATGAAATGCTATGAAAGTACAATTAACCGTCTATGTTTGTAAAAACTCGATGGTAGAAAAATATATTTTTGTAGGAAAACCAATGTTACATTTTGTATACCACTTTTATTTAAAACGGACAGTTTTTGAACGGACTAAATTTTTTAACGGACCAGATAAAATTGTATTTTTCATTTGTCTACTGTTATTATAAAATGTGCTTTAATAGTAAGATGTTGGAAGAATGCGTATTTTGATGGTTTTAATTTTTTTTACCCCCGTCCACACCTTGCAGAAATCTGCAAAAATTCTGTTTTAATCATGGATAGGTAACTAATGAATAGAATAATTCAAAAGAGTGGTCGCGCAATTCAAACATGGATAAAATTGCGTGCAAAAATTTTCACAATTAATTTTTCACTAAAAAAAGAAAAAAACGAAAATGGTAAAAACCGCCATTACTCATTTAAAATGGCAGATAATGATCTGAAAATTTGACAAAATAATCTCTTGCCCAACCCCTTCCATATGGTTGATGCGAAATTTGATTTGGTTTTAAGGCCGATTTCAGATGGAAACCCGGCTATGCCCTTTTATTCGCATTTTCAAAAAGCAACTTATGTAAAAGACTCCTATATACACAGTTTCTAAATTTAAATTCATTTCTTTTTTGAAATTTTACATTTAAAAATACAAAATTCAAACTGAATTTTGAAAATTGCTGCTTGTAAAAATTGCAAAAAATCAATTTAGATATTCAAATTATGCCTAAAACCCTCAATTTGAGTCCTTTTCAAGAGCTGTCAAAATCATATAAATTCTAAAATTATTTAAACATTCATCGCTATAAAAATTAAATAAGAAATATGTTTAACAAAAACAGAGCTTACATAAAAAGGCAGCAGATAAATCATGTCAAAAAAACACTTATTTTTCATAAAATGTCAATAAAATAACAATTAAATAAAATTAAAAACTACGTGTAACGACCAACACATATCATGGTCGAAGTCAAGCGGACACTAACTTACAACTAAACAAATACAATCGAGGATGAGAAACAGAGAGGTCGGAGAACAATAAATAAGATGGCAATATCGAGTATAAAAGTTTATAAATAAAAATAAATCGAATTATTTCTGTTTCATCAATTTTTTAAATAAAGAATCATATAACGGATTCAAACTCTCAGTGTCCTGTCTTTTATTTATATTGGAAAGATTAGTTTTTATGTGGATCATTTCAGAAATTAACCTTTTTTTCCAATTACGTTCAATATCCAGGATTTTCACATCATTCCACCTAAAATCATGGTTTTTCTCCAACCGATGCTCAGAGACTACACTGATTTGTTGAGAACGATGTGAAATGTTATTAAAATGTTCCCTGATTCTCGAAGTGAAAGGAAAATAAGTGTTTTTTGACATGATTTATCTACTGAAAGTGCTATTAGACGTCTAGTAGAGCCCAAATTGGCTGCTAATTCAACTATTTTTGGCGTCTAGAAGACGATCGAAAAGAAGCATCTACAAGACGTCCTTATGTCGTATTTTAGAGGAGTGTCATTCGATGAGTTTTAGATTGTTTGTAGAGCTCTATTAGAGCTTGCGATAACCTATTCTACAAGACATTACGAAAATCGTCTTTTAGACAACAATTTAAAACTTTGCTAGAACAGGTAAGTAAATATTTCCTAGAGCTCTAGGTTAAGAGCTCTAGAAGAGGTATGAAAAATTGTATTTTAGATATTATAAATGGGCTAAAAGTGATATTTTTACATCAGATTTTTTACAAATAAAAGCCGAAAAATGTAGTACAAATATTTCTCTTAAGACCGATATCTAAAATAACAGTAAAAGTATCACTTTTATCCCATTTTTTAATATCTAAAATACAATTTTTCATACCTCTTCTAGAGCTCTTAATCTAGAGCTCTAGGAAATATTTACTTACCTGTTCTAGCAAAGTTTTTGATTTTTGTCTAAAAGACGATTTTCGTAACGTCTTGTAGAATAGATTATCGCAAGCTCTAACAGAGCTCTTCAAACAATCTAAAACTCATCGAATGATACCCCTCTAAAAGACGACATAAGGACATCTTGTAGATGCTTTTTTTCGATCGTCTTCTAGACGCCAAAAATAGTTGAATTAGCGGCCAATTTGAGCTCTACTAGACGTCTAATAGCACTTTCGGCGGAAAATCGGAGCGCCTTCTAGAGCTCACCCGTTTTTCTCAAAAAGCTGTTTTAGACGTCTAACAGATGATCTTGTGTTACTTGGGCACAAGTGACAATCCCACCGCTGCCACCAAATCAGCTGTTACGTCCCGAGTAAAAGGTGAGGGTAGTTTGGATTTTGGATGTAAGGGAGGCGGTTAGCTGATTATATCAGGTTGGTAAGGCCTGATAATTTATTTTTGTTTGTGGGTACGTTGTCACTTGTCAGGTCTATGGGCCCTGAGTTGTTCACAATGATAATAAAACACTGAATCGATAGATGTATAAGATAATTTATTATAAATAAATAAGTTGTTGCACAAGTTTTCACATGGAATGATACTTAGTTGGTAACTTACTTTACTACCTCTTAAATTAGAGGGCAAAAAAGAGAATTGTCGTTTTTTACTCCTATTATTGCAAGTCAACGGCACAAATCCTTGCAGGATAGTTGGGTTTCGTTTGAGTCTCCGCGAGGTAGCAAAACAACGATAGATTTTGCAGGAGGTATGGTGTAAGGGATGCAAGTCCACCAGCAACTGATGTGATCAATTATCCGCTTACGTATCTTGCTAAGTACACGAGAAATGAATCAAACATGCACTTGTTAACAAGATAGGTTAATTCGTCCCGATTTCAGAAATGAATCACTATTAACCGACACGACTAAATACGACGATACACGTAATCCAAAGGAACTATCTAGCACTACGGTTTCCGGACTTGCACCACGTAAGGACCTGGGATTTTATTTACCAAGTACCGAATGTTGAGTTGCTCATAGAAATCCAATGAGACTTACGTTTATCGAAGGGTCTGCTCACGACGTTGAATTACCGGTCCGGACCTAACAACCGTACAACTGTTCGGAACTTAATGACAAACCTCCAGTGGTGAATCTGGGGTATATATATTATTGGATGATCTTCCAATAGTGACTGCAGTGGGAGTGGATCCAAGTAAAATCCATGTATGACTAAGAATACCTGCATCTACTTAGTTGTAGCTTATATTTTATGTGTTACAGCCTATGATTGATTGATTGATTGATTATCTATAATCAATCAATCCTTATATTTGTGATAACATGTTTTCTTATTTGTAGATGGCTTATGATTAATTGATAAATTATTATTGATTTTAATCAATATCAATAATAATTGTATGCTTAAATACTAACAGGGATGGTATACTAATTATTAATTAAAGCAGTAATTAGTCAATGTTAATGGCGCCATGCCAGTAACCTGTTACCATCTCGTCAGGTCATTAGCGCTGCATCACTATATTATTGACGCGCGGCATGATTCACTGACCAATTACCGCGCGGGTAATTACCATATGGACCGAGTGATGCTCTTCTTTATCACTTTTTACCAAGTGTCGAGCCGATTTATCGATGTGAGGTAGAGCATTATTTTTCCTCCATAGAACAATTACCCGGTCCAGATAGTAATTACCATAAGACTAAATTTAAAGAGTATTTAATACTTATTTACGCTTGTGTATTACGTATTGCTCATATGCAGGGGCAATAATTAAAATTTTTTAAGAATTTAACGTTACCGGGATGTAAAATAAAAATGTTTCGCATGCTATATCTAAATTCATAGGTTGTAATGGTATTATCAAATATCCGTTTTGTATAGGGATGAACGTTTCGCGTTGTAATAAAAATGGAGAAGTGTGACATTTAGCTTTTGTCGTTTTTCTTAATAATGTAGCTTCACATGAATTGCTTTCTCTTATCATTCTATTAGGTTGTTTTCTTTTACAAATTTTGTATTCAGATATTGATTTACAATAGTAAATAGTAAAACAAAAGTAAGTTTTAGTAGTTGGTATGTATGAGTCTGTATTTGATTATATAGTCATGTTCAGGAATTAAGGAGAAATAGGTTTTTTGATATAAGTGTGGTATTGGGTTCAAATGTAATAATGTTCCTACTTCTTTTTCTAATATCGGGATCTCTAGTATGTAGGTAAAGAGTGCTCCTATGACGGCTACTGATAATGTACTTATATCGATTATGTGTTGATAATTGTCTTCACTATTATCAAAGTGGTATCGTGTTCTCTGGTTGTTTTTGAATTCTTTAATTGTTTCTTTTAACATCGCCGGTGTTAGTATTTGAGGATGTATAATTCCGTGTTTTCCATCGTTAATTGCGTTTATCGCCAGATCGATATCTTCGTTTATTTTATCTATTAAGACAGCCGCTACTACTAGCTTACTGTTTATAAAGTTTTCTTGTATAGCATTATTAATTCCATTGCTTAAATCCCTCGTATAGATGAATTTTAGTTTCCTCCTCAATGTATATATTACCTTCAATATCGTTGATGGTGTAGTTACCCCTAACGATCATTAGTAGAAGTTGAGGGAAGGTCGTCTTCACTATCATCTGAAAAATAAGGCAGGCATTGGTCTATATGTATCTTCAATATTTTTTCCTTATTCTAAATTACAATATTATTATTGTCGATGGAATATTGGGATTTCTTCCAAACGTGAACTCGATGGTGTGAATATCGTAGTTTGATTTGGCGTAGTATTTGAAGTAAAATTTATTACTTTCATGTTATCGTCCCATTTTCTATTATTTTCAGCTATACTTGTTTTGATAAGGTTTAATAACGCGGAGTGCATTCGTTCTATATTGCCGTTTGATTGTGGATGGAATGATGTAGTTTTTATATGCTTTATGTTTAAAGCTTCTTCAAATTGTGTTACCAGTTCTGATGAGGAATTGGTTTCTTCTTCTGTTAAAATATTCTTAGGTGCTCCGAATGTATAAATGTAGTGATCTAAGAGTGCTTCTACTATAGTATTCGATGTTTCGTCTTGTAGTGGTATTAGCACGGTGTAATGTGTTAGTCTATCCTGAATGCTTAGTATGTATTTGTTTCCTTTCTTGGTTATCGGGAGAGGTCCAAAGATGTCCAACGATATTTTTTCGTTTGGGGCAGGTGGTATATCTGGGATTATACTCTCGCCTTGATTTTTTATTCGTACTGTTTTTTGAAGTTAACAAATTGGACAGGATTGCTCAAATCTTTTTATGTCCTCGTCCATTCCATTCCATATTCCTATTTTACGGGCTTTCTCTATAGTATTCTTTTCCCCAAGGTGTGTGGAATGGGCTTTTAACATTATCTTCCTTTTTTATTATTTGGTTAATTCTTTGGTTGATGAAAAACATACATGAGGACAGGTGAGGATAGAGTTTTGGAAAAAATTCTATCAATTCTTGATAGATATTTATAGATATTTTCTATTTCTTCTATAATCCACGTGATTTTTGTCAACCATTCTTCTTCGCTATATGGCGGCATATCTTCCTTTTTCATCTCTTTCCATAGGTTGCCTGCGACATTTGGTTTTGTTTTGACTTTCCCATAGGATGGGTTTAGTCTCCATTCTATGAAATTGCTGTATACGGAATTACTGGGATGGTTCGTTGACGGGGTTCTTTCTTCTATCGAGGATTCCTGTATTTTTCTGTGAGGAATTCTGATTTTTTCTTTGTCTTCTAAAATCCTATCTTCTATTATCGTTGACTTGAGATTTCCTGTAGGTTTTATTTCTTGTAAATTGCTTTCTATGTCTTCCAGCATTTCTTTACTCGTTTTCCCGCTGTCTAAGTTTAATTCTGCGTTTGCTATTGTCTGTCTAAGGATATCGTTATCGTTTATTGAAAATAACCGAGAGAGACAATCTGCTACTTTATTCTCCTTTCCTTTCACGTATTCAATATCATAGTCGTATTCCTCCATACGTAATCTCCATCTTAAAAGTCTTGAGCTTGGGTCCTTTACATTGTGTAACCATAAAAGGTCTTTGTGGTCAGTTTGTTTCTTGAATTTATTACCCAATAAACATTGTCTCAGTCTTTTCATCGCCCAAACTATTGCTAAGAGTTCTTTTTCCGATGTGGTATATTTTTCCTCCGCTTTATTTAATGTTCTTGATATGAACAGGCAAGGGTGTCCCTTCTGACTCAAGATGGCTCCTAAGCCTAAGTTTAAGGCGTTTGTGCTTTTTTAGGTCGTAGAATGCTTTCTCGCATTTGAGAGTCCAATCAAATCCTTTTGCGTTAGCCTAGTTAAGGGTCTGTCAATGTTAGAAAAGTTTTTTATAAATTTTCTATAATATCCTGCTAGTCCCAAGAAGGATTGTACGTCCTTGACGGTTTCCAATTTTTTTAAATTTTGTATCGTGCTTAATTTTTCAGGATTGGGTTTTACCCCTTCTTTAGTTATGCTATCCCTAAGTATTCAAGTTCAGGTTTCAAATATTCGCACCTAGTCGGCTCTAGTCTCGGTCCTAATTCCTTTATTCTCTGGAGCACTTTTTCTAAATTTTTATTGTGTTGGTCTAGTGTTTTTCCGGATATCACAATATCGTCGATGTACGCAAAACATTTATTTCCTATCAGTCCTCGGAATGCATTATCCATCATTCTCTGCAACGTTGCGGGGGCATTTTTGAGTCCAAAAGGAACCTATTATAGTCAAAATGTCCCTGTGAAGTAGAGAATGCTGTGTATTTCTTATCTTGTTCTCTCATGGGGAACTGGTGGGATTCAGCGGAGAGGTCAAAGGCAGAAAAGAATTTTGCATTTCCTAGTTGGTTTAATATATCGTCTATAATTAGTAGTGGGTAGGCGACTTGATCGGTGTCCTCATTGATTTTCCTGCAGTCTACGACCATTCGTAATTTGTTTCCGTTTTTTGGTACTATCCAAAGTGGGGAGTTATATGGGGACTGTGATTCCCTAATGATTCCTTTTTTAAATAATTTATTACTTTCATCCATCAAAAATTCTCTGTGTTTATCTGGTAGCCTACGTGATCTTAAATTTATGATTTTTCCAGATTTTAATGTTATTTCATGTTCAGTCGGATCTGTACAGGGTAAGGGCTCGGTATCGATCGAGAATACTTCTTGGTATTGCGCTATTAATTTCTCGATAATTTCTCTTTGTTCTGGTTCTAAGTGATTTAGTTTTGATGATTGAAATATTTGTCATGTTCTCTGGTGTATGTTTCCATTATGTTGGAGTGCTGTTCCCTCTTTTTATCTAATTTCAAATGTCGATTCATATTTTTCTAGGTTATTTTTCACTTGTAGTGGATTCAAGGTATTATTCCGTATTGGGACTTTTACAAATCCTTCATTAACTCTGTAAATACCATGAGGGATATTTTCCTGATCAAAAATTAGGATTTCCTGATTCACTTCTTCTTTTATTTTTATTCTACATATTTTTTCTGAGTTAGGTGAAACGAATCCCCGATCTTCATATATTGGTAGTTTTATTTTATCTATTATCAGATATTCTGATGTTATAGAGTATGTGTCGTATTGGGAGAGGAAATTTATTCCGATTATTCCTTCCTCAGGTAATGGAAAGTCATCTGGTACTATATAAAAAGTTTGTTCTTTATTAAAAAAGTTTAGAGTGGTTTTTTGTTTTGATACTTGTATATGTACATCTTTTTCCATAGAAAAAGTTTTCTCACATCCTTTTCTCTCATCCTTTTTGTCCAGAGTTTTTTCTTTTATTTTATTTATTGCTGCTCCTATATCATGCGCACCGTGTCTTTGGTTACAAAGCTATTTTTGAGTTCAGCGAATTTTTGTGATTGTTAAAAATGACTGAAAAACAAGATCAACGAATATGCATCAAATTTTGTTTTCAACTCGGAAAAACAAGTTCGGAAACTATTCAGATGATGCAGAAGACCTTTGGGAATGAGTGTATGAGCAAAACACGAACAAAAGAGTGGTATAATCGTTTCAAAGGAGGCCGCACTTCTGTTGATAGTGATTCTCGTTCTGGTCGACCTTCGATGACAAAAACATTGGATAATATTGAGCGGATGCGACTTGCGATTGAAGGTGATCGTCGATTAACTGTTCATGAACTAAAAAATGATCTCGGAATGCCGAAAACTACTGTTTGGGAAATTTTGAACAAGATTTCAGGAATGACTCGCGTGTGTGCGGTGACTGGCTTCTTCAACACGATAACGCGCCAGCGCATTCATTGAATCTTGTGCAGCAGTTTCTGCGTAAAAATAGTATCGCATTGCTCCGAGAACCTCCGCACAGTCCCGACATAGCCCTCTGTGACTTCTGGCTGTTTCCAAAACTCAAAAAACCACTCAAAGGACAGCGATTCGATGACAAAACCACGGTTGAAAATAATCCGACAAGCGTACTAAAGGCCATCCCTAAAAGTGAGTTCCAGGACTGTTTCGAGAAGTGGAAACATCGCTGGAGCCGTGTTATTCAATCAAGTGGGGATTACTTTGAAGGATGCCACCCGCCCGATGATGAAGAATAACGCCAGCGCGGAGATATAAAGGTAGGCCCGATACTTTCCGGACAGACCTCGTATATACTCTGCTCATAAGGTCTGTGGTGGCATAAACATTGAAGTAAGGAGGACAACGTTATTGTTGATCTCTCTTACTCTAATAAGATTTTCAGTCACACCACATACTAATGCAGGCACCACCGCTTGGCTGCAGGGTCTATTTTATTGTATTTGAATGAAGCTAAAAGTGAGAAGTTGTCGGTATTTCGCGTTGCTTATTAAGTGAAAATCAGTGATTAGTGCTAATATTACGAGATAGATGATTGATTATACATGAACCAAATCAATACGCGAGTACATCATTTATATTTATGCTTTAATATTTGCAATAAAATAAGTATAAAATGTCGAATTGTGTACTTGAGTAAAGACTAACCTAGACATGCAGTTTACCTCAAACCCTTCAAACTAAATACAATACATACAACGGGCATCCTCCTTTATAAATGACATTAGTAACGATCTTTCGGAAGGAATGTTTTTATTATTAAGAATCGGATGTTAAATAAATTTACGAAGCTGAGTGACATGCATGAAAGACAATGATCAGCATAAGATCGAAAACTTAAGCTCTATTTATTTCCACGAAATTGAAGTGCTTTTAATATTGAAGTTTCTTCCTCTCTTTTTCTTTAATTTTGGATACCCTACATCCAAATAATTAAGAATTTGAAATGTTTACAAAGTATTTCAAACTTGTGAAGTAGAAAAAAGTGTTCAATAAATTATCTTACTGTATCTTGTAATATTAAAATACAATTTATTGAATAACAGTCACCTATTTTGACTAATTCTACGTAATGCAATGATAATTTACGGTTATAATTAAAAATTAAGTAATTTGAAATTTGAAACTGAACTGTATTTCTTAATTTAGGTTGGGAAATTCTAACTTGTAACTCTGTATTAAAATTTAATCTGAAGAAATGGAAATTTTAAATAAATTAAATGTAAATCTCCTCTTAACGATTCTGATAAAACTCTAGAAACTGATTTCCTATTTTTTGTAAATATAACTACAAAAATTCAATGAAATTACCAAAACAATTTGAACTTCATGAACTACCTTAATTAAAAATGAGAAAAATCCAAATAAAAAATGAAGGAAAGAAGAAAGCGCCCTCAAAATCCCCTTTCTTCGTTTTTTCATATTATATATTCTTTAAAAATTAACAAGTTCTATTCAAATGGCTACGTAACTAGATCTGCGAAATTTTAGATTCTAATCATTCAGAAAAAATCAATTCAGGTTATAAACGTTATAAGCCCTTGCGAAGCGGCTGAACGCTAGGTTTACCATGGGTTTACGCCACAGCGTAAACCTAGCGTTCAGCCGGTTCACTAAGGAATTATATACTTTTAAATTAATTCTCCTTGAAATAAAATAATTCTGAATTTTCTTATCGTCAAGACATATTCCTATGATTTTTCGATTCCAAATAATGCTACAGACATTACTCAATTTTTATGCGTTTGTACTAATAGACTTGGATTCCACATACAGGATTTAAAATCATGGGCAGCCCCGAGCGTAGCTACGAGATTCGCCAACAGTATAAAAGATACTTGCAACATCATTCAGAAGAACACATCCCTTCATCAACATGGTATAGAAACCAAAAAGCTCGAAAAAGAAGAAGCATGTCTACAGTAAGATGATGCTTTTTGCACTTGCACCTTGCTTGGTTCAAAAATGTTTCCACGATTTTCTTTTATTTTATATCTTTCAGGCTGTCCTGCTTTCGAGTGAAATAAAAAACGCTAGTGCAGTGAATATCAGTGGGAGTAAAAATCAACCGGTTTCCGAGATATGCACAGTGAGAGAAAAAGGTGGCGATGTCATTGCTTCTAAAAAGCCCTATTCTGGAATCGTTGCAGTGCGTACTTGTATGGTGGAAATACTAGTGCGAATACTTCAGATCTTTTACTTGAAACAATCGGAAGGGACAATCATTGCCAGACATTTGGAAATCTTCAGATTGATGAAGATATCACCCAAGACACCATGGATCTGATGAAGGTAATTGTAATTTTCATAAATTTGATTTCTCAATTGATGTATCGAAACTTCTAGAAAGATCCGACAATAATTTATATAAAATTTTATCAGGCTGACGTTACTGATGAAGGAACTGATTTCGCTTACAATGTTATCCAGTCATTAGCCGAGGATATTGATGAAATTGAAAATCAAGCAACTAAATACTCCGAGGTATTTCCAATCATCAGTTCGTTGAATTCGTATAATTTCTTCAAGAAGTAATTACTTCCACGCATCTTATTCAAATCGTATTTCTCTACATTTTTTGAAAAATGTTCAGTGGAGTGAATTTGTTTGAACATATCTGCATGTAGTGGTTTCAATGTGTGCCAATTCAGGATAATTCGTCACATTTAACGTCAAATTCCAATTCGTGTAAATTTGTCAGTGAAAATTAACAGAGGTTATTTCGAATATTACTAACTAGACTACGTGAAAAAAATTAAATTTTAAGTTTTCAAAACTTAACTAACAAACTTGTACAATATAAAATTAGAAACCTGCGACATTGTACAATTTTGAAGTGTTAACTCACACAGTTAACCATTTCTAATTGAATGTCGTCAAAATTGACCAATTTCGAATAAACCGGCAAAAATTTTTTCCAAATTATGATCACTAATTATTATTGATAATAATTCGTCAATTTAAATTTAATAATTTTGAAATTAGGAAATTTTGTATTTAAACAGTACATATTTAAAGATAGTAAACATTATAATTTCACGCAGCATTAAGTGAAATTGCGAGTAATAGGACAGATTTTATTATTAAAAGTTTTGTCGAATCTCCGAGCAAGAAAGTAATTAACTGCTTTTGCTTTTTTTGTAACTTATTCTAAAAAAATTAGAATTGACATAATTATAATTTTTTTTTTGAGGAAGGGAGAAATGCTTTATGCACCGTCAAGGGGACTCCGTGCCCCCCTGGTGTGGGGGACTCTGCTGCTCGCGCAGCCCTACCCACTAAAACTCCCTCCCTGTCTCTAGGCCATGGAATCCCACCCTGGAACCGTGGTTAAGCATTACTTCAGGGCGGGGTCCATCTTGAAGCGATGTTGTCCTCTTCTCTTCGCTTTTCCTTCTTCTCCTGTTTCCTGGAGTCCATCTTCCAGCTCAGCTCTTGCAGCTTTTTACTGCCTCCTTTTGGGGGCTGCCGCCCGAAAAGGCGCGCAACGCATTGCCCCCGGGACGTGATCGACCCGGGGCTTTTCCTCTCTTGCGGTGCAGATGTAGCATCGCAGTTGCCTGGTGCAGGATCCCGTGATATGTCCCTCCTCAGTGCATCTCCAGAAGCACCCGATGCGGTCTGGCCCGCGGCAGTCCGCTGCCATATAGCCAAAGCCAAGGCAGCGGTAGCACCGGTTGAGCTCCTTTCTCCTGCGCACCCTGCAAGATACCCACCCAATCTTGATGTGGGCAGCCCTGAGAAGTTTCAAGGCTCTTGCCTCCTCCAATAGCACGTATGCTTTTTTGTTCCCTCTATAGGGTGTCTTTGTTAGGGAGACCCTAAACTCCATCTCTCAATCTTGCTCGAAGAAACCTCGTACAGCCTCCTCGACTTGTCCGGCTTCAATGCTTGGGTCTAGATCGGCGATCTCGACCTCAATCCGGGGAATAAGATGACGCACTGTCCCACTAGTTCCAACTGACTCTTTGAAGGCGGTGTCCAGCTGCTCTCTGTCTTTTTTAGAACATTTCAGTTCTACTATCAACTCCTTGGATCGCGTCCCCCTGATTCCCTGAACTGTGGCGCCCAGTTCATCAGGGTTGACGCTCTTTTTGAGTCTGCGCATGATTGAAGCGTAGCTCATTCCCTCCGCTGGTTTAATGAGCACCGCTTCTGGGCGCGCGCGGCGAGGTTTCTCCTGCGTTCTAGAGAGCTTCTTTTCTTGCTTCTTCTTCTTTCGGAGGTCCTTCCTGTCAGGGACCGCCACCCACTCCTTTTCTTTGTTGGAGGCTTTCGGCCTCTTCTCTGCCGGCTTCTTCGCCGCAGACACCTCCGGACTCACTGTCGACTCTTTCGACCGTTTGCGGGTGTCCGGTGTGGACCTCGCAGCCGGCTGTGGGAGGGTTTGGCTACCCTCGTCTGCAACTTCCTTACTTTTTGATGGTCTTACCTCCTTCATTTTTCGTACCATCAGACCTCTCATTTTAGCCACTTGATTTGAAATTATTTGAAGCACCTTTTCCCATTTTCTTTTTCAAAATTTAAAATAATAAGCGTAGGCACGTGTAGAATACACTCTCAGTCCGAGAGTAGAAGACCAATGATTCCACATAATAATAAACGAATTTAGCTAATATTTGTGTTAACAAAATTCAGCAGTTTGGACGACCTCCGCGTACTTATTATATTGATTGGTGAAATGTATTAAGGATAATTATTTCCACTTCTTTTTGCGTTTTATTTAATTATATAATAGCCGTATGTAACATACTTTGGCAGAGAAAAATTTGGCCGAATCTTTTTCGCGATTGCGGTAGGAAATTCTAACATTTTCGTTCAATAAATTCTTTTCCTTTAATCGAGATCCCAAAAATTCAGCTTTATCTTTTGATAGATTAAGATCTCTTCTGGGGTCGTTCAATTCAGCTTTATCGAATATAATCGGTTTCTTCTTCAAAAGTTTCGGTTTTGGTTCATCCCCTTCAGAATTTAGCCCCTTATTATTAACTAAGGCAGCCTAAAGTTTGTTGCCCTTCCTCAGCAGGACCAACCTCTGCTTTTTCCAGTCTGCGAAGAATCTCCCCTCCCGAAGACAGTAGTTAAAGACTTCTAGGAGGATTTTCGGCAATGCACCGATCACCTCTTTGAGGATCTCGTTTGTCAACCCGTTGATCCCCGGCGCTGTGTTTGCCTTGAGCCTTCCACCTGCTCTCTTTAGTTCTTCGAGAGTGAAGAGTTCTTCGCGACGGACCACGCAGGAACTTCGGTCCTGTCTTTGGAACGGCTCTACATTCGGAAATAAGCTTCGCACGATGTACTTGACTCGATCGGAATTATCCAGGCCCGGGGTCTTTCTTCTAGTCACCAAGCTCTTGGTGACAATTATGAAGGCGAGACCCCATGGGTCGTTCTCGACTTTACCGATAAAGTCTTTCCAGTACTGCAGTCAGCTTATCTTTATGCCTTGCCTCAGAGCTGATTTTGCTATTTTGCATGCCTCACGCAGCAGAAGATCACCCTTTGAGCGGGTAAATCTCCGCCGCGCTATGAGACATTCCCAACACAGGACAGACAACTGGTCGTTCCACCAGTACATCGAGTCTCAGGTATGCCCGTGCCCGCGGTGAGGCATTGAGTGGTCACATGCTGCGACCACTTTCCGCCTCGCCGCCTGCGCAGTGTTCTGCAACGACCCAGCAGACATTGCCCAACCAAGCTCATCTATGAGCCTGGTTTCCTCAAGATGTTTTTGTAGTTTGTCTTTGCAGAGTCATCTTGTGTTCTAGGAGGGGCTCCTTCCTTTGCAGCCCCTTCCCGTCTTCACTGAGTGACTCCGTTCCCGGATGCTAAACTCAATGAACTGGTGGTCACTCAAGGTTATTACCTGGAGGACGCACCAGTCGACTATCCTTGAGGCAAGACGGGGTGCGGCAAATGTGAGGTCGATAATCGACCCCCCGCTCCTCGTCTGAATGTAAAATCCCTGCCCCGATTTAATACATTCAGGTCATTCGTAGCGGCAATCTCGCCGACCAAGATTCTCCTCCTGTCCAGACGGGCTTCGCCCCACTCGGGCGACTTACTATTAAAGTCGCCCGCGATAAGGGAAAGCCCACTAGCCTCTCTGAGGCATTCCTCAAGGAGGAGGATCTGGGTATCGAAGATCTCGAAGGGATCGTTGGGCTAAAAAAGGATCCCAGCCCTCCGTGATGCATCCTGGTACCAACCAGAGTTTTCGGACCACTTGTGTTGCTCACTAATGAGCAACACATCGGCCCCCCCTCTCCCTGGCAGTCTGAATCAGAAGGTCCTGGGCTCCCTTCCCTCTCCTGAGGTTGAGCTGTAGAAATTTCACTTTTCACCCCTCAACCTCTGGAGCTCCGCCCTAAATATTCGGCAAGAACCGCTCCCCGAGGCATGGGCGACATCTTTTTCGCCCCTATCAGGACAAGTCAGGCACCTAGGTGGAGCCTTGCACTCCTTGATCACGTGAGACGCGCCCCCACACCTCCAGCAGGCATCCTTCCTGCTTGGAAGCGTGCAGCCGCGCGACACATGGCCATATCCCTGGCACCTAAAGCACCGGGAAACCTCGACATGCTCTCAGATGCGGCAGTTCTCCCACCCCATCCTTAGCTTACCGAGCCCGAGCAAGCTCCGAGCGTCCGCTTCCGTTAAACGGACCACACACCGCTGAAGCGCTTGTACAGCCTGCACTGGTCCCCGAGGTCTGGCTTGCCCAGCGCGTTGCACAGCGCGGCAACAACCTCTTTCCTCGTGACGGTCTCGTCGAGGTCCCTAACTTCTAGCGACATCTTCGAGACCAAAGACTTAACATCGGCCTTCTGCCCGACCGCCTGATCAAGCGCCTTCTCGAAGGCCGAGACGCCCCCCCCCCCCCTTTAGGACCAGGAGGATCTCCTCCCTCCTTGTTCTTCAGATGGAGAGGACCTCCACTCCCGAATTTTGGGGGTACACCTTGGCCATTGCCGCATCCTTATGTTTATTCTAGTTCATTAATCCTACCGGATGTCCTGGAGCAAAAGCAAAGAAGGAGAATACGTTCTGGCTGCTGAGGTCCTAAAGATCCGGGCCGAATTTGAGTTGAGATTATCGTGGTTCAAAAAAGGAACCACTCTTGTCCTTACGCGACTCACTCGCGCACACACCCTTTTTCTTTTCTTCAACCTTATAGTTTTAAGGTGAGAAAGAAATGGATAGCTTTGAACTAGAAGGGAGGATGTACTTTTAAATTGACTGTCCTTCACCACTCTTGTCTCACAATAAACCTATTTCTGGTTATAAGAAAATAAATTCCTCGTCGTTTTGAGATTCGACGAGATGTAGATTTTCTTAGCTAGTTAGTATTTAACTAACTAGATTCTCAACGCCAGGCTGTAAACGCACAGTTAACTCTTCCAACTAACCGACCACCGGCGCACTCAAAATACTATTTCAGCGCAAAGCGTAGTGGTAAAAAATTTTACTTATAAATTTTTTTAACGCGACAACCCCGTGAACGGCATTCGTCGGAGGAAATATTTTAGAAGTATTTACGTCCGCTCAAGTGCAATCCCCAATTTGTGGCCCTGGTTATGTTAATGTTTAATGATATTTAAAGCTTATAGTGTTTATAGTAGAAGTACCGTAGAAACTTATGCGTTTAACAAAAACATATTAGGAAATTTTCGGAGGGAATATAGGGAAAACTATGGAAAACCTAGATGGAAACTATTCAGAAATTATGGAAAAACTAAACATCATCGATACTCGTGTTTGAGGGATTTTCCACGCTGCGAGTTTGATTTTTAATGTATTCTTATCTCACGATATAGCCAAATAGAGCCAAAAAGGACTGTGTGCGCCAGCGTACTATTATTAAATATTTTGCATTTGTCAAATTTATTCCTTTGAGGCTTGTGCTCTCCTTCCGGTCATCCTAATCCTGTGCCAATTTATAATATTTTCCTACAGTTTACCTCAATTTGGAAACAGCATAAATTATAATTTTGAAGAATATATCAAATATATTTGAAACATAATCTAGTATAATTTATATTTATAATGATCCTACCTTAATTCAAATTTTTAGTTTCAATTTCAAATTAGTTTGGTAAATTTTTGCTCCGATAAAATTTGTAGGAATACCGTTAGAAATTTCTGTATTAAACTTTCATTTCATATAATGGAAGTTTATTTTTCGGTAGTGCATATGACATTCGAAACACTTCATACTTATGAATACTTTATAATACCTTCGTCTTAAGAAGAATACAGCTTTTAACTTGCATTTCGATATACGTGTGTATATATTTTAATAGTATATTTAAACAATTTTTTCTGTGAAAAAAGGACCGGCAATCGAAAGGTCCTGGGCTCGATACCCAGCGGAGTGGAAGCGTTCCTTTTTTCACAAAAAAATTGTTTAAATATATGTTGAAAATTCCATCTGGTCTTAAATGACGTTAATTCTAAATCATAGGTTGATAGGGTCGATATGGTAGAGTTCGGTTATCATGGTGAATGATACACTCTTCTAATTGTCGACATAATCGACTGAAATGATTTAGAAAAATTTGTATATTTTAATAGTGTTAACTTTAATTTGGATATATTTTAATTGAAAAGTTATTCAATTTAATATGAATGTATACCAGTTTTTTCAAAATGTAAAAAGTTATATACTATGTAAATAATTACTAACGTATTGTAAAAATGTATACTTCTAAAGTATACAATATTTTATCAGATAATGTTTTTGATAAAAAAGTTTTTTCCAAGTTTCATACAAAAATACTGTGTTTTATAGAAATTTAATTCAGTCATTGAAAGTGGAAAAAGTTCCAACCCATAACTGATTAAAATACCTAAAACAAAATAATTGCTTATTAACAGGGCACTGATCCATTTTGTACGGCCCTTGCAGCAGTAGCTTATAAGCGAGATATTTTTTGTAATACGGTAAGCGAGAATAGCCGAGAAGCTTTAGGCGTTAGGAATGCGCTTAGTTATGTAGATAATAAAGGTAGGTAAAGGTAGGCGAATATGAAATTTTTAATTCAAGCGTGCGATTACATATAATGTATCATAGTGTACTCAAATATCTGAACATAAACAACGTATTATTATATTATATTTGTGTCCATGTTTCCACTGAAACCTCTGCCCTCTTTTCAGCAACAAACCCCCACCCCCTTTCTTTGTTTTGTTCTATTCCATTTATTCAAACGAAAATATTAACTTTGCCGCTTGAAAATCTTATTTATTTCTAAGGCATGAGAAAGGTTGCCTGATTTAGACCGTCTAAGGTTGGTCACATACGGCCGTTTTTATGCCGAGCGTGACGAAATACCATCAGGGCCTGATAGGATTTCCTTATCCGGGCCGTAAATAAAATAAGACAACCTTATCAGGGCCTACTAGTGCCCTGATTTTAATTTCTACACGGGGTGTTTGAAGACTACAAAGGAAAAAGAAAAAATTGGGATTACTCTTACACCTGCCTGACATTTTTTCAGCTTATTTATAACTTAAGCAAAAAAAATTGAATTCCTAATGTATATATACAAATCTTACATCTACTGACTGAAAACGAAAAACACAAATATGTTCACGTCATATCTAATGAATTTAATCTGATAACACAAAAACAGAAATGGTAGAAACCCGACAAGAGAAAGAAAAATAAACGTATTCACTATGATTGAAAACAAGTTTTACCGAAGAGTGAACAATGTTAAACAATTTTTTTTCAACAATACAGTTTCAAACTCTTATGTCGCAATAATTTAAATTGAATTTAAGTTTTAAAGAATTTGAAATCCTTCTGTGGAAAAAGGGGCACTTTCGAATGTGCCGGGATTCAAGCCCGGGTCTTTCGATTGCCGGTCGACTGTTCTAACCAACTGAGCTTCACAGGCGTCCGACATCTCAGTCTCCACAAAGAGACCTCTTTATACCACCTAACGGCATTCCTTTACGGCTATAATAATTTCAAATCAAATGGTTGAGTCCGCAATTTTTGACACTCTACATTATCGGAGGATCAGCCGTCAAGTATCAGATAGGAAACGTTCCCGACAGGTGTCCTCGTAGACAATTTCAAACTCTTATATCATAATAATACAAATGAAATTTAAATTTTAAAGAAACTGAAATCCTTCTGTGAAAAAAGAGACGCTTTCAACTGTGCTGGGATCCAATTTGGAATTATTACAGCCGTAAGGCAATTTCGTTAGGCCACATAAAGAGGTCTTCGTATGCAGAAGTATACCAAGAATTTTCAGGATTCTGAAAATTCTTTAAAATTATAATTTCAAATAATGATTACTTCTTTAGTGAACCGTAAATCAAACAGTGTAACTTAATAGTGTGAAGTAAATTTCTCTACTTCTTTTTTGTGACGGTTCTTTATCAGACAATGTTAACTGAACTATTGACATGAGTGCAGTTACATTTTTTTCTAGATACCAAATTTCAAGCTTCGGCTCCAAGAAACTAATGTACCTTCCTATGGACGTCAAGGTACCTTCATTTATTTGTAAACTTCTTAGGAAATTTGAACCAATAATAAATGAAGCATCATTTTTCAATAGGACCATGAAAATTAAACAATTCAATTGCGCATCAACAATTGATTTTTTCTCCATTAGTTTCATTCTTTTTTGAAGAATTAGAGAGAATTCAACTGCATTGAGCATTTCTATGTCATTTAATGCACACCTTCTCACAGGGTATTATTCCTGTTTACAATTACTGTTTTTTGGATAATTATTGTATGATAAGCTTTCAAGAACACAATATGGAACATTTAACATCATTACAATTCACTGTCACTAATATATCGGCAATAAAAAATTTGTCAAAGAATTATTTTTTCACAATTTCATAGTTTTTGTACTGATAGAATTCATATTAGTTGAATGTTTAATCACGAATTTATTCAGTTTCATTCACCAGATAGTCAAATTTCATACAGGACATAGCCGGGTAAGTATGTGTGGTACAATAATTCAACATTTAGTACTAATGACATTTGCCAAACTTCTATGTTTGCGTAAGATGCACCACATGGGGTTCGTCAGTTAGATTAGCATCTCTTATATATGTACTATTTACACTCTTCACGCTATGCAACCTATATACAATATTTATACTATATATGCACGGAAAAATGTGTATCTGGCACAGGGATATGTTAGATTAGAGCAGCCATTTTTATAGTTAGAATATGTGATAATATAGCTGAAACAGCGATATATTTTTTGTACCAGCTACACATTTTTTGCGTGTACCCTTCACAATGTCGCTGTCAAATCAATTTTCATCGCCATTATTTGCTATCATTGGGTTTATACTCTCTTTCTGAAATTAATAAACGGCCATAAACCTTTTTATTAATATAGCGAGTATAAGCCAGCATTTTTAACAAGTTAGAATGTTCTTTTACGTATTGAACGTTAAGTGTGACATTTTCTAATAACTCGTTTGCACATAAAGTGTAAGAAAATAGTTGGTTACATAAAAAGCTACGCTTTCAAGATTTATTTTCTAAAAACATACTGCTACTTACGACTATCAATAAATTGAACAAAACACAAAAGAAGATATGCGAAAAAAATTTTTTCATTTAAAGCAATTAAATAAGTAGGCAGAGGTCGTCCAAACTGTCGAAGTTACTTAATATATGGTAGATATTAACAAAATTCGTTTATTATTAGATGGGGTCGTTGGTCTTCTGTTCTCGAACGTACTTTTCATACGCCTTCGTTTACTATTAAATGTTTACGAAACAGAGAAAAGGTGCTTTAAACAGAATCAAAATAAATAGGCACAAAATTTCTATAACCAAAAAATATTTATCTAAAAACAAAACTTGAAACTGTTATGAAAATTTTGAAATAAAGAAAAGGAAGAAATTTATATGACACAATAACAATTTTTCTACATTACCACATCTTAGTTTCTAATCTTAATTGCTTCTCCTACCGGATTCCTGGAAAGCAAAAGAAACAAGGAGAACACGTCCTAGGATTTTGAAGGTCTTGGTGTTCCGGGACAAATTCAATTTGATGTCATGGTAGTCTTGAAAAAGGAACCACATTTGTTCTTACACGATTCACTTGCCCACACACACCTTCTTTCTCAATTTGAACCTGATAGTTTTAAGATGAGAAAGAGATAGATGGCTTTTAAACAGAAGGGAGGCAGTACTTTTAGATTGTCTGAACAAAGGAGTGATCCTACTGTTGGGTACCGGTCATGCCTAGCGCGGAATATCGAGGGCGCGAGTCCTCTGACCCCCAAAGCAAGATGTGACCAACCGTGTCGAAGGTTGAATGGCACTAAGGTAACCAAATCACCCCGTAGTGTCGGCGGACGGGAGCCTGTCACTGATAGCGGCCTGCACACCGAGACTGGGGGGCGTGGTGTCGCTTACGGTGGGTCGGGAAACCAGGCTGCACCCCACATTATTACAAGCCCCATCCAGGCAAGCGGAGCTCTGCCTGGACGGAAAACTTTTATTCTCTTCCTACTCGTGGGACTCAATATAGATCATTATTTAAAATCAAATAAAACCACCGAGGGCCCTCAAAGGGAGGCCCTGGTTCTGGGCCGTCGAACTCACCCAAAACGTGCCGAGGGAGCTCCTCTGGGGGAACACTCGACACGGTGAAGGAGAATCCGAGAATCCTTCCCAGGGCGAACCTGAGGGGACTGTAGTAGAGCTTTCTGTGAAAAGGACAAACCTGTATGGAATAAGGAGTGGCCGGCGGGGGCTAGCTGGATCCTTATCGTAGGGATTCCAGAGGGGGCTGCTGGGGATTTAAAGGCCCTGGACTTCAACCCCCATCTGGGAACAGGCAGAGTCAGCATCAGGCTGACTCAGCGGGACCCTTCCAAGGGTACTGCCACGACAGGGTATTCCGTGTCGTGGCCGGAGTATTCTCCGGCCTAATCCCAACGATGGCTGGACCGGGTGTTCCGTGTACACAAATAAATTTGCACCATAGTATAGGCGCCTCGGCGGTATTAACCAGACGCATGGCTATGGTGTGGCGAGGGATAGCCCCAATACAAGAACCCTGGGTTTACAGCGAGAAGATTAGGGGATTAGGGGGATGTGGCACGATATTCAAAGGCCCACTCGAGAATGTGCCAAGAGAGTGCATTGCCGTCAAAGACATTGACGCGCTATTGGTACCGAACAGGTGTTCAAGGGGGGAAAAGTGTGGGGCTAAAAAGTGTCTGAGATTCTGAGTCGCTTACAGACGCTGATTTTCAGGGGTATTACCGGGGCAATGAGGACCACGCCGACAGCAGCAGTGGGCTTTGTTACCTGCGAGGAATCTATTAACATAGCAAAAATCGCAGAGGCGGCCCAGACGATGGGTCGCCTTACAGCTATGGGCAAGTGAACGAGTGGGGTCAAACATACCAGGCTCCCAATGGACATTACCGAACTGCTACCTATATCGATGAAGCAGGACAAAACGGTAAAGAACTACAACTTCGACAAACTCTTCCGGACATGCATCCCAAACAGGAAGGCGTGGAAGGAGGAGGAGGAAGGAGAAGTCCTCCTGGAAGAGGAACTATGGTTCACAGATGGTTCCAAAGGTGAGAGCTGAGCGGGAGCTGGACTGTGCGACAGCGCAGGAAAGAGGTTTAGCAATTCCCCTGGGAACGAGAAATCTCTTCGATTCTGGTGTGGAAGTGCAAAAAGGTACTAAACTGACTCGCAGAACTAAATAATGTGGCTCTGATTAGGGTCCCAGGTCACTCAGGGATCAAGGGCAACGAGAAAGCCGCCCAGCTGGCAAAGAAAGGGGAAGCGGGCAAATCAATCGGCCCGGAACCTATTCTGGGCCTGGCACCCTGCTGCACCAAGCTGGCGATTAAAAACTGGGTCGTGGAGAAACACAACGAATACTGGGCTCAAGTAAAGGGTTGTCGTCAGGCTAGGAATTTCCTGGGCAAATGTCGCAGGACGGACTTGGCTCACGCAATCTTAGGCTTGCCCAAAAATGATACAAGGATTTTTGTCCAGATACTAACTGGGCACAACCACTTCAACTACCACAAGCGCAATATGGGTATAACACCCATCACGGCTTGTAGGAGATGCAGCTAGGATGATGAAACGTCGCTTCACGCCTTAAATCAATGCCCCGCTTTTGCCCGGATCAGGCGTCAAACCTTCGGATCAGCGTTGCTGCGACCAGAGGAGACGGTCACTATTGGCTGACGATATTCTGGGCTTCCTGAGGAGGTATCTTTGATTCCAAATTACCTTCCTGGACCAACCATTTTTCAAAAGTCTTTGGCTGGAGCTGTGATGAGCTGCATCAACGGGTTTTGTCAAGGTGCTCGAGTTACAAAAGCTTAAGGTGGCACGCGACCTTATTTGGTAATTTCTGGTAATCTTGACATCCCCCCTAACAAACTCCCCCCAGAAATTATTGTTCACGTCCTCGAAAACTGGAGGTTTAGTAATGAAGTTCGAAATCACACAATTTCTGCTGATTCAACTTACACGAAGTTGATTATTACATAAATACATAATTATATTTTCGAATAACATTTCAAAAGGCGAATTTCGTGATTTTTCTAAATTTTGAGTTTTTGACTATGAAGATATTTTAAGCATACCATGCAAATTTTTTTCCACGGAGATAGAATGACTGGATTAAAAATTGAAAAAGTGATCCAGATTTTACGTTTTCGTGTGATTTCTCTTATGTAAATCCCATGGGAAATTCCAAGGCGCATGTTTGGTGGGTAAATATTAACCAATTTGGCTAAAATTTGATGTACTTTCTTTTTTTGAGCATACGAACGAATTCCGCAAGTGGGAGCAAACGAATTGAGAAAAAAATAAATAAGGACCGCTCTATTGTACAGCTCTTCAGTCACAGAGACAGTTTATGCCGTGCGTCCTTTTATTTTACAAAAATGAATTCGGAGACCAAAGTTTTGTACCAATGAGTCGAGCCGCACGGTAAGCAATTTACGGTGCCTTCGAGATTCAAGAGCATGGGTGCCACCATTCAATCGATGGCAGCCGCGATAGATGCAAAGCTTGCTGTTAAGGTAGCAATTGCTAATGGGAAATTACGGTAGGTGAAAGAAGTTATTACATATATTTCTGGATCATTCTAATGCTGGTTCTTGATATATGTATCCTGAGACAGTTCAGAGTCCCTACTGGGACACAAATGCGTCTCAATGGTGCTACCAAGGGTACTGGGCTCCTGTAGGTGGAGCAGGACCTCCTAATGTTATTTATTTGAATTGATATTGATATATTTATTTGTATTTCAGACTTCATTTCTGCATCCGCTACACTCCCACCAGGGTAATTGCTTTGAAAATATGGAGATGTATGGAGACGTTGATAATGACAAGCCAGGAGTTTTTTAGTGAGGATTCCATTTCGGGTGCTTCTTGATTGATTTAGCTTCATCCTTTTGTCAACGTTTGTTCTTACTTTTCTAGCCTCTTTAAGAATCTGAGGGGCCCAAAAGGACTGGGGTATCAGCCAAGGGACAGGGCCTTCAAATTGATCAAGGTTCAGTACCTTGGCAGCCCTCTCTCGCACACGCCATGTGCAGCACGTTGGGAACTAGTGAATATCCTTACTTATTTTTATCCTTGGAGTAAATGTTTACGGTCGATTTGAGGATATTCCTGGTTTTTCTGTTTCACTGATACTCTGGAGGTGTTTTTTGCTGCTGGGCTCCCAAAAAATAGGTCAACAAGAAGGGCCTGCTATATATTGTAACCTTTATTTTATAAAATTGATTTGGGGGTCAGATTATGTTATTTTATTATCGTTGAAATTGCAATTGATACCAAAGTTATTTATCAACAAGAAATTTTATTTACAAGGTTCGGGGTAACGCAATTTACCCCGAGCAACCTAACCCGACCACATATAATTTCACGAACTCGAAAATAGAGCTCCGCTACCATTACATTGTTGAGCGCGAAGTTATTTAGACGAAATAACCAAACTTGATACGTTATACTGACGGCTATAGTGTCCGGCCAAATAGTGTTGGGTCACCCTGTACCTTCTGACCAAAGCAACAGGGTCCTCCAAATACCGTGGAGGGCGCCGGGCAAGGAGTAGCGTCAACGCGTATTCCAATCACCCACGCCTGTTACGTCTATTCAGCAGAGCGCTAACACCTGTGCCCTTTCAGCGTCCTTGGGATTAAGCGACAGTGCTATTCCACGCAATTATGATTCACATCGCGACCACTGACTATCGCGCACACCACACAATTCGAATAAGTTTTAATTTAACACACAAACCAAAAAGAGAGAATCAAAAGCTACCTGAGATCCTGCGACGGCCTCGCCAACTTCCTCTGCCAGACACGCACGTTAAAATCTAAATTTTTGACCCGTGGCACACCAACCACCTCAGACGCCAAACAGAGAATGAATAAAAAGATGGCGAGATCTGCTGGCGCAGTGTCTCCAGAACGTGGGATTTTTCGGCCCCCACCACGTTCCCATCTGGGAGAAACACATGCAAACGTGGCGTGTCAGTGTGTCGGCTCTGCTACACGCTGCGGTCACCAGCTTCGTGTAAAGCCGAAGGTGGACGAAGACGGACTTCGTTACAATGCTTGAGTTTTCAAGTTATTTTTAGATTTCACGCTTTCGTTTATCGAGTCCAAATTAAGAATTGTATTTTTCTCGAGTACGTGCAAAAGAGGCGCGAAGCAGACGACGAATTTGAATTCACGAAGTATATAGTTCAAGAAATAACACTTTTCTTCAATTTCTTGAAGAAAGTCTGCATGAAATAAACATCAGAATGATCTTGGAAAATTTCATGAGGATTTCAACACTTCAAAAATAAACTTTCAGTGAAATTTAGTGACAATAAATGTATAAAATTTGAATCAATATATAATTTTCCATTCAAATTTATATACTTCTTACTAATTTTGTACATTTAACATTTTTTCAATTAGAACAATATTTTATATCAAGATAAAATGAACATAAAATTCAAGTTCATAATTTATATTTTCAGTTATATGTTAGAAATATTTTCATCTCACATTTTTGTAGCCTAAGCACAAACTTTTCATTCCAAAACTTAAAATCTCTACGGAAATGGAAAATTGTCTAATAGCAGTGGATAAATTAAAAAGCTAAAATATGTGTTTATTGGTATTTCCATATTAACATATAAATATCAATCAACTTTAAATTTTACATAAAAATGTTCGTTCGAAGTGTTCAAATCTTGTTACAATTTGACAAGAGTTTATGGAGGAGTGCAATCTTTTGGATGAAATATTTTGTAGTTCTTAATTTGTCTGTCCGTCTGAAATCGTAGTAAGATTTGAACAGTAAACAACAAATTTTCCAATAGAATTCAGGATCAATAATAATTGATTCAGGAAATACTTCAACTCTGTAGAGCATTTTTGTATTTCAAATTCTAAATGTGTGCTTAAGTCACAAAAAAGTAAGCTGAAAATGTAGATATAAAACTAATTATGTCATGTTTATGTCTTCTTAATGGAAAATACTTTGCATATAATTCTCTAATTCGATATTTTTTTAATGTATGAACATTCAAGAAATTGATAAATATTCCATCTTTTTATAGGAACTAAAAATTTCCGGATAATGCTTTGATTCAGAAAGCTAAAAATTTGTCAATTATTGATATAAATTGCAATTTTACAATTGCATTATTTTTAAAATATTTTAACATCTCTTCAATCTTGATAATTCTTACAGAAGTTTATTTCATATGAGTGACTTTTTCTTTTTCTAATGAAAGATTTCGTAATTCTAAATTCGGCCCAATTCGTAACATTGTAAAAAGATTTTAAAACTTCATAAAAATTTTTTTTCTGTTTTATTCAAAGTCAATAAATATTCAATGTTTGGAATCGAAATATTAAGTAAATGATTTTTAATTTCTGGGAATAAACTGCTTTAATAAGACAATCTTTCTTCTTTGTGAGAAATCTCAATTTTAAAATTAAAATTCTACGCATAGGATACAAAAACATAATATGAAAATACTTTTATTACAGAATTTTGAAATATACAAGTTGACCAATTTTTAATCGAGTAAATCGGCTACTTTAAGCAAAAAATTATGTTAAAAATATTTTATGAAAAAAAAATAAGACACATTAAATTACGGTTTAAAATCCACATTCATAGATTGATGGTAAAAGCAGTTTAAAGTTTTTTAATCTTACGTTTTAGTGACGTATGCACAGACTTTTAATCAGATAAATGAAATGCTTTATAGAAAGTCAAAATTTTCTTATTACTGCACTTAATCAAATTTATAATGTAAAAATATTTTTTAATTGATGCTTTCGCTGAATTCTTTAAACATTCAATAATTGAAAATTGTACTCAAAATTTAATCTTGCAGCGTTCCAATATTCCCACAATGTTACAAAATCTTATTAATCATTATTTTAGTCGAATTATTTTAAAAATATTTAAAAAATAAATGTAAATATTTTGATTAAATACTTTGTCAAATTTTGCATTTGACTGATCTTGCAAAATTGTTGAAAGTTTTGAATACCGATAGAAGAAACTTTAAATGAAATTTTATGTCCATAAATGCTTAAAGTTCTATATAGAAATATCAACTACAACATTCTCAAATTTTATAAATAAACTACTAAATTCAAAAAGTTTCGGATTTTTTTAAAAACTGTACAAATTTCAAATATGAATCAGTCAAAATCTACTGATTATCAGTGAAATTTGACTGATTTAAATAACTAAAAACAGGTTACTGTGAATCAGTCAAATTTCACTGCTTACTTCAGTGAAAAGTAACTGATTTAACAGTGAAAAATATTGTTTCCACTGATGATTCAGTGAAAAGGAAAATCACTGATTCAATCAGTGAAAATTTGACTGATTCAGGTTTAGAGTGTATAAAAATTTCAAATATAAAGTGTACTCTGTACATTAATCAAACAAATTTAGAAGATGAATATTTTAATAAATATTCATAAATATTATTGGAATTTAGAATTTTTTAGATTTTTTAGATCAAATGCCAGTATACGTCGAACAAAAATGTTTTGTTTTAAATCAAATAATGAAGAAGTTTGATTAATTCGGGATGATTTGGGGTGCTTGATTATTGTGAGTCCCCTTGCCTCTCACTTATGCCCAAAGCGTGATATTACTCAATTTCAGTATGTTTTCTTACTCACAAAATAATAATTAAAACTAAACAATTTCCATACCCGAGGCACGCGAAGAAAGGAATAAAGAACGTATCTCTGATATAAGAAATAAAATGTCATTATTTTGTGAGTAAGAAAGGGGTTTGAAATTGATTAACGCCATGCCTTGGCCATTAGAATTAATCCTCTCCTTCGTGAGTGAAGAGCGACAAACCACTTTCCCTATCACTTTCTGCCATCTCATACAGATTTTCGGTCATTAATTGCAAATGCTTCGAAGTGATGCTCGTTGTTCTGGCTGTTTCAGCTCTCGCCTTTAGGGCTGATCGAGTAACACAAATTGAGTTGACCGTCCTGTTTCCTAAGCGATTTCTTTTGGGAGTTTTCGCGTCCGTGAGCATGGAGAAACCTCGCTCCGCCTCAGCATTTAAATGAGGAAGACTCCGAACATGATTCAATACTGAGGTCAAATTTGGAAAAAGTTTTTCTCCTGTACTCGTCGAAGATACACCGATACTAGACCACATTTCGTCAAAAGATAAATTCGACCACTTTTCTTTGAGTTCCTGTCTGATTTTGAGTAAAGAATCCCACTCTTTTTGTACACCTATTCTATCAAACGACCCTAAATCTTGACAATCTTTCCAGACCCTAGGAAAAGTTTCGCTTCGATCAGCATAGAAAGCTACTTGAGGCCGGAAAACAGCAACGCAAGACAAAAAGATGTCATCAAAAGGAAGTCGATTGCGAATTTCTTCGCTTGCTGTGACATAAAATTTCAAGCAATTACGAAGAAATAGATCAACTTCTACTATTTGCAATTTCTTGTTTGTAAGTTGCTGCTGGAAATATTCTCGCGTTTCCTTACCAACGTCAATGTCTTGAAGCGGCTTTTGATTACTAGGATCTGCAAAGTTAACATTTCTAATGATTTGAAAGAATAAATTCGGTTGAAGAAGACCCTCTTTCAAATAACTGCTAAGAATCCATACGAAGAATTTAGCCGAGTTTGGCTGCAGTTCCTGAACCATTGTTTCGCGACTTTGAAATTTCGCATTGTATACGTTGAACCTATTCAAAGTAAATTTCAAGAATAGGAAATATGCGAGTGTCAAAGGATTCTGCATTTTTCCTAACAAGTCTTTGGCCTTCTCTACCTTCTCAAATACGAGGACCATAAGATACTGAAGAATAACTTCCCAATTCTTTATTATAATATCGATGCATCGATAGCGGACAAGCCAGCAAGTTTCAGAATGACTAGGAATTTTTTGATAGTCATTTCCTAATTCCAAAACAATCGATCGAAAAATAGCCGTTCGCTTGGAGCTAGCATTAAGAAAAGCTGGCAAATCTTTGATTAAATCCTCTACATCTGGGATTGTGGCACAAGCATATTTTGCTACAATTGCTGACGAATGCGAGACACACGGGAAAACAATTAAACGGGGACTTTTTTCCTTTAATTTTGTTTAAAATGAGGACCTATTGCCGACCATCACCTGTGCATTATCACAAGCTAAAGCACAGATATTAGATAAAGGGATTTTCTGCCCGGACAATGCTTTTTCGAACGCATCAAAAATTTTAGAGGCAGAACAATCCGAAGCATTTACATTAATAAGCTGGAGCAATTCCACCCTGAAAGAAAATGTCGTTGGCTCCACATATCGAACCATTAATGACAGCCACTTTTCTAGAGTCCTGTCGGTCGTTTCGTCTTCGTACACTGAAAATGATTGCTTACGCAAAATATTTGCCATGCGATCAGTTTCAGCAGCACATACGACGTTATTTACAACTAGGACCATTTTAGTGTGGCTCAATCTAACGTCTTTTGAAACCGAAGGTTCCATATCTTGGAAAAGTTCTATCATTTTTTTATATAACATTTTTGTTCGACGTATACTGGCATTTGATAGAGGCAAGCCTGAAGTACGGGCTACATTTGTAGCGTTTTTTACCACTTTGCTTCATTTTTTTCCTTTTTTCTTTTTGCTTGAAAGCAAAAACCCTTTTCGTTTCGTAGGACGTGGACTAGGCCTACAGGGGATACCACGTAAAAAAAACGAGCCTTAAACTCTACCTCCGTGGTGGTGTGGAAAGGAGTTTTATTTCAGAATATTTGGGATTCTCTAAGAATGAACCAGCTTTTTTATTTTAATATTTCAAATGTGTTTTCTTTCTTTTATGTTTAAGGCAAAAACTAGATCTAAAAAAAGCAAAAAAACCTATTTCTCTAATTGCGTCCAAGATTATAGCAGAATCTATGCAACCGATTGTTAAAGGTTTTAAAAGTTTTTGCTTTAATTTAAAAAGCAAGTGTTCATAGTATTTTACTAAGTAATGAAAGTATGTCTACAATTGTTTTCTTAAATCCTACCCAAAGGTCAAACATGGTGCAAAAATGTCGTAAAATAAGAAAAATGTCTGAGTATTTTGAAGAAGTTTTTCTAAATTGATATGTATCATATTCCAATAATATTTAGGAATATTTATTGAAATATTCATCTTTCTAAATTTGTTTGATTAATGTACAGAGTACACTTTATATTTGAAATTTGTATACACTCTAAATCTGAATCAGTCAAATTTTCACTGATTGAATCAGTGATTTGCCTTTTCACTGAATCATCAGTGGAAACAATATTTTTCACTGTTAAATCAGTTACTTTTCACTGAAGTAATCAGTGAAATTTGACTGATTCACAGTAACTTGTTTTTAGTTATTTAAATCAGTCAAATTTTACTGATAATCAGTAGATTTTGACTGATTCATATTTGAAATTTGTACAGTTTTTAAAAAAATCCGAAACTTTTTGAATTTAGTAGTTTATTTATCAAATTTGAGAATGTTGTAGTTGATATTTCTATATAGAACTTTAAGCATTTATGGACATAAAATTTCATTTAAAGTTTCTTCTATCGGTATTCAAAACTTTCAACAATTTTGCAAGATCAGTCAAATGCAAAATTTGACAGAGTATTTAATCAAAATATTTACATTTATTTTTTAAATATTTTGAAAATAATTCAACTAAAATAATGATTAATAAGATTTTGTAACATTGTGGGAATATTGGAACGCTGCAAGATTAAATTTTGAGTACAATTTTCAATTATTGAATGTTTAAAGAATTCAGCGAAAGCATCAATTAAAAAATATTTTTACATTATAAATTTGATTAAGTGCAGTAATAAGAAAATTTTGACTTTCTATAAAGCATTTCATTTATCTGATTAAAAGTCTGTGCATACGTCACTAAAACGTAAGATTAAAAAACTTTAAACTGCTTTTACCATCAATCTATGAATGTGGATTTTAAACCGTAATTTAATGTGTCTTATTTTTTTTTCATAAAATATTTTTAACATAATTTTTTGCTTAAAGTAGCCGATTTACTCGATTAAAAATTGGTCAACTTGTATATTTCAAAATTCTGTAATAAAAGTATTTTCATATTATGTTTTTGTATCCTATGCGTAGAATTTTAATTTTAAAATTGAGATTTCTCACAAAGAAGAAAGATTGTCTTATTAAAGCAGTTTATTCCCAGAAATTAAAAATCATTTACTTAATATTTCGATTCCAAACATTGAATATTTATTGACTTTGAATAAAACAGAAAAAAAATTTTTATGAAGTTTTAAAATCTTTTTACAATGTTACGAATTGGGCCGAATTTAGAATTACGAAATCTTTCATTAGAAAAAGAAAAAGTCACTCATATGAAATAAACTTCTGTAAGAATTATCAAGATTGAAGAGATGTTAAAATATTTTAAAAATAATGCAATTGTAAAATTGCAATTTATATCAATAATTGACAAATTTTTAGCTTTCTGAATCAAAGCATTATCCGGAAATTTTTAGTTCCTATAAAAAGATGGAATATTTATCAATTTCTTGAATGTTCATACATTAAAAAAATATCGAATTAGAGAATTATATGCAAAGTATTTTCCATTAAGAAGACATAAACATGACATAATTAGTTTTATATCTACATTTTCAGCTTACTTTTTTGTGACTTAAGCACACATTTAGAATTTGAAATACAAAAATGCTCTACAGAGTTGAAGTATTTCCTGAATCAATTATTTTTTGCACGTATTCGAGAAAAATACAATTCTTAATTTCGACTCGATAAACGAAAGCGTGAAATCTAAAAATAACTTGAAAACTCAAGCATTGTAACGAAGTCCGTCTTCGTGCACCTTCGGCTTTACACGAAGCTGGTGACCGCAGCGTGTAGCAGAGCCGACACACTGACACGCCACGTTTGCATGTGTTTCTCCCAGATGGGAACGTGGTGGGGGCCGAAAAATCCCACGTTCTGGAGACACTGCCGCAGCGTGTAGCAGAGCCGACACACTGACACGCCACGTTTGCATGTGTTTCTCCCAGATGGGAACGTGGTGGGGGCCGAAAAATCCCACGTTCTGGATACACTGTGCTGGCGTGGTCCAGTGATCCCAGAACGTGGGAGCTGGCGGCCCCCACCACGCTCCCAAGTGGGAGCACACACAATCAAGCCCGCCGTGTCGGTGTGTCCCCACTTCCTCGCTTCGATTTCACCCTTTCGTCTGTTGAGCCAAGATCAAAAATTATGTTTCTGTAGACTTCGTGTCAAAGTGGCACGAAGCAGACGACAAATTTAAAATCACTACATATATCATTTAAGATATTACCTTTCTTTCTTTGATATTTTTAAAATCATTCACATAAAATGAATATCTCAACATTTTAATTTTAATTTTAGGATGATTTAATGACTTAAAAAATGATTTTCCATTGAAATTCAAACTCAATATATTTTCAAAGTTTCAAAACAAAATATCAATTTCAATATTTTTTAGCTATGCAAATCAAATAGTTCAATTAGAAAATTATGTAGAAAATATTATATATTAAGGAATGATAAAATATGACATTGGAGTTTAAAAAATAAAATATTGAAATACTTAAGTAATACATAAATTATATCTAATTATACACTCGACATTATACAGTAGAGTTTCTTCTCTGGTATAAGGCAACATTGAAAAAAATTTCATTCAAATAAAATACTCTGAAAACCAATACGTGATATTATTCACATATGAATTTCATTATAAAACTGTGAATAAAAGGTTTCAGTATTCAAGAAAACCAAAATTACAAGTACATCTAAATTTTCATACGACATTACATTTTACGATTATCTCTTATGTAAAATACAAATATAAAATATTTATTTCGAATAAAATAGTTTTAAAAAAATGTCATATTACGTGAATCAACTATGTCAATTAAAAAACTCAGTAGAAAATATTTTATTTAAAAAAAATAAGAAATTAAGGTTAAAAATCCACATTCCTAATTACATGGTGATAGTAGGTAAAAATGTTCTTATTTTACGTTTTAGTGGCTTATATGCATAGACTTTTTAATGAAAAAAGCAATGCTTTACATAGGCAAAATTTTCTAATTGATGCAGTTGATCAAATTTATAAAACCGAAACATGTTTTAATTAATATATTGATTCAAATCTTCAAATATTTATTGACTTTAAATTTTACTGAGAATTTTCCAAGAATTTCACATAATCTCAAAAATGTTTATATTAGGCCAATGTTTTTCGGATATAAATCAAATTCCATATTCAATAAATGTTTAAAATTTCAAGTTAAGGTATTGATTGGAAATTTAGTAGCTTTGTTAGTTGACTATTTTAATCAGAAAAATCTTTATGTTCGTAGATTTTTCAATTTTTTAATCAAAAATCTATGCATAGGCCACAAAAACGTGAGGTGAAAATTTTGAATCATCAGCTACAATAAAACAGGAATTTTAATTCGATTCTGGTAGGGCCCTAGCTGTCTTGCCCTGTCAGTAATCGGGTGCTGATCCACTTTTTCAAAAATTTGCAATAAGACGAAAGCGAAAAAAAATAGTTCTAATTATGTAATATAGGGGAGAAGCGGCGAAATTGGCGCGTCGTCTAAATTGTCGCACCCTATTTTTCAGGAAATGATAACATAACAAAAAATAAAAATAGTTCTATCGTGTGCATTCTTGTATGATATGTATTTAATAGAAAACATTATAAAAATCTAATTGCTTAATACAGTTTTATTGCGATTAATCGTTTTTTGGCATAATGGTTATGTTCGAAGCCATTGAGTTAAATCATTAAATAATAGTAATTCAAGGTGAATTAGATTAATGCAACGATTTTATAATCTTTGATATTTAATCTTACGATTAGGATAGAATATTTGTATGAAAAAATAAGGATTTTACGTAAAAAGTATTTAATTAATGAGCGATACATTTGCGGCAAAATTGGCGCATACGAGATTCAAATCAGAGGCGAAGTTGGCACACGTGTTGTGTTTCTGGAAACCGGTGACTGAAGTCAAGTGCTCGAATGTTTATGATTGAAAATATAAAGAAGATAGTAAGTACACAATTATTAATATATAGATATATACATTTGAATGTTGCTGGACTTTTCTGCAAATTTTTTTCTTAAGATTTTTTGTGACATGGGAGGTAATGTGGTTCGCAAAACTGATGTAACGACTTTGTAAGGTTATATTCATTTGAACAATCAGTGGTTAAATTTTTTTTAAGTTTGAGGTATTGAGGCATTTTAAAAGCGATTTTTAATAATTAATTTGCAGTCTGACAGTGTTTTGAAAGTTTTCTCGATTTTAAGATGTGAAAGCAATGTAAGTGAAAAATTTGTATTTTTGATTGATTGTTTCTATTATTTATAAGTCTTCTGAAGTTAATAATTGTATATACTTCTGATTACAAATTCAAATCATTCTCTATAAAAATGATTTCAATTTGAATATTCACTTAAATATCCACAATTGCCAGTATTTTATTGTACAAATATAAAATATATTTTAACTTTGGCTGGTTTATGTGAATAAAGGTATAAAAACCTTCACATATCTTGATATACTATCTCAAATTTAGTTTCAAATTATAACTACCTCTTTTCATCAACCTTTGCTACTGAAATGTAATTCTAAATCTATGAAAATATAACTAATACGTGGCAAGAGAAGATTATAATATTAGTGCGTCAATTTACCCGACATGGCGGGTAAATTGACGCAGGTGCAGTCCTTCGGAAATCTGAAGAAAAACCTGCTTTAATAATTTTCAATGCAATCTTTATCCATTGGAAAGTATAGAAAAGATATCCAGCTATTAAATAAATATTTTTTCATAATTTTTAGTCATATACTTTCTTTTTAAACTCGCACTTTCTATTAGGTGCGCCAATTTCGCCGCTTCTCCCCTATAACATTGTATGCAAGATTGTAGCCAATTCTGAAAAATATTTCTCTGAATGCAATGTATAAATAATCATTTTTCAGAAATTTGGGAAAACATGTCGTCCTAATTATATAATGTCCGTAAATTAATAGTATTCATTAATGATCGTATTAGAATGGTCAAGGCAATTGGCTGATACGCAGCATATGCGAGTTCAAACCCCTACACTTCCAAACATTTTTTAAATTGATTTTATCTATCATGTTTAATATCTTGGTAAAAGACATCTATTAGCATCCATTTACAAGTGACCAAAGGTGTATTTCTTTTTATGTGCCTTGAGTTATGTGAGAGGCAAGGGGACTCACGTTAATTAAGCACCCCAAATATATTTTCTTCTATTTTTTCGCTTTCGTCTTATTGCAAATTTTTGAAAAAGTGGATTAGGCCCACAGAGCATACCGCTTTAAAAAAACGCGCCTGCAACTCTATCTACTCGGTGGTGTGGAAAGGAGTTTAATAGAAATTCATATTAATTAAGGCTCTCACTAGTTTTTCCTATCAGCGCCTCATTACTGACAGGGCAAAACAGCTAGGGTCCTACCACAGTCGAATTGAAATTTCTGTTGCCTAGAAATTGTAGCTGATGATTCAAAATTTTCACCTCACGTTTTTGTGGCCTATGAATAGATTTTTAATTAAAAAATTGAAAAATCTACGGAAATGAAGAATTTTCTGATTAAAATAGTTAACTAACAAAGCTACTGAATTTCCAATCAATACATTAACTTGAAATTTTAAACATTTATTGACTATGGAATTTTATTGATATTTGTAAAAACATTTGCCTGATAAAAACATTTTTAAGATTATGTGAAATTTTTGGAAAATTCTCAGTAAAATTTAAAGTCAATAAATATTTGAAGATTTAAATCAATATAAGGTAAATCCACCAGTCCTCGGACAGTTAAGACATCAGAGCGGAAAAAATAATAAACCTTTCCATGAAATTGCTATCTATTGTTCATTTATCATAGTAGAAATATTAGGGATATCATTTTCTTCACAAAAATATACTTGATAATGGTTTTGAGTCATCAATTTTGATAATATAAAAGAATTATGATGATTGATACACGTGTGCCAGTCCCCGGACAAGTCTAATGTGATTACGTGAGTGGCCGAAAATGCATGCTCGAGTCTCCGGACAAGATAATTATTAAAAGTACATTAATTGAAACAATATATAACACGTTTATTTTTGTTTTTAACGAACTTTTTAATACAATCAATCAATATTTGTGTTGAACAAAAATTATTTCATTATTGAATTACAACGCATATGAGCGCTAGTCATCGTTAATATCTTCGTCGATTGCTTTGGCCTTTTCTGTCTTCTTCCTCTTGGTCAGTGTTTAATTCTCAACTGCTTCTGCTTTTCGATTTTCTTGTCTTCGTTTGTCCTTTTCAGCTTTTTCCCCTCTTTTGATCCTTGCTTTCGTTTCGCTTTTTCAATCTGCTTCTCTTTCTTAATCCTCTCAAACTCAGCACGCTCCTCCGTCTTTCTCTTCGCTTATTCTATTGCTTTCTCCTTCTTAATTTTTGCCAACACTGGTTTTCCTTCTTGTTGCTGTTTTCTCAGCTTTACCCTTTCTTCTTTTTCAAGCTGAATTGCGAGTTTCTTTTCCTCACGATCTCTATACCATTCCATCCAACTAGTGATGGGCGATACCGACCAAAAGAATCGGAATCGAAGTACTCGAGTACATTAAATACTCGATTCCGATACCGAGTACGATACTAGAAAAAAAGTATCGATTCTAAGGAATCGGTATCGGTATCGACGTAATATAATGTGGACTCCGCTGGAAGTTTATAATGAAATTAAGCCACATATACAGAAAAAGAGGTATATTTTCCTCCGTGAACATATGGATGACGTCAGAACACGACTTTTCATATGAAAAAACTAATATATAAATATATTAAATTACAAGTATACGTTTGCAACTGGAACAAATCTTGCACAATTAATATGAAAACAGCACAAAAAGTCTAAAAATGATTTTTGTGAGTACAATAAATGTACAAACTCGTCGATTTGCTGGAACTATGACTTGATCTAAGATCTATAGATCCACGATAAACAGAAATCTTGGGAAAATACAGAGGGTCATAAAATAAACATATTTTTACTGTTCATCACACATATATTTATATTAATATCAAAATCACAGATATTTCACAGTTGCGTTGCTCATATTCGCTTCTTACATTAGTAGTTTGTACTTATTTTTGTAACTGACTTTACTTATCACAGCAATAGTGCTTAACTTTCTTTTTAAATTACAAACTTTTTTTCATATGATACGTAAAGTATTTTACATGAAGAAGTAATAAACATTTGACCTAATGAGTGCTAAATCTACATTCTTAATTTTATAATAAAAGTATTTTTATTTAAGTAGTAAGTAAGTATTTTTACCATTTATCGACTTTGAATTTTTTCTACGATTTCAGAAGAACAGGCAAATTAAGAATTACAAAATATTTCATTTAACATATTGCATCTGCCCATAAGATCTTGTAAAATCGTGACAAGATTTAAACACGAACTTGAAAACAAAATTTTCATGTAAAATTTGAAATCAATAAATACTTATGTGCTCAGATGCAAATATCACTGAACACATTTTTTAGCTTTTTAATTTATCTCCTTCTATTAGAAAATTTTTCCTTTCCGTAAAGCAATTCATTTTTTGAATGAAGTCTGTGATTAGGCTGCGAAAAGTGAGATGAAAATATGTCCAACATAAAATTGAGAATGTAATATTCAATCTTAAATTTTATGTTTATCTCTTCTTAATGCTAAATAATTCGCTAATCGAAAATTTTTTAAATTTACAAAATTGGTAAAAAGTATGGAAATTCGAAATTTATAATTTAAGCTTTCCTTTAAAAATTTCAAATATTTTCAATTTATATATAGATTCAAATTTTAAATATTTATCAGATTTCAAATTTCCACTTTAAAATAATTTTTAGACTTTCAAAATGATTCCACAATTTTTTTAAATCTTATAGATGTTTATTTTAGGGAAAAATTGATTAAAATATCGAAAAAAGAAGTATTATTTCCATAACTACATATTCTGTAAATTTGAAATTGTCGTCTGCTTCGCGCCTCTTCTGCACGGAGTTGAAACACATTTCTCAATTTCGACTCGATAAACGACAGCCTGAAACTAAAACTTGGAACAGTTGAAAACGCATGCATTGTAACGAAGAAGCGAGAAGAATAAGGGGAAATGGGACGAGTTGTTCTCGCATGCAAGAGTGACGAGGAAAGAAAAATGGCAACGTGCCCCGTCTTCGCTCCCTACTCGCTTCACACCGACAGGCAGGCTGAGAGTGTGAGACACTGCGTCGGTTTCAGATCTGGGATCACTGTTTTCAACGGCCTCAAAATTAGAATAGAATATTAAGAAATATTAAGTAAAACTTACTTGACTGATGAGCAAAGAAAAAATTTCTTTTCGAGTGCTTTCGAGTCTTCACGAGTGTCCACGAGTCTCTATAGTTCACTATAGTTAGAGTGAGAGAGCAAAGTATATTTAGTTGGAATTTGGAAGTGTTCTCAAGAACAAAAGTATCGATATAGCCGATATCGGTTAAAAAAGAATCGAATCGCGAAAGTATCGACTTTCTAGGTATCGAATCGAGTACCGAGTATCGAGAGCAAAATTACCCGATACTTAAAGAATCGAATCGGTATCGCCCATCACTACATCCAACCGTCTCCCGTTGTAGCGTAAGGTTGAGAATGTTTGTCAACTTTTTTCTTCTTATTGGTGCTTGCGATAGTGAAGGGCAAACAATAGTATATTACGTGCCTAGGCACACAATTTGGGAAATTACGAGACTCGCGACAATACTCGCAGGAGATCGAAGCCAAGGCGTAGCCGAGACGAAGCCGAGACGAATCCGAGGCGCGATCCGTCCTGCGAGCATTGTCGCGAGTCTCGTAATTACCCAAAGTGTGTGCATTGGCACGTATTCTATTTTATGTGACTTCGGTGCGTATACGAGTTTTTACGCTACAGTTGAGAGTAGCGTAATGTTGTGTATTAGGATACAAAGGAATCTAATGTAAAATTGAACTACGCATGCGCCTATTACGACACACCAGAGCGTAATCTTCTTCTTATTCTTCTTCTCCTTCGTACAGCGTTGGCACCGTTCTGACAAAGCATTGTACATTTGAACTGCGCATGCGTCTATTACAATACGCTACTACTACACAAAATCGAGAAATTCAAAATGGCCGGAAGTATTCGCGGAATGTCAAGTGAGATGGGCGATAATCACGGCAATTTCGACCTTTTCAGATTGGATTCGAGTGTACGCATAAAAACTCGTATATGCGCCGAAGTCACATACAATAGAATATGTGCCAATGCACACAATTCGAGTAATTACGAGACTCGCTTAAAATGCTCGCAGCACTGATCGCGCCTCGGCTTTGATCTCCTGCGAGGATTGTCGCTCGTCGCGTAATAACCCTCATTATGCACCTAGGCACATAATATACTATTACAGCATAAAAAGTCAATAACTTTTCGATTGACGGCGATTGGCACAACACGAAAAGGTTGCGGCGCTAGTCTTGGTGATTGTGTCGGAGGACTGGCACATTGGCATGTTACGTGATCGAGTGTCCGGATTGTTTTGTTTATTAACATAAGAATAATAAAATCTTTAAAGAAATAAATACATTGTATGCGAAATTTATTTTTACAAAGTATACATGCATTACTTCTTTCGTATCGTAAAAATTGAGGTGTATATTTCCTTATGAAATTCAATCTGTTTCTAACGAAAACAGTAAGCGCGTAATATTTTCTGAGAAATAATTGACATCGACTTACACAATATTGATTTTTTTGAAACTATTGCTCAAGAAAACAAAATGTTTCGTGTCATCTTTACTTCTTAAATACAGCTTAATAAAAAAAAAATTCAGTAAAATTTATTAATTATTCATTTAACAAAAGTCGGAAACGATTGACTTTGTCCGGACTCTGGCACATGTCCGAGGACTAGTACATTTACCTTATTAGTTAAAATATGTTTCGGGTTTAAAAATTTGATCAACTGCATCAATTAGAAAATTTTGCCTTTGTGTAAAGCATTCCTTTTTTTCATTAAAAAGTCTATGCATATAAGCCACTAAAACGTAAAATGAGAACTTGAAATTGGAAAAAATGTACTGAATTACGTAATTATTATTATTTTTAAGGGACGATAAGTCAGTAAAGTGTAGATGAAAGTTTTGATTTCGCGAATTCAAAAGTTATGTTCACGTGACGCATTCACTGATTCCTCAATGAAATCAAAGCAGGGCACTGATTCATCAGTTGATATATTTTCACTGATATAATCAGTGACTATTTCACTGATTCAGGTTTAGAGAGTGAATAAAACTCCACTCACATGTTGTGGGAAATTGCGGTAGAAAATTCTAACAGTGTAGAATTCGAATTAGCAATTCTAAGCTAATTTTCATGAATAATCCTTTGTAATTTTATACTACATACGTACTTGCATCTACTATATCTTCAATAGCATTTAGATACAAATATATACTAGTTTTTTAGTTGATTTACATTAGAGTTATTTGCTAGAATTTTATTGTTATTCCTCAGGAAGTTTTTAGATAATTTACCGATGTTTTCTGTACAATTTTATGTCAATTTCCCACGATATTTTACATTTTTTACATTACCAAAGTTTACTCCAAAATAGGGCTCATGTGTGCAATATTTTATCCACTGTTTTAAAATTTTAGAAATAAAGATCACTGATGAGGACTCCGATTAGAGTCGAAATGTTTGAAAGTATGTGATTTCCTGAGTTATCATTTCTGGGCCCTAAAGCCAATTATTAACAACAACATCGTATAGAATTTTTATATACTATCACCATGTAATTAGGAATGTAGATTTTTAACCTTAATTTCTTATTTTATTTAGATAAAATATTTTCCACTTAATTTTTTAATTGATATAGTTGATTCACGTACTATAAAATTTTTTTAAAACTATTTTATTCGAAATAAATATTTCATATTTGTATTTTATATAACAGAAATCTCAAAGTGTAATTTCCTATGCAAATTTCGATGTGATTTTGGTTTTTTTGAATATTGAAACCTTTTATTCACAGTTTTATAATGATATTTATATGTGAATAATATTACGTATTTCAAAAAGTTTTCAGAGTATTTTATTTGAATGAAATTTTTTTCAATGTTGCCTTATACCAGAGAAGAAACTCTACTGTATAATTTCGAGTGTATAATTAGATATAATTTATGTATTACTTAAGTATTTCAATATTTTATTTTTTAAACTCCAATGTCATATTTTATCATTCCTTAATATATAATATTCTCTACATAATTTTCTAATTGAACTATTTGATTTGCATAGCTAAAAAATATTGAAATTGATATTTTGTTTTGAAACTTTGAAAATATATTGAGTTTGAATTTCAATAGAAAATCATTTTTTAAGTCATTAAATCATCCTAAAATCCAAATTAAATGTTTAGATATTCATTTTAGGTGAATGTTTTTAAAAATATCAAAGAAAGAAAGGTAATATCTTAAATGATATATGTAGTGATTTTAAATTTGTCGTCTGCTTCGTGCCACTTTGACACGAAGTCTACAGAAACATAATTTTTGATCTTGGCTCAACAGACGAAAGGGTGAAATCGAAGCGAGGAAGTGGGGACACACCGACACGTTCTGGGATCACTGGCGTGGTCGCTTCACCGGAAGGCAGTGGCGCTTACGCAGCTTAACGACGTTACAGACATTTTCATCGAGTTCGTAGTCGCGAGCAACAGATGGCGAAGGTACGCCGATATTTAGCGCCGTCACGCGGCGATTACCGGAATTACCCTCGTCGTACAGGTTAGTTTATTGACCAAAGTCAACGGTGCGACGACAAGCTCCTCTCTTTGGTGTTCTTGAGCAGGCAGAGCTCACATCCGCGTGACGCATCAAGAATCCTCTTTGTGGTGTGCTTTGTCGTGTCGTGCTGTTTCCCCTCGCTCTCCGATGCCACGACCGCAGGTGCGAATATTGATCACCATCAACCGGACGGTGTTCTAGTGTGGGTGAACCTCGTGGTTTGTAGTGCAGTGCCGAGTTCGCGTATGTGAAAATCAAAATAATGAATTAAATCAAAATAAGTGCTAAGTGTAGCTGAAACCTCTATTCTCGCCATTGGGAATAGGTGTCTGGGGAATCTCACCTCTGCCGTCATTAAACCTGTCACATTTAAATTTTGCAAGATACAAGTCAAAGTCAGGAGCCTACCGAGCACATTACGCTCGACCCTTGACTAATGACTGTCACAGACAGCCTCGGCCATGATTCTCTGCTCGAGGTCGATAATTTAAATCATTTTCATCAAACTGGTGCGTGTTGAAAGTACCACGTCACAATATACATATATATATTCACACATTCTCTATTTATCTTTTATTTCTATTGGCTTCTATAATTTGACTGATCATAATAAAATTTCATTTTTAACTTTGTATACTAAATTTCATTTTATAGCAGATTCTTTGTCTTTCTATTCACACTCTCCCGTTTTTTTGTTAGTCATCGATGATGAGAGCATCTTATTCGTCCTAGCTTTTGCATTTGCCTAGTCACGTTTTTCATCCTCTGGCTCAACGTCTTCCAGTTCTTCAAGTTCACCTGGAAAAAAGATGACCTAGTCCCGGGCTCAGCTATGGATTCGATAATTTTGTTGGTCTAATTCCTGAACATCCGTCCTAGGTTTAATTGTCAGATAGTGTTTCTTTACACCGCGAAGCTCGCCTTCAATTTTTCCTTCTGGTTTTAAGCAGTAGGTGTCCCTATAACCTAAAAAAGACAGTCATTAGTTTTTTTTTAAATTGAGATTTTTTGAGTTACAGGTTTCATGGTTTTACATTTCGACATTTTCGTTCTAACGACTGGGAGGAAGATTCTGTCATCAAATGTATTCAAATGAATTTAGGTATACTATTCTTATATGTTTAGTGCTAAAAATGAAAAAGATAGAAATATTTGCGAAAATTTATAAAAATGCCTTCTAAACTACTTCTAGCGTAAAATTCAGAATCTTAGTTTATTGAATAATTTGACGTATATAAAATAAATATTGAATGCCTTGGTATCTGACTTTCCGCGACCTAACTTTTATATTCACAGTATTTTACTTAGTTTTCATCACGTACATTACATAAGTTGATTTGGCACGATTTCAATGTGATGCTTACAGTAATTTGGATTGCACTATAAATAATAAGTTAGGTTTTCTCCTTTGCATAAATATGAATACTTTCAAAAAGTTCTTGAATATTCAAGTAAATTAGTTGGGTTAACCTACAACAATTTACTCACGTAGCTAGTTTTTATTTTGGAAACACTTTCGACTCAACTTAATTCATCCCTAGTGAACTGGCTGAACGATAGCTTTACGCTGTAGCGTAAAGCTATCGTAAAGTAGCATTATAACTCATGAATGAGGCAAAATAAATATTGAAAATGTTTTTATCCTTATTCTACGTTAAAAATAACGTTAACTGGTAATTGAAATATGCAATAATTTTATTTATTTACGCTAAAAATTAAAAAAAACAATACCTGTCATTAAAGGCAGTGCAGTGGTTCATCACTTTCCATGTCTTCACCGTCAGGATTGGCTATTTGTTAGAGTGAGATGAAAGTATAGTTGTGTCTCACTCCAACCAATGGTCAACTTTAACCATGGAGATGTTCCACAAAAGGTGAACCACTGCACTGCCTTCAATGACAGGTATTATGTTTTTTTAATTTTTAGCCTTAATAAATAAAATGATTGCATATGTCCATTACCTTTCAACGTTATTTTTAACGTAGAATAAGGATAAAAACATTTGGAATATTTATTTTACCTCATTCATGAGTTATAATGCTACTTTACGATAGCTTTACGCTACAGCGTAAAGCTAGCGTTCAGCCAGTTCGCTAGGGATGTTCGATAGCGCAAATGGCTTTATCAATGTTTATGCTATATCAATATTTTAGCTGTACCAATTTTCTTTTTGACGTATATTAAATTTCGTATATTACTGTTTCATATGCTGATGTATGTTTAAATGATCATATAAATTTATATTAACTTGAATACCAAATAGGTCATGGTTAGTATTTCAATCATAGCTTTTCTTTTTGAATTTTACAATTTCGTACTTGATACAATCATTTTTGTAAATTTTTATTATATTATTGTATATTAGATTTAATAGCTCCTATAAATTATTCGTAATCAATAAATAATTATATTAATTTTAACACAGTAAATTCAATATGTAGAAGAAAGACGTTTACGTAATTTGATTTTACAAAGTTTTAAACTGAGTGAATCGAATTTTTATACCCCTTCTGCACTCTAAAAGTATTTAACTCAAGGATGTCCACCTGTGTGATATTTTTAAAAAATCAATTTTTTTTTTACATTTCTCGCATCTTCAGGATGTGGAAAATGTTGGCTTAAGGTGGCTTCGGCGTTTGGTGTCGTATGACGTGAGGGGCACCGTAGGGGCACGTGTTACATGAATGCTCATTGCTACTTATTTTTTTAATAATCATGTATTATAGTTACATCTGAGTAGAAGGATAAGAAATCGCGGGAATGTCCCCTGAAAGAAGCGATAGTAAAAATTTATTAGTTTCACCTCAAGGCGATTTTTATATTCTGTACTTTTCTTGCAATTTTCTCTTGATTGAAGTCGTCAACCCTTTGTTTTTAAAATGCTAATAGATTCCTCGAAATCGAAAGTACTATTAAGTTTTTGATTTATGGGGACTTGTGATTTTGTTCCGGAGTTTCGCCGATTTTGATGAGGAATCCCATAAGACTACGTGTAAAACTGACATTTTTTCGGTAGCAATTTTTTCAGCAATGGCATCGTCAACCACGGTATTTCTTTTTTCCAAATGAATCTAGCATATTTTATTAAGATAATCTCTAAGTTTCAGAACAGTCTGTAATTTTTTTCAAAAACGCCGAAGCCACCTTAAGAGGACTAAATTACTAGAATGCCAAAAGTTGCTTCACCAAAACCTCTGTGACTTCTGAACTAAACTTCAGATTGTCATGAAATTTGAACACCCAACGTTTGAAGATTGGTACTATCCAGAAATCTTATGGTTTTGTCAACAGTGGTGTCATTTATATGTCAGATCGGAAACTTATTGAGTGATGTATTATCTTTTTGCAATTTGGCTAGGAGAGCGCGTAACTTGAATCTTACAAACATAATATTCGGTATATATTTATATTTTTAAACTTTAGAAAAATGAAATTCTTGAGGTTATATGATTTACAGGTCGTTTGCATTTTCGACGTCAAGGGTGCGTACGGAAGCAGCAAAATCATGAATGTCACAATGACATGCTACAATTCATAATTGACGTAAGATTACAGTTGTTGAAAAAAGAACCTCGATTGAAATATAAATATTTGCATTTTTACAAAATAAAATTGATGATTCACAGAAAATGCGTGAATCAAGTCGTCGGGATCCATAAAATCGGCAAAATGCCTTAAGACATTGTGAACTTTTTGAAGCTTCCCAATCCGACTGAATACGTGGGGCACTCGTTTCGTCGTACTTCTGCAACGCTTCTCGTTGATGCTGGAGGTACCATGGAATCTTTGAACGAGCATGTAGGTTGGATTTGAACAAAGTTGCGGAAATATACATCGACGTGTCATTGCACAACACGAAATCTACGGGAGAAATGATCACCAAAAATGTCCATATGCCATCGACTTTACGCGCTAAAAATTTCGAGATCATAGACAGAAATGTTTTTAGAAGAGATGGAATTGGCGTATGACCCTGGGGAATTTCGGCATCCGATAATTAAAATGGCGAAGAAAAAGTTGAAATCTAGCGAAACATCTTTGACCAGCGCCACTGAACGAAATATTGATGCTCAAAACACCTAATTCGATGCCAATCTCAATGTGAAGAACATGACCTTTAAATTCATCAATTGCTCGAATATGAACATAACACTCAAAGATTGAATCCGAATTTCATCGTTCATTCCGGCTTAAAATAACTATTTTCTTTCATTACGAATTACTATTTACTTACGAATTACTGTTTCGTTTCGAACTACTATTTATCGTTAGATCAAATTAACGATTCAAATTATTTTTGTTTGTAAATAATTGTTCAAAAATTATTTGTACAAAAAAATACCGTTTGATTGGAAAATTGTACATTTAGACTTAAAATGGAATACAAATCAACTAAAACACATAGATCTGTTACTTCATCTTTAAGAAATTTATAAACAACAAAATAAAAGAACAAAAGGAATAAATGAAATAAAATTGAAGGAGAAAATAATTTCGAATATGACTCATCAAAATTTTGTATAAATTCATCATTTAATTGAAGAATTGTAACGTAAGACCTAAAATAAAATACAAATTAAGTAAAACAAATAGATTCGTTATCTATTCTTTAAAAAATATATAAGTAACCATAGAAAAGAACAAAAGGAAAAATGAGATAAAATTAAATGTCACGTATTGCGACGTATTCGAATGTATTTAATACACACAGACTGGACTGAGTAGAAATTTGTGAAAAACTCAATAAAGGGGAATAAGGAGTAGGGGAAGTAGGGAGCAGTAAAGGGGCCCTTCTCTTCTAAGAAAATATGACTACGTCACGATTTACGCTGACCGTAAATTCGTATGGAAAAATATAAAAGGCCCACAACAAGAGCGAGCAGTTAATTCTTCGTCTGGTTCGCCTTCTGAATTTTCCTTCGGAATTATCACCGGTCTCGCGACAATAGTTCAGTGCAGCATTTCAATTTAACTTCGAAAATCTCTGAGTTTGAGATTAATAAAATTCGACCGGTACAATTTCAAATCCAAGTTCGGGAGTCGTAAAAGTCATCGTAGACTTGAATAGATCTTGTAAAGATCTTTTGAACTGTGTCATAAATAAGAATCACCGCTTTTACGGAATATACCTGTGCGGAATATATCTCCGTTTCTTTCACACACCTGTAGGGATCCTGCATACTACGTACTCACGGCTGTGTGGATTAACCCTCAACTCAGCCAAACAATTAATAAAGGTACCGAACTTTTCTCTCTCTGCCTTTTATTGTCTGTCTCTTTTCAACTTATTATACCAATCAGCCTGTGCCTACATTCGTATAATAATTGTGTCAACGAATTTTAAAATCGAGTAATTATTTTAATAAATTCAATTTGTATTATTTTGATAACCTTTGCGTCTTGAATTGACTTATCCTCATCTCTAAGCGAGGATCATTCGATTCTAACTTAAAACGAGGAACTTTTGATAAAAGTAAGAGAGAGAGAGAGAGAGACTTTTCTAATGCTGGCCCACCTAAGTAGGTACGACACGAACCTGAGTCAAATAATGCTTCAACATTTTACCCTCTTATTTTAATTGTAATGAACATGCGTTCATCAATACCTAGCGAACGAACATAACTTCTCGGACTCTTTATTCTTCTTTCAAAGAATGGATGAGCTTCTTGACCTGGAAGCCTCCATTGTTTTAACCCAAAATTTACCTGGAATGCGAATTTGTAGGCACCGTTAATCCCAAAAATACACTCACAATCGAACAATGGCGCTAAATGGACCTTCAGGGGCTTACTTACTTCACAAATTTCGACCATCATTACTGCCTCGCCTGACTTATTTTCAACTCACGCTGCTAATATCGAACGCCTCGTCCACCACTGAATTCCAAGAGACGTTCATCCCTCGACTCTTTTGATGGTGCCGAACCAACCAATACGTCTCGGTGATAGTGGCGCCATCTTTTATTCCCTTTGCCTGAACCGTATCCTATCTAACTCACGCAAAATTATCCTAGTTCTGTCGCACTACACTGGTAATGCTTTTTTCTAATAACCTAAATACTGCGACTACGAATGAAAACTCCTTAACTCAGGATTTATCCCAAAATGGCGAAATCCTACTTGGTCTCGCTTGACCGTTGTATGAGCGTGCTATTTCATTTACTCGATTCCTCTGCAACCGAAAAGAATCGCTAAATATTCAAAAATGTACCTTAACGGTCCCTTTATTCCAGCACCATACTGATTCTCCTCGAAAAATTTCCAAAACTATTGAAATTCGCCCGCATTTTCCAAAATTTCCAAAAATTGACGGAAGTTATTTCGAAATAAGACGTGCAAAATAACCGAAATTCTAGCTCATGGATATTTAATTTCCTTCACGCAGCGAAAATGTTCAAAAAGCGAAAAATCCGCGATCACCCTAATTAACGTTGAGCCGCTCGTAATATACGCGATAAGTATTATCCAACCTCATCCTTAGTCGCATAATCAAATGGTCCAGCGTTTCAACGAGTTCGACTTATTCAACTGGTAATCCTCGTAAATTGCCGTATTTTACAATTCCTGGTAGACTTATGTTCCAAAAATCTCTTAATTAATAATGTGGATACGCTAGGGGAACCCTACCACAGCTTTTATCCCGTCCTGTGGACAAGTTTCCAAAATTTCCGAAAATTACCGAAAATTTCCAAAGCCGGATGCCCTAATGTCTATTACCAACTGTTACAACCCAGCGCTGCTGTTGGTTCCTCCCTTACGTCGATTGCGTAGCTGGGCCTCGATTCGTCGATTGTGAAATTCGTTGCTGTCGTTGACTCATTGAAACGAGTACACGCCAAGAGGGATTTGGTTTAAATGAACTAAACACTCGTTCAAAGGACACTCAACGTTTATTAATAATCGATGTTTAATAATTGTTTTGTTACTTCACACTTGTTTACAAATCAACTGTCAGGCTTTGCTCGCCTGACTTACCGACAATTTTTACAAGTCCGATTTCAGCCGAAATATTCCTAAGTTCTTGTACAATGAGTCGCAGGTTTATATTTTCAAGGAGCTTTTCGAGATTCAAAATCTGCCGTTTTTGCGCTCTGCAGCTATATTTATAATAAGTCCCCTAGGTGGGACTTTACCATCTCTCCATAGCCTTCAGCCAATCAAAGTGCTGACGTAATACAATTTTATGTTCTATTGACGAATAGGCAAATAGGTCATGCAGGACCGCCCATCGAAATTAAGTCGCAGAATGAGTCAGTCGATGATTGACATTTATAAACACTCTAGGATCAAATATCGTGATTCCTTGTAATGTTTATGAACATTACATCCGGTCGTTTTGGAGCTTAAGGCACGTTCTGTCACTATAAATAGCCTTATGAGTCATCTATAATCATAACAATGACGTAATCTCTCGCATTCCTAGCATTCTTGCACGCGTTTTACAATTCTGCGTCGTAATTACTGCTTGTAGTGTCGCAATACTATATTTAACGTCGCAATTGGAGACAGAGGAGCTACGTTTTACTTATTCGCATATCTATATACGCAGATTTAGAACTTACTCACGTTAGACTGACAATCTAACTACTGAAGATTCGAATTTTCGCGCTGTATTGGTCGGTAATTCAGACCGCGCTTTTACCAGCATATTTGGTTATGAGAGAAAGGGTGCTAGAACCCCTTATAAAGGGTTTCCCAATAAGGGTGATATGTTTTGAAATTGAAAAAAAAACACTGAATATTCATTCGGAATTGATCGAAATCTTTTTTATTATATTGGATATTCTATGCCATTTATGATTTAAACAATATATCGGCCAAATGTCCCCCGAGACTTGAGCCAAAAATGCGCCTCATCAGAAAAGATGATTTTTTGATGAAAATTGGGATCATTTTCAATTGATTCCAGAGCCCAATCCGCATACTCCCGACGCAAACGATGGTCATTAGGCTTCAGTTCTTGGGCCAGAATCATCTTATAGGGATGCAGGCCAAGATCCAATCGCAAAATACGCCAGGTAGTCATCCTGGACAGGCCCAATTCCTGAGATCGGCGTGGCACGGACAATTCACGGTTTTCCTCGATACTGGCCTGTACGGCGGCTATATTCTGTGTAGAACGTGCGGTACGCATACGATTTTTAGGCTTAGTATCCAATAGAGTAAATTCACTCTCCAACTTATCGATTATTCGACGAATTGAGAGCGCGGATGGAGCAGAATGACGACCATATTTTGCACGATATGCTCTTTGAACACCGAAAAAGCTTCTCGAATTTTGATAAAATAATTGGACAATTTCCAAACGTTGTGGAAGCGTGAAACTACTCATGATTAAATGGCAAACCTTACTGTTGACAACTGACAGCAGACGTCAAAAATTTCAGTTCAAATGAGCCCGATAGGGACATTCAAAATCATATCACCCCTATTGGGAAACCCTTTAGCTAGTATCGGAAACCGGCACACCGTTACACAACTTTAATCGCAGTAATTTATCAATCTTTTAAAATTTCCAACAAGGCTTTGAATTTTTCTGCAATTTCCAAAAAAGTACCTTCAGGTTCACTTCCGGATCTTCTTTATGCCTAAAAAAGGGTAAAAGAGCTGAAAATCGCGAAAATTCTCTATATTTCTTAAGTTCCCGAAAGTTACCGAAAGTTAGCGTGACGTGATTGAGTCGCATCAGAGAAGGTTCTCTTTCTCTTTGTAACACCTCGGAAACTAGTGTCTAACTCATGTAATCTTGACACAGTTTTCAGAGTCGTATCCTGGTAACCCCAATCTTCGCGGGAATCAAATTTTCCAATACATATCACTAAGAAGAAACAGATTGACATATGAAAAATACATAATTTCATAATAAAAATCCAATACATACAAATATAATCGAACTTTAAAATTTCTCACTCTCTACACATACCATTCACTCACCTGTCATTTTCAGTTACTCCTCTTTCAGATTCACACCAAAATTACATTTTATAAATTTTCATATTGTTAAAAGAAAGACAAGTTCTATTTTAACATCCCAGCGTCCCTTGTTGCGCACCAAGCCAACCCACGTTGGGCGCCAAAATTTTATGACGCGCCTCACCGCCACTTAGAGTAATGGCGGCCAGGCGACGCCACGAATTGGCGACCACGTGCCTCTCAACATTATCTATAGTGCGATATGAATGATTATTTTTTAAAAAATATAAACAAAAGGGCGCCAACCACCCAAAAGGAGTGATGAAGAAATCCCTTGCCCGTCTAGCTCGGCGTAGAGGGATTTCGTGGAGGCGAACTGGTGGTACAGTCACCATCGGGAGGCTTTGCTAACTAAAATAAAGAAACCCTAGCGGACCCGTGTGAGAGAACGGTCAAAGAATACTCTGACCGTTCTATTACCGTTCTATGACCTCGCATTATGACGGCTAAAAACGGTAAAAAAGACATTAAAAGCATTGCAATTATGATTCTGTGGCGAAATTTGGATTAGAAGGTGAAGCAATAAATACAATTATCTTATTTTTCAGCGATAAAAACTACAAAAACATAATACCTGTCACTGAAGGCGGCTTCAACTGCTCTCAGTAGCATTTTGCGCGCTAAATTTAAAAACAGAATTAAAGATTGAGAAATGCAAATGTGTAAGATAAATGAATTTAATAATGAACTTTACGTAATAAAAGTTGCTCAAATTAATTAAAGTTGCATGAATAATGTAAACAGTATTTTTTAAAGCCTCTGATGTTATTCAATTGTCATTTTTTACTTTTGTACATGATGCGACTTTACCGACCGCCGTAACAAATCAAACAAATCATTTGGATTAAGAAATGCAAATGTGTAAAATAAATTAATTTAATAATGAAATTTACGTAATAAAAGTTGCTGATATTAATTAAAGTTGCATGAATAATGTAAAGTCTCTGATGTCATTCAATTTTCATTTTTTACTTTTATGCATGATGCGAATTCATGGACCACAGTCACAAATCCTAAAAAGTATTTTCTAAAAAGTATTGATAAATGATTTGGGGTAATTCAAAATACGCAAAATAAAAGAAACAATATTTATAATTTGACATTATTTGTATTTGCATTATTTTGGATGATATTACCTCTAATATACAGATGTATATCCAATTGGAAATTGGAAGAACTTAAGATCATGTATCAACCATTACAGCTGACTAAATCAATAATATCAGTTTCCCCCCAGGATTCTCCCATAAAAATAAATTTTGTTATTTGAAAATTTAGGACATAATAAAGGTCATATTAGCGGATGTATGTAGACTTTAATTACTTTCAAACAATAAAAAATAATAATTCCTGTTTTACCGACACTAAAACTTATTTAATTGCTCAAAACTAATTAAAGTCTACAGCCATCAGCTATTGTGTCCTTTATTATGTCCTAGAGTTTCAGCTGAGAAAATTCATTATTGTTGAAAAATTTCGGGGGAATTGATATTATTGAGTCAACAGAATTATGTCGAATTTACAAAAGAGCACGGTATACCATTAAAATGAATACAAGTGCGTCTCCTAAAACTAAAATCATATAAATGTGCAATTATACATACAATATCATTCAATACGAGTAGAGTTATGTTATTTTTATGTTTTTTTAGGAGATAATTGTGAATTTATATATTTTAGTTTCTATGTACATTTTATTTAAAATTACATTTCCCATTGATTTAATAAAATTAAGTTAGTTCTCACATCAAATTGATTAAGAATCTAATTCTAAATAAGATCTATATATATATCTATATATATCTATATATCTATATATTGAATAGCGTGCTCTTTTATAAATTCAACACTCTTCTGGAATGTAATTATTTGTTCCACGCAAATTGCTGTTCCATTCACGGAAGAGGCTATCTTCCGTTGCTTTTTGGTTAACTTGACATTCGTGTCTCGTTACATGAAATTGTATTGATTTCCTTTAATTGTCCTATTCCTATTCATTTTCCAATGAATTCTTTCCTTCATCACAGAAGATATCCTTGATTAATCCCTTCATTGTTTCCTAGAAATAAGTATTACTTTAGTAGAAGTTCAATCGTTTTTTTTCAGTTTTTCCTGTTCAACTTTTTCTATTACTATTTGGTGTTTTTCGTTTTTTATATTCATAGTTTTAAGAGATATTTTGGCGGCTCTTGATCGCTTCGGAAGAAGTTCAATCGTTTTTTCAGTTTTTCCTGTTGAATTTCTTCTCCCACTGTTCGGTGTCTAATACGCTGAAAAATGGATACTACAGTGGTACCAATTGAAGAGTTATGCAATATTTCAGTTCCGAATTCACGAATGAGTGACGAAGACTTATGCGCTCTCCTATTGGATCAAGTTCGGGAACGTCATCCTGTTGCAGATGATCAAGTCAAAACAGTCACTGATAAACTATTGCGTTACTTCATCCATTCTTTTCGGAAGAATTGGAAATTGTGCTTTCACGATGGAGCCTTGTTCCAAACCAGATATGCTGAATTGGATTCGGAAGAACATCACAATAAAAATGACTGAAACGATGATTGGTAGACGATCTCGAGAAGATTTTGAAGACAGCTCGAAGTCGACTAAGAAAAGGAAAGTGAAATCCATTCATGAGAATTATTCTGCGATTGAAATCCAACATGCTTTCCTTAGTAGTTTGAGAGCAGATGGAAGAATCAAATTGGCAAATAAAATAAGTCAACTCTTGAATGAACCAGAAGAAAATAAGGCTTTGACGAGTACAGTAAGATGCCAAACTTTCAAGGCATCAATATGAAATCATTCGCTTGCAAGCGAAGGAAAAAAATGCAGACATTTATGTTCCTTACAGTAATCTGATGGATACAAAGAAAAGATGCTATCCTTCTGATTCGGCAATGACAATCAATGACAAAGGTGCCACGATCAAACTACAACCACTTCTAGATCATATAGTAAATCGTTTGTTGCTGATTCCCGAAATTAAAACTTGTGTATTGGAAGAGAATATCAAATCGCTGAAACTTTCCTTGAAATACAAATCAAAGCACGTATAAGCAAAAGCTTCCTGGAGGAATGGCATCTGATGGTAGCCTTTTCATGGTCTCAATGGTACCCATCATGTTGGAGTCAGAATCGAAAGAGATCTGGAAAAATCCTCACCCCGGATCTACAAAATTATGCACACCATTAGCGTATCAATACGCTAAAGAAACACCCGAATTGACGAGGTCTGAGATCGATCGAATTAAAGAAGAAATAAAATGTCTTAGGCCAACCAAAATCGCCTTCGGAAAATTCAGATGCCAGGTCAATCATAAGATACTACTTACTATGTTGGATGGGAAAGTAGCTCAGAATCTAACGAAAACGCCCAGTGCAGCAAGTTGTCACTTATGCAAAGCCAACCCTTCGGAGATGAACAAATTGGATAGAGTGATGCAGAAGCATGTGAATAAAGAGGATTATGAGCTTGGTCTTTCACCACTCCATGCTAAGATACGTTTCATGGTTCTCATCCTCAACATAGCGTATCATTCAGCATTTCGCCTTTGGCAAGCGAGAACAGCAGAACAAAAAAGACTTGTAAAAGAGGCCAAATTGAGGATCCAGAAAGAATTTCGGGAAAAAATGGGCCTGATAATAGACGTTCCTAAACATGGCGCTGGAAACTCAAATGACGGGAACACAGCACGTAGATTCTTTAGAGGTCCTGAACTTACATCGAAAATCACAGGTGTTGATGTGAATATTAATATAATTAAGTAATACATAAATTATATCTAATTATACAATCGAAATTATAAAATAGAGTTTCTTCTCGGGTATAAGGCAACATTGAAAAAAATTTCATTCAAATAAAATACTCAGAAAACTAATACGTAATATTATTCACATATGAATTTCATTATAAAACTGTGAATAAAAGGTTTCAGTATTCAAAAAAACCAAAATTACATCTAAATTTGTATACGAAATTACATTTCACGATTTCTCTTATATAAAATACAAATATAAAATATTCATTTCAAATAAAATAGTTTAAAAAAAATTTTATAGTACGTGAATCAACTATATCAATTAAGAAATTAAGTGGAAAATATTTTGTTTAAAAAAAATAAGAAATAAGAAATTAAGGTTGAAAATCTACATTCATAATTACATGGTGATAATAGATAAAAATTCTATACGATGTTGTTAATAATGGGCTTTAGGGTCCAGAAATGATAAGTCAGGAAGTCACATACTTTCAAACATTTCGACTCTAATCTGAGTCCTCATCAGAGATCTTTATTTCTAAAATTTTAAAACAGTGGATAAAATATTGCACAAATGAGCTTTATTTTAAAATAAACTTTGGTAATGTAAAAAATGTAAAAAAATGTAAAATATAGTGAGAAATTTTACATATAATTTTACAGAAAGCATCGGTAAATTATCTAAAAATTTCCTTAGGAATAACAATAGAACTAACAATGAACTAAAAAATTTAGGCAGAATTTCAGGAAATTCTGTTACTTTTTAGTAAATTTATGAAAAAAATTTTTTTTTTAAACTTCAGTTCCAAAGTGTTGAATATTCTGTATATCTTTCCCTGGAAATACTGATACTTGTAATAGAAATAATTTTACGTTTTGGTAACTGAATTTCAATGCACTTACATGCAACTGAAAATTCATCCACATGCAAATGAAACTCGGTTACAGTGACGCAATTTTATGATAATTTTATAAAAGTTCTGTTACAGTTTGGTAGTTTTTAAGATACATTTTTTGAAAATTCAGTTGAGATCCATATAATATTAAGAGAACTTTTTTTTATCTATATATATATATATTTGTATATATATAAATTCAGTACATTTCCAAGAATTTCACATAATCTCAAAAATGTTTATATTAGGCGAATGTTTTTCAGATATCAATAAAATTCCATAGTCAATAAATGTTTAGAATTTCAAGTTAAGTTAGGTATTGATTGGAAATTTAGTAGCTTTGTTAGTTGACTATTTTAATCATAAAATTCTTCATTTTCGTAGATTTTTCAATTTTTTAATTAAAAATCTATGCATAGGCCACAAAAACGTGAGGTGAAAATTTTATATCATCAGCTACAATAAAACAGTAATTTTAATTTTATTGTGGTAGGGCCCTAGCTGTTCTGCCCTGTCAGTAATTAGGTGCTGATGCACTTTTTCAAAAATTTGCGATAAGACGAAAGCGAAAAAATAGAAGAAGATATATTTGGGATGCTTAATTAACGTGAGTCCCCTTGCCTCTCACATAACTCAAGGCACATAAAAAGGAATACACTTTTGGTCACTTGTAAATGGATGCTAATAGATGTCTTTTACCAAGATATTAAACATGATAGATAAAATCAATTAAACAATTTTTTGGAAGTGCAGGGGTTTGAACTCGCATATGCTGCGTATCAGCCAATTACCTTCACCATTCTAATAAGATCGTTAATAAATACTATTAATTTACGGACATTATATAATTAGGACGACATGTTTGCCCAAATTTCTGAAAAATGATTATTTATACATTGCATTCAGAGAAATATTTTTCAGAATTGGCTACAATCTTGCATACAATTTTAAAGTGACATGTTTGATAACATGTTTGCTATTATATTGACCCAAATTCATAGAATTATTTTCATTTCTCATTATTTTGGCATAGGGTCAGATTCTTTTTATTTTCTTTGAATAAAATTTTCACTATTAGGTACAAAAATACTCAAAAATTAAGCAAGGCAAACGTTTCGGCCACATATGGGGGCCCTCTTCAGTACCATAAATTCAAAGATTAATTCAAAATTTCTGTAAAACGCAGATAATTAAAATAAGCATTATCATAGAATTAAAAAACTTATCTCATAGCTTGCAATTCAAAATGAAGTAGTCCAGTATGCAGCATCACGATCATTCTGTGAGAGATTCCGGTAACAAAGTTTCCACGTAAAGTTTTTAAAAATGTAAACCTTGTTCGCGTTTTGCCATTGATTACCAATTTGGCATCGTTCTTTAATAAAAAAAATTTTTCAAATTGCGGTCGGTTCGTGTGAAAGTTTTTTATGTTTTCCGCGGTTTATTTGTTATACGGTTTTTTATTCACAGTGAACTCTAAATATTTTTTCAATTCGTGATGCTGCATACTGGACTACTTCATTTTGAATTGCAAGCTATGAGATAAGTTTTTTAATTCTATGATAATGCTTATTTTAATTATCTGTGTTTTACAGAAATTTTGAATTAATCTTTGAATTTATGGCACTGAAGAGGGCGCACATATGTGGCCAAAACGTTTGCCTTGCTTAATTTTTGAGTATTTTTGTACCTAATAGTGAAAATTTTATTCAAAGAAAATAAAAAGAATCTGACCCTATGCCAAAATAATGAGAAATGAAAATAATTCTTGCATACAATGTTATACATTATATAATGAGAACTATTATTTTTCGCTTTCGTCTTATTAAAAATTTTTGAAAAAGTGGATCTGCACCTAATTACTGACAGGGAAAAACAGCTAGGGCCGTACCACAATAGAATTAAAATGTCTGTTTTATTGTAGCTGATGATTCAAAATTTTCACCTCACGTTTTTGTGGCCTATGCATAGATTTTTAATTAAAAAATTGAAAAATCTACGAAAATGAAGAATTTTATGATTAAAATAGTTAACTAACAAAGCTACTAAATTTCCAATCAATACATAAGTTAACTTGAAATTTTAAACATTTATTGACTATGGAATTTTATTGATATCTGAAAAACATTCGCCTAAGATAAACATTTTTGAGATTATGTGGAATTCTTGGAAAATTCTCAGTAAAATTTAAAGTCAATAAATATTTGAAGATTTGAATCAATATATTAATTAAAACATGTTTCGGTTTTATAAATTTGATCAAATGCATCAATTAGAAAATGTTGCCTATGTGTAAAGCATTGCTTTTTTTCATTGAAGAGTCTATGCATATAAGCCACTAAAACGTAAAATAAGAACATTTTTATCTATTATCACCATGTAATTATAAATTTAGATTTTCAACCTTAATTTCTTATTTCTTATTTTTTTTAAATAAAATATTTTCCACTTAATTTTTTAATTGATATAGTTGATTCACGTACTATAAAATTTTTTTTAAACTATTTTATTTGAAATAAATTTTTTATATTTGTATTTTATATAAGAGAAATCGGGAAATGTAATTTCGTATACAAATTTAGATGTAATTTTGGTTTTTTTGAATACTGAAACCTTTTATTCACAGTTTTATAATGAAATTCATATGTGAATAATATTACGTATTAGTTTTCTGAGTATTTTATTTGAATGAAATTTTTTTCAATGTTGCCTTATACCCGAGAAGAAACTCTATTTTATAATTTCGATTGTATAATTAGATATAATTTATGTATTACTTAATTATATTAATATTTTATTTTTCAAACTCCAATATCATATTTTATCATTCTTCAATATATAATATTCTCGACATAATTTTGTAATTGAATTATTTGATTTGCATAGCTAACAAATATAGAAATTGATATTTCGTTTTGAAACTTTGAAAATTTATTGAGTTTAAATTTCAATAGAAAATCATTTTTTAAGTCTTTAAATTATCCTAAAATTCAAAATAAAATGTTTAGATATTCATTTTAAGTGAATGTTTTCAAAAATATCAAAGAAAGAAAGGTAATATCTTAAATGATATATTTGTAGATTTTAAATTTGTCGTCTGCTTCGCGCCACTTTGACACGAAGTCGACAGAAACATAATTTTCGATCTTGGCTCTACAGACGAAAGCGTGAAATCGAAGCGAGGAAGTGGGGGACACACCGACACGGCGCGCTTGATTGTGTGTGCTCCCACATGGGAGCGTGGTGGGGGCCGCCAGCTCCCACGATCTGGGATCACTGCTTTCAGCTTCGACTGCTCTTTTTTACATTCTCATCATGGATGAGAAGGTATTGGTTTTATGTGAAAAATGACTCGAAATTTTCATCAAATCTTTACGTTTTGAGACCCCCTGAGTCAGAGAAATGGGTTTTTACGAAAGTGTCTGTCTGTCAGTCTATCTGTCTGTCCGTAGTATGTCGTGTGCGGCATAACTCTCGATAGAATTATCAGATTGAATTGAGCTTTGACACACTTTATCCGAGCAGAAAAAGTAAGGACAAGTTCGTTAACCAGCCACATCCAATCAAAATTGAGGGATTGAGCACTACTTTTGTGTTTTTGGAAATAAATCTTTGAAAAAATCAAAAATTTCAATACTGGTTTTTGATAGTGCTCATAAATCTCTACAAATTATCCTGATAACATTTTTTGATTAAATTAAAATTAGAAATGTTACAGCATATTCAAATTCGAAAAAAGTCAACATCAAAATTCCATTTTCCAGTTAAATTATACGAGATACGAAAAAACGTTGTAATACAATATTATTTTCTACATAAAGACCTACAAATTTGAACTGTAACATTTTTTCATAAGAAGCATATTTTTCTTTTTAATTCAAAAAGAACTATTGAAAATCCAAAATTCAATTTTTTAACAATCATATGTGAAATACGAAAATAACGTAAGAATACAAAGTTGTTCGTTTCAAAAAGATCTACAAATTTTGTCTCACACAGTTTCTGATAAAACATATATTTTTCGTTTCAATTCCAAAAAATACGATTAAAATTCAAAAATTCCATTTTTTCGACAAAATATGTGAGATAAAAAAAAACGTTTAGATGGAAAATTGTTTGCCTAAATGAGGTCTAAAAATTCTCATTAAGACTTTTCGGGACAGGATGTATATTTTATGTATTGATTTTTAATATTAAAAAAATTTGATTTTTTTCACCAAAATATGTGAGATACGAAATAAGCGTTGTTCTGCAAAATCGTTTCCTTAAATAAAGTCTACGAATGTTTTTTCTTTTTGAGAGATTTGGAAGAAAATAAATTATTTTAATCATGTAATTTATTAAAAAGTTACTGAAATGTATACAGAAAATCGAGCGCGAAGGGCGAGCGCCACGATGAGAATGTGTTCCTTAAGGCTGATAGAGCCTTAAGTAAATTGAATTTCCTGTTTCATTCAAATTCAAAAAGAAATTGAGTGACTTTGAGAAAATGTGTAATTCACATCATCTGTAATATTATTATAAAATTGGTTTGAGCTCCAGTATCAAATTATAATAAATAAACTTAAGTGTATGCGAAGAGCACAAGACCGAGCGCGAAGCGCGAGGTCCAGAAAGAACGGAGCGCGAAGCGCGCGATGAGAATGTGCCCGCCAAGCGGGCAGATTTTTTTCTATTATCTTTCTGTATTTCGAAGTGACAGTACGAACACTACTAAACTGGACGAACACACAAGACAGAACGGCGTTTCTCCTCACGGCTCAGCTTCACGTTCCACGTTCCATGGCCGGGAAGTGCTGCCATCTCATGTTCTTTACCAAACCCTCTTATTATGGAACTGGCCGCCCCGCACCCCTCTCATCGCTATTAATTTACTTGTAATATTCATTTATTGATTAAGATCTACTCCCGGCCAGAAAACTGACAATATGGAGGAGTCTTCTTTCATTTGGTTCTTTTGTTACCGATTTCCAGTCAATCTACAGCGTGATAGGCAGAAGTCGAGCGGCGAACGGTCATTTACTTCATTGGCTGGCCGCCATTACCCTAATTTAAAAAAAATTTCAGTCAGCAAAGTTACATGTCCAAAGTCGGTTTTCAAAACAATTCAGATCGATCGGTGAGAAACTACGGTAACAACATCCTCAAATAAAATTTCCGGTCGGTTTGATTGCAAATCTCTAAGTTTTTTTTTTATTTTATCCGGTTTTTCATACGCAGTGAACTCTACATATTTTATTAATTTGTGTTGTTGCATACTGGACTTCTTCATTTTGAATTGCAAGTGATGAGATAAGTTTTTGAGTTCTATGATTATCCTTATTTTAATTATCTCGTATGTTGACGTTGGCATGTAGAATTGTTTTAATTCTTACCCAAATAATATTGCCAATATTAAATGTAAAAGAAATTCAAGATAGAGCAAGTCTAAAACCATCTACCATATAGTTTATTTACTCAAAACTGAAAAGTCCGATAAAAATTCATGAAAAAATCTCAATCACCAATTACAAAGAATTGGGTACACTCCAAAGTCAAAATTCGCATGGATACAAAGACAAAAAAGCAAAAGTCTTCAGTTCTGAGCAGATCAACTTGTTTTTGCAAACTGCCCCGGATGAAACTTATCTAGCAATACAAGTTAGAAACAAGCTCACACGACCAAAATTCTCAAAAAGCAACAAAATAATTGTATAAAAATTCTACAAAACAGTATACAAATGAAAAAGAAAAAAATATATTTTTAGTAGTACAATATAAATATGTATTGAATTACATTTTTTTTATTTACATTGCATAAAGGAAGAAAACTCCCAAATATCCGTAGTTGAATACAGACGGACTTGACAGAAATAAAGAAAACAGGAGTAAATTCATGCGAAATAGTACAGAAAAGAACCCATGTTTTAGTTTTATAAATCCTACTTTTTGATTGGAATTTGATAGAATTTATTATTTTGTTTCTAATAATATGCAAGTTGCTAAAATTTGGTTCAGTTATAAAAAGAGACATTTGGTCTGATCAATTACTGCATGAATTCGTATATGATACTCAGCTATTGTACTCTAAAATCGCTATGACATTCAACATTTATCTTTTGCTGCATTTTGCACGTAATGTTTAAAATTGGGGATCCCTGTACAGGTATTTTGCATTCGCGTTTGAGGCAGGAAATCTTAATTTATAGAGGATTGTTCATGCTGCAGTAGGTGCATGTCAACAAATCTGTCGCAAAATCATTTCGAAATGGACGAAAAGTAGAAACTCGGAATGCTTTCGGAAATCGGCGTAAGATAGTAAAAAGAACTACCTCGAATAAAGTTGCCGAGATAGCCGTCATACTTCAAACACCAAGCGGAGACTTTCCAACGGACAGTAATTATTTTTATATCTATTTATCGAACCCAGAACAGACTATTTTGAGCCGGTAGGTTTGCACAAATGTAAACACAGCCATGAATTTTGAAAAAAAAAACATAATGCGATGTGATACAAAACAAATCTACGCAGTCTAATTTTGGGGAAGGTTCCCTACTCCCAAAAATAATGTGTTTTAGATATTCTGGACTTTAATTGTGTCATTGAGTATGAAGTTGGAAGTTTCTTATGTATGAATTTTAACATTTATTGAAATATTTTTGACACTTTGCATTGGAATTTGTTTTTACTTTGTACATTGTGGATCTACACTATTATTCTCTCGACTAAGCTTTGAAAATAATCATCTTTTGTATAGCATTTTGTGAAACCATGGATAAGTAAAAAATTCGTGCAATCTTAGAATATGAGTTTCGTTAATTATCAAATATTAGTCCAAATTGTAATTTAAAAAAAAAATTTGAATATGAGCTAGTCCAGAGCGTCTCAAATCGAAAGAGGGCGTGAGACCATGTACGATGAGGTTCTAACGGCGTTCTCCTGATAAATCGATACAGAAGAACTACCCTGAAGTGTTGATCTATTATCTGCTGTTACACGTAGTGTCTCACCTTTAGGAGGTCCTGAAACCAAAGTGATTCTTTGGGACAAATTTTGATTCCCATTTTTTCAGGAGGTCCCCTACCTTAATTAGATTGATTAATTACAAGTCATTTAGCCCTTTATTTACGCGATTTACTAGGGTATTTATATGCGTATTGATAGCACATGAATTCGTGCTTATAATTATGTTGTTTTCGTTTGTATAGAGCGTATTAACCAAGCTGTAAATGCATAGATAAAAATTCACGTATGTTAGAAGAAGAACGCGTACCGTCGATTGAAAAGGGATAATATGTCTCCGCTAGACGCGTTTCGCCCAGTGGGAAATCGTTCCATGCGTCTTCGTATTCGCGTTCTTAGAAGTTTTGAATCTGTATATGGACTAAATCTAAGTTTATTCTTTCTGATTATAGATTTGAAATGATCAGGAAACATGCAATACCGAGATTAAAATAAAAAAATCAATTTATAAATAGAATAGTGGTAAAATTAACACAAAATTTTGGAATTTGACATTGAAAACACCACAATATCATCTACTATCAAACCCAACAGAAAAACGTAATAGATCAATAGAAACATCAATTAAAGCATATTTAGAAAAAAATCACAAATGTGATGAATATTTAGATGACTTATAATTGGCCATTGGAGCTAGTGGGACTGTCCGTCATCTCATTCCTCGAATCGAAGTCGAGATTACTGATATAGAACCCGGCACAGAAGTTGAAGACACCGAAGCCGCTGTAAAAAGCTTTTTCGAGCATGCGCCGGAGTTGGAGCTCGGGGTTTCTCCAACAAAGAGTCCATACAGATTGCAGGGTCCGTAGGAAAACGACAATAAATCGCTGCCAGAAGTAATGCCTAACGGCGGTTCCGGGGTGGGATCTCATGACCTAGAGACAGGGAGGGAGTTTTGGTGAGTAGGGCTTCGAGAAGCAGCAGAGTCCCACACAAATATTATATATATACTGCAACAAATATTATATAACAAAAATGTTATTATTATCGGAGGATCACTAGTCACGTATCAGATAGGATACGTTGTCGACAGGTGTCCTCGTAGGCAATTTTAAACTCTTATATCGCAAATAACGCAAATGAATTCAATATTTAAAGAATTTGAAAATCTTTCTGTGGAAAAAAGACGCTTTTGACTGCGCTGGGATTCGGGCCCCAGGTCTTTCGATTGCAGGTCGACTGCTCTATCCACTGAGCTACACAGGCGTCCGACATCTCCTTCTCCACAGGAAGATCTTCTTATATCACTTAGTGGCTCAGCCTTGCGGCTGTAAATGATTCCAAATTAATTAGTTGAGTGAAATTTTTGTCATTGCCTACATTATCGGAGGATCACTAGTCGCGTGTGAGATAGGATACGTTGTCGACAGGTGTCCTCGTAGACAATTCGACAAAATCGACCTGGGCTCGAATCCCAGCGCAGTCGAAAGCGTCTTTTTTTCTACAGAACAATTTTTAAATTCTTTAAATATTGAATTTATTTGCATTATTTGCGATATAAGAGTTGGAAATTGTCTACGAGGACACCTATCGACAACGTATCCTATCTGATACGCGACTAGTGATCCTCCGATAATGTAGGCAGTGACAAAAATTTCAAACTCAACTAATTAATTTGAAATCAGTTACAGCCGCAAGGTTGAGCCACTAGGCAATATAAGGAGATCTTCCTGTGGAGAAGATGTCGGGCACCTGTGTAGCTCAGTGATTAGAGCAGTCGACCGGCAATCGAAAGACCTGGGCTTGAATCCCAGCGCAGACGAAAGCCTCTTTTTTCCACAGGAAGAATTTCAAATTCTTAAAATATATATTATTATTATTAATATTACTATCACCGCTATAATGTAAAAACTAATGTAATTGTCATTGCCATTATTATTATTTTAGAGATTCCACAGGAACACCGGCCTCGTTGTCAAAACCGCGTATACGAACAATGTCAAGTACAGCGGTGATTTTAAATTAAAATTTCAAAAACAAAGACAAGAGACAATGGTAACAAAGACAAGAAAATGTAGAAAAAGGGTGAAAGACATGAATATGAATAAAATGAAATCGAAACATCAAAAATGTTAAGGATTAATTATTTAACTTCGTGCTTTAGCTGACTATATTTTGAAATTTTGTTTTTACTAGAACGTATGGGTAGTAAGGTTTTCAATTTTGTAGTAGTCCTAGGTTCAACGCTATCTGTTGGTGAATAATCCCACACACATCATTGTGCCTGCGTGTTTACTCTCTTTGAGCCAAAATTCTGCAACCGTAAATGATGTCTTCGAATTCTTCCGGCTCCGGAAATAGTTCGCATCTACGGAGCCACAAGTTGGAAGCCTCTTTATCCACGTTTGGTTGATCTTAAACCAGGGGGTGTTGTCCATGAAGGGATTTTTTCCGCCACTCCATAGTAAGTTGCTCTGGAGTGGGATGCCTGATACATTGTCAATTCAGATTAGCTAGGTGTAGGGGTGTATAGCCATTGTCCTCTCTACAGATGTTAATGTAGGGAGGCGAACAGTTGGCGAACATGTAAAATACCCCTACCCCCTTTCAAATGTGGTGAAACCATTCTCCCAATCGCGAAATTTCTGTGATGCATTTAGTGCCCAGTCCTATCGGTGCAAATGATTCTGTTGATACCCTGAATGACGATGTTAGACCCTTCAATGAGCCCGAAGGAGTATGTGAGAAGTGAGATCGCATAGGTGTTAATAGCCTTGATCTTGTTGGCTAAATTGAGACTTGTTCTTAAAATTGAAAACAAGCTTTTGGAAAATGACTCCAAAAGACGCTCTTTCATTGCAGTTTGTAGGGTGCCCCTTAACTGCAAGACTCTTAAGTACTTATAGGAGTACTTCTCGGTCATCGTTTCTATGAGAGCCTCATCCTCATGTCCCAATTGCATATAAATCTCATTCCTCACCAAATGTACTTTTCGACACTTTTCAAGTCCAAATTCTATACCGATGGCATTAGAAAATTGCAGAGTGATATAAAGGATACTCTGCAGTTTTGTTCCTGAGCTGGCATACAACTTCAGATCATCCATGTAAAGAAACTTATTCCTTCCAATACTATACCCATAGGACGTGTAAGTCAGTGTCCTACTTAACAGGTTGAGAGCCAAACAGAACCACATTGCACTAAATGAGTCCCCCTGAAAGATGCAATTCGTGATGTGCAAGAATCTGGTCACCCCCGGTTGCCCACGATCAAAATACTTTATCCTTGTCTCCAAAACGGGCATCGGATGTCCAAAAAAGCGGATCATACGAGGTCAGATCTTGTATGCCTTAAGGATGTCAATTAGATACTCGTGAGGAACCGAGGGAGAAGCTTATTTCAGTCAACATACACCATGTGCAAGTTACGTTGATGTTCTTTGTCTTGCAACACTGCGATTCTATCGATTCTGACTAGATCCTTGCAACCTTGGGACTTACGACAGCATCCCTTCTACTCTCCTGTGAGGAAATTATTTAACTCACAATGGGCGTAGACTTTATCAGAGATTATAGCGGCGAAGAGCCTGTAAATAATCAGAAGACAGGCTATCGGTCTAAAGTCTGAAGGACTGCGGGCATCTGGTTTCTTTGGAAGCATATACGTGATTCCTTCCAGCATAAGAAAGCGTAAGTTCTGGTTTGTTAATGATGTTCTGCATGCACGTGGCCAATGCAGAATGCACTCATGTCAGGTGTTTGTACCAAAAGTTGTGCACTATGTCCGGTCCACGTGCTCTCCAGTTTTGCACCCTCGTCAAAACTCTGGATGTATCGCAGGCTGTGATGCTAGTAGCTTCCATCTCAGGGACGCCAGATACTCGCTTCTTCTCGAGTATTAACCACGCTGCTTTCAAATTGCTTTTTTTGGTTTTACCCGAGATACCTGACTAATAATGTGCCATGTCTTCGACTTGAGAAACCTCAATCTATTCGTCTTGCAATTGTGCTCTACTTAATTCAGGGTAAAACCGCTTCTCATCCCTTTCGAAGAACTTGTTTTCCTCCTTTCTCGCACTAGCTCTCTTCTATCACTGCAGTCTTGAAGACAGAACGCATAGTCTTTGCGGAATCTATCACTTTGTCCACTTCTGCAGGCGTTGTTGCATGTCCCTTTCGACCTTTTAAAGACGAATCTTCCATGGCGGATCATTCCTTGTGTGTGAGCGAATGGTTTCTGGCAAGGCATTGTTTTTTATACAATGGTAAAATCTTGCTGTTCAGATGACCAACTAGTGCAAGCAAGTTCTTAGAAAACTTAAGTTTTGGGAAAGAATGTCTTGACCATGTTTCTACCTCTCCAAATTCCTGTAGAGCTTGATTGAAGTTCCTCTGAAGACGTTGTAGTTTTTCTGGAACTGCGATGTTTTCTTTGCGAAGAGCGTGTGCACGGCGACAAAGTCCCAAAGGATGTGGATAAACCACCTCTCCGGAAGCATCGTGGCCACAACCCACGCTCCTCTCCATCTCCAATGTCTTCTATTACAGGCTCCACAATCTCCACATTCGCGTCATTGTTAAGAGTTGTGACGTGGTAAATTACGTTGAATTTTTTTACCTCGACCGACAATGACAGGATCGAGTCCAAAACCACCTTTTTTATAAAACAGTGTGTGGCTCTCCTCACTGTGCTGGTACTTGGCGCGAATGCGAGAGAGCGTACCGAGGTGTGGGAGAGAAGAAGACGGAGGCTCTATTGTTCCACTCTCGCCTGAGAGGTGGAAGAACATGCCGTCGCCAGATGACGGTCAAGTAAGCGCCATTTTTGGGAATGAGATTTTTCGTTGTTCGAATAAAATATTATATTTTATAAAATCTCATTCCCTTCTATCGCAGGGCGTGTAACAAGTTTACATTTATTTTAAAACAGTAAGTATTAAATTTCAAAGAATGTGCGTTATTTTGGGACTCTGAACTATCTTAGCTTTTCGCGTTGTCGTATACAAAACTATAATACCAATTGTTCGAATTCACATGTAAATGTGCACACATACTCATGCACAGATGCATGAATCCGCATGTATATATTGTAACCTTATTTTTACTTTTAATGATAGACTATAGATTCAAGAAGGTTAAGGTTAGGTTATTTTAGGTTAGGTTAATTTTTCCCAACCAACTCTACCACTCACTCAATAGGTTCACTTTTCAATATTTATTAGTCAAGAACTTATTTACAAAATCCGGGATAATCTACTTTTACCCCGGGCAACCTAACCCTATTACAAAACCATTCCCGAACGCAAAATTAATTCCGGTTAATATTACTGAGTTGAGCGCCAGGTTATTTTCTTCAAAATAACCAAAATTTCCTTTTTAAATACAGCGTAATATTAATCCCTCGGCCCACTCATGAAGGGTCACCCTGTAGCTTCGGTTACGAGGGTACCAAATACCGCGGAGAGCGCGGGGTAAGGAGCAGCGTCACTGCTCGCGATCACGGACACTTTATAGTTCGATGATGAAATTTATGGTTCGTGGGCGCAAGAAACCGTGCCCTTAAAACGACCTTGCGGGTTCAAATCAACGATATTCGCGAACACTGAATTTAATTGAATGAACCATAGTCTGCCGCTTCGGAAGTCTCGTGGCGAGGTGTTAGCGTCGCACACCACCCGAGTTTACAGTTCGCTTCATTTACTAATATTTAGAATTCAAAACACAGAGAAAGAAGATCAAAGTCTACCTGATATTCGTCGACGCCCTCGCCAGCATCCACGGCTTGCCATGCTTAATGGTATTTTACAATTTTCTTTTTTTTTTAAAAAAGGCCTTGGCTCACTTGGACCACCTTGCCACTAGAAACGCCGAACAGAGAATGAATAAATATGGCGAGATCCGCTGGCGTGCTCGCGAAACCGGAAGACGGTGGCGCTTACAAAGCTTACGGATACTATCGACACTTACGCTGAGTTCATATTCGGGAGCAACAGATGGCGAAGGTACGCCGATCTTTAGCGCCGCCACGTGGCGATTACCGGGATTAACCTCTTGGCACAGGTTAGTTTGTTGACAACCTGTCAACAAAGCGACGGCGAACTCCTTCCTTGGTGTTCTTGAGCTCGCGTAGGTGTGTGAAAACAAACATAAAAATAATAAAGATTAAAATCCAGTGTTGCATGTGATGGAAACACTTGGTCTGGCAGATAGGAATAGGTTCCCCGGGAGTCTAACCTCTCCCCTCAGGTAACCTGTCATTAGAATTTATAAACAAAGAAAAGAAACATAATTATAAGTGAAAGTCAGGAGCCTCCCGAGCACATTACGCTCGACCCCTGACTTCCGACTGTCACAGACAGCCTCGGGCATGATTCTCTGCTCGAGGTTTTCCAACAATTAAAGACTTTAAAAAAAACAATCTTTGTGCGTGGGAAAGTACCACGTCACAATATATAAATAGATATATATATATGTATTCTTGTGGAATATATTTTCAGTGGAATCTAGAGATTAGTGTTTGGCAGCACTTCAAATATGTAGTAGAGAAGCTGAAAACAATTCAAACACCTTGCACTTACTTTTAGCGTTACCCGAAAACAACGACGTGGACGGAGTAAGTTCTGTTTCCTTTTAACGATTGATTACAAAAAAGACTCACGCTAAATTATAAACTTCAAAAGAATAGAACTCGATCACAACACAACTAACCAAAACATAACTTCAATGTAAGTATCCTTTTTTCAATGGCTGATTATCAAACAAAAAACATACAAAAATCGCATTATCCCTAAAGCAGCTTAAATATTAAAAAGAAGGTCAGTAAAGCTTAATATTGTACAAAATTTTGAAAGAAGTTGAAATTCGTGTCTTGAAGCCAACGGAGTCAACTTCGCAAAATTACTGAATGATATAATTACAGTAATGGTGAGAGGCAAGGGGACTCACAATAAAAAGCACCCCAAACGTGAAAGGCAAAGAGATTCACAGTAATCAAGCACCCCGTACGTAAAAGACAAGGAAACTCACGATAATCAAGCATCCCACAAGGGAACAGAACTTACTATGTCCACGTCGTTGTTTTCTGGTAAGGCTAAAACTAAGTAAAAGGTATTTAAATAGTTTTCAGCTTTTCTACTACACTTTTGCTTATTATCTACTTGCTAAAGTTATCTTAAACATTTATTATTTCCAAGTACCTCTGAAATTTGAATAAACAGCTTCTGAGCATTTTTTAACTATTTGACTTTTCGAATCTGCTGGCAAAAATAGGGGTTTCCATTTTAAAAAATGGTCTCGACTTTCAAATGACCTCGAAAATTGATCTGGAGGTCAAGGTCATGAGTGCAGATAAATGAGCCCTACTGTCCTTGACAATTTTGGTCGAAACCATTTATGCATAAATTTCTATTGCTTATATTAATAATGTAAAAACAGTATAATATAAACAAGAATATAATAACATGCATTCATGTAAGTGCATGTAGATGTTTACGTAGTAATCCTCATTATTTATATTAATGACGCGGTACGATATAATGTAATCCAGAATATAATTATGTAATTATGTATAATATAATATATTAGGTGCGTAACTAAGTTCCCGCTGTTTGTCAATAGATGGCTCCAGCAGTAAGTGCTTGTGATGATTGCTGATTTCGTCACCAGAGCGCGTTTTTAAACTGGAGGGGATTTTCAAATTATGCTCAGAATCAAAAGGTTAAGTAAATTAAAGTAAAATAATATTGTTTTATTTTATTTTAATAATGAAGTAAAGAAATTTATTTTAAGAGATTGGCTAGACTTAGGAGTGAATCGACGTGAATAACATTCTTGTTTATAATTATGTACATTGAATGAGAGTTATTATGCTGGTTGGGAAGAGTGCGATTAGCCTTTCATTAAATTATTATGAGTTCTTAAGAAATAGTTATTTTTGTTAGTAGTAGGCTTTCTTCAAAGACTTCTTAAATATTATTATTTGCATCGTAGAAATTTCAACTTAATCTAAGGTCCTAAGGTTTCATATAACTGTTTATTTAGGAATGAACCAGGCGACTGGTTGTCGCGACTAACGTTCAATAAATTAAACATATCAAGTTTTATATTTGACAGGATATTTTCCTGTGAAACTTATCAATTTTATCGACTTAGATTTCTAGCGAATTCGAAATGCGTGAAACGTGATTTTAAGCTCATGCGGCATACTCTGATGTAGAAAAACACGCGCGCTCTAGGAATCTAGCAGTAGGGAAAGTAATCTAGGACTATATACAAATTTTTCCAAATCATTTCGGTCGATTGTGCTAATAAGTAGGGATGAAAATAAGTTTGATTGGCTGATCGCACTTGACCTAATTAGTGGGAGGACGCAGAAAGAGTGCGCAATTACACATGTGACGGTGAAGCTCAGAAGACTTCATCGCGAGAAATTCAGATTGATCTGGACCACTTGATCGATTGATCCGCGCGCGAGATCATTTTAAACTATACGTAAAGAAAAGGACTCAGAGTTTTTTGTTACTTATCATCTTCGTGATTGTAATAAGAATCCTAAAAAGTATTAAAGTTTATAATGCATATTTGAATTTAATAAATATAGTAGTTTGGGCTGTTGTGTACAATATAAATATTAAGTGTAATTAATTTAATATACCCGATTTTATTTCCTCTTCAAATAAGTAAGACTTATTTCATCGAAGCAATTTCACTCCGACAAGGTGAGTTTCCACTCTTTGATGTGGTGAGCTCACACCCTCCAGTTTTCATAATTTTGATTCACTTAAATTTAATAAGTGATCTTTAAAAGTTCCCGCTTAAAGTGACTCGGCGCGTTACATGCTGGTCGATTTTGACATATCCAAAACGTCATAAACCAAGCTTAGGCATATGGTAAACAAACTGTTTTGACACATTACTGATTTTGTTTTGGCGTCATATACTTTTGGTTGTGTGAAAATGTCTGATTTTGTGCCAAATAATCGTCATTTGCGGGAAGTGTTAATTTTCTTGTTTCATTGAGAGCTCCAAAACGTTTACGGAGATGCTGCTCTAACTGAAACAACGTGCCGCGATTGGTTCCGTCGCTTCAAAGGCGGTGATTTCGATGTTGACGACCGTCCGCATGAAGGAAGGCCAAAAACCTTCGAAGACGCTGAATTGGAGGTATTGCTCGGGGAAGATCCGTGCCAAACGCAAGAAGAGCTTGCTTTATCATTATGAGTTATCAATTTTAATATACTATTTGAATAGTAAATTTTTTAAAAATGAATAGAATTTTTAACAGTAAAGGCATGCAATAATAACCCACAAGTTGATAAATATTTAGTGTGAAAGTAGTGAGATTGGGAATTTCGTTCCCGAACCGACCGTTCGCTAAAAGTTTTTTTTTTACGAGCGTTTTAAGGGGCATGCGAATTCATTTAGTAATTTGACATTGTGTTTTTGGAGTAGATTTCTTATACCTTATTTTTCAGAATATAGGTTTTCAAAGTCGCTGATTCCAAAAATGAAACTAAAAATTCAAAATTCAATATGGCCGACACAAAATGACGGACCTATTTTTGCAAAAATCAATGGATTTTGCTATAAATCAAGGTACTTTAGTTTTCCGGATCGCTAATTCAAAAAATGATACAAAAAATATAAAATTCAATATGGCCGACACAAAATGCGGTACCTTTTTTTAAAAAATCAATTGATTGTACTAAAGATCAAGGTACTTTGCTTTCCCGATTGTTGTGTCAACAGAATCGTAAGAACTTTGAAGTCTCCACAAATTTTCCATTTATGTTGTTCGTCCTTGATTTTTTCCAAGGCGATTTTCATATTATTATAATTTTCATTGAGTTTTGTTGAATGAGCTATTGGTATCGATTCATACTCGTTTGTGTTGTGCAATAAGATGGCCTTCAGGCTTCGCTTAGGAGAATGTATGAATTTTGTGTCATATATAGTGTACTCGTCAATAGATGTGTCACATTCAATGCTGGAATCTTATCTGCTGCTTGTAAAATAGTCTGTCTTATGTTTCAAAACTGCCTCCTTTTTTTTTAGTGTTTGAATGAGAAGTGCCAGCGTCTACTGGAATGTCTGCAGTTTTTTTCATTTATGGTCCTATCACCGAAGAGACTGTATTATATGTTTGATTTTAAAATAAATTCCTTCTTTCAGATTAAAGAAAATCTGACAAGGAATAAAAATTTAAATTAATAGTTTTTCTTTTGATATCCATTAATTAGTTATTAATGTTTAATGGTACAGGAATACATTTTTTTTATTATTTTATTAATAAAGTTATCAATTTGAAACGAACCTGAAATTGATTTTAATTAATTTTGGTTTATGTTGATTTAACTCTGAAATGAGAATTTTATTTTAAATTAATTTATAATTTTTTTATGAGTGTTGATTTGTCTTAATAAATTATGTCAATGTTAGATCAGTTGTCCAAAACCAGGATGACACATTGACACTGTATGAAATTTTTTTTTATGCTTATTATGGTGGATTATTATAATTAACAATTTGGCGACCAATTTTAGGTTTTTTTTAAATTGATGATCATAATCTCAAAATGGCCAATTCAAGCGAGGGAAATAAAAGAACATTTAAACAATCGCAATCGATGATGGCTAGTAGCTTTAACATGGGCGAACTGTTAAGAAACTCCACCCAGTTACTAGCTGGAAACTGCGATGGTTTAAACGACCAGGATGCCGCGATAGACATGTCGATCAATGAAAGAAACATGTCACGCGAATCGGTAGATACTGAATCTCTTTGCTCCTCGCTACACGTCGACGAACTTGTAGATTCTGATGAGGAAGACATAGCGGAACTTGACCAAATGTTATTAAAACTCAAATCTATAGGCGTCAAAATAAAAAGCGTGGCCAATAATCAGGCCAAAGTTATAAATACTGTTAAGAAAAATTCGAAAAAAATAGCAGAATTAAAACAGAATACGGCGAAGAAATTTAATGAATTCACGGGATTAATTGTAGACAGAATGGATAGTTCCGAACAAATGCGAAAGGCCGAATGCGATTATAAGAATTTGGAATTAGAAAAAAGTATAAAACAAGTAGAGGCAAAAGTAAACACACTGGGTGAGACTTCTGAAGAACTTCACTGTCTAAGTGGAGATTTAATCGCGAAGAAAATGGTACACGAAAAAAGGATTAAACATCTGGAAGACCACCAGTTTGTTTTAGAAAATAGATTGCAGAGACACCTGGGTAGTTCTTCGGTAGTCCCACCATGGTTGAATAAATATCCTATGCCTAAATTTTCAGGGCATAAGCGCGAAAGGCCGATGCGATTTTTGAAGGATTTTGAGCGTTACATAAGCGCTATAGATATAGGCACAAATGATTTTAATTATATAATTTACGCCTATTTAGAAGGTATTGCGAGAGAATGGTGGGAACTAGTCTCTCAAAGTGATGATAATATTAACACTTTTAGGGAAAAATTTATAAAAAAGTATTGGAACGAAAATGTGTGCTTCCAGATTAGCTCAGAGTTGCAATTTGGAAGATTCATTTCCAATAACAATTTATCTAGAACTGAGTACGCTATAAAAATGATAAATAACGCTAAAGATTTGATCCCACCACCCTCCGGAAATGAAGTTGTATCGAAATTATCTAGGCATTTTAATGATGATGTCAGGAACGGCCATTATTATCAGAAATGTTAAAACGTTCGAAAATTTAATAGAGCTGCTTGATGCATTTGATCAAGCAGGCCCATCTAACGCCAGTTCTGGCAATAATGGCCACAACTTGGGTCAAAATCATAGATCCTATCCAAATGTGCGTGGAGGAACATCATTTTCAAACCAGAATAATTTTAGAGCTCGTGATTTTGCCCCAAATCAAGATAGAAATAATTTTAGAGCAGCAGGTAATTATGCTCAACGAAATAGAAATTACAATTATAATCCTGGGCACGGATTTGGCGGCCAAAATTATAGAAATAATAATTTTTCTTTACCTAATAATGTGGCTCGTTTCGAAGGACACCACAATGCTCCCACGAGCCATCTGGGCCCAAACCGGGCCCATGATAATAATAGGCGAGATATGCGAGATAGAAGTTATAATCCTAGGCCAAGGGGCAACGGATTTGTCCAGAACGGTGTATATCACCGTCGCGAAATTGTGAATCACTCGAATCCTGGCGCCTATGAGTCTGGACGATCTCCAGGCGGGAACGTACAGGAGGGGAAGCGAAAGGTGCGGGTGGTTGCTAATGCGCCAAGCGTAATACAAGGGCGTTGCAACGAAAATTCAAATGCATTAAGTAAGAATAAGTTAAGAATATGAGAATTGCGAAATCGTCAAAAATGTCGATAAGTGCCCAAACATTTTTGTAAAAATTCAGGGTATTAAAACGGATGCTCTTATTTATACAGGAAGCGAAATCACGTGTAATTTGGAAAATTTCTTTGAAGATAATAAAAATAAGCTAAAAAATTGTAAAATTTTGCCAATCGTCGGCACAAGCGTCGTAGGTGCCACAGGTGTTAAACCTATAAAATTAAAGCATCAAATCTATGCAGATTTAAATATAAATAATGAGACGTATTCTTGCGTGTTTATAATAATTCCAAAATTGAACAAAAATTGTATTCTGGGAATTGATGTACTTAAGAAGTTAAAAGGAAGGATTAATATAGAAGAAAATTATGTGATATTACGAAATGAGGATAAAGAATTGAAAATTGAATTTATTAATGATGAAGAAAAATGTATTCGGGTAATCCATGAAATAAATATGGAGCCTAGTGAAAATTTAACAAGTATTGATCCACAGGTCTTCGCAGATGAAGTTAATTTTCCAGAGAAATATGAAGAATTTGGCAACGTGAAAGAATACGACGAAATTGAAGAAAAATACTGCGTAACAGATGCGGAAATCGAAGAAAAAGTGGCAAAATGCGAGCTGCTTAACGGCGAGGAAAAGAAGAAATTCTGGGAGGTTTTAAAAAAATATAGAGACATATTTTCAAAGAAACTAGGACGGATTTCGATATACAAACACGAATTAAAAATAAAAGATGATAAACCTTTTATAATTAAAACATACCCAATTCCAATGAAATTGAGAAATTTAGTTACAACGGAATTAAACAATTTACTGGAGCTAGGAATTATTCGGAGATCTAATAGTCCATATATAAATCCACTAGTGACCAGCTTGAAAAAAGATGGAAGTGTTAGGATATGCCTAGATGCCCGTAAATTAAATGATATAATGATAAATGATTACGAATGCGCAGAACCAACTGAAGTACTTTCTTAGAGATGCGGCGGAAGTAAAATAGTGTCAACGATGGATCTCACCAGTAGTTTTTGGCAAATTCCACTAGCCGAGGAATCAAAAAAATATACGGCATTTTTACACGAAGGTAAGTGTTACGAATTTTGCGTAACGCCCTTCGGCCTAAAAACAAGTACAGCAGCACTGGTTAGAACCCTAGATTTCGTTCTCAACGGCCTAGGGGATTTTTATTTAACTTTCATTGACGACATTTTCTGTGCCTCTGAGAATGTGTACCAACATCTGCAACATTTGGAGCTACTTTTCCATAGATTATTGGAAAACAATTCAACAATCAATCTGGAAAAATCTCATTTTTTCAGATCTGAAGTTAAATTTCTAGGACATATTTTGACGTCGACTGGTATAAAACCAGACCCTGAAAAAATTGAAACTATACAAAATTTTTCAAGACCACGAAATTTAAAAGAATTACATGGATTTTTGGGCTTAATAAATTTCTATACTAGATTCTCTAAAAATCATGCTGCGAAAATTATTCCACTTCTGGAATTATTGAAGAAAGGAGTAAAATTGTCATGGAATGGCGACCTCGAAAGAACTTTCAACGAAATAAAATTATTATTTAGTAGCTCTGTCATATTAAATTATCCAGACATTAAAAAACCATTTTATTTACAAACTGATTCCAGTGACGTGGCGTTGGGTGCCGTTCTGTTCCAGCTCGATGAAGATGGGAACCCTTGCCCTATTATTTACGCCAGCCCGACCTTAAAGGGCGCTGAACTGGCTTACTACACAACAGAAAAGGAGCTGTTGGCGATAGTTTGGGCCCTGCATAAATTCCGGTCGTACATAATGGGTGGAAAAATTATTATAAGGACTGATCACAAGGCGTTGACGTTCCTGAAAACATGTAAACTCCTAAGCGGAAGACTAACCAGGTGGACAATGGCTAACCAAGATTATGACATCTCGATAAAGTATTGGCCTGGTAAAAACAATTTAGTGGCAGACACTTTAAGTCGTCTACCGGAAGAGGAGAATGCATCAAAAATGGCCAACAAGGATGGCGAAATTATTTTATACGCTCTGGCAAAAAGGCCATCATTAAACCTGCGAAATCAGTTACAGAATTTCGCCCAGGAGCAAAAATTGGACCCTATTTTGATACAAAAAATTAAAGATGTGGAAGAAAAGAAAACCACAAAGTATGAGATACATGATGATCTCTTATATTTTGTAAGTGGTGAAAATAAGCGATTATGCTTAACTAAAGGCATCATTTATGACATAATCGATGAATGTCATGAAATGTATTCCCACATCGGGCCTTTAAAGGTCATTAAAATGTTGAACGAAAAATTATTTACCCGAAAGGCCAAAGGAAATTCTATCTATAGACTTCTATGGGCCATTATCCGCATCAAAAAGTGGATTTAAATATATTTTGTCCACCATTGATGCCTTTTCAAAATATGTGGTATTATACCCACTGAGACGAGCCAATACTAAAGCCGTCATAAATAAATTAAAAAAGGACCATTTTCCGAAATATGGAAAACCGTCTAAAATAGTAACAGACCATGGAACGCAATTCACGTCTCCCGTGTGGTCAGAATTTTTAAAGGAACAGGGTATACAACCCGTTTTCTCATCGACAAGATATCCACAAAGTAATATTGTCGAGAGAATTCATAGGGAATTGTCTAGATTCTTTAGATCTCTCATTGGAGAGAATCATGGATCGTGGTGGAGCTGGATTAAGATTATTGAAAGTTGTATGAATGAGACTTACCACGAGACCACAGAGTTCACTCCAATTGAGCTACAGTTAAATAAAAAACCCAAACGAGCCTGGGAAAATTGGCTTAATTTTCCCCCGAATAATCCAAAAATGAATTATGAAAGAAAAATAGAATTGGCTCGAGAAAATATGTCTAGAAAAGGAAAAAACAGAGCCTGAAAATTTAATGAAGCTCATCGTTTAATCACATTAAAGAAGGGAGACTCAGTTCTAGTGAAAGCAATTAATGAGTCCGCCCTAAAAAAGAAACTTCTCAAAAAAATTTTGCAGATTTATGTGGCTTCATACGAAATTAAGAAACAGGTTAGACCTGGCACATACATTCTGTGGAACCCCGAATCCAAAGAAGAAAGGGGGATGTTTCACTCTCAAGATTTAAAAATTTATAAGAAGAGAGAAGGTGATTCTGAAGACAATGAAGAAACTGAATCAATTAATGTCGGGTAAAAATGACTACGTCATCTACACTTTGTATATATATTTTAAGGATAGCCTATAACTGCAGTTAATTAAGCTTAGAATGGTTAAACGTATGCTAAAAAAAAAACTTAAACTGATACTCTTTTTTCTTTTTACTTTTAACATTTAGCCAATAAATAAGGGCCATTTAGCGACATAAGGCAGTTTGTTTAATGAAAAAGAAAAAACTCTGAAAATCACAAAAATAAAATAATAATATTAAGATCAGCCAAAAATGCCTGTGTCATTTATGGCCATATATATGCACACGTAGATATTAAGAGTAGATAATTATTAATAATGATCAAGTAGGCATGTTTAAGGATCTTAGACATTACACGAATTTTGTACAATAGGAAATAAAGCCAACAACTCAAGCTCGATACGGCTCGAAAATGTATATGTTATAGGTTACTGAAGAATTGGCCATTCTGAAATTGAGTCAGAGTTTGATTGAATGACTCTTTCCTCTTTCTCCCTCTTTTTTTTTTCTTTCCTCAACACGAAATATGTTTTTTTTAAACGAATTAATCTCTTAGGAGAAAGAGATTACTCCGTTTCGGGCGGGGGGGGGGGGGGGGGTTGAGATGGTCTACCAGGACTTTAACCAGGAAAATAATAATAATAAAATTACAACACGAGGATATGATCAATCAATTCTCATTTTTTTTAGTTTTGGATAATTAATGACATTATTAATACCATTATAATGGATGTGATTGCGATAAGAAATTATCATCCTAAACTAGAGCAATAAAAAAAAATTATTAATTCTCATTTTGTTTGTTAAGATCTTGGAAATTAGCAACAAAATAATAATAGCATTATCAAAGTAGCATAAGAAAAATTAGTAAGTAATCATTTTTTTTCACTTCTATTTATTTTTTTTTATTCAAAATTCAATAACATTATTTTAAAGCAAAATAATAAAAAACAAAAAACATACCCTTAAATTAATATTAATTTTATCTATTTTATTTCTAAGGTTTAGAATTTAAGCATCATTCAATAATAATTATATAGAAATAGCAAATACATGCTTACAATGCGGCTCAGAAAAACGAATTGATCCTTTGCGAGCAATGGATCACTATGTTTGGTGGGGCGTTGAGTCGGCCTAGCCTCAAGTATCCGCCTTTTGTGACGAAACGGGGGAAGAATCCGCAAAATTAGGCTTACTTTTAGAACAAGCAGGTTCCCACGAAACTCGCACGAAAGAATTTCGAGGTTTCATTAAGTATTCGGCTCACAATTAATGATTTACTTCCAAACCGGAAGTGAATGTGGCAAGAACGAGGCAGCCTAGTTTTCACAGACATTTTCGTTCGTACTCTCAGCGAGCGCCACACTAACCTGTGGTTGCTTCCACTCGACCGTTCGCTCAGGTCAAGCAGCATGCGACATGGTTTGCTGGATGAGTGGGCGTCCCAGGCTGTTAATTCTTCTACATTTTTTTTTACATTATTTATAGCAGATTTATTTATTCATTTGCATATATAGGAATTATAACTAATAATTAAGTAAACGAATAAATAAAGGAATAAAAAGGTAAATAAATGGAGGTCATAAAAATAAAATCTCATGGTATTAGTGGATAGATATGAAAAAGCAACACATAAATGAATAAACGAATATAATTACTGTAAATAAATATAATTGTCAGTGCATTGTTAATGCCATAAACATTAAATACTTAAGTGATTGTTGCTATTGATATAAATCACAAATAATAATGAATTAATATCGATTAATTGAAAAGATAAAGGTTCGCTCCAGATAACGAGCAAAATGCTAATTTTATAATGGAATTAATAATATGCCACCATTGGTCATTTTTATAGTGTTTTATCTTCATTTTTTTTTTGGGTATATACATTTCACTTTAAAACTCATTATTATTTATTAGCAATATCTCCAATCCTTTCTTGTAACTTCTTTTTTTTATCTTTACACAGAGTTTAGACCTTCCCATGCCGCTGTCCAATGGGAGCCCGCGCCCACGCAGGTAGCACGCGCCAGCGGGAGGTGAAATGGGGGAAAGGCTTTCTCGTCATCGTCGCGCGGTGTGCTTTCGCTTTAAGAGTGCACGCCAATTTTTAAACGCTTCCACAGGACGAAATATGTGACCCTTTAAAACCTGAAAGACAGCATCACAATCGCGAGAATATTATCTTTCTTCCGATACCGAGTTCCAACCCTAAAACGGTCGCAAAATGGGGGAAAACATCGTGTATAAAATTCTTGATTTATTGATTTGATTAGACTTGATCGCTGTCGCTAATTGAGGCGTGCGCATATTAATTAAGGAGGGAAATTACTAAAGAGGTGGAAAACCGAGGTAACGCACTTGGTTGCTGATTCTCGGATTTTATTCCAGGCGCGCAGCCCAAAAAGGTGAGAGCACGGCTCGACACCAGGGCGTTTCACATATTACTTAAAGATCTTGGGCTCGAGTATGTTCACCTGCATCTCACGATCAGGTGAACAACTTTGAGAACCAGATCGTCTATGCTTCCTGGTCCCCCTTTACTGGTTAGGGATCTTTTGGATCGTTTTTTTTTTTAAATAATCGTAGGTTGGATTTCTTTTAAATTCACGCGGGGTTTTTGTTTGAATCAAGAATAGCGAGCAATAGCTCAAGTAAAGAAATCACTGGATTATGGTCAACCTGGGAAGCAAGTATCCGTGCACTCACAAAAAGTGAGACTCGGAGAAAGCTCCCATCCCCATAACTTTTCTTTGTGCCGAGCAGTGTCGGAGCCCTGAGGGCACTTCACTGCCACGGTGCGTCCCTGCATTTCCTTTATTAAAGTCCAATTGAGTCAACCAAGGTCCAGTGTCGTCGTTGTTTATTTTGGTGGGAGGAAAAAGCAAATGACGATTTCGTTGGGAGCATATGCTCATAATTTCCAAAATCTGGAACCAACTTACACTGGTGCTTTGTAATTGATAAATCTTTTAAATTCAGGGTGAGATGTGAACGAAATAATTAAGGAATTTACGGGGCAATTAGCTGGGTCAAAAAAGGGCCTGCCAGATCCAAAAGGTCAAAAACCTTTTATTTTCAGGAGTAGGGACGACCCCAAAAATTAGAACGTGTTTTCGTTTTACGGCGCGATTGCGCGAAACTATGGGAAAAAAAATTAATCGAAGTATTTTATTTTGCGAATTTAGATACTGGATCTCGGAATTACGGAGAAAAATTACGAGGACTCTACTGCTTTGCATTTCTTGACTCAAAAAGTTATAAATCGTGAGTTTATTCGGTATTCTAGCTCTTTAAATTAAGAATCCCATTTCGCGAAATTTTCACCCTTCGTGTGACCCACACGTAGATTTTAAAGGGACAATTTTTGACCCAAAATAGGGCAAAATTGCCATGCAAAAATTTAGAAAATCGATCTAATTAAAAATTGCAGATTTAAAATTTAAACTCTAACTTGAAGACCGAAACTTTTGGCTCAATTAGGCAAAAATTCGTGTTCAAAATAATAAAATATTAATAAAGTAAATAGGTCAAAGAGTCGAAATGTTTCAGTAGAATATTCCGATTCAAATTGAGGAAGAATCAAAAAAAGGAAAGGGTTTGGTAAGAGGATAAGTTAGCTTTCCTTGTTTGCGGTAAATTGTTTTGATTCATCCTTCTATTTTAAAATTGGACTGAAATTAACGGGGAGGCATATTCTCGTGTGATATTGTATGTGCGACAGAGACAAGAGTTGCCTTACTAGCAACAAATAATTGCACAATTTAATTATTCTTTCAAATTTTGAATCTTTGCTTACGCTATCTTGTTTTGACCCTAGCTCTTGGGAACGGTCTTTCTAGAATTACTTGCATAAGTTTAAAAATTCCAGTCGTGTTACTACTTTATGTACCGTTAAATGTGAAATTCAAGTAAGCAAATTCAAATACTAACGTCCAAAAGCTTCAAAAAATATTGTTAAGTTATCGTTATAAAATAGTGTGATCATCCGATTAGATCCTTCCCATGCCGCTGTCCAATGGGAGCCCGCGCCCACGCAGGTAGCACGCGCCAGCGGGAGGTGAAATGGGGGAAAGGCTTTCTCGTCATCGTCGCGCGGTGTGCTTTCGCTTTAAGAGTGCACGCCAATTTTTAAACGCTTCCACAGGACGAAATATGTGACCCTTTAAAACCTGAAAGACAGCATCACAATCGCGAGAATATTATCTTTCTTCCGATACCGAGTTCCAACCCTAAAACGGTCGCAAAATGGGGGAAAACATCGTGTATAAAATTCTTGATTTATTGATTTGATTAGACTTGATCGCTGTCGCTAATTGAGGCGTGCGCATATTAATTAAGGAGGGAAATTACTAAAGAGGTGGAAAACCGAGGTAACGCACTTGGTTGCTGATTCTCGGATTTTATTCCAGGCGCGCAGCCCAAAAAGGTGAGAGCACGGCTCGACACCAGGGCGTTTCACATATTACTTAAAGATCTTGGGCTCGAGTATGTTCACCTGCATCTCACGATCAGGTGAACAACTTTGAGAACCAGATCGTCTATGCTTCCTGGTCCCCCTTTACTGGTTAGGGATCTTTTGGATCGTTTTTTTTTTTAAATAATCGTAGGTTGGATTTCTTTTAAATTCACGCGGGGTTTTTGTTTGAATCAAGAATAGCGAGCAATAGCTCAAGTAAAGAAATCACTGGATTATGGTCAACCTGGGAAGCAAGTATCCGTGCACTCACAAAAAGTGAGACTCGGAGAAAGCTCCCATCCCCATAACTTTTCTTTGTGCCGAGCAGTGTCGGAGCCCTGAGGGCACTTCACTGCCACGGTGCGTCCCTGCATTTCCTTTATTAAAGTCCAATTGAGTCAACCAAGGTCCAGTGTCGTCGTTGTTTATTTTGGTGGGAGGAAAAAGCAAATGACGATTTCGTTGGGAGCATATGCTCATAATTTCCAAAATCTGGAACCAACTTACACTGGTGCTTTGTAATTGATAAATCTTTTAAATTCAGGGTGAGATGTGAACGAAATAATTAAGGAATTTACGGGGCAATTAGCTGGGTCAAAAAAGGGCCTGCCAGATCCAAAAGGTCAAAAACCTTTTATTTTCAGGAGTAGGGACGACCCCAAAAATTAGAACGTGTTTTCGTTTTACGGCGCGATTGCGCGAAACTATGGGAAAAAAAATTAATCGAAGTATTTTATTTTGCGAATTTAGATACTGGATCTCGGAATTACGGAGAAAAATTACGAGGACTCTACTGCTTTGCATTTCTTGACTCAAAAAGTTATAAATCGTGAGTTTATTCGGTATTCTAGCTCTTTAAATTAAGAATCCCATTTCGCGAAATTTTCACCCTTCGTGTGACCCACACGTAGATTTTAAAGGGACAATTTTTGACCCAAAATAGGGCAAAATTGCCATGCAAAAATTTAGAAAATCGATCTAATTAAAAATTGCAGATTTAAAATTTAAACTCTAACTTGAAGACCGAAACTTTTGGCTCAATTAGGCAAAAATTCGTGTTCAAAATAATAAAATATTAATAAAGTAAATAGGTCAAAGAGTCGAAATGTTTCAGTAGAATATTCCGATTCAAATTGAGGAAGAATCAAAAAAAGGAAAGGGTTTGGTAAGAGGATAAGTTAGCTTTCCTTGTTTGCGGTAAATTGTTTTGATTCATCCTTCTATTTTAAAATTGGACTGAAATTAACGGGGAGGCATATTCTCGTGTGATATTGTATGTGCGACAGAGACAAGAGTTGCCTTACTAGCAACAAATAATTGCACAATTTAATTATTCTTTCAAATTTTGAATCTTTGCTTACGCTATCTTGTTTTGACCCTAGCTCTTGGGAACGGTCTTTCTAGAATTACTTGCATAAGTTTAAAAATTCCAGTCGTGTTACTACTTTATGTACCGTTAAATGTGAAATTCAAGTAAGCAAATTCAAATACTAACGTCCAAAAGCTTCAAAAAATATTGTTAAGTTATCGTTATAAAATAGTGTGATCATCCGATTCCGATCATCCGTAGTTAAAGTTCTTGAAAATCTGTGATGTTTCTCCAAATTTTTAGGAAATTTTGTTATTCTGTGTTGTTACGGGTTTCTGAACCTCAAAGAAAGAACAAAAAAAGCACACATATGTGTGAATGAAACGTTCAACTTTTTGTTTCTCGTGCAGCAAGATCAAATGTAAGTTGCAATAAAATCCACTCTGACATTTCAATAAGTGCATATTAATTATAACTGTCTTATATAACAATCCAGAAAGAAGTTCGCCTTCAATTCCGCTGATCTCTTCACAGAGCTCATAAAATAGCTGTAATGTATCAAAGCTATAAACAGTAAAGTGACTGTCAGATGTCTTAAATTTCAATTTCAATAGTATAGTAAACCTAGAACAGTTGTATTTGATTCGGAGATCACAATTCTCTGATTCAGTACGTCATTTTAATATTAAATTCATTCATTTTCTGCAAGTTGCTATCATATTGCATTTGCGTTGGTTAACCTCGATCAAAACTGGTGTAGAATTAGGTATCTTAATTTTAAAAACCTAAATTGATATTTACAATTATACGTTAATAATGTCTTGATTACATCGAAGCGAACTGTTATCCTTTGCTTCCTTACCTTGCAATTTCACTATCATTAAGTGCCTAAGAATTAAATTTCTTTTATTTCTCCCCTGCAGTGAGAACAACAAGTTACGTTAGTTGGAGCAGAATTTTGTGGAAAAAATCTTTGTCCTTTAAGAGCAACTGCTGCTCCCATGACTGCACTGCATGCAGCATCTTGTCTCACAGACATTAATACATTTGGGCACATCAGTAACTGTGAAAATAGTAATAAGTTTATTATAGATCTAAGTAATTGAATAATCTTGAATAAATAATCAAAATCACTCGTAAATCCGGAAAAAAAGAAGAAAATATGGCTAAAAAAATTAATGTAAGATTTCTAGAGCACCCCCAGATTAAAATCAATAATAAACGAATAAGTAATTTACCTGCTCAGCATTTTTCTCTGCGACTGTTTTCATTTCCAAGCCTGTGACATCAATTTCTTTCCGAAGAGAAATTTTATCCATACCACTGAGAAGTTGAACTTTTAATAATTCAGAAATTTGACAGCAACCTTCAGCTAAATTCAAGATATTTGTACTCGAAAGCTTGTGTGGCTTGCTAGACGAAGCACTAAAAGGAGCGAAGTTCTCTTTCAGAATGCTTAAAGTTCTGCAAAAAAAAAGAATTCCAATTTTTTCATTACAGGAAAATTGAGAGTTTACACCATCATTTTTATAATTGAAAATTAAATTAAGAATCAAATTCTATAATGTTAATATAAATTATGAGAAAAAAGTGAGTGCAATTATAATTCTGAGGCAAATTTAGAATTAGATTGTATCGAAGTAAATATAATAATTCTATTTTTCAGCGTTAAAAATTAAAAGAATGAAGGATGCAAAAAGTATGTCTGAAAGTCTCTGAAGTCTCTGAATATTAATTTTTTTATATTTTACAGGATGTAACTTTATCGACCGTGGTAAGAAATAAAAAAATGTTTTATTAACTAAATTAATAATTAATAATTATTCATCATTCACGAAAATAATGTGATAAAGTTATAATGAAGTTCCTTGAGTTCCTGCTCCAGCGACCATACAATCGATTACAGCTATAGATTCGTTAACAAATTTTTCGACTTTCAGGTCATAAAAACATAAAAAGTTATTATCCTCATTAATTAGATTTGTTTTAATTCCTTACTTTAAAAAAATGATAATTCCACATTGTTTAAACTCCATCTGGATGTCTTTATGCAACTCTTATTAATTTAGGCATCTTTTATTACATTAATCTTATTTTTTAAATACATTTATTTCATACATTTGCATTTTCCAATCTTGAATTTCATTTTCAAATTTGGTGCGCAAAATGGTACTGTGAGCAATTAAAGTAGCCTTCAAAGACAGGTATCTCTTATATGTTCTTTGATCCAAGAACGTGTTTCTTTTATTTTCTTTCCTTTCATTCTTAGTTGATATTTACAATGACTATTAAATTTTTTATTAATGTTCTAGTTTATAAGAATTTTAAGAAATGAAAAATGTTTACATATCATTGTTCTATTCGTTAATATGGGAATAATATAGGACTTAAATAATTTTTAAGAATCACAAATAACAATAAATACTTTTTAAAATTTAGAATAATTAGAAATAAAAATTACTAATGAACAGAATCAAAAATACATATAAGTGGGCTCCACTTAAAGTCACCTTTGTGCGTGGCCTATTTGGTCCTGCCTCAACGAAGGAGGCGAGCAACAAACCGGCCGAGAATCGTGGTCGTCTATTAAAATTCAACTCAGATACGATTGAACATTTTTAATCGTATCTGCGGTACCCATGAATATTTTTCAAGTTATCGTGGCTTAAATTAAAGATAAGATTTTAGACTTTTTGTCGTATAATTTTCTGATTTTGAAAACATTTTTCCTAGGTCATGCAAAAAGTTGAAGTTGAGGTAGAGAATTTGAAAAAATCTTGATTTTTTTTTTAACTCCTCACGTGTCACGTCTCTTTTTTTCACCGAGATATCGTGGTTCAAAGTCAGCAGTGATTTTTAAAAGCGATGACAAGCACCGTGCGCACAATTTCCGACGGTAGTGTAACTCTAAATTTACCTCAGAAATATAATTGCAATGATTTAAATGTTTTTTCTGCTGTTATATATGTGTATATAAGAATGTTACTTCCGCCATAGGCAAGTAATACATAGCTGCTTTTCAAAAGCGTCTCGCGCAACGCTAGGTCAGAGATCAAGCTGGCTGATTCCGCTTATCCATTCTTCGCCATGTCGGAGACATGCACGATGGCTATTTTTAAACATTGTTTCAGAGATTATCTTCCAACTGTCGAAGATGCTGTAGGCGGATTTATAAAATATTGCTATTTTTTTCGTTTATTTTTTGAATTAGAAACATTAGAAATATTTTTGTTATTGACAAGAACTTCATGCGACAAGGTTAGTAAATTTGAATTAAATACCTTAAATAAAAGCAAAGACAACGTTTTCATATCGAAATGATTCCCCTGTTCAGGTCCAAATTTAAAAATACCAATATGCTGATTGTATTGTAAGAACGTGAGAAATAAAAATCTTCTCTCTCTCTCTTTCTTTTTTTTATCGCGCGCTCTCTCTTTATACCCCCCCCCCCCTCATCTCCCTCTCTAATGTACATTAACCCTCTTCGGTCACACTTCCCCAAAATAACTTAACGGTCGCACTGGGTAAAATTTACCCCAGCAACTTTATGCTGCAAAAAAATAAAGTAGAACTGAATTCCAGAAGAAAAAAATACTCACTTATATATCAAGCCTCCTTTAAATGGTCTGTACAGGTTACATATTTAAAATTTCATTTTACATATGTAAAAATAATTAAACAAAAAATCGAAAAAATGACTTTTTTTACTCAAATTGACATAACTTTTTTAATTTTTAATGTATGCAAAAAAAATTGATTTCTGAAGCTGAAATAATAAGCTTTCGAATAAATTACCTTATAAATACGGTACTTTCAAAAAGTATATTTATATTGACATACGAATGTGGGACTTTGCACGAAAAAATGAAAACGACTATATGACTAAAGGACCAATTGATATGCTACCTACCTGGCTCGATGCTTGAAGGTTTAAACTACCAACAGATGGCGGTATAAGTCCCATTTTCTTTGATTTCATGGGCCGCTTTCTAGATCAAAAATACGCTGGGGTCGATTTTACCCAGTGTGAGCGAAAAGCGTTAAGAAAATGTGATTGATTATTGAAAAAAATAAAACGAGATTCTAACGTATTTGTTTCGCTTCATATTTCTCAATAAAATGAGAATAGAGAAACCGAGAGGACGTGCAAATAAAAATGCACAAAGAAAGATTATATTATCTTCGAAAATGTTCTTATTTGTTTTTCTCTTGGTACGTTTTTGCTTATTATTATTATTATTATTATTATTATTATTTTGAAAACATAAAAGTTAGTTACTGGAGCGGCGATCTGGGTGACACTAGCGTCGCTCTGGACGGACGGCAAGAAGATGTCTCTCGTGAAGGGCGCTCCCATAGGAGGGTATCTCTGACACCGATCGCCCACATACTTGGTAGAGTCGGACTGAGCGTCGACGATTGCGTGCCCCCATGGTCGACTCTCGATGGGAACTGACACTCAGCATCAGGTGTCCCTGACTAGGTTTTACTCCAAGCGAAGCCAGGTATGTCGAAACAGGACAGAGCGCTGCCCTGCCTACGACAAATAACAATGAACGGGTGCCCCCATGATTGGTCCTCGGCGAAGAGCAGAGATCGACGTCCGGTGCCCCTGATCGAGTTCTCCCCGAGGCGTCCAGACCCAACCGTCTTACCAGGCCGAACGACTGACCGACCTACCAGTACCCTCGGCCCCCTGGATACCACCATGGTCGGGGCCCCACACAGGATCGGGCTCCGTCAGGTACCGCTGACCGCGTTTGGCCTAGGAAATTACCGACCAACCAATCCACCAGTACCTTCAACCCTCTGGATACCGCCTTGGCCGAGGCTCCGAGGGTGGCACGCTAACTCAGATACCGCTAAGCGCGCCCCTCTCTAAAGACATTGACCAGACCCTTGACGAAGACGCTTCCCTGGGGGAACCGGGCTACGTGATTTATTTGTAAATCGCCGATTAAAATACGTAACAGCACGTTGCATTGTTGTCCAGAAATAATTAAACAACGACGACCGCCGGTCCAACACCCGCCCAGCTAAGCCTGTGCCTGCGCAACCACTCACATGCACACACAAACGCACGCATGCATGCATTGCCAGTGTTCACTAAATTTTATACAATGGTTTGTGTATGGAAAAACTTTCTACACAAAATCAGATAGTGAGTGGGAGCGGGTGAAAATGCATTAAAGAAAGCAGAAATGGTTTCATCTGCAAGGAAACTCATGGCAACGGTTTTCTAGGATTTTCGGGGTGTAGTGCTTATAGACAACACGCAAATAGGTAGGTTCATCACTAGGGAGTATTACGCTTCATTACTGGGCCAGTCGAAGAGTGCTATTCAGGCTAAACGTTCACATCTAGCCAAAAAGACAATGCTCTGTTACCACGATAATGCACCTCCATACACGTCTATGGATGCTGCTGCGAAACTTCATGACCTAGGCTTCGCGGGGCCATATGCCATATTTGACGCATTTGGCTCCCAGCAATTATTTCAATTTTTTCATATCTGAAGAAATGGTTCGCTGCACGAAAAAATCCACTCCAAATAATAAGCTCAAAGCTGCGACAACTGCTTATTTTGCTGACTTGAATAAATCACATTATATTCTGCAAGTATTAACAAGTTGGAATGTCGTTGGTCTAAATGTATTGAAATGCAAGGTGACTATATTGGGAAATTTAAAAATTTTCTTAAATGTCTTGTGTTTTCGTTGTCAGGCCAACAACTTCTTGGATGACCCTCGTCACTCAACAAAGATTTCATTCCATAAGAGGATAGTGACAGGCATTCGAAAAAGATTTTTAGGTACTTAAGTACCAGCAAAGACATTATATCATAGATACACCATAGGATTAGTTTCGCCACACACCAACAAGGTGACGCTACAGGCAGTTTTATAGGCAGGCAGATTCGGTGGTAGGGGACTAGAAAGAAGCCTGTGGCTGGAAAATTTAGATTAAACTAAGCTCAATTTTAACAGAGTAAGATTTTTATTTATTTCCTTCCAAAAAAATTCCACTCCGATTTACCTTCGAGCTATCCTTGAAATAGATATTTCAACATTTTTGAAAGAGTGTATATATATATATACTGGGCAAGGTACATAAAGTTTTACAGAGCGATAGCACTCAAACTATTGATCATATCGAAAAATGTTTCAGACAAAAGTTTCAGTGTTCTAGAAGGCCGTCATACTGGACCACCCTATTTTTTATCAGTGGAGGCGCTGAAGCTACGCCAAGGTCAACTCCACTTTTTTAAATGGAACCATGTATCTTTTTTCGATGACATTATTACCAATTTTAAGACGAATTCAGCGACCTACAACACAAGGTCATTCTAGTCACGCAAAGTATGAAAATAGTCGAAAAATCGAAACATATCGGAATAATCACTTTCAAAGGATTCACTAACCTACAGAAGATGCTCGAAGCGATGACCCTTGACTTGTAAGCACTTGTAAATTCGCTTATGAAAAGACCGTCTAACTTCAGCCAACATTTCTGGTGTAATTTCGGTAATTCGGTAATTTCAGCGTTTATCACAGTAAGTCCCCGGAAAGGCATGTATACTCGGAGGTTCGATTTCTCCTGGCACATGCAAGATGCACGCTTTCAAATTTTTTTTTGGCCTATACATATTACCATCTAAATATTAGCCACTTTATATATTTCACGACTTAAAATTTTTTTTAAATCTTTCTTTCATGTCGTCATGCGTGGTAGGTACTACCGCCATTACGCGTTCTTTGACAAAACCCCATAAAAAGTAATCTGGTAATGTTAGATCTGGCGAACGAGGTGTCCAAGCTACAGGGCCGCCTCGTCTTATCTACTTTTCGTCAAAAATCTCATTCATCACTTGACGTGAACACAGAGCATAATGGGATGGTGCACCGTCGTGTTGCATCCACATGTTCATGCGAACAGGCAAGGGCACGTTTTCCATTAATTGAGGCAGTACGTTTTGCAGAAAGTTTGCGTAAACTTGCCCAGGCAAGCGAACTTCAAAAAAATATGGACCAATGACGTGATCACCGACAATGCCGCAGCAACAATTAAGGGAAATCATTGCCGTATAAATCCTCATGCAATGACATACGATACGGATGGAACTTGTGTTGATGTAAGATTTTTAATACAGATCGCTGACTAATTCCACTCTTTTTTTCCATTTGTCTGCTGTTCGCATGTGGATCTAGTGCAGCAAAAGCTAAGATAGCAGCCGCATTATTTTCATTAACAATTGGACGATGTTTGACTCGTTTTTGTTTCACTGTACCGAAGCGACAGAAATGGTCAGCTCATCGCTTAAAAGCCATGTGCGATTTTTGTTGCCTATCCGGATAACGAACCGCATACAAATCTTGGAAGTTTCTGTAATATTTACAACGTTCCACCAGCACCATCAACATATCAAAATATTCTGGAAAATCGTTCATTTTCGCGTTCCGATGTACTTACATTAGAAGGTAATGCGTGACTAACTGATATGTCAACAGAAAATGCTTATTTTCTTGGCGATGTCAACAATACCCTTTTGATGTGTATTATCATGGGTATAGTAAGAAATGAAAAGAAATTAAAATGATTTTTTGGCTATTTTCATACATTTCGTGACTAGAATGACCTTGTGTTGTATGTCGCTGAATTCGTCTTAAAATCGGTAATAATGTCATCGAAAAAAAATACATGGCTCCATTTAAAAAAGTGGAGTTGACCTTGATGTAACTTCGGGGCCTCCACTGATAAAAAATAGAGTGGTCCAGTATAACGGCCTTCTCGAACACTGAAACTTTTGTTTCAAACATTTTTGGATATGATCAATAGTTTGAGTGCTATCGCTTTGTAACACTTTTTATGTGCCTCATTTATGGAAGTTTGAAGTTCCTCCATTTATGGAGGAAGTTTTCATAACTGACCGATCACAACAGGCTTCTAGAAGCGTGGAAGGATAATGTGTAGATGCATCCAGAGAAATACAAAAAGTATTCAAATGATCAAGATGTGGATGTACCCAAAAGCTCGAAACACTAATACACATTTTTTATTTCATCTGTTCTAATATTTTTCTATAATTCAAGCTCATATTGTATTATGTTTTCTCTGTCAATTTGTTCTTAACTGATTACATTCGTAATTCACATAGTAAGCTTGGACATCTGTCAACATAGCGACAGCACCAAATTAGTGAATTTGTGTTTGCATCATAAATTTATCCTTGATCGAAGATGTCAGTTTTCGAGACAAATTCTCGTTATTTGCAGGAAGTTTTGAATTTCTGCTTTCATTTGAAGAAAACTGCGGCTGAGGCTCATCGAATGCTCTCGAGTACTTACGGTGAGGCTGCTCTTAGTGAAAGAGCGTGTCGTGAGTGATTTCAACGCTTCAAGAGCGATGATTTTCATGTCAAGGACCGGTATGGCGGAGGAAAATAGAAAACTTTCGAAGATTCCGAATCGGAGGCATTACTTGCTGAAGACTCATGCCAAACGCAAGAAGAATTGGTAGAAATATTGGGAGCGACTCAGCAAGCCATTTCGAAACGCCTCAGAGCTATGGGAATGATTCAGAAGCAAGGAAATTGGTTTTTGTACGAGTTAAAGTCGAAAGACGTCGATTTTTCAGCATATCAACGGTTGGTCCAATGTTGTAAAGACGATGAAAGTCCACTTGGAAACTCAGAAATGGGAGGTCTTACCCTACCCGCCGTACTCTCCAGACGTTGCTCTTTCCGATTACCATTTGTTTCGATCAATGACACACGGCCTAGTTCATCAGCATTTCTACTCTTATGAATAAGTAAAAAAATGGATCGATTCGTGGATCGCCTCAAAAGACGTATAGTTTTTCCGAGATAGTATCCGAAAATTGTCAGAAAGATGGAAAAAAGTAGTGGCTAACGGTGGACAGTATTTTGAATCATGAATAGGTAATCACTTTTTAAGAATAAAAAAATAAACACCTAATAGTAATAGAAAGTAAATACACATAAAATAGAGAGTCAAATGTAAAATGTTCTCGGAGTAAACATTTTTCAATTACCTGTATGTTTTAATGGATGTGTCTCTAATTTGATTGTGCTCTTCTAACAATCTTCTTATTGACTCCTGAAGATCTGTAGTTCTCTGGCTTAAAGCTGCTTTCCACCTTGCGAGCTCTTCCACGATCAAACTGTAAGCAAGGTGTTTAGTAAGAGAAAAGTTTAAAGCATTCTAATTTCTTAATGAATTTTTTTCTTATTATCTCTAAATTTTTTAATTGGTGATGACTAGCTCTAAGCAACTAAATAAAATTTTAGGACACGATGGAATTAACAAGTCAAATATTTAAGAATCACTTTATGACATTCCCGAATTCCTAGTGAAAAACTGATTCGAAAAGTTCTTCGCGAAGAATCAGTTTTATAAGTGATTTGCGAATTGTTAACGATGGAATACCAGCTGCCAACAAAAAATTGTGTTAGCTCTTCTGGAATTATTCTAAATACTTATCATAAGAATAGATAACCCTCGAAAAGACTTAAAGGGCTAACACTACTGTAAGGTCCTAAAAAAAGCGTTTTTTGGCCATTTTTTTTGGGTGGAATGAAAGGCGATAGAGAAATAATACTTGGGGTGGTTATTGAGCATATATTTAAGTATATTACAAAAAATCTTTGGAGGAAAATATTACAAAATGGCAACACTGCAGCAATTCTCTTGAGGCATGTTGAATTTGAGGTGATTTTCAGCGCGCGCTATAACTGGAGCAAATTTGAAGCTGGAAAGAAGAAAAAAAATCTATGTAATCTACATGAGTGTAGCTAGTGAACTACGTAAGGATTTTTAGAAATATTGATTTTTGTGCAATTGGTGAGTGTTTGGATAAAATCGTTCAATTTTCACGAAAAAAAAAATACAGTCACTTGTTAATAAATATTGTTTAAATTAACTAGTCGAAAATCCCCTCATGGTTCACTTTGAAATGTTACTTCAAAGTTAAGGTTAAATTTTCAAATAAAAAGATTGAAAATTGTTAGAGTTATGCTGCGTGCCGTTTTGAAAAATCATATTTCGAGAAAAACGCGTTTGAAGTTTTGAAATGCCGTTTCGGGTCATCCGAGACGCTAGGGGAGGAGCTCGGAATTCTATGCAACAAATTTTTTTTCAGGGATTGGACTTTTTGAATCATATTTTAGAAGGATCAAAGCATCTTTTAAGCCAATAAAAGAAAAAATGATTTTTTGAAAATTCTACAGCGATGTTACCCCTTAAAGTAATTTGTTTTTTTGTTGTATATTTGGTGTTACCGGTTTTTCTATTTTAAAAAATATATAAGTGGCCTTTCCGCTATTGTATAGATGTTTATTGGCAAATCGTCGACGTTTCGACCAAAGTTTTGGTCCTCATCAAGACTATAAAGGAAATAGTTTACATTAATGTTTGTATAATTAAAATGAAAAATACAAATATCAGCATAAATTATTTAAGAATGATATAGATGTTTAGTAAATAAGTTTAAAAGAAAAAGAGAAAAACATACCGCGGATAAATTCTCAATCATTATTTCCTCACATCAAACAACATAAAACAGTAGATCTAATAGTAATTCTTGTAATTGAAATGTTTCAAAATTCTATGTTAAGAATAAAGTTTTATATGTAAAATTCTTATAAAATCAATGAAATTGTCTGTAGTATAAAATTTTTCCTAAAATATTCATTAAGTTAAAAACATAAATTGCTTGTCAGTTCAATTTGAGATTAAAAATGTAGTATAAAAAATATATCTTTAAATTTATAAAGAATTATGTATAAATTCTGCTACTTAAAAGCAATTCTTTTAAGGAATAGTTCACATTTTCTTAATTAGTTTGTAATTTTTTAAAAAATACATTATATTTTTGGCTGTAGTAGCGTTGATATTGTAAAGGTGCGTTCATAGCACTTATAATGTGTGTAATATAAAAGCGTGGTAAAATATGAAAGTTACGCAAAGAATTTTTGTTTTGTAAGGGTGAAATTAAATGGAAAATAGAAAAATCATTTTTTTATAGATTTGATAATGTTATTGCAAATAGCGCTAAGATTTTCTATGTCAGTTTTGTAATTAATTGTAGAATTTTCTTTTTGAATGTGAATAATTTCTGGATATAATCTTTTCTTAAAGTTGTTTTCAATATCTAAAATTGTTGTATTTTTAAAATCAAAAGAATGCTTATAGGTAATAGCGTATTCTGCAAGTGCAGTTTTATTTTCTTTGTTTTTACCTGATCTAGCATGTTCAAGCAATCTGCTGTGTAGGAAACGACCTGTTTGTCCAATATATTTTTTATTACATTGGATGCAATTAATTTCGTAAATAATATTAAATTTTAATTTTTTCTGAGTTTTATCTTTAAGTGTTGGGAAAATTTTTTTTTGTAAAGTATTTTCAATAGTGGAAATTAATTGTAGTTTGGATTTTTTGAAAATTCTGCATAATTGTTCTTGAAAGTTTTGGATATATGGAAAAGTTATGATTTTTCTATTTTCTTGATTATCTATGTCATAAATTCCATTTATAGAATTTGTTTTTTGCTGATTGCAAATTAATTTTTTGTAGCGTTCAAAAATTTTTTCATTTAAAGAATTAAAGTAATTTTATTTTAATACACTACTCAATCAAAATAACGAATTACATGCATTACGTAGTTACTGAAAATGTTACATCCCGGTAACGTTTAATTTTCCTTTTTTTCTTCTACGTAAGAGACATATACGCCATATACCAGTGTGTCCAGATTTGACACGCGAACGTTACGCACACAACGCCAACAGCAGTACGTACGTGAGAATGGTTGCGCGCGCAGCGTAATGTGTCTGCTGTTCGCAGTGGTTCTCTGAGTTTTCTCTGGTTGAAGGTTCCTTGTACCTACACCTGATATTGCGTGCGCGAGGAATCACATGTACGCACTGTTAACTAAAGTTGCGTAAGTTAGATTGCTATATGAAACTCAACAGTGTGTAGGAGCACTGCTTACAAAATACAAATCGACAGCTTGCTCGGTTTTTATGTTTCTTTCGACTCTGCTGGATTCCGTGCAAAAGAGGCGCGAAAGAGATTCCGAATTCGAAATGACGGAAGATATAATTTGAAAACTTAACCCTAAAATCAAAATTTTATAATGTGTAAAATCTTTTACATGATAGTTTTAATAAACAAGTGTTAATGAAGGGGTTCAATATTTAAGCAAGTTAATAATTTATATTCTAATTCACATACGAAATTACAATTACTAAACAATTTTTTTGTATGAACTTGATTCGACAAACCTTTACTATTGAGTAAAATACTTTAAGTATCATTTTTTGAAATACATAACATCTTTTACGTGAAAATTTCAATATATAAGTGTAAACCAAAGGTTTCTTATTTTTTTTTGATGAATAAATTATATTTACATTTTCATACGAAATTACTCATCGTGATTCTTTGTTATTAAGTAAAAGTGACCTATATTATAAAAATAAAATACTTTTTAAAAAAATTTTAAAATACTTAAAAATTTATATGACAATTTTAATGTATAAATGTAAATGAAAGGTTTGATTATTAAAAAAAGCCAATTAATTATATCTAAATTCGCATGCAAAACTACAATTTGAGATTTCTTTGGTATGAAGATAATTCGACAAACTTCTACTGTAAATTAAAATACTTTAAATAATTTTTTTGAAATACATAAGAATCGTTTAAAAGATAATTTTAGTATATGCACTGCCATCAGAAATTACAGGTTCATTTGTACTTTTATCTACTGTTAAAGCATCTTCATTTTTATAATAACATGTGATGTAAAAGATTTGAGCTATTCCACAAATTTTTAATGATATTTTATTCGAAATAAATATTTTTCCACTTCATATCAGAGAAATCTCAACATGTAATTTAGTATTCAAATTTAAATATAATATATTTGATATTTAAAGAATCAAACTATTTATTCACACTTGGATAGTCTCTAAATCATTTATATCCAAATAAAATATAATTTATTTTTAATAATCAAATATTTTATTTACATTTATTTGATGAAATTGTCATGTAAAAGGTTTTAAGTATTCTAAAAACTTTTTTGAGGTCCTTTATTCTAAAGGAAACTTTTTGAAATTTATTTCTTACTAGACAAATTTTAAAGTTTAATTTCTTATGCAAAATTAAACATGTTTTTTAATTTTTTATATAATCAAATCTCTTATTCACACTTGTATATTAGAATTTTCTAAAAATAATTTTGCGTAAATAAGAAATTTTGTTTCCAAATAATTGATTATTAAATTTGTAAAATTTATTTTATATTATAAAACTCTTCAGATGCAATTTCATATGAACGTTCAGCAGATATTGCGTGCGCGAGGATTCACACATACGCACTGACATTTAAAGTTGTGTAAGTTTGATCGCTATATGAAATCGAAGCGCGTATTAAAGAACTTCTTAAAAATTGACAGCATGCTCAGATTTTATGTTTTTCTCAATTCTATACAAAAAAGGCGCGAAAGAGACGCTAAATTTGAAACATATTATTTGAAAAATTAGCCTTTTTTGCAATCTTTTGAAAAGTATTTACCTGAAATAAATATATGCAAAATTTTATATAATTTTGGGATGTTTTAAACACTCAAAAAAAATTTTCAGTAAAAATTAATATCAATAAATATTTATGGTTACAAGACGAGATATAAAAAAATGTTTAGCTTCTTGAATTAAAGCTTCAATCACAAAATTAGGAGCAAAATTTTTCTTAGTGAAAAAAGATAAACAAGTCAAGGAAGTTAGTTTGAAGCGATATTAAGAAAATATTTTTCAATAGAACTTTTACTTATGACGTAAAATGTTTTCTATGTAGGCAAATACAATTTGTTTGATTATGGTGGGGATTTGACGAATGAGACCTTTCTTTTTAGGGAAAAATATTCTCCAAATTTTTACCACATCCAATTGGTAACCAAATAAGTCTTTTACTTTCTTAAAGTAATGAAAAAATTAATTTAAAAAATATGATATAATTACTACTGGAAAGGTACATTATCTTCTGTGCTTGAATTTTGTTTCAAATCTTTTTTCATAAAATCGCTTTTTCACCAAAATAGCATTATTCTCTCAATTTAAGGAGGTTCGACCGTGACTAGGAAGCCCTTGGAAAACTTGACTAATTCCCAGTTTAAAAAATCTGAATGCTGTTATCCTATGCATAATATTAGAGAAAAATGTTCGCGCATTGAATTTAATAGAAAAATCAGCAATTTTTAAACATGTATCGATGCCAATATTAAAAGAAACCGTTAAATCATAATTATGAAAGGGAGACATCTCGATGGAAAATTTGAGATCGGGTCTATATAGTGAACCTATCTTGGTCGCCAGTCGTTGAAGATTGGGATATTTTATTTTTTAAATTTGGTTTGTAAATAAATGTGATCATAATTTTCTAACATAAAAAAATCACTAATGTTTCATTCATAGAAATAAATTTTTGAATAAAAGATTAAAACATATTTTATGTGAAAAATAAATTTTTAAAATTTTAAAATTGTTGATGTTCTTAGCTGCAAGGAAAAAAATAATTAGCTGCATTAGCTAAATATTCGCTACTACAGCTAAGAAAGTTACTTGATATACGGACAGCGAATGTCTTAGCTGCTAATACTAACGTCTATTAGCTACAGTACATTATCGATGCCAGCTAATTTACGTTAGCACTGGTAAGAACGATTGTGAGCAGTAGCCTATCGGTCGTGTTCTCTTCCTGTTCTAACAGCGTTTGAAGTACTAGTTAATTTTATTAGCAATTGCTGCAAATAGAGGTAGCACTCAAAATCATTGATTTGATTATTAAAAATAAATTATATTGTATTTGGATATAAATGATTTAGAGACTATCCAAGTGTGAATAAATAGTTTGATTCTTTAAATATCAAATATATTACATTTAAATTTGAATACTAAATTACATGTTGAGATTTCTCTGATATGAAATGGAAAAATATTTATTTCGAATAAAATATCATTAAAAATTTGTGGAATAGCTCAAATCTTTTACATCACATGTTATTATAAAAATGAAGATGCTTTAACAGTAGATAAAAGTACAAATGAACCTGTAATTTCTGATGGCAGTGCATATACTAAAATTATCTTTTAAACGATTCTTACGTATTTCAAAAAAATTATTTAAAGTATTTTAATTTACAGTAGAAGTTTGTCGAATTATCTTCATACCAAAGAAATCTCAATTTGTAGTTTCGCATGCGAATTCAGATATAATTAATTGGATTTTTTTAATAATCAAACCTTTCATTTACATTTATACATTAAAATTGTCATACAAATTTTTAAGTATTTTAAAATTTTTTTAAAAGTATTTTATTTTTATAATATAGGTCACTTTTACTTAATAACAAAGAATCACGATGAGTAATTTCGTATGAAAATGTAAATATAATTTATTCATCAAAAAAAAATAAGAAACCTTTGGTTTACACTTATATATTGAAATTTTCACGTAAAAGATGTTATGTATTTCAAAAAATGATACTTAAAGTATTTTACTCAATAGTAAAGGTTTGTCGAATCAAGTTCATACAAAAAAATTGTTTAGTAATTGTAATTTCGTATGTGAATTAGAATATAAATTACTAACTTGCTTAAATATTGAACCCCTTCATTAACACTTGTTTATTAAAACTATCATGTAAAAGATTTTACACATTATAAAATTTTGATTTTAGGGTTAAGTTTTCAAATTATATCTTCCGTCATTTCGAATTCGGCATCTCTTTCGCGCCTCTTTTGCACGGAATCCAGCAGAGTCGAAAGAAACATAAAAACCGAGCAAGCTGTCGATTTGTATTTTGTAAGCAGTGCTCCTACACACTGTTGAGTTTCATAGAACAATCTAACTTACACAACTTTAGCTAACAGTGCGTACATGTGATTCCTCGCGCACGCAATATCAGTTGTAGGTACAAGGAGCCTTCAACCAGAGAAAACTAAGAGAACCACTGCGAACAGCAGACACTTTACGCTGCGCGCGCAACCATTCTCACGTACGTACTGCTGTTGGCGTTGTGTGCGTATCGTTCGCGTGTCAAATCTGGACACACTGCCATATACCAATGTAAATAAGTAATGAATAATTCTTTGTGGTATATGGAAGTATTCTTATGATAATTATTATCTGGACCGGGTAACAAGTCATGTGAGATAAACTGATACACTACTTCACGTCGATAGATCGGTTTTACACATAGTACAAGCGATAAAGAACGTCGCTCTGCCCATATGATAATTGCACACACGGTAATGAGTCAGCGAGCCACACCACGTTTCGATAATATAGTAATGCAATGCTAATAACCTAGTGAGAAGGTAATGTGTTATCAGCGTAGCTTTATTAACACTGATTTATTATTGTCTATTCTAATAATTATTATTACCACCTTTGTTACTTACTAAACATAAATTATAATTAACATTGCTAGTATTACTGTTTAATGATGACATGTCCATAGTCCGTTTCATCAAATTTACTCTAATTTACATATAACCTCAAAATAACCAAAAATTAAAATTTTTTTTCTTCTTGTGTAACCCCTCTTTTGTGTCAGCGATCTGGAGAGAAAAGCTCGTCGTCAATAGAGCGGGCAGATCGATGTACGGGATGTGCACCTGAACCCGGCTTAAGCGTGGTGTGGCGAAGGTATAAATTTCGAAATAAATAAAATATTGGATAGTTGAAAAAGTTCGTGGCATTTTTTGGGTCAAATAGAGACGCTTAAATCAGAGTGTTAGGATAAATTCATAAACCCCAAATATTCTCCATTATTATCGACAATTTTTCGCCATTTTTCAGGTAGAGCCATTATTCCATCAATACAGAACTTTTGTGGTTAGTAGTTGGGAAACTAAATCAAGTGGTTTTCAAAGGCCTCTCTTGAAGCCAGCTTAGCTCCATGAAGAGAGTTTGGGCTATACGGTCTCATCAAAGATGAATGTATATGCGTATGTCGGTTCATCTTGTTTCTCACACTCAATTCATGAGGCAACCAAACATCGAGTTTATTTTTTTTGTGCCTCCGGCACATAAACTCGTTTTTTCGCTACAGTTAAGAGTAGCGCAATGTTGTGTATTGCGCTACAGAGGAATGTAATGTAAAAATTGAACTGCGCATGCGCCTATAGCCATACATCGGAGCACAACCTTCTTCTTATTCTTCTTCTTCTTCGTACAGCGTTACAAAGGTATTATAAACCTAGATGCGGTGCAGGCCTAGTTCCCCGCGAAGATTGTAGACGGCGCGTCCGGCGAAAATGTTCAGCCCCCGTACACCTCTACCCGCCGATTTGGCCAATCGAAGTAGTTCGCCAACTAAACCTTAGGAGCGCTGTCCACAACTCTCCCCGTACCCCTCAATCACCCCGAATACCTAAAAGCTAACATTTGTTAAAGCTGTATAAATTGAAAATGTTCAAGTCCAACGATATAGCGCAAGATATTATGTTGAACATTTGGGCGTATAATATGATGAGTTTGATTTTGAATTTTTTATTGATTTTAATATTAGAAGTTTAATGGTAGTCATTAAGCATTAATTAATTAATTAATTATAATTAATTATTAAATATTATATTATAATTATAATATAATTTCAATATTTAAAGAATTTGAAAATCTTTCTGTGGAAAAAATGACGCTTTCGACTGCGCTGGGAAATAATATAATTTAATAATAAATTATTAAATTTTAATGAATAAATACATTTTAATCAATCATTTTAATAAATTAATATAAATAATAATCAAACATATTTCCACATTAGACTCTCTTTCTACAAAGCTGAATTTCGGAATTATAAAAAAAATAATAACAACGATTGTCTAGTTTATATGTAGACTCTAATTTACAATCCGAATCAATTTCCTCAGCAAATAAGTACTTGTAATAATGTTTCTTCAAATTGAATTGAATTTTTTTTTCATTATTTACATTTTTTCGTATTATGTAGATAGAAGTATATCCGAAACAGAATACATGAGTACGTGAAAAAAATCCTATACTGAAATAATTGTAATTCATACCTATAAGTTCTTAATTAAAATTTCTAAATTTTTTGTAAATTAAAAATATTCAGAACAAAATTAAGTATAACACTTAAATATAATTTCAATTTTATTTAACCTTCATAATATTTCAATTCAATTTTTATCATTATACACCATTTTCTTTAGGTACACGGAGAAACTCTTTATATTTATATATTCTCTATATTTATATACTCTTTATATATTTCATTTTAGGGAAAAACGTATCACTCTAAGACCTTTTGTAAAAAAAAAATACTAAACTTTAGAAGAATTATATGAAACTTTAGCATAGTTCATAACAAATTTTGATATAATTCAGACTAAAGCTTCATATCTCATATCATTCTTCTAAAGTTTAGTATTTTTTTTGACAAAAGGTCTTAGAGTGATGCGTTTTTCACTGAATTGAAAAATACTTTAGTAAAAATTGATATAAAAAGTTTTTTCATGTAAGGTAATGGAACCAATACTCGATCAGCATCCGTCTAGGTTACAGAAAACGACCTTCCAAAGTGTATAGCATTAGAGTAATAAATTAAACTTTTGTATATATATTGTAGAAAAAGGTTTTGTTTATCGAATTCCAGAAGCAAAAAATTTTTTTTGTGACGTTTTGTAAATGAATTAGGCGTTTTTAAAACATTACTTTTGGGTACCAATACTCGATCACCGAAAACCCCGCGAAACCAGTAGTCGATCAGCAAGGGACCAATAGTCGATCAAGTCATTTGTTACATAACCTCAAAAACATATATGCAAAAATTAAAGCATTTATGTGAAAATTTTTGAAAAATATCACTTCTCTTAGTTTTTACTAATCGAGCACCATAAAATTTCGACCAAAAGTTAAAAAACTCACTTTTAAGAATAAAAAAAAACGAACACAGCATTGCGGTAGGCTGATCGACTTTTGGTTCCCCTTCGCTTTTTGTATACCAAAAGACGATCAGCATTTTTACATATTCAATCAAATTTATGATTATTATTACCTCTCTGTAATAATAGTAAAAGCTTTCATAGGTCTGGTAATGCCTTCTCTCATGCGATTTTTCCAACTTTTCCCTGATTATCGTCCAACTTAGCTCGGACACATGCGAGTCGGCGGCACCACTGACCAACGGCGCAGGCGGCTGTAACGCACGAAATTCAACGAGCGCGTAGGGGAAATATTTTTCTCCTACACTATGTTATATTTTTGAATAATAATTGGGCAGTATAATATTGTTAAATATTTTCTTTAAATGTTACAATTTTTTGCAGTATTTTGCATTTTTGAATTCATAATAAACATGATTTCATACCGAAGTGATCGAGTATTGGTTACTGATCGAGTATTGGTTCCATTACCTTACTATACTATTAATTGAAAGTGCAAGTTGTATTGACCTTTGGTCTTAAATACTGGTTTATTGTTGGAAAAGATTGACTTTCTGTTCGAAAATGATGAAGTTAGTATGAATCTGACATTTTGGCTCAGATCAGAGCCCTTATTAGTGTTTTTTATTAAAACCTAACAAAAACACAGAAAAAGTGGGAAGCTGAATTGAGATTTTCTTGAAATGAAATATTTTAGATTTGAAAAGACGTAGCTTCTTTACATAGTAAATAAGTTATATATTTGAAAACGAAAGGCTTGAATATAAAACAATCCTAAAAACATTTTTTTCAACCCAAATATTTCAAAGAAATTCTTTACGTAAAATTTTTTGCACAGGCAATTGAATATGTATTGTATGGGTGTAAAATACATGATTTATATTTCTTGGAATAAGTATACTTAGTAAACTCCAAAAATGTAAACTATTACAATTGTCATATAAAAATTTTACGTCAATTTAACAACCCACTTTTTCTGTATATTTTCATAATTCAATAAAAAACACTGATGAGGGTTCCGATCTAAGCTGAAATGTCAGATTGATATTAATTTTATCATTTGTGGACCTCAAAGCAAATCTTTTCCAAAAATATACTACTATTAATTTCTACTTATACACTGAGAGAAATCGGCTTTGGTTCCTGTGCACATAGCACATCAATTTTTTGTACAGTAGTTGCCTTGACCAAAAAAGTTGAGAGAAGCTACTACTTTTATAGTTATCATGACAGTAATTTGGACTTTTTTGTGTATTCGGTTGTTGTAACCAAAGTTGATGATTAGAATCAGCTTTATACGTACCCCAACGGTTAGTACACGTACATTTTCTTTATGTGTACTGCCAAGCTCCTTTGGTTACTACAACCGCAGCGTTCGCTGTTGCGCTAGACAAATCAAGTATAACTTTCATTTTTTTACAACGAGGTAAGCCTGTCGTGACAACTATTAAATCTTGTAATAGTCACACAATTTAACTTGCACTGCACTGGAGATGAGTAGTTACTTCCAAAAAGATATGCAGCCTAAGTTGAATTCTGCCAATTCTCGTTCTCGATTCCTGGACTATATTTCACCGTGCCAAGCATTATCAGGTAAATAATTCTATTATAAATATAGTTTGACAATTCTTTCTAAATGATAAACGGTTTTGTTCGGGGACAATGCAATGCGTTCCAATTTTGCTGTCTCGTCGTATTTTGTCAAAACTATAGTCAGTCAAAAGAAGTTTATGGTGATGAAAAAAGTGACAATTTTTTAACATAATTGACGAAAGTTATCATAAATATCATTATACCGGATTATTTTTCTTAGATCTTTTCGGTGAAACTTTATTTTTTCTAATCAAATTGAATTTGTATTTTGATAACTAAGAGAACCATACCTATAACCTCAAAAATAATTTTGGCTGGGTATTTACTGTCCGTAGACTTAGTCATTTTAACTAAACTCTATGCGCGGCTTTACGATGGACTTTGGTTCCTATAACCGCAGCGCTATGGTATTTCAAGTACCAGAATCGTGGTCTCAGTAACGTTCCTTGCAGTTGGAGTAAACACTTTACCAATGTATGACAGCCACTACCATGATTGTCATGAGAACTTTAACATTTTTGTAAAGACGATTTTAACAAAAAAACTTTGGTCAGTGAAACCTAAAATTTCTCTCTGTGTATCTCAATATAGTATTTAAATTAATAGATTAATTATAAAAAAACACAATAATAGAAAAATATTTTTTTAATCCTTTTACAGACAATTTCAAAACAGCATTTAAGAAGAGATATCAAAATATTGAAATAAGACGATAATCTTAGAAATTATAGACTTTTTTTACCTATGTAAAAAACAAGATTCAGATATACTTTCAACTTAAACTGTTTGCAAAAAAATGTCTTATTTTTACATTCTCATCATGGATGAGAAGGTATTGGTTTTATGTGAAAAATGACTTTCGAAAATTTCATCAAATCTTTACGTTTTGAGACCCCCTGAGTCCGAAAAAAGGGTTTTTACGAAAGTGTCTGTCTGTCTGTCTGTCTGTAGGTCGTGTGCGGCATAACTCTCGATAGAATTATCAGATTGAATTGTGCTTTGGCACACTTTATCGGAGCCGAAAAAGTAAGGATAAGTTCGTTAACCAGCCACATCCAATCAAAATTGAGGGATTGAGCACTACTTTTGTGTTTTTGAAAATAATTTTTTGAAAAAATCAAAAATTTTAATACTGGTTTTAGATAGTGCTCATAAATCTCTAAAAATTATCCTAATAACATTTTTTGATTAAATCAAAATTAGAAATGTTACAGCATATTCAAATTCGAAAAAAGTCAATATCAAAATTCCATTTTCCAGTTTAATTATACGAGATACGAAAAAACGTTATGATACAATATTATTTTCTACATAAAGACCTACAAATTTGAATTGTAACTTTTTTCATAAGATGCATATTTTTTTGTTTAATTCAAAAATAATCTATTGAAAATCCAAAATTCAATTTTTTAACAATAATATGTGAAATACGAAAAAAACGTAGGAATACAAAGTTGTTCGGTCCAAAAAGATCTACAAGTTTTGTCTTACACAGTTTATGAAAAAACATATATTTTTCGTTTCAATTCCAAAATATACGATTAAAATTCAATAATTCCATTTTTTAGACAAAATATATGAGATACATAAAAAAAGTTTAAATGAAAAATTATTTGCCTAAATGAGGTCTACACATTCTTATTAAGAAATTTCTCGACAGGATGTATATTTTATGTTTTGATTTTTAATATTAAATAATTCGATTTTTTTCACGAAAAATGTGAGATACGAAATAAGCGTTGTTCTGCAAAATCGTTTCCTTAAGGTAGTACAATCACGAAAATTAAACCTCAGACAAAAATAGATAATTTTGCTTTCAAGAATAGCAACATTATTATTGAAGGGCCAATTTGAATGAGAAAAGATTATTTTTCATGAAAAAAATTTGAAACACAAAAAAATAATGTTATTAATAAATTAGTTGAGTTTGAAATTTTTGTCACTGCCTACATTATCGGAGGATCACTAGTCGCGTGTCAGATAGGATACGTTGTCGACAGGTGTCCTTGTAGACAATTTCAAACTCTTATATCACAAATAATGCAAATAAATTTTAATATTTTTAAAGAATTTGAAAATCTTTCTGTGGAAAAAATGACGCTTTCGACTGCGCTGGGATTCGAGCCCAGGTCTTTCGATTGCCGGTCGACTGCTCTGACCACTGAGCTACACAGGCGTCCGACATCCCCTTCTCCACAGGAAGATCTCCTTATATCGCCTAGTGGCTCAGCCTTGCGGCTGTAAATGATTTCAAATTAATTAGTTGAGTTTGAAATTTTTGTCACTGCCTACATTATCGGAGGATCACTAGTCGCGTGTCAGATAGGATACGTTGTCGACAGGTGTCCTCGTAGACAATTTCAAACTCTTATATCACAAATAATGCAAATAAATTTTAATATTTTTAAAGAATTTGAAAATCTTTCTGTGGAAAAAATGACGCTTTCGACTGTTCTGGGATTCGAGCCCAGGTCTTTCGATTGCCGGTCGACTGCTCTGACCACTGAGCTACACAGGCGTCCGACATCCCCTTCTCCACAGGAAGATCTCCTTATATCGCCTAGTGGCTCAGCCTTGCGGCTGTAAATGATTTCAAATTAATTAGTTGAGTTTGAAATTTTTGTCACTGCCTACATTATCGGAGGATCACTAGTCGCGTGTCAGATAGGATACGTTGTCGACAGGTGTCCTCGTAGACAATTTCAAACTCTTATATCACAAATAATGCAAATAAATTTTAATATTTTTAAAGAATTTGAAAATCTTTCTGTGGAAAAAATGACGCTTTCGACTGTTCTGGGATTCGAGCCCAGGTCTTTCGATTGCCGGTCGACTGCTCTGACCACTGAGCTACACAGGCGTCCGACATCCCCTTCTCCACAGGAAGATCTCCTTATATCGCCTAGTGGCTCAGCCTTGCGGCTGTAAATGATTTCAAATTAATTAGTTGAGTTTGAAATTTTTGTCACTGCCTACATTATCGGAGGATCACTAGTCGCGTGTCAGATAGGATACGTTGTCGACAGGTGTCCTCGTAGACAATTTCAAACTCTTATATCACAAATAATGCAAATAAATTTTAATATTTTTAAAGAATTTGAAAATCTTTCTGTGGAAAAAATGACGCTTTCGACTGTTCTGGGATTCGAGCCCAGGTCTTTCGATTGCCGGTCGACTGCTCTGACCACTGAGCTACACAGGCGTCCGACATCCCCTTCTCCACAGGAAGATCTCCTTATATCGCCTAGTGGCTCAGCCTTGCGGCTGTAAATGATTTCAAATTAATTAGTTGAGTTTGAAATTTTTGTCACTGCCTACATTATCGGAGGATCACTAGTCGCGTGTCAGATAGGATACGTTGTCGAAAGACCTGGGCTCGAATCCCAGCGCAGTCGAAAGCGTCATTTTTTCCACAGAAAGATTTTCAAATTCTTTAAAAATATTAAAAGTTATTAATAAATTTTATTTTTGCCCAAACTTATTTTCTTATCGCTTCGAGTCAAATTTTTGAAAATGATGCGATTCTAATAAAGTATGGTTCATTTTTTTAGAAAAAAGATTCTCTACAACTTGACCGTTTCCTGTTTTTGAATTTTTTCTTGAAAGCAAAATTATCTATTTTAGCCTGAGGTCTAATTTTCGTGATCGTACTACCTTAAATAAAGTCTACGATTATTTTTTCTTTTTGAGAGATTTGGAAGAAAATAAATTATTTTAATCATCTAATTTATTACAAAGTTACTGAAATGTGTACAGAAAATCGAGCGCGAAGCGCGAGTGTCATGATGAGAATGTGTTCCTTAAGGCCGATAGAGCCTTAAGTAAATTGAATTTCCTGTTTCACTTAAACTGAAAAAGAAATTGTAACGTCCTGTGTCCGTCTTTTACTTTTATTATTATTATTAATTTTTATTAACCTGTAATAAGTAAATTTATAATATTCCATTTCATATTTTTCTCCAAAGTCTTACTCATAAAAATTGTAAATATTTTAAACGCAATCTCTTCTCTAAAGATTGTATAAATTCAAAAGCCTTTTTAGAAAATATGCAGCTGCGTAAATATAAAGATTTGAATTTTCTTAGCAATCTGTAAAAGTAATAAAACTTGCACTTTGAAACTTTGACCAAAAGACACAGCCCACAATCGTATTCCTTTTAGATATTTCTGTTTGCTATCCTCTAATAAATAAATGCATAGAACTGCATAGAACCATAACAGTATATAACTTAGCGATTAGCCATTTCCGGAAATATCGTAAATAGCTTAGGCTAATGGTCAAAAGGGCCCGCGCTTGTACCACGCCCAAGTAAATACAAACAAAGCACATTGTATTTACTGCGCTTAGAAAATAGAATAGGCCATATATATAATAGATAATAAAAATTCTCAATTAATAAATATGTTAAAATATTAAGAATTTAGTTTTAAATTAATATTATTTATTTTTATATTATTTCAGTATATTATGAATAAAAAATAAACTATTATATTATTTAATAATAGGAACAGTAATTCTAATCTAATTTTTATTTGAAACAATAGTTCAAACTCATTTGATTGTAACTAAAAACCAATAACAATTCATCGAAGATTTTAATAATTAGGAATCTACCTTATCAACTAATAAATTTATGAGAATTCAATTCTGAAGTTAAAATACTAATAAAAATTTACTTTCTTACACTCCTTTATTCAATTCTAGAAAAGTTAAAGTATTAGTTTACATGATATGTATTTGAATTTATACACAACATATTTCAACAGTAAATTTTTAAACATTACTATTTTACCTTCACAAAAATATATATTTCCAATCTTTATAAACATATTTTTAAGTTCATAAATTCTAAAAACTAAACTTATTTTGCAAAAGATTTAATTCAATTTTCAAATAACGTCAGAATACATATGAGCATAAGTTAAACACCAGAAAAATTAACAATTTAAGTTAATTGAAATAATGTTATTAAAGAATTGAAATAATGAAATGTTCTGTTTTACCGACAATATTTCATATGCGAATAGGTATCTTATAAATAACTTTGCGTATGTTTTCAAATCAAATAAACTCAACTTCGAATATGTAAATTTTTACACTTATTTTTATAAATAAGAAGTTTATATAAAAATCACAAACTTTCAGAATTACTTTTTATATTTTATCAAATAAATTCACAAAAGAAAACTTATATTAAATTTACCCTTTTAAATGAATAATTTTGTATATTTAAACAACATATTCGATGTTTAGTTTTAATTTTATGATATTTATGATTATTCATAAAAATAATTCCAAAATAAAAATTAATCTTAGGTATTAATGATTCTTTTGAATCTTGAAAAGAAGAATATTTAGTTCAATGTAAATTAACTAGTTTGTAAGCTAAATTTGGATATAAATGAATTATATTGTAATTTAACCTTTCAATTATTTAAATTTAACGAAATCTTTACACATAATTATTTAAACAATTAATTTGTAACACATTTTATTTAAGAATATACAAATGTCGCCATCTTTTGGAAGGTGACTGAACTTGGAGAAAACTTGGTACGGCCCACAAGGCCCGGGAAACTTGCAACGCCCCTAGATTTTCACACTAAGGGAAGTCTGGGCGTAACTAGGCTTGCCTAACTAGGCCAATAGAAAAGCCAGGACAGCTACCTCCAGACTTTTCCTAAATTTGAAATATGGTGAGGGAAGCGGGGTGCTGCACATAAAACTAACTGCAGACAAAATTTTCATCAGTTCTCTTCCCGGCATTAAAATCTCTCTAATAAAAAGGAGAATATTCATCTTTCTTGATCTGACAAAATTTTTTTTTTTTATTCTAAAGTTACTTTCGACCTTCAAATTTTCATTACTAAAACAAATCCTGCTAAAAAAGTGTTTTCAATTCTTAAAAGACAATTTTATCGTGAGTAAATATTCAAAAATTAGACAGACCGTTCTGTCAATAAAATATTTAAAAAAGGTTTACATTTTCTTCAAAACTGGGAATTATTATACCAAGATTTCTCCCAGCAGCACTTCTCCAGGATCACTCTTCTAGTAAGGAATTTTAACAAAAAGAAATAAAAAGTAAGTGTCTAATATTAAATTGTCTGTGTACTTCCTTTGTCTTTTCCCATCTATCTTTTATATGTTTAAATTTATATTTTACACAAATGTTTGAGTGCTGGTAACCACCCCAGTACTAACATTTGTACCAATTTTGTTACCTATCGTTCCAAATCCTCGAATCTAAGACAAGTGGCGTGCTCCCTTTTACGGGAATAGTACGACTTGTCTAAAAATTCACATGTCTTCTCCCATTTTTCATTTTTTTATTTTTTTTATTTAATTTGGTAGAGAAATTATTACGAACAGTAGTCCCGGGTTATTGGAATTAATTTTCCAGACCCGAAACTACTAAAATTATTATATTCTCTTCAAGAATATAATAATATAAAAATAGAAGTAAATCTTTCTCTTATGTGCCTCAAGACGTCACAAAATTTAGTGAATTTGAGAAAATGAGTAATTCACATCAACTTTAATATTATAAAATTGGTTTGAGCTTCAGTATTAAATTATAAGAAATAAACTTAAATGTATGTGAAGAGCACAAGACCGAGCGCGAAGCGCGAGGTCCAGAAAGATCGGAGCGCGAAGCGCGACGATCAAATCGCGCGCCCTAGGCGCGCTCAAGCTTGCGAGCGAAGCGAGCTGCGCGCGATGAGAATGTGCCCGCGAAGCGGGCATATTTTTTTATTTAAATTTGAAAATTGTTTAACTTCAAATAAAATTATTAAATCAAAGAAGACGAGGCATAGCAATTTTATTTTTATATACATTTATACTTCTTTTTTTACAACAAAAAATTATATATCGTATAGAACAGAACTTAAAATTATTAGCAAGCATATCCCGCTCAAAAATGCAACAAATAGCATCTATGTGATAAATTTCACTTAAATGGTTATTCCCATGATACGAAAATTTTCGTTTAAATAATCAGTGAAAAAAGTTCGTCAAAATATTTTCTTTAAATATTCTACACTTAACATTACTTGATTCAAATTAAAACAATAGGATTATAAATGAAGTTAAATTTACAGTACTAAATTAACGTACTGAATAATAAACCAGTAATATTTTTATGAACTTTTTTCATTATTTTAATGGAAAGAAAAAAATATATATTACGTATTCATAAAGAAAGACTCTATTTAAAAAGAAAATTATTCAAACCATAGAAAATATGTTCTCGAAATTGGAAGTTCTGATATTTTGATACTGGAAGATATTATGAGTTGTTTTATTGAAAAATGAAAATATTTTGAGTTACGATGGAATATAAATATAAGAATTGAAGAAATGGTAGTGTCACCCTCCATATTAATATTATAAAAGATGCTGGTTTGCGATCAATGAGGGTCAAATATAAAGAAGAAAACTCTTCATGATGTCAAAATTGTTGCGACGTATCGTTGGCTATGAGTTTGCCAACCTCATCAGGCTTTATTAAATTAAAAAAACACCAAATAGTAAAATTGTCACACACAAGAAAAATAAAAGTAAAATTAACTTAATATCAAAAACATATACAAAATTATTAAATTTTACCTTTATAAAAGAAGGTTAACTCATGATGAGTATTGTCGAGAATATAAAATTATAATAAAAGTCATGATTTTACTAATAAAATGACGTGATGTCATGGAGTCGACGACACTTTGTCTACTAAATTATTAGATTCAAACAGTTAACTTTAAATATTGAGAACAGTTAATGTAAACATAGAATTTGCAATGTAAACAGACATCAGCTGGAAAGCTATCATGAATTTAATCTATTAAGTAATGAAAAATAAATTCTATTCAAAGTAAATATGTCTTCTTTTTTATTTATACTAAATTTATTAAATTTTATATGGATCATCTCTGATGTTAATCTTTTCCGATAGTCAGAGACATAATCAACAATCTTGGTATTTTCCCAATCAAATTCATGGTTGAATTCCAATTGATGTTCACAGACTACGGATTCACTGTTTTTTTTATTTTTGTGTTCATTAATACGAACTCTTAATGCTCTCTTAGATTCACCAATATAAGTCGCAGGGCAATTTTTACAATTAAATTTGTACACAATATTAGTTTGTTCCCAATTGTTTGTGGAGTCTACCTAATTTTATTGTTGATTTAAAAGTTTTGTTAACGACTGGGATAGTTGAATATAAGAATTGTTATTTATAAACCATAATTATACTTGCAAATACAAAAATGTAGTAACATCGTATGAAATTTGATAATTTTATTTTTTACTCACTTTTTATGATTTTTTAATTTAATTACCCTGACACTCCAAGTTAATCAAAATTATTGTCAAAAGAATTTATTCACTTATTTTAATTTTTTAATTTTTACCAAACTTTATTAAATTTATAGTTGAGGAAAAGAATTTGCAAAATAAAGTAAAGAGGGTATAGAAGTGGCTTGGATTATACATATTTATAATTATTTAAAAATAATTTATTAAATATATATGAATTGCACGAATATATATAGATATATATGAATATATGTATATATAATGGATAGTATATATATTATAATACCGCCGACCTCATTTCATGCTTCAAATTTTGTTTACTTACTGAGAGAAAGTATTAGTCATGGCTACCCATTTTTTTATGTAAAAAGAGTCACAAGTATGTTTTTTACTCTGTATCATCTAAACACCTTAGTTCTTGCAGCTAGATTAACTAAGTAGCAAATAATTAAAATTTTTATTAAAATTTACAAAATCCGATTAGTCGGTCCGTTTCGTAGCCGGGACTATTTTCATGCATTCCTGCATTGTACTGATCTTATATTATTATCAAATACAACAATTTGTTTATAAAAATTTTGTTTTGAAAAATTGTTTTTTTATAATTTCAGCCATTAAAGAATTCATATTCAAAAATTGGAAAGGGTCAAGTTGCAGAGAATCTTTTTCCTAAAAAAATGAACCGTGATTTATTCATAGAGATATTATAGATAGAGGAGACAAGCCAGCATGAAACCTGTCAGCTCAGGCGAGAGAAAGAGACTGAATTGTGGGTTAGGCTGTCTCTCGCTAACGCCGAGGCTAACGCGGTACGCGTAGACAAAGACAGAATAACCTCCTATCGTCTCTCTCTTTCGCTCTCACCGAGTTTGCAGACTGACGTTGCCACTTACAGAGTGGCCTATGGCTTGTCTCCTCTATCTATAATATCTCTATGGATTTATTAGAATCGCATCATTTTTAAAAAGGGCATAACCGGGTTTCTATGTGAAATCGGCCTTGAAACCAAATCAAATTTCGCATTGACTATATGGAAGAGGTTGAGCAAGAGATGATTTTGCCAAATTTTCAGATCATAATTCACCATTTTGAATGAGTAATGATGGATTTTACCATTTTCGTTTATTGCGTTTTATAGCTAAACTAATCATAGGAAAATTTTGAAAAAAATCAGGATTGTTTTTTCCAATAAAAGATACATTTGTGAATTTTGGCAGATTTTTATGCATAATTCGTGATGCAAAAAATTGCGAAAATTTTGGCACACAATTTTATTCATGTTTGATTTGCGCGACCACTCTTTTGAATTATGCTATTCATTAGTTACATATCAATAATTAAAACAGAATTATTGCAGATTTTTGCAAGGTGTGGACTCATTTTTCCACACAAGACATCAAAAATACCCTCAAATCGTCCTTCTGTTAGTTTACTTCTTGAAATTTTAATGAACACAAATGATAGGAAAAGCTCGTAAATTAAATAATTAATTAACTGGGATTTCTGGATAACAAACAATTATTAGCAGCTATTTTGCATTACATTACTTACATTTTCGTTACATTTCTTTAAGAAGTTTTGCCCGTTAAAAAATTTAGTCCGTTCAAAAACTGTTCGTTTTAAATCAAAGTGATATATAAAATGTAAATTGGTTTTCCTACAAAAATTTATTTTTGCCAAGAAAAACTATTTTTTTCAATTATAAATTATTCATCATCGCATTCATTTTCGCAACACTCTTTCGACTTGCGAATAATCACAATCAACTGTTTGTTCACAATGCATTTAAAAATTTCGATTTTTCGCAACAAAAAAAATTTGCAAAATCTTTTGCAAAAATTTCAGCAGTAAACCGTCTTGGAGATTGATTAACAAATACAATTTTTTTCATTAGTCTACTATTATTATAAAAAGTGCTTTAATAATAAGATGTTGGACGAATGTGTATTTTGACGGTTTTTATTTTTTTACCCCCATCCACACCTTGCAAAAATCTGAAAAAATTCTGTTTTAATTATCGATAGGTAAATAATGAATAGCATAATTCAAAAGAGTGGTCGCGCAAATCAAACATGAATAAAATTGTGTACAAAAATTTTCGCAATTTCTTGCATCATAAATTATGCATAAAAAAATCTGCAAAAATTCACAAATGTATCTTTTATTGAAAAAAACAATCCTGACTTTTTTAAAAATTTTCCTATGATTAGTTTAGCTATAAAACGCAATAAACGAAAATGGTAAAATCCGCCATTACTCATTCAAAATGGCGAATTATGATCTGAAAATTTGGCAAAATCATCTCTGGCTCAACCTCTTCCATATAGTCAATGCGAAATTTGATTTGGTTTCGAGGCCGATTTCAAATAGAAACCCGGTTATGCCCTTTGGCTCGCAGCGATAACAAAATAAGTTTGGGCAAAAATAAAATTTATTAATAAAATTAGTATTTTGTGTTTCAAATTTTTTTCATGAAAAATAATCTTTTCTCTTACAAATTAGCCCTTTAATAATAATATTACTATTCCTGAAAGCAAAATTATCTATTTTTGCCTGAGGTCTAATTTTCGTGAATGAACTACCTTAATACAATTACTTTGATACCTAGACAAAATTTCAAGTGTTTATCTTTTTAACTTTTCACGCAATTTTCTTTATGTTTTATTTGTGCGACGACTCTTTTGAATTATTCAATTCATTAGTTACTTATCGATGATTAAAACAGAATTTTTGCAGATTTTTGCAAGGTGTGGACGGGGGTATAAAAAAATAAAAACCGTAAAAATACGCATTCTTCCAACATCTTACTATTAAAGCACATTTTATAACAGTAGACAAATGAAAAAAAAAATTATTTAGTAGACAATCTTTAACACGGTTTATTGCTGAAATTTTTGCAAAAATTTTGCAGAATATTTTGCGAATTTTTTTTCTTGCGAAAAATCAAAGTTTTTACATGCATTGTGAACAAATGGTTGATTGTGAATATTCGCAAGTCGAAACAGTGTTACTAAAAATATCTTTTCGTATTCTTTAATATTTTTTCAATTATATAGGTTTTGCCGGTTGAAAATTTAGTACGTTCAAAAAATTTCCGTTTTATATAAAAGTGGTATACAAAAAGTAAAATTGGTTTTCCTACAAACTTACAGTTATAAACGAAGACAGCGATGATGACCAATTTATAATTGAAAAAAAAATTTTATGCTTGGTAAATTTGCAGCCACTTATGGAGTATGAAATGCTATGAAAGTACAATTAACCGTCTATGTTTGTAAAAACTAGATGCTAGAAAAATATATTACTGTAGAAAAACCAATTTTACATTTTGTATACCACATTTATTTAAAACGGACAGTTTTTGAACGGACTAAATTTTTAACGGGCAAAACTTTATAAAAAAATGTAACGAAAATGTAAGTATTGCAATGCAAAATAACTGCTAAAAATTGTTTGTTATCCAGAAATCCAAGTCAATTACTTATATAATTTACGAGCTTTTCTTATTATTTGTGCTCATTAAAATTTCAAAAAGTGAAGTAAATGGAGGACGATTTGAGGGTATTTTCGATGTCTTGTATGGTAAAATGAGTATGTTATTTTTAACAAAGAGAAATGAATTTAAACTGTATAGTCGAAAAATATTAAAGAATACGAAAAGATATTTTTAGTAACACTGTTTCGACTTGCGAATATTCACAATCAACCATTTGTTCACAATGCATGTAAAAACTTTGATTTTTCGCAACAAAAAAAATTCGCAAAATATTCTGCAAAATTTTTGCAAAAATTTCAGAAGTAAACCTTGTTAGAGATTGATTACCAAATAAATTTTTTGTTTTCATTTGTCTACTGTTATTATAAAATGTGCTTTAATAGTAAGATGTTGGAAGAATGCGTATTTTTACGGTTTTTATTTTTTTATACCCCCGTCCACACCTTGCAAAAATCTGCAAAAATTCTGTTTTAATCATCGATAAGTAACTAATGAATTGAATAATTCAAAAGAGTGGTCGCGCAAATCAAACATAAATAAAATTGTGTGCAAAAATTTTCGCAATTTTTCGCATCGCAAATTATGCATCAAAAAATCTTCAAAAATGTATCTTTTATTGAAAAAAACAATCCTGACTTTTTTAAAAATTTTCCTATGATTAGTTTAGCTATAAAACGCAATAAACGAAAATGGTAAAATCCGCCATTACTCATTTAAAACGGCAGATAATGATCTGAAAATTTGGCAAAATCATCTCTTGCCCAACCCCTTCCATATGGTTGATGCGAAATTTGATTTGGTATAATAATATGGCGGACTTTAAAAGTGAATATGATCCGAATGACTTAAATTTTGGTTTGACAAGTAGTAGTGTATTTAATACTTAGGCATGATGAGCGAGGAAGTAGTTCCTTTTCGGCAATAGGCATAGTGAAACACTAAAATATTACAAACCAATAATGTTCGCTTCAAATCGGCTTTTGTACTGTAAAGAACAGCGCCTTGGACTTTTAAAAAGCACAGCATATGAGAAGCCAGAAAACATCTCTTGTCGACAAATACTTGTAGTTTGTGAAAATTAACTTCTGTAACTTGCCGTTTTTTGCTTTTTGAAGTTGCCATTTTATGTTTATTTAATTGATAAGCAAGAAACAGCCTAAAATTTTCCCGATTCAAATCAGACATATTTCGCATTTCAGTGGCTTTGCATGATTGTAACGCATGGTTCTTCTACAAGCAAAGATTCGATTAGCCTATAATAAAATTCAATTGAAGTAAGCGGTTAAATTCATGCTTCTTAATTCGTGGGATCCTCAGTAAAAAAAATAGAAGCTGGTGAAAAAAATTCAAGCTATAAGACGAATCAATTTTTTAAGCTGTAATTTATGTAGTTACAAATATTTAAAAGTAGAAATGAGAAGTTTACTTACAATATATATACTAACAATAAGAAACATAGACATTTGAGAAAGTACCTCTGGATTACTTGGTATAAAAATATTATTTAATAATGTAAATAAATTCTACATTTCTCATTTATCACGATAATTAATTGTACTTTATAAAGCTGTATTAGTTTTCTTTCCAAAAATATTTTATTGTGTAGGATGAAAACTGATATTTAATTAGTAATAATATAAAATATATCGTCTATATTCTTATTATATGAGAAAATATTAAATTTTTATACATTTTTTCATAGATATTTTTGCTTTGAAATTTGTTTCAGCCGGTTACTTAAAATGGATTTTATTATTAAAACTCACCTTTACCACTCGAAACATAGTTTAAATATTTGCCAGTGTTGTTCAAGGATATTCTGCCTTTTCTAACCACTAGGATGTTTTCTGTAATTTTTTTACCATGTGTCTGAGATTAAGGATCAAAACTACGTACACAGAAAAAAATGAAATGTCTGCTACTGCTAACTGCAGTTAGCTGTCGACTAGTTAATTGTGATTGATAAAAAGTTTGCTGAGAGAGTTAACAGTTTGCTGGGACAGTTAAAAAATGTTAGCTGCAATCGAGGTTGAAAATTTGCATTGGACTCCTTAGTGTATTAAGAGTTGTAGCTAATCATTTGGTTGTTGCTGCTAAAACAGTTTACTCTCCTAGAAAATCTCAAAATTTGTACTCGTAGCTTTTAAAATTTTGCGCTGATATGTAAGAAGTTAGCAGCGGTTGCTAACGGCTGCTTAGACATCCTGCGTTTTCTGTGTTGCTCATGCGAACAAAGCGCGTCTAGTCAGATATTCTGCTGTAAATGGTAAGTTGTACACCTGTCGCGTTGTTTTAAATTTAATTTATAAATAATTCGACGATTCGCGTTAATTTATAATGCAAATGACTGATTTGTAACTGATCTCTGAAGATTGTATTTTAGGTTTTGTAATAGGTTCTTTATTGTGCTATTTATTATCTTCTTACTGAGGTTATCTTAATTCTAAGTGTTGTATACTTGTAGAATTTTTGAAAACATTATATTGGACCGGCAAGTAAGTCACTAGTGTTCCCGGTAATGTTTCTACTTGTAGCTATAAGTTTGGTTATCAAAGCAGCTCACGTTTTATTCTTATTCTTGAAAAATTATGCTGTGATTGAGGTTAGAACTGAATCAGTGTTTTTTCGTTTTTAATTGTGCAGGTTACGATATGTCGCAAGAAATTAGTTGTTTTGATATAACTTGCCAGCAGACTTTTGTGAGTATAGAAGGGTTACGAGATCATTTTTTTCTTAAGCACCCAAGGTGTAACTGTATTTAAATGTAGGTTTGGAAGTTCAAAATCAATGATTTTGAGTGCTACCTCTATTTGCAGCAATTGCTAATAAAATTAACTAGTACTTCAAACGCTGTTAGAACAGGAAGATACCACGACCGATAGGCTACTGCTCACAATCGTTGTTACCAGTGCTAACGTAAATTAGCTGGCATCGCTAAAGTACTCTAGCGAATAGACGTTAGTATTAGCAGCTAAGACATTCGCTGTGAGACTTTCTTAGCTGTGGTAGCGAATATTTAGCTAATGCAGCTAATTATTTTTTTCCAGATAAAATGACAAAAATTATATGTTAATCCAACCATGTAAGATCACTATTTTTGTTAATAAAATATTTTGTTCGAAATTTGGTAAATGTGTCAGAAGATAATAAGGAACGTCTGTTACTTCGTTTCAGTAAAAATTCTGCAATTTTTCTTATTCTAAAATATAAAACTGAGGTGTTATTGACAATTACAGCTATGTAACTGCATTCCCACAAAATGAAATGTCTTTATATTTTGGAAAATGAATCAAAAATTTTTGAGAGAAATCTGTTATGTCTTGAATATTCATAATGATATCAATAAATTTTGATTAAAGAAAAAAAAATTCATTTCAGTAAATTTTCAGAGTATATTACCGAACAGTGTCAGACCACTGCAGCAGGTCACGTGACCTGAATGGCCCATGGCCTTAAAAAGAGGAGTTGAGGTGTTAGAGTCTTGATTAAATTCGCACCAAAGAGGAAAATCCTTAAAAAGTGCCTGCAGATTGACGAGGGACCTTATGAAACTAAATATAAAGGTCAGGAACATACATATTGCAGAATCCTAAAACTGCAGAACGAAGAGAGATATTCAACAAAATATTATAAATTAAGAACGATACAGCTTACCGATATTTGTAGTTAATTCAACCAGTTGGTAGGACAAGGGCTGGAGAAGAAGGCTGTCTTCGATGACACCCATAATTTTTTTACTCAACTGGACTTTTAAAAATTCTGTGATGCATGACTAAAACTAGTCACTCTTGTTCATTTTTCACCGATTGCACGTGGCTGCAACTAACACACACGCACACGAATCCTCGACACTTTTGCCTTGTTAATTTTATAAAAATTAAAAGATGGATGATTTCGAACCAGAAAGAAAACATTAATTTTTAAATTGTGTTCTTTCTCCACTTTTAATCGTTTATAACCTTAATATGGCTTCTCGAAAAATATCTTCTTGTCGTTTTGAGATTCGACGACAGGATTATTTTTGAATTTTGTTTTTCAACGCCAGGCTGTACACGCACAGTTAACTCTCGCGGCTAACCAACCACCGACGCACTCAAAATATTATTTCAGAAGCGTAGTGATAAAAATTTTACTTGTTTAATTTTTTAGCGCGACAACCCCGTGAACGGCTTTCATCGGAGGAAAGATTTTAGAAATATTTACGTCCGCCCAAGTACAATCCACAATTTGTGGCCCTGGCTAGGTCTTTTTACGAATCTAGGTCAACTATCCAGCTGATAGGACGTGCTTGTTCCGAACCGCGGGCGGGCGAATGCAAAGAACCGTGTCTTGCTCTTTAGAGTTCTTACCCGGAGTAAGAAGCTCGTCAGACTGCGTTTTTGATTTCAAATTGATTGATTTTTATAGAATTGTATCGATGTCATTCAAGTGGGGAATAGTGATGACTTGGAATTATTTCTATGTGGCGTGATTTCTGTGAAGAGGAATTTTTGCTGAGAAAGTATTTGGAAATATTAAAGGCGTAAATACTTGGTAGTTTTGGAATTCTTCATGTCTATTGCCAAGTGAGAATTTTGGTCGACTTGGAATTTTATTAATTACTGATAATTTCTGGATTATTCCAGACTTTTAACAAGTCGTAGGGCGATATCAGGATTTTAGATTGACCTTTAGAATGTTTTGGAATCTGACACCTTTTCGGTTTTTCATATTTTCAGAAAAACGTTGGTTCAGATTCTTTTGGTAATGTATTACTCACTGGCCGACAATTTTTCAGCTACTCAAGCTTTAGATATAATAAATAATAGGAATAGTGATTTAGTGGATTGAGGTGGTTCCAGGAATACTATTGCATTCATAAAATCGATACCAGCGGTCAAGGAATTTAGCGCGTGGTCTCTAACATGCGTAGGATCCGTCAAAGTCAGTGCGTACGGGCGAGCGTAAGCTGCTTACGGCTGGCGTAAGGTGATCATGACGTGGCTGCAAGGGTTATACCTACGCTTACAGCCACTAAGGTCCAGCTTACGTGCGTGTGAGCATTTTCCATTTCGTTTTCCTTTTCCTTCTTTCTCCGCTATTTATCACTATGAAGAATCCTTCCCCTTGCATGGAGATTGTTGTTTTAATTTTGAGTTTCCTAATATGTTTAGGTCCTTGAACCGACCCCTTTACCTGCCTCTGCTGAACGTGCAAAAGCGCTCAGGTTACGAGAACCGTGAATGAACTATTTATCGTTAATTTGAGTCTTGCATAAAATACTTCGCTTGAATGATAATAAAATATTTTTATGAAATTACAACTTATTATAATCTTTAATATTTTATTCACGGTTTGCTCGTAACATAAGCTACTTTAGAGATATTATTTTAGTCATTCTCCATACTTCATTTTCTCATATTCCTTAATTTCCTCCTTTCCACTCTTAGCCATCTCTTCGAATCTCCTTGTGTACCTACAAAGCTCAGTAACCGGCTTTTTCTTTAGCATATCTTCTATTTTCCTTTTCTTGTCCCTATCATTTCCCTCCTCCCACAATTTTTCGATCCACTCTGACTCCTCTCCCTTTATAACTTCTACGCTCATTTTGATTTCTAGTATATGCTCCAGGGGCTCAGCTTCTTCATTGCAAAAGCTAGATCTTAAGTCCTTGTACCCATAATTTCCTACTTTTTAGTTCCTCATCTAGGAAATCCAATTCTTCTTAATTTGTTATTCTTTCACAAGTAATTCCTTTCCCACCTCTCTCATTGCTTCTTCCAAAATGAATACAATTAATCTCTAGGCTCCCTATTTCCTCCCTCAGGCATATTCGTGGCCATTTGTCGTCTTCCATTTTTACTATCATACAGAAATAGTTTCCAGCCCCCACCACTATTCTCCATAAATATCCAGGTGTGTTGCTATTCACTCCTAGTGCCATTTTTACACATCTTTCTTGTGCCGTTTTCATTTCTTCTCTTCTCGCACATCCCCATATTGTCACTCCGTACATAAATTCTGACTTCACCAGTGTGTTTTCTATTTCCACTTTTCTTGCCAGCTTCTGTAGGTGCTTCTCAAAGGTTGAGCACGTCCTGAACTAAAACCCTAGGTACCATTATTTCCAATTCGTCTTCTTTAAATTCCCACCTTTCGCCTTTCTTTCTTCTTCCCCCTTTCCTGAGCAGCATTATTTTACTTTTCTCTAAGTTCATCTTCATCCTGTTCCTTTCCACGTACTTCTCCATAGTTCTCAACATTTCTCGCATTTCTTCCGCGTCATCCGCTACTATGGAAACGTAATCTGCAAACTTCAATACCTATATTTTCGTCATTCAAATTACCGTACCTCCCTCATTTTTGCTTTCCTATTCGTTCTCCAAATCATTTAGTCCTATTACAATATAAACAATATCAAACTCAGAAGACAGCTCTGTCTGAATCCAATCTATGTTTTAAATTTTTCATAAATTCCCTCTTGTATTATTACGGAATTAGTAGTCTTCCTGTAGAAACCCTTGATTATTTTCAACATTCGTCCTTTTATACCTATTTTTTCCAGCTTTCATATCATTAGCTCTCTATCTATTGAATCGTATGCCTTCTTAAAATCTATAAATGCTACATAAAGTTTCACTGTAAAAAATCCAGTTGAAAATTACCAATCGATTATAAAATATTTTGCGATTTACTTTACCATGAAAGTGTAAAAATGCAGACTGAATGTAAATCTACCAGAATTTTATAATTCCACGCTTCATGACGCATCTTCGTTCCAACGCCCGGCGCTGCAGCATGCAGTGATTCTATAACCTCTATAACCTAGAAAGCCAACTCTCCTGCAATCGCAGCAAGTTTCGACTTCTTATTTAATCTATCATTTATATCGCGTTTTCACAATGTAATGGTAAGTATTAAATTAAGAAAATAAACTAAAAAATTCGGCTTTGAAAATAATATAAGCGAAATTTAATATTTAAATCAATGACAAGAATTTTTCAATATACATATATACACTGAGAAAAAAATGCTACTGAATCAAAAGCATTTCTTCCCAGAAGCATGTATGCTATTAATTCATAAAAATATACTACAAGAACCAATAAATATGTTACTAATTCTATAGCATATTGATTTGAATCCATGATATACATGATTTTGGAAAGAAATTCTTTTGATTCAATAGCATTTTTTTCTCAGTGACTGTCAGTGTTAATTTACAAAGGATATATATAGCGCATGCGCAATAAAATTCATCCCGGACATTTTACATTGTCAATTGAATTTTACAACAAGAAACGTAAAATCATACTGCATTGAAAGTGAGATTAAGAAAATTTTACTGTCTGTATGTGATTTTACCGCTTCAAATTATTTTTACACCATTTTGGTAAAATTACCACGTTAATCACTAGTAATTTCATGTCCCCTGTTCTACGTGGTAATTTCCAACTGAATTTTTTAGTGTTCCCTCTTTTCTTTTTTAGCTTGTTTCCTATTAGGCCATTTAACACAAAGATATGATCCCTTGTAACTCTTCACTCCCTTATTAATCCCACCTGGCTCTCCTTCAATATCCGTCAATTTTCTATCAATTCTCTTAGTCTCCTCCCTATTATGCTTACCATCAGCTTGTACCTCGAATTTAATACTACCCCCCCCCCCCCCTCCCCCAGTTGGCTGTCAATTCTTCATCACCCGTCATATAGATTGGGTACATTCTTACTTCCTCCCTTAACCTCCCTAGTTCCCACGTTTTCCCTGAGTTACCTTAACCAAATTCTCGGTAAATTTTGGTGGGCTATACTGAGACTTTGCTTTTTGAAGCTCATTGCAAGACAGCCAAATATCACTCTTAGTGAAAGACTTGTTGATATAAAATGCCAAAGAATTTTCACGTCTTCTTTTTAATTGAAAATTATAAAAATTTTCGAATTTTTTTCAGACTTTCAAAATTTTTATTAACATGACTCAGTGCTTAAAGGCAAGTCATTAACATGGATTTTGGGTCATGTTTTTTAATAGGATTTATGAATAATAATTGAGAAGTTTAGTCACTTTGAATTTTTTAATTTAAATATGAATTTCATACTTTTCTTAATATTAAATTTAGCATTACCCTTGCTTTCAAGAGATGAATTTGCAATTCTTAGTTTGGCTTCTGACTCACTGTTTATATTGGAAATTTTAATGTTCACCATACAGAGAATGTAACCCATCATTGAATTCACACATTATATTTCATAAATTTTTTGGATAATTCATTTTTTAATAAATTCTGCCATTTCTACTTACCTTGTACTCGTATAACTCGTAAAAACAAGAAAATAAAACATTGCAATGAAAAAAGTTTAAGAGAGATGAGTGATTAAAGGTGTATAATTTCCACTTTATGATGTATTTGTATTTCACAAGAAGCCAAAACGAAAAGTGACAAAAAGGGGAAGAATTTATATGGACTATATTTTGTTTCGGAAGGAGTTCGAAATTAATTTTTTTTTTCTAGGATGCGGTAATGAGAAGTAGTGAAAATGAGAGCGAAAAAAACAGGAAAAAAACGCTTTCGTTCATTTGAAAGCCTGTCTATCATTGTCCAAGACTTTGACTGTATATTATTTTGTTATTTTTATTACAATATTATTCGTAAGAAAAGAAAAAGTTAACCATTTATTTTTATATAGGATCGTAGTTACTTATCTGATCGATGAAATTTGTGTCGATTACAATGGCAGTAATACCAAATGTGCTCATGAGATGAAATATATCATTTTCACAGCAATTTTTTGAGCTGAATCCGAATCTGGCCTCCATTTCTTCCCAGAACATCAGGTTTTTAAGATTTTTCTAATCAAATTTTTTTTGAAAAATCACAAATCATGACATTTTCTACAAATTTTTTTTTAAAAAGAAATATATGATTTCAATGCAGAATCCAACGGTGGGCTTGTTTTCCTGATATCTTGTACGGTTGCCGAGATAATTTAGAAAAACTAAGAAAAACACAAAACAAAGGTGGTTTTACAAAAAAAACTCCATATTTAATTGAAAATAATTCATTTTCCAGTCGTCTAAGAGTCATTCTCTTTGTCTTTTTATGCAAACAAGAGTTTACAGCTGTTGCATGGGACATAGTGGAGGGGAATTACGCATGCGTCTTGTACACTTTCCCTACAACGATTCCTTGTATCACGTGTGCAGCGACAGTGTGACGCCTGCGTGATTAAAACTTGCTCGAAAATCCGAAGCTTTGAATTCTGTTAACACTACAAATATGGTAAACTTCGTGAATAATGTGAGAATTGCTAATATTGGAGATTGCGATGCAATGAAATACTAGATAGTACAATAATTCGCTTCAAGTATGTGTAACCCGTCAAACTAGCAGCTCTATAGAATGATACAACTTCTCTGCCATGTATCTTTCGAACGGTGATAGCCTGAACCCTAAATATTTTTTACATTTCTTCAGCATCAAAAAACAAAGATAATGATACTTAGACGACTGGAAAATGAATGATTTTTAGTTAAATATGGAGCTTTTTTTGTAAAAGCACTTTTGTTTCGTGTTTTTCTCAGTTTTTCTAAATTATCTCGGCAACCGTACCAGATATCAAAAAAACAGATCCACCGTTGGATTCTGTATTAAAAACGCATCGGAATCATATGCTGCTTTTCATACAAAAAAAATGTTTACAACATTTTATCTCATGATTTGTGATTTTTCAAAACAAAGATATAATTAAAAAATTCTCAAAAACCTGATGTTCTGGGAAAAAATAGAGGCCAGATTCGGATTAAGCACAAAAAACTACTCTGAAAAAGACATATCTCATTCCATGAGCACATAGGTCACTTTTGTTGACCAGTGTTATCACTTGTATCGATCGATGACACATGGCCTGGCTGAGCAGCACTTCCATTTTTATGAAGATGCCAAAAAGTTTTTTTACTAATTTTTAAAAATAAAGCATTAATTTTCGCGAAAAAGCAGTGAAAACTTATTCAACATCCCAATATTTTCAAAAAATTACCTGCTTGCTAGAAATTTACTCCTCCAAACTTCACATTGACCAGCTAACCACTCAGTTTGTTCCTGATGAGTGCTGAGATGCTGTGCTGAATTCAAAAGTGCTCGAGATAGTTGCAATTTATCTTCAGTCAGTAAATGTACTCTGGTTTCAAGATCTTCTCCCACTGCAGCAACTAATAAATTTTTGAGCTCTGCATTCACCTGCGTTAAATAACATAAAATTTATCTAGTAATATCAAGATTTCGCAAATGGAATAAACATCGTTTTTTACAAAATTTATTGCATATTATTTTAACATTTTTTGGCGTTTCGAATCAGTTATTAAAAATAATTACGTTATGAATTTTATATTTCCTAGAAAGATAAGTAGTTTTCGAGAGATTTTGTTTTTTACTTCGCATGATTTATATCTATTTATGTACGATTTAAAATATTTCGCTAATATTTAAATGAAAATATGTTTTTTTTGTCGTTATTTTCTTTGTACATGTATTAACACTTCTATTGAAACACTCGTATTATGATGTCCGAAAATATTATTTTACATTTAAAACTTTAGCGTTGCTATTCCTTTTGGTACAAAAGGTGTTACACATGTCATTAAATTTATAGAATTTGAATTCGTAGAAAACTTATGTGAAGAAATGGCGAATGTATATCCGGTTTGAATATATATAATACTGCGGGGAAAATTCATAAGCATTTAAACAAGATTTTTCCAAATGTTAATTGATTGTTAATAATGTAGCAAAAGCCGTGTACTCAAATATCCAAAGATGTGATTCTTATATCACTTGACTGATAATGTATTGATTTAATTGAGATGCTAAAGTGGCCTGAGGAAATTATAAATGGTTTATTTTTTACTATTCTATATTCATTAGAATTAAAATTGTAACTCTGTGTAAAGTAAAAAAAGTTTGTACCTGGAAAAATAGCTAAATTCTACATTTTTTAATTAGAACTTTTGAGCAATTATGAATTTTTAACAGATGAGAAAATATGATAGCTGAGCATCGATGATGAGTATCATGCAGTCAATATTGTAAAAAAAGGTTTTTACTTCATCTATAATAGCTGAAACGAATAATTGTTCTGAACATTTGTTTATAGTAAAACAAATTATTCATAAATTTACACGAATACAACACAGGAACTATTTTCATCTACTCATTTGTTCATAATAATTTGAATACATTTTTTAGAGTTAACCTCTATTGACAAATACAAATTAATTAATGTGTTATATCAGAAATGTAACATTTTTCTTATTTAAGATTTCCCCTTTTTATGTAAGGATCGGAAAAATCCTCTCAAAGGGATGCGGATAAAGTCAGTTGATAAAATGGAATTAATTATACAAAATACTTTATTGACGTAAAAATAGGTTGTAAAGTAAGCACCATGGAAATGTAATAATAAGAGATAGAAAACTTGAGTGAATTATGTTGAATTAGGTGAATTTTAAGTCCAGTTGGGTCCAGTTAATGACTTGAGTAGTCCTTGATAATCCGTGATGAGTATTTAAAGGGCTTATAGAATATTGTAGATTAATCTTGCTCTAATCGGTTTCCGTCAATTGACTTAGTGATTTAAGTTAATCTTAATGGATATTTCAAGTTGACTTCCTTTTTGGAGTTGTAAGTCGATTATGACCTTGTTACAGCAGTATGATGAGCTACATGCTCTGACAAGGTATATGTTCTTACAAGGTACATGTAGTGATGCTTATATGTGTGATAAGTGCATATAGTAGTGCGTTGGTATGGTAGAACTTCAGTGACCTTCTCTTTTGGTAAGTCAATTTGTTATCTTGATTGGGTATGGGGAATGGTTCTTAAAACGATTGAAGAATTCCTGTTGCTTTGTCATGAGATCAGTTTTATTCAATTAAAAGCAGGAAAATGACGAACCTCGGACAATCAGATGTTTTCTTTAATTACTTTAATAACGTTTCGATGAGCACTATGTCATTCTCCTCAGATTTGTACAATTGTATTGTGTTGTAGAATTCTGTAAATTTTTTTGTCAACTATTTTTACAACTTCAAAGTACATATCGCCGACTGTTTTTTTAAATACTGTAGTCAATCTCAATTTAAAAATTTTTTTTTGTCAAAAATTAGCATAACAGGAACAATTGCCGAAAATTGTTTACTTATTTATTTGTACTTTTATTTATTTGAACTCTTTGGTTTGTAAACAATTTTCGGCGATTGTTCCTGTTATGCTATTTTTTGACAAAAAAAGAATTTTAAATTCAGATTGTCTACAGTATTTAAAAAAAACAATCGGCAATATGTACTTTGAAGTTGTAAAAAAAGTTGACAAAAAAATTTACAGAATTCTACAACACAATACAATTGTAAAAATCTGAAGAGGATGACATAGTGTTCAAAACACATGTGTTTCAATCCATTGAAAAATATTCTGAAAATTATCCTATGAAACATATTATAGAATAACAATTGATATTACATATCTATATACATTTAGAGCTGGCAAAATATTGGGAATATAAATAAAACATAATAATGAAAATTACGGGTCGTTTGAAATTCGCGCGCGAGTTGACCGTTGAGCGGCGTTGCCAAAACATACTGGCTACGAGTAGCTATTTACGATTTTTGTACAATTTTAGTAGGTTCAATATGCAATATCTCAGTTATTAGACGGGCAACGAGTGTTTTTTTACTTTTAAAATATTCGCAAGGGTTCAACTTACGTAAATACATGGTTTGTAGATGTGTATATTGGGCAAATAATATTGAAAGATTACATGAACCATCTTCGTCAACGGCTTGCCCATATAACCCTATGTAAAATCCTACATTTTTAAAACAGTATATTTCCGCTTCTCGACAGTAAACCTAGCTGAATTTTATCTCAAATAAGCAGTGACGTATATTCTACCACACATATTTTTTTCAGGATCAAATTTTGGATTCACCTCATGCTCCAACCTCCTTAAAATAGTTCAGATCATTCTGTGACAGACTCCGGTAACAAAGTCCCCAAGAAAAGTTTTCAAAATTTAAACCTTGTTCGCGATTGTCATTAATAACCAATTGGGCATCCTCCTTTAACAATAAAATTTAGAATAATTTCCGGTCGGTTCATTTGTAAAAATTTTTGTGTTTTTTCATTTATTCCGGTTTTTGATTCACAGTGAACTAAATATTTTTCAATTTGTGCTGCTGCTTACTGGACTACTTCATTTTGAATTGCAAGCTATGAGATAAGTTTTTGATTTATATGATAATCCTTATTTTAATTGTCTCCTATATTTTAATCTTTTACAGAAATTTTAAATTAATCTTTGAATTTATGGCACTGAAGAGGGCCCCCATATGTGGCCGAAACGTTTGCCTTTCTTTCTTTTTGCGCATTTTTACATCTAATAGTGGTAATTTTAATCAAAGAAAATAAGAAGAAACTGACCCTATGCCAAAATGACGAGAAATGAACAAAAATTCTATGAATTTGGGTCAATATAATAGTAGACATGTTATCAAACATGTCACTTTAAATTCTATTAAACTTTACCAAACTATTTTTTCCGTGTGCATCTTTAAAGGAGACATTTTTATGCCTCCCTCTATTTTGGTTACCTACACATATGCTTTCCTATGACTTGCTCAAAAACGTTCTTACTGAATAACATCATTACATTTTGCTACCGGTAAGTACGTATGTATATTTAGAACATTTGAGTGAAGACGACTAAATTTAGTTCCTTAAAGCTTTACCTGGTGAAGTAAGTATAGTATTAACTACTCCATCGCAATCGAATATGCGACAACGAGCTGGTGTAAATTGTACTTCCTCCTCAAAGATTTGAGGAGAGTCAGTTCTTTTTAAAACGTCTATATAAATAGAGAGAACATGTAGCTTTCTATCTTGACTGTGAGCACATTTGTCATATGTGTGGCGCTGTCTTAAACTATATGTTTCTCTCATCAACTGTGCACACAGTTTATCTATAACTGCTGCGCAATCTATCAAAACGTACTGATTTTCAGTATTTTCATTGCTTGCTTTGAATAAGGGATATAAAATTTTGGCCCGTTGTTTATATATTTTGCTGCTTATCCCCTTTTCGGCTGCTATCCCAATAAGCTCAAAGAAGAGATTTTCAGTGGCAAGTATATTAATTTGCGCTCTAAATAGATGTATGTCTACATAAGTGCCAAGTATCAACTGGAAGAGACTATCGAAAGGACAAATATTGTTCAATGTCAATTTTTTATCATGAATCTCGATTGGTTTTAATTTCATGACACTCCCGTTTTTTAAGTTTTTTATGAAATAGAAATTCATTGTCCAAATATAAATCATTGGGCTTAACAGATGCATTATTATTTAAACCTCTCCAGTTTTCTTCGTGTCTTATGGAAGCGATTTCATCTGTCGACTGATTGCATACAAAACATAGTCGTTCTTCCCCATATCCTTCTGATTCTATATCTATGACTTAAGATTCAATGGTATTTAATTATCCATAGTAGATAGAGTAAAGCGTTAAAAACATGTAAAAAAACTAAAAATGAAGAAAGGCAAACGATAACTTTTGAATGAAGAAAATAAGGATAAACTGACGCTATCCCAAAACAACAAAAATGAGTGCAAATCCTGTCATTTTTGAGTCAATATAGAAGCAGACTTATTCCAAAATATGTCACTTTATAATGTAAAATATGACACATGCAATTCTTTCAGTATAAAGTTACAATTCTTCTTATTCTTATTATTATTATGATTCTGGAGTCACATTTTTGTTATTAAGAATTATTTCGGACATCTTTTAAAGAAATTTTCTCAGCATGGTCTCTACATGGCCATGTAGGGGTGCATTTCGGTATTAAGGGATGGAGCCCAAAAATCGATATGGACGTATTTGAAGAGCCCAAAAACCATAGAGTCTTCCTAGACCATAAAATTTGCAAAAAGATGAATTTTAGTGAAAGTCATCTCTCCTTGGCCATGCAGGGGTGCATTTCGGTGCTAAGGGTTGGAGCCCAAAAATTGATATAAACATATTTGAAGAGCCCAAAAATCATAGAGTCTTCCTAGACCATAAAGTTTGCAAAAAGATGAATTTTAGTGAAACTCGTCTCTACATGGCCATGGAGGGGTGCATTTCCAGAGCCCAAAAAAAGCCCAAAATTCTGGTGCAGTTTATTGTTAATTTATTCAAATTTTTGTATAGTGGAGGTGCTAGCTTTATGTAAGCTAGCACCTCCACAAGAAATTTGATTTTCTGTAAAAAGTAAAGGAGCCCAAAAATTTTTATCGGTGCCCAAAAAAAGCCCAAAATTCTAAGCCATAATAGATAGTGGATTTCCGATGTGGAGGTGCCACCTTAACGGACCTCCGAGAATACCTCAAGGAAGCTTGGCTCATAGATGGGCTTGGTAGGGCGAAGTCTGCTGGGTTGCTGGGAGAGACAATGCGGGCGACGAGACGGAAAGTGGTCACAGCATGTGGCCACTCGATGCCTCGTCGGGGGCACAGGCGTACCAAGAACACGATGTACTGGTGCAACGACCAGTTGTCTGTTCTACGTTGCGAATGCCTCCCAGCACTGCGAAAATACACCCGCTCAAAGGGTGATGTTCTGCTGCACGAGGCATGGAAAACAGCTGAAATATCTCTGAAACAAGGCATAAATAAAAGCCGAATGCATTGCTGAAAAGAGTTGATTGGTGAGGTCGAAATGGACCCATGGGATCTCGCTTTCAAAATAGTTACCAAGAGATTGGTGACTAGAAGAAAGACCCCCGACCTGCACAATCCCGATCAAGACTACTTGTTGCGGATGATAGAAGACTATCTCAGAAACAGATGGGTGGTATACGAAGGCGCCAAATGGTCTTTTAAAGAAGAGATGATACGTGGTTCCTCCCAAAAGTCGCGGATAGGATTACTCGTGTGGAATGTCATGTATGATGATTTCCTGCGCATGGACTTACTTGCTGGAACGAGCGTCATCGGCTTCGCGGATGACGTACTTGTCGTGTGCGCGGCTGAAGACGTCGTAATCCTGGAACTGAGAAGGGTCTCGGGCGAACGGATGATAGAAGAGTTGTTCACGACTGTAAACCAGAACAAGCCATTCGTAAAGTTTATAGCCGAAAGGTATAAATCCGACGAAACTCTTCCAATCTTTTTCATCCCGTGAGTTTTCTCGAGGTTCAATCTGACTAAATTCGAGGCTATTCCAAACCAAGTTTTCAATCCATTTCGTTTCGTGTCTTCTTTCGAGATTCGATCCGAATGATTCCGAAACAATCTGTCAATCTTTTTCAAACCGTCCGCCCAATCCGCATAAATCCGAGGATAATTCGCTCAAATATTCCAATCCTTCCTAATCCAAGAGTTCAATCCGATGGAATTCAAGCTAATCCAAATAAAGTGTCCAATCAATTTCATTCTACGTCTTCTTTCGAGTTTCCATCCGAATGATTCCAAAACAACCTGCCAGTATTTTTTAAATATTATAAATATTTTCCTCGAAATGTGATAATACCCTTGATATTGAAATATCGTAGTCATTTTTTCAGAAAATAATTTGATAATTTGTTGAACTTGTTTTGCGTTTATCATAATAATGGACATTTTTCAAAAATCATGCATTTAAATAAATACAAATCATATTTAGTAAAAATAAAATAAATCGAACTAATAGGTATCAAAGTTGTTGAGTTGTCTAGTACAGAGCGGCTAAGAGAAAAAACACAAACGGCTGTTGAGGACTTATGAGGGAAATTCGGGGATAAGGACCTTAGTAAAAACAGGTAAGAGAGGAATTCTACTGTGCTCAGACAAAAAACTGTAACCCGAGGGCGGGATGTGAATTCAGTTCGAATCTGGCGCTTGTTGCGAAGGTTCGCAAGTAAACTTGCTACTAATTGTGTGTCGATCGCGAGTATTGAGTGAGTAATTGCCAAACGTTATCAGAGATAACCGACGGCTGTACCGCCCACCGACGATTGTATGATTCAATCAGAACGGAATTTCTACAAACCTCGGAATGAATCAGATTTAGTCGGATTGAAATCTCTGTTAGCTTCGGATTCAATCGGATCGAGATGAAGAAACTGGGGTTCTTTCAGAGACCACGTTCGGCGTCTCTGGGAGATACCCCAAAAATCCAGCGAAGGGCGAAAAAAGATCTGCGCCCTCTCCCCTCTGGAAAAAACTGCCAAGAGGGGAAAGGGTGACCCTTTGCCCTCATACGCACAGGTGGCCACGAGCCAGCCCAGTGTTTTTCCAGGATTTTTTTCTTGGCCATTCCCTAACTGTTCAAGGAGATGCGTAGTACTTCCCAGTAATGGTTTTCACGTTCTCAAGATAGTCAACGAGAAGGATTCATTTCGTGTCTCAGGAAACTGATGCCATCACCTCCCAGCGAATGGAATGCTTTTTGCCATTTTCGGAGCCGGTTCTTTTTATCTAGCCTACTGTTCCGACTGCTGTTTCGTTTCCGGTGTATAATGGTGGATACAAGTTTTGTCTATTGTTACAACACGCTGCAAAAATGAGCTGAATTTTTCTTAAACAGTTGTAAATATTCGGCAGATGCCCGTATGCGATTTCGTTTTTGGTCTGGAGTGTGCAAACGTCGCACCCATAGTGTGCACAATATTTTCATGTGCATTTCATGATGCGAAATAAAATGTCATTTTTACTCGAAATGCTTCTATTCAAGCAGCAGAAAAACAACGAATTAGTGCTAGAATGACTTGTGACCATAGAATATTCACATACAGAAAGTAAACTTTATGGGTAGCTATATGAATCTCACTGTCACCCTCTCTTATTATATGAACCGAGTTAATTATCAAAATACCCTCGTATATAGGATAAAAGCATCAATTACCAAGGTTACACTGATTGAAAAGAATTGATAGATAATTTTTGTGGTAAGAAGTTGATTATAATAATGATTGAAATGTAATAAATGTCATGATAATGCTATAAAGAACATATTTTGAAAACCTGTATATTTTAAGGTAAGAAATTAATGTTTCTTAACACATTTTCTTTCTATCATGATTTTTGTTACATATATTTATTTTGTCTATGAAAATAAACAAGTCAAAAGTTAAAACGAGTGGAATGATACCTTCATTAAATAATCAAATCAACAAGTTTCAATGTAATCAAAATTCTCATCTGTAACAAAGAAGAACAAGGATCATTATAGTATATTATGCGCCGAGGCACATAATGAGGGTTATTACGCGACGAGCGACAATGCTTGCAGGAGATTGAAGCCGAGGCGAGATCAGTCCTGCGAACATTTTAAGAGAGTCTCGTAATTACCCGAATTGTGTGCATTGGCGCATATACTATTTTATGTGACTTCAGCGCATTTACGAGTTCTTCTGCGTACACTCGAATCCAATCTAGTATAGGCAGAATCTTCCTTCTCTTGCCTATGCCAAAAAAGGACAGGTGGGGAGGCTTAGCAGAAGGCCCTCGGGTCATGGAGGTTGTAGTGTCCCGATGAATCGGTGAACAAATGCAGGGGGCTCTATAGGCGGGCATCTTCCCATTGCGTGAAGGGTGCCCTATAAACGGGTCTATCCCAGGTTGAAAGCGGGGGACGCTATAAACGCGTCTATATCCATGCATGGAGAAGGATGTATGCCTCAGATAGCGGCGCTGAGAATGAGTCTGCAAGTGCCTGTGTGGAATGAGTGAACTGAATGAATGTCAGCGCCGCATGACTGTGATATGTGTTCTTCGAATGTGAGAGGAGAACCTGTCGACGGTTTCTCTCTTGAATGAGGCTAAGAGCAAATTGGTGAAAGGTATCTCCTGAGGGACACTGCAAACCCTCCGCAGTCTGTAACCAAGAACAGTCCGAGTAGTGTCTTCCCCGGCCCACGAGGAGGCGAGGCTGCTGTGAGCCTAGCTCCACCGAGGTGGTGTGTCATGCGGGATCAGGAGCCAGCCCCTTCGGGACCTTGATCAGGTAGTGCGTATTGAACACAGGTGTCGGAGCCTGTGTTGCTTCAAGTGAGTCCGGTCTGCCCGTGTATTTCGGGACTGGCTAAGCGGAGGTTGGGCCTCAGGGAACCGGCGTAGGACTTCGGTTCGAAGGTACACCCGATCCCAACAGTTCCGACCTGCTCCTCTACGCACAATGCACTGGTAAAAAGTTTTATGGATTCAAATTTAAAAACGGTGGGGAAAGTAGATTCGGGTGCTTTTTTAGGAGCTGCGGGATGGAAGGACGTCTTTCAGCTCCTGAGGGAGCAAAGCGAAAAAATGGAAAAATTGGCCAGGGCTCTCAGTGTCATCCAGCGGGGTATGCTGAGAAATAACCCTGGCCATGTAAAGGACAGTGTAAACGAGGCCTCAGAGGTGTTGAGCGGAATGGGAACACCCATAAATGCCATCTAGAAAGCGGGGTTTTTGATTCACAGTGAACTAAATATTTTTCAATTTGTGCTGCTGCTTACTGGACTACTTCATTTTGAATTGCAAGCTATGAGATAAGTTTTTGATTTATATGATAATCCTTATTTTAATTGTCTCCTATATTTTAATCTTTTACAGAAATTTTAAATTAATCTTTGAATTTATGGCACTGAAGAGGGCCCCCATATGTGGCCGAAACGTTTGCCTTTCTTTCTTTTTGCGCATTTTTACATCTAATAGTGGTAATTTTAATCAAAGAAAATAAGAAGAAACTGACCCTATGCCAAAATGACGAGAAATGAACAAAAATTCTATGAATTTGGGTCAATATAATAGTAGACATGTTATCAAACATGTCACTTTAAATTCTATTAAACTTTACCAAACTATTTTTTCCGTGTGCATCTTTAAAGGAGACATTTTTATGCCTCCCTCTATTTTGGTTACCTACACATATGCTTTCCTATGACTTGCTCAAAAACGTTCTTACTGAATAACATCATTACATTTTGCTACCGGTAAGTACGTATGTATATTTAGAACATTTGAGTGAAGACGACTAAATTTAGTTCCTTAAAGCTTTACCTGGTGAAGTAAGTATAGTATTAACTACTCCATCGCAATCGAATATGCGACAACGAGCTGGTGTAAATTGTACTTCCTCCTCAAAGATTTGAGGAGAGTCAGTTCTTTTTAAAACGTCTATATAAATAGAGAGAACATGTAGCTTTCTATCTTGACTGTGAGCACATTTGTCATATGTGTGGCGCTGTCTTAAACTATATGTTTCTCTCATCAACTGTGCACACAGTTTATCTATAACTGCTGCGCAATCTATCAAAACGTACTGATTTTCAGTATTTTCATTGCTTGCTTTGAATAAGGGATATAAAATTTTGGCCCGTTGTTTATATATTTTGCTGCTTATCCCCTTTTCGGCTGCTATCCCAATAAGCTCAAAGAAGAGATTTTCAGTGGCAAGTATATTAATTTGCGCTCTAAATAGATGTATGTCTACATAAGTGCCAAGTATCAACTGGAAGAGACTATCGAAAGGACAAATATTGTTCAATGTCAATTTTTTATCATGAATCTCGATTGGTTTTAATTTCATGACACTCCCGTTTTTTAAGTTTTTTATGAAATAGAAATTCATTGTCCAAATATAAATCATTGGGCTTAACAGATGCATTATTATTTAAACCTCTCCAGTTTTCTTCGTGTCTTATGGAAGCGATTTCATCTGTCGACTGATTGCATACAAAACATAGTCGTTCTTCCCCATATCCTTCTGATTCTATATCTATGACTTAAGATTCAATGGTATTTAATTATCCATAGTAGATAGAGTAAAGCGTTAAAAACATGTAAAAAAACTAAAAATGAAGAAAGGCAAACGATAACTTTTGAATGAAGAAAATAAGGATAAACTGACGCTATCCCAAAACAACAAAAATGAGTGCAAATCCTGTCATTTTTGAGTCAATATAGAAGCAGACTTATTCCAAAATATGTCACTTTATAATGTAAAATATGACACATGCAATTCTTTCAGTATAAAGTTACAATTCTTCTTATTCTTATTATTATTATGATTCTGGAGTCACATTTTTGTTATTAAGAATTATTTCGGACATCTTTTAAAGAAATTTTCTCAGCATGGTCTCTACATGGCCATGTAGGGGTGCATTTCGGTATTAAGGGATGGAGCCCAAAAATCGATATGGACGTATTTGAAGAGCCCAAAAACCATAGAGTCTTCCTAGACCATAAAATTTGCAAAAAGATGAATTTTAGTGAAAGTCATCTCTCCTTGGCCATGCAGGGGTGCATTTCGGTGCTAAGGGTTGGAGCCCAAAAATTGATATAAACATATTTGAAGAGCCCAAAAATCATAGAGTCTTCCTAGACCATAAAGTTTGCAAAAAGATGAATTTTAGTGAAACTCGTCTCTACATGGCCATGGAGGGGTGCATTTCCAGAGCCCAAAACAAGCCCAAAATTCTGGTGCAGTTTATTGTTAATTTATTCAAATTTTTGTATAGTGGAGGTGCTAGCTTTATGTAAGCTAGCACCTCCACAAGAAATTTGATTTTCTGTAAAAAGTAAAGGAGCCCAAAAATTTTTATCGGTGCCCAAAAAAGCCCAAAATTCTAAGCCATAATAGATAGTGGATTTCCGATGTGGAGGTGCCACCTTAACGGACCTCCGAGAATACCTCAAGGAAGCTTGGCTCATAGATGGGCTTGGTAGGGCGAAGTCTGCTGGGTTGCTGGGAGAGACAATGCGGGCGACGAGACGGAAAGTGGTCACAGCATGTGGCCACTCGATGCCTCGTCGGGGGCACAGGCGTACCAAGAACACGATGTACTGGTGCAACGACCAGTTGTCTGTTCTACGTTGCGAATGCCTCCCAGCACTGCGAAAATACACCCGCTCAAAGGGTGATGTTCTGCTGCACGAGGCATGGAAAACAGCTGAAATATCTCTGAAACAAGGCATAAATAAAAGCCGAATGCATTGCTGAAAAGAGTTGATTGGTGAGGTCGAAATGGACCCATGGGATCTCGCTTTCAAAATAGTTACCAAGAGATTGGTGACTAGAAGAAAGACCCCCGACCTGCACAATCCCGATCAAGACTACTTGTTGCGGATGATAGAAGACTATCTCAGAAACAGATGGGTGGTATACGAAGGCGCCAAATGGTCTTTTAAAGAAGAGATGATACGTGGTTCCTCCCAAACGTCGCGGATAGGATTACTCGTGTGGAATGTCATGTATGATGATTTCCTGCGCATGGACTTACTTGCTGGAACGAGCGTCATCGGCTTCGCGGATGACGTACTTGTCGTGTGCGCGGCTGAAGACGTCGTAATCCTGGAACTGAGAAGGGTCTCGGGCGAACGGATGATAGAAGAGTTGTTCACGACTGTAAACCAGAACAAGCCATTCGTAAAGTTTATAGCCGAAAGGTATAAATCCGACGAAACTCTTCCAATCTTTTTCATCCCGTGAGTTTTCTCGAGGTTCAATCTGACTAAATTCGAGGCTATTCCAAACCAAGTTTTCAATCCATTTCGTTTCGTGTCTTCTTTCGAGATTCGATCCGAATGATTCCGAAACAATCTGTCAATCTTTTTCAAACCGTCCGCCCAATCCGCATAAATCCGAGGATAATTCGCTCAAATATTCCAATCCTTCCTAATCCAAGAGTTCAATCCGATGGAATTCAAGCTAATCCAAATAAAGTGTCCAATCAATTTCATTCTACGTCTTCTTTCGAGTTTCCATCCGAATGATTCCAAAACAACCTGCCAGTATTTTTTAAATATTATAAATATTTTCCTCGAAATGTGATAATACCCTTGATATTGAAATATCGTAGTCATTTTTTCAGAAAATAATTTGATAATTTGTTGAACTTGTTTTGCGTTTATCATAATAATGGACATTTTTCAAAAATCATGCATTTAAATAAATACAAATCATATTTAGTAAAAATAAAATAAATCGAACTAATAGGTATCAAAGTTGTTGAGTTGTCTAGTACAGAGCGGCTAAGAGAAAAAACACAAACGGCTGTTGAGGACTTATGAGGGAAATTCGGGGATAAGGACCTTAGTAAAAACAGGTAAGAGAGGAATTCTACTGTGCTCAGACAAAAAACTGTTACCCGAGGGCGGGATGTGAATTCAGTTCGAATCTGGCGCTTGTTGCGAAGGTTCGCAAGTAAACTTGCTACTAATTGTGTGTCGATCGCGAGTATTGAGTGAGTAATTGCCAAACGTTATCAGAGATAACCGACGGCTGTACCGCCCACCGACGATTGTATGATTCAATCAGAACGGAATTTCTACAAACCTCGGAATGAATCAGATTTAGTCGGATTGAAATCTCTGTTAGCTTCGGATTCAATCGGATCGAGATGAAGAAACTGGGGTTCTTTCAGAGACCACGTTCGGCGTCTCTGGGAGATACCCCAAAAATCCAGCGAAGGGCGAAAAAAGATCTGCGCCCTCTCCCCTCTGGAAAAAACTGCCAAGAGGGGAAAGGGTGACCCTTTGCCCTCATACGCACAGGTGGCCACGAGCCAGCCCAGTGTTTTTCCAGGATTTTTTTCTTGGCCATTCCCTAACTGTTCAAGGAGATGCGTAGTACTTCCCAGTAATGGTTTTCACGTTCTCAAGATAGTCAACGAGAAGGATTCATTTCGTGTCTCAGGAAACTGATGCCATCACCTCCCAGCGAATGGAATGCTTTTTGCCATTTTCGGAGCCGGTTCTTTTTATCTAGCCTACTGTTCCGACTGCTGTTTCGTTTCCGGTGTATAATGGTGGATACAAGTTTTGTCTATTGTTACAACACGCTGCAAAAATGAGCTGAATTTTTCTTAAACAGTTGTAAATATTCGGCAGATGCCCGTATGCGATTTCGTTTTTGGTCTGGAGTGTGCAAACGTCGCACCCATAGTGTGCACAATATTTTCATGTGCATTTCATGATGCGAAATAAAATGTCATTTTTACTCGAAATGCTTCTATTCAAGCAGCAGAAAAACAACGAATTAGTGCTAGAATGACTTGTGACCATAGAATATTCACATACAGAAAGTAAACTTTATGGGTAGCTATATGAATCTCACTGTCACCCTCTCTTATTATATGAACCGAGTTAATTATCAAAATACCCTCGTATATAGGATAAAAGCATCAATTACCAAGGTTACACTGATTGAAAAGAATTGATAGATAATTTTTGTGGTAAGAAGTTGATTATAATAATGATTGAAATGTAATAAATGTCATGATAATGCTATAAAGAACATATTTTGAAAACCTGTATATTTTAAGGTAAGAAATTAATGTTTCTTAACACATTTTCTTTCTATCATGATTTTTGTTACATATATTTATTTTGTCTATGAAAATAAACAAGTCAAAAGTTAAAACGAGTGGAATGATACCTTCATTAAATAATCAAATCAACAAGTTTCAATGTAATCAAAATTCTCATCTGTAACAAAGAAGAACAAGGATCATTATAGTATATTATGCGCCGAGGCACATAATGAGGGTTATTACGCGACGAGCGACAATGCTTGCAGGAGATTGAAGCCGAGGCGAGATCAGTCCTGCGAACATTTTAAGAGAGTCTCGTAATTACCCGAATTGTGTGCATTGGCGCATATACTATTTTATGTGACTTCAGCGCATTTACGAGTTCTTCTGCGTACACTCGAATCCAATCTAGTATAGGCAGAATCTTCCTTCTCTTGCCTATGCCAAAAAAGGACAGGTGGGGAGGCTTAGCAGAAGGCCCTCGGGTCATGGAGGTTGTAGTGTCCCGATGAATCGGTGAACAAATGCAGGGGGCTCTATAGGCGGGCATCTTCCCATTGCGTGAAGGGTGCCCTATAAACGGGTCTATCCCAGGTTGAAAGCGGGGGACGCTATAAACGCGTCTATATCCATGCATGGAGAAGGATGTATGCCTCAGATAGCGGCGCTGAGAATGAGTCTGCAAGTGCCTGTGTGGAATGAGTGAACTGAATGAATGTCAGCGCCGCATGACTGTGATATGTGTTCTTCGAATGTGAGAGGAGAACCTGTCGACGGTTTCTCTCTTGAATGAGGCTAAGAGCAAATTGGTGAAAGGTATCTCCTGAGGGACACTGCAAACCCTCCGCAGTCTGTAACCAAGAACAGTCCGAGTAGTGTCTTCCCCGGCCCACGAGGAGGCGAGGCTGCTGTGAGCCTAGCTCCACCGAGGTGGTGTGTCATGCGGGATCAGGAGCCAGCCCCTTCGGGACCTTGATCAGGTAGTGCGTATTGAACACAGGTGTCGGAGCCTGTGTTGCTTCAAGTGAGTCCGGTCTGCCCGTGTATTTCGGGACTGGCTAAGCGGAGGTTGGGCCTCAGGGAACCGGCGTAGGACTTCGGTTCGAAGGTACACCCGATCCCAACAGTTCCGACCTGCTCCTCTACGCACAATGCACTGGTAAAAAGTTTTATGGATTCAAATTTAAAAACGGTGGGGAAAGTAGATTCGGGTGCTTTTTTAGGAGCTGCGGGATGGAAGGACGTCTTTCAGCTCCTGAGGGAGCAAAGCGAAAAAATGGAAAAATTGGCCAGGGCTCTCAGTGTCATCCAGCGGGGTATGCTGAGAAATAACCCTGGCCATGTAAAGGACAGTGTAAACGAGGCCTCAGAGGTGTTGAGCGGAATGGGAACACCCATAAATGCCATCTAGAAAGCGGGGTGGAAATCCAGAAGAAGCTGGAATCCCACCCCGCCTGAAAAAAGATGGGTATCTTCCGGAGATTGCGTTCTGCGTCTCTGGGAGATACACCAAAAAAGCTGACAAAGGGGGAGAAGAGGGTTGCTCCTTCTCCCCCCGAAAATCGGCCTCCCAAGAAAGGGAAGGGCGGCATATCGCCATCCTACGCTGCGGCCACCAGAGGCCAGATCCCAAAAAGGATGGGGAATGGCAGCTTGTGGAAAAGAAGAAAAAAAAAAGAGAGAAGAAGAAGAAAAAGGTTCCTGTGTCCTCTGCGCAGGAGCATAAAACAAAGGGGAAGTTGCCGAGGCGCTCTCCGGCCACCAGGTCGGGCGATGCTGTCAGGGTGTCGGCGAAGGATGGAGAGTCCTACGCCGACATCCTGAAAGCTATGAAGGCGAAGGTAAACCACCAAAATGCAGGAGTGCAAGGCTCCCCTTCGGTGCCTGACTTGCGCTGATAGGGACGAAAAAGATGTCGCCCATGCTTCGGGGAGCGGTTCTTGCCCAATCTTCAGGGCGGAGCTCCGCAGGTTGAGGGGTGTAAAGTGAAGTTCCTACAGCTCTACCTCGGGAGAGGGAAGGAAGCCCAGAACCTTCTGATGCAGACTGCCAGGGAGAGGAGGGCCGATGTGTTGCTCATGGACACACCATCTGATCCCGGAGCTCGCCACCTGGCTGGATAGAAAGCACGGTCAAGTCAGCTTATACTCAACAAAAAAAAGTAATAGAAAATTACTCAATTGACACGAGACGCAGTCAATACATGGGTGTATTTGTGTCAATTTTAGCAATTTGTAGGTTAGATTGTAGAAAAATCCAACATCATTATATTGTATTTATTATTGTACAATAAATGTTACAAATAGCGTCGATGTATTGAAAATCATTTCGGATTTGAAGCGTTTATTTGGTATCACGTTCGTAGTTCTATATGTCACAACTTGTCTCTGTATTGTAGTAAACGCATGCGCAGTTTAATTTTAACATTATGCTCCGCTGTATCGTAATTGGCGCATGCGCAGTTCAATTTTTACATTATGCTCCTCTGTATCGTAATACACAACATCACGCTAATCTCAACTGTCACATAAAAACGCGTAAATGCGCCGGGGTCACATAAAAATTATATTTATACAATTATTTTAACTTCACAGAATAACAAGTTCTTTGAAAATATTCAAACAGTTATGAAATCTACAAGCTTTTAGTTGAAGTAATAGACACGCTCTTAAATTTTCAATAAAGATATGTATTCTGAAAATTGAAATCTGAACATTTTTTCAACAGCCACCTCGGTGGACAAAAAAATAATATAAATCATCTTTAAGATCTCTCGCCTTAATTATAACATAATGTTCATCAAACCTTTCTTTATAAAGGTATAAAGTTAGGCAAAGAAGAAGCGTCAATTTTTCCGTAGGAACGACTTGAATATTATCCCATACGAATGACCATGCATAATGGAATACATCGTCAATATTCCAGAGATTAAGTTAAAATTTCCAGTCACTTCCTTTTCTAAAAAACTTGTAGAATTAATTAGCAAAACGTACCTGCGTTTGGAATTTTAGTTGATTTTCTAGCTGACAATTTTTCTCCTTCAAATTTTGAATTTCAGTTTCATATAGATTTTTATCAAAGTAATCTTCTTCTTGGAAAGAGTTGCTATTTTTATCTAGCTCTATTATTTTAACTTGACTATCAGCTATTAAAGGTACTGAATGTGATACCATAGTGTCTATATCGACATTATTCTTCAATGACCTTTTATATTTCTTTTCAAAGGGAATAATAGGCGTAACAGCTGCCTTGTAAGGTTCATAGGGTACGAATTTAGGCTCCTTCAATTTCAGCGAATTTAGGATATATTTTTCTTTTTTCGCATAAGTTGTGCTCTTTGGAATTAAACTTATTACTGTTCCACTAGGGGTAAATGGAGGCTTGGAATTCACCTGTTTGAAATTCAAAGGATGGTAAATTAGAGTATTCTCTAATCGAATTTTGTTTTCTTTTGATTCAATCTTTTCTATCACAGTATTTTCCATTCCATCACCTCGAGTTCTACCAACAAATGTTATACCTTTTGCATCTGTAAATTAGAATAATTAATTTCTGATAGCAGAAGTATTATTTTTTAAATAAAAAGAACAGCTGCCAAGTACGACTATTGTGGCATTAAAAGTCAAGGGATCATAGAAAGTTTTCTGATCAAATGGAATTTACTTTGGTTTACAATAGATTTTAACCAACTTCTACTAAACTGAATTCCTAATTAGTTAACATTTACATTTTTATTATTTTAAATTTTACATTTGTCAATATATACTTGTAAAGTAAATTCCAAATTAACAAAATTGAATGTCAGAGACTTGCGTTGTTTTAAGAAAAGTTCTTGATTTTTATCATTTTTAGAAATTGTAACAATGTAAAGAAATTTTTCGTTTTGTTAAATTTATAGCACCAATGAATTGAAATTGTATTTTTCTGCAGAAGTGTTACAAGCCGACCACAGATCTAAAGTCATATCGAACAATAACGCTACTTAACATCGAGGGAAAAATTGTGGAAGGTATAATGCTAAATAGAATAGAAGATGTACTTAGAAAAGTCATCCCTAACTTTCAGCCTGGATTCGCTGCCAAGCAACGTACATATATTCAACTTATTCAAACTACAGATTAAATTATGCTTAAATTATGATTAAATGATCTGCGAAATAATAAACACGTTTGAATAATTGTCACTGATCTCTCTAAAGTCTTTGACTCAATTTATCATGGGGTTTTAATTCACAAATTGGATAAAATGGGTGTCTCCATGGACACGATTGAACTAATTGAAAATTTACTTGCAAACAGGAGTGTAAACGGTAAACTCCGGAACATGCGCAGGAAGAAACATCAGGTTCGGCGTGGATTTCCGCAAGACCCCAGACTACGATCAATCATTTTTTATTTGTACATCGCAGAAATTAGCAGCCGGGATATCGTAAACACTATGATCTCTCAGAAGGCGTAAATTTGCAATGTGAAATATCTAAGAGTTGACTTGGACAGAAGTCACAGTATATGATTCGGCTCGATTGCAAGATTGTATATCCTACCGCTGCTTATTCAAGCCTAATTAGAATATACTCATTTTACTCGACGCATCGCCTCTTTACTTTTGATCAAGAACCAAAAATTATATAATATCTATAACTTCATTCATGCGGCTTTTTTTCAAAATTTGAACGTTTATTTAAGAAAAGCATGTACAATAGTATTATTCAATGTATTGCCCATCTGAAGCTATGACTTTTTCCCATCTTTCTGCAAATTTGTGGATTCCATCCCAAAAGAACTGCGCCAGCTTGGCGGCCAAGAATGAATCAAGCCTATCTTTGATACCCTGTTCTGATGTGAACCGTATTCCAGTGAGGGCGTTCTGCATCTACCGGAACAAATGGTAGTCAGATGGGGCAAGGTCTGGGCTATAAGGCGGTGGGGCAAAACTTCCCAACCACTGTTTTCCAAATAGTTCTTAACCGGAATAACAACATGGGGCCGAGCGTTGTCATGATGGAAAATTATTGCCTCGTGTCTGGTCGCATATTCCGGGCATTTTTCGGCTATTGCTCTCTTCAAACGGATTAATTATGTTCCGTATCGGTCTCCATTGATGGTTTCACCCGATTTTAGCAGCTCATAATACAACACACCCTTCTGATCCCACCAAATACAGAGCATTACCTTCGCGCCATGAATATTCGGCTTTGCCGTTGATTTGGCTGGTTGGCCGGGTTTCACATATGATTTTTTGCGCTTGGGGTTGTCGTGATGGATCCATTTTTCATCACCAGTAACAATCCGATGCAAAACTCACTTCTTTTTGTGGCGTTCCAGCAGCATTTCGGACATGCAAAACCGCCTTTCAACGTCTCTCGGCTTGAGTTCATGTGGAACCCAATTTCCTTGCTTTTGAATGCATCCGGCTGCTTTTAAACGTTTTGAAATGGTTGCTTGAGTGACTCCCAAAGATTCTGCGAGGTCTTCTTGTGCTTGGCAACAATCTTCATCGGGTAATGCTTCCAGTTCTTCACCTTCAAACTTTTTTGGCTGCCCAGGACGTTCTTCGTCTTCCAAGCCAAAATCACCACTTTTAAATCGTGAAAACCACTTTTGGCACGTTCGCTCAGCCAGAGCATGTTTACCATAAACTTCCACCAAAATACGATGACTTTCGGCAGCAGTTTTCTTTATATTAATGTAATGAAGAAGAACTCCCCGCAAAAACACTTTTTCAGGCACAAAGTTCGACATATTTGAGTGAAAAAAGATTAATGTTGTTTACGCTTCAAATGAATGACAAATACTGAAAAAGACGCACAATGACAGTAGCTTTCCAACGCGTGTTCGGAATATTGGAACGATGGAATAATAATCAAGTTACGCCATCTCTTATCAAACCGCGCGAATTAAATTATAGATCCAATTGTATGAATGGAAGGAAAAAGTGAAGATTTTGACTTTTTGAATCTCTCTTTCATTGAATATATTTTGGAAAAAAATTATCTAGCAAAGTAACTTATAACGTCATCAGAAAATACGTACTTCGAAATGCAGTTATGATGCATCTATCGTAAATATCAGCGCTTAGGTGAATAGGTTGATATTGATAAGTATACATAGTTTCGCACTGCTAGAAAATTACTTGAGTACTGACCCTATACTGAGGGTAGATTTCATCACCAAAGATATACCTTGTGACAGATGCCGTAAAAAACTGAATGTGTCCACAATAATAACAAATATAATCTCCCAAAAAGTCACTCAAAATATGATAAATTCTTTTAATTGATCCTCTTGTTAACCACCTGAATAAAAAGATACAGGAAGTTTGCAGGCCCTTAAAAACTTTGTCAATTGACGAATCAATGATCTCATCTAATGGGCGATCGTCGATTGAACAGTATATGCCAGTGTAACCAATCAAGAAAAAGTTCGAGGTATGGTACTTAGCAGACTCAAAAACTTCCTACATTCTGAATTTCAAAATTTATACTGGAAACTCAACTGATAGAAGCAAATCTCATAAGATGAATGTGATGTCATGAAACTTACTCATGATGTTCAGGGAAGCAAACATTGATTATCTATAATAACTTCTTCACTTCAGTAAATTTGGTTACTAGGCTTTGTAATAATGAAATTTTTTCCATCGAAAAATATCGAAAATATTATGAAAGTGAGTTTGCAATGCACATTTTTCACATTATACGCTGGCCGGGTAAACACGCTCTGCTCGGCCTTAACTGTCTGGGTAAACACAAATTATCTTGCCTTCATTAGTTAAGTTATATAATTTCCGCCATACTGAATTCAGCATTTTGCATTTAAACAATTTTTCATCCTATTTTGATAAGCTTCCCTAAAAATGCTGATAAGTAGTCTTTCATATTCTATTACATATCAGAAGCTGTTGATAGAGCTATTTATATTTTCCTTATTAAAATTTTGCCTATTTCGTATGAAAAAAAAATAACACATTTTTTTATTTTTACCAAGTAGCTGTGACCTTCCTCATAGACATCAGCTGAACTACGAAATCAAAGCTTCATATGTGGAGAAGTTATGCATTTTCGCGTAGCTGGGTCATATAAAGTAATGATATGAATAATTTTGCCAATAGGTTGACCAATGTAAAAATACAATACTTAGATGATTTTCTGTGTAAGCCTGAAAATTTTTTTTATCGTGCAATTTTTCATGTCAAATAGCACATAAATTTCAAAATTCATATAATTTAAAATTAGCGGTAACCTTGAAAAATCTCAAGCATGAAATGAGGTAAAAAGATGCAAAATTATTTTCTTCATAATTCACATTTAAATTCAAACTTAAAGCAATAGATCAAACAGACCACGTGGCCAAATTCATGTAATAAAAGTTCACGCAAAATAACTTTTGTATTTTACAAAATTAACCAATTAATTTATAATTTATTCAGGTTGCCCGATTGATCCATGGCTTCAAATCTAAAAAAATTATTTTTCACATTTCACAATTATATTAGTATCTACTTGATATCTTACAATATTAACACGAATTAAAAGCTATGAATTTTTACATACATACACTTCCGACATTTAGTATGTGGATACGAAACGAGATAAAAAAGAAGCGAATTTGAAAACTTAGAAAATTTCAAAGCAAATAAGCACAACTTGTGTTTAATTGATTTAAAAGTAAATGAGATATCATATTAAAAACAGTTGTATACGAGGGCGACATATGGTCCCTCAAAGAAGAAATGACATGTGGCACCCCTCAGGGGTCGTGGGTAGGACCAGTTGTGTGGAACGTCATGTAAGACGACTTCCTGCGCATGGATCTACCTGTTAAAACCATACCTCCTGATCGGAGAGAAATCACGGTGAGGTCATCTTTAACCTGATAAAAATGCTTTTAGGCCATGGCTATTTCGACGCGTACTTGAAGCGCTTCAAAAAAAGGGACGAGAGGATGTGTCAGTACTGCGGTTCCTTTGTGGACGATGCAGAGCACACACTCTTTTTTTGCGACAGGTGGTATTTGCTAGATAGTGAGTTCTAAACTCAGCCCCTACACGACAGTCCCTCTCATGCTCCAGTCTGAGGAGTCCTAAAAACATCAAGTCGGTTGGCTAGCCGGGTGGCTGCACCGCACATTGGTCCGAAATAGAGATTTACTGTTCATAATCAGCTACAGAGCGTATTTCTTGAAAAATTTTGAATTTTGTTTTTATACAAATTCTCAGCATCTAAATTCATAAGAAAATTGAAGATTGTGATTTTTAATTTTTTCACAGAGCAACAATACGTAAACATAAAAAGTGACAAAATTGGCCATTTCAGCTTTGTAAATTTTTTAATTGAGGAAAAATGCTGAAATAAACTCACTATTTCCCAGAATTATTGCAACTGCTCTTAGAACAGCAATAATTCTATTAATATTCAAGTCAATTATCATAAACAATTTTTATGAAGAAATTCTTATTTAAATGTATTTCTCATCGAAAAAATTGTTTGTTTTTACTCTAATTGCTAATATTCTTTATAAGTCATAATTTGCAGCGAAAAATTCACATAAGATAACAATTACTATTGTTATAAACATGTTTATAAACCAATTCTCATCTCATGAGTTTTGATCATAGATAGATTGGTTTTCCTCACCAGAAGTGATTCTTTTTTGCTTTCCTAAGAATTTTCGAACTTCAATCGTAATACAACATGAATAGTATATATCGTTGATAACAATTTCTATGAATCAAAACTTCCCACAAATGCCGATAATTTGATTCGAAAACTGGCATCTTGGATAGAGAATAAATTTATGATGCAAACACAAATTCACTAATGTGGTTTTTGTGTTAACCAATCAACAGTGCCACGAACAAACTTTATTGTTTTAAGCAGGAGCAGAGATTTCATTTAACGAAGGTTAAGACGAATTTCAGAACATTTTTATAAACAAATTATCATCACATGTTTTTATCACAGATTGGTTTTTCCGTCTAGAAGTGACTCATCATTGCTTTCAAAGGCATTTTCGAACTTAAATCTTAATCAAACATGAATAATATATATTGTTAATAATAATTTCTATAAACAAATGACCCAATCTGCCGTTTACTCATAGAAAAAAATTATTTTCCCATCAATTATTGTTGGAATTATTATTTGAGTGATAATAAACTAAAGAAATTAATTTTAAAATAATGTATATAATTCTTCTAAACATTTTTCTAACTAAAAACTTATATTTATTACTTTTTCATACATAATAGCCGTTTGTCACGAAAATTATCCGCCAATAACCATATATGGTTGTCAAACTAGATATGAGACACTATATAACAATTCGTGTAATTGTTAATAATATTTTCCATAAAAAAATGTCACAATCTGCCGTTTCATGGTACATAAAAATGTGTTACGTCCGAAAACGCAGCATGCAAAAATATTATTTCAATAGTGATCAACGAGTGTTGATCCCTTATTTTAGGTCAACGCCCACGCGCTATAACCTAGGAATCCAGACCTTGATGATGTGATGCGCGAAACTCATAGACCGAAATCGAAGCCGTTAATGAACAATATAGAAAACCTCAAACAATTTTTATAAAACTTATGTTAGGATTACCTTCCTAAAATCGCTTATAAAAATACATACATTCGCCAATCCAAGACAACCTAAGGTACCACATTGAAAGGTGGTATTGTTGAAAGCTGTCTTGATTGACTCCCAACGTTAGAGTCGATTGTTAAATAAAAATTAAACGTTAAAATAACCAACGTGAATAAACAAACTAAGTGAACGATTAGGACCTACACCAAACTGATGGATGTTTAGCGTTTGGTTCGAATAAACGTTTAGAAAGACTGGATCGCAACTGAACAACTTAAATCATTTAAAATTGGAAAATTTGTTCAAATTCAGTATTATAAACTTGAAATTATATTTTGAATAAATATTGAATTTTGAGTGTTTAAATTTTAAAGTTGGGTTGTGATGGGTATAAAATTATAAGAGAAAAATTGTACTTACTTTTAGAAATTTATTATTGTTGCAGAGGAGAAATATAACACTTGCTTATGCTTGAAAACTTACAGTTTGGAAAATTGAAACTTTAGTTTAAGTAGTTTGGGGCTAATTCTGCTAAGAACCAAACTCCCAGATCTTGACTGACTCTCGTGTTTTTTTACGCGGTATATATATGATTTGGTCCCTATAAGGGCCGTGTGTAAGACGAAGAGAGTAAAAGGATAGATGATACTTATACCGGGTGTCCAGTTATTCTCTTAGTATTTTACAGTTCTATTAGGTTATTTTTATTCGTGCATTATTTGCTGATGCTGAATACATTAATTTGTGCAATATGTAGTATTTTAAGTATACAATTTTCTATTTTGTTCTTATTTTCGCAATAAGTATGGTATTCTTATTTTAAACAAGTAAATCACTGTCTATCTGTTTATTAATTACCGTAATTGTCCGTTACTATGTATGTAAATGCACGTGTATATTAATATACATGTGCATATACATGTATATTGTACGTTTAGATTTATTTGGTGAACGCATATTTCGCATTTTAACATAAATCTGGAATTGGAAAGTTTGATTTTTGTAAACATGATATTTACCTTTAAATAATTTCGAAAGTAAATAGATTCTGGACTCATCGAAAATAGAGATCTTACGGAATAGCACTTACAGTGTCCGTTGCGCTTGTCTTAACTATGCAATTTAATGAGTCGAAAGTCTGATATTTCGTGTTTTTAAAAGGTTTTCCCTTTATATACTGGGTAGTACAAAATTCTTATATCTGCTACGTTGTTTTTACACACAGAAATTATTTTTTTTAATCCTTAACTATATTTAATACGTACTGGACGTAACAAATTATTTTTTCATCAGTTATTGTTGAGAATAATTGTGATACGTAACCAACAATATTAATCAAGAAATTACATGTCAGTGATCCCAGAACGTGGGAGCTGGCGGCCCCCACCATAGATGCCTCGAGCTAATTGTGTCTTCCTCATTCAACCAACCTATGGCAGTCGAGCGAGGAAGAAGCCTTGAGCTGGTTCTGGGATCACTGTTACATGTTTGTTATAAACAGTTTTATAAACAAAACTTCTATGTTTATAATTTGTACATTGACCAAACAATTATTTTACTACGACATGCCAACATCTTTTTTCTCATTGAGTTTTACTGTAATCATAATTATTGATTTCAAGCAAGATATTACACATAATAATATTTACGCTTTTTATAAACTCATATATAATTTAATGATCCAAAATAAAATATTTGTAAATATTATGATATCGGTTTATATGGAATTATTTCTATTTTTTGAATATAGTTTTGAAAAAATATGCATTTGAACCATGTTGATTATAGACGATTGAAAATTCCCGCTGTAAGCGATAGTTCCAAATTCACCGCTAAGTGGATTTCTCTCTCACGCGCTCTCACAAGAGGAATCATAGTTTTAGTTTATAAATACAAGTGAGGCTGCACTGAAATTTTTGCATATGAATGATTGGTCTTTGGCGTCATTTTAAAATATATCATGCAGGTTTGTACATTTTAAATGTTTATATTATTTCTTATTATTATTATTCTGGTCAATTACTACAACACTATCAGTAATACAAATAAATGGATACTCTTAAGGTGCGTAAGAGGGTTCTTTGTAACTTTCTTATTCCCTATGAGAAACATGACGTGCAAGGATTGTTAAGTTGAAAGCAATAAGAGGTAGGAAAAGTTTTTGTATGAAGCTCGAAGAAGCTTGTACAGCGACAAAGAGACGAAAATTAATGTTTATTGAAGGAACGAAAGGTTGACATTTATCCATCCTATCAGAATGTATTAGAGATAAAAAAATATTGCTATCCTTCACATATTCATATCTTGGAAGGAGGAGCCATTGTTCGAATTCAGTCTCTTATTGATCACACTAATTAAAGTCTCTTCAGAGATCCCAGATTATGTCTTCCGCTTCCAGAAAATAGGTTAAAGATCAATTATTTGAACTTTGAAATCAAATATGGCCTCTATGGACTGTCAACTGATGCAAAATACAATTAGAAGTTTAGTAACAATTTGTCCAATAACTTTTTGTTTACTGCATCAATGATGCCTATATGCTTGAAAGTGAGAAATACGTCTGAAACAGTTTGGATGAATCCTCATACTTTCTCACCAAAACACTGTATACCTACCATTATTAAATATGCAAAGGAAACTAAGGAATTGACAATTATCACGACTAATGGCGTGTACATAGTTACAACGGAAATAAAATTAACTATAGTGGATGGAAAAGTTTGCACAGCTCTCTCCGATTCTCTACTATCTTCTATTTGCTACATTTGCAAAGCGACACCGACAGAAATAAACAATCTAGAGAGTGTAAAGCAGAAAAAAAAATTGTATCCAACTTTGAAATTGGTTTTTCTACTTTACATGTCTGGATAAAGTTCATAAAGCGTATACTCTATATTGCTTATCGCTTAGAAATCCGCAATTGGAGAATAGCCAAGAAAGAAGATAAGGAAACTATGCAAAAAACTAAGAAGAGAATATATATAACTTTCCCATAGATATCAGGCGTTTCGGAATTATTTGCTGAGTCATCCCCAATGACTCTACCAATTTTTTTTGCGTTTGGCACGAGTCTTCAGAAAGTAATGTCACTGATTCGGAATTATCGAAAATTTTCTCTTTTTAATCGCCATGCTGGCTCTCGACATCAAAATCACCGCTCTCCAAGCACTGAAACCACTCACGACACGTTCTTTCACTAATCTGGTTTTGCTTTTAACCAATCAATAGTGTTATGAACCCACTTTATTCTTTTAATCAAGAGCAGAGACTTCATTTAACGAAGGTTAAGACGAATTTCAGAACATTTTTATAAACGAATTCTCATCTCATCAGTTTTTATCACGGACAGATTGGTTTTTCCGACCAGAAGTGATTTATTATTGCTTTCAAAGGCATTTTTGAACTTCAATCGTAATCAAACATGAATAATATATATTGTTAATAATAATTTCTATAAACAAATGACCCAATCGGCCGTTTACTCATAAAAAAAAATTATTCTTCCTTCAAATATTGTTGGAATTATATTTTTTGTGATAATAAACTAACGAAATTGATTTAAAAATAATGTATATAAATCTTCTAAACATTTTTCTAACTAAAAACTTAGAATTATCACTTTTTCATACATAATAGCCGTTTTTCACGAAAATAAATCGCCAATAACCAGATATGGTTGCCAAACTAGATATCAAATACTAAATAACAATTTGTGTAATTGTTAATAGCATTTTCTATGAACAAATGTGCCAATCTCTCGTTTCATGATAGAAAAAAATGATTTTTTCATCAATTATTGTCAAAAAAAGCTTTGATTGAATAAACTATGATTTGGCACTCGCATCAGTCTTGGATTCGAATTGTTTAAGCGATCATACCACTTCAGCCGTTTCAAAAAATCGATTTATTGATTGCATTCTTCAAAAGTATATGTATTTAAAAATATTATGCAGAAGGCATTTTGTGTGGTGCAGGCGTCGCTGACTAGGCGTAGATAAGATTTTTTTACAGAAAATGTCTTCAAAAATTATATTGGAAAAATTCCATCTAGTCTTACGAGACGTTAAATTAATTCTAAATCACAGGTTGGTAAGGTCGATATGGTAGAGTTCCGTTATCACGTAGAGTGATACACTCTTCTAATGATCGACATAATCGACTGAAATGATTCAGAAAAATTGGTTAAATAGTTCAGGATAAGATTTTTTTACGATTTTCTATTAAAAAAAACTTTAAACGCATTTTTCTCTAAACAACGTTTTTACACCAATTGTTGATAAAATTTCCGAAACTACTGAATCGATCCTTATGAAATTTTTACCACATGCTCCTTACACCTATGCCTAGGGCGCGAACCAACGAAACGTTAAAATTTTAAACTTTCTTTTTTTGGTGACAAACGGTTTAGAAAAACTAGTTTTTTTCGAAAAATGTCAGTCATTTTATTATTTATGCACATATATTCAAAATTGCGGTTTGAGTTTTAGCCAGTGTCATACGGAATCTAAAACTGTTCGAGTCTTTTGTTTTAGATGTTTCGTCTCCAAGATTTCATCAACAGCGCAGACATAACTACTTTTCGAAGATTCACGTTTACCTGCTGCTTTTATATACGAAAAGTAGATAAAAAAATAAATATTTTTTTAAATGTAATTTATGGGTGTATTCATTAAGTATTTAAAGAAGGCCGGCAATCGAAAGACCTGGGCTCGAATCCCAGCGCAGTCGAAAGCGTCTTTTTTCCACATAAAGATTTTCAAATTCTTTAAATATTTGAATTCAATTGCATTATTTGCGACATAAGAGTTTGAAATTGTCGACGAGGACACCTGTCGACAACGTATCATATCTGATACGCGGCTACTGAACCTCCGATAATGTAGGCAGTGACAAAAATTTCAAACTCACCTAATTAACTTGTATTCATTAAGCCCAAAAAGTTTCATATCAATAATTACAATAGAAACTGTTGAGATAAACGTGGAATGCAGTAGAATATATGAAGGAAATTTAGTTTAAAACTCAGGTAATACTCAGGTAATAAGATATATCTGTGTGTGTCTACATTATGACTTTTCCCGCGCGTTTATCGTTCCGCGCTCTACAATATATGTTATGTGTATCAATATGGAATAGTATGCCAAGGAGGCATCTTTCATCTGTAGCAGTATTTTGTGAATTGAAGAAGGCATATAGTGCCATGGATATAAGCTCATATAAAGTTTTTCGATGAAAAAAGAGGGGAAATTTTCCTGTTACTAGCTAGCATTTGTAGTACGCTCCTGAACATTTTAATCAGTTCCTCATTTACTCCAGTTATTTCTGAAGCTTGACCCAGATTCTACTCCTTCAGGGAAGCGTCAATGAGGCTGTCGGGCGGACTCTTACAGGAGGTGACTTCAATAGTAAGTCGCCCGAGTGAGGAGAAGCCCGTCTAGATAGGAAGGGAATCCAGGTCGGCGAGATGGTCGCTATAACCAGATCGTTCGGAATCAGGGCAAAGAGTTTACGTTCAGACAAGGGACGGGGGGGGGTCAATAATTGACCTCACGATTTCCGCGCCCTATCTCGTCTCAAGGACAGGCGACTGGTATGTTCTCGAGGAGATAACCTTGAGTGACCACCAATGCACTGAATTTAGCCTACAAGAACGGAGTCAGGTAGTGAATAAGAGTAGGGGCGATAAAGGAAGGAGCCCCTCCTGGAACACTTGACGACTCAGCAGGGAAAGGCTTCGAGAATACCTCGAAGAAACCAGGACCATTAATGCTGAGGGCCTGCTGGGTCGTGAGAAGACACCATGCGATGGGCGAGGAGAAAGATGGTCGATGTACTGGTGGAATGACCAGTTGGCTGCCCTACGCCGAGAATGCCTCGCAGCGCGATGGAAATTCACCCGGTCCACGGGGAACATTCTGCTGCATAAGGCATATAATAAAGGCGAGGCATCAAGAGAAGCCGACTTCAATGTTGAAGACTTCATTGGTGAAGTCGAAAAGGACCCATGGGGTCTCACGTTCAAAATAATTACCAAGAGATTCCAAAGACAGGACCGAAGTTCCTGCGTAGTTCGACGCACAGAACTCTTCACTCTCAAAGAACTGGGGAGAGCGGGTGGGAGGCTTAAGGCAAATACGGCGCCAGGGATCGACGGGGTTCCAAACGAGATCCTCAAAGAGGTGATCGCGGGATACCCGGAAATCTTCTTAGAAGCTTTTAACTCCTGTCGTTCTTCGACGACTGGAAAAGCAGAAGTTGGTCCTGTTGAGGAAAGGAATCAAACCTTTGGAAAATGCCTTATCCTATAGAACAATATGTCTATTAGATACAATGGGTAAGCTTCTGGAGGAAATTATTCTGCAACGACTTCAGGGTCTCTTGGTCGGGCAGAGCGGTCTTTCGAAGAACCAGTTCGGGTTCCGGATAGGCAGGTCCACTGTGGACGCCTTCCAAGCTGTGGTAGACATCGCCACAAATACACAAAGAGGAACAGGTAGGTGTAGGGGATTCTGCGCGTTGATCAGCATCAAGTACCTGGGGGTTCAGTTGGATCGAAGGCTTAGATTCGGCGAACACCTTCAGATCGCAACTGCCAAGGCTATCCAATGTGGAGCAAGCTTGGCTCGACTCATGGCCAACATTGGTGGATCCAAGGAAGCAAAGAGAAGACTGGTGACGAGCGTGGTGCATTAAAAACTGCTTTATACAGCTCCGGTCTAGGCTGGTGCCCTACAAAACCATGCTATTCACAGAAGACTGTTCTTAGCGCAGAGAGTTGTTGCGCTGAGAATATTTTCAGCATACAGAACTGTGTCGACGAATGCTGTTTTGGTCCTAGCGAGCGTTCCGCTAATAGATTTATTGGCGAAGGAAAGGCAGAAGATCTTTCAGCTCCATAAGGAGCTTACCTGTATAACCAATCTAAAGGAAAACGCTCGCGCGAAGGAGACCAGCCGCAAGGATGGAAGGCACAGACTCGTCGAGAGATGGCAGACGAGATGGCATAGTGAACAAACCGGGAGATGGACCTACCGTCTGATCCCGGAGCTCACCACCTGGATGAACAGAAAGCACGGGGAGGTCGGCTTTTACTTGGCGCAAGCGCTCTCAGGCCATGGCTGTTTCAACGCGTACCTGAGGCGCTTCAAGAAGAGAGACGAAAACACATGTTGCTATTGCGATTTCCCTGTGGATAATGCGGGTAATGCACCTATTGATGCAAAAATTTATTAACTTTCATAGCATAACTTTGGAAAAATTTTAACTTTTTGTTATAAAAATTGAGATGCTCCAACAATAGCTGAAACTGCAGATCAATCTGCCATTTCCATTGGTAGTTTATATATAAAAATTGTCATGTCAAAAGGTTTTACGCATTTTAAACAATTTTATTCGAAGTATTTTATTTTATAGTAAAGGTTTGTCGAATTCGTTTCATACCAAAAAAATGTTGAGCTGTGAATTTACATGCGAATTCAGATATGATTTATTTAGTTTCTTAAATTATCAAACCCTTAATTTACATTCATTTATTGAAATTGCTATGTGAAAAACGTCACGTGTTATAAGCAAATTTTCAAAGTATTTTATTCGAAAGAAATACGTTTCAATTTTATTCTATATCAGAGAAATCTCAAGTTGTAATTTCTTATACAAATTGAAATCTAATTTTTGTTTTTGTGAATACTCAGACCTTTTACTCCAAATTATTCATCGAAATTTATTGGATCTATAACTTAATTCGTGCGTTTTTTTCAAATTTTCAACATTTATTTAAGAAAAACATGTACAATAGTATTATTCAAAGTATTGCCCATCTGAATCTATGACTTTTTCCCATCTTTCTGGCAATTTGTGGATTCCATCCCAAAAGAACGGCGCCGGCTTGGCGGCCAAGAATGAATCAAGCCAATTTTTGATTCCCTGTTCTGATGTGAACCGTATTCCAGTGAGGGCGTTCTGCGTCGAACGGAACAAATGGTAGTCAGATGGGGCAAGGTCTGGGCTATAAGACGGGTGGGGCAAAACTTCCCATCCACTGTTTTCCAAATAGTTCTTAACCGGAATAGCAACATGGGGCCGAGCGTTTTCATGACGGAAAATTATTGCCTCGTGTCTGGTCGCATATTCCGGGCGTTTTTCGTGATTGCTCTCTTCAAACGGATTAATTGTGTTTGGTAGCGTTTTCCATTGATGGTTTCACCCGGTTTTAGCAGCTCATAATACAGCACACCCTCCTGATCCCACCAAATACAGAGCATTACCTTCGCGTCATGGATATTCGGCTTTGCCGTTGATTTGGCTGGTTGGCCGGGTTTCACATATGATTTTTTGCGCTTGGGGTTGTCGTAATGGATACATTTTTCATCACCAGTAACAATGCGATGCAAAAATTACTTCTTTTTGTGGCGTTCCAGCAGCATTTTGGACATGCAAAACCGCCTTTCAACGTCTCTTGGCTTGAGTTCATGTGGAACCCAATGCCCTTGCTTTTGAATGTATTCGGCTGCTTTTAAATGTTTTGAAACGGCTGATTGAGTGACTCCCAAAGATTCTGCGAGCTCTTCTTGTGTTTGGCAACAATCTTCATCTTCCAGTTCTTCATCTTCAAATATTTTTGTCTGCCCAGGACGTTTTTCGTCTTCCGAACCAAAATTACCACTTTTAAATCGTGCAAACCACTTTTGGCACGTTCGCTCAGCTAGAGCATGTTCACCATAAACTTCCACCAAAATACGATGACACTTTTTCAGGCACAAAGTTCGAGATATTTGAGTGAAAAAAAATTATTGTTGTTTACGCTTCAAATGAATGACATATACTGAAAAAGACGCACAATGACAGTAGCTTTCCAATGCATCTTCGGAATATTGGAACGATGGAATAATAATCAAGTTACGCCATCTCTTAGCAAACCAGACGAATTAAGTTGTAGATCCAATACATGTGAAAAATATTACATATTTCAAAAACTTTTAAAAGTATCTTATTCAAATGGAATGTTCCTCAATGTTGCCTTATATCAAAGAAATCCTACTATGTAATTTTGTGTGCAATTTTAGATATAATTTACGTATTGTTTTTTTCGTTTTCGATATTACTTTGTTCTTCTTCATACCAATACATCATCGAGTTATCAATCGATCATTTGCATGCGCTGATTAAAATTAGTTCTTTATAATCACTCTGTAATAAAAATTGCTTACTTCTTTCTAATAGTCTACCGGGAGCATTCGGGATAAAGTCAAGAAATGGAGGGTTTCAGATGAACCGTCTCTATCTGACCACATGCAGATACTGTACGAACTGGAATCACACGCACCTTATGGACCTACATGGGCTATTCCACAGACCTACAAGCTGCTTTCCACGAGACAACCATGGAAATCAGAGACGCAGATACGCTTGAAAGGGCGGCTGACCAATTTTCATCAGCCATCATCACTGCGTATGAACGCAACTGCTTACCTTTGAAAATAAAGAAGACGCGGGAGACACACTGCTGAAATAGGAAGCTTGAGAAGCTTCGGAAAGAAACCAGAGAACGGTTCATCAGACGGGCCAAGAAAGGCAATAGGGAAGAACTACGGGACTTCTCCAATGCAACTAGGGATGCATACAGGAAAGAAATTAGGGAGGCCAAGGGTACGTCCAACAAAGGTGGGGGGGGGGGGGTTCTCGGAAGGGCCGACCACTGCCTGTGACCCAATTGGGAATACGTGGGTGGCTGGCCTACGAGATCGCCTCCCCAGCCAGGGTTAGATAGGCCTTGAAGTCTTTTATCCCCTTCAAGTTCCCAGGTCCGGATGGAATTTACCCGGTCCTCCTACAGAGGACTGGGAACCCCATCATAGGGCCGCTAGTGAGACTTGCTAGGGCCAAGCTGACTCTGGGTTACGTCCCAAAAGCATGGAGAGGGACAAGAATCATTTTTATACCTAAAGCAGGCAAGAACGGATGGACATCTCCGAAGGATTTCCGACCAATCAGCCTTACCTCCTTCGTAATAAAAACGGTAAAGAGACTCGTGGACAGATACATCCGCGATAAGATCTTGACGGCAAAAACGTTACACAGGGATCAGCATGCCTAAAGGGCCGGACGCTCGACCGAAACAGCCCTGAGAAATGTGGTGAATCTGATTGAGAACCAACTGAACCTTAAAGGATTCGCTATTGGAACATTCATGGATATTGAATGTGCCTTTAAGCACACACCCAGTGAAGTGATCAGGAGAGCTATGATTAGACAAGGAGTCCCCATATCCGTACTTGACTGGACCTGACATATTTTAGGAAACAGAAAAATAACGATAACCAAAGGAAATACCACCCTTCGTGGGATCGTTGAGTCAGGGTGCCCACAGGGAGGAGTACTATCTCCCTTGGTGTGGAGTCTAGTGGTGGATGAACTATTGCATCTACTCACCGACCAGGGATGTCACCCCATTGGATATACTGATGACATCCTAGTCATAGTACGCGGAATTCATTTGGATACACTAATGGGCAAGATGCAGCACACGTTAAAGGTTGTAGACACCTGGTGTCGAACAACAGAACTCTCGGTAAACCCAGGCAAAACTGGCGTAGTCATTTTTACCAGGCGGTACAAGTGGAGTACAACTAGAACACTGGAACAGAAAAGGCAGCGTCTAGAAATCTCCAAGCACGCTAAATATCTAGGAATCATCTTGGAAAGAAAGCTAACTTGGAAAGAAAACTTCGAAAACAAGTGCAACAAATTCATAACAACCCTGTGGCTATGCAAAAGAGCAATTAGAAGTAATTGGGGCTTGAAGCCCGACACACTGCCGTGGATCTTCACAGCGATTCTGCGACCCAGGCTAACCTATGCATCAATAGTGTGGTGGAGCAGAGTCAAGCAGAAGACGGCCATGGTCAGGTTGGAAGGACTCAGAGGGCTGATCCTTAGAGTGATTACTGGCGCCTCTAAATCTTCACTCACAACAGCACTGGGAACACTAATGGGGCTAGAGCCTCTGCACCTAACCATCACAGCTGAGGCTGACAAGGCGGCCTGGAGAATTGGTAAAAACTCTAGTACAATGATCTCAAACTCCGCCATTGCCGGTCCCAAGCCCGGATGAGAAAGGAGGATGGGGCACACAGACAGCAACATGACACAACACATTACAGCGACACTAAACACAACACACCTAACAACCGAGAGAGCGTTCTGTGGGCGGACAGGGTCTCGCCGAGGTGAACGCATGAGTCCAAGCACGGAGCAGACGCGTCCTGCAGCCCACCAACGGTAGTAGCCGCAAGGACTCTGCCAGCAGTAGGGCTGTTGCCGTCACGATGGCTGCCAAGGGAGCACTATAGACGGGCTTTTCCCTAGTGATGGGCCTGCCGGGCGCACGTGCCACGACGGTTGTTCTGCGACTTTCAGGTGCGTGAGGACGCGGTGTGGAGCGAAAGCATCAGGGGACCTTGAACAGGTCTCTTGATGCCGAATGAACGTACACGGAGTGAATGAATGAATGGGACGCTGAGTGAATGAGGCTGCGGCCGGCGCCTGGTGGATATTCCCGATAGACTAGCCAAGGGAGGAGTCGTAGCCTCTCGACCAGGGTAGGACGCGATGTCAGTACCTCACCTCTGTGGAAGTAATATGGGTAACCGTAAGTCCCTCCGGTGTTCGACCGCGAAGGGCAAAGATCCCGTGAAACCACATGTTAATCTGGGAAAACCGCTCACGATCCTACTGTCTGGAGCCAATGTCGGGGTTGAAATCATGGACGTCCGGGCGCAGGAATGAAGGATTACCTGGTCAGTATTTCCTTATATCCGACGCTGCGTAGGATAAATCGCACACCGTCTAGCCTGAAGTCCGGGTCAGGTGTCGGGGCGGACTCGGCACCGCTCGGTCGATAGGGGTGACGTTAAACCTTTAGCATCATTATGGCACGGGCCTATCCCGTAACCTTTTACTAGTTTCATCTAATGTGCCGATAGGATCGACCATCCGATAAGCCGCTTCTCGGTTTCGGCGCACATAACTAGGGATCCATATAGGCGGGGATAGTAGCCCTACCGCGGTAGGGCTCCCATGATGGGCGAACCGTCTTAAGACACGACAGTTTTGATATGAATGTTTTAAAAAATAAAGGAGGTGAAGAGGTGAAGGCGTCAGATACGCCCTCACACACTTCTCCAGGGGCTGAGGGATGGAAAGACGTCCTTCAGCTCCTGAAGGAGCAAAGCACAAAGATGGAGAAGTTGGCCAGGGCTCTCAGTGTCATCCAGCAGGGTATGTTGAGAAATAACCCTGGCCACGTAAAGGACAGTGTTAACGAGGCATCAGAGGTGTTGAGCGGAATGCTCAACACCCACAAATGTCTTGTAGAAAGCGGGATGGAAATCCAGAAGAAGCTGGAATCCCACCCCGCCTCAAAAAAGATGGGTATCTTCCGGAGACTGCGCTCTGCGTCTCTGGGAGATACCCCCAAGAAGCTGACAAAGGGGGAGAAGAGGGTTGCTCTTTCTGCCCCCGAAGATCGGCTTCCCAAGAAAGGGAAGGGCGGCATATCGCCGTCTTATGCTGCGGCCACCAGAGGCCAGACCCCGAAAAAGGATGGGGAATGGCAGCTGGTGGAGAAGAAGAAGAAAAAAAAAGAGAAGAAGAAGAAAGAGGTTCCTGTGCCCTCTGCGCAGGAACACAAAACAAAGGGAAAGTTGCCGAGGCGCTCCCCGGCCGCGAGGTCGGGCGACGCCATCAAGGTATCGGCGAAGGACGGACAGTCCTACGCCGACATCTTGAGGGAAATGAAGGCGAAGGTCGACCCCCAGAAGGCAGGACTTGAGGTCCTGTCTATCCGGAGGACCAGGAAGGAAGAAGTCCTTTTGGTCCTCAAAAAGGGGGGAGACGTTTCGGCCTTCCGAAAGGAGCTCGACCTGGCGGTCGGGGAAAGGGCGCAAATTTCAGCCCTGGTCTCGACGAGGTCCCTCGAAATTAGGGACCTCGACGAGACCGTTGAAAAGAAGAGGTTGTGTCTGCCCTGTGCTTGGCATTGGGCAGACCAGCTTTTGAGGGGTCCTGCAGGCTCTTCACCCGCTTTGGTGGGGTGAAGACTGCAGTGATCCGGCTAGCTGAGGCAGACGCCGCGCGTCTGCTTCAGCTAGGTAAGTTGAGGATCGGGTGGGTAGAGTGCCGCATTCGCGAGCACCTGGAAGTCGCCCGCTGCTTCAGGTGCCTTGGGTACGGCCACGGGTCCCGGGGCTGCAGCAACCCCGACAGGAAAAACGCCTGTTCCTGCAGCTCAACCTCGGAAGGGGGAAGGATGCCCAGGACCTCCTGATGCAGACTGCCAGGGAGAGGGGGGCTGATGTGCTGCTCATTAGTGAGCAGTACAAGTGGTCCGATAACTCTGCTTGGTATCAGGATGCATCAAGGAGGGCCGGCATCCTTGTTTGTAACCCTGATTTGGGCGTCGGGGACTTCCTGGAGACCGACGCGGGGTTCGTCTGTGTGGAGGTGGCGGGTGTGCGTGTGTACAGCTGCTACTTCTCCCCTGGCGATCCCTTCGATGTCTTTGAGACCCAGATCCTCCTCCTTGAGGAAAGCCTCCGTGAGGCCATCGGGCGATCCCTCATAGGGGGGGACTTCAACAGTAAGTCGCCCGAGTGGGGTGAAGCCCGCCTAGATAGGAGGGGAATCTTGGTTGGCGGGATGGTCGCTAGGAACGAACTGATCGTCTTGAATCAGGGCGGGGAATTTACGTTCAGACGAGGAGCGGGGGGGTCAATAATCGATCTCACAATTGCCGCACCTCGCCTCGCTTCAAGGATAAGCGACTGGTCGGTCCTCGAGGTAATAACCTTGAGTGACCACCGGTGCATCGAATTCACACTAGAACAACGGTGTCAGGCGGTGGATAAGGGTAGGGGCGGCGAAGGAAGGAGCCCCTCCTGGAACACGAGACGACTCAGCAGGGAAAGACTTCGCGAACACCTCGAAGATACCAGGCTCATCGATGAGCTTGGTTGGGTCTGCCCTGCTGGGTCGTTTGAAGCTGCTGTGCGCTCGGTGAGGCAGAAGTTGGTCGCGGCTTGCGACTACTCGATGCCTCGCCGTGAGCGCAGGCAAGCCAAGGGTTCGATGTACTGGTGGAACGACCAGTTGGCTGCCCTACGTCGAGAATGCCTCGCAGCGCGGCGAAAATTCACCCGTTCAAAGGGGGATGCTACGCTGCACGAGGCATGGAAAGGGGAAAAAACAGCTTTGAGGCGAGGCATAAAGAAAAGCCGACTTCAATGCTGGAAAGACTTGATCGGTGAGGTCGAGAAGGACCCATGGGGTCTTGCCTTCAAAATAGTCACCAAGAGATTGGTGGCTAGAAGAAAGACCCCGGGCCTGGATAATCCCGATCGAGTCCAGTACATTGTGTGTAGCTTGTTTCCACACGTGGAGCCGTTCCAAAGACAGGACCGAAGTTTCTGCGTGGTCCGGCGCGAAGAACTCTTCACTCTCGAAGAACTAAAGAGAGCGGGTGGAAGGCTTAAGGCAAATACAGCGCCGGATATCGACGGGGTGCCGAACGAGATCCTCAAAGAGGTGATCGGGGCGTACCCAGAGATCCTCCTAGAAGCCTTTAACTCCTGTCTTCGGGAGGGGAGGTTCTTCGCAGATTGGAAGAAGCAGAGGTTGGTCCTGCTGAGGAAGGGCAACAAACCTCTAGGGGTTGCCTAGTCGTATAGACCAATATGTTTATTGGATACGATGGGGAAACTTCTGGAGGAAATGATCCTACAAAGACTACAGGGTCACATGGTCCACGAGAATGGTCTCTCGGAAAACCAGTTCGGCTTTCGGAAAGGCAGGTCCACAGTTGACGCCATCCAGGCAGTGGTGGACATCGCCACTAAAGCAAGAAGAGGAACTTGTAAGCGCAAGGGATTCTGCGCGTTGATCGGCACGTTTGGAACGTCATGTACGACGATTTCCTGCGCATGGACCTGCCTGCTGGATCGAGCATCGTCGGCTTCGCGGATGACGCACTTGTCGTGTGCGCCGCTGACGACGTCGGAATCCTAGAGCTGAGGATCAATGAAAGTCTGTGGCGAGCGAAGCGCTGGTTGGATGGCAGAGGTCTTAAAATGGCCCCTGAGAAAACCGAGGCTTTGCTCGTTACGGACAGGAGATCCTTCCAATACCCGAGGATCGTTCTCGGAGAGCATGAAGTCGAGTGGAAAACAAGCATTAAGTACCTGGGGGTGCAGCTGGATCGTAGGCTTAGCTTTGGCGAACACCTAAAGATCGCAGCCACCAAAGCCATCCAATGTGGAGCACACTTGGCCCGGCTTATGCCAAACATTGGTTGACCCAGGGAAGCGAAAAGAAGATTGGTGGCGAGCGTGGTCCATTCGAAGCTGCTTTATGCAGCTCCGGTCTGGGCCAATGCCTTGCAAAACCATGCTATCCAGAAGAAGCTGTTCTCGGCGCAGAGACTTGTCGCGCTGAGAATAGTTTCGGCATATAGAACTATCTCGACGAGCGCTGTGCTGGTCCTGGCGAGCGTCCCGCCAATAGATTTATTGGCGGAGGAAAGGCAGGAAACCTTTCAGCTTCGCAAGGAGCTTACCTGCGCCGACCTGCAGTAAATCGCTCGCGCGAAGGAGGCCATCCGCAAGGATGGAAGGCGCAGACTCGTCGAGAAATGGCAGATGAGATGGCATGGTGAGCAGACAGGGAGATGGACCTACCGCCTGATCCCGGAGCTCGCCACCTGGCTGAACAGAAAGCACGGGGAAGTCGGCTTTTACTTGGCACAAGCGCTCTCGGGCCATGGCTGTTTTAACGCGTACTTGAGGCGCTTTAAGAAGAGAGACGAGGAGACGTGTTGCTACTGCGATTCCCCGGTGGATAACGCAGAGCACGCACTCTTCGTCTGCGCAAAATGGGGTGTGGCTAGGGGGGTCCTTGGTCAGGCGGTGGGTTCCGAACTTACTCCTGACACGATGGTCCCCCTCATGCTCCAGTCTGAGCGGTTCTGGACGCTCATTGAGTCATTCGTCACACTTTTGATGAAGACGAGAGAACTTGATGGGCGTCGGGAGCGAAACAACGGGGAGGGCCAGTAGAAATCGCAGCGGGGCCTGCACCCGCGGTCCTGCGTCTCGGGTAGACTTGACTGTCCGCGTCGTTCGGGGGAGGAATCTGTTTGTTTCTCCACTGGGTGGCGCGGCTGGTCGGTTATCCTAGTGGGCGTGTGGCCGCGGGTGGAAGTTCCGAGCGAACGGATGACGGAAGAGTCGTACGCGACTTTAATGGAACCAACCACCCACGAAGTTTAAAGCCGAAAGGCGGTTCCGCGGGTGGTGTATTGGTTCGAGAGAGGGGGTTTTCTGGTTTTAACAGGTATGCCTAGACCCGTCCGAGGAGAGTCCTGTACAACGTCTATAAAAGATTTTGCCATTTTTCCTCCTCACCAAAAAAAAAAAAAAAAAAAAAAAAGTACAATGATCTCAAAGAAACTGCGAACCGCTGTCAACATCGCGAAAAGACCAGTCATGAAAATGGTGAGATATAGGACGTCTCCGCGTTATCTCGTCGACAAAAAGTACAAGGTAAGCTTGTCAACCATGGAAGATTGGAACAGCGACACGAGCCTCGTGGTCCCGTTGGGACCCAACTCCACAGTTCTTCAAACCGAGATTGCGGCCGTACTCCAATGCGCATGCAAAGCACGGAATAAAGCGGCCATCACGACACTAGGTAAGTCAGTGACTACCTCGACGCTGATCTGGAAATGCTACGAAGTATTGAACAAACTAGCGGAAGATAACCAAGTCACAGTCTTCTGGACCCCTGGACACAGGGGCATCAAGGGCAATAAGACAGTGGATAGACTAGCCAAGCTAGCGACAAAACGAAACCCAACTGGTCTAGAACCAGTAATAGGTATTTCAAATAGGTCGGTTACAGAAGACATTAACAAGTGGCTGGCCGAGAAACACCAGGAAGAGTGGTACAAGGCTACGGCATGTAAGCAAGCTAAAACCCTCATGGGGGAAAATTTAAACCCCAAACGAGCTGCAGATATGCGCAGACTTAGGAGAACCGAGGAGAAGACCCTAACAGAAGTGTTTATTGGTCACAGAAACCTCGCTTATCACAGACATAAGATAGGGCTTGCAGAAAGTCCACTTTGTCGATTATGTGGGGAAGACAACGAAACTTCCACCCATTTACTTTGCGATTGTCCAGTAATTAGGGACAAATGTCAGATTCTCACTGGCTACTTCTCCATAGACCTAGCCGTCATTCAGACTAAAAGCGTAGCCCAGGTCCTTGCTCTTTGGCACGGGTTGTGGGGTCACGCTCAAGGTTTTAGTTGGTGATGCAATGCGAATACCCACGCAGTTATAAATAATAATAATAGTAATAGTCTTGACCATTACATCTTCATTTTCTTGTTGCAGATGTTTCACTATCGATCTGTAGTTCTTGTCCAAATCGATTCTTGTAATTATGCATCGTCTAATAAAATGTAGAAAGTCAATAACAACCTCAAATACTGAAAGGTCTTTAGAAGTCTTGCAGTCTTTTGTCAAAAATTTTCAATTGAATTTTAATACAGTTTAACGAAGGACATTATAAATAAGTATATTTTTCCAAAACTACATTTTTAAATTTTCGTAACATACGATATCAGTAATATTAAGTTTGTTTTAGTACATTTTATGATTTCAACTTTAATAATATTGGATCTATAACTTAATTCGTGCGGTTTGCTAAGAGATGGCGTAACTTGATTATCATTCCACCGTTCGAATTTTCCGAACATGCGTTGGAAAGCTACTGTCATTGTGAAGGTAATGCTCTGTATTTAGTAGGATCAGAAGGGTGTGCTGTATTATGAGCTACTAAAACCGGATCGAACCATCAATGGAGAACGCTACCGAACACAATTAATCCGTTTGATGAGAGCAATCGCCGAAAAACGCCCGGAATATGCGACCAGACACGAGGCAATAATTTTCCATCATGACAACGCTCGGCCCCTTGTTGCTATTCCGGTTAAGAACTATTTGGAAAACAGTGAATGGGAAGTTTTACCCCACCCGTCTTATAGACCAGACCTTGCCCCTTCTGACTACTATTTGTTCCAGTCGATGCAGAACGGCCTCACTGGAATACGGTTCACATCAGAACAGGGTATCAAAAATTGGCTAAATTCATTCTTGGCTGCCAAGCCGGCGCAGTTCTTTTGGGATGGAATCCACAAATTACCAGAAAGATGGGAAAAAGTCATAGCTTCGATGGGCAGTACTTTGAATAATACTATTGTACATGTTTTTCTTAAATAAACGTTCAAATTTTGAAAAAAAAACGCACGAATTAAGTTATAGATCCAATATATACACTCAAGTTTTATGAATAATATATAAGAACAAAAACATTGTTTTTAAAAATTTTGTTGCTTTTGATCATACAAGACTTTCAATACGTGATGTTACCGCAGTCGGTGAAGGTACATACTTTAAAATATAAAATGTTAGACTTCGAACAACATTTTGAAACCTTTATGCTCATTTTATACACTTCCATATTTTACTTCAACAATTCTATTATCAATTATATTCATCTGACACATTTGAATTCAAAATCAATAAAAAAATGTCAGTAATTATTTTTTATATAATTTTCAAACACTGCGCACAAAATGCTCGGACGTTGTGCTTCAAGTCGCCTCTAGCAGTGTCCAAGGACAGACATGTTTCTTAAGCCTTTAACGTTGAAAAATAAAATTATCGCATTTCTGCATTACCTTCTAACGTGAATTTTAACATGAATGAGGATATCAATAAGTTAAATATTTATTTTGCTGTTTCTATTAGCTATATTGCGAGTTTACTTTAGGCTTACGCTAGATTTACGTTGCGGTGTAATCCTTCCATTCAGCCGATTCGCTAGGGCTTGTGCATGCAGAGGAATGTTAGTACACTTATACTACAATTCCCTTGAGCAAAACCAAATTCTGAATAGGACCTGCATACACAAGGTACTAAAGTGCCCTAAAAAGTTTATTTATAAAAAAATCCAGGAAGTATTTGTACTAAGTAAAATCCGTATTTTTATTGAATTATTAAGTTGCCTACTAATGCTTGAAAATCACTCGTTAATTTTATGAATCGAATGCATTCATTGAAGAAAATCTCTCAGGAATTTCACACAAATCTGAATTTACTTTGCAATGCACTGAAGTTGCCAAATCTAATGCATTGCAATAGATTGTCAAACCAACTTGGCCCTGCCAAGAGAGTATGGGTGCCATCCGTTTTTCGCAAGCAGAGAGCAGTGAAAAAAAGTGGTTGAAAATTACAAGTCGGTTTGTAATCGTTTCACCATGATTAATAGGTTAATTTTACAAGTTTTTGGTAAACTTGTAGCCGTTAACTGTGGAATTTAACAATAATTATATTAGTTTTATCCCAAACTGTAAAATTACTATGATTAATCAGTGGATATAAAGATAACTACGATTAATGTGGTAAATTTCACCCATACTGTAACCGATATTATTGTGCACTTTTGCAAGATTTCTTTAAATTCACTAAATGTAATGTAATCCACATTACAAGGAAAGTGTAAAATAGCAGAACGACGTGAATTTTACCAAAATTTATTTGTAATTCCAGCGTTAGACGTTTCGTGAATCGTGGCGCTGTGATATTGGCGCAGGACAGTAAATAAAAGGCGCACCGGCTGACGCCTGTTTTCATTACTATTCACAAGATATAAAATATATCTTTCTTCTGTGTAATGTGATATGAAAATAAGAAATACGGTAAGTAAAAAACTTCCCTTTTAAGTTTGGGTAGAAATAGGGTTGTCACGAGGCCGCAGAATTAGAGATTATGCGGTTTGTAAATTTTAAGGTTATGTATGTTGTTTCACGGTTTGTGATAATTTCATAGATTTTTTTATCCGTCATATAAAATTTGTATGAAAGCTTAGATATCTTTATGAAACTGTCTAAATCTCTTTAAATATTTAAGATGCTTAAAATATTAGTGAAATCTTCTTAAATGTTTTAATTTGTCATGAAGTCTTCTAAAATTTTTAAAATAATTGCAATTTATGAAATTTTTGTGAAATATTTTGAAATCTTCGTAAAATATTTTTTCAACACATGACAAAAATAAATTTTTGTCATTTTAATATTCTTTTCAAAAGATATCGAAATTTCAAACACCCCGGGGTTGCCTACCGCATGAGCAATGAAATACACCTCTGCCATTTTACACTGAGAGTGGAATTTTACATCAAGAACGTAAAAGTCACGAAGGAATAATAAGGAGACCAAACTGCCATGGGAAACTTTTCCAAATCTGGCAGGAGTAACGGCACGGTAAGTGCCCGGCTTGTAAGTTGGAAGTGGTGGAAAGGAGTGCGCAAGTGCGCAGTTGTCCTCTTCTAACTCACGGGAAAATGTGCGAGTGAGACGACTTGTTAAATTGCTCTAAGCCAGAGAGGTTATGAAAACCGGTACGCGACACGACATTGCTAAGAAAAAAATTTATTATATTACATGCGATCTTCAAAATCTTGAAAATTTCACGGATTAAATTCCCTCACCTTTAAAGGAAAAAACTATTCTACATTCTTTAACACACGATTTACGAAGTACTATCAAATACCATAATTTCAATTTCAAGATTTACAATCTTATATTCGATATATACTTACCACTTTTATAATGCACTCCTTTAGCTTTATAGGAGTCCTGAGATAATATATATATTTTTTTAACTCAATTGAAATTGAACAAATATCTGCCGCTTGCAAATGATCAAAAAATCAATCAACATAACCACTCTGGCTTAGATCAATTTGACAATTTGACAAATTCATTTCACTCGCACATTTTCTCGTGATTAAGAAGAGAACAACTGCGCACTCCTTTCCACTACTTCCAACTTACAAGCCGGGCACTTACCATGTCGTTGCTCCTGCCAAGTCGCTTACATGGAGATAGGTCTCCTTATTATTCCTTCGTGGTAAAAGTACACTGTATGAAAATGAGGTTACGGGAATTTTCATCTCCATATTTAATTTTCAACTTTTCAATTACTTTCACACCATTTTGATGACAGATATCTGTTGTTCCTCTTTTTATAGAAACCGATTTTACCATTGAAAAAAGCGAGAAAAATCCTATGAGAGTCCACTACTGACTCATTTACGATTTTAGTGACAGATGTCAGTCTTTGATAGGAGGCCACTTATATATAACCTTAAAATAGGAAACACTTTAACACAAACCTTTTGATTTGATGCTGTCAACACTAGACTTTCGCAAATACGAAAAATTAGAAATATTTGCAAAACTTTGTAAATTTGGGTCGGCCATTCTTAAATCAATATTTATAATTTAATCGCGAATACACTCTATTCTTTCAGTTGATCCCATGGAGAATAGACCATAGATTCTAGAACCACAGTACGTCCACTAACATGTATTTTACGAGGGTACTTGAAAAAGTGAAAATGAGCATCAGCGCTGCCAAGTTGTGATATCAAGAACTAATAACTAATAAATAACCCTATGGTCACTCCTATAGGAGTAAGGGGAACGAATTTCAGTGCATGAGACATATGCACTATGACATATGAAAGCGCCCTAAGGGCCTGCAACCAATAAAATGCTTCTTTTTTTACTCAAAACTCATTATGATTGGTTGTGTTTAACGAAAGATCTCTTATTAAATTTTCTATGCAAATTTAATACATAATAAGGAAATTATAAGACAATATCCCGGAAATTCTCGGAATTTCTTGACATCCCGTAAAATTTCCCAAGTCAGTCAAAATTTCCCGGAATCCGGGAAATTTCCATGCAATTGGCAACACTGATGGAGATAGGCCTCCTTATTATTCCTTCGTGACCTTCGTGATTTTATAGAAAGATATTACAAAAGAAATTTTAATTTAGATTTAGATTTCAAAAGGTTTTTTTCAGTATGTCTTCATAGTGATTTTTTAACCTAATCAAAATATTTTTAGAAATTCTTTTCTGGATTCTATCTTGGGGTTGAACAGAATTCAAAAAACTCATGCAATTTTTAAAATATGTAGCTTCTTCAAGAAGTTTTTAAAAATTGATGTATATCATATTTTAATAAATTTAGAAATTTTTATCAAAATATTGATAGTTTGGATTTTTTGAATTCTTCAAATGAATGTAGTACAATCATCATTTAAAATTTGACGATTTTTTATTACCATCTTTGATTCTAGAGCAGAATTTAGCAGAAAAATTCCAAAAACATCTTAATTAGTTAGAAAAATACTATGAAAACTTACCTTTGAAATGAGACTACAGACTTTTCACAATGTTAATTAATTTTAGAGTTATTAATATTATTAAGAAAGATCTAAATTTGATGTCTTTTAGATTCTCATCATATGAGAATTAAGGTTTCGGTTTTATGTGAAAAATAATTTTCGGAATTTTCGTCAAATCTTTACGTTTTGAGATCCTCTGAGTCAGAAAAAACGGTTTTTACGAAAGTGTCTGTCTGTCTGTCTGTCCATCTGCAGTAGTAATAGGTCATATACTCGATAACTCTGGATAGAAAAAAATTGTCGGATTGAATTGAGCTTATGCATACATTATCGCAGCTGAAAAAGTAAAGACAAGTTCGTTAACCAGCTACATCCGCCAAAAATTATCAAAATAGGAGCATTTTTTGCATAGCAGTTGACCAGCAATCGAAATACCTGGGCTCGAATCCCAGCGCAGTCGAAAGCGTTATTATTAAAGCTATCAATATTATTTCATTTTGCTGTAAATAAAGGATCACTGAAAGGCTTATAAGCTTTGCTTTACGTTTTTTAATAGGATTATCTATTTCCGTAAGGTCCTCTTGAGATGGATGATTGTTATTCCCAGAATGGTTTTTTTACGTCGATTTCACTTTTCAGACGTTTCTTAACATAAATAAAACAATAATTTAGTATAAGTATAAAGCAAAGTGATCACAGCATTAACAAACATTATAAAGTCTGTATATTACTATAATATTTATTGAAAAGAAATTTACGTTATCCTGAATATAACATATTACAGTAGTTCGGTAAATATTTATAACTTCTCTAGGTTTTCTATTAAAATTATTTATATTCCAGTGATTAGCAAAAGATAATAAACAAATAAATTAATAGATTTTCATTTTTATTTACATATCTGTGACCTAAAAGCCGATCGTAAGCACTGTTTTTTAAAATTTGGTGACACTAAACATTTTGCCACAATTTTTTCAGTTTCTTTTAAACACTTGAAATTCAATTCCGACCATGGGATTTTATTTGCGCATTTCATTCTTTTTCCTCCTTCAGATTTGCTCCTTTTATATTTTGATTTTAATTTCGACACTTGCTGAATTAAGAGGAATGCAGATTTAAATTTCAATTATAATTAATTGCATACACAAACGCAAGAAGAGAGATTACACATGCTCTTTTAAGGTTCGCTACCTTGAATATGTAATTACAGTAAAACCTATCGTAGCCGACACTCTCCTAACGAACATCCCACTCTGACGCTTCACATTATTGGTCGAGAAATGTGCATGGTCAGGGCCGTCTTAACCACCGTCTTTGGAGGGTCCTCATATTTTTGTAAAAAATCTTAGTAATTTTTTTTTTCAATGAATATTTAAAATGAAATATTAATTTAATTAATGATTATATTTGAATTATAAATTTTAATTACAATTTAACTTCGAAAAATTGGAGAATTATTATAACGAATTATATTTCAACTTATTAAGATCTTAAATATGTATGTACAGTCGTGCAACGTAACCTCAACTGTCATCTATACATTTTCCACTAAAAGCACTAAGTATTCCTTATAGTTTTTTATCGACTGAATTTATCCATGAAATTTTAAAATTATCAACAAAAATAACTGTTTATTTTTCAAACTAACTTTTACTCACCTTTTTGCACAAAAGTAAACACAAAACATATGTACAAGCCGGTACATGTGTGTTACTAAACACAGGGGCACCAGTTGCCACAGCACTGAACCAAGCTAGTAATAAGTCCCTAGCAATTATCACAAGTCATTGGTACCCATCGTAGCCGAACTTGTCTCCCATATGTGTCGGCTACGATAGGTTTTACTGTAACTGCAGTTTTCGACGTAAATTACGTAATTCACGTATTTTACGTAATTTACATGGAAATCCTCAAGTTACGCGTAACTTTGCAACTCTGTTCGTGACCCTATCCAAAGATATTATAAACCTAGATGCGCGGTGCAGGGCGTCAGAGTGGGGGAACGATATATATAGCTAACCACTTTTTTCGCTATATCGAAGTGCTGCCCTCATCGTACTACCAAGCGAAATCAAACCCAGCAAAGAAATGTCGATAACGTTTGGATAAAGCAGAGCCAAAAGTTCTTTTCAAAGACTTTTAAGGTTAGGAATGTCAAATTTAACAGCTTGACATCATAATGTAAACAAAAGTTATGGCATGATGATTAATTAAGAATTACAATTACGAATAAAAAATAATTTCTAAATAAGTGTCGAACTTTTAAATTATATTAAATTAATAATTAAGATCCAAAATATTTTAAAAGTATTTTAATTGAAGATATGTGTTGTTGTTGATACTTGACTCTAGGTTCCAAAGTAAATAAAAACTTAGATTTACGCAGTTATAGAAGTTTTTATTCTGATCGAAACCCTCATCAGAGATTTATTTTTAAAATAAAAAATGCATAATAATAAGTTATTAACTAAAGATTCCTTTGATGGAAATTTTTAAAAATCAACATTTGAGAAAGAAAACTTGTAAAAAGCTGCCTAAAATTATCATTAAGTCCTTTCATCGATATGAAACCAAATAATTATATCCTGAAACATTATTTTCAATTTGAAGAATTTGAATTCTTTCTGTGGAAAAAAGACGCTTTTGACTGCGCTGGGATTTAAGCCCAAGTCTCAGTGGAAAAATTTCGAACTCAACCTATTAATTTAAAATTATTTTCAATTATTTTATACCCAAGAAATATTTTGAAAACTTGTTGAATTCTTTCGGAACTATGTCAAGTTTCTTATTGTCTCGCATGTAAAACTATGTTGATTTTTGAAAATTTCCAACAAAGAAATCCTAAGTTAACAACTTTTTATTATGCATTTTTTATTTGAAAAATAAATCTCTGATGAGGGCTCCGATTAGAACCGAAACACATTTTGAAAAACTAAATAATGTTTTTCAATTTCATACATATTCAATTATATGAATAGGTAATTTACAGATTCGAGATCTTGTACTTCGTTAAAGCATGATTTTTAGGACTTCTTTTAGGTGTGGAAATTTCATAATTTTTATCCACTTTTTAATATTTTAGGATGCCTATCTAAATAAATCCTCAGGCTGATCGAGTTGAGTCAAAAAGCTATACCATTTTCTTGAATTTTTCGGGAGAAAAGTTAAAAAGATAAACACTTGAAATTTTTTCTAGTTTTCATTCACGAAAATTAGACCTCAGGCAAAAATAGATAATTTTGCTTTCAGGAATAGCAATATTATTATTGAAGGGCTAATTTGAAAGAGAAAAGATTATTTTTCATGAAAAAAATTTGAAATACAAAAAAATAATTTTATTAATAGATTTTATTTTTGCCCAAACTTATTTTCTTATCGCTTCGAGCCAAAGGGCATAACCGGGTTTCTATGTGAAATCGGCCTTGAAACCAAATCAAATTTCGCATCGACTATATTTTACCATTTTCGTTTCTTGCGTTTTTTAGCTAAACTAATCATAGGAAAATTTTGAAAAAAATCAGGATTGTTTTTTCCAATAAAAGATACATTTGTGAATTTTTGCAGATTTTTTTATGCATAATTCGTGATGCAAGAAATTGCGAAAATTTTTGCACACAATTTTATTCATGTTTGATTTGCGCGACCACTCTTTTGAATCATGCTATTCATTAGTTACCTATCGATAATTAAAATAGAATTTTTGCAGATTTTTGCAAGGTGTGGATGGGGGTAAAAAAATAGAAAAAGTCAAAATACACATTATTCCAACATCTTATTATTAAAGCACTTTTTATAATAATAGTAGACTAATGATGAAAAAATTGTTATTAGCTAATAAAAAATAAATAATAAAAATAAATAAATAAAAAAAATAAAATTTTTGCAAAATATTTTGCGAATTTTGGTTGTTGCAAAAAATCGAAATTTTTACTTGCATTCTGAACAAATGGATGATTGTGATTATTTGCAAGTCGAAATAGTGTTGCGAAAATGAATGCGATGATCAATAATTTATAATTGAAAAAAATATGTATATGTTTGGCAAATATTCAGCCACTTATGGAGTATGAAGTGCTATGAAAGTACAATTAACCGTCTATATTTGTAAAAACTCGATGGCAAAAAAATATATTTTTGTAGGAAAACCAATTTACATATTATATATCACTTTGATTTAAAACGAACAGTTTTTGAACGGACTAAATTTTTTAATGGACAAAACTTCATAAAGAAATGTAACGAAAATGTAAGTAATGTAATGCAAAATAGCTGCTAAAAATTGTTTATTATCCAGAAATCCAAGTTAATTAATTATTTAATTTACGAGCTTTTCTTATCATTTGTGTTCATTAAAATTTCAAGAATTAAACTAACTGAAGGACGATTTGAGGGTATTTTTCATGTCTTGTGTGGAAAAATGAGTATGTTATTTTTAACAAAGAGAAATTAATTTCACCTGTATATTCGAAAAATATTCAAGAATACGAAAAAATATTTTTCGCAACACTATTTCGACTTGCAAATAATCACAATCAACCATTTGTTCAGAATGCATGTAAATATTTTGCAAAAATTTCAGCAGTAAACCGTGTTAGAGGTTTATTAGCAAATAACAATTTTTTTATCATTAGTCTACTATTATTATAAAAAGTGCTTTAATAATAAGATGTTGGAATAATGTGTATTTTGACGGTTTTTATTTTTTTACCCCCATCCACACCTTGCAAAAATCTGCAAAAATTCTGTTTTAATTATCGATAGGTAACTAATGAATAGCATAATTCAAAAGAGTGGTCGCGCAAATCAAACATGAATAAAATTATGTGCAAAAATTTTCGCAATTTCTTGCATCACGAATTATACATAAAAAAATCTGCAAAAATTCACAAATGTATCTTTTATTGGCAAAAATAATCCTGATTTTTTTCAAAATCTTCCTATGATTAGTTTAGCTGAAAAACGCAATAAACGAAAATGGTAAAATCCATCATTACTCATTCAAAATGGCGAGTTATGATCTGAAAATTTGGCAAAATCATCTCTTGCTCAACCTCTTAGATATAGACGATGCGAAATTTGATTTGGTTTCAAGGCCGATTTCACATAGAAACCCGGCTATGCCCTTTTGAAAAACGATGCGGTTCTAATAAATCTAAAATAAATCTAAATGAATCTATATATGGCGTGTTCCATGGCAAATCGGACGGGTTCAGGACTCCATGTTTCCGATTTACTTGAAATTTCAAGGATTGATAGACTAACATAAATAATGAAGAAACCCAAAATTTGAGATTATTTCATGCATTATTTAAAAAGTTATGGGATAAACAAAACAAAAAAAATATTTTTGTTCTTTTTCAATTATTTTAAAACTGAAACTAGGAAAAATTTTGAAAAAAATTAGGTAAACGTATCATTAGATGGCCGATGTAGCAGTATTTTTTGGGAAAATTTTTACTCCAAATTTAATGATAAAAAAAATGTTTTTTTCAAACAAATTGATTTTTTGAAAAAACGCCATCTTTGAAAAATCTGAAAAAATTCATAGTGATAGCTGCAAGTATTGCGCAAATTTTAGGTATATAATTAAGGTGCGCACGCAAAAATTGTGCAAAATATGAGTCTTTTTGTAAAGTGATGCGCGTGGAATCACGATCTTCGATCGACGGCGTCGGGCGCAATTTCCACTAATGTTCTATTACTATTTGCTTTTTCGAGAACGTTATTATCAAAAAGTGATGGGAAGTGATTATTAATTGTTTAATTACCGCTTTATACTCATAACATATGAATAATGTAATGACTTTTATGATTATTCATAAATTATCAACAAAATTAATTTTTCTATTATCATGAAAATAAATGTGTTCGTAAAAAAATCACGAACAAATTTTTTACGTCAGAAAGTATGAAGAGTGATTTTTTGAATTGTACGTTGATGAGAATGTGATAAATCGCAAGGACTCTGATTTTTCGTCAATATTATTGTCTTCGAGAGATTTTTGAAACCGGATGGTACCTGGAGGCCGTGAGAAGGAAGATTTTGCGAGTCATTCACCGATTTCTGGTAATTTTAACAATTAAGAAAGAAATCATAAATGCTAGGAGGAACAAATCTTATTATTTTCTATCCTTCTTCTAAAACTTCATCTTTTATAACTCTTATCCTGTATGTGTTGCAAAGGAGAGCATTTTTTTTGACATCTTTGAATTTATTGAGAAAATGCTCTGGGAATGCCCTTAAACTGCTTTCATTTGAATCTGCCAGTATAATCTATTAAGAGGAAAATGATTTTTAAGCTGAGGCTTGATAAATTATTTATAGATCAGCACGTGATGATTTCACTATATTTCTATTTGTATCGAGAGTGAAGAATCACGTAATATTCACTTACGGTTTTTTTTTGTATGGATTACAACAATGTTTCCTTTTTTGTCGAATCATGTCAACTGCTCTTTGAAAATAAACTCTCGTGGATTTTTTACCAACTAATTTATTTTCATGATAATAATAATAATTATTTTAACCCGTCCGATTTGCCATGGAACCCACCATATATTCTTGCAATTCATATATATTTAATAAATTATTTTAAAATAATTATAATTATAATCCAAACCACTTCTATACTCTCTTTATTTTATTTTGCAAATTCTTTTCCTCAACTATAAATTTAATAAAGTTTGGTAAAAATTTAAAAATGAAAGTAAGTGAATAAATTCTTTTGGCAATAATTTTAATCAACTTGGAGTGTCGGGGAAATTGAATTAAAAAATAAAAAAAATTGAGTAAAAAATAAAAGTATTAAATTTCATACGATATTACTGCATTTTTGTATCTGAAAGTATAAATATGGTTTATAAATAACAATTCTTATATTTATTCCATCGTAACTAAAAAAAATTTTCATTATTCAATAAAACAACTCGCAATATCTTCCAATATCAAAATATCAGAACTTCCAATTTCGAGAACATATTTTCTATAGTTTGAATAATTTTCTTTTTGGTTAGAGTCTTTCTTTGCGAATACATAATATATATTTCTTTCTTTCCATTAAAATAATGAAAAAAATTCATAAAAATATTGCTGGTTTATTACTCAGTACATTAATAGTCTTAAATATAATTTTAACTTAATTTATTCCTATTGTTTTAATTTCAATCAAGTAATGTTAAGTGTAGAATATTTAAAGAGAGATATTTTGACAAACTTTTTTCATTGATTATTTCATCGAGAATTTCTGTATAATGAAATTTGTCACATAGATGCTATTTGTTGCATTTTTGAGCGGGATATGCTTGCTAATAATTTTAAGTTCTGTTCTATACTCTATATATAATTTTGTTGTAAAAAAGGAAGTCTAAGAGCTATAAAGAGGAGCTATAAAGTCATAAACTTTCCAACTTCGGAAAATAAAATTGATATGCCTCGACTTCTTTGCTTAAATAATTTTATTTCAAGTTCAACAATTTTTAAATTTAAATAATAAAATAAATCATTTTATGCGAAAATTTTAAGTTGAAAGTATATCTGAATCTTGTTTTTTACAAAGGTGAAAAAAGTCTATAATTTCTAAGATTATCATCATAATCATTGTTGGGAAAGAATTGAAATTATTAAGAAACATTGTATGTAAATTCGAAAATTTTTCCTCGTCCAAATTTGCTTTTGTGGTGCAAGAAACTGAAAATGTCAATCCTTTTTTTCCCTCAACAATAAAAAGAAAATGCATTTGCATGCCGTACTCGGAAGATAGACTGTGCGTAATTCCACTTGTGAATCCAGTAGAGACTGATTGATAGAAATGTATTTTTTGTCTACTAATCTGCAAATACAGTGCAGTACATATTGGAGTCAAATCTGGGTGTAAGTTTTTGTGAATAGATGTTTTACATTTTCATTTTAAAATACATCAGAAATAGTGTATTCAAAGATTAATCGATTGGTATAATTTCAGGGCGATAAAAAATTTATTAAGATAGGTCCAAAACTCTGCAGTTACACAGCTGTGTCTAACTGTAACAGAAGAAGCATAACCAAGTACACAGCTGAATTGGCGGGGATCGTCTTCACAAAAGAGGAATTAGCAACGTCATCTTTAACTGGCAGTCAGTCTAATGCCAATAAAAAAAGTACTGCATCTAATGTACCAAATAAATTAAATCCGGAGTCAGTAGAAATTATGATGCGTAAGTCATGCAAACATCTAAATAAATTAAATCTGTTTTAAAAACTATACAAAATTTCTGCTTATGAAAAATTCGGTGCACAATTAAATTTCATATTTTTATAATTATGCGATTCTTTCTTTTTGACAGAACTCATGATCTCTATTTTTGAAGACAAGCCGGATCACAGGGCACTCTTCCGAACTAGCTTGCGCAACAAGTGCAGCAACGCCAGAGGTCGTGCACGAAAGCCTTTAAATGATATTTAATTTTTTACATATTCTAAATATGATCTACGTGATGAAACTCGTTTGTGATTCAAAAACCCCGTTGGGTTTTTAAGAATTTAGTACAAAGTTTAAATTGTGATCTTGACATTAACTTTAGCTTTAATCTTAACTTGTATGTGATTCGAAAGCCCCATTTGGGTTTTTCAAAATGAAGTGCAAAGTTTAAATTATAATCTTCAGTTGAACTGTAATTTTAACTTCAACACATTTGTGATGCGAAAGCCCCGTTGGGTTTTTAAAAATAAGAAAATATTAAATTTTTTCAATTAAGGGCGATGGAATATTTCCTCATTTCTTATTTAAGTCTTAACTTTTCTAGTGATCAAAATGCGCAAACATCTATTTTTTTGGAACTTAGAAGAGAGGCTGGAATAGAAGGAATAGCGCTATTTTTATTTTTTTTCTAAGAATGAGTTAAATGATTTATGGAAACGGAAAAAGTGAAATATTTTTTTGTCTACTTTTAATAAATAATTTACCTCTTTTCCGGAAAACTAAAAAAATAACGCCAGTTCAGCTATTTCAGCCTTTCTTCTAACTAAAAAAAAAATTGATATTTGCACATTTTGATTACTAAAAAACTTGAAACTGGAATGAGGTACGCTTATTAATTCCATCGTCCTTAATAAGCATTATTTGTTCTAGATAGGATCTAGCACTAGCTTATAAAACTCGTTTGATTCGAAAGCCCCGTGGGGATTTTGAAAATTAAATACAAAGTTAAAACTTTGTAATATTAAGTCAAACTTAAACTTTAAGCTCAACTCGTTTGCGATTGGAAATTCCCGTTAATTTTATATTTAAATAAAACGTTTTAATTATGGAACAAAAAGTGTATTCGTTCTTTTAGGCTAATAAATTCATATTCTTAAGACCCTCAATACATTCTAACATCATTCTAACATGACGCGTGCAGCTTGCATGATTAATTATAATTAATTAATTAATTAAGGCCTGTCGTTTTTCGCTGTCGTTTTCCTGTGGTCGCGAAAATACGACAGAAAAAAAATGACAGGAATAAAACGACATGCTTGTAATTTTATTCCTGTCATTTCTTTCCGTAAGGGAATTGTAGCCAGTAAAAACAGGGTTTCCTTCCACTTTCCTTGAGTTTTCCTTACACCAAGAAAATCTGTGAAAACATTGAGAGCCTCCTTAGATCTTCCGTTTTGACATTTATGACCTTTACGATAGCTCCCAGGTCAAGTCAAAGGGTCCTTGAGAAACTAGCCTGTACCACATGTGTCGATTGGACGATACAATGGTTTGTTTTTTATGCGTACTTTCCTTTGCAAAAAAGTTTAACTTTTCTTAGTAACCCCCCTAGCGGACCTGGTTGAGAGAACGGTCATAAAATACTCTGACCGCTCTCTGACCTCGCATTATTATGACTAAGAACGATAAAAAGACATTTAAAACATTGCAATTATGATTCCGTGGCAAAATTTGGAATAGAAGGCGTAGGAATAAATACAATAATTTTATTTTTCAGCGATAAAAACTAGGAAAAAATCATGTACCTGTCATTGGAGCAGCCGTATGCATCAGAAAAGAAAATGGCGCCCCGTTAGAGTCCTAAGTTGAATTCCTAAGTTAATTTGTTGAACCGTCACACGCGGCGCTAACTGTACCATCACTCCCTTAAAATTCACAGGCATGCGAAAAATTTAATATAAAAATTTTTTAAAATATATTATTCAATGCCATAATCAAACAAAAGAGATAAGACTTTAAATATTAATATTATTTGAATATTTTAAATTAAATTTTTCCCTTTTTATTCACATTTATCTCGTACAGAAACTATTTTGAAACATTCAGCTGATATTATTATTTAAATACTAATATCTCTTTTATTTTTTAAAATTTTTATATTTAATTGTCTACATATCACTGCATTTATATTATTTTTTTGAAGTAAAATTAAGTTGAAAAATGGAAAAAAAATGAACAATTCTGAACAAGGAATGAAGTTGATGAGAGTTGTAATTAGTTGGAAATCATTATGAATAATTAAAGAAATTAGAATATAAAATAAGGTCAATATTAATTTATATTTTTAAAATAGTTAACTAACATTAATAAAAACAGTATAATAAGGACAATTGAATTTTTTTTTCATTTTCAAAACCAAAAGTAGTCTATCTACGTCCGTTCTCATCCTCTCTAACATTCACGAAATGTGAAAGTTGAAATTTAGGGAAACAAAAAGTTGTAAAAATTCAAAGTATTTTCATACCTAAAAAGCGGATTCTACAAATTATGAAAATTGAGTAGTAGAAACAAAATAGAAAATATGTAAACTAGAAATACATTAAAAGTATTTTTATATTTTTTTTATGAATGATTTCACGAATTTGAATTTTTAAAACTTTGTGACCCGAAATTTAAACTTTCACGTCATCCAGGTAAAAATAATTACAGATTCTTTCATATACATCGGATATTTTCCGTAAATCTACCTTTGTGATAGATAAACAAAAATTTTGAAAAGTCCATTGCTTCAGGTGTTATTAAAAATGGTTAAAACTATGGAATTTGGACTTTCTTTGCATTATTTTTGTCAATGCTGCGCAAAAACAGTTCGTTTTTAGGTCACTAAATGCAACATTTCATTACCTCTGACGGTATTTCTAGAAATTTAATTTATTTGATCTATTATTAAAATTATAAGCTTTAAGGGCATGTGACACTTGAGAAGAGTAGCAAGTTTATATGAATAATTTGGTCCAGTTTCTACTTGTTTGTGTCCAAAGTACATAAAATATTGTTTCCAAAATTTTGTGAATGTTAGAGAGGATGAAAACGGACGTAGATAGACTACTTTTGGTTTCGAAAATGAAAAAAAATGTAATTGTTCTTATTATACTGTTTTTATTAATGTTAGTTAACTATTTAAAAAATATAAATTAATATTGACCTTATTTTATATTCTATTTCCTTTAATTATTCATAATGATTTCCAACTAATTACAACTCTTATTAACTTCGTTCCTTTTGTTCAGAATTTTTCATTTTTTTTCCATTTTTCAACTTAATTTTACTTCAAAAAAAATAATATAAATGCAGTGATATGTAGACAATCAAATATAAAAATTTAATAAAAATTATTATTCAATGCCATAAAGGAATAAAAGGGACATTAATATTTAAATATTAATATCAGCTGAATGTTTCAAAATAGTTTTTGTACGAGATAAATATGAATAAAAGGGGAAAATTTAATTTAAAATATACAATTAATATAATTATTTAAAGTCTGATCTCTTTTTTTTTGTTTATGGCATTGAATAATATATTTTAAAAAAATTTTATATTAAATTCTTCGTATGCTACTGTGAATTTTCAGGGAGTGATGGTACAGTTAGCGCCACGTGTGACGGTTCGGCAAACTAACTTAGGAATTCAACTTCGGATACTAACGTGGACAAGTTAGAATCGTGAAATACGGGCTGATGCATATGGCTCACTGATCTCTATAATACACTAGATGCACAATAAATGCAAAGTCGTGTGCTTCATTGAAGGCTGAGCCGCCATCTTTACTTAGGTTGATTACAAAGAATGTTGCGGTAAATTCAAATATAGTAATCGCCCCCCCCCCACCCTCATATAACATTTCTAATGTTTTAACTAAAAGCTAAGGTTTAACGCCCCGCGATGTTAATCTGAAAGTTCGAACCTTTTATTTTTCTCTCGAATATTGTTAAATGAAATAAAGGTAAAAATGTAATGATTTCTTTATCGATGATATCTTTTTTCTTGTGAATTGCCCTGAATATCATGCAATTTTTTTTTTGTGACTTTGGGCCTTTTTTCTGCTTACGAAGGTTGTGAAATCAGAAAAAAGGCTAAGTTCCTCAAGGGATGTTACTAAATTTTTGCTATTTATATAATTACTCTCGCATTACTTTTACATGAAAAATTCTTGATCTTGAAAAAAACAATGCGATATAGCCAAAATTTATTTTTATACATTTACCGTTCGACGTTGGCCTTTCAAGTCCTTAGCGGCTTCTTGTATGAAGATAAACTCAAGATTCATTCTCATTGGACGAGAAAAATGAAGTATCTTCACATCGTATCCATGACTATACCGCAAGTTTTTTTAATACTAGTAGTGTTAAATTAATGTGCTAATATTGGAATATTGGTTGTACTTTTTTAACATACAAATAAACAAATATAGTGGAAAAGATAACTGCAAAAACTTCTTCAAGGTAGGAATTAGGTTCGAAGTTAAAAAAAGTTTATTGCCAAAATCTGAAAGTGCATATGGTAACTGGAAAACAATTTATTACATTTTGATGGACCATAATAAAATAGCTTTTTAAAAAAAATACATGCTTTTCCATTAGTTTAAACTGTATATTAATTGCGAATTTTAGTTACTGAATGAAACCATGTTTTTTTTATACTGAATTTCAACTTCTACCAACTTTTCAAAATCGTCTCTATCGAATTCCACGTTTATTAAAACAAACCGAGATGAAAGTGCGTGGAATAATATTTCTTTAGGATTTTTATGCACAAAGTAAAGTTGCTAAAAACCCTTTCGATTTTATCAACAAAATCTATGAAATAAAGTTATTGTTAGGTATTGTGTTTCTAAGATAAAGTCTTTAAGAAAAAATTCAAAATAGCAATCTACTAATAGTTGTGCCACTATTCAAATTTTATTCTGCTTTAAATGAGACAAATAAAAGTAGTCGTGATTCAAAAAACTAGAAAAAACTCTGGTGATTTTTAATTAAGTGATTTGCTGCTTGTGAAGTACTTTCGTACCTGATGTTTTGTACTATTTAGTGATAATCTTCTATATTATTACTTAGGTCTTTATAGAATTGGATTCTATTATTTAGTAACATACTAGTCACAGCATGTACATACTTAATTTTCATGTAATATCTGCATTCAGTATTAATTATATTTTAGGGTTTGTTTCTTTTCCAATTTTATTATTTTCTGATAAATTAAAATGTTCGTAAACGACCAAAATACAATAGTTTATAATTTTTGTATATATTTAAAATTATTTCTATTACTTCATTCAGTTGGAGTAACTTATTACTCCTGTGGAATTTAAACGTATGATGAAATACGTCAAAAAGATCGAGTAATTCAACATTTTTTAAAACAGAAGGGGATGGAGCTTTTTTTCAGTTTTTAAAACCGTTTATGTACAGGTACATGAGGGTTGAATTATGAAACGCGAATTAATTTATACTAAAAATGGTTATTATATGTGACTATTATTAATAGTTCACGTTCAGAACGTGAGATAATTTTTACACTACTCTAAGGTACGTTTACTTGTTGAATTCTGTAATCTATATTTAATAAATTTATAATAAATTTATATTTAATTATAATTAAGAAATCTATACATATGCCTATTTAAATATATACAACATTATATACCATAATAATAAATATTACCGAGTTATATTTTAGTATTATTTAATAAATTTCATTTCATTAGTTTAATTATGTATACTATCAATACCAATACCGGTAAAAAAGCATGAATTTCATATTTTTTCATTAATATTTACACTTTTCCCTTTTTACTATATTTGAATTTACCGCAACATTCTTTGTAATCAACCTACGTAAATATGGCGGCTCAGCCTTCAATTGGGCACACGACTTTGCGAACTAGAGTTCTAAAGAATTTATGTGACCGAGAATATGTCTGGGAGCACGGGAATATGACTGAGAATTTCTCTGATGAATGTTCTCTTCGAGAATTTATGAGAATTTAAAAATATTTTTCCGTAATGGTTCAAGCTTTCAATTGTTTTTGATAAATGCTTTGTTTTGGAAGTTCGTGTAACGTGCGCAATAAAAATGGGGAAAAAAGAATATAGTTTGGAATTATTTCATAAAAATTATTGATAAATAAAATAAAGCTTCTTTCAAGTGCAAATACTGTGATCAGGTGTACAGAAAGCATGCCACTCGACAAGTAGAGCACTTAAAAAAGTTCATAAACTGTCTCGAAACTGTCAAACAATTATTTAAATCAAAGCATAATTTATGCACGGAGAAAAATAGTTGAAGTAATTTTACTCAACTCTGTCGATTAAACTTGGGGCATAAGGACATTTGAACATCTATTAAATCCTAGTCGGGTAAAATGAATTTAATATATACCTAATTCACCCAAAGTGAATAACAATAGGCGTTACATAGGGAATAGTAAGGAGTTGAGTAAAACGTTATCGACGACAGGGCACCAACATTCGTAAGTGGATTAAGATGAAATATGTTAGTATATCACCGAAGCTTGAGGAGTTTCAAACTGTAGTTGAGTAAAATGAGCATCGGGCGTATTATTTGAACTAGCAATGGTATGGTTCTTTCAAATAAAAAAAAATTCTTACCTCGAGCCTGCCAATAGTCATCCGGTATATACGGTAGGTATACATTGTGTACCATAGTTTTAGTTGCCCAAAGTTTTCAAATTATTTATTTAATTCAAATAATCGAAATGTTATTCTTAACTTTCTGATTTCCAGGACCTTTTCATGCACAGCAGAAAATTTTTTTTGGGTTGCTTTTGCATTAGCACCCTCTATTAATGATCTCTGGTCGAAAATAAATGGATCATTCAATTTTTTTTTGCAAAAAAAGGTTACAAAATATGTTCGTTCATACATGTACGAACATGTACAATATATTGAAAAAAAAATCTTCAATTCAAAGAAGTTTTTTCTTTGACCGTATATCAATGAAATTTTTCTTTAATTCAAAGAAAATATTTTCTCAGTGTGGAAAATGGTCCAGAATATAAATATGCAATCGTATTTTTCAAAATTGGAACATAAGAAAATATACGTTTTATCAGAAACTGTGACAGACAAAATTTGTAGACTATTGATACAAACAAATTTGCATTTTAACTTTTCTTTTGTATTTCACATATTATGGTTTAAAAAATTGTATTTAAAATAGTATTTTCGTAAATTAAAAAAAATCTGCCCGCTTCGCGGGCACATTCTCATTGCGCGCTGCGCGCTCCGTACTTTCTGGACCTCGCGCTTCGCGCTCGGTCTTGTGCTCTTCGCATACGTTTAAGTTTATTTCTTATAATTTAATACTGAAGCTCAAACCAATTTAATGATATTAAAGATGATGTAAATTAGTCTTTTTCTCAAATTCACTAAGTTTCTTTTTCAGTTTAAGTTAAACAGGAAATTCAATTTACTTAAGGCTCTATCGGTCTTAAGGAACACATTCTCATCATGACACTCGCGCTTCGCGCTCGATTTTCTGTATGCATTTTTGTAACTTCTTAATAAATTACATGATTATTGATAAATTTATTTTCTTCCAAATATCTCAAAAAGGAAAAATAATCGTAGACTTTATTTAAGGAAACGATTTTGCAGAACAACGCTTATTTCGTATCTCACATATTTTGGTGAAAAAAATCGAATTTTTTCAATATTAAAAATCAAAAAATTAAAATATACATCCTGTCGAGAAATTTCTTGATAAGAACGTGTAGACCTTATTTAGCCAAACAATTTTTCATCTAAAAGTTTTTTTTGTATCTCACATATTTTATCTAAAAAATGGAATTTTTGAATTTTAATCGTATTTTTTGGAATTGAAACGAAAAATATATGTTTTATCAGAAACTGTGTAAGACAAAATTTGTATATATTTTTGAAACGAACAACTTTGTATCCTTACGTTTTTTTCGTATTTCATGTATTATTGTTAACTAATTGAATTTTGGATTTTCAATAGTTTTTTTTTTAATTAAAAAGAAAAATATGCATCTTATGAAAAAATGTTACAATTCAAATTTGTAGGTCTTTATTTATTCAATAATATTATATCATAACGTTTTTTCGTATCTCGTATAATTTAACTTGAAAATGGAATTTTGATATTGACTTTTTTCGAATTTGAATATGCTGTAACATTTCTAATTTTGATTTAATCAAAAAATGTTATCAGGATAATTTTTAGAGATTTATGAGCACTATCTAAAACCAGTATTGAAATTTTTGATTTTTTCAAAAACACAAAAGTAGTGCTCAACCCCTCAATTTTGATTGGATGTGGCTGGTTAACGAACTTGTCCTTACTTTTTCGGCTCCGATAAAGTGTACCAAAGCTCAATTCAATCTGATAATTCTATCGAGAGTTATGCCGCACACGACCTACAGACAGACAGACAGACAGACACTTTCGTAAAAACCCTTTTTTCTGACTCAGGGGGTCTCAAAACGTAAAGATTTGATGAAAATTTCGAAAGTCATTTTTCACATAAAACCAATACCTTCTCATCCATGATGAGAATGTAATAAAAATATACATCTTATGAAAAAATTTTGCGATTCAAACTTGTAGATCTTTATGCAGTAAACAATTTTTTATGCGTATTTGTACATGATTAAACAAATTTTATCTTCTTCCAAATATCTCAAAAAGGAAAAAAATTCGTAGACTGTTTTTAAGCAAACAGTTTTTTTTAACTCTTATTTTGTATCTCACATATTTTGGTTGAAAAATAGAATTTTTGATTTTCAATATTTAAAATCAAAACATAAAATATATATCTTGTCAAAAAATGTCTTACTGAGAAAATGTAGACCTCATTTGGGTAATTAATTTTCCATCAACGTTTTTTGCATATATCACATATTTTGTTTAAATAATGGAATTTTTGTGTGATGAATTTTAATCGTAATTTCTTTTATTACAATGAAAAATGTACGTTTTAATAGGAACTATGTGACACAAAATTTGGAGACCCGATTAAAACGAATAATTTTGCAAACTTATATATTTTTCGTATTTCACATATTATTGTTAAAAAATTGAATTTTCAATAGCATTTTTGTAAACTAAAAATAAAAGTATGCATCTTATGAAAAAATGTTACGATTCAAACTTGTAGATCTGTATGTAGTAAACAATTTGTATCATAACTTTTTTTCGAATTTCTTAAATTTAACTGAAAGTGGAATTTAGATATTGACTTTTTTCAAGTTTTAACATACTGTAAGTTTCATAATTTTAGTATAATCGAAAAATTTTATAAGGATAATTATTAGAAATATATGAGAAGTATCAAAAACCAGTATTCAAGTTTTGGAACTTTTCTTAGTTTTTTTCAGACACAAAAATGATCCTATTTTGACAGTTTTTGTCGGATGTGGCTGGTTAATGAACTTATTCTCACTTTTTCGGCTCCGATAAAGTATGCCAAAGTTCAATTCAATCCGATAAATCTATCGAGAGTTATCGAGTATACAACCTGTATAGACAGACGATAGAAACTTTCGTTAAAACCATTTTTTCTGACTAAGGGGGTCTCAAAACGTAAAGATTTGATGAGATTTTCGAGTCATTTTTCATATAAAACGAACACCTTCTCATTTATGACGAGAATGTAAGAAGGTCATTTTAGTTTCTGGGATTTATTTATTGAAGGCCATGAATCAATCGGACCACGTGACAAAATTATACATCAATTCATTCATGTGGGATAACTTTTTCCTATCATACCAATAGCTGAGAAAAACAGTTTCTTTGAATCAAAGAAACATTTCTTTGATATACGATCAATAAAAAAATGTCTTTCAATTAAAGAAAGTTTTGATAATTCAAAAAAATTTTCTTTGATCCAACGAAATAGATTTGTTTACATTGAAGACAATTTTTTTGAATCAACAAAACTTTCTTTATTTCAAAGAAATTTTTTGTTTGATCGTATATCAAAGAAACTATTTTCGGTTTGTAATTCGATATGTAAACTGTTTTGGTAAAAAAACTAATTTTATAATTATAAAAATTCATGACCACACATCTGCTCAGTGCATTTCATTTACTCTCACGAATTTTCAACTTGTCAAAAATCAATCCGACTTAACGCGATTCACTTCGCATCAATCCAAGGAATAAATCCGAATGAATCCTAACCAAGTATTTAATCTTAATGAAGACGAATCAATCGGAGCTCGGATTGATGGAAACCAAATTTTCAATCCAAATAAATCCGAGGTCGGAAATATTTGGATTAATTTGGATTGAAAACTGGGTTTCAATCAATCCGAGCTGGGATTGAATGGGGTTGCAAACTAGGCAACTCTTCATATTATTTTTGAACAAGATTTACGCGGGAAAATCCGAAATCAACATGAGCTTTTGCTTGATTGAAATGTTATTTGTGTGAACTTTTGTTGTTTATTTATTATTAAAAGAATAATTATGTATTTTATGCAGAAACACTTGAACAAGCTTTAGCAGGCTTAAGAATGATTGAGGAGTTATCAAGCACAGATTTGGAAAAAGAAAATTTTGAAGAGGTAACTAAGCGAACGAGATCCGAACGGAAGAGGAAGTGGTTCGACGACAGCGATGAAGGTGAGGAAGTTGAAGAGAACAAGTCAGAGATGGATGTTTCAAGTCACGAAATCGTGCAAAACTATGCCAGCAACTTCGCAACATTTTCGCCAGTAAAAAATAGTTTAGTAACAGATTATAAGAAACCGAAGCTGTTGTCGAATGAGAAAGTACAAATAGATCTTACAAAGATCATAGACTCATCATAACCTAAGCCCGGTCCATCAGGCGTTTCACAACCTAAAAATTCAGAGGGGAATAACTGCTCAGTCATGTTGGATTTTGACAATACACAAAAGGATGATGATTATTTACAATCTGTGGAGTTTCGAAGTGAATATCAAATTTTCTTTCATTCTGTTTGTAAATAGTGTAGTTCTTTGCATAAATTTATTCTTACTTTACAGGAGCAATAGAGACGGTTCTGAAAAATCAGAAGGAGCAAAGTAAGCGACTTGAAGAACTTCTAGCGCTTAGAACAGTGGGAAGGACCACACAGCCAGCATGGCAAAAAGTTGCCTCATTTAACGAAGACCCTATGCTGTCTAGCATGCCTTATAAGACGGATGAGGAGGTTAAAATTTTCAATACCCGTCTAGAAGATCAACAATTTCGAGACCTGGTGGTAAGTGCAGCATTTCGCATACGATAAAAGTATGAAAAAATGTAAATTGATTGATACGTAATAATACTTTTACTATTGACACAGTACCATGCCTTTGACAGTATCGGCGCACAAGACGCACGGCGGTGCATCGAAGCAATGCTTAAAAAAATTTTCTCCAATCACTTAGCTGTTGGTTGGAGCTGGACAGGCCGTAAAAACGGCAAAACGCGCCTGTCAGATCAAAAATACATAGTTCGGACTCTGAAGTGTAAGAAAAAGTGCTCGAATACTACACATTATGATAAGTTTATATATAGACGTAAGAAGAATTACGATTCATTTTTTCTGTTTTCAGGTGTTGTGAGACATCAATATGGCCCTGAAATTAGAGAAAAGCAGGTACAACAATGGTCGTCGGACTGGTTAAAGCGCGCCAAAACTCGCCAACAACGGGAGAATGCGTGAGTAAAAAAAAAGTGCAGTTTTGTAAAAAGTTTAAAGCCAATGATAGTCTATAAGATGATACAATTTCTACAGAAAAAATCTGCATGATGCTAATAAGGCGCACAGGATGGAGGATATTGAATCGCAAGAATCTGATGTCGATAACTGAAAATGGAAATATCTACGCGGGAAAATTCTATTTTCAAAGTATTGGGCACTCACACTACTCAACTCAGTCGAGTAGTTTCAAAAAATAATTTTCTCCATGTAATTTAATTTCTAAAGAATAAACCTTGTTATCGCGCTAAAATTATAACCGTATTAACAATTTTATGAAAACGAATACTTACGTCAAAGACAATATTTTGCAGTATTCTCTTGCTTCTGAATTTATTCTTCACACTATTCCCCAATTCTTATACAGTATTTGTTTAGCAGTCCTCCCACAAAAGTGGTCGAGAGACTAAGGATAATATAGAAAATTTTTAATTTAGAAATGGTCAGAAAATATAAAGATTCCTAATTCACATAAAAAAAAATGTCGGAATCAATCCTTGCTTGAAGGGGATCAAGATTTTGAACTCATAGACAACCCGTAGACACTTTCACGTATGATTTGGTATTTATTTCGTAGTAAGTATAGATTTTTCCACAGCCTGAGTTTGTCACAAACTCAATTGACCACAAAATCACTGGGCTAGAAATCCAGGTAGATGGCTACTAGATGGGAATATGCCTTGATAAAAATTTGCACACATAACGAGAGAATTTTTTGAAACGTTGCTTCAAATGATAATGTTTTCATTGAATGACCTATTAGTGAGTTATGTATTTTGTGATAAATTAAGACGGTAGCAAAATTAGACTATGGACAAATTAATATTATATAAGATTATTATATAAGCAAAAGTCGGCAAAATGGATTGTATAATCAAGTGTGTATTGAGTTCAATTACCAGTAGCGCAATGAAAAGTATTGGCCTCCAACAGTTCAATGCGAGATTTTTGTAAAGCAGAATTCATGATAGCATTTCATGAATAACAAATAATGTTTGCAGGTAAGTTATTTTCTGCAGGGCCGAAGATTAGATGTATATATATATATGATTATAAATTTCCGAAAAATTTAACTAAACCTTTATAATGAAAAAAAATTAATATAAATTAATCTTCATTTTGTATCCTAATAGCCCAGAAAATATTGATTTATTCACGTTGCTGATGATTAAGCGTTGATTGTTTAGCCTTTATGAAATAAGTTGATTATGTATACAGATATGCCAACCCAAAATTATCAAAAATCATGGAATATTCCGAGCAGTTTGACACTAAACTTTTTGGAATATTCTATTTGACCACTTGATAAGCTGATGGAGAAGTCGAACCGCCTCTACGTGGCACTTGACTACGTCTTGCGTTAGTCCATGCATGCACTTCGACTAGAGTCTATCGCTGGTAAATCTTATACATTTAGAATTTATAAGATAAAGGAATTAATATCTAGCATAAAACGTGGTAATTTGATAAACGATAAAAAACTGTAGTGGATAAAATGATTATAATTAAATTAAAATTCATTTTGTATTCTACAAGCTCATAAAATATTAATTTCATCATGTTGCTGATAATTAAGCTTTAATTGTTCAGCCTTTATGAAGTAAGTGTATTATGTATACAGATATTGTTGGGAATTTTACGATAAATAAATAGTTTTATTATTTATGACGAGATAAAATATTATTTATTTATAAACACCACACAGAGGATTAAACGTAGTTAGTATACATTAATTAATATGAATTGATTTAAAGTCAATCACAGCAGTCCTTTAAATTAAATAGCACAAATGAAACTAAAACTGTGGGTGTATCCGCAAGTGGTTGTAGACAGACTGACTGTAGCTGCATTTTGAATTGTACAGCCTGTGCCTGCATCTGTAGACGTCATAAAAACTGCAGGTCAAAATTGTTGAGTCCTGGGAAAGTCCATTATATTTGATGCATATATCGTTGCACAGCAACAGATATGCCAACCCAAAATTATCAAAAATCATGGAATATTCCAAGAAGTTTGACTTAAACTTTTTGGAATATTTTTTTTGACTACTTGATAAGCTGATGGAGAAGTCGAACCGCCTCTACGTGGCACTTGACTACGTCTTGCGTTAGTCCATGCATGCAGTTCGACTAGAGTCTATCGCTGGTAAATCTTATACATTTAGAATTTACATTATAAAAAAATTAATATTTTTCACGAAAAGTATCAATATAAAAAACAAAGAAATTAATTAATTGTGTAAAAAAAAAAGTAATTCTTCATAAATGATACCTTACATTATTTTCCCAAATTATAAATAAATAGGTGAATCAAGACTCAACTGAAGCCTCCTCACTGGCGAGAGGAACGTGAAAAGAGTTTGACAGCTTTGTAACATTCCTTGGGAGAAAAACGTTGTGTTCTTGAATTTTCTATAAGAGTGTATGTTTTGGAGAAACATTTTCTAAAAATTCTTAAGGTCATTGAGTGACCAAAGATATTAAAATAATTTTAAGTGCCCTTTATGACGTGGCAGCTCAATTTAATAATCAACGTAATCTAATATACGGAGACGAACGCTGGATGTAGAAAGAATGTAACGCAATATATGTAAATATAATACCTATAATAAAAGAATAGATTTATTATACATAGAATAGACAAAACCCAGTGAACATTCACATTTGTTACGTCATTGTTACATAACAGTTCTATAGAAATGGCGTCCCATGCGGATCACAGTTACATAATAAGAATCGTTATATAGTTGTTCTATAAAAATTACATTAAAAAATTTGTTATGTAACTGTGATACGCATGGGACCAGAACAGTTATGCAACAATGACGTGACAAATGTGAATGTTGAATTGAATCGAATTAGTCTATCTTTCTCTCTCTCTCTTCCATAACGCGATACGCATTCGCCAACGACTTGAAAAAAATACGCAACCTAACCTGACAGTCTTAAAAATGTAAACAAGAACAGAGATGAGTTGGGAGATTGCTAAAGTAATGTATTTAATTTCGAGTGATTTTCCGCAGCGCGCCCTATTGCGAAATGCTCTTGGGAACTAAAATTAAAGGTTCATGCTACTACTTGAAGGGTAAAACAGAGCTACTCTTTATCACTTTTGCAGCGCCCCCAATTGCGTACAGCTTTTTCGGATCTTTTTCGAACTAAAATTAAAGGTCCGCGCTGTTATAATAATATGTGGGAGCACACACAATGAAGCGCGTCATGTCAGTGTATCCCCACTAACTTGCTTCGATTTCACGCTGTCGATTGTCGAGTTAAAATCAGAAATTGTATTTTTCTCGACTTCATGCAAAGGAGGCGCGAAATAGACGCAGAATTCAAAATTACGGAATATAACATTAAAAAAATTACACTTTTTTTCTATATACTTTGAAAAATATTGATCTGAAATAAGTATCTAAAAGATTTTGTGAAATTTTAAGATGATTTAAATACTTGAAAAATAATTTTTTAATGAAATTTAAAGTCAATAAATGCTTAAAGATTCGAAATAAAATATCGATTTCAGCATTTTTTTTTTTTAAATTATGTAGAGAATATTTTATAATAAGATATCATTCAAGATGAAATACAAGTTTCAAAAATGAAGGGTTTGAACATTTTTGTAATAGGTAACATCTTTGGTATGAAAATTTCGATAAATAAATGTAAATGAAGTTTTTGCTGATTTCAGGTAGTTCATCCACAAAAATTAGACTTCAGGCAAAAACAGATAAATTATTTTTCAAGAATAGCAATATTATTATTGAAGAGATCATTTTGAAGAAAAGAGATTAGTTTCCAAGAAAAAAAATTAAAACATAAAAAAATAATGCATTTAACAAATTTTATTTTTACCCGGACTTGTTTTCTTATCGCTTCATACCAAATTTTAGAAAATGATGTGATTCTGTTAAATCACGGATAATTTTTTTAAGAAAAAGGCTTTCTACAACTTAACCGTTTCCATTTTGTGGAAATTATAATAAATTCTTTAGTGGCTAAAAGCATTAAAAATAAAATTTCCAAAACAAAATTCTTGTAAAAAAATTACTGAATTTGGTAAAAACTTATTCATTTTAGAAATATCGAAACGGCTAGGTTGTATTAGGTCTTTTTCCTGAAAAAACGATTCTTGATTTATTTGAATCACATCATTTTTTTTTAAATTTGGTTTGAAGCGATATGAAAAAAAGTCGGGGTAAAAATAAAATTTGTTAAATTTATTTTTTCTTATGCTTCAAATATTTTTCTTGGAAATTAATCTCTTTTCTTTGAAATGATCTCTTCAATAATAATTTTTCTCTTTTTGGAAGCAAAATTATCTTTTTTTACCTAAGACATATGGCAATTTCAATAGATGAATGTAAATGAAGTGTTTGCTGATTTAAAAAAATACATAAATTATATGTGAATTTACACCTCAAACTTTTCTTGATATGAAGCTAAGTCGACAAACGGCTACTAAAAAATAAAATACATTGAATACTACCATCGGAAATTACAGATTGACCTGGAGTTTCAACTTTCGTCAAAGTGTTTTATTTTATAGAAAGATATTACAAAAGAAATTTTAATGTAGATTTAGATTTCAAAAGATTTTTTCAGTATGTCTTCATAGTGATTTCTTAACCTAATCAAAATATTTTTAGAAATTCTTTTCTGGATTCTATCTTGGGGTTGAACAGAATTCAAAAAAGTCATGCAATTTTTAAAATATGTAGCTTCTTCAAGAAGTTTTTAAAAATCGATGTATATCATATTTTAATAAATTTAGAAATTTTTATCATAACATTGATAGTTTGGATTTTTTGAATTCTTGAAATGAATGTAGTACAATCATCATTTGAAATTTGATGATTTTTCATTACCATGTTTGATTCTAGAGCAGAATCTAGCAGAAAAATTCCAAAAACATCTTAATTAGTTAGAATAATACTATGAAAACTTACCTTTGAAATGAGACTACAGACTTTTGACAATGTTAATTAATTTTAGTTATTAATATTATTAAGAAAGATCTAAATTTGATGTCTTTTAGATTCTCATCATATGAGAATTAAGGTTTTGGTTTTATGTGAAACGGTTTTTACGAAAGTTAAAGTTTTACGTTAACCAGCTACATCCGACAAAAATTGTCAAATAGGAGCATTTTTTGTGTTTTTGAAAAAAACTTTATGAAAAAATCAAAATTTTTAAGACTGGTTTCTGATAATTCTCGTAAATCTCTACTAATTATCCTGATAATATTTTGCAATTAAAATAAATTTAAGAAAGTTACAGTATATTAAATCTTGAAAAAAGTCAATATCCATTTTCCAGTTAAATTATACGAGATACGAATAAAAGTTATGATAAAAAATGGTTTACTACATAAAGATCTACAACAGTAATAACTGTAAAGTGACATGTTTGATGACATGCCTACTATTATATTGACCCAAAATTCACAGAATTTTTGTTAATTTCTCATTTTTTTGTCATTGGGTCAGCCTCTTTTTATTTTCTTCTATTAATATTATCAATGCTACTTACGATAAAAAACGCAAAAAAAGAGAGAAGGCAAACGTTTCGGCCACATATGGGGGCCCTCTTCAGTGCCATAAATTAAAAGATTAATTCAAAATTTTCGTAAAGGATAAAAATGTAGAAGATAGTTAAAATAAGGATAATAATGAAACTCAAAAACTTATCTCATTGCTTGCAATTCAAAATGAAGAAGTCCAGTAAGCAACAACACGAATTGGAAAAAATATGTAGAATTCACTGTATATAGAAAACCGGATAAAATGAACGAAAAACTTAGAAATTTGTAAACAACAGGCTAGAATTTTTGTTTGTTTCTTTTCCTTTATAAAGAACGGATGACCATTTCTTCGACCGTTATATTATTATATCATATATAGGTTTGGTTTCGTCGGTCTTAGGGTCAATAAAACAACATTAAAGAAAAATTATTGAATCAATTTATATCAATAAAAATATTAGATTTTCAAATTCTTTAAATATTGAAAAATATTAATATTTCAATAAATTGTAAGGCTGAAATTATTAATATTAATCGAATTTTCCATGGCATTATTTAACATATGATTTTCAAGTTTGTGTTCTCAAGCTTTAGCACGCTTTTCATTGGTGAATTTAATTCAATTTATCGTATCTTCGTCTCTCTATCCTACAGTTTGCGTCGCTTCATCGGATTGTACACACCGTATTATAATGTAATTTTAAATTATTGAAGCCCTCAATCTTTGAGGCTTTAATTTTAATAACATTTTCAAGAATAAGACTGAATCTTCATGTGTGCTTTCGTTTTTTTGTAATTTATGTAAGTGCTTATTTATTATATCAACACAACATATAAAATAGTTCTCTTTGGAAAAAGAAATTTGATGGTAAATTGATTTCTTCAATTTTTAGTGACATATATATTCCTTGAAAAAGACCCGCAGTGAGGTTGAAACATAGGAGAATTTTTGACCAAATATAATGAAGGAGTTTTTTATAGAATGTTGTTTTATTGACCGCAAGACCGACGAAACCAAACCTTCACGGAGAAAAAAACAACTGTTGAATCAACAGATGTCATCTGCTGGAATAGGGACAGCAGACTTTTTTTGTAATATTTACAGATTTTTCTGTTGGATTTACAGATTGTTTGTAAACTCAACAGATGAACCTGTAAAATCTACAGAAATGTCTGTTAGAATTACGGATTTCTCATTTTTCTTGAAATCCAACATTTTTTCATAAGATGTATACTTTTCTTTTTAATTAAAAAAAAAATACCATTGAAAATCCGAAATTCAATTTTTTAACTAAAATATGTGAAATACGAAAAAAACGTTAAAATGGAAAATTGTTCGTTTCAATAATATATACAAATAGATAGATGATTTTTTTCTTTGGCTTTAGGGTCCAGAAATAATGTAAACTCAGGGTTTCATTTTTTCCTCAAACGTTTCGACTCAGATTGGAGTCCTCATCAGTGAGATTTATTTCTATAAAAATACAACGAAAGAAAAGAATAAAGAATTAAAGAATAGAAAATTGCACGTGTGACGGATAAACATTGTGTTGACAAACGATATAAATGAATTGTTCTTGTGAACCTATAGAATAGGTCTAACTAAATTTACGAATAAAAAATTGAAAATTGTAACAATTTGCTATAAAAATACATAGGGAAGGGACTTAAAAAATTTTTAACACGTGTGACGGATAAAATTATGATAAAATTGCACATGTAAACCATATCATTGGTCCATACTAACTAAATTCGAACAAAAATGAATAAAATGTGCCTAATTTCCCTATAGAAAATGCAAAGGGGGAAACATTAAAAAATTACACTTGTGACGGAAAGACATTGTGTTGACAAACGATATAAATGGATTGCACTTTTGAAACTATGGAATAGGTCTAACTAAAATTACGTATAAAAAATTTGAAAATTGTACTAAATTTGCTATAAAAAAAATACATAGGGAAGGTACTTAAAAAATTTTGAATACGTGTAATGGATAACATTATGATAAAATTGCACATGTAAACCATATAATTGGTCCATACTAACTAAATTCGAACAAAAAACTAAATAAAAAGTGTGCAGAATTTTTCAAATAAATGCAAAGGAAGAACCTTAAAAATTACACATGTGACGGATAGACATTGTGTTGACAACCGATATAAATGGATTGCACTTTTGGAACTATAGAATAGGTCAAACTAAATTTACGTATGAAAATTGAAAATTGTGCAAAATTTGCTATAAACATACATAGTGAAGGAACTTAAAGAATTACACGTTTGACGGATAACATTATGATAAATTGCAGTAACACGGGACGGAAAAACCATTGTGGTAAAAAAATTTTTATAAAAAATTGCACGTGTGAACTGTAAAATTGGTCTGAATAACTAAATCCACAACAATATAAGCCATATATAATTTGTTCTGTAAAAATACAAGTGGAAGAAACTTAAAAATTGCAAGAGTGACAATTAAACATTGTGGTAAAAGGGGAATAAATTCTAAATTTTTCAGCCTCATCAGGAAGTTGTATATAGATACAATTCTTAATTTATTTTAATAAAAACATTAGAAGCTACAAAATAATAATTGAGACTAACCTTCAGTCAGAATGTGAATAGAATTGTATCAAAAAATTCACAATTATCCCGGATTTTTTTCTTTTTTCGTTTACTGAAGAGACACATATTTATCACCACTGCTGTCAGTAACGTATTTACTTTGGAACTGAGTTAATTATGTTTTAAAAGACTGCTGGAAAGTCATAGTGGAGTAAGGGATAAGGAGAGGGTATTTTTTTGAAGTGGTTTAACTTTGCGTGTATAAAAAGGTTGGAAAGATGTGTCCAAGATGATGCAGGAAGCTGTGACAAAGGAGAACCGCAAATGAGTCAACTGTGGTTCAGACCGTTTCAAATCCTAAGCTAGATGTTGGAGAAAATGTAAATTTTTCTGAGATTAAATTCTGTTATTTAACAAGGGGAGGTAAAAAACCGATAAGTTTTCTATGTCTGTTCTTTGGTTTACAGCATGAGGATTGCTGGCTATGTGGGTCATTTCTAGTGTCATTCGTTTTTTATAAAAATTACTTCTATCGAGAATTTTTACATCCTGAAAGTTAAAAGTATGATCATGATGCCACGCATGTTTTGTTAAGGCTGTCCATTTGTCAGGGGGATTGTAAACATCTTTGATGTGTTCACGAATTCTATTTTTGAGAGGTCGTTTTGTCGTACCTATGTAATTTGCTGTACAACCAGTGCAGGGAATGTTGTACACGACGTCTGCGATATATTCATTTATATCGTTTGTCAACACAATGTTTATCCGTCACACGTGCAATTTTCTATTCTTTAATTCTTTATTCTTTTCTTTCGTTGTATTTTTATAGAAATAAATCTCACTGATGAGGACTCCAATCTGAGTCGAAACGTTTGAGGAAAAAATGAAACCCTGAGTTTACATTATTTCTGGACCCTAAAGCCAAAGAAAAAAATCATCTATCTATTAATATTATTGAGGGTCGATATAAGCCAGTTATTTATAATATATACAAATATTTTCAGATATAGTTTCTAATAAAACGTATATTTTTCATTATAATTTTAAAAAATACGACTAAAATTCAAAAATTTCATTATTTGAACAAAATATGTAACATACGAAAAAAACGTTGAGATAGAAAATTATTTGCCTAAATGAGGTCTACAAATTCTCAGTAGGACATTTTTTGACAAGATATATATTTCATGTTTTGGTTTTAAAAAATACAATATTGAAAATAAAAAATTTCATTTTTGAACCAAAATATGTGTGATACAAAATAAGCGATAATACAAAAAATCGTTTTCTCTAAAAGAGTCTATGAATTCTCCTCCTTTTTTAAATATTTGGAAGAAAATAGATTTTTTGTAATCTTGTAAATTATTAGAAAGTTACAGAAATGTATACAGAAAATCGAGCGCGAAGCGCAAGTTTCATGATAAGAATGTGTTCTTTAAGGCTGATAGAGCTTGAAGTAAATTGAATTTCTTTTTTCATTTGAAATCAGAAACAAATTTAGTAACTTTGAGAAAATGTAATTCTCATCGATAATATTATAAAATTGACTTGAACTTAAGTATCAAATTACAAGTAATAAATTTAAATAATAATGAAACAGGACTTATATCGACCCTTAGTATTAATATTCAAATATTGTTCATGTTCTTAGTTGGCTTTAGGGTCCGAAGAATATAAGACCGAGTGCGACGATCGAATCGCGCGCCCCAGGCACGCTCAAACTTGCAAGCGAAGCGCGCGATGAGAATGTGCCCACGAAGCGGGCAGATTTTTTGTAGTATATTTTTACAAAATTAATATTATGCTCTTAACTTGGGCTTATTAGAAGCAAAACTGTGTTAACTTTTATTTTAGCATCATGAAAAAATGTTAACCTTTTATTATAAAAATTAAGTTACTTTAACAATAGCTTAAATAACATATGAACCTCTAATTTCCGATGGAAGTGTCTGTGTAAAGAAAGGTTTTAAATATTACAAAAAAATCTGCCCGCTTCGCGGGCACATTCTCATCGCGCGCTTCGCGCTTGGTCTTGTGCTCTTCGCATACATTCAAGTTTATTTCTTATAATTTGATACTGAAGCTCAAACCAATTTTATAATAATATTACAGATGATGTGAATTACACATTTTCTCAAAGTCACTCTATTTCTTTTTGAACTTAAGTGAAACAGGAGATTCAATTTATTTAAGGCTCTATCAGCCTTAAGGAACATATTCTCATCATGACGCTCGCGCTTCGCGCTCGATTTTCTGTATACATTTCAGTAACTTTTTAATAAATTACATGATTAAATTAATTTACTTTCTTCCAAATCTCTCAAAAAGAAAAAACAATCGTAGACTTTATTTAAGGAAACGATTTTGCAGAACAACGCTTATTTCGTATCTCACATATTTTGGTGAAAAAATTCGAATTTTTACATTCTCATCATGGATGAGAAGGTATTGGTTTTATGTGAAAAATAATTTTCGGAATTTTCGTCAAATCTTTACGTTTTGAGATCCCCTGAGTCAGAAAAAACGGTTTTTACGAATGTGTCTGTCTGTCTGTCTGTCTGTCTGTCTGTAGGTCGTGTGCGGCATAACTCTCGATAGAATTATCAGATTGAATATAGCTTTGGTACACTTTATCGGAGCCGAAAAAGTAAGGACAAGTTCGTTAACCAGCCACATCCAATCAAAATTGAGGGATTGAGCACTACTTTTGTGTTTTTGAAAATAATTTTTTGAAAAAATCAAAAATTTCAATACTGGTTTTAGATAGTGCTCATAAGTGTCTAAAAATTATCCTGATAACATTTTTTGATTAAATCAAAATTAGAAATATTACAGCATATTCAAATTCGAAAAAAGTCATTATCAAAATTCCATTTTCCAGTTAAATTATACGAGATACGAAAAAACGTTATGATACAATATTATTTTCTACATAAAGACCTACAAATTTAAATTGTAACATTTTTTCATAAGATGCATATTTTTTTTTTTTAATTCAAAAATAATCTATTGAAAATCCAAAATTCAATTTTTTAACAATAATATGTGAAATACGAAAAAAACGTAAGAATACAGAGTTGTTCGTTTCAAAAAGATCTACAAGTTTTGTCTTACACAGTTTATGAAAAAACATATATTTTTCGTTTCAATTTCAAAAAATACGATTAAAATTCAATAATTCCATTTTTTAGACAAAATATATGATACATAAAAAAAGTTCAGATGAAAAATTATTTGCCTAAATGAGGTCTACACATTCTTATCAAGAAATTTCTCGACAGGATGTATATTTTATGTTTTGATTTTTAATATTAAAAAAATTCGATTTTTTTCACCAAAATATGTGAGATACGAAATGAGCGTTGTTCTGCAAAATCGTTTCCTTAAGGTAGTACGATCACGAAAATTAGACCTCAGACAAAAATAGATAATTTTGCTTTCAAGAATAGCAACATTATTATTGAAGGGCCAATTTGAATGAGAAAAGATTATTTTTCATGAAAAAAATTTGAAACACAACAAAATAATGTTATTAATAAATTTTATTTTTGCCCAAACTTATTTTCTTATCGCTTCGAGTCAAATTTTTAAAAATGATGCGATTCTAATAAATTATGGTTCATTTTTCTAGAAAAAAGATTCTTTACAACTTGACCGTTTCCTATTTTTGAAATTGAATTAATTATTATCAAATACAGCAATTTGTTTATAAAAATTTTGTTTTGAAAAATTGTTTTTTTATAATTTCAGCCATTAAAGAATTCATATTCAAAAATCGGAACCGGTCAAGTTGTAGAGAATCTTTTTCCTAAAAAAATGAACCATAAATTATTAGAATCGCATCATTTTCAAAAATTTGACTCGAAGCGATAAGAAAATAAGTTTGGGCAAAATTGAAATTTATTAATAACATTATTTTTTTTTGTGTTTCAAATTTTTTTCATGAAAAATAATCTTTTCTGTTTCAAATTAGCCCTTCAAAAATAATATTGCTATTCTTGAAAGCAAAATTATCTATTTTAGCCTGAGGTCTAATTTTCGTGATCGTACTACCTTAAATAAAGTCTACGATTATTTTTTCTTTTTGAGAGAGTTGGAAGAAAATAAATTATTTTAATCATGTAATTTATTAAAAAGTGACTGAAATGTATACAGAAAATCGAGCGCGAACCGCGAGCGTCGTGATGAGAATGTGTTCCTTAAGGCTGATAGAGCCTTAAGTAAATTGAATTTCCTGTTTAACTTAAATTCAAAAAGAAATTTAGTGAATTTTAGAAAATCTTTAATTCACATCATCTTTAATATTATAAAATTGGTTTGAGCTTCAGTATTAAATTAAAGATTTTCAAATTCTTTAAATAAGAAATAATCTTAAATGTATGCGAAGAGCGCAAGACCGAGCGCGAAGCGTGAGGTGCAGAATGATCGGAGCGCGAAGCGCGACGATCGAATCGCGCGCCCTAGGCGCGCTCAAACTTGCGAGCGAAGCGATGAGAATGTGCCCGCGAAGCGGGCAGATTTTTTTAATATTAAAAATCAAAACATAAAATATACATCCTGTCGAGAAATGTCTTAATAAGAATGTGTAGACCTCATTCAGGCAAATAATTTTCCATACAAACGTTTTTTTTGTATCACATATTTTGTCTAAAAAATGGAATTTTTGAATTTTAAACGAATTTTTTGGAGTTGAAACGAAAAATATATGTTTTATCAGAAACTGCGTCAGACAAAATTTGTAGATCTTTATGAAACGAACAACTCTGTATTCTTACGTTTTTTTCGCATTTCACATATTATCGTTAAAAAATTGAATTTTCGATTTTCAATAGTATTTTTGCATTCTCATCATAAATGAGAAGGTATTAGTTTTATGTGAAAAATGTCTTTTGAAATTATTATCAAATCTTTACGTTTTGAGACCCCCTGAGTCAGAAAAAACGGTTTTTACGAAAGTGTCTGTCTGTCTGTCTGTCTGTCTGTGTCTGTCTGTCTGTAGTAGGTCGTGTGCGGCATAACTCTCGATAGAATTATCAGATTGCATTGAGCTTTGGTACACTTTATCGGAGCCGAAAAAGTAAGGACAATTTCATTAACCAGCCACATCCTATCAAAATTGAGGGATTGAGAAATACTTTTGTTTTTTTGAAAATAACTTTTTGAAAAAATCAAAAATTTCAACACTGGTTTTTGATAGTGCTCATAAATCTCTACAAATTATCCAGATAATATTGTTTGATTAAATCAAAATTAGAAATGTTACAGCATATTCAAATTCGAAAAAAGTCAATATCAAAATTCCATTTACCAGTTGAATTATACGGGATACGAAAAAACGTTATGATACAATACGATTGAATACATAAAGACCTACAAATTTAAATTGTAACATTTTTTCATAAGATGCATATTTTTCTTTTTAATTAAAAAAAAAAACTATTGAAAATCCAGAATTCAATTTTTTAGCGATACTATGAATAATACGAAAAAAACGTAAGAATACAAAGTTGTTCGTTCCAAAAAGATCTACAAATTTTGTCTGACGCAGTTTCTGGTCAAACATATATTTTTCGTTTCAACTCCAAAAAATACGTTTAAAATTAAAAAATTTCATTTTTTAGACAAAATATGTGAGATACAAAAAAAACGTTTATCTGGAAAATGGTTTGCCTAAATAAGGTTTACAAATTCTCATCAAGACATTTCGGGACAGGATGTATATTTTATGTTTTGATTTTTAATATTAAAAAAAATTCGATTTTTTCACCAAAATATGTGAGATACGAAATAAGCGTTGTTCTGCAAAATCGTTTCCTTAAATAAAGTCTACGATTGTTTTTTCTTTTTGAGAGATTTGGAAGAAAATAAATTATTTTAATCATGTAATTTATTAAAAAGTGACTGAAATGTATACAGAAAATCGAGCGCGAACCGCGAGCGTCATGATGAGAATGTGTTCCTTAAGGCTGATAGAGCCTTAAGTAAATTGAATTTCCGGTTTAACTTAAATTCAAAAAGAAATAGAGTGACTTTGAGAAAATGTATAATTAACATCATCTGTAATATAATTATAAAATTAGTTTGAGCTTCAGTATCAAATTATAAGAAATAAACTTAAATGTATGCGGAGAGCACAAGACCGAGCGCGAAGCGCGAGGTCCAGAAAGAATGGAGCGCGAAGCGCCACGATCGAATCGCGCGCTCTAGGCGCGCTCAAACTTGCGAGCTGCGCGCGAAGCGCGCAATGAGAATGTGCACGCGAAGCGGGCAGATTTTTTTAATTATAAAGAAAAATATGCATCTTATGAAAAAATGTTACAATTCAAATTTGTAGGTCTTTATGTAGAAAATAATATTGTATCAAAACGTTTTTTCGTGTCTCGTATAATTTAAGTGGAAAATGGAATTTTGATATTGACATTTTTCGAATTTGAATATGCTGTAACATTTCTAATTTTGATTTAATAAAAAAATGTTATCAGGATAATTTGTAGAGATTTATGAGCACTATCTAAAACTAGTATTGAAATTTTTGATTTTTTCAAAAAATTATTTTCAAAAACACAAAAGTAGTGCTCCATCCCTCAATTTTGATTGGATGTGGCTGGTTAACGAACTTGTCCTTACTTTTTCGGCTCCGATAAAGTGTACCAAAGCTCAATTCAATCTGATAATTCTATGGAGAGTTATGCCGCACACGACCTACAGACAGACAGACAGACAGACAGAGACACTTTCGTAAAAACCGTTTTTTCTGACTCACGGGGTCTCAAAACGTAAAGATTTGATGAAAATTTCGAAAATCATTTTTCAAATAAAACCAATACCTTCTCATCCATGATGAGAATGTAAAAAGCATAAATTGTATTTTAATTCGCATGCGATCTTGCACTTTGAGATTTATTCGCTGTGAAGTAAATTCGACAAATCATTACTATAAAGTAAAATACTTGAAAAAACATTTTCAAAATATTTAATATTTTTACACGAATGTACATACAGTCGACCGGCAATCGAAATACCCGGGCTCGAATCCCGGTGCATTCGAAAACGTCTTTTTTCCACAGAAAGATTTTCAAATTTTTTAAACTTAAGTATGTAACTATGAACGTATTAATATGTTTAATGTCTTTAAATTATTCAATGTTTTATTAAAACAATTAAAATAGTAAATTGTAATGACCCATGATTTAATTTATAATAGACTTCTTCATTTATGGACCCTAAAGCCAATGCAATTTATTAAAACATTTTGAATTCAAAATAATTCTGAATGTTTGAGTATAAAAGGTTTAAATATTTGAAAAATACATAAATTATATCAAAATTAGCACACGAAATCGTACACTAACTTTAATTTGGTATGAAGTAAAATTGAAAATAAATCCTTTAGAATAAAACATTTTGAAAAAACTTTCAGGATACATAACATATTATAAATTAAAATTTCAATTTATAAGTATAAATAAAAGGTTTGATTATTCAAAAGTAAAATATATTATATCTAATATTTTATCGAACAGCACACTTTAAGATTTCATTGGTATGGGGATACACATTTTTAAAATTACACGACTTTTTGTAACGAGTTCAACCCCAGCATATAGAATCCAGAAAAGACTTTCTAAAAATATTTTAATTAGGTTAACAAATCACTATGAAGACATACTAAAAAAAATCTTTTAAAATTATAATTTTTTTACATACTTATTAATTTCCTTCAGAGATCTAAATTAAAATTTCTTTTGTAATATCTTTCTATAAAATAAATCACTTTAACGAAAGTTGAAACTCTAGGTCAACCTCTGTAATTTCCGATGGTAGTTTATATATATATATATATATATATACAAATTGTCATGTAGAAGATGTAAATTCCAAAAAGTGTTATAGTTACAAAGCTTCAAAATTTTGCAATTAAAATTGTAATATAAAACTTTAAGCATTTATTGACCTTGAATTCCATTGGAAAATTTGTTGTTTACTGTTCAAATCTTCCTCCGATTTCAGAAGAACAGACAAATTAAAAATTACAAAATATTTCATTAAAAAAATTGAACTCGTCCATATGATCTTGTCATATTGTAACAAGATTTGAAGACTTCGGACAAAAATTTTTATGTAAAATTTAATATCGATAAATATTTACATGTTCATATGAAGATATTAATGAACACATATTTTAGCTTCTTAATTTATCCACATCTGTTAGAAAATTTTTCCTTTCCATAGACCATTTCATTTTTTTAATGAAAAGTCTGTGCTTAGGCTACAAAAATGTGAGATGAAAATATAGCTAACATAAAACTGAGAATGTAAATTTTAAACTTGAATTTTATGTTTATCTCTTCTTAATAGAAAATATCTCTCTGACTAAAAAGTTTTTAAATGCACAAAATTGATAAGAAGTATGGATATTTGAATAGGAAAATATATATTGATTCAAATTTGGAACATTTATTGGCATCAAATTTTACTGAAAGTTTATTTTTGAAGTGTTTAAATGCTTATAAAATTTTACACGATATTTCAGATTTTTATTTTAGGCAGATTTTTTCCAAAATATCGGAAAAAAAGTGTTGTCTCTTAAATAACATATTTCGTAAATTTGAAATTGTCGTCTGCTTCGCGCCTCTTTTGCACGGTTTCGACAGAAGTACACAATTCTCAATTCCGACTCGATAACCGAAAGCGTGAAATCTAAAAATAGCATTGCATGAAGGAAGCGAGGAGAATAAGGAGAAGTGGGACGTGTCGTTCTCGCGTGCAAGAGCGACGAGGAAGAAACAAGGGCAGCGCGCGCCGCTGCCCCTCCATAGAAATTCTGATGGTAAATCATTTCTGGATTTTCTAACTCTCATTATTTACCGACGCGCAAAGTACACCTTTTGCGCAACGCGTTCAGAGGGCGCGTTTATCAGCCCACTTTTGTGAAATTCTCTTATTCCATTACTTTAGCAATCTCCCAACTCATCTCTGACAAGAACTACGCTGTCGCTAGTAGAGTGAGAGGGCTTCACCAACCCCACCTTCTCTCTCTTTCTAACGACCGTACGCTTCCACTTTAACACGCCCCTATTGCGTGCCTACTCTATAATAACTGTATGAAAAAAAACCCATGAAACTTCCCTAGGGTGAACTATGTACTCATTTCTGTTGAGCATTCAGTTGACATCACTGACATCTAGCGGAAAAATTCTCACTACACAAAGTATCCAGCAATCATTAGCAGCGACATCTCCCGACAAAACTGCAACTTAACTTTCCTTTGCTCTGTGGGTAAGAGATACATTTTGTTACAGAACTAGCAAAGTAGACAATGTCCCCACCTCTCGGTTAAGTTTGGAACTATTTTTTGCTAATTTAATATGAAGGTCCCAGAAATGTTTCGGTGGGACTTTCCGGTAACGTCCCTTCGGAACGTCCCCGGAGTGCGGACATTTCGCACGTTCCAGGTATGTTCATGGAACGTTCCCGGGGGACGTTCCGAATGTCCCCACGGAACGTTCCATGAATGTTTATGGAATGTACTGTGCTATTAGGGATGTAATCAAATCCTCAATAGCCATTGATTATTGTAAAAATTGTTCCCGGGACTAAAATAAAGGTATCAAAATTCTGCAAACTGGCTCAGTAGTCCTAATTCACGTACTCTATCAGTCCTCATAGTAAATAGTTCTGAAAAATCATTTTTTCAAAACTTCAGTACTCATAACTGCCGTTCTAGAGTGGCAAAGTTCTAAATACAGACAAAATATCACATAAATCCTTGACTGTAACTAAACTAATTGCTCTAAATTCTTTCAATTTAGTTCATAAGTAGCTATTCCCGTCTCTCATCAGTTCCTAAAGCTATACTTCATAATTTTCCATATTAAAAAAATTTCAAAAACCCTCACTGTTGTTTATGTAATCAAAACCTCGATATCCATTGATAATTGTAAAAATTGTTCCCGGGACTACAATTAAAGTTTTTAAATTCTGCAAACTGGTTTCAGTAGTCCTAATTCACGTACTCTATCAGTCCTCATAGTAAATAGTTCTGAAAAATCATTTTTTCAAAACTTCAGTACTCATAACTGCCGTTCTAGAGTGGCAAAGTTCTAAATACAGACAAAATATCACATAAATCCTTGACTGTAACTAAACTAATTGCTCTAAATTCTTCTAATTTGGTTTTCAAGTAGCTATTCCTGTCTCTCATCATTTCCTGAAGCTATACTTTATAATTAGACATTTTAAAAAAATTTCAAAAACCCTCACTGATGTTTATGTAATCAAATCCTCGATAGCCATTGATAATTGTAAAAATTGTTCCAGGGACTACAATTAAAGTTTTTAAATTCTGCAAACTGGCTCAGTAGTCCTAATTCACGTACTCTATCAGTCCTCATAGTAAATAGTTCTGAAAAATCATTTTTTCAAAACTTCAGTACTCATAACTGCCGTTCTAGAGTGGCAAAGTTCTAAATACAGACAAAATATCACATAAATCCTTGACTGTAACTAAACTAATTGCTCTAAATTCTTCTAATTTGGTTTTCAAGTAGCTATTCCTGTCTCTCATCATTTCCTGAAGCTATACTTTATAATTTGTCATTTTAAACAAATTTCAAGAACCCTCACTGATGTTTATGTAATCAAATCCTCGATAGCCATTGATAATTGTAAAAATTGTTCCAGGGACTACAGTTATAGTTTTAAAATTCTGCAAACTGGCTCAGTAGTCCTAATTCACGTACTCTATCAGTCCTCATAGTAAAAAGTTCTGAAAAATCATTTTTTCAAAACTTCAGTACTCATAGCTGCCGTTCTATAATGGCAAAGTTCCAAATACAGACAAAATATCACATAAATCCTTGACTGTAACTAAACTAATTGCTCTAAATTCTTCTAATTTGGTTGTCAAGTAGCTATTCCTGTCTCTCATCAGCTCCTAAACCTCTACTTTATAATTTGTCATTTAAAAAAAATGTTGATGCCCTCACTGATGTTTATGTAATCAAATCCTAGGTACGCATTATCATAATTTTTTTTAAATGTCAAATTATAAAGTATAGCTTTAGGAACTGATGAGAGACAGGAATAGCTACTTGAAAACCAAATTAGAAGAATTTAGAGCAATTAGTTTAGTTACAGTCAAGGATTTATGTGATATTTTGTGTGCATTTGGAACTTGGTCACTCTAGAACGGCAGCTATGAGTACTGAAGTTTTGAAAAAATGTTTTTTCAGAACTATTTACTATGAGGACTGATGGAGTACGTGAATTAGGACTGCTGAGCCAGTTTGCAGAATTTTAAAACTTTAATTGTAGTCCCGGGAACAATTTTTACAATTATCAATGGATATCGAGGATTTGATTACATAAACATCAGTGAGGGTTTTTGAAATCTTTTTAATATGAAAAATTATAAAGTATAGCTTCAGGAACTGATGAGAGACAGGAATAGCTACTTGAAAACCAAATTAGAAGAATTTAGAGCAATTAGTTTAGTTACAGTCAAGGATTTATGTGATATTTTGTCTGTATTTAGAACTTGGCCACTCTAGAACGGCAGCTATTCTTACTGAAGTTTTGAAAAAATCATTTTTCAGAACTATTTACTATGAGGGCTGATAGAGTACGTGAATTAGGACTACTGAGCCAGTTTGCAGAATTTAAAAACTTTAATTGTAGTCCCGGGAACAATTTTTACAATTATCAATGGCTATCGAAGATTTGATTACATTAACATCAGTGAGGGTTCTTGAAATTTTTTTAAAATGACAAATTATAAAGTATAGCTTCAGGAACTGATGAGAGACGGGAATAGCTACTTGAGAACCAAATTAGAAGAATTTAGAGCAATTAGTTTAGTTACAGTCAAGGATTTATGTGATATTTTGTGTGCATTTGGAACTTGGCCACTCTAGAACGGCAGCTATGAGTACTGAAGTTTTGAAAAAATGTTTTTTCAGAACTATTTACTATGAAGACTAATGGAGTACGTGAATTAGGACTGCTGAGCCAGTTTGCAGAATTTTAAAACTTTAATTGTAGTCCCGGGAACAATTTTTACAATTATCAATGGATATCGAGGATTTGATTACATAAACATCAGTGAGGGTTTTTGAAATTTTTTTAATATGAAAAATTATAAAGTATAGCTTTAGGAGCTGATGAGAGACAGGAATAGCTACTTGACAACCAAATTAGAAGAATTTAGAGCAATTAGTTTAGTTACAGTCAAGGATTTATGTGATATTTTGTCTGTATTTAGAACTTGGCCACTCTAGAACGGCAGCTATGAGTACTGATGTTTTGAAAAAATGATTTTTCAGGACTATTTACTATGAGGGCTGATGGAGTACGTGAATTAGGACTGCTGAGCCAGTTTGCAGAATTTAAAAACTTTAATTGTAGTCCCGGGAACAATTTTTACAATTATCAATGGCTATCGAAGATTTGATTACATTAACATCAGTGAGGGTTCTTGAAATTTTTTTAAAATGACAAATTATAAAGTATAGCTTCAGGAACTGATGAGAGACGGGAATAGCTACTTGAGAACCAAATTAGAAGAATTTAGAGCAATTAGTTTAGTTACAGTCAAGGATTTATGTGATATTTTGTGTGCATTTGGAACTTGGCCACTCTAGAACGGCAGCTATGAGTACTGAAGTTTTGAAAAAATGTTTTTTCAGAACTATTTACTATGAAGACTAATGGAGTACGTGAATTAGGACTGCTGAGCCAGTTTGCAGAATTTTAAAACTTTAATTGTAGTCCCGGGAACAATTTTTACAATTATCAATGGATATCGAGGATTTGATTACATAAACATCAGTGAGGGTTTTTGAAATTTTTTTAATATGAAAAATTATAAAGTATAGCTTTAGGAGCTGATGAGAGACAGGAATAGCTACTTGACAACCAAATTAGAAGAATTTAGAGCAATTAGTTTAGTTACAGTCAAGGATTTATGTGATATTTTGTCTGTATTTAGAACTTGGCCACTCTAGAACGGCAGCTATGAGTACTGATGTTTTGAAAAAATGATTTTTCAGAACTTTTTACTATGAGGACTGATAGAGTACGTGAATTAGGACTACTGAGCCAGTTTGCAGAATTTTAAAACTATAACTGTAGTCCCGGGAACAATTTTTACAATTATCAATGGCTATCGAAGATTTGATTACATTAACATCAGTGAGGGTTCTTGAAATTTTTTTAAAATGACAAATTATGAAGTATAGCTTTAGGAACTGATGAGAGACGGGAATAGCTACTTATGAACTAAATTGAAAGAATTTAGAGCAGTTAGTTTAGTTACAGTCAAGGATTTATGTGATATTTTGTGTGCATTTGGAACTTGGCCACTCTAGACCGGCCGCTATGGGTATTGAAGATTTGTTAAAATAATTTTTTGCAACTTTTTAGTATAAGATCTAACAGAATACATTAACGTTGACTCCTGAGCCAGTTTACAGAATTTTGATACCTTTATTTTAGTCCCGGGAACAATTTTTACAATAATCAATGGCTATTGAGGATTTGATTACATAAACATCAGTTAGTGTTTTGATATTTTGTTCAGAATGATAAATTATAAAGTTTAGCTTTACGATATTTCAAACTATTATTACATTATTATGTATGTATTTTTCTACTGCAACTTATAAGTAACATAAATACCTACGCAATTTTAGTTCTTAAACCCTTCATTTTTCCCACTTGCTTCATTTTTGACTCTTCCTGAAAAAGAAAAAAAAAACATTTCACAAAATAAACGTCTCTTTTCAAGAATATCATTTAATGTGAAATAAAAAATACTTAATTTGAATTTCCCGTCAAATTAAAAATTTTTTATTTTTTTTTTAACTTCATTTGAAGTGAATAGATATTTTTCTGAAAATTTAAAACATATTGTTGTAATTGAAAATTTTACATTAAAAAAATATTCAATATTTTTTATCATTGAGATTTAAAATCTTACCATTCTCCATGCTGTAACAATCTTTTAGAGAAACAAAGCTCTTTATTTGTTTAAAATTTATTTTTTTTATCACACACTACAAAGGTGAGCTTCTTGCTGTCAAACTTGATTCCAATTTTTAACTATTTACACTTGTGTGTCTGAATAATAAATTCACTCACTGTTGTTTAAAAGTCTGCCCCACTTTCGCTAATATTTTTAAAACATGACACTTTTAATTTTAATATTCTTACTATTTTTTCAAAAATTACATTTGAAAACCTAACCTGTACCATATTTAAAATTAAATGTGGACAGGTTTCACTATTACCGACCTAGAAAAAAGCGAACAGACATGCGCAAGACATGGACGACCTCTTTCGAGCTGGCGCGAATTTCAAAAAAACGCCTGAAAAAGATCTTTTCGAATAGCGAAAGTGCATGTTGGTCGGTATCTCGTATACTAAACTACTCCCAATTATATTCCCTATTCTGCAACCCACTCGTGCCCACCCTGTATATAGTACGATACGCTTTCGTCGAATCACGCACACGCTCGCTTACAATGCTAAGATATTAAATTTGGAACTTTCTTATATAGTGACTGCATGAGTTATTCAGAGCTTGTGAGAGTAAGTGCCGTCAATAAAATTTTTTAGCCTTACTGAAGTAAAAATAAATCGACTTTTTTCATAAATGATTAATAAAATATTTTTAAAAATTAATATAATTAATCAATTATTATAAGTATGATTATTGATATATATAATATAATTATTAAATTACATTTAGTATACATTTTTATTATAACGACGTATGAAGTTTAGTGAAACTAAATTTTCAAATGTACATTAAAAAATTGCATTATTATTAAGAAGTATCTTGTATAAAAACATTTAAAAGAAGGTTCTTTTATTTTCTGTGTTTTATATTTTCAAAATATGGATTTTATATTTGCGAATTCCAAATTATTATTCTGCCTGAGTAATTTATGTGATATTTCATATTTTATGTAATACAATTATCGACTTTTTTTTGTTTAAATTTTCATAATATCAATTTAATTTTAAGAATTTAAGTTTTTGAAATTAAAAATTTGTTATGTGTGCCCAAGGCGCAGATTACTTTCATTCGTTCCTGCGTGAATAAATGTAGCTGTTGGAATAAATCTTGCGATTCACGGTTTACTCAACTCTCGATTGAAGCGTAGAGTAGAATGAACGGAAAGCTCTACTATTTATGTGATTTAATAAAAGATTGGTTTTTTATAGTTATACTACAAGTAATAATATATATATTTAACATTTTTTAATGCACGCTTTCATACTTCACCCTACACTTCTGAATTTTACCCAACTTTGATTCATTTTCGAACATTTAATATATCACAAATAAATACAGTGATACTAAATAACTTCTAACTTGTCCTTATGTCCCAAATTTGATCGGAAGTTGAGTAAAATTACTTCAACTATTTTTCTCCGTGTATAGAAGTGGTTTGGATTATTCGATATATATATGTGTAAATTGGCTTTAGGGTCCAGAAATGATGAAAACTCAGTTCTTACATTCTTTCAAACGTTTCGACTCAGGTTGGAGTCCTCATCAGTGAGAATTTATTTCTATAAAAAATACAAAGGAGGAATCTTAAGAATTGACCGTGTGACGGATAAACATTGTAGTAAAAAAGTGATATAAGAATCGCAGGTGTGAAAATAAAATTGGACTAAGTAACTAAATTTGCAATACAGTAAAACTGTAACAAAACTGTACAAAAAAAAAAATTTTTTCCGTAAAATTGCTAAAAAGAACCTTAAAGAGACATTGTAATACAATGATATAAATGAATTATGCATGTGAACCTATAAAATTGGTCTAAACTGAATTTTAATGAACTGTACAGAAAAAAAATATTTCTATAGGAATACAAATGAAGAAACTTGAACAATTTGAAACTGTGACCGATGAAAAATATGTTAAGAATAATGTAAAAGGATTGCAAGTTTGAAATTAAAAAATTGGTCTAAATAACTAAATTTGCTAAAAAGTAAAGGCGTAAAGCCTTAATTTGAAAGAAATACTAACAAGAGAGACTTAAAAGTAACACGTGTGACAGATAACAATTTTGGTTAACCGATATGAATGAAATTGTACAAGTAAAAGTATAAATGGTATAAACCAAATGTTAAAAATGTAAAATGTAAGAAAAATGTAAAAAAATGTAAAAAAACTTGTACAGAAAAATTTCTTGTAAAAAGACAGAGGAAGAAACTTAAAATCTTGAATGTGTGACCGATGAACATACTGTTAAAAAATGATGTAAAAAAATTCCAAGTTTGACACTATAAAATTGGACTAAATAACTAAATTTTCGATACAGTAAAACTGTAACAAAAACTGTACAAAAAATTTTTTCTGTGAAATTACTAAAGAGAACCTAAAAGAATAGCACGTGTGGCGGATAACATTGTAATAAAATTATATGAATGAATTATACATGTGAACTATAAAATGAGTCTAAACTAAATGTAAATGAACTGTACAGAACAATTTTCTCTATAAAGGTACAAAAGAAGAACTTGAAACAATTTTGAACGTGTGACCGATGAGCATTCTATTAAAATGATGTAAAAGAATTGCAAGTTAGAAATTATAAAATTGGTATAAATAACTAAATTAGCTAAAAAGTAAAACTGTGAACCTTAATTTGAAAAAATTACAAACAAGAGAGACTTAAAAGTAGCACGTGTAACAGATAAAGAGTCGCGCAAATCAAACATGAATAAAATTGTGTGCAAAAATTTTCGCAATTTCTTGCATCACGAATTATGCATAAAAAAATCTGCAAAAATTCACAAATGTATCTTTTATTGGAAAAAACAATGCTTTTTTCAAAATTTTCCTATTATTAGTTTAGCTAAAAAATGCAAAAAACGAAAATGGTAAAATATAGTCGATGTGAAATTTGATTTGGTTTCAAGGCCGATTTCACATAGAAACCCGGTTATGCCCTTTGGCTCAAAGCGATAAAAAAATAAGTTTGGGCAAAAATAAAATTTATTAATAAAATTATTTTTTTGTATTTCAAATTTTTTTCATGAAACATAATCTTTCCTCTTTCAAATTAGCCCTTCAATAATAATATTGCTATTCCTGAAAGCAAAATTATCTATTTTTGCCTGAGGTCTAATTTTCGTGAATGAACTACCTTAATACAATTACTTCAATACCTAGACAAAATTTCAAGTGTTTATCTTTTTAACTTTTCTCCCGAAAAATTCGAGAAAATGGTATAGCTTTTTGACTCAACAAGGTAGAAATCCCCCTTACCTTGGAACATGAATAAAATTTGGAGCAATGAATGAGCTCGATCAGCCTGAGGATTTATTTAGATAGGCATCCTAAAATATTAAAAAGTGGATAAAAATTATGAAATTTCCACACCTAAAAGAAGTCCTAAAAATCATGCTTTAACAAAGTACAAGATCTCGAATCTGTAAATTACCTATTCATATAATTGAATATGTATGAAATTGAAAAACATTATTTAGTTTTTCAAAATGTGTTTCGGTTCTAATCGGAGCCCTCATCAGAGATTTATTTTTCAAATAAAAAATGCATAATAAAAAGTTGTTAACTTAGGATTTCTTTGTTGGAAATGCGAGACAATAAGTAACTTGACATTGTTTCGAAAGAAGAGGTTGAAATAATTAAACAATTTTTAAAATATTTCTTTGGTATAAAATAATTGTAAATAATTTTAAAGTAATAGGTTGAGTTCGAAATTTTTCCACTGAGACTTGGGCTCAAATCCCAGCGCAGTCGAAAGCGTCTTTTTTCCACACAAAGAATTCAAATTCTTCAAATTGAAAATAATGTTGTGGGTTATAATTATTTGGTTTCATATCGATGAAAGGACTTAATGATAATTTTAGGCAGCTTTTTACAAGTTTTCTTTCTCAAATGTTGATTTTTAAAAATTTCCATCAAAGGAATCTTTAGTTAATAACTTATTATTATGCATTTTTTATTTTAAAAATAAATCTCTGATGAGGGTTTCGATCAGAATAAAAACTTCTATAACTGCGTAAATCTAAGTTTTTATTTACTTTGGAACCTAGAGTCAAGTACCAACAACAACACATATCTTCAATTAAAATACTTTTAAAATATTTTGGATCATAATTATTAATTTAATATAATTTAAAAGTTCGACACTTATTTAGAAATTATTTTTTATTCGTAATTGTAATTCTTAATTAATCATCATGCCATAACTTTTGTTTACATTATGATGTCAAGCTGTCAAATTTGACATTCCTAACCTTAAAAGTCTTTGAAAAGAATTTTTGGCTCTGCTTTATCCAAACGTTATCGACATTTCTTTGCTGGGTTTGATTTGGCTTGGTAGTACGATGAGGGCAGCACTTCGATATGGCGGAAAAAGTGGTTAGCTATATATATCGTTCCCCCACTCTGACGCCCTGCACCGCATCTAGGTTTATAGTATCTTTGCTTATAATATCTTTGCTATGAGTCATTATGTTCGAGTTCTAGCGAGTATTCTATCGGTAATGTTAATTCCCTTTAGTTCCTGTGAGCTGTCGATTGGTTATGTCGCTTCCATTCTTACTTACAAAACACATTATGATTAAAAGGGTTCTAGAGCCCCTGGTATCTAGTATCAAAAATAGCTACACCGTTACAGCACCTTAACGTTATGTTTAGACCCATTGTCGGCTATCTTAGTTCGGCCTTGTTTTTCCTCTCTTCAAATTTTATGGCAGGCGTGGTGAACTCTATCCATGATCATAATTTTTCTGTTTAATTAAATAATAATAAATTCGATTTAAATAAAATGGCGATGAATGTTAAAGGTCTTTTGAGGAACAGTTTAAAATTCCTAAGTACCAGTATCCTTAAGCCTAACTTCAGTAATGGTAAGAATTTATTGTCTAACCTTACATTGTGAAGTTAAAACTAAATTCTGTTCTACTGTATTTATCATTACTATGTAATAATAATATCAAACGATCAACCACAAAATCTTCTGTAATCATAATTATATAAAAATACAATTTCTATAAATAATTTCTTATTTTGTAGCAAAATGTACTACACAATTTGACCATTGCATGAAAAGCATTATAATTTTGGAGCTACTATCGTTTTATCATGTTAAGTGTAAATTTCGAAATATATACTTCCAAGTACGGTACAAAATTCTAATTGGAACAAGGCCTTTACTCGAATGATCGTCTATCTTTTTTTGTCAAGCTTTATATTAATAGAAACAGACACGTTTGAGTCTTTTCAACGCACAATAAAAATCAAACGTTTAGGTCTTCATTCCACCCACACTAGAAGCATAAAACCAAAAGTGTAAAACAGAAGTTCATAAGAGTGAAATAAACACTGATATACTTCTTTGTCTTATGAGTTTATGCTCTGCGCTTCTAGGGACTGCACCTTGAGCGTTGGACTGAATATGTACCACTCGGAATAGACGCATTTTACAAGCTCCGGGAGGTATCCTTATCACTTCTAGTCCAAGCATCTGGTAATTTGTGACAGACTCAACTTTAAAGTGCATTATTTGTTTTCGTAAAATTCATCTTTGGGGGCTCCATTTTCATAAACCAAAGATGCGTTCTATGAAAATAAAATACTTCACTGTGAAGTTAAGTCCGTTAAACGCCATTTTTTCGACTTGATACTTGGACTGTTGGCATTTATACTGCGAGGTTAAGTAGTTTTATCGTGCGATTGTGTAAAATTACATTAGACATGTGTATAACACAACACTGTTCTATATTATTCGTTATTTAAACTATTTCAATTCAATAATTTGTGATTTAAGTCGACCGGCAATCGAAAGACCTGGGCTCGAATCCCTGCGCAGTCGAAAGCGTCTGTTTTTCCATAGAAAGATTTTCAAATCCTTTAAATAATAAAAATCCTTTTTATATGATTAAATTTAAAAAATTATCAATCTAACTTAGAAAATAATGTTTAGAAATGCGTTAAGGAAATAAGAAATTTTTCAATTTTATTCTATAGACACATATTGGAATAATATTCTACTTTTATTCGACCGGCAATCGAAATAGCCGGGCTCGAATCCTGGCACAGTCGAAAGCGTCTCTTTTTCCTCAGAAAGATTTCAAATTCTTTAAAATTTGAATTATAAGTTATGTATCAAGTGAAATATTATTTGACGTAAACAGTATTTAAGAAAATTAGAGCGTTTTAATCAGCATAAATAATTACTTGAAGAATTTGAAATCTTTGTGCGGAAAAAGAGACGCTATAGACTGTGCCGAGATTCGACCTCCGGTCTTTCAATTGCCGGTCGACTGCTCTAACCAACTGAGCTACACAGGCGTCTGATATCTCCTTCTCTGCAGGAAGACTCTCTTTATATCGTCTAACGGCATTGCCTTACGGCTGTAATGATATCAAATTAGGTGGTTGAGTTCGAATTGTTGCCACTGCCTCCATTATCGCAGGATTACTAGTCACGTATGAAATAGGATAAGTTCTTGACAGCTGATAATTTCAAACTGCAGTAGTAAAATTTTTGAATTCAACCACGTGATTCGTGATCTTTCAACTGATTGTAACCATTTTCGAAAAAATCAAAATTTGACCTTCATTTTCAAAAATCAAAAATAAATTTGACTTTTTCTCAAATTTGGACGCATTTTTTTTTTTTAAATCATCTAGTTAAAAATCTGAGATTTTTTCATCTAAAATAGGAAATTTCAGGATGGCGTTTATTTTTCGTTTTCGAGCAATTGTGCGATGAATAACCGGTTGCTCCGCCGGAGCTGAGGCAAATCGACCGTTCGCTACCGTCTTCACGCCGGGGAACCTGTAGAACACCCTCAAGCTAATACATAATATCATACGCGGTTGGTGTAACTGCTCTCTGCATTTGCAGAGTTGGGACTGTCATTGTTAAGTTTCAAGTTACAATGCCTGAATTAGAGTTAGTGTAAGATTAATTTGGAATATGTTTTGAAAACTAAATCTATTGAATTTATATATAGTTATTGAATGTGTAGGAAAGTGATGTTTTTGTTCATCTGGGTAAATTATTTGAATGTGAGTTTGATGGATTTTGTTTTTTTGGAACCTTCTGTCTTTTTATACATAGCTTATTTCCTAGAATTGTGTTTCTTGGCGATTTTTTTCGCTTTTGGAGGTAATTTCGCGGGCCTCTTCTACGGTTTCTTTTGTTGGCTTTTTGGGAAGATGTCATACTTTTCAGAAGATGAAAACTTTATCATTAAAAGTTTCCTATCCTGAGTGGAAATGAAAGCGTGGTATCGTAGTGTACCCGGAATCGTTACTGCTTAGTCAAATCGTCATTTCAGAATCTCGGTAGCTATGGCGTAACTTTCATTGCTGCTGAAGAAAATTTCTGTTTCTTTGCAATTACTCTTTGCCCAGTGGAATAAAGCTTGAGGGGTGAGTATGTGATGTTTTAAAGAACGTTGTAAGCTAGAACGAGCTGCAAATCTGTTTATATTTGCCCCTATGCCATCACACGCACCTTTGCCATGAGCTGTACCATGGATGTGCCATTCTGCTGGGATATCGAAATCTTCTTCATGAGCTTGGCGATTAGCAAAGCTACTTTTATTCTTGAAATGTCGCCCAGCACCATCAGTGAAATAATTGATTTTATTTGGCCTCAAATGAGTTTTCAAGTTATCTACTGTTATCTTTTAATACTCGTGAACAGATACCGTGTCATGAGCTAAATTATCGGATATTATCACGATACATCTGTTTCAGCTCTCCACTATCTTTATAATAAATCACGACAGTGGAGATTGTAGCTTGATCGTTATTCCAGTGAAATGATTGAGCTGAATTCTAAACGACGAAGGCGTAATTCTCTACAAAATCGAAGCAAATCAAAAACTCACCTGCCAATAAATTTTCTTTTAGGTTTTTAAAAAGCGATGACTGCACCTTTGAAACAAAGTAATGAGATTTTAATTTTAACAACCGTTTACAGAAATCATCCAGGAATTCATCGGTATCCATTACCAAAGTTTGCAAAGTACACCTGTCGGTTTGTAGCCAAATTTCGAATCTTAATTCATCGAAAGCATTTCTCAAATTTTCTTTCAACTTCGCAGTACCTGGGCAGATTTCACACTCTCCTTGAAAACAGGAACTTGAAGATTCAGGGCATACAATAGAATCCAGACAATCGTGATAATTTTTTAAACTCATCTTAGTATCCTCTGTCAAATGCTGAATATTGATCTCATTTAGCATCAACTTGATATTCTCATTGTGCATACAAACGCACACATTATGACTGCCACTGCTTCCTGCCAGAACACAATGATGAGGTCTGAGTTTTGTAAATTTTGAAATACTCATCTTCAGACCTTCGTGTTGTGTTGTAAATTGCGCATACAGCTCATTGATATTACATAGTAGAAGTCTTTTTTGGACATGTGAACGAGTTCCATCAGCATTTTTTACCGACACAAAGTCTTTAATTCCTGGCAGCATTCGACTAATGTCATCGCGTTCATGAAAAGTCTTTACAAGAGTTTCAATTTCTAGGGACAATGCTCTTCCTTTTTTTGGATTCGGGAGTATAAGAATTCCATGTTCTGAAACTAATTGTTTCACCTTAATTGCTTGCCGCTCTGATATACCAAACACCTCCCTTAGTTTTCTGCGTCCTTAAGATTTTTGTGCAAGTGAAAGGAGTTGGAATTTTGTCTTGTCTACTTTAAGAGACGTCGAATTTTTCGATAATTTGATCAAGTACTTCAACACCCGCTTTATAATACTCGTCATCGCACTGCATCTTTGTGTCATTGATCGTTAAGGGTATTGAAAAATGTAGATCACATTCATTATTATCTCCATCATCATCTTCAACAACAGTGTCAATATCTGATTGAACTTTATTAGGAATTTTAAAGTGACATGTTTGATAACATGTCTGCTATTATATTGACCCAAAATTCATAGAATTTTTTTCATTTCTCGTTATTTTGGCATAGAGTCAGATTCTTTTTATTTTCTTCGATTAAAATTTTCACTATTAGATATAAAAATACTCAAAAAGAAAGCAAGGCAAACGTTTCGGCCACATATAAGGGCCCTCTTCAGTGCCATAAATTTAAAGATTATTCAAAATTTCTGTAAAAGGAGACTAATAGTGAAAATTTTAATCGAAGAAAATAAAAAGAATCTGACCCTATGCCAAAATAACGAGAAATTAAAATTTTTTTATTAGGAATCCTTGCAGTATTGACCCAATTCAAGAATGATCTTCCTTTTAAGTTGGTAAGTTCAAATCTGTATGTATTGCAAATTTGTGAATCGTCTCGTAAATTTGGGAATTTTACGCGTAAATTGTCAGAAATACGGCGAAGGGTTGTTCCCTTATATTTCTTTTTTTTTAAACGGATTAATGCATTTATCCTTCCAAATTTCGCGATCTTTTTTGGAAGACTTCATTAGAAAAGTACTTTTTCGCAATTTGAGAAGGAAGCTTACATAGAAAGTAATATACGAAGTAAAAGGAAAAGAAAAACAGAACAGGAAACAGAAGGAGGAAAAATGGAATATCGCGACTGGAGATATAATTGATTTATGGAAATAGAATAATTCAACAGAATCTACAAAATTATATTATGAAATTGAATTATTTCTAAAGACAAACCTGCTTCAAGAAACTCTTCTCAGATAAAATCTGAAAATAATGTACCCAACTCGTATGCTAGGATATTATGCTGAGACAAAGTATTTTCCCTTATCGCCAAGTTCATGAAGAAGATTTCGATATCCCAGCAGAATGGCACTTCCATGGTACAGCTCATGGCAAAGGTGCGTGTGATGGCATATAGGGGTGAATATAAAGAGATTTACAGCTTGTTCTAGCTTACAACGTTCTTCAAAACATCACATATTCACGTCTCAAGCTCTATTCCAGTGGGCAAAGACTAATTGCAAAGAAACCGAAATTTTCTTCACTAGAAAAGAAAGTTACGCCATAGCTACCGAGATTCTGAAAGGACGATTTGACCAAGCAGTCACGATTCCAGCTACACTGCGATACCACGCTTTCATTTCTACTCAGGATAGGAAACTTTTAATGATAAAGTTTTCATCTTCTGAAAAGTATGACATCTTCCCAAAAAGCCAACAAAAGAAACCGTAGAAGAGGCCCGCGAAATTACCTCCAAAAGCAAAAAAAATCGCCAAGAAACACAATTCTACGAAATGAGCTATGTATAAAAAGACAGAAGGTTCCAAAAAGAAGAAAACATATGAAGCAAAATTTTGCTTTATGCAAAAAGAAATGTGTTATATTCGTTTGAAGAAGAGGCTTCCCATCAAAAGTCTGAAAATTGCACTCCCCCCCCCCACACTATTTCAGAAAATATTTGTCAAAACAAAAAATTTTTTGTAGGAAGTACCAACAAATAGTACTTTAATCAGCCAATTTTTGAGCCCGATCGGAAGTCTTCGTTTTTTGGGGTGGTATCACTTGAGAAATTATGCCCCATAGACAGTTTGCGAGGAAAAACCGAACATTAAAAGATTACAACCGCGTATTTCGCGCTCAGACGTTTTGGGACGTATTGTGCATTATAGGAAATTTGACAATTGTGTCTTATTACACGAAGCGTACATCCGATTATTTTTTTTCGATAGTTGATTGCGATTTTCGTTAAGATCAATACCGATACACAAATTGTGAATTTTGTCGAAAATCGCAAGAATGTACGATAATTTTATCCGATCGTTTTGGGCCTGTGGTGACGCCATGTGTATACGTTCACGTTTGAAATATTTTGCAGAAAATAGTTGAAAATGGGCTTGTTGACAATTTTTCCCGTATCTTCTGACGATGTCGATGTTTTTGACCAAAGTTTTACGGATTAAAATATTATTTTTCGCTACTATTTAACATTATTGTTAAAATTGTTAAATTATTTAAATTTTTGAACCTGGATGGGACACACAACCCATCACCCACCCTCTCAGAGACAGAATCGCTAGATCCGTCAGTGAAAAACAAGATGGAATACAATTCCTGGCTCCAGCCAGTCTATCAAACTTAAGCACCGGATCCATGGCATCCTTCACCTCCCGACCGATCTCAAAGTCAAGAGACAGAGCTGGCGAGCTCAGCCCACGCGCAATCGAAATATAGTGGGCAAATCGTACGAAAGTGGGTATCCGCGATTAGGTGCGGGCTCCTTGGTTCAGCATAGTTAAAGGGCAGCGCTGCCAGTGTCTATTCCTAGCAATCATACTTAGATTATCTCCTTCCTCATGCATCGGGTACAGTCGACGTCCATTGTCTGATAAGAACTCTAGGCTACCACTGGTGATCGCTACCAATTCCTTAGATCTTTTCCCGTGGTCCTGAGAGATCCTAGTGAGCCGGGTCTGAAACCTGCTTAAACCCTTGGGCCTTCCATCACTAAATTTCCGAAAACTTGTACTAAATACTGTACTGGGCATCAGATCTTTATTTATCCATATCAAAATGTTCGACGTTTGCTTGACCGAACTATTGCTTTTACGAAGTTTTTAACTATACCGAGTTTGATATGTAGAGGCGGCAGAATAACTTTTTTAGTATCTACCAGAGGGTCTTCAGCGACGTTTCGTATCCCTGGTTCAAACGAGTCGCATTCGGACCAAACTTTGACAATGTAATGTTTGGCCCTAGTGCGGCTATCCCAATAACATAAGAAGCAACAATACTTCGTATATCCTGTCTGCAATCACTTTAAAGACTGAACAGATTGACCAACAATGTGCGTGGTAATTTATTTTAAAAAGAAGCATTTTCGTAATTTCCTAGCACTTTTTTAAATTTTTTAAATCTTCTCGTTTTTTAAATTCTCGTGTTTCTTTTTTCATCTGAAATATAGTATAATCTATACATTGTCAAGGCCGTATTACGGAAAATCTTCCATAATAGATCAATCTTGAAGTAAATATTCTTAAAATAATACAAATAAACTAAGATCTCGTGATACAACGTTATGTGTTATATTTATTATGTAATGCTTCGAAGACGATCTTGACCAACTATTTCCATTAATATTGAAGATGCAACATACATCTCAAAAGATGATAAAACGGTTGCTATACCGAATGCAGATGATTCTAGTTGTTCAGATGATTCAGATTCCTATACTGATTGTAACGATAAATTATTGAGTGTCACTTATGAAAAAGCTTCTAAAAGTTATTATGTAGATTAAGTTGAGTTAGAAAAAAATCATAAATTCCATTGGGTAAATAGTATGGTTTTATTAGAAAGGTTAAACCTTTCCTTTTAAGAATGAAACACATCATTTCAATGGCTGCCACGGTTGGCCTTACAGTACCCCATTCGATCAACCCTTAACGGCTCCTCACAAAAAATAGTCCAACGGGGTCAAATCACAGGTCCGAGGCGGCCAATTGACATCAGAATTTCGGCTGATTATTCAATTTTCGAAAACTTTGCGCAAAAGATCGATTGCTACGTTGGCTGTATGTCAAGTGGACCCGTCCTGTTGAAACAAAATGTCGACCATATTATCCTCTTCAATGTTTGGAAAGAAAAATTCGTTGAGCATGGCATGGTAACGCTCGCTATTGACCGTAATGGCGTCTCCTTGCTCATTTTCGAAGAAAAATGGCGGTCATTTGAATGATGTTATGTATCATTCTTAAATGGAAAGATTCAATCTTTCTAATAAAACCATACTTTTGACAAATATCCATAAGTTTTTTTTTATAGCCGATTCAAATTCCAAATGCTAGATGGCCCACCCTGTACTATTGACTGAATCTGTAACGAGAAATATTCGGAAAAGTGAGCCAGTAGAATTATTTGAAACATTTTTTCTGATCAAATGAAAGAGTATATCATCGATGCATGTAAGAAAAACGGCTTTGACTTGCAATTGGACAATTTGAATACATTTTTTGGAATCATGATGATAAGTTCGTGCAATGAAAGAAAATCTTAGAGAAATTTTAGTCATCTGGACCATTTTTATATTGTGATGTAGTTTCTTCAGCAATGACACGGTAAATTTGAACAAATCACGTTAAAATTGAAATATTCGAAGTCCAAAAATAGTGATAGGATAAGTTTCTTTCAACCAGAGGAAATCGAAGTCTGAACTATTTTGACAAGACGCAACTGCTCTAAAAGCATGAAACTTAGTACTTTTTAGCATGAAAGGATCCCTGCTTGAAATGTATAAATTTTTCGCCAGGATAGCAAGAACGAAACCTGCTACAAAAGCATGACCGGTGTTATTCTCTGTGTATATTATTAAAAGTATTATTATTGCTTCATATTTTTATAAAAATTTGATTCCCAATAAAAAAAGTAAAACATTTAATTTTACCTTCCATTTTCCACATTCAGATTTTCAGAATTCATCATGATTGTATTTCTTTAGACTCGTCATTCAAATTTAAATATTTAGAGATAATTTGAAATGTTAGGGGATTGGAGCATAATTCAGATAAAAAATAAACTGTGAGTTTTAAAGAATAACTATGACCATAAATTAAAATCCCGGACATTAATATTATATTATGTGTCCAGGCGCATAATGAGGGTTATTACGCAACGAGCGACAATGCTCGCAGGAGATCGAACCCAAGGCATAGCCGAGACAAAGCCGAGACGAAGCCGAGGCGCGATCAGTCCTGCAAGCATTTTAAGCGAGTCTCGTAATTACCCGAATTGTGTGCATGGGCACATATTCTATTTTATGTGACTTCGGTGCGTATACGAGTTTTTATGCGTACACTCGAATCTAATCTAGTATTCATCATGATTCTCGTCCATTGCACTTGATATTTCGCGACTTGTTCCGGTCATTTTGATTTTCTCGATCTTGTGTAGTAGTAGCGTATTGTAATAAAGCATGCGCATTTCAAATGTACAAGGCTTTGTCAGTACGGTGCCAACGCTGTACGAAGAAGAAGAAGATTAAGCTCCGCTGTATGGTTATAGGCACATGCGCAGTTCACCTTTTACATTACATGTCTTACATGGAGTAGACATCAACAAATGAAAAAGCACATTCGACAATGCCTTATAATTATTTATGAATCCAATATATTAAACTCAATATGAAGTTCAATTTTTAATAGGTATTAAATAAAAATTTCTTCATAAAATAATTTGAAAATAAATTTTGGATTGCAAAAAATGCTAAAGGAAGGGGAGTCCCAAATTGTTGGTTATAAGCTTCTCTTATGCTCACCTAACAATTCGGATTAAAAATCCTACTTTGCCTGTACTTTATCTTTGCTGAAAAAATTCATAGATTCAGAAAATAAAAATGATTTTGAAGCTCGACTAGTACTTTGAAATACCCTTAGCGAAATTGACATAAAAAAATTGTCTTATCTGAAAAATCTGACGTGCTCTTTGCCAGAACACTGAACCATGTAGAAGTAGGTAACTTTTATTACAGTTTACGAATTATTAACAGGCTGTATAAACACAAGTTTTTCGAACAAGGGTTGGTAAATCGAAAAATTATAAGTGTCTCTAAATAAAAATTAGATTCTCTAATAATTTTTGAGTTTTGGTTTTTCTTTTTATCCATATATTTTCTTTAAAGTTTGTAAGCACAAAGATGTTGTAAGTATTATGTCACCTCGAATTTTTTAGTTTGTTCTTAAAGTACTCTATATATACGAAAACGATATGCCGTTAGTTACAAATGGATATTGGAAATAAAAGGGCAATATTTGGACTGTAGAAGTATAGAGGCACGCATTAGCGCGCTATCATTCTCGAAACTTTAAACGCGTTTTACTCGAAACTGCATTTTCAAAATCAGTGGGCACTCTAGCGTTGCCAATTTCCAATCAATCGACTTAAATCTTTTTTTAATAGAATCATTAGATGTTTTTCTAGTGAAATAGATAGGATTATTTTTTAAAGTTGATTTTTTCATGCAACTTTAAGTAACGAAATTTAGTGCTAAGTACATATTCTTTATTTTAAGTCTATGCCATTTTATTAAAAAAGATTTAAGCCGATTGATTGAAAATTGGCAAAGCTAGGGTGCTCACTGTACGACCATCTATTTTTAAAGCGATCCAGTACATCCCCGGTCAAACCGTCATTTTTGAAAGAATAAATAAATAAATAATAAATCATTTTCTAGTTTAATAGTGTAGTATAATTTCACGATGGTGAAAAAAATTGATCGAAGTGACACAATCACAAATTTCCTTTTTTTCTTTCTTTTCTTTTGTCGCGAACAAGATAAGCACATAATTTTTGTAAAAGCACTCTTGTCACTACGGACAATATTTGAATATTAATACTAAGGGTCAATATAAGTCCTGTTTCATTATAATATTTGAAGATTGAAGAATTTGTTCTACTTTTTATTGGGACTCTTTTTGTGCTCTTCGAAAATGTCTATATCGATTTTTGGGCTTCAACCCTTAACATCAAAATGCACCTTTGTATGGCCATGTAGAGACGACTTTGACTAAAAATCATCTTTTTGTAAACTTTATCGACTAAAAATACTATTTGATTTTTAGGCTCTAGGAAAATAAAACCGTATATTAATTTTTCATAATATACAAAAATATTAATTTAAATTTACCATTTGTATTTTAACGTTCATTGAACGGTGACAAACATTTTTTTTTCAAAACAAAATTAATTTTTATGTCTATATTGAGAGTCTTTAAAACTTATAATTTGTTATTAAATATAACCTACTTTTTAATTTAATAGGGGAAGAAATTAATAATTTAGTTTTCAAAGAAAATATTTTTCACCGTTCAATGAACGTTTAAAACCATAAGTACATTTCTATACTGGCGTCGCAAATGGAATTTTCGATAAATATATGAAATAAAAAAAAATATGCGTGACACAGGCAGAAGCAAAAATTTGCACCACACGGAGAAAAAAATCTATCTATTGTAGTAAGCTGAGCTCTTTCTATTAGAGCACTGAACTTAATGTGCGAAATTGGTATGAACTTCTACCAATATTGGCATCAAATCAAGCATTTTTAGCATGGAATGTCTTCTACCATAAAAAAAATCAATCGCATTCCATTATTTTGCTAGTGTCATATGCTCTCAGAGCAATGTTTCTTGCGAAAATAGCTCGACCTTCGCATTAGTGTTAAGGGATGGAGCCCAAAAATCGATTAAGACATTTTTAAAGAGCCCAAAACTCAGAGAGTATTCCTAGACCATAAAGTTTGCAAAAAGATTATTTTTAGTCAAAGTCGTCTCTACATGGCCATGCAAGCGTGCATTTTAAAATTAAGAGTAGAAGCCCAAAAAATATACTTACAGTTTTGAACGTTCATTGAACGGCGGAAAACATTTTTTTTTGCAAACTAGCTGATTAGTTTATTCCATATTAAATTAAAAAGTAGCGTATATTAAATAACAGATTGTATACTTAAAAGGCTCTGAATATAGATATAATAACTAATTTTGCTTTGAACAAAAATTTGTTTTCATCGTTCAATGAACGTTCAAAACTGTAAATACATGCCCAAAAATGGATAGAGACATTTTCAAAGAGCCCAAAAATCAGAGAGTCTTTTTAGACGATAATTTTTACAGTTAGATGATTTTTAGTCAAAGTCGTCTCTACACGGTCATGCAGGGGTGCGATTTGATGCTAAGGGTTGGAGCCCAAAAATCGATAAAAATATTTTCGAAGAGCCCAAAAAGAGCCAAAAATACAGCGCGTCTCTTCTTGTAAAATTGCCAATTATTTTCCAAGGGTTGATTATTTTATGAAAGGGTCTAGTTTTTTGTCATCGATATTTGATGGTTTGAGGAGCCCAAACAAAGCGCAAAAATTAGGGTATATTTGTATTTTTGTTCAATACTGTTTTGAGATAGAGGAAGTGTTAGCTTTATTAGAGCCAGTGGTACTACTCATTATTTTAAAAAATTAAAAAGTTATAAATTTCGCAGTAGGGTGATTTGAGAACACTAATTGAGCACTAAATTCTGATACACTGAAAAGTTGATTTGATTCCCATCTTCACGTATTGTTGCGTATGGCCATGCTAGCTTAACGTTAAGCCAGTGGTACCACTGATTATTTGAAAAAATTATAAAGTTATAGACTTCGCAGTAGGGTGATTTGAGAACACTAATTGAGCACTAAATTCTGATACATTAAAAAGTGAATTTAGTTAATATCTTCATGTATTTTTGACTATGGTCATGCTAGCTAAACGTTAAGCCAGCGGTACCACTGATTATTTTAAAAATTTATAAAGTTATAGACTTCGCAGTAGGGTGATTTGAGAACACTAAATGAGCACTAAATTCTGATACATTAAAAAGTGAATTTGATTCCCATCTTTACGTATTGTTGAGTATGGCCATGCTAGCTTAACGTTAAGCCAGTGGTACCACTGATTATTTAAAAAAATTATAAAGTTATAGACTTCGCAGTAGGGTGATTTGAGAACACTAATTGAGCACTAAATTCTGATACATTAAAAAGTGAATTTAGTTAATATCTTCATGTATTTTTGACTATGGTCATGCTAGCTAAACGTTAAGCCAGCGGTACCACTGATTATTTTAAAAATTTATAAAGTTATAGACTTCGCAGTAGGGTGATTTGAGAACACTAATTGAGCACTAAATTATAAGGCATTGACAAATGTGGTATTTCACACGCTGTTGTCTACTGCATGTAAGATAGTGATGGCGTATGGGCAGGCCGTTGGTACAACTAATTGAAAAAAATAATAGTGTCCTAAATTTCGCAATAGGGTATTTTGAGAGCACTCATTGAGCACTAAATTCTGATAGATTAAAAAGTGAATTTAGTTAATATCTTCATGTATTTTTTACTATGGTCATGCTAGCTTAACGTTAAGCCAGCGGTACCACTGATTATTTTAAAAAATTATAAAGTTATAAACTTCGCAGTAGGGTGATTTGAGAGCACTAATTGAGCACTAAATTCTGATACATTAAAAAGTGTATTTAGTTAATATCTTCATGTATTTTTGACTATGGTCATGCTAGCTTAACGTTAAGCCAGCGGTTCCACTCATTATTTTGAAAAATTAAAGAGCACTAAATTCGCCAATACGGTACTAAATTAGCACTAAATTAGTACTAAATTATGACATATCAAAAATTTGAATACAACAATGTGGTTCTGCCAGCTTAACGTACCTCAAATTTCATCAAGCGCGAGAAACTGACAACTACCGTTAAGAGACAGATACACGCAATATCAATTTAATTTAATTTAAGAAAATAACCATAAAAAGCTTGAATAAGCTGAATTGAGTCATTAGTGGCAAGTTCATCTGGATTTTCTTCTAGAGGCCGTTTTCGACTTTCATAAGATGCCTCATTTTAATTTGATATTTCGCTTTCTTGTGGGATTTACACTTAGAAAAGATCGAGGAATTAGATGAGATGAGTTGATCAAAACTTGATATAAGTGCTTTACTTGAGATGAGCACACTTCATGATCAAAAGAGCTTGAGCGAGACAGATGAGTTTATCAGATCGTTGTTCAACACTAAAAATTTACATGTCAAAGAGAAGTCAAACTGGAAATTTGTTAATAAAAATTATCCAAAACAAATTATCAATTGCCCGCGGATGATCAAATGATGTGAAAGTAAATTAAATCAATTTTTTAAACTGAGTAATTGATATTAAATAAATAGGCTTGATACTCTGTAAACTTATATATTTTCATTTTTCAAATTTACGAAGAGGAGGTCGATTTTTGACTTAAAGGTTGTTTTTTGGAGATTTATTTTTGGTGCGTTTCAGAGCCGTAAAAAAGCCTTGAAATGTGATGTAATTGATTTCGGACTTTTGCACATTTTAAGTAAGAGGGGGTTGCGTTCTGACTTACGGGTTGTTTTTTGGAGGTTTATTTTTGGTGCATTTGAGAGACGTAAAAGAGCCGTAAAATGTGATGTAATTTATTTCCGACTTTTGCACATTGTAAGTAAGAGGGGGTTGCGTTCTGACTTAGGGGTTGTTTTTTGGAGATTTATTTTTGGTGCGTTTCAGAGCCGTAAAAAAGCCGTAAAATATGGTGTGTTTGTTTTTTTTTTATTTGTATTTTTTCTATGGTGGGGGTGCTGAGTGAACGTGCACTTAGCGCCCACACATAAAAATTGTTTTCTTGAAAAAACTTAAAGAGCCGTAAATTTTTATTGTGCGCCTAAAAATAGCCGTAAAAAAGCCGTAAATTCTGGAATAATAAAAAATTCAAATTTCCACTTAAGGGGTGCTAGCTGCACGGACCTTGTTGCTGCACTAAATCCACATGCGAGCAGCAGGCAAATGGAAAAAAAGTGTGATATTAGCGCTTTTTCTGATGAAGCTAACTTCGCAAATACAAGAAATATGAATAGGCATAATATGCATTATTGTAAAAAAAAATTTAATTCCACAAGTCTAAAATGTTAAAAGATTTACATACTACAAAATGTTTCTGTGATATTGAGTTTCGAACCTGAAATAGTCCTTTTTGTCATAAACTGAAAAACATACTTGCATTTTGGTTCTTTAATCGATTTGTATTTCAATTTATATACTTCGCATTCATAATTTTGACTTATTCAATATCTTTTATAATCGTTATTTATCGTTATATTTCATGCTATTCGACTTTTCGACAAAGTTTAATTCGACAAATCTAAAATGTTAAAAGATTTTCATACTCCAAAATGTTTATGTAATATTGAGTTTCGAACCTTATATAGTCCTTTTTGTCATAAACTGAAAAACATATTTGCATTTTGGTTCTTTAAACGATTTGAGTTTCAATTTATATACTTCGCATTCATACTTTTGACTTATTCAATATCTTTTATAATCGTTATTTATCGTTATAGTTCATGCTATTCCACTTTTCGACAAAGTTTAATTCGACAAATCTAAAATGTTAAAAGATTTTCATACTCCAAAATGTTTGTGTAATATTGAGTTTCGAACCTGAAATAATCCTTTTTGTCATTAACTGAAAAACATTTCCATTTTGGTTCATTGAAAGATTTGAATTTCAATTTATATACTTCGCATTCATACTTCCAACTTATTCAATATCTTTTATAATCGTTATTTATCGTTATATTTCAGGCTATTCGACATTCGACAAAATTTAATTCCACAAATCTAAAATGTTAAAAGATTTACATACTACAAAATGTTTGTGTAATATTGAGTTTCGAACCAGAAATAGTTCTTTTTGTCATAAACTGAAAAACATATTTGCATTTTGGTTCTTTGAACGATTTGAATTTCAATTTATATACTTCGCATTCATACTTTTTACTTATTCAATATCTTTTATAATCGTTATTTAAAGTTATATTTCACGCTATTCGACTTTTCGAAAAAAATTTAATTCCACAAGTCTAAAATGTTAAAAGATTTACATACTACAAAATGTTTCTGTGATATTGAGTTTCGAACCTGAAATAGTCCTTTTTGTCATAAACTGAAAAACATACTTGCATTTTGGTTCTTTGAACGATTTGAATTTGAATTCATATACTTTCTACTTATTTAATATCTTGTATAATCGTTATTTATCGTTATATTTCATGCTATTCGACTTTTCGACAAACTTTAATTCGACAAATCTAAAATGATAAAAGATTTACATAATTCAAAATGATTCAGTAATACTGAGTTTCGAACCTTATATAGTCCTTTTTGTCATAAACTGAAAAACATATTTGCATTTTGGTTCTTTAAACGATTTGAATTTGAATTGATATACTTCGCATTCATACTTTCTACTTATATAATATCTTTTATAATCGTTATTTATTGTTATATTTCATGCTATTCGACTTTTCGACCAAATTTAATTCGACAAATCTGAAATGTTAAAAGATTTTCATACTCCAAAATGTTTGTGTAATATTGAGTTTCGAACCTGAAATAGTCCTTTTTGACATTAACTGAAAAACATATTTTTACATATTTGCATTTTGGTTGTAACACACCGTCACAAAAGAAAGAGGAAAGAGAATAATAATTTCAACTTGGTTTGTGGTCAGCCCTGGTTGTGATTACCCGCGAACACACAATTAGTGAGTCACGGGGAAAACAGCCCATCTTCGCCTAGTCGACGGTGTTAAGCAGTGTCGGAGCCCTTAGGGCACTTCACTGACACAACGCCTTTCCTTTCTGCCCAAAAAAATTTATTAAAATATGAAATCTAAACCGCACGAAAGCGAAATGTTCCAGTACACTTGATAAATAATGCCCCATATGCTTTTATTTCCTGAGTTGTTTATTCATGACAGAGACTGGACTAGACGAGGTCGGAAAACTAGTGTAGTGTAACAGAGCCGGGGAACTTTTGATTCGTCTGGAGTAGGGGTACTGAGCGAATACAAAGAGAACGCATGAAAATACTAGAAATCGTATGCGGCAAGTATACTGCTCTCGAGAAGAAAAATATGAGAGCGCATTATTTTTAATACAATGTAGCAATATTGGCTTCTGTGGTTAACAATATTTGTAAAGTTTCGATTTTGAAAGGCTGTTTTTATTTGGTATGAAGTGTTGAAAAACGTGAGGTGTATATAGCACTGATTCTGGTTTTTTAAGTGCGATTATAGACACGCTTCTCTTTTGCGAAAAAAAAAGTATTCTTAACTTTCTGTACCAACCAAGGCCATGTAAGGTGTTGCTTCACTTACAAATGATGAAAATTGAACAAAAAGTATTCAATTCTACTAAAATAACTTTATGGAGTCGTAGAAAAGATCTGTAATACTTTCATCATTTGCAATCTCGAGTTCCGTAGATACGTAGAGAAAAATACTTCGAGAAACTTTACTTAACTTTTGAGCAAAGTTGGGACATACGGACAACTTAAAAATAATTTTATATTAATGTAATAATTTCTTAATGTACATTTTTGAAGTTTACCAAAGTGTGATGCATTATTCAATATTTAGTACGTTACGAATTGTTACAATAATATTAAATAATCTCTAACTTGTCTATGTGTCCCAACTGCTTGAAAGTGGAGTAAAGTTTCTCGAACTATTTTTCTCCATGTATTAGTAAGAAATATCCCTTTCTCGTTCGGGATTTATTGATCAAAACCCATATACTGTAAAGTTCGATTTTTTTTGTATTTTGTTAGAGATATTATCTTAAACTTTAGACACAGTTTTTTCTGAAAGTCAATTCAACATGCACATTGTTTACCTTGTAAACTAGAATATCTGTATCTGAAAAGATTTTATAAAGGATAACCGTCTTGTCATGTTATCAGTCTCGATAATCAAAATGTGCTTCTTTGATAACATTTCGATGGTCCCGAGCGACTTTGACTTAACTCGCAAACAAGTCAACAAACTGTCCTAACTGAAAATCTCCGTTTCATTTTGATTTAACTGAAATAATTTTGGGTAAGTAACGAAAGAAAATTCAATTTTCACGAATTTTTGTTTTAAATGTAAATGACGGATTGGCAATCGATTTTTAACATTTGATTTTTAACTCTTCACTTCTGTGTATTAAAGTCATTTTTGTTTTTTCACAATCTGTGATGTATCGCTTTTCTATAATTATATTAAAGTAAGGAAAATTTATAACAGTAATATTTTTAAAATTGCTTGCAAACTTGGTACAGCTTGTTCTCCAATACTGTTAAATAAGAGCTACAACAAAATGTCACATCTGATTTCAGTTATGTCGAAATAGAACTGACATTTTCACTTGAGTTAAAATGGAACAGAGATTTTCAGTTAGGTTAGTTTGTTCTCTTGTTTGCGAGTTAAGTCAAAGTCGCTCGGGATCATCGATTTGTGTTATACTATAGTGTAGATTTACGAAGTTTGTCGTGTCTAAACTTCATTTAAACATTATAATATGCCTCTTCCACCGCTACCATCTTAATGAAAAGCTGCAGCGGTGGCATTGTAAGGACGACTTCCCATGCCGCAGAGGGCGTGGTTCTCATCCCAATCAATACAGATTCGTTTTAAATCTGTATTAAACACTTGTCATGAAAAGGCTATAGCCGGGTAAGAATTTGTGGGAGCCCCCACTTAGATCTGAATGGGGTTTTCATCATAAGGTGGCTTTGATGAAAGATCAAAGTTTTCAAAAAATTAGGTCTAAACAATATTTTTTATAGGGGTTACGGGGGTAAAAGGAGACACGAAAATTTTTTTTTCTTCAAAAAACTGCTAAACCGATTCCATTCTTTCAAATATATGTTGCTAGGGCAACTAAGACAGTTTCAGAAAAAAATTGAGAATGAGATTCATAAAATAGGAGACAACAAAATGGTATAAAAGGTATAGCCGGGTAAGCATACAAAATCTGCCCCTGCACGTATCAACTCGAAATTTGTCATATTTTCGCATCCATGTGAAGTAAAATTTCTCTCTAGAAATTCATTTTTTGTTGAGTTATGGAGGGGGAAAGAAAAATTTTAAAAGTAGTTTTTCTTGAAAACGGCTTGACCGATTTTGTTGAACAAAATATATGTTGTGGACACTAATGAGACTATTGCAAAAATAAATAAAAATTAAATTTTGAAAACATTTGTAGCTAAACTAATTTTTTTAATTTTTTTGTTTTGAGGTTTTGTTTTAGAGTGACTATATCCATATTTTACGTGAACATTCCTCATAATATCCTTCATAACATACATTTTTTAAAAATTTTTTGAAAGTGTGGAACAATGTGAAAAAAAATAAAAATCGCTCATGAAACACTGCGCACCGTTATGGTGCACTGCTCCCGGTAGCATACTTTGGCACACAACTCTATTGTATTTTTTCATGGTTAGAAACATTATTGAAAATAAAGATAGCATTGTAATTGATGTGACTGATGTAATAAAATACATCATAAGTAATATTCCCTTCATAAACGTCTGCAAATAATATTAGGTGCGAAACTAAGTTCCTGCTGTTTGTCAATAGAAGGTTCTAGCAGTAAATACTGGTCGATTTTGACATATCCAAAACATCATGAACCAAACTTAGACATATGGTAAACAAACCGTTTTGACACATTAGTGATTTTGTTTTGGCGTCATGTAATTTTGGTTGTGTGAAAATGTCTGATTTTGTGCCAAATAATCGTCATTTGCGGGAAGTGTTGATTTTCTTCACTCATTCTATGTTGACGACCGTCCGCGTGAAGGAAGGCCAAAAACCTTCGAAGACGCTGATGTTATTTATTATGAGCTATTGAAACCGAACGAAACCATCACTGGGGAACGGTATCGAACGTAATTGATGCGTTTGAGCCGAGCACTGCGTGGAAAACGGCCACAATACGAGCAGAGGCACAAAAAGTGATTCTACAGCATGACAACGCTCGGCCTCACGTTGCCAAACCCGTTAAAATCTATCTGGAAACGCTCAAATGGGAAGACCTACCCCACCCGCAGTATTCCCCAGATATTGCGCCATCCGATTATTACTTGTTCCGGTCGATGGCACATGGTCTGGCTGATAAGCAGTTCCGCTCATATGAAGACATCGAAAAATGGTTTGATTCGTGACTAGCCTCAAAAGATTAACACTTTTACCGTAATGGTATTCGAGCTCTACCAGAAAGATGGACAAAAGTTGTAGCTAATGATGGGCAATACTTGGAATGATTCATTTGTAACCATTTTTTCCCAATAAAGTTGCATTTTCATCATAAAAACAGCGGGAACTTAATTGCGCACCTAATAGTTTCCAGAGTTCACCACGAGGAGGTTACAGTACGATTTTAAAGTCCTTTCTCCAGGGTGCTTTATTATAGTGAGTCCCCTCGCTGCTCACAAATTGGAATGCTTTATTATCGTGCTTACTTATAATTTTGAAACCATTTGGATCCTAAATTATGGTTTTCGTGATATCCATATCATTTTGGTTTGCAGTATACGGCCCAAGCATGTCCACTACGTATCCATCAGTCATACAAATAGTGAAGGGCTTACAAAGAGGAACTTCCTTCTGTCGAGAGAAAGATTTTCTTTGATACTCATTATTTATACTTTTCTGATGACGCGCATACGTACCATCATAAATCAGAAGCAAATTATCCTGAACATCAAACAATGTTTTTGCAATTTCTGTTCTGTGGTTTTGAATAAGATTATCCCTGATGACAAAATTTAAGCCAAAACGAAGTGGCAGGACGTCTTTTTCAAAAGATTGAATTATACTTTTAGAATATTCCGAAATTGACTGTTCATTATCTATGTTTAATATAGAAGCTAATAGTTTATTGGAATCTCCCGCGCGTAGTTTAAAAAGAAATACAATAAGAGCTTGGATTACTGAACGAGATTGACTATTACGTAATGAAGTCATTAAGTCTTTTATTTCAAGAAGAGACTTGCAATGTTGGAATACACTTTTAAATGACCAAGATCTTCCACATATATTCGGTTTTTTAGAATATGAATTGTACAACAGCGATTTCCAGGTGGTATCTACAGCTATTCTTCTTTTAAGGCAGCGAGAAAAGGCATTTGCTTAATCTTTATCACTTACTTATTTTTCCCTACCTACGCTTTTTTAAAATTTAGTATCACAACCAACGTACATAAGTTTTTTTTGTAATCTAGACATGTTTGGATAATAGGATCGCAATAAATATTCGAATCGCAAATGTTATATAAGAGACACTTGCAATAATTAAAAGATCGCAATAAGTAGTAAGATCATTAAAGTTATCTTAGCAAACAAATAAAATAGCGGACAGGCGAGAATAATGACCAGGATCAAATGAAGCTCGCAGTGTGGATGGCCGCATATATGAGGATCAAAAATAGGAAACAATTGAAAATCACATAATGAGGTGGCACATGAACGAAAATTACGAAGAAGAACAAATGAAGATCGCCGAGTGGAATGACGCATGAATGAGTAACACTGACGAGAAACAAACGAAGAGCGCAAGATTATAAATAAAATTATATTATAAAAAACTCAGGTGTACTGACCTACTGACTATGATATATTTTTAAAAACACCCTAATTATAATGAAGCATCCCGATTTGTGAGAGGTGAGGGGCCTCGCGATAATAAAGCACCCTTGAGAAAGGAGTTTAAAATCGTGCTGCAACCTCCTCGTGGTAGACTCTGGTAACTATTATTTGGATAGGCTAACTGCAGACATTTGTAAAGAAAATATTACTTATGATGCATTTAATATGAGTTACATCAATTACAATGCTATCTTCCTTTTCAGCAACGTTTCTAACCATGAAAAATGCAATAGACATGTGTTCCAAAATATGCGATCGGGAGCAGTGCACTGTAATGGTGCGCAGTGTTGCATGCGCGATTTCTATTTTTGTTACACATTGTTCCACCCCTTCAGAAAATTCAACAAAAATATATATTATGAAGGATATTCCAAGGAATTTTCACGAAGAATATGGATGTGGTCACTCTAGAACATAACCTAAAAAACAATTTTCAAAAATCCAAAAATTTTTTTTAGCAACAATTGTTTCTAAAATTTATTTTTTAGTTATTTTTGGAATAGCCTCATTAGTGTCTACAACGTAAGGTAATGGAACCAATACTCGATCAGCATCCATGTAGGTTACGAAAAACGACCTTTCAAAGTGTATAGCATTAGAGTGATAAATTAAACTTTTGTGTATATATTGTAGAAAAAGGTTTTGTTTATCGAATTCCAGACGCAGACAATTTTTTTGTGTCGTTTTGTAAATGAATTAGGCGTTTTTAAAACATTATTTTTGGGTACCAATACTCGATCACCGAAAACCCCGCGAAACCAGTAGTCGATCAGCAAGGGACCAATAGTCGATCATGTCATTTGTGATCAGCTGTTTTACGGAGAGTAAAGTTTTTCTTTTCTGACCTTCACCATCAGCAAATGATTATTTTATTAATGTAGTATGTACTGTAACTCATAGTTAAATTTAAAATATAGGTCACTGTGAAAGTATATATGCACATCAAAACAATCATATAACCTCAAAAACATACATACAAAAATTAAAGCATTTATGTGAAAATTTTTGAAAAATATCACTTCTTTTATAGTTTTCACTAATCGAGCACCATAAAATTTCGACCCGAAATTGAAAAACTCAATTTTAAGAATTAAAAAAACGAACACAGCATCGCGCTAGGCTGATCGACTTTTGGTTCCCCTTCCCTTTTTGTATACCAAAAGACGATCAGCGTTTTTTACATATTTAATTAAATTTTTTATTATAATTACCTGTCTGTAATAATAGAAAAAGCCTTCATAGGCCTGGTAATGCCTTCTCTCACGCGATTTTTCCAACTTTTCCCTGATTATCGTCCAACTTAGCACGGACACATGAGAGTTGGCGGCACCACTGATCGACGGCGCAGGCGACTGTAACGCACGAAATTCAACGAGCGCGTAGGGGAAATATTTTTCTCATGCACTATGTTATATTTTTGAATAATAATTGGGCAGTATAATATTGTTAAGTATTTTTTTTAAATGTTACAATTTTTTTGCAGTCTTTTGCTTTTTTGAATTCGTAATAAACATGAATTCATACCGAAGTGATCGAGTATTGGTTACTGATCGAGTATTGGTTCCATTACCTTATATTTTATTCATCAACATCGGTCAATCAGTTTTCAAGTAAAACCACTTTTTAAATTTTACTTTAATTTTACTTCACATGGATGGAAACCTATTACAAAAATTTCAACTTCATACGTGCGGGAGCAGATTTTGTATGCTTACCCGGCTATGCCCTTTTGAAAAAAAATGTTTCCATGTTTTTTTGCGAGTAACATTACGATTTTTGTCTGTAAAATACCTGTTTTCTGATAAGCAACAGTAATTTTTTCATAGCGATCAGAACATTAGGTCATAGTTAAAAAAATAGAAACATTTTCGCCCCTAAAAATTACAATATTCTATAAGAAATTCGTATAATGATTTAACATTTGTATCTGCTGACATTCGCCAAATTTTTATGTCTAATGCCCAAGATGCGCCACATGGAGGTCGTCAGTCAGATTAGCATCTGTTACGTACACTTTTTACAGTATTTACGCTATACGCACTATACTTAATATTTACACTATAAACACTTTCCACGCTATGCACACGATACATAATATTTACCCTATATACACTCTACGCTATGGATACTATGTGGAATATTTACACTATACTCGTATATACTTATCACAATGTAGAATACCACGACCAATGACACTGTTTGTAATATAATCATTAAAATAGCATCGAACCTTTTGATTGATTTATTTATTTTTTTATATTTTTTTTTCCTGAGGAGAAAAGAGAATGCATTTACGCACGCTGTATAAGACTCGGCCGAAGCAATACCCACTAAACTCAAAACTCCCCTGTTTCCTCACCAGACTATAACCCCGGAACCGCGTTAGCATTACTTCAGGTTCATTGTCTATGGGCGTAATTCGCAGTACCTTGGCACTCTATTTTGCTAGCCTTCATGGCTCTCTTGTGCAGCCACTCCGGGCTTCCTCTGCGGGTCCGCTCCACAAAAAGCTGCACACCTCAAGGTCCCCGGGAGATAATCAAGATAATCAACCCGGGGTTTGTCTTGTCTTTCGGTGCAAAGGTAACACTGAGGATTGCCTTTGCAGGCAGCCGCAGTGTGCCCCTCAACGCCGCAACTTTAGCAACACCTGCTACGGTCTGGCTCCCTGCAGTCAGCCGCCAAATGGCCGAAGCCAAGGCAGCAGTGACATCTTTTAACCTCCTCCCTGCGGAACCCGCAGGGGACCCACCCGATCTTAATGTGGGTCTCTTAGAGTAACATCAGGGCCCGCGCTTCCTCCATTCTGATAAAGGCCTTCCTTGTGCCTCTAAAGGGCTTCCTCGTCAGAAACACCTTTACTCCCGAAGACGGCTTCTCCCGTAGATAGCTCCAGACTGCTTTCTCCACGTTGGGATCAATCTCCATTATCTCCACCTCGACCGTGGGGAGGAAGTGGTGGACCAATCCGGACTCTCCTACTACGCCGTGGAAAGCAGAGTCGAGTCATCCTCTATTTTCCTCTGCGCATTTCACCTCGGCCAGGAGGTCTTTTGTCCTGGTCTCTCGCATGCCTCCTATCTTAACCCCTAGCTCCTCGGGGTTTACGTGTCACTTCAGTCTCTTCAGAATTACCGCGTAGCTAACCCTCTCCGCGGGTTATATGATGACCGCTTCAGAGTGGGTCCTTTTCGGTCGCGCCGGTTTCCGTGGTGCCGTCTTCGGTTTCTTCATCCAGGACGACGTTCTTGGGGGATCTCACCTCCTTAATTTTTTGTACTATCTTGTGCTTAAAATGGTACTCGAAATGCTGGATGTAACAATCGTTTCTCTTCATGCTCTTCTTTAGGAGCTGCAGCTCCCACAGTGCCTCGATGATGCCATCCCTGATGGGGAGGAACATGTTTTTTTTCGTCAGACAAAAGTTCTCCATTTTCTTCAAGGTGTCCATCACCTTTTTGCAGACTGCACCAGTCTGCATTATACTCGCTTATACCAATATAAACAGTCCATTTCATACTTTTTAATAATTTCAAATGGAAATGGCACATTTGATGTTCAATGCATAAAAGAACATTCTGACGTTGTGAAGAGTATATATACTTTTAATAAAGGGTTTTCAAATAGGGACATAACAATTTCGTATCTTTATATCAACGCACCCTTAAACTTTTTTACTGAACTGTCAATGTCAAAACGGTAGTTAAAGTCAACATTTTCATCATGGTAAAGTTCACGAACCAGCAACGTTTGGAAATTATTGAAAGTTACTACCAAAATTGGCTCTGGCAAAGCTTGATGAAAATGAACAATTTCATCGAAAAATCATTTTCAGCGATAATGCTCATTTCTGGCTCAATGGCTTTGTTAATAATCAAAATATGCGTTATTGGTCAGCAACAAACCCAAATGTACTTCTTGAGACACCGTTGCATCCGCAAAAAGTGACTTTTTGGTGCGGTTTTCATGCCGGAGGTGTGATTGGGCCGTATTTTTTTGTGGATGAAAACGACCGTCATGTTACCGTCAATGGAGAACGCTATCGTGCTATGTTGGAAGATTATTTGTGGCCAGAATTGGATGAACTTGACATCAACGATATGTGGTTTCAACAAGACGGTGCCACTAGCCACACAGCACGCGTCACAATCGATTTATTGAAAGGCAAATTCGGTGAACGTGTTATCTCGAGAAATGGTCCGGTCGAATGGCCGCCTCGTTCATGCGATCTAACGCCATTGGATTTCTTTTTATGGGGCCATATCAAGTCACTGGTCTATGCCAACAAGCCAGCAACTTTAGACGACCTCAAAGACAACATCCAACGCGAAATTGCCAACGTTCCGGTCGAAATGTGTGCCAGAGTAGTGGAAAATTGGGTCCAAAGAATCGACCGCTGTAAACGGGCTCGTGGTGGTCATATGACCGACATCGAATTTCATTCATAAAATGTAATGCTTGCACTACACCCAGAATAAATTTGAACTCAATATCTCAAATATTTCTATGTTTTATTCATAGATAAAGTTGTTATGTCTCTATTGGAAAACCCTTTATTATATATAGTGTGCATAGCGTAAAAAATGTATGTAGTGTAAATATTGTGGATCGTGTACATAGCATAAAAATTCTATATAGCCTAAATATTGTGTATAGTGTGTATAGAGTAAATGGTGTAAATAGTATACATAAGAACTGTTAATCTGACTGACGACCACCACGTGGTGTATCATGAGCAAACATAAAAGTTTGGCGAATGTCAGCAGTAAGAAATGTAAACTCATTATACGAATTGTTATTAGTCTATACACGGTTTCGATTTTACTAAAATAGTTCTGACTTTATTAAACAATAGCGTCAAAAATAAGTTCGCCCCTTATTCTTTTAGAATATAATACTTTTTAGGGGCCGAAATTTGTCTCCCAATCTATTCGGCAGTCATAGGTTCTCCTGTATTTTAATTTTGTTTTTAAGCACCAGATTGAATTAGTATTAATTTTTCCTTGTATATGAGAAAATGTGATTAATTATAAAATGAATGAAAATTTCATTTATGAAATTAGTTGATCCAACTTGTATAATTTTAATTATTGCTGTGACTTTATTTTTTAGCAACCAGGCCATTGTACAGCGCAGCTTCCCTAGCAATCGATAGGTATTCAGAGGCAAGAAGACGCATAGCAAATCAATTCCAGTCTGTATCACAGACTTTCCGTGCAAAGATGCAAGAATTCACAGACCAAGATAACAAAAGTATAATATTTACTGAGGACTTGAAAGCAATGTTGCACATTGTGGACAGTAATAAGGAAGACATTGAACTAATGATGAAGATGATTAAAAAATTCCATGCCCAAAACAACGAACTGAGGTTTGGAAATTACATCTTTGGACCCGTCGTAATGAGGGCACTTTATTACTTGGACTTGCCAGATGTTGCTCTTGAAGCATTCAAAGATCGTGCGCTACAAGGATTCTTCGATCAGCACACGAGTTATAAAGTTCTTTTAACTCTTTTATTCAATCATCAACGATATTCCGAAATGAGAAACATCTATGACATTATGAAACAGAAATTTACAAGTGTTACATATCCATATGACTGTATTATTTTAGTCTTGGCTTCGTGTTACAAAGAGGTATTTTTGATAAATTTTTAAAATTGCCATTGGAATTCTTTTGCATGCTAGTTTTAACGAAATTTTATAGAATCTTTTGCAAAGTAACTTACAAAACTTCCTGAATATTACTGCAACATATCACGTCAAGCACTTCCACTTAATTTTTATTCCAAGAATGATAATGAGAAATTAGAAATCTTTAAAGAATTTGACCATATTCTAAATATATAAAATTTATTTCAAATAGCTCAAAATTAAGATTTTTTTTCAAACATGGACAAATTGAAATGTTTAAAAATGATAATAGTAATTATTAATTATTAGGTGTATATAAAAACTAGATCAGAAATAGTAAATTGTGTAACAAAGGCGGAAAATAGACGATTGCGACGAATGTCTAGTTTTTATTACATTGGTTGAATCACACAAGACGAAATCGTCTTCCTCTCGTATTTAACACGATATGTCATTGGTCAGAAATTGTTTTTTTTCTGCTTAACAGACGTGGAAACTTGCTATTTTTATGTGCGTTGGAGTTGCCAGCATGAATTAGCTTTGATGAATGATTAATGTTTCCAAAAGATTAGGCCTGATAACTATTTTTTACGAAAGTTATGGGGGTGGAAAGGAAAAACGGAAACAATTTTTCTTGATCTCCTAGCCGAAAGTACGGACTCCCAGCCGCACTTCACTCCAGAAAGAACGACTTTTGTGGCCTTTTTTTGTTTTTTTCAGCTCAGTAGTGTCGTTCAATTCATCGCTTAATTCGTTTGTTTAATTTAATTTAATGTGACTTCATGCAATTGCACGAAAGAGTAACTCTTAAAAAGAAATACAAAAAATTTATGTACACGGTTTATTTTATATTTTTTTCTTCTATTTTTTTTTTGGTGAGGAGGAAAAATGGCGAAATCTTTTATAGACGTTGTACAGGACTCTCCTAGGACGGGTCTAGGCATACCTGTTAAAACCAAAAAACCCCCTCTCACGAACCAATACACCGCCCGTGGAACCGCCTTCCGGCTTTAAACTTCGCGGGCAGCTGGTTCCAGCTTTAAGTCGCGTACGACTCTTCCGTCGTCCGTTCGCCCGGGACTTCTATCCGCGGGCACACGCCCGTTAGGCAGGCCGGCTGGCCGCGCCAACCAGGGGAGGAATAAGAAGATTCCTCCCCCGGTCCACGCAAACAGCCAAGTCCGCCTAAGACACAAGGCCGCGGGTGTAGACCCCGATGCAATTTCTACTGGCCCCCATTGTTGCCGCGCTCTGCACGCCTATCGAGCTCCTTCGTCTTCATCACCAGGGTGACGAATGACTTGATAAGCATCCATATCTGTTCAGACTGGAGCATGAGAGAGACCATCGTGTCAGGAGTGAGTTGTGCGCCCACTGCGCGACCGACAGCCTCCCTTTCCGCGCCCCATCTGGCACAGACAAAGAGTGTATGCTCTGCATTTTCCACAAGGGAAACGCAGTAGCGACACGACTCATCGTCTCTTTTCTTGAACCGCTTCAGGTACCCATTAAAGCAACCATGGCCCGAAAGCGCTTGCGCCAGGTAAAAGCCGACTTGACCGTGCTTTCTATCCAGCCAGGTGGCGAGCTCCGGGATCAGACGGTGTGTCCGTCTCCCGGTTTGGTCACCATGCCATCTCGTCTGCCATTTCTCGACGAGTCTGCGCCTTCCATCCTTGCGGATGGCCTCCTCGGCGCGAGCGATTTCCTGCAGGTTTGTTAAGCAGGTGAGCTCCTTACGGAGCTGAAAGGTCTCTTTCCTTTCCTCCGCCAATAAATCTATTGGTGGGACGCTCGCCAGGACCAGCACAGCACTTGTCGACACTGTTCGGTATGCTGAGATAATTCTCATCACCACACCTCTCTGTGCCGAGAACAGCTTCTTCAGAATAGCATGGTTGTCAAGGGCACTCGTCCAGATCGGAGCTGCATAAAGCAGCTTCGAATTTACCACGCTCGCCACCAGCCTTCTCTTAGCTTCCCTGGGCCCAGCAATGTTAGGCATGAGCCGAGTCAGGGCGGCTCCACATTGAATGGCTTTGGCAGTCCTGATCTGCAGGTGTTCGCCGAAGCTAAGCCTTCGATCCAACTGCACACCCAGGTACTTAATGCTCTTTTTCCACTTGATTTCATGTTCCCCGAGAACGATCCTCGGGTATTTGAAGGATCTCCTGTCTGTGACCAGCAAAGTCTCGGTCTTTTCAGGGGCCATTTTCAGGCATCTGCTATCCAACCAACGCTTTGCCCGCCACAGACTATCATTGATCCTCAGCTCCAGGATTTTGACGTCGTCAGCGGCGCACACGACAAGTGCGTCATCCGCGAAGCCGATGATGCTCGTCCCAGCAGGCAGGTCCATGCGCTGGAAATCGTCGTACATGACGTTCCAAACGAGTGGACCTACCCGCGACCCTTGAGGGGCGCCTCATGTCATCTTTTCCTTGAGAGACCATTTGTCGCCCTCGTATATCACCCACCTGTCGCTCAGATAGTCATCTATCATTCACAACAGGTAGTCTGGAACCTTTTTGCGCACCATCGCCTCGATGCAGATGTTCCATCTCGTGGTATTGAACGCATTGCGTATGTCAATGCTGATCAACGCGCAGAATCCCTTACGCTTGCCAGTGCCTCTTCTTGTTTTAGTGGCGATGTCCACCACTGCCTGGATGGCGTCAACTGTGGACCTGCCTTTCCGAAAGCCGAACTGGTTTTCCGAGAGACCATTTTCGCGGACCACGTGACCCTGTAGTCTTTGTAGGATCATTTCCTCCAGGAGTATCCCCATTGTATCCAATAAACATATTGGTTTATACGATGAGGCATCCCCTAGACGTTTGTTTCCCTTCCTCAGCAGGACCAACCTCTGCTTCTTCCAGTCTGCGAAGAACCTCCCCTCCCGAAGACAGGAGTTAAAGACTTCTAGGAGGATCTCCGGGTATACTCCGATCACCTCTTTGAGGATCTCGTTCGGCAACCCGTCGATCCCCGGCGCTGTATTTGCCTTGATCCTTCAACCCGCTCTCTTTAGTTCTGCGAGAGTGAAGAGTTCTTCTCTCCGGACCACGCAGGAGCTTCGGTCCTGTCTTTGGAACGGCTCTACATGCGGAAACAAGCTTCGCACGATGTACTTAACTCGATCGGCATTATCGAGGCCCGGGGTCTTTCTTCTAGTCACCAATCTCTTAGTGACTATTTTGAAGGCGAGACCCCATGGGTTCTTCTCAACTTCCCCGATCAAGTCGTTCCAGCACTGAAGTCGGCTTTTCTTTATGCCTTGCCTCAGAGCTGATTTTGCTTTTTTCCATGCCTCACGCAGCAGAGGATCACCCTTTGAGCGGGTGAAACTCCGCTGCGCTGTAAGGCACTTTCGACGCAGGACGGATAACTGGTCGTTCCACAAGTACATCGAGTCCCCGGTGCGCCTGTGCCCGCGGCGAGGCATGGAGTGGTCACATGCTGCGACCACTTTCCGCCTCGCAGCCCGCACAGTGTCCTCCAACGACCCAGCAGACCTTGCCCAACCAAGCTCATTTATGAGCCTGGTTTCTTCAAGATGTTCGCGAAGCTTGTCTTTGCTGAGTCGTTTTGTGTTCCAAGAAGGGCTCCTTACCTTGCCGCCCCTTCCCGTATTCACTGGGTGACTCCGTTCCTGGATGCTAAAGTCAATGCACTGATGGTCACTCAATGTTATATTACATTGAGGACGCACCAGTCGCCTATCCTTGAGGCAAGACGGCGCGCGGCAATTGTGAGGTCGATAATCGACCCCCCCCCCGCTCCTCGTCTGAACGTAAAATCCCTGCCCCGATTCAATACAATCAGGTCATTCCTGGCGACCATCTCACCGACCAAGATTCCCCTCTTGTCCAGACGGGCTTCTCCCCACTCAGGCGACTTACTATTAAAGTCGCCCGCAATAAGGGACCGCCCACTAGCCTCTTTGAGGCTTTCCTCAAGGAGGAGGATCTGGGTCTCAAAGGTCTCGAAAGGATCGTTGGGGGAGAAGTAGCAGCTGTACACACGTACCCCCGCCACCTCCACCCAAACGAACCCCGCGTCGGTCTCCAGGAAATCCGCGTTGCTCAAATCAGGGCTGCAGACAAGGATCCCAGCCCTCCTTGATGCATCCTGGTACCAAGCAGAGTTTTCGGACCATTTGTGTTGCTCACTAATGAGCAATGCATCGGCCCCCCTCTTCCTGGCAGTCTGCATCAGAAGGTTCTCGGCTTCCTTCCCTCTCCCGAGGTTGAGCTGTAGGAATATCACTTTCCACCTCTCAACCTCCGGAGCTCCGCCCTGAATATTGGTCAAGAACCGCTCCCCGAAGCATGGGCGACATCTTTTTCGCCCCTATCAGTGCAGGTCAGGCACCGCGGGAGAGCCTTATGTTACGCGCCCCTACACCTCCATCCTCCAACCCATCCTACCCTTAGCCTACCGAGCCCGAGCAAGCTCCGGGCGTCCGACTCGGTTAAGCGGACCACCGCAGTCTGCACACCGCCAAAGCGTTTGTACAGCCTGCACTGGTCTCCGAGGTCAGGCTTGCCTAGCGCGATGCCTTCTCCCCGACCGTCTGGTCGAGCGCCTTTTCGAAGGTCGAGACGTCACCCCCCTTTTTGAGGACCAGAAGGATCTCCTCCCTCCTGGTTCTCCGAATGGAGAGGACCTCCGCTCCTGCATTTTGGGGGTTTACCTTCGCCTTCATAGCTCTCAGGATATCGGCGTAGGACTCTCCATCCTTTGCCGACACCCTTATAGCGTCAACCTCTTTCTTCTTCTCTTTTTTTTCTTCTTTTTCTTCTCCACCAGCTGCCATTCCCCATCCTTTTTTGGGGTCTGGCCCCTGGTGGCCGCAGCGTAGGATGGCGATATGCCGCCCTTCCCTTTCTTGGGAAACCGATCTTCGGGAGGAGAAGGAGCAACCCTCTTCTCCCCCTTTGTCTGCTTTTTTGGGGTATCTCCCAGAGACGCAGAGCGCAGTCTCCGGAAGATACCCATATTTTTTGGGTGGGGTGGGATTGCAGCTTCTTCTGGATTTCCACCCCGCTTTCTAGAAGGCATTTATGGCTGTTGAGCATTGCGCTCAACACCTCTGATGCCTCGTTAACACTGTCCTTTACATGGCCAGGGTTATGTCTCAGCATACCCTGCTGGATGACACTGAGAGCCCTGTCCAACTTCTCCATTTTCGCACTTTGCTCCTTCAGGAGCTGAAGGACGTCTTTCCATCCCTCAGCGCCTGGAGAAGTGTGTGAGGGCGTATCTGACGCCTTCACCTCTTCACCTCCTTTATTTTGTAAAAAGTTCATATTAGTACTGTCGTTTCTTAAGACGGTTCGCCCATCATGGGAGCCCTACCGCAGTAGCGCTACTATCCCCGCCTGTATAGATCCCTAGTTATGTGCGCCGAAACCGAGAGGCGGCTTATCGGATGGTCAATCCTATCGGCACATTAAATGAAGCTAGAAAAAGGTTACGGGTTAGGCCCGCGCCATAGTGATGCTAAAGGTTTAACGTCACCCCTATTGACCGAGCGGTGTCGGGTCCGCCCCGACACCTAACCCGGACTTCAAGCTAGACGGTGTGTGATTTATCCTACGCAGCGTCGGATATAAGGAAATACAGACCAGGTAATCCTTCATTCCTGTGCCCGGGCGTCCATGATTTCAACCCCGAAATTGGCTCCAGACAGTAGGAACGTGAGCGGTTTTCCCAATTTAACATGTGGTTTCACGGGAGCTTTGCCCTTCGCGGCCGAACACCGGAGGGACTTACATTTACCCATATTACTTCCATAGCGGTAAGGTACTGACATCGCGTCCTACCCTGGTCGGGAGGCTACTTCTTCTCTCTTGGCTAGTCTACCGGGAATATCCACCAGGCGCCGGCCGCAGCCCATTCACTCAGCAGTGCATTCATTTTGGTATGTGTGGGTGTCGGTATCGTGCATGTAGTTGTGATGTGACCGCGAGAGGGTTACGAGGGAAGTTTAGCGTCACCGTCGCATGCGCATTTGGGGCGATACCCCGATTAAGGGGCCGCCGCATTCTTAACGTGTCCACTCATGCGGCATCAAAGAACCTGTTCAAGGTTCCCCCATGATTTTGCTCCACACCGCGTCCTCACGCGCCTGAAGGTTGCGAAGAAACCATTCCAACGCTCGCGCCCGGCAGGCCCACCGCTAGGGAAAAGCCCGTCTATAGGGCCCCCTTGACGGCCAACCTGACGGCGACAGCCCAGCCGCTGGTAGAGTCCTTTCGGCTACTACCGCTGGTGGGCTGCAGGACACGTCTGCTCCGTGCATGGCCACACACACTCCTCTGGGCGAGACACTGCCCCCCCTCAAAACGCTCTCTCGGGTGTTGGGCGTGTTGTCTTCAGTGTCGCTGTAAATGTGTTGTGTCATGTTGCTGTCTGTGTGCCCCCTCCTCCTTTTTCATCCGGGCTTGTGACCGGCAATAGCGGAGTTATGTAGTTGGTTACTTTATTTTAAGTTAATAATTATATTAATAAAAGTAATAATAATGATTTTAATAAGATTAGTATTGCTGGATGTGTGATGTTAAAGTTGCTGTTGATCAATATTTATATTGTTACCGAAGAATACATTTTCTCTGGTATTTGTTAATTTTTAAAAAAAATTTGTTTTTCAATTTTTTTTTTGTGCAGTTATTGTACAAAGCTTGTTTCCACACGTAGAGCGTTCCAAAGACAGGACCGAAGTTCCTGCGTGGTCCAGCGCGAAGAACTCTTCACTCTCGAAGAACTAACGAGAGCGGGTGGAAGGCTTGAGGAAAATACAGCGCCAGGTATCGACCCTATCAGCTCATGGCTTCTTCCTCGCTCCACTGCCATAGGTTGGTTGAATGAGGAAGACACAATGAGCTCGAAGCATCTATGGTGGGAGCCGTTTACGTCCACGTTCTGCGAACACTGCCCGGAGATCCTCCTAGAAGTCTTCAACTCCTGTCTTCGGGAGGGGAGGTTCTTCGTCGACAGGAAGAAGCAGAGATTGGTCCTGCTGAGGGCGGGAAACAAACCTCCAGGGGTTGCCTCATCGTTTAGGCCAATATTTATATTGGATACGATGAGGAAGCTTCTGGAGGAGTTGATTTTGCAAAGGCTTCAGGCTCTCTTGGTCGGGGAAAACGGTCTCTCGGAAAACCAGTTCGGATTCAGAAAAGGCAGGTCCACTGTGGACGCGATCCAATCTGTGGATAACATCGCCACAAATGCAAGAAAAGGATCTGGTAAGCGTAAGGGATTCTGCGAGTGGATCAGCATTGACATACGCAATGCGTTCAATACCGCGAGGTGGAATATCTGCATCGAGCCGATGATGCGGAAAAACGTTCCAGGCTACCTGTAGCGAATAATAGATGACTACTTGAGCGACAAGTGGGTGATATATGAGGGCGACAAATTGTCTCTCAAAGAAGAGAAGACATGTGGCGCACCTCAAGGGTCGCGGGTGGGTCCACTCGTTTGGAACCTCATATACGACGACTTCCTGCGCATAGACCTACCTGCTGGACAGAGCATCGTCGGCTTCGCGGAGGACGGACTTCCCGTGTGCGCCGCTGACGACGTCGGAATCCTAGAGCTGAGGATCAATGAAAGTATGTGGCGAGCGAAGCGCTGGTTAGATAGCAGAGTCCTGAAAATGGCCCCTGAGAAAACGGAGGCTTTGCTCGTTACGGACAGGAGGTCTCTCCAATACTCGACGATCGTTCTCGGAGAGCATGAGGTCGAGTGGAAACCAAGCATTAAGTACTTGGGGGTGCAGCTGGATCATAGGCTTAGCTTTGGCGAACACCTAAAGATCGCAGCTGCCAAAGCCATCCAATGTGGAGCAAACTTGGCTCGGCTTGTGTCAAACATTGATGGACCCAGGCAAGCGAAACGGAGACTGGTGTCGAGCGTGGTCCATTCGAAGCTGCTCTATGCAGCTCCAGTCTGGGCTAATGCCCTGCAAAACCATGCTATCCAGTGGAGGCTGTTCTCGGCGCAGAGATCTGTCGCGCTGAGAATAGGTTCAGCATATAGAACTGTCTCGACGAGTGCTGTGTTGGTCCTGGCGAGCGTTCCGCCAATAGTTTCATTGGCGGAGGAAAGGCAGGAGACCTTTCAGGTCCGCAAGTGGCTTACCTGTACCGACTTGCAGGAAATCGCTCGCACAAAGGAGGCCATCTGCAAGAATGGAAGGCGCAGACTCGTCGAGAAATGGCATGATGAGCAGACCAGGAGATAGACCTACCGCCTGATCCTGGAGCTCGACACCTGGCTGAACAGAGAGCGGCTTTTATTTGGCGCAAGCGCGCTTAGGACATGGCTGTTTTAACGCGTACCTGAGGCGCTTTAAGAAGAGAGACGAGGAGATGTGTTGCCACTGCGATTTCCCTGTGGATAACGCAGAGCACGCACTCTTCGTCTGCGCAAAATGGGGCGCGGCAAGGAAGGCCCTCGGTTAGGCAGTGGGTGCTGAGCTCACTCCTGATACGATGGTACCTCTGATGCTCCAGTCTAAACGGATTTGGATGCTCATCGAGTCATTCGTCACACTTGTGATGAGGACGAGGGAACTCGATGGGCGTCGGGAACGTAACATCGGGGAGGGCCAGTAGAAATCGCATCGGGGCCTGCACCTGCGGTCCTGCGTCTCGGGCGGACTTGGCTATTCGGTTTGCCAAACGGGCGTGTGGACGCGGAAGAAAGTCCAGGGCGAACGAAGGACGGAAGAGTCGTACGTGACTTTAAGCTGGAACCAACTGCCCGCGAAGTTTAAAGCCGAAAGGCGGTCCCGCGGGCGGTATATTGGTTCGATAGAGGGGGTTTTTGATTGTAACAGGTTTGCCTAGACTCATCCTAGGAGAGTCCTGTATAACGTCTATAAAAAATTTTGACATTTTTCCTTCTGTTAAAAACTTTTGTAAATAAATGACGTCATTTTGAGTTTCATGCAACAATTTAAAGTGCTTAATTGAATCAGGTGCTTGGAGTTTTAACAGAGCTATACGCTGATGACAATTCAAACATTTCAAATTCAATTTGTTTCACTTCCTCAATTTATTTTTTTCAAATGTATCTCGTGCTAGGCGTCTAGACAGAGCTGTGCTCTGGGGTGGTTTTGACTCTTTGAAACCCGTTTTGAGGACATAAGAAAAAACACGTGTCACTTAGTTTTTCAAGTACTGCAACATATGTGAGAACAAAGAAATTCCATTACTTTCCTGTGACTTGCGCGAACTGGTCACATTCACGAGGCGGTCGGAACTGGTGGGAGAAGTGGTGGCAGGGGTTTTCAAAAGACCTCAGTTTCATGGCAAAAAATCTACTAAACGCCTAACGTTTGGGCTTAATTGTAAAAAAAAGTACACATAGCAGAATTTTGCGGATTTTTCTATTGAATATAGCAACGCTTAAAATGGTGAAAACACTAATAGTATCTAAAACGATTTTTGCATCCTAAGTCCCTTTTCTTCGTAGCACGTCACATGTGTATTCTTTACTATGTTATAATGTTATAATATTCTTTTATGCATTTGCCGTGAGGTGTACCATTTTCATTTAATATTTCTGATAAGTACGAAATGCACTGTTTATACTGGTATAAGCAAGTAAACAAGATCTTTAAATCCTTTTCGGGCATTGTAGGAAAGTCCATAGTGTATTTGAAAATGGTACATTTAATGTTCGCCATATTGATAAAATAGTTTAGCGCTGTTTTATTAACTATATTACCAACGATTTTGGTCGTTGCGGTATGGCAAGATATATAAAAATAAGAATAATGGGATAAAATTCAGGTCAATTTTAACCAATTGAAAACGTTACTCGGAACTTTTAATGTGTTTTTTAAATTGGCAGGCAGCATAGGTCAAACGATTTTCTTCCAATCGACTTGAAATTTCTCACACTTCTTCGTTATTAGATCATCTAGAGAAATACGTTCAGGTTTTTATATCGTAAAAATTTCCCTATCTATGGTCAGATTTTGTACACTCTTTTAGTAAAAAATATGAACTTCAACTTCAAACCTACAGGAATTTAACAATATTGAATATTTTTTTGATCTAATACGTATTTCTTCAGATTTACTTTTTATTAACATGTACAATTTTTTTTAATTTTCACACTAAGAATCACTGCAGTTGTGTTGCCAGCCGCGGAGCACCTCAAGTTCAGAGGCTCTTAGCCGTCATGGTATATTTCCGTCATTTAAATAAAAGACAATTCTGAAAGAAAAATTTTTTCACTTTAAAATATGTATAACAAAACCCTTTTATCACATTTTATGAAAATTCTGTTTTTTCGCTAAGAAAAATCTGATACAGTGGTGCTGCACCTTAAACTGAATTTTAAAAAAAATTAGGTAGAAAAGCTTGACGTGAGTTTTAATAGACTTTAAGGGTTTATATTTGATCTGAATATCATCTGATTAATTTTTGTTTACATGTATTCAAAATTAATATTAATAAAAGTTGCGTTTTTGAAGCTTACATGGTGCAATGGTAAATTATTACTTGTTTATCGTTAAATATTGAATCCAAATTTTGTTTTTTAGAATACACCTGAAAGCTTTCAATTTGCATTGGAACTCTGGAAAAATCTCCAAGAAAAGGGAATGGAACCTAATCGCAAGGCAATTTGTTTAATTGCTACCTTAGCTCTTAAACAAGGAAAACCTGACTTTGCTCTAGAACTGATTTCAACTTGTTCGAAACGCCGTCACATTGACGTCAGGTGTATTAAAATAGAAACTTACATCGAACTAAATAGGCTGGACGACATCACACAATTGATAAAAAATATACTTCATTCAGAAAAGTTTGATAATGAATCCACCAAACCCATATATTTCTTCAAAGACACCGTGAGTTTATCGCCTTAGTATGCTCTGATTTCCACATTTTGCTTTTCTTGACTTAGGTAAAGATTTTATGGTCACACGATTTTGGTCATACGAAAAATGCTTTAAGGTTTTTAATTTTTTATTCTGATAACATTTGACAAAATTTTTAATTCATGCCACTTTTCAGTTGTGTTGAGGGCAACTTGTTTTTTTCGTGCAATAATAAGGAATGGGAGCTTATGTTTCTTGTACTAGCAATAACAATTATTCTGGTCGAAAATTTCAATACCTTTTACAAAATTATTTTTAACCATTTTGCGTAGAGATTTTACATTCATGCATTTTAGATGCTTGTATCATACTCGGTTTCAAATGATCACATGAAACCATATTTGATTCTGGGGTCACAATTCTACGAAACAACATTGTAAATAAATTATTTTTACGTCGCAAGTCAACGCGATAGTTGGTTGGTAACTTACAGGAACACGGGAGGCTTTATATATGATTGTGTCAGGGTGGTACATTACATAACATCTTTGACAGGAGAGGGATTCGACAAGACCCCTCAGTAGTTAGGTTGCAGACTTACTGTACCTCTCCCGAATGCCCGAAATCACCCCCCAGTACCAAAATCTACCCTTTCTCCGAAGTCTAGGATTTCTTGGATGGGGAGAGCGCTTAATTCCCCGGCATCAATAAAAGCTTGTTAAGTAGGATATGACCGGTCAGCAACTGTGTAACTATGTAGCCTGGTTTTAGGTCTTCTTTGCTGGAGAACGCTAGCAATCCTATTTCGTGTTCCTCCCCTGCAGTTATTGCTGCCTGGCTGTCTACGCGTATTCTGAACCCGTGAATTATTAGGGAATTCCAAATACGTATTTTATGTTTCTTATGTTAACTTCTAGATTGTGGAAAAAAGGATATGATTTGAACGTATAAGGGTGTGCTAATAAATACAGTGTACTTAACCTAATGTTTATAAACAATAAAAACTTATATAATAAAAAAGTGTTAATAATAACTGCACAGCCACACAAAAAAAGAAAAGGCGTCTTTTTATCTTTTGTAAAATATTTTCGGAATTTATCTCTATTGCAATAAAATGAGACTTTCGGTTCGGCTTCAAGAGGTTTTTTTTTTTTGAGGAATGAAGCAGCAAATTTCGCACCATCTTTCGTTAATCCTAGATCTCTAATGAAATCATTTAGTTTCGGATGCGATACTAATACTATTTTCTTCAAGTTCTTTGTCGACTTCCATTACAACATTATCTTTTTTAACTGTAGTATCAGTCTGCAGGAATTACAGATGATGCAAGGAACCCATCTTGTTTCTTGGTGTAGTAGTTCATGACTGAAACAATTTTCATAGAGCCTTTCTACAACCCTTTTCCCACAAAGTCCGAAATTTGGTGCCGACTTCAAAAAGGTATACTTGCTTTCTTTTGAATGTATTTTTTTAAGTCGGGTTATTCCTTTCAATTTTTTTTTTGTTTTACATTACGTTTAATGGTCTTGAGGTTAGGAATGTACAGTAACCTAGTTGGATTCACCAAATAGTATGAATGATCTTTGCTACCCAAAGAACCTATAAGTATGAGGCGGGGTATCAGTTTCAACGAACGAAAAAGGTGGATTTGAGGTATTCTTTCAGGTTATGTTTGACGGCTTGAAGTTTACAAATAGATGGTGCATACGTTAAGTCAGATGCATAGCGGACTTTGAACTCAGTGACGCCAACAACATCGGAATCTTATGTTTATATAATTTTCAAACGCAGGTTCCTCTTTCCAACTAAAAAATTAGGTATTTTGGGAGATTGGAGGTACTCTTCGAGGTTAATTCGACGGTTTTGAGGTTATAACTGAATTGATACCTGATTAGCTCGTGAAATAATCTGATTAGACGGATTCAGATTCAGCGCGTCAAAATACATAGGAATATATATGTCTCATCCCCAAATCAAGATACTTTTCTTTTTTTTTGTGTGGCTGTGCTATCATTGTCCACATTTTGACACTAATAAACTGATATAAAACCATCAATGTGTCGGAACAATTGTTATAAAAACGAGTAAATGATACACAAAATTATAATCTATTAGAAACTATTTAAAACTTGGTATTTAGGAGTGTGGGAAGGGGGTTCACAATTTAGTTATTATAATTTATTGATCTCTTGTGTAATTTGGTTAACCGAATTGTATTATCGAATTGATTTCTCTGTTTAATAGCAATGAGCTAATTAATTAAAACCAACCAAATTTAATAGAACGATCAAGTATAAACCACTCTCGCGCTACACGTGGTACAAAAAGTATAGTTTCGGTTTGGTAATAGTTTATCCTTTTTCTACTGATACAAATTTCATTCTTTTTAGGTTTCGTGAAATATAAAAATGGCTAATATTTAGATGGTAAATAATTATAGGACCGAAAAAAGTTTGAAAGCGTGCATCTTGCATGTATATTTCACTTTATTTTAGCCGTTTGTATTAATTAAATTGAAATTGGGACTTGAAGTGACATCTATTAGGTTTAATTGCAAACACTTTCGTGAATCGACAATCTTAGATGGTAAATTACCTAAAAGTTTCTAAATTATGTTTGTCACATCCCAATTTCTTATTCCTTCACCACTAGATGTTTAAAGGATGATAGTTATTGGTATTTAGGTTTTAATTTCATTCTTTCGTTGTTAATAATAATAGTCTCGACTCAACTATGGCTATTTTAGAGATTGATAAACAACACAAAAATAAATAATTTCCGATCTTTTTAAAATTATTTATTGAAAGAATGATTAATTTATGCTAAGCATCGCTTTTAGTTTTATTAAACATAATCACTGCTAATAATTTAACTCCGTTAATCAAATTACACAAAAAAACAACGAACTATAATACAGGTTCGAATCATATCCCTTTTCCCACTATCTGGAAGTTAACATAAGAAATATTTAGCCTATAATATTCACTATAAAAACACAATTGTAAATGAAAGTGGAAAAATCCATCTGGTTTCTTCGACGATCAGTACGAACATGTTCTTTCCATTTTTAATGTCCTATTGAGTCTTTAGATGACTCGAAGTTAAGACAAAGGCTGTAGAATGGGATAGGTTTGAAAGCTTCAAAAATTAGTCTTTCTATCACAAATTTTGTAAAAATACAAACACTTTCTTTAGACTAGTCTCTTAAAGTCACATTTTCCTTTCTTCAATCAGTACGCTTTTTAACACAAGACGAATGATTTCGACAAACGCCAGCCCATCTCTGTTTTGAATTGAAATTATTTCGTGCAAAATTCAATTATCGTTTTCCGCTTACGTATGTGTAACTCTCCGATTAGAAAAATATGAAATATTGATTTAACAAAAAACTTTGAACCTTTCTGAGTAAAACCTTAATTTAATTAATTTGCGGTAATTTTGGTGGCGAATGTTCTTGATATATTATTACTATTTTATGTGTGCTGTATTATTGATCTTCGAAGTGTCTGTCTTAGTAACCTGTGTTGTCGTACAGAAATCATGGTTTTAAATGTGTTATAAGTGTAAATTGCTTTCTTTCACTAACGATGAAACAGTATTTTCAGTGTTGAAATTTACAGCTTAAATATTACCAGTGTATTGTTTTTATTTTCACAACTGTTTTTCAGAATTGTAGTATGTTTTAATTCTTATACTGTGTTTTCAAAACGTAGCCGTGCTCAAATAATTTAGCAAAGTCCTTCAGCGATTTTCTGTAGCAATCGTATTGCGCCTTAGTTTCTTTCTACAATTGAGCAGTTTTCATATATTTTAGAAATCTTTTCAATTAAAAAAAATTATAATAAATTGTAATAATGTTCAATCCTCAGTTCCTTGAGTGATAGTGTCGTATTTGTTTCAAAAGGAGACGGCAAGGCTGTGGGGTATTCAAATCGAAATAAGGTTTTGTGTTTAATCAGTACTCAGTAAGAGTACTTATTTTCTAAAGCCGCAGCGCGCACTATTTAGTCATTATGGCGAAAAAAATTCCAAAGTTTAAAAAATATATATATTATTATAGAGCAGTAATTGCAGAATTAAACGTAAGAATAGGATATCTTCCATTGCGTGAAGGGTGCCCTATAGACGGGTCTCTCCCAGGATGAAAGCAGGGGACGCCATAGATGCATCTATCCCCATGCACGGAGAAGGATGTATCCCCCAGGCAGCGGCGCTGAGAATGAGTGAACTGAATGAATATCAGCGCCGCATGACTGTGATATGTGTCCTTCGAATGCGAGAGAAGACTCTATACACGGGCTCTCTATTGATTAAGCCAAAGAGCGAATTGGTGTATGGGACGTCCTGGGGGACACTGCAAAGCCTCCGCAGTCTGTGACCAAGAACAGTCCAAACGAGCGTTTCTGTATGGCATCCCACTGGGAGTGCTTCGTCGCTGACTGATGTCTTCCCCGACCCACGAGGAGGTGAGGCTGATGTGAGCCTAGCTCTGCCGAGGTGGTGTGCCATGCAGGATGAGAAGCCAGCCCCTTCGGAACCTTGATCAGGTAGTGCGTATTGAACACAGGTGTTGGAGCCTGCGATGCTTCGAGCGAGTCCGGTCTGTCCGTGTATTCCGGGACCGGCTAAACAGAGGTCGGGCCTCAGGGAACTAGGGTTGGACTTCTGTCCGAGGGTACACCCGTTCCCAACTATTCCGACCCGCTTCTCTACACTCGATGCGCTGCTAAAATTATCTATAGATTCGAAACAAAAAGTTTTGTAGAATAAGGAGCTGATGGCTTCTTCTGGAGCTGAGGGATGAAAGGACGTCCTTCAGCTCCTGAAGGAGCAAAATAAAAAAATAGAGAGACTGGCGAGGGCTCTCAGCATCGTACAACAGGGTATGCTGCAAACACTCCTCGCCACATTACAGACAGTGTGAATGAGGCCACTGAGGTGTTGGGGGAATGCTCAACACCCATAAGTGCCTCCTTGAAATCGGGTTGGAAATCCAAGAGTCTTGAATCCCATCCGGCCACGAAAAAGATAGGGATCTTGCGGAGACCACGTTCGGCGTCTCTGGGAGACATCCCAAAAAACGAGGCTAAGGGTGAAAAGAGGGCAGCCCCCTCCCCCCCTCAGGAACAAACTCCTGAGAGGGGGAAAGGCGGTCCGTCACCCTCGTATGCTCAGGTGGCCAAGACCCAGGCCCCGACTGAAGAAGGGGACTGGCAACTGGTTATGAAGAAGGGCAGGAAAGAAAAAGAGAAAAAGGAGAAAAAGGAGAAGGACCTTGTGCAAACAGCACAGGGAAATGTCGCCAAACCGAGGTTGAAGGGCTCCACGCCCGCCAGGTCGGGTGACGCCATCAAGGTGTCGGCGAAGGATGGCCAGTCATACGCCGACATCTTGTGGGAAATGAAGGCGAAGCTCGACCCCCAGAGGGCAGGACTCGAGGTGCTGTCTATCCGGAGGATCTGGAAGGAGGAAGTCCTGGTCCTCAAGGGGAGGGGGGCATTTCAGACTTCCACAAAGAGTTCGACCAGGTGGTCGGTGAGAGGGCAGGAATTTCGGCCCTGATCTTGACGAGGTCCCTCAAAATTAGGGACCTTGACGAGACCGTTGAGAAAGAAGAGATCGTGTCTGTCTTGTGCTTGGCACTGGGCAGACCGGCACATGACGGTTCCTGTAGGTTCTTCACCCGCTTTGGTGGCGCGAAGACCGCAGTGATCCGGCTAGCTGAGCAGGACGCCGCGCGTCTGCTTCTCTTAGGTAAGGTCAGGAGTGGGTGGGTTGCGTGCCGCATCCGCGAGCATGCGGAAGGCGCCCGATGCTTCACGTGCCTTGGTTACGGCCATGGGTCCCGGGGCTGTGGCTACCCCGACATCTCTGTTGGAGATGCGGCACCACGGGACACTTAGCCAGGAGCTGTAAGGCGCCGCCAAGCTGCCTGACGTGCTTCGACAGGGGCGGCTGCCAGGGAGAGGGGGGCGGATGTCCTGCTCATTAGTGAGCAACACAAATTGTCCGAAAACTCTGCCTGGTATTAGGATGCATCAAGGAGTGCCGGCATCCTTGTTTGTAGCCCTGATATGAGCGTCGGGGATTTTGTGGAGTCCGACGCGGAGTTCGTTTGGGTGGAGGTGACGGGTGTGCGCGTGTACAGCTGCTACTTCTCCCCCAACGATCCTTTCGAGGTCTTCGAGACCCAGATCCTCCTTCTTGAGGAAATCCTCAGTGAGACTGTTGGGCGGTGCCTTATAGGGCGTGACTTTAATAGTAAGTCGCCCGAGTGGGGCGAGGCCCGCCTAAATAAAAGGGGATTCTTGGTTGGCAAGATGGACGCTAGGAATGACCTTATCGTCTTAAATTAGGGCAAGGATTTTACGTTCAGACGAGGAGCGGGGGGGCGTCAATCATTGCCCTCACGATTGCCGCGCCTCACTTTGCCTCGCCTCAAGGATAGGCGACTGGTCGGTTCTTGAGGAGACAACTTTGAGTGACCACCGGTACATCGAATTCAACTTGAAACAACGTCGCCAAGCAATGGATAAGGGTAGGGTTTGCAAAGGAAGGAGCTCCTCCTGGAACATAAGACGAGTTAGCAGGGAAAGATTTCGAGAACACCTCGAAGAAACCGGGCTCATTGACGAGCTTGGTTCGGCCTGCCCTGCTGGATCGTTAGAAGCCACTGTGCGCTCCGCGAGGCAGAAGGTAGTTGCAGCTTGCGACTGCTCGATGCATCGCCGCAAGCGCAGGCAAGCCAGGGGTTCGATGTACTGGTGGGACGACCAGTTTACTGCCCTACGTCGTGAATGCCTCGCAGCGCGGCGGAAATTCGCCGGGATGCTCTGCTGCACGAGGCATGAAAAGGGGCAAAAGCAGCTTTGAGGCGAGGCATATAGAAAAGCCGACTTCAATGCTGGAAAGACTTGATCGGTGAGGTTGAGAAGGACCCATGGGGTCTCTTCTTCAAAATAGTCACCAAGAGATTGGTGACTAGAAGAAAGACCCTGTGGCCTGAATAATCCCGATCGAGTCAAGTACATTGTGCGGAGCTTGTTTCCACACGTAGATTATTATATATACTATTCACTATCGAAGAACTAAAGAGAGTGGGTGCAAGGCTTAAGGCAAAGACAGGGCCGGGGATCGACGAAGTGCCAAACGAGATCTTCAAAGAGGTGGTCGGGGCGTAACCGGAGATCCTTCTGGAAGCCTTCAACTCCTGTCTTCGGGAGCGGAGGTTCTTCGCCGACTGGAATCAGCAGAGGTTGGTCCTGCTGAGGAAGGGCAACAAACCTCTAGGAGATACCTCGTCGTATAGAACAATATGTCTGTTGCATACGCAATGCGTTCAATACCGCGAGATGGAACATCTGCATCGAGGCGATGGTGCGCAAAAAGGTTCCAGACTACCTGTTGCGAATGATAGATGACTATCTGAGCGACAGGTGGGTTATATACGAGGGCGACAAATGGTCTCCCAAAGAAAAGATGACATGTGGCGCCCCTCAAGGGTCGCGGGTGGGTCCACTGGTTTGGAACGTCATGTATCACGGTTTGATGCGCATGGACCTACCTGCTAGAACGAGCATCATCGGCTTCACGGATGACGCACTTGTCGTGTGCGCTGCTGACGACGTCAGAATCCTGGAGCTGAGGATCAATTAAAGTCTGTGGCGGGCAAAGCGTTGGTTGGATAGCAGAGGCCTGAGAATGGCCGCTGAGAAAACCGAGGCTTTGCTCGTCAAGAACAGGGGATCCTTTCAGTACCCGAGGATCGTTCTCGGAGAGCATGAGGTCGAGTGGAAAACAAGTATTAATTACTTGCAGTTGGATCGTAGGCTTGGCTTTGGCGAACACGTAAATATCGCAACTGCCAAATCCATCCGATGTGGAGCAAACTTTGCTCGGCTTATGTCCAACATTGGTGGACCCAGAGGAGCGAAAAGGAGACTGGTGGCGAGCGTGGTGCATTCGAAGTTTCTTTATGCAGGTCCAGTCTGGGCTAATGCCCTGCAGAATCATGCTATTCAGAGAAAACTATTCTCAGCGCAGAAATCTGTCGCGCTGAGAATAGTTTCAGCATATAGAACTGTCTCGACGATTGATGTGTTGGTCCTGGCGTGCGTTCCGCCAATAGATTTATTGGCGGAGAAATGGCAGGAGACCTTTCAGCTCCGCAAGGAGCTTACCTGTACCGACTTGCAGGAAATCGCTCGCGCGAAGGAGGCCATCGGCAAGGACAGAAGGCACAGACTCGTCGAGAAATGGCAGATGAGATGTCATGGTGAGCAGACTGTGGAGATAAAACTACCGCCTGATCCCGGAAGTCGCCACCTGACTGAACAGAGAGTACGGGGAAGTCAGCTTTTATTTGCCGCAAGCACTCTCAGGCCATGACTGTTATTATAAGATAGACTTTACTGATATGTACATAGAGACCTTTTTGAAATTAGTTTATTAAAAAAAAATAAATAAAAATTTGTTTCAATGTTCCGTGTCATGTTAATGTATAGGTATTAAATAAAATTCTTAAAATGATATGCCTTAATTCTACCAATTTCCATGTGTTTACAGAAGAATATTTATTTAGAATTCTTGTTTTCTAATTTATCCTTATTGAAACTATTTCTTGGTATTTTACGTTACCTGAGATACTTGATATCTCTTATAACCTTGGTTTCAAATTAAGAACACTTTTTTTGTTGAAAGTTCAATATACATATATATATATATATATTTCGTTATTTTGAGTCATGAAGTATTATATTTTTTCAATTTAGGAATTCAATTGTTGAATGATAAAAGTAATAAATGATTTTCAAATAATTCTTAGCCACAGAAAAAATAATTTTTTTTTATAATACACAGAAAAAATGTATAAAACGGTACAGAATTTTAGTACTGCAAGATTGGACAGGCATGACTCAAGTATAAAATCTTATGTAGTCTTTGTTCTTTCATAAATAATACTAAAATTCAAAAAATCTTTTAGATATTCATTTTAGGTAAGTGTTTATCAAAATATCTAAAAAAATAAAGCTAATATCTTAAATTATACAGGGTGTGCCATCTTTTATGTTGATATGTAAACATTGAATAACTTTTAAAAAAAAACCAATTTCTATACATAAGGTATTTTTATTCAATTTGGTCTTTTGGAATTTATTTGCACTAGTTTTTGAATACAACATCAATCAAGTGGCCGCCTTTATTCGCCAAAGCAGAATATTGTTTTTTTGCTGCGTTTTCCACTACGTTTTCAAGCATCTCGGGCAGTATAGCGATGATTTCGGCACGAATGTTTGCCTTGAGCTTCTCAGTTGTCTGAGGCTTGCTGGCGTACACTTTGCTTTTCAAATAACCCCACAAAAAGAAATCCGGAGGGGTCAAATCTGGAGATCTGAGTGGCCACTCAATGTCGCCTCTTTTTGACATCAGACGTTCAGGGAATTTTCGTTGCAGAAACTGAATGTTTTGATTTGCAGTGTGGCATGGCGCACCATCTTGTTGAAACCAGTAACCGTCAAGACCTTTTTCACGCATTTGCGGGCAGACATAATAATCCAACATCCACTGATATCGATATCCATCGATTATTTCGTTTTCTCTGACCGCTTCAACCAGTTCATTGGAACGTCTTGGTCGTTGATGAACGACATGTACAACGTCACTATTTCAGCGCTTTGTTTCGGTGTGAAGCGATTCATGGTTAAAATTGTACTGCATTGACGTTTCAAAAACATGTCTAATCAAGTCAATCGGTTGAGAAATGTCAAATTTATTCAATGTTTAATACGGACATAATAGATGGCGCACCCTGTATATTTTGTCATTTTGAATGTGTCGTTTGCTTCGCGCCTCTTTTACACGGAGTCGAGAGAAGCATAATTCTCGATCTTGGCTCAACAGCGGACAGCGTGAAATCGAAGTGAGATGCTTGGTTGTGTGAGGATCCACACGGGTCAGAGGTGAGGGCCGAATACGTCCACATTCTGCAAACACCGATGGGGTCTTATACTTAGCTCTCGTTCCCAGTGCTGGGAAGTGGATCATGTCAATCAACGGTAAGTCTCGTCGGATCGCTCTCGGTCCTTCCTTACCAGTCTGTTTCCTGGCCATATTTTTATTTTGTCAATGCATAGAATAGAAATTTTGTCAAATTAGAGTAACTTTTCAGAAATGAAAATTAATAATAAAAGAGAAATTATCACAGGATACTTATACACTAATAGAAATTATATTATAATATTTACAAAGTTGCCAAAAGTCGTTTGACCAATATGCCTACTGGCTTATATCAGCGGATCAGATAAAAACGGAAAACTGAGTTTAATGACAGTAAATTACAAATAAATAAAATGATTTGAAAATATATTATTCCCTGAGATTTTCTTAAACTTGCTTGATATCTATTCATTATCTCAGCGGAAAAAATCTCGCAGTCCTCTGTTATCCAGAAACTGTGCAAGCAGTGCAAGAACGCTTTTTTTGACCTTATGGTACTTTTAGCGGCTAAATTGACTTGAAAAGGGGGTTTTACCCATGAAAACTTTTATAAAGCATCACATACACTAACTTTTCTCAAAGTTCTTGTTCTTTCGGGGTCCTTTGTGTATTAAAAGAAATTACGGTGTTTACCGAAAGTAACATTCTGTAAATCGTTCATAGAATACTATTAACAAATTTTACTCCTTACAGGTAGAAAAATTAGAAGAAGAGTTAAAAAAAGCAGGACCGGAAAATCAAAATGAACTTGTCAGGATCATAGAAGAATTGAGGCATCAAAATTTAATTCAAGATAAGGTAATTTTTCCGGTCTTTTAGGTTTTTAAGGTTATCATGAAAATCCAAGCTTCATTTCAAGCTCTGTTGGAAGTCCCTAGCACGTGAGATTTGTTTGCTACATTGTTTCATAGACGTTTCTTGACTTTATGAATTTGTTTTCCCCAAAATTATAATGTAATGAAATATTTCGTTTCAGAATTAGTAATCCACCGTGAAAACAATTATTGAAATGACCTATTGACATACTTTTTTCTCTCTCCTAGCCCTTCTCTGAAACTCCTTTTCTTCCCCAACACTGAAATCTGTCTAGTTGTGCGAAGCATCACGTGAGCGATCACTTCAGGTGCGAATAAAATCGAAATGGCCGATCCAATATTTTTTCTACAACCCCAACTATATTTTACAATCTATTATGAGTTTAATCAGTCGAAACTTCAGATTAACCATTGAGAAATGCAATTGATTCTTTATCATAATAATTTTTCATTTACAATATACAAAATGATAATCTAAATAGTGTAGATACCTTTAAAAAATGATCTCGGCTCAAATTGGGGCCCAGGTATAGAAAATGATATTATCAATAAATAACTTTTTCTATCTTGAAAACTTCCGTATTCAACATTTTTATACATTCTCATAACGGATGAGAAGGTATTAGTTATATGTGAAAAATGACTTTCGAAATTATCATCAAATGTTCATGTTTTGGGACCCCCTGAGTCAGAAAAAACGGTTTTTACAAAAGTGTCTGTCTGACTGTCTGTCTGTAGCAGTAGGTTGTATAATCGATAACTCTCGATCGAATTATCAGATTGAATTGAGCTTGGGCTCACTTTACCGGAGCCGAAAAAGTAAGGACAAGTTTGTTAGTCGCATCCAACCAAAATTGAGAATACTAGACCATTTTTTGTGTTTTTGAAAAAATCAAAAATTCCAATACTGGTTCTTGATAGTGCTCATAAATCTCTACTAATTATCTCAGTAACATTTTTCGATTAAACCAAGATTAGAAATGTTAAAACTTGAAAAAGGTCAATATGAAAATTCCATTTTCCAGTTAAATTGTACGAGATATGAAAAAAAGTCATCATACAAAATTATATTCTATATAAAGATTTACAAATTTGAATTGCAACAGTTTTCCATAAGATGTATATTTTTCTTTTTAATTTAAAAAAATACTAATTAAAATCCAAAATTCAATTTTTTTAAACAATAATATGTGAAATACGAAAAAAACGTAAATAAGAAATAAACTTGAATGTATGCGAAGAGCATAAGACCGAGCGCGAGGCGCAACAATCAAATCGCACGCCCTAGGCGCGCTCGAACTTTCGAGCGAAGCGAGCTGCGCGCGATGAGAATGTTTAAAAAAATATAATTTTTCTTATCGTCTATTTTCTGAAAGTATATATTTTTAAGAAACCCTTACTAAGATGTGTTGTATAGAGCTGGAATCGCAAATTGGCCGTAAGTTTAAATTTATATGAGATTTTTTTATGAGAAACTTTAAACGCATTTTCTTTGAAACGATTTTTTTATTGGACGTAAGGAATAAAAATGATAATAATGAGTCGATCTTCCTTCAAATTTAATGCAATGTTTTACATATGGGACATGATTTCTCAAGTGATTTCACCCCAAAAAACGAAGTCGTCCGATCGGGTTTAAAGTTTGGCTGATTGGAGTCCTATTTGATGGTACTTCAAACAGAAAAACATTTTCGTTTTGACAAATATTTGCTGAAATGGGGGGGGGGGGGGGGGGGCAATTTTCAGACTTTTGATGGGAAGCCTCTTCTTCAAACGAATATAACTCATTACTTTTTGCATGAAGCAACATTTTACTTCATATGTTTTCTTCAGTCTTCTTCATGATCTTTCAACTGGTTGTAACCATTTTCGAAAAAAATCAAAATTCGACCTCCATTTTCGAAAATCAAAAATAAATTTGACTTTCCTTCAAATTTGGTTCCATTTTATTTTTTTTTAAATTATCTTGTTAAATAGCTGAGATTTTTCCCTATAGAATAGTAAAATTTCAGAATGCCAGTTTTTTTTTGTTTTCGAGCAATTATGGGATGAATAACCGGGTGCTCCACCGGTGCTGAGGCCGCGCGACTTTTCGCTAACGTCTTCACGCCGGGGAACCTGTAGAACACCCTCAAGCTAATTTATTACATTGCATAATATCATACGCATACATATTTGGAATATGTTTTGAAAATTAAATCTATTGAATTTATATCTAGTTATTGAATGTGTAGGAAAGTGATGTTTCTGTTCATCTGGGTGAATTATTTGAATGTGAGTTTGAATGGCACTTCTATGGTACCCAGTTCATGGCAAAGGTGCGTGTGATGGTATAGGGGCGAATATAAAGAGATTTTCAGCTCGTCCTAGCTTACAACGTTCTTCAAAACATCACATACTCACCCCTCAAACTTTATTCCAGTGGGCAAAGAGTAATTATAAAGAAACCGAAATTTTCTTCAGCAGCAAAGAAAATTATGCCATAGCTACCGAGATTCTGAAAAGACGATTTGACTAAGCAGTACCGATTCCGGGCACACTGCAATACCACGCTTTCATTTCTACTCAAGATAGAAAAGTTTTAATGAAAAAGCTTTCATCTTCTGAAAAGTATGACATGTTCCCGAAAGGCCAAGAAAAGAAACAGCAGAAAAAGCCCGCGAAATTACCTCCAAAAACGAAAAAATTAATCTTACACTAACTGTAATTCAGGCATTGTAACTTGTAACTTAACAATGACAGTTTTATATCCACTTATTCTTCCGAGCCCCTCAATTTTGCATAAAGTAAGATGTTGAGCTAACGACTGATAATTCTTTCGCATTCTCTACGATCGAAAGTATGGTGCCCATTTGCCGGTTCTGGGCTCGATACCCAGCGGAGTAAAAGCGTTTATTTTTTCACAGAGAATATTTTTCAAATATATATATCAGGTGTACAAATAATTTTTCGACGTTTTTTATCAAAAATTGGGCATTTATTTTGAAAGAACGGAACATTATGTCAGTCAGGATTGTTTCAATACAGTATGAGTTACGTAGACTTGTAGCTTTCATGAATAATGACCTCAAAAGTATTATCTGAAATTTTCGGAAGCAAAATAGGTTTTCAGATAGGTCGTGGTTCTAATCATCCGATTGTTTTAAATTCTCAATTCATTCGTAAGATTAATTTTTTACCTTAATCCCAAACATTAGTCTGACCAAGTCAATCTAATAAGTACCTTGTGCGGCTTTGTGATCAATGGTGCAAAACGTAAAATCGCCTTATAATAATTTTTTATAATTTTTCTCCAATCATTCTTCTTTCAACAAAAGAAAGTCTCACACAGATTATTGGTCATCCGCTCCATTTTTATCTTGTGACGTGGTTTTTTCATCAATAACACGCGATAAATTCGAGCATATCAAGTTGAAATTAAAATATTTAAAGTCTAAAGATTTTCAATCTTTAATTCCAATGATAAAAGGTGACGCGTTTAGGGGTTGGTGAGACTATTTCAAGAAAATATTCTGAAGGTTGGCATCTGGAAAACTGTTCTATCGGTAGACGAAATGATGGCTAAATCGTAAGCGAGAACTTCATCAAAACCATTTATTCTTCCAAGTCTCAACCTCGAAAACGTATTTTTGTAGGAGTTATGGAGGCGGAAAGAAAAATCAAAAAAGCTAATACCGAAAGTTGGTATCTATTTTTAAATTGCATTATTTCTCAATAATACTTATGGTGAAAGGCTGAAATCTGACATAGAAGCTAGAGATGAAATCTTAGAAAGAATGCATGCTCGAAAAGATATGCAAAATACACTAGCTCCTGAGGCTGAGAAAAAAGGGTGGATTCGACGAAAAACTCCCTTGCAAGCAGTCACTTCAGAAGAAATACTAGATTTTCCAGAAATGACTGAAAGAGATTTAGTGGTCTTTTTCACTGGATCATATCAGTTTTCTCAAGCTGTATCTTATTTGGCAGAAATGTTAGATAAGGATGGAAAACTGGTTGTTGAGTGTGCGAAAGAAGAGACCAATCTGCTTAAATTCAAGGTCCAATTTCGACACATTTCTCGAACATCATACAGGTGTTTTATTAGGTACAAGCCTAATAGTGTGGAGTTTCAGGCGTAACACACTATACATGTGAGTCTGCTAATGGCAGACGAACTGTTGGCTGCTGTTCACACATTGCTGCCATCGTATTTCTGATCTGAATTTGTCACATGCAAGGTATTTATCGAGGATTATTCAACGAGCTCAAATACTCAGCAATGTATTTAAAACAAAAAATATATTGCAGGGATCGATAACAACAGCGATGAGGATTAAAATACAATTCTTGATTTGTGCGAGGCGAGGGGACTCACGATCAAAAAGCACCCCGTATTGTGTGAGGCGAGGAAAAATGTATTGTTTATAATTACATATAAATTTTATAAGTTCTAGATTTTCCAACAACATTTCTGACGAAAGACAGACGAAAAAGGGTTGTTTATGAAAGAAACAGCCGGCCAGTACAGTATACCATAAAGGTACGCAGTTATACAGTGTCCCGAGTACGATTTTTTTTTCACTATGTTGCACCACTTAAAAAAATTTGACAAAAATATATGTTGAAGAGGACATCTGAAGGAATATTCAATAAAAAAATGGTGGGTGTCACTATAAAACATAACCTCAAATTTTTCTGTTAAGAAGTTCAAGAATTTTTTCAGACCTGTTATTTTTGTCCAAAAATTTTATCAATTTGTTTTTTTTTAATTTTAACATACTTTTTTCTCATCAAAATCGGCCAAGCCGTTTATAAGAAGAACTCCTTTTTTGATTTTTTTTTCCCCTATAACTCCTACAAAAACACGTTTTCGAGGTTGAGACTTGGAAGAATTTTGTGACTCAAGATACCAATACATGGTGATAATCTGAACTTGATACGTGCGGGGGCAGATTTTACACGCTTACCCGACTAGGCCCTTTACTGAATCTTGTTATTTTGATAACTTTGTCACAAATTCAGATCTGGTTGTACATTTGAAAAATATAAAATTGAAATGTACTGGAAATATTGAAGTCAGGTCACTAAAAAGAATGTTATTGATAAGAAGTCTACACGTAGGACATATGCAGTGAAGCATGGACAAAACAGCGAAATCAATTACATCACTGTAATGGATTTAAAAAAAGTCTTAATAGTATCTATAGCTGCAGGGGTAACTCCTCTATTAACTTCAAAATTCCAAGAATTCGAAACCGTTCGAATCCTCAAAACACAAAAAAAAACGACCAAATTTGGACCAAAAAATAGTGAGAGGCAAAGGGACCCACTATAATCTCACCACGAATGGTGAGAGGCAAGGGGGCCCACTATACTCTAGCACCCCGAATAGTAAAAAGCAAAGAGATCCACTATATTCTAGCACCCCGGATAGGGAGAGGCAAGTGGACCTACTATATACACACTCAACATCCAACTCTAAGAGGACATAATTCTCCTATGAAATCAGACACTTCCTTTTTTGTAAATGTACTTCTTGTTTATTTTTGCAGACCTTGGATGATTCTTTGAGTCGAGTCATAGAGAGGCGTCATCTGGAAGAAAAAGCTGACTCAGGCTCTGCTATGAACAGAAATAGGAATGAATATAAGAAGAACAAAGGACAAAAAGTAGGACTAATATTGTAATTTTAATTCATTAATAAAACATGATATGAGTTACTAATTCACCAAGTGGAATTACTTAACAATTGCTGAAGTCATTTCCGAGTGAATAAAATCTATCCTTGAGTATAAAAAATGTAACACAAGTTGCTATTATATTTGGTAAACTTATGTATTTTTTCAATATTTGTTTTCCTTGTAGAAATTATAAATTTGTTTTTGCTTCCTTTGACCTTGCAACTTTCTTTAAACGATTTTATAATCAGTAGCTGTAAGTACTTGCTAGTTCATCAGCAATAGCACTTGCTCTTTCTTCGTTTTTTAAAAGCCACTTTTCTGTCTTACTTGTGTTTGGTAAACTTTTTCTGATAACAGAACAAAGCACTGTTAACCAGTGGGCACTTGGTTTTGAATTTTGGCTGGAACACCTGGAAAAATTTGAAATTAATTATTTTGATGCTTCTTTACAATTAGAAATGATCAAGTTTGGAAAAAGGACTATTAAAAATGAACGCTCAATTGGTGACATAAAAAGAAACAATTTTTTCATTGCCACACCTTAAAATACATCCTGTTTAGATTTTTCTATTATAGAGCTTGCCGTTATTATGTCGTAAGTATTTTAAAAGCGAATATTGTACATCTACCGACTATCTATCCATCTTCATTACACTTCTCCAATCTATCGTTATTTCGTCTTTAAATATGTTAAAGGGAGGCACCACCGAAATTTCAAGCTGTTGAAATAAAAATTTCTAAAGAGAGGTAATTTTTTTAATAGCATTATTTTGGAAATAGAATTATGTCAAGCAGTCAAAAAAATTATAAAATTTTTTTCCAGCAATGTAGAATTCTTTTTATATCAATTATTTCAAATGTTGATAAATCAATGCAAGAGTTTTTTCGGAATCTTAATTTTTTATCAGTTTTCATATGAAAATAAGTAAAATTAGTTTCCTTTATTCCCTATAAATTTATTTATTTTTATAAAAGAAGAACCTTTCGGTGCCTTTTATTAAAACTTAGTTTATAAATACACATTGTTTAAGAGTTTTGAACTTTGATTACTTGCTTTAGATAACACTGTGCAAGATTTTGAAAGCTTTTGAAAATTCATTCAAAAAAATAAAAAAAACATATGAAAAAATTATCGATGAAAAATAAAAAAAATTGTAGAAAAAGATCGACTTAAAGGCTAAATTTAAATAATTGAAACTCAATAAGCACGTTTTCGAAAGCCAAAATTTGTCTATGTTCGTAATTTTTTATCAGTTTTCATATGAAAATAAGTAAAAAAATATTAATACGGGATCTATTGATGTGATGTGCGCATTATTGTCGCTAGTGGAATTTTGAGACACTCAACATTATACGGTTTTCGATTCACGACAATTTTCTTGAATGAATTTTGAAAAGCATCCAATCACCTGGGTAGTTTCAGTGTTACGTCCCGAGCAAAAGGCGAGGGTAGTTTGGATTTTTGGATGTTAGGGAGGCGGTTAGCTAATTATATCAAGTTGGTAAGGCCTGATAATTTATTTTTGTTTGTGGGTACTCTGTCACTTGTCAGGCCTACGGGCCCTGAGTTGTTCACAATGATAATAAAACACTGAATATATAAATAAATTAAATAATTTATTATAAATAAATAAGATGTTGCACAAGTTTTCACACAGGATATATAAATCACTGACATATATAAAACTCTGAATATATAAATAAATTAAATAGTTTATTATAAATAAATAAGATGTTGCACAAGTTTTCACACAGGATATATAAGTCACTGACATATATAAAACACTGAATATATAAATAAATTTAATAATTTATTATAAATAAATAAGATGTTGCACAAGTTTTCACACAGGATGGTACTTAGGTGGTAACTTACTTGTCTACCTCTTAAATTAGAGGGTAAAAGAGAGAATTGTCGTTTTTTACTGCTATAATTGCAAGTCAACGGCACAAATCCTTGCAGAATAGTTACGTTACGTTTGAGTCTCCGTGAAGTAGCAAAGCAACGATAAATCTTGCAGGAGGTATGGTGTAAGGGATGCAAGTCCACCAGCAACTAATGTGATCAATTATCCGCTTACGTATCTTGTTAAGTACACGAGAAATGAATCAAAAATGCACTTGTTGACAAGATAGGTTAGTTCGTCCCGATTTCAGAAATGAATCATTATTAACCGACACGACTAAATACGACGATACACGTAATCCAAAGGAAGTATCTAGCACTACAGTTTCCGGACTTGCACCACTTAAGGACCAAGGATTTTATTTACCAAGTACCGAATGTAAAATTGCTCGTAGAAATCCACTGAGACTTACGTTTATCGAAGGGTCTGCTCACGACGTTGAATTACCGGTCCGAACCTAATAACCGTACAACTGTTCGGAACTTGATGACAGCAGTGATCCCAGAATGCGTAAGATTTTTGCTCCCACCATGGATCCCACCAGCTCATGGTTTCTTCCTCGCTCCACTGTCAGAAGTTGGTTGAATAAGAAAGACGCTATGAGCTGGTGGGATGCATGGTGGGAGCAAAAATCTTACGCATTCTGGGATCACTGGATGACAAACCACCAGAGATAAATCTGGGGTATATATACTATTGATGCTTCTACTAGTGGGAGCAGATCAACGTAAATCGGTGGCACGGCACGATCTCTGCAAGGGTTCATGGGTTTATCTCTTCTATTGCCCAATTTTATTTCTAGTTTCCAAATAAATGCAGTTTTAATTATTCATTTCTGCATTTATTTGCCTATGTTTTATATTATGTATGAATTATGGTTAATAATCGATTGCCAATGATCAATCAATCAATCTTTCATTTGTGATCCATGATCAATAATCGACTTTCATCTATTGATCTCGATTAATTATCGGCAATCAATACGCAAGAGCACTAATAATAATATAATATTATGATTATTAAAATATTACTAACCGAGATGTTAATAATAATTGTAATATTATACCATTATTATAATAGTTAATTATAATAGTTGTCTACATATAATAGTTAGACATTATATTTAATGAGGCTGTGCTGATTACTTCTCATTCTCTCATTAGGTTATTAGCACAGCGTTACTACTTTATCGGCACGCGGTGTGAGTTACTGACTCATTACCACGGGTGCAATTACCATATAGACAGAGCGCTGTTCTTCTGTATCAATTATTACCATGTGTCAAACCGATTCGTCGACGTGAGGCATACATTGGTTTACCTTATGCGCACAGCCACTCGGTCCACATGATAATTCACCATAGCAACACTATTTAAATAATTCCTTCCTCGCTCTCCTTGGTGTGTGGCGTGTTGCCCTTGCACAGGGGCAATGTTAAAAATTTTGAAGTTACTGGGATGTAACATTAGCATATATAAGACGATATATCAATATTATACTTACTCTAAAAAAAGCTAATAAAGTATGGATAAATGGATGGATATGGCATAAATTCATTAAAAACAGTATTACAGGCATGTATGTAATTGCTTCCCAAAATTGATGGTAAAAGTATTACTAAAAAATTAAAAACTGCTGAAATTATATGTCGAATGTGTAAATGTATACTCAGGGTATAATTTCAAAATTTCTTTAAAAGATGCAGCATACAACAATCAGATCTTGCACAGTGTTATCTAAAGCAAGTAATCAAAGTTCAAAACTCTTGAACAATGTGTATTTATAAACTAAGTTTTCTTGATCTCCTAGCCGAAAATACGGTCCTTCCGGCCGCATTTCACTTCAGAAACAACGACTTTTGTGGCCGCTAAATTCATCGTATAATTCGTTTGTTTAATTTAATTTAATGTGACTTCATGCAATTACACGAAAAATCAATATAAATATTGTTTTCTAAGAATAAATTTTCTCTGGTATTTTTAATAAAAATTTTTTTTTGCAGTTATTATATGATTGCGTTTTATTTCTTTCTAATGCCCGCCCCGACCAGCAAAGTATCTTCTTTGATAAAAATAAATAAATTCATAGGAAATAAAGGAAACTAATTTTACTTATTTTCATATGAAAACTGATAAAAAATTAAGATTCCAAAAAAACTCTTTCATTGATTTATCAACATTTGAAATAATTGATATAAAAAGAATTCTACATTGCTGGAAAACAATTTTATAATTTTTTTGACTGCGTGACATCATTCTATTTCCAAAATAATCGTATTAAAAGAATTACCTCTCTTTAGAAATTTTAATTTCAACAGCTTGAAATTTCGGTGGTGCCTCCCTTTAACATATTTAAAGACGAAATAGCGATAGATTGGAGAAGTGTAATAAAGATGGATCGATAGTCGGTAGATGTAAAATATTCGCTTTTAAAATACTGACGACATAATAACGGCAAACTATATAATAAAAAAAAAAAAATCTAAACAGGATCTTGTTAAACTCTTCTTCGAAATTCGGAACTATTCATGTTTCCTTAATCTGTAATTACTTTACCGACATTCACTATACTATTTTCATGTGAAATTTTCAAGGAACTGATTCCTTTTCTGTTACGCTAATTAAGAGTGCGATCCGATGAATTATGTTTGAAAAAGTTTAAGGAAATCTAAGGATTACTGTATGGACTGGGAATTCCTGAGTAAGGTAAGGTACTTTAATTACTAAATATTTTATAAACTCAAATGACACAAACAAAAAACACCTCAAGCGCGATTTTCTCGAATTGCTATTTTTCCATGCAGACATTGAAAATAAATTAAGTCGCCGATTTCAAAAGTCTCTGCGGAATTCTGTTCGTGAATCAGTTCTTCATCGCATAACCTACAAGTAAAACTTTTTGCGCATAACATTTTTTTAAATTAACTTTTCTTAATGAAAAAAATGTGGATTTTAGAAATGTTTAAAAAAATATGTACCAGGCAGCGTGTTTTCATTATTTTTTCAAGTCCAAGCGTCCTATTATAGCTATATATGCGTTTTTAGGGAAGGTTTGGTTTTTTGACTTCAGATGTTTGAATCTCCAGATTTCATGGTTACTGTAAGGTCCTTTTGATATTTATGGAAAGAAATAATTTGAATTAGAATAATCAAAACCAGTGATTTCTAACAGGTAAACATTAAAGAAATTTATTAAGAAAAGCGGAGTTTCAGAGTGTCGAGCCGTACCGCACTACGAGTTTTTGCCTGTCCTACCTGAGGTTACTTAGAGACTAACTACTAACTGCAACTCAAGGGCTGATTTTAGTTTGACATTGTTGCCGATGAAAAATAATGGAAAGTATTATAAAATAAAATACAAAACTGATAACGTCAAATCTTGACCTGAATCAGGCTGACTACTTTTATTGCTTTACGGTGCGGACGTGCCGCCATGCTAACTGAAGGTATTGTTTCCATGGCTAGAGACAGGGGTATCTAGAAAAAATGCTGGATATAAGAAAAGAAAACGCGAGAGAAAGTCTAAGGTCTGCTGTGAATCATTTTACAATTTTAGGTATGAAAATACTAAGTTCGGAAATCGGCTTCGACCACTCTGAGTTATAATACATTTTTAAACTGTATGAAATAATATTTTAATCATAGGTCGCCACATTTACCGTTCCAGCATCTCTTTTTTTATAGTGCAATGGTCCTCACTGGTTTTCGACATACAAGTTGTAGGGTAAGTGCACTGGATTCCGGACACGTATTAGTGGTCGGACAGTCCTGTATATTTTATAATAGTATGACGTCCTAAGTTTTAATTAGAGTTTGCTAGATTTAATTCTTAGCTGATGGTACGAGAGCCGTTCAATAAGTCCTTAGAAAATCCAAGAATGGCGCTCGTAGTATCGAATATGGTTAGGATTAGTAAGCATCATTACTCACTAGACAGCTGTCAAAGTCTCCGTTATATCCATCACATGGTTTCATGTTGATTGTAGATTGAAGCAAAAAAATTTCGTGTATTTAGAAAAATGAAAAAAAGTTATTTTCGAGCGGTGACTGAACACTTATATTTGAAAGGAGCAAAATGGAAAAATGGAAAGGCTAGCCAGGGCCCTCAGCGTTATCCAACAGGGTATGCTGAGGAATAACCCTGGCTTTGTAAAAGATTCGGAGAATGAGGCAACTGAGGTGTTGAGCGGTATGCTCAACACCCATAAATGCCTCCTAGAAAGCGGGGTGGAAATCCAGAAGAAGCTGGAATCCCATCCTGCCTCAAAAAAGATGGGTATCTTCCGGAGACTATGTTCTGCGTCTCTCGGAGATACCCCAAAAAGCTGAAAAAGGGGGAGAAAAGGGCCCCCCGAGGATCGGCTCCCTAAGAAAGCGAAGGGCGGCTTATCGCCATCCTACGCCGCGGTCACCAGAGGCCAGACCCCACAAAAGGATGGGGAATGGCAGCTGGTGCAAAAGAAAAAAAAGAGAAAAAGAAGAAAGAGGTTCCTGTGCCTTCTGCGCAGGAACCTAAAGCAAAGGGAAAGTTGCCGAGGCGCTCTCCAACTGCCAGGTCGGGTGATGCTATCAGGGTGTCGGCGAAGGACTGCAGACTGCCTTGGTCCGTTTAAACGAGGCGGAAGTTCGGAGCTTGCTCGGGCTCGGTAGGCTAAGGGTAGTGTGGGTGAACTGCCGCATCCGAGAGCATCTCGAGGTTGCCGGTGCTTCAGGTGCCAGGGATATGGCCATGTTTCGCGTGGCTGCACGCTTCCAGGCAGGAAGGACGCCTGCTGGAGGTGTGGGGGCGCGTCGCACGTGGCCAAGGAGTGTAAGGCTCAGCCTAAGTGCCTGACATGTGCCGTTAGGGCTGAAAAAGATGTCGCCCATGCTTCGGGGAGCGGTTCTTGCCCAATATTTAGGGCGGAGCTCCAGAGGTTGAGGGGTGGAAAGTGAAGTTTCTACAGCTCAACCTCGGGAGAGGGAAGAAAGCCCAGAACCTTCAGATGCAGACTGCCAAGGAGAGGGGGGGGCCGATGTGTTGCTCATTAGTGAGCAACACAAATGGTCTGAAAACTCTGCTCGGTACCAGGATGCATCACGGTGGGCTGGAATCCATGTTTGTAGCCCTGATTTGAACATCGGGGATTTCCTGGAGTTCGACGCGGGGTTCGTTTGGGTGGAGGTGGCGGGGGTGCGTGTGTACAGCTGCTACTTCTCTCCCAACGATCCTTTCGAGATCTTCGAGACCCAGATCCTCCTCCTTGAGGAAAGCCTCAGAGAGGCTAGTGGGCGGTCCCTTATCGCGGGCAACTTTAATAGTAAGTCGACCGAGTGGGGAGAAGTCCACCTGGACAGGAGGGGAATCTTGGTCGGAGAGATGGTCGCCAGGAATGACCTGATTGTATTGACTCGGGGCAGGGATTTCACGTTCAGACGAGGAGCGGGTGGGTCGATTATCGACCTTACGAATGCCGCTCCCCGTCTTGCATCCAGGATTAGCGACTGGTGCGTGCTCGATGTAATAACATTGAGTGATCATCAGTGTATTTAGTTTAGCATCCAGGAACGGAGTCACCCAGTGAATACGGGAAGGGGCGGCAAGGTAAGGAGCCCCTCCTGGAACACAAACAGACTCAGCAAAGACAAGCTTCACGAACATCTCGAAGAAACCAGGCTCATAGATGAGCTTGGTTGGGCAAGGTCTGCTGGGTCGTTGGAGGACACTGTGCGGGCGGCGAGGCGGGAAGTGGTCGCAGCATGTGACCACTCCATGCCTCGCCGCGGACACAGACGTACCGGGGACTCGATGTACTGGTGGAACGACCAGTTGTCCGTCCTGCGTCGAAAGTGCCTTACAGCGCGGCAGAGTATTACCCGCTCAAAGGGTGATCCTCTGCTGCGCGAGGCATGGAAAAAAGCAAAACCAGCTCTGAGGCAAGGCATAAAGAAAAGCCGACTTCAGTGCTGGAAAGACTTGATCGGAGAAGTCGAGAAGGATCCATGGGGTCTCGCCTTCAAAATAGTCACTAAGAGATTGGTGACTAGATGAAAGACCCCGGGCCTGGATAATGCCGATCGAGCAAGTACATCGTGCGAAGCTTGTTCCCGCATGTAGAGCAGTTCCAAAGACAGGACCGAAGTTCCTGCGTGGTCCGGAGCGAAGAACTCTTCACTCTCGAAGAACTAAAGAGAGTGGGTGGAAGGCTCAAGGCAAACATAGCGCCGGGGATCGACGGGTTGCCGAACAAGATCCTCAAAGAGGTGTTCGAGGTATACCCGGAAATCCTCCTAGAAGTCTTTAACTCCTGTCTTCGAGAGGGGAGGTTCTTCGCAGACTGGAAGAAGCAGAGGTTGGTCCTGCTGAGGAAGGTCAACAAACCTCTAGGGGATGCCTCATCGTATAGACCAATATGTTTATTGAATACGATGGGGAAACTCCTGGAGGAAATGATCCTACAAAGACTACAGGATCACATGGTCCGCGAGAATGGTCTCTCGGAAAACCAGTTCATCTTTCGGAAAGGCGGGTCCACAGTTGACGCCATCCAGGCAGTGGTGGACATCGCCACTAAAGCAAGAAGAGGAACTGGTAAGCGTAAGGGATTCTGTGCGTTGATTAGCATTGACATACGCAATGCGTTCAATACCGCGAGATGGAACATCTGCATCGAGGCGATGGTGCGGAAAAAGGTTCCAGACTACCTGTTACGAATGATAGATTACTATCTGAGCGACAGGTGAAGACGAGGGAGATCGATGGGCGTGCGAGCGCGGCAACAATGGGGGCCAGTAGAAATCGCATCGGGGCCTACACCCGTGGTCCTGCGTCTTGGGCGGACTTGGCTGTTCGCGTCGACCGGGGAGGAATCTTCTTATTCCTTTCCTGGTTGGTGCAGCTAGCCGGCCTGCCTAACGGACGCGTTTCCGCGGATGGGAGTCCCGGGCGAACGGACGACGGAAGAGTCGTACGCGACTTTAAGCTGGAACCAACTGCCCGCGAAGTTTAAAGCCGAAAGGCGGTTCCGCGGGCGGTGTATTGGTTCCCAGTTAAAAATCCCGATTTCCAACGAAACTAACGTAACTCTGAAACTTTCTAGCACCGAAATTCAAGCCAGTGTTATAGGTATTCAACCAGAACCTGATGAGAAAATACAGTACGTAACAACTAAAGAATTGGGCAAAAGATTGAGACTTCTAAAAGAAATCACGAAGCTTTTGCAAATTTCAGCAAATGATAGAGAGGCAAGAAGTAAACTTGTCCAAAGCTATCATGATATTTTCACTTTAGAAGGAGACCCTATCCCTTGTATGCATTTAGAAAAACATCAAATTATAGTCGAAGACGAGAGACCCATTAACAATGCCTTCTATTGCCACCCAGAATGCCATAAAATCGAGATTCATCAACAAGTAACAGACATGCTAAACAAACGAGTGATGTCCATCTCGAAGTTACCGTTCAGTTCACCATAGCGAGTAGTCCCAAAAAAGCTAACGCTTTGCGAAACCAAAAATGGCGCGTTTTCATCAATTTTAGGAAGCTCAATGTAAGAACTGATTAAAATGCATACCCTCTACCCAGAATTGACGACATACTGGATCATTCAGATCAAGCAAAGTTTTTCTCAGGATTTGACTTGAGGTCTGGATTTCATCAAATACTCATGAATCCTGAATCTAGAAAATATTATGCTTTCTGTACACAAGATGGCCATTTTGAATTCGAATGCATGCCATTTGGTTTAAAGAATTCTCTTGCAGCTTTCCAAAGGATGATGGATACGGCTCTTAGGGGAGTGATCGGAAAAATTTGTCATGTTTATCTTGATGACATTGTTGTTTTCGGCTGAAGTCTTCAGGAGCACAATGGAAATCTCGTTATTCTCTTTATAAGGTTGCGAAAAAAAGTATTAAATCTACAGCCGTATAAATGTGAATACCTCCGAACTAGAATTAAAATATCTAGGTCTTGTGATCACAGAAGATGGAGTGAAACCAAATCCAAATAAAATCCAAGTAGTTAGGGATTTTAAAAGACCCTCAACCGATGTAAATCTTTCCTCGGACTTGCGGGATACTATCGGAAGTTTGTTAAAAACTTCTCCATCAGAGCAAAACCAATCATAGAACTTACAAAGAAAACTCACCCCTTCCATTGAACACATGAATGTGAGAAAGCTTTTTAGAATCTCAAAGACTACCTATGTTCATCATCTGTGTTAAGATACCCAGACTATACAGGAGAGTTTGCTTAACAATGGATGCCTCCAATATGGGTTTGGGAGCTATCTTGTCTCAAGATGGCCATCTATGTTGTTACATTTATAGGACAATTAACAAACCGGAATCAAATTACAGCACAACAGAAAAAGAACTGCTAGCCATAGTGTGAGCAGTCAAAAAATTAACACAATACCTGTTGGATAAAAAATTTAGAATCTAGACAGGTCATTAGACTCTAAAATGGCTATTTAACGTAAAAGATCTATCTTCAAGACTATTCAGATGGATACTTCGACTTGAGGTGTACGACTACGAAATAGAGTACAAAAAAGGGAGAGAAAATACAGCAGCTGATGCATTATCGCGTATGCGTCCTACCCGCTAAGAAAACATTCCTTATGAAACTCATTTAACACATGATCCAACGATGAAATAGAAATATTAACAAAATGTCAAAAGTGGAAAAGAAATAGACTTCCAAACAAAGTTAGGGTAAAGCCTGTCACTGCTGGAAAAAATTGGATTCAAATGAGCAAACAGAATATATTTTCACTTTTACGAATTCAACTTCCCGACTACAAGGAAGCAGACTAGATTAAAGTGTTTTTTAAAAAGATAAAAGACTTCACTAACCGCAAAAACTGGAAGATTTTCAAGTTCCACATAGAAAACCCTTTAATAGTAAACACTGAAAAAATTCGATTTATAATATGCTCAACATTGTACTCCAAACAAATTTCCTGGACATACATTTTTCGTATGTAATAGGCTTGAAAAGGAATGAACAAATTCAGAAAAACGAAATCTTGTAGCTGAAGTACACGGAAACATTAGTTCAGAACACTCCGGGTAGAATACAAACCATTAAGCACTTGAGAGAAAACATCTCTTGGAATAAGTCATTGACTTGATAAAAAAATGCGATGTTTGTCAGAGAGAGAAACTAAGGTGTCTAAGATCGAAGATTGAAGCAGCAAATGGAGCTTTAGAAAGGACACATTCGACAATTAAAGATTTATTGAAGACATTCATTGCCGATAATGGCACTGAATAGAACTTAAATTTCAACCTTCCATGCTTGGCCTATATCGTAGCAGTTCATGAAAGTACCGAGCTAACGCCTTTTGAAATGACTTTAAGAAACAAAGAAGATTTTTCCTTCGATTTTGGCCACCACCACATCAATTAATCATCAAAAGCTGTTAGATATGTGGAAAAAACGACACGAATCTTATCAAGAAAAAGAAAAGGCATCCATAAGAAAAACACAAGAGCGATTGAAAATTTAGCAGGATTCTTGCATTGTTATCTCAAACCCTATCTCCGAAGTCGGAGACCTTGTATTAATCCATAATGAAAAAAAAGCAAAACAGATTTTGAGATCCTTTTTGAAAATAAGTATTCTATAATTCACGCGAATCGATTACAGCCCTACTATCAATAATAATATGCTTTCAGAATGCGAATTATCTGGGTCATCCTTTCACTCATCTCCTTCATTTTCTGCCTCAAAGTGATCACTTTAATAACATTATGGAACATTATGAAGTAACGTCTGAGATGTGTGAAAATTGTACCGAGCAACTGGAGGCAACACTTGTCAGTAACAGAATGCAACGTATAAACTCGCAACGTAAGCTTCTGTATAAATTGTTGAGAAAAACAAATACGAATAAATAATTCAAATATTTCAGGTATGGGGATTTTTATTGTCTACTGTGACACGCATAACGAAAATTCTTACAGAGATTGGTGTGATGACAAGGAAACTTTGAGTGCTAGTTTACATGCGTTCACGACGCACACGAACAAAATGTAACCAAAGATTACTATGTAAAGGGTTTTCCAATAAGGACATAACGATTTCGTATCTTTATATGAACGCACCCTTAAACTTTTTTAATGAACTGTCAATGTCAAAACGTTAGTAGAAGTCAACATTTTCATCATGGTAAAGTTCACGAACTAGCAACGTTTGGAAATTATTAAAAATTACTACCGAAATTCTGAGTGGGTGGTCGCAACTTTAAGAGCGCTTACTCCAATTTTCGGCCGTAATAATCGGCCAACCCGACAGGCTGTGCGTGCTATAGTGGATAAATTCGAGACCAAATTTACACTATTGGACGTTCCGGTGCCAAAAAGACGTCGTATTTTCTCCAATTGGGCTCTGGCAAAGCTAGAAGAAAATGAAGAATTTCATCTAAAAATCATCTTCAGCGATGAAGCTCATTTCTGGCTCAATGGCTTTGTTAATAAGGAAAATATGCGTTATTGGTCAGCAAAAAACCCAAATGTGCTTCTTGAGACACCATTGCATCCGCAAAAAGTGACTGTTTGGTGCGGTTTTCATGCCAGAGGTGTGATTAGGCCGTATTTTTTCGTGGAGGAAAACGACCGTCATGTTACCGTCAATGGAGAGCGCTATCGTGCTATGTTGGAAGATTATTTGTGGCCAGAATCGGATGAAATTGAAATCAACGATATGTGGTTTCAACAAGACGGTGCCACTAGCCACACAGCACCAAAAAGTACAATGAAAATACAAGTCATTTATTTAGCAAAAAATTTATATTTAAAATTTGTTTTCTAACATTATCCTTAAAAAAAGGCAAATTTAAATACAACTAATTCATAGCAAGTGCTGTAAACTTTGTAAAAATTAATTCTCAGTTTCAATGCAAATACTTTTTTTCATGCATTACGAAAATGATGTATATCATCAACTAAGAAGCTTCCACTTTATTAACGTTCTTAATGCACTTTCTTTTTTTCATATCAACCACTTTGCTTATATATTTTCGATTTTTGATCATGTTTTATAACATTGGTTTTCGCAACTGCCGCCAAACGTCAAACGACATTTGGGAGTTTGGTTGCATATCCAACTAAATAAACGTCTTGTTATGTTCTAAAAGCCTTCCAAGCTTAAACCTAAATTTTTATTATGCTCGTTGAGTCCTACAAAACAATAAAAAATATTGTTCTAACATATGAATTCAAAATTCATTTTTGAAATACTTCAGCTTGGTATTCGTAAAATACTTTTTGACACAGTGTGCGTAAAATGCGTTTTTACACACCCATATGAGTGCGTAAAACGGCTTTGTACGATACAGTGTGCGTAAAATAAAATCGTAAATCATCCTTTAGTGAAAATAAAGTCAGTAATAAGACACGTACAAAGTAAATTTTCGGCAGTTCTTACTCCAGGGCAAAATCTGTGCATAGATGAAAGTCTATTATTATAAAAAGGTAGGCTTCGATTCAAGCAATATATTCCTTTGAAGAGAGATCGCCTTGGCATCGAGCTCTACATGATTGTAGACTGCGAGACGGGATTCGTATTAGGTTTTGTTGTTTACACTGGTGCAGACACTGATTATCAGAAGTTTGTTTTGGGTGTCACTGGCGATATTGTAGCTCACTTTTTAGAACCTTTTTTATAAGGTTCATGTTATATATACAAGTATAGACAATTAGTATACATCTCCCAGTTTGGCAGAATTTTTACATGATCGTGATACAGGTATGTGTGGCACGGTGAAAGCAAATAGAAAGGGAATGCCAAAGATTGAAAACAAGTTAGTCCGAGGTGAAGTAAAAGTCTCTCACAGTGATGTGTGGATGGCAGTGAGGCGGGAAGATAAACGTAGCGTTCGCATAATTACAAGTGAGCACGAACTTGAATTCTGTGCAACTGGAAAAAGAAGTTATCTAACAAATGAAGATATTATAAAGCCAAGGTGTGTTCACGAGTATAATCAAAATATGGGTGGTGTCGATAATGTTGATAGACAATTATCTATTACAGAAACAGTGCGAAAAACAATGAAATGGTATCGAAAGTTTTTTTTACATCTTATTGGTCTTTCTCTATCTAATGTCCATGCATTATATAAAATTAGAAACGAAGGAACTTCGATTACAGGTTATTATATTGGATCTATAAATTAATTCGTGCCAATATTCCGAACATGCGTTGGAAAGCTACTGTCATTGTTCGTCTTTTTCAGTATGTGTCATTCATTTGAAGCGCAAACAACAATAATTTTTTTTTACTCAAATATGTCGAGCTTTGTGCCTGAAAAAGTGTTTTTGCAGAGAGGTCTTCTTCATAACTTTAATATGAAGAAAACTGCTGCCAAAAGTGATCGTATTTTGGTGGAAGTTTATGGTGAACATGCTCTAGCTGAGCGAACGTGCCAAAAGTGGTTTGCACGATTTAAAAGTGGTGATTTTGGCTTGTAAGACGAAGAACGTCCTGGGCAGCCAAAAAAGTTTGAAAATGAAGAACCGGAAGCATTGCTCGATGAAGATTGTTGCCAAATACAAGAAGAGCTCGCAGAATCTTTGGGAGTCACTCAAGCAGCCATTTCAAAACGTTTAAAAGCAGCCAGATACAATCAAAAGCAAGGAAATTGGGTTCCACATGAACTCAAGCCGAGAGACGTTGAAAGGCGGTTTTACATGTCCGAAATGCTGCTGGCACGCCACAAAAAGAAGTCATTTTTGCATCGGGTTGTTACTGGTGATGAAAAATGGATCCATTACGACAACCCCAAGCGCAAAAAATGATATGTGAAACCCGGCCAACGAGCCAAATCAACGGCAAAGCCGAATATCCGTGGCGCGAAGGTAATGCTCTGTATTTGGTGGGATCAGAAGGGTGTGCTGTATTATGAGCTGCCAAAACCGGGTGAAACTATCAATGGAGAACGCTACCGAACACAATTAATCCGTTTGAAGAGAGAAATAGCCGAAAAACGCCCGGAATATGCGACCAGGCACGAGGCAATAATTTTCCATCATGACAACGCTCGGCACCATATTGCTATTCTGGTTAAAAAATAATTTGAAAACAGTGGATGGGAAGTTTTACCCCACCCGCCTTATAGCCCAGACCTTGCTCCTTCTGACTACCATTTGTTCAGTCGATGCAGAACGCCCTCACATGTTCACATCAGAACAGGGTATCCAAAATTGGCTTGATTCATTCTTGGCCGCCAAGCCGGCGCAGTTCTTTTCTGATGGAATCCACAAATTTCCAGAAAGATGGGAAAAAGTCATAGCTTCAGATGGGCAATACCTGGAATAATAATATTGTACATGTTTTTCTTAAATAAACGTTCAAATTTTGAAAAAAAAACCGCAAGAATTAAGTTACAGATTCAATATAATTATTGAAACTTGATCCTTCTTCAAGCATTTCTCCTTACAATGATCCTCCCACTCGATTAATCGGCTGCCATTTTCCGAGGCAAGGTACAAGTCGAAGGTGCCACTTGTGCTCTTTGCGTAAGATTGTACGTCGAACGATATACATATGACCCAGTTGGTGTACAGCACCATGCTTTGAAGAGTATCACACAAAAGAGACATTACTATAAAGTCAATCATTCCGACGTGAGAGGAAAGGGACTCACTAAAATAAAGCACCCTAACGTGAGAGGCAAGGGGACTCACAAAAATCAAACACCCCAATGGGATCGCCTTTTCGCCACGCCCACGTCGTTGATCCTGGGTCATTCTGAGAGCGAATGTCAGAATATTTCATGACATCTCCGGAAAGGCGGCTGTAGCTTACTGTGTTTGTGGTAGAAATGAATGTTTTTATATATCGACCAGCAGTCAGGTCGGGGACTCTTCTTGAGATATCCAGTGATTTTATGTATAAATTTTGCATTTTATAATTGGTCGATTTGTACTGACATTCCCCCGCAAATAAAACGTTAACACTACCGAATTTCAAAACGGTAGTGATGATTTCCCATCAAATATTTTGTTACATCCCTGATATTTTAAAATTTTAATTCCTTTCGCCTGTGCCTAGGCAACCCAGTAAACGCTCAGGGATATAACTGATACATGTCTCCTCATTACAACACTGATAGTAGGAAACACCTGTCAGAAATTATCTGAGATCGACAAGGCAGTCGAGTTGCATAAAACAAAAACACTGCCTTGCCGTCGGTAATGTAGAAAATCAGATAAGTGAACATTAATAATTATTTAACGAAAATAAATAACAATAAAATTCATTAATGTTAACAACAGTCGTTAAATAGTTAAATAATAATAATCAAACACTAATACATAATAATCGGCAAGGACCAATAATGGATAATCAATAACATCAATCACATTATTGGGGATTCGCAAGATAACGTAATTAATATTTTAAAATATAGACACTAGAAGATTATGTATTACATAAATACTATAAGGAAATAAAATTAAAAACTAATGTATAAAATAATAGATGAGTCAGTGCATTTGTAACTTAGTACAATTGCACCGACCTGTCAACATATACATATTAAGTAACATAGCTGAAAAGACGAGAGAAAGATGTACCGCATTGAGCGTAAATGAACTTTGATCCCCATAGTATGACCTGTGTGGGAACGCGCCGCGAGTTCATGCATTTACGCGATTGTCAGCAAGTATGGTCAATGACATTGCTGCCAGACGCGTGCCGATCCATCGAGTAGCAAGGTACGTGCCGATCCACGAAAATATGAATGCTCTCCACCATAGGAATAATCAATAATATATAAACCCCAGATTTACCTCTGGAGGTTGTCTTTTCGCTAGTAGCTGTTCAGTCTTCAAGATCTTAACGTCGGTAATCACTCCGTCCGCAAGTCATACTGTCGGTGTCACGAATTGACCCTTCGATATTCGTAAATCGGTATCTTACACAAGGATTACCTCGGTACTTGGTAAATAAAATCCTTGGTCCTTAAGTGGTGCAAGTCCGGTGGTCGTGAATTAATAAGTGCCGTTAAATACGTGTATCGTCGTATTAAGTCGAGTTCTGAGAGTTAAATCCACAGAAAACGAAATTAACCAGTGTTTAGCAAGCAAGTTGGATTGTCTGATACGCTTCCTGTACTACTTGACTAGCACTACTTAACTCCAGCCAGGATTGTGCCGTTATCCAGCTATCAATAAGGAGAAATATACGACAAAACTCTTTCTCTTGCCTCTCAAAACTTATTATATTAACTATAACGCCAATTGTAGTGCGTGAGTTGTATACCTAGACATCTCAAAACCTAGTATTTTAGCATAAAACGTACAAGTTACATATATAGGCATCTCAAAACCTGTATTAATTACTTGTAGACGCACACACTCAAACGCGGAAGTCACATATATAGGCATCTCAAAACCTGTATTATTAACTCATAAACGCATAAAACCCTTAATATTGCCTTCTCATCCTGAGAAGTAGTATAAGTCATACACATAAGCATCTCAAAACTTATTGTATATCTATCTTTTAATTAATAAAGCTTGTACACCGCAATATAATCAAATTTGTTATTATTGTGAACAACTCGAGCCGCATAGGTTTGACTAGCGACCACGATCCCAAAAAATATAAATAATCAGAATTTACCACTCTGATTTAATCAGCAAACTTTCCTCTCTTTTCCTAATTTTCCCAACCTACCCTCGCCTTAGCTCGGGACGTAACAATTTATCATTGGAGTTGATAGGGAAATTTAACGAGGAAAAGGGAGAATTTAAAAGCACATAAGGAGCCAAGGGATAAGCCTCTCTCTCACTCTCTCCTAGGACTGGTAGAGTTAAGAGAAAGCTACTGTAAGTTATCGTTCCAATTATATTAATATATGGTGTGTTCCATGGCAAATCGGACGGGTTCAGGACTCCATGTTTCCGATTTCCTTGAAATTTTAAGGATTGATAAACTAACATAAATAATGAAGAAACCCAAAATTTGAGATTATTTCATGCATTATTCAAAAAGTTATGGGATAAACGAACAAAAAAAAATATTTTTGTTCTTTTTAATTATTTAAAAACTGAAACTAGGAAAAATTCTGAAAAAAATTAAACAAACGTATCATTAGATGGCCGGTGTAGTAGTATTTTTTGGAAAAAATTTTACTCCAAATTTAATAATAAAAAAAATATGTTTTTTTTAAACAGATTGATGTTTTGAAAAAACGCCATCTTTGAAAAATCTGAAAAAATTCATAGTGATAGCCCCAAGTATTACGCAAATTTTAGGTATATAATTAAGGTGCGCACTCCAAAATTGTGCGAAATATGAATTTTTTTGTAAAGTGATGCGCGTGGAATCACGATCTTCGATCGACGGCTTCGGGCGCAAGTTCCACTAATGTTCTATTACTATCTGCTTTTCCGAGAACGTTACTATCAAAAAGTGATGGGAAGTGATTATTAATTGTTTAATTATCGCTTTATACTCATAACATATGAATAATGTAATGAGTTTTATAATTATACATAAATTATCAAAAAACTAATTTTTTTTATTATCATGAAAATAAATTAGTTGGTAAAAATCCACGAGAGTTTATTTTGAAAGAGCAGTTGACATGATTCGACAAAAAACGGAACATTGTTGTAATCCATACAAAAACCAAAACCGTAAGTGAATATTACGTGATTTTCCACTCTCGATACAAATAGAAATATAGTGAAATCATCACGTGCTGATCTATAAATAATTTATCAAGCCTCAGCTTGAAAATCACATTCCTCTTAATAGATTATACTGTCAGATTCAAATGAAAGCAGTTTAAGGGCATTCCCAGAGCATTTTCTCAATAAATTCAAAGATGTCAAAAAAAATACTCTCCTTTGCACCACATACAGGATAAGAGTTATAAAAGATGAAGTTTTAGAAGAAGGATAGAAAATAATAAGATTTGTTCCTCCTAGCATTTATTTTTTCTTTCTTAATTGTTAAAATTACCAGAAACTTTTTAAATAATGCATTAAATAATCTCAAATTTTGGGTTTCTTCATTATTTATGTTAGTTTATCAATCCTTAAAATTTCAAGGAAATCGGAAACATGGAGTCCTGAACCCGTCCGATTTGCCATGGAACACGCCATATATACACACATATAATTCCTTCTATTTGCATCTGTGTTGCCAAATAAATTAAAGGACTTGGAATTTTTGAGCGTGATCGTATTGCCTTGGTTTTCATCCCTTCATTCGGGTTTTAAAGGTTTTTTTTTATTTCAGGTATAGCCTCCTCAGTCAGAGGAGAGAGTCAAAACGATTCCCAAAATAAAAACAAATTTTAATCGATAACCCTTTTGAAACTTGTCAGTTTGGAGCCTCCACGAATGAAGCACTCATCCGAAAAAGAATTTTAAGTTAACACCTTAATTTAATATTTACTTTTTAAATCAAGTCTTCGTAAGTAACACATTACCATACGGACGGAGCGATGCTCTTCTTTATCACACGTTACCAAGTGTCAAACTGATCTTTCGACGAGTGGTAACGCATTGGTTTACCTTTTGCAAACAGATACTCGGTCAATATGATAATTTATCACCAGATTACTATTATATAAAGAATTATTGTTCGTCCATTCGCATAGGTGTGTGGCGTTTTGTCAATGCACAGGGGCAATATGAAAATATTTAGTTATCGGGATGTAATACCCTATCCTAAAGAAGGACCCTCAAGAGTTAAATGGTGAACATTCATTGGCTTTTGTTAGCAGATGAATTCAAATGACATAATATTACATCATAGTAGCCAATGTACGTTCAACATTCAACGTGAGTGAAGAGCCGACAGGCAGGCCAGCTTCAGAATTAGTGTAACGACTAACGGCCATGACTGACCACCATGTGACAGATTATAGATTATAGCAATAGAACAGAACACTGAATGCGTGGAATCAGCGTATCAATGAAAATGCAATACTTATCGCATACAGGAATTGATTTAGTAAGTTAATGAAAATTGATAACAATGATTAAATTCATAATTTTGCATAGCCATATATCTAAGGAGAAATTTCAAGGAGTGGAATATATGAATTAAAATTCGAAACATTTAATTCTGCAACAGGCACTAACTGGCATTCAATTCCACAAAACGCATTAACTAGCATTCAGAAAGAAATTGAATTAGTTCAGCATTCATATGAATTGATTGGTTTGACGTACTGAATACAGTTTTTGATCCTTATCTCTCGTTATCAAGAAGTTCAAGTCCAATATTAATTTATCACCTATATCGGCAACTTCATTTATTACTTTAAAATTTCTAACCATTCCTGCACCTCGCAAGTAATCTTGGGTTTTGATCCATTCTGATGTGCTTTCTTTGAGGAAAGATGTCAAGATTTCAAATCGTGAAAAAAAGTTGAGTCGATTCACCGTGATGAAGTGCTTAATTTTTTTTTCCTATAATACATTTATGCTTATTGATTTCAGGCGTTTAATGTTCTTTTCACTTCTATTTGCACTGCGTGATAGTGCCTTTACCATGATATTCTTCTTCTGTGAAGATACTTCCTAGCCAAAGTAAGCCAGTGCTGCTGTTTATGATACTAGATACCAAATATGTCCACTATTTTCTTTCAAAACCACTTTGAAAATTTATTTATCTTGTTCTGCGAAGTTATGAGCCTCCTTGAGCAACTCAAGATCTCAAGTAGGAGCGTTCGCAGAAAATGGGGCATTGAACCACACTTGGACATAAATGTGTACTATAAAAATACAAACATTACGGCATAAGTGTAAATCAGTTGCAGACATGTGATACTTTTCTTGAAACAGGAATATTTTGAATCTCGCCCTCTAGCTTCTTCCAAAAATCTACAAACTCCGTTGCCTTTGTAGGTGTTTAAATCTGTTGTATCATTCTTTCCAGTCTCAGAAAAAGATTTTAGGGCTTCAAGAAACAACTTCTCTCCTTTAGCAGTTATAATTATTGAAAATCTGTCGACGAATTCAGCGTACAGACAATCTAATAACAACAGCCGAAGAAAGGGTAACTCTAAGAGACTCTACCACTACCATTGAAACGCGGACTACTTGTATGTCACTTACTTTCGCGGCATCAAGGGCTGCCGCAAGTCTTGCAGACATAATTTGGAGGTTTCTTGACCCTTAAAAGCCAGATGAACTAGGGTGAGGATAATTTTGAGAGCGCAGAACCCAAGTCTTCACCTACGCTGATACTGAAAGATGCTAGTTGTACTAGATTATCTAAAATTAAATAATTTAGGGATTGCGCTTTAATATTTGTTCATTCTTAGGAGGTCACATCTGCTTGAAGTTCTGAACGCCTAAATGAAATAAATCAGAATTTCATAATTCAAAAGAGTACAAAATTTCCGGAAAAGTACGGTCAAAAATGTTTTTACCAATGCTTCCGAATTTTTCAGGAGCACAGGTTGAAAGGTGTATTTAAACATTAATTTTAGACCGTCTTATTATTGAGAAAAATCATTAAAGTCATAACATTAGTTAAATCTTGTTTAACGTCATTGATAGGCCCAGACCATTTATAAAATTCAATTTAGTCTGCAATATAAAAGGAATTCAAATCGTTCCTACAATTTAATGATTATGCATCATATAATAAAACAGATAAGTGCAATTTTTTTTGTACGTCAAGTGTAGAAAGAAGAAGAAATATTTGATAACTAAAAATTTAGTAAAAAATAAAATAGCAATATCAGCATTTGTGCAAATCCCTAAACTATCCTTACCACATTTGCCTTCGCCCAATCCTGATTTCCTAATATAAAAAAAATCCCTACCGTGCTTACCTCGCGACAAATTCAGAAACCACATCAAGACCAAATTATTTTTGCACTTTTTCAAACAACCGATATTTTGAAAAAATGAAACGGCGAAAAGGGAGAATTTAAAAGTACTCTACCCTTTTTAATTTAAAAGCTATCTGTTTTATCCCTATAAAATGATAATAATTATGAGTGGTAGGAAAGGTGTTCGCGTCCGCGCAAAGTCGCGTATGAATGACGATTGGCGATACTTTAACTGCCTCTGATAATGTGATTGCCCAATTACCGTAAAAAACTTAGAATGTGCCAAGAGTTCTGCCCCTGACTTGCATGTACAGTAATAGCCGAGAATTGTTTCTTTATTAATTCTTATATCATTAACTTCAATGAACGCTATCCACAACTGATATCTTGTCGCATTTCGGAAACGAGAATATACCCTCACTCTGATCAAATCTTTTCCCATTACGTAGCTTATCTAGTTAGAATTCTCCATCTTCCTCCCGTTGCAACTTGTCTTAAACGGAAAATAGCAAGTAGAGTCGCATAGTTCGCCTTATGTAAGGTGAAAAAACGTTGGTACTTGACATTCATGCAAGCAATTACAATTTGCGTTTACTTAGCTCAAATTATCTATGTCTGTGCGTGCCTGCATGATAATAAACTCACGAGCTCTCGCTAAATGTTCTCTTACTACTTCTACAGCAGCGTCTTGCATCCTCAATAGAAGGATGATATAGGTTGAAAATGGCACCGGCCTTTTCCCTCTGCTCCCCAAGTCGCCACCACCTGCCTCTTGTTTTTTCACGAGTTCCATGACAAATCCCTTGAATTACTTCTTTTACATTACTATAATTCAAAAGTGAACAATGCAAGCCCCTTTAGATCTTTTACCAAATTATTTCTATTACGTTTCTGCATTATATACTAGTTTTTAAAAGAAATTCTAAGAATTTCTTTTTTGTAATTCATTAAATGATAATTGTTTTGTAGGTTCAAGAAATATGGTTCTTGTATCTTTAGCATGCATCCATCTGGAACCACAATGAGAGCAGGTTTGACGAAGTGACGTCCTTTTCTCTGAACAATTTGCTAAGAACAGCAAGCTTTTGTGGTGTTAGAAAAGGGAAAAATGTTTCAATATACGAAGAGAAAAATCTGAATACGAATAAGAATACAAAAAGAAACTGACGAACAGTCGAGGGTTCATGTTCAAGGTCAATTTTATGTTGGTCGCTGTGAACAAGATGCCTTGTCTTATCATATCCCGAAACATATTAAGTTGAAAATTAAGAGTGGGACCTAATTGATTTGGGAAAATTTTTGTATTATTCAAAAACTTACCATGGTAGCAGAGCTGCTATGAGATTCATCCAACTCTCAACTTTCGACGGAAATAAATGAACGATCCACGAAGCTGATCTAATTGATCCCCTTCTACGATAGCAGATCAAGTCACTCAAACCTTTCATGAAGGCGATTTGTGTTACATAATCTCCAGAACTGTTTCTGCTCAAAACTAGTCCCTTTACAGCACAACTTTGAAATGCTACTGTGTTGGTTTCAAGCAAAAGTTTTGCCAAAGTCGTCCAAAGTCTCTCATCATCTGGAAATCATGTTGTATTGCTCTAATTATTACCTATTCAATCCAATATCGTTTTTACTAATTTCGAATACATTCTACAATTGTCGAAATTTCTTTACAAAAATTCAATGAAATGTAGGTAAAAGTGTGTTTTATATGAAGGCAAAATATACTAGGGTGTTTGATATTGACGTGATAAAATGAACAAGAATTAATTTTTTTTAGCAAAAATCGATTTTATTCCCCAATGTACTCTCCTTTTAGTTCAATACAGCGAGTCCATAGATCTTTCAACTTTTCTATGCCTTCAAATAATACGATTTGTACGCCTACCACACAGCTATCTCTTGAAGTTTGGGAATAGATAATAGTCGCTGGGGTTCAGGTCTGGAGAATGCAGTAGATGGGAAAGCGATTCGTAACTCAATTCCTGCTTTTCTGCCTGTACAATGTTCGATGTGTGATATGGTGCATTGTCATAATGAAAAAGGAGATTTGTTGTCTCCAAATGTTTTGACTCTTCACATGCTTCCGGAGTATAGTGGTGTATGCATGTGTCATCCATCGTCACAAATCGACGCAAAAACTCTTTCGAATTGCGGTTGAAATAGGCTAAATTTTACTCCAAAGTAGACTCACGAATGCGTTTTTGGTCGAATGTGAGCAATCGCGGCACCCATCTTGCACAGAACTTTCTCATGCACAAATGTTTATGCAAAATATTGACCACACGCTCAGTTGAGATGCATAGGATCTTAGCTATCTCACGCGCTTTTACTTTCGGGTAATTCGAAACAATATCATGGATTTTATTAATCATTTCTAGTGTAGCGATCTCATTTGGACGACCTGGACTTGGTATGGTTTCTGTGTGCATAAGACCAAAACAAAATTCGGTAAACAACTTCAGAACCATTCCATACAATGGAGCAGAGTCCGAATAATATTTATTGAGCTCGGGCTTAGTTTCTGATAAGGTTTTACCACGCAAAAGGTAGTGTTTAATCAACACACGAAATCCATTTTTTTCCATCTTCGCAAAAAATTCAGAGGTTGGTTGCTTTCAGACATAGTCACTTATAAACTTATGCATGGATTTGGCTTAAACAAAATATACATAATTATCATCTCTCATTGTCAATTTGTCACTACATTGATATTGAGTAACAATTGTTTTTTCAAAATCGCGAGCTTGGAGCGTCCTTGACCGCGCCTCCGCAAAAAAGTCACAATCGACTTTGTGGCACCATTTCGCCATTGAAAAAAAACGGAAAAATGTCTTTAATCGTTATAATGTTGGCTAGGTCAGGATACAAGCTTTTTGAAAAATATGTAAATCTTCCAAAATGGAAGACGTTTTAACAAAAAAAAATTTTTCTACCGTTTTTTCGAGATGAAAAGGGCTGTAAAAATTAAATAAAAAACTTTTTCAAAAAAGCTCGTGTCCTGGCATAGGAATATGTCCGCTGAAAAATTAGAGAATAAGAAATCCCCAATGTTCCAAATATTCTAGACGGGCTCTTGGCAAAACTTCTGAAAAACACTACTTTTGGGGAAAGGCGTTTAAGCATACATATTTGATAAAATAAAGCAAAAATTTCTAACATTTATCTTTATTTTCATTTGCAAATAAAATCGGAATTATACTCCTAGTATCTTTTAAAAATTGTGAAGCAAATGTTTCTAAAGTATTTTGTTCTACAATTAATTTGTAAGGAACGTTTTTAATTTCTGAATTTTTTTTTTATTTATTATCATGTTATTTACAAAATTAATTTTTTACTATTAGTGTTAAATACATTTTTTTCGTCAAACTGTTCAGTAGCTTTCAAATTATTCTCATAAATTTTTCCTTCCTTTATATCCTTATAATTTAATAAATGTTCAATTTCTTCAGAACTATTTCTATCAATCTTTCCTTCCTCAATATCACCATAATAACATCTTTCACTAGCAATATTTTTAAATAAATTTTCCTGGTTTAATTGTTTGGTTTCTTTAAAAATTTTCCTTTCTAACATCTTTATAATTCATGCCATTCTTACATTCTTTATCTTTAATATTTTTAAATAAATTTTTATCGCTTATGAATATTCGTCCATTTCTTCTAAAATAATGTTTACACAAGCACAAAACGGGTTAAAAACTTTTATCAAGACACATGTACTTTGAGTCGCTGAATCCAAATCTGAGGTCAAAATAGCATCTCTCACAATTGATTTTTAAAATAACCTCAAAAATCCTCTTTTTTGAGTATATGATGGCAAAACATGGTTTTTATGGCATTCAAGCCGCTAAATTGAAAAATGAAGTCAGATTAGTGTCATTATAGAAAATTCCATAACATAATCTCCAATAAATTTTGTTCATGCAAAATTTTGTAGGCCAGCATCGTATTTTTACGGTTTTTTAGCCGTGGAACCTAGTTTTCAAGTCAGATTAACATAATAATGATCAGATCTCAGAAATTCTTCAAAAACCATACCTAATTACAACAATCTCTTCTTTGAAAAGTCTTCCTCATAATATTCTCCGTAAGAAAACTTACGTCGTTTCTTGTGAACCATAAGTTCTGAGTCTCTTACCTTACGATTTATTCATAAATCGTCAGACTCAGGTGTCCATTTTTTTACTTCTATTGAATTTGCTGAAAAACTCCGTGTCAATACCTGCTCTTGCATTAGGTACTGGGGATGATGACAACTGCCCTAAAAAGAGATGTGTAGTATGATTTACCTTCCAGCCCAGCCAGTAACGAAACCAGCGAAGGTACCGTGCTCTGCACGGGGACGTTAGGGTATGAGAATGAAGACGTAGTGTGTCCGGCGATGAGTTGACATTGTCCTCATCAAAGCTGTAATGCCCTCATACTTATCCCTGGCGAGGTATGAGGGTTATCAGCCTCAGAACGATGGCGATATGCGATCGGGCCAAGATCTTTAAGGTGCGGGGATGAAAATAACCATGACTTCTAAAAATAAAAATAAATGCACTGTTGAAATGTACAGTCTGTTCCACAAGAAAAGGTACGCGTTTTGTCAGAAAGTTTCAACGATTTTTATTCCTTTCTTTTATGTTCTGACTGTACGTTCGAAGGGCTACGGCACAACCACCGATTCGTTTCAGTCGTTTTCGAAGTGTCAGATATTACACAACATTAAGCTATGAGTGCTATCTACACTAAACGTTACGAAGCGATTTTTTTGTGCACCGATGCACGCGGACCACATCTTTCATACTCAGCTGCTGCTAGAGTGCCTAAAAAGTCTAAGCACTTCCTACAAATGTGGGTAGAGCAGTATATGGACACAAAAACTGTCGATGACCTGCCAGGGAAAGGAGAGACGCGAGCAACGTCCAGTAAGGAGGATAAGATGATCGTTGCACTGTTCAAGCGCAACCCAACGCTCCGGCTGCGTGAAGGCAAAGCTAAGCTAGCGGATTATTAGCTACGGAAAATGTTGATCGCGATTGATCCAATGTACTTTTTTCGGACGAAGCGTCCTTTCGGGCATGGGTTCCCATAAAACGTGCCTGGTCAGCCGCTGGTGAGCGTTCCCTCCAGCGAACTGTTAAATACCCCATAAAGATCCATGTTTGGGGATGCTTCTCACAGCGCGGTTTTGTCTGTTTAGAACTTTTTACTGAGAACCTCAACGCTCAAAAAATGCTTCAAATCTACGAACATGGCCTTCTGAGATCTGCAGAAAAGATGTTTGAAGCCAACAATAAGGATTGAATTCTTCAAGAGGACAACGACTCCAAACATCGCAGTCACCTCTGCACGTCCTGGAAAGCGGAAAATGGCATCACGACCTTGGACTGGCCTTCACAATCTCCTGATGCGAATCCAATAGAAAATGTGTGGAGTTTCGTGAAGAGGAAACTTGCAGGAAGGCGTGCATTCACCCTGAAGCAGCTCTCTCGCTGAATTAAGGAGGTTTGGCGCTCTCTACCTACGGCATATGCCGAAAAACTAGTCGAGAGCATGCCCAGAAGGTGCCAGGCCATTATCCAGAACAACGGCGATTGGACGGTTTATTAGGTGAGTGCGCCCTAGTGCTTTATGCGCACTGTTGTGCCAAAAAATACAAATGAGGTTTTCTTCAAAACTTTTCGAGTAAACGCGTGCCTTTTCTTGTGGAACATACATGTACATTTATATTATACAAAGTTCAGGTTCTGTCAAGTTCCATATTGATACACATAACATATATTGTAGAGCGCGGAACGATAAAAGCGCGGGAAAAGTTATAATGTAGACACACACGGGTACATCTTCTTACCTGAGCGCGTCACGCAACAGATTTGAACACTCTCTCGCGAACTCGCTCTACCGTCGGACATTACGAAAATCGAACCACGTATTTAACCTGCGAGGTTTTGATATTGTAGATTAAGTCATAATAAATTTAGAGTATTAATTGAACTAAATTCCCTTCATATGTTCTACTGCATTCCACGTTTATCTCAACATGGTAGCAGAGCGTGGTTTGTTGGTTCTGCAAGAAGAAACGTGTGAGTTTAAGTGTTCTGTATAGACCACGCGTCCCGTTATGAGGAAAAGCGGCAATTCAGGAGAGGATTTCGAAGTCAAAGAAAAGAAAGTCAAAACTGAAGAAATAATTGGAGAGAAAATTTATGCAAGGCGATTTGTAAATACAGTGAAGAAAATAATGAACCTGAATAAAGTAAGAAAAGTGTTTAAAGATTTTATACGAGAAAAGTGACAAATTGAAATGGCGGATGATTCAAGATGATGTTACCAATTTTCGATGGAGCAGACTATAGCACGTGGAAGAAGAGAATTACAACATTTCTAATATTTAAAAAATGTTAATTAGTTATACAACGAGTGAGAGAGGCGACGGATAATGATAGCACGTGGACCGGTAATGACTTAAAAGCAATGAACTATCTATATAGTGCTTTGTCTAATAGATAAATGGAATTAATTAATGATGAAGATAATAGCTATAAGATAATCAAGAAACTGGATAATTGGGTAAGTCAACTGCTCTGCAAATAAGTGTAAGAAATAAATTGGACAGATTAAGACTAAGAGATTTTACTGAAACAAGTGAATTTTATAGTGGATTTGAAAAATTAATTATCGAATTAAAAAATGCCGGCACTACCGTAAATGAGAAGAAAAAGAACAACACATGCTTCAAATGTGGAAAACCCGGGCATTTCCAGTACGTGTGTACAAGCCAGGACAACGCGAGGAAACCTTGGGGAGGCTTGAGAGGAGGGCTAAAATACAGGGTAAAATAAAACAAAACATAGAGGTAAATAACTACGAGAATAATTTGGAATGGATATTAGATAGTGGGTGCTCCGACCATATTATTAATAGTGATAAATATTTTGTAAAAGTCAACAAATTAGAAAATCCAATTAATGTAAAAGTGAGAGATGGTCGCACTTTAACAGCAACTAGTGTAGGAAATATTAAAGCTACATTTGCGACAAATTATAATAAAACAGAAATTGAATTGAAAGATGTATTTTGTGTTAAAGAAATGGATAGGAATTTAATGAGTTTTGGAAAAGTCGCCGGAAAGGCAAAAATTATTTCTGTAGGAAGTACTTCAACAATTCACAGTAGAGAAAATAAATTGATAGGAGTTGCGAGTAAACTCAATAATTTGCATAAGATAAATACTGTATATGATAATAAACAGAACTATGTATCTGGAAATGTAAATACAGGTATGACTTTGAAAGAAAAATATCATCGAATGCTTGGTCACGTAAATTTTAGATACTTAAATGCTCTCAGTAAAAATAATTCGGTTGAGGGTTTACCAAATAATTTAGAAAGTGAATATTTGAAATGTGGTGCATACATACAAAATAAAATGACCAACACTAGTTTTGAAAATAATAGACGTAGAGCTAGAGATATAGGAGAAATTATTCATGCTGATGTAAATGGACCGCATTGAACAATAAGATACAGGGGAGAAAAATATTTCTTAATTTTAATTGATGATTATAGTAAAGCGGCCAAAGTATATACGATGAAAGAGAAGAACGAGGTTTATGACTGCATTGTTACATATGTGAATTTAGTAGAAAATTGAATGGGTAAAAGAATAAAGCGTTTAAGATGTGAAAACGGTAGAGGATTTATAAATAAAGATGTTTATAATTTTGCAAAAGGAAAAGGAATTTACATCCAACCGTGTCCTCCGAATGTTCACGAGTTGAACGGAACTGCTGAGCGATACAACAGGTCGGTAATGGAAACCGCGAGATGCTTACTAGCAGACGCAAAAATCCATAATAGTTTTTGGCCAGAAGTAATTCAAACAGCCGTTTATTTGAAAAATAGAAACTTAGCGAATACTTACGAGAAAAAGACTCCATATGAAATTATGGTGGGTGAAAAAGCTGATATTAGAAATATAAAATTGTACGGAAGTAGAGTTTTCGTTAGAGTTCCGAAAATTAAAAGGAGTAAATGAGATAGAAAAGCAGAATTAGGAGTGTTAGTCGGGTATGAAAATGCAGGTTATAGAGTTTTGATAAACAATAGAGTAATTTTAGCGAAACATATAGATGTAATTGAAGAAAGTGTTAACTTAGTTGGTTTTAATGGAAATGAAGAAGTCAATGAGGTGAAAGCAATTGAAAATGAGATTAATTAAAACATATATAATGAAAACGAAAAAAATAAAAATATTGAAATTAATGAAATCGATGAAAATAATAAATTTGAGAATAACGTACCTAGTACAAGTAAGGATAATATAAAAGTAGTAAGAAGATCCGAAAGAAAGAAAAGTCATGTGAATAGATATGGCAACCCTATACCTAAATGTGTTTACGTAAATTATGTAAGCGCAGATAATCCTGGAAATTATAACGATGCGATAAGTAGTCAAGAGAGTGAAAAATGGCGAGAAGCGATGAATAAAGAGATTGAATGTCTAAAGAAAAATGATACAAGGAACTTAGTCGAAAAACCTAAGGATAAAAAAATTCTAGATCTAAGGTGGGTTTATACAAAAAAGGCTGATGCTAAATTTAAAGCTAGGATTGTAGTAAGAGGGTTTCAACGAAGAGAAATAATTGACGATATTTATTCACCAGTCACGAGAACATAAACATTAAACATAATGTTAAATTATTGTGTGCAAAATGACATGATAATAAATCAAGTATATGTAGAGTCAGCGTTCCTAAAGGGAAAAATAAAATCCGAAGTATATGTTAAACAACCTCAAGGTTACGATGATAATACTGGGAGAGTGTGTAAACTCGAAAAGGCTTTGTATGAACTGCGCGAAAGACCACGAGCGTGGTACGAATGTCTTGATGATTATTTGAGAGAATTAGGCTTTGAGAAAAGTAAAGTTGACTATTGTGTATATTTCACAAAAATTGAAAAGGAGAAAGTTTATTCGATAATTTTTGTGGATGATCTATTAATTTGTAGCAAAAATGAAAAATTGGCAGAATTTATTAAAAAGCAACTAACTACAAAATTTAGAATGAAAGATATGGGCCAGATAAAAACTTATTTCGGAATAAATATTAATCATGATTATAATAAAAAATTGATGACATTACACTGAGAGACTTTTCGTTAGAGTAAATGATAAAGGTAAATCAAAATTTAGTATAATATCGTTTCAAAATGGGGAAAGCCGAGGTTTTGTTATACTTATTCATATTATGACATCGAAGTTTGATATAGTCATAACAGTCTTTAACACATGAAGAAGATAAAGTAGTATATTAAATACTAAATATTAGGAATCTCTATTCGAAAAAATTGAAAGTACGAGAAAATGATATTATGATTACTAAGTTGTCTATAAATAATTTGAATAAGTTGAATAATGAATATCACAACTTGGAAAGCATGTTTCAGAAATTCACATTATGAATATGAACTTGCTAAAAACCTGGCGACGCGCAGCAAAAATCAAAACGTTTATCCTCAGTTTTTCGTATAATTCGTTTCAGAATGCCGTACGAGTGCTTCCGTCGTTTGCCGAATGGCTCCGAAGACCGCATCCAAATCGGTGTAACCCCTACCAACACCATTTCGTGGTTGTGTATGGTTGCGTATAGGCGCGTTTCCATTTTTCCGATTTTCGGCGTTATATTGGATCTATAACTTAATTCGTGCGGTTTTCCAAGAGATGGCGCAACTTGATTATTATTCCATCGTTCCAATGTTCCGAACATGCGTTCGAAAGCTACTGTCACTGTGCGTCTTTTTCAGTATATGTCATTCATTTGAAGCGTAAACAACAATAATTTTTTTCACTCAAATATGTCGCACTTTATGCCTGAAAAACTGTTTTTGCGGGGAGTTCTTCATTACTTTAATATGAAGAAAACTGCTCCCGAAAGTCATCGTAGTTTGGTGGAAGTTTATGGTGAATATGCTCTATCTGAGCGAACGTGCCAAAAGTGGTTTGCACGATTTAAAAGTGGTGATTTTGGCTTGGAAGACGAAGAACGTTCTGGGTAGCCAAAAAAGTTTGAAGATGAAGAACTGGAAGCATTACTCGATGAAGATTGTTACCAAACACAAGAAGAGCTCGCAGAATCTTTGGGAGTCACTCAAGCAGCCATTTCAAAACGTTTAAAAGCAGCCGGATACATTCAAAAGCAAGGAAATTGGGTTCCACATGAACTCAAGCCGAGATATGTTGAAAGGCGGTTTTGCATGTCCGAAATGCTGCTGGAACGCCACAAAAAGAAGTCATTTTTGCATCGGATTGTTACTGGTGATGAAAAATGGATCCATTACGACAAACCCAAGCGCAAAAAATCATATGTGAAACCCGGCCAACCAGCCAAATCAACGGCAAAGCCGAATATCCATGGCGCGAAGGTAATGCTCTGTATTTGGTGGGATCAGAAGGGTGTGCTGTATTATGAGCTGCTAAAACCAGGTAAAACTATCAATGGAGAATGCTACTGAACACAATTAATCCGTTTGAAGAGAGCAATAGCCGAAAAACGCACGGAATATGCGACCAGACCTTGCCCCTTCTGACTAACATTTGTTCCGGTCGATGCAGAACGTCCTCACTGGAATACGGTTCACATCAGAACAGGGTATCAAAAATTGGCGTGATTCATTCTTGGCCGCCAAGCCGGCGCAGTTCTTTTCTGATGGAATCCACAAATTGCCAGAAAGATGGGAAAAAGTCATAGCTTCAGATGGGCAATACGTTGAATAATAATATTGTACTTGTTTTTCTTAAATAAACGTTCAAATTTTGAAAAAAATCGCACGAATAAAGTTATAGATCCAATACATTTCTTATTATTTTGAATTATGTGAAAAGTTCGACAGCAGCATAAAAGGATTGTCTGGAAAACTGGATGATTGCTAAATTCTTCATATGTAAGTACTAGAAATATATTTTGACTCCAGAAATCTACGACGATACAAATCATATTGGGTATGAAATAAAATTGGTCATTATTTGCATTCATTACAGGATAGTACACTTCAATATTTGGATTCTCACGAAAGTTTGAATACAAGTATATCTTTTGGCAATAACTCTTACAATATTCCTGAATTGCTTAAAGTAAGTGAAATTCATAAATTAATGAGAAGTATTTTGATATTTAATGTGACCAATTTCTGTCTATTATGTCTACGGGGGATTATTTCTCAAGTATATATCTACACAAAAAATCGAATGTACTCAAACTTGAGCAAAGTGGAGTCCATGGGATGATAATTTATTGGAAAACAATTTTGTCATTCGTTTGTATCTAGACTTTTAGGTGCTCATTTGACCAGCACTTTGCTTTCTCATTATTATCAATTTAGAAAATCTATTTGTTTTCTTTATGAGGAATATTATGGTTAATCAGAAAATTCTTATTTCTTAATAAAATATAAAAATATTATAAGTAAATCATTGATTTCCTTAATATTTAATAAAGTGCAATTACATGACAGATTGATGGGTTCGTCTTGATTCCATTAAGATTTATTTTCATGGTTCAATCTCTTATCTATGCTTTATTGCACAATTATATTTTTCAGGACACGCAAATAACTACTGATCCACTTCATTTGGAGAAACAATTTTCATTAGAAAGTGAAAAGAAAAATTCTAGCCCTCAAATTGAAGGAAGCAAGAATTCACTTTATGATGATTTCTTTATGTTCTTAAACAAGGACCCAGACGAAAAAATAGCTTTAGCCCACTTCGGAATTCATCATTGCCTTAACAAGGAGATTCGTGGACTTTTAACCTTAATATTATTATTTTATTTTTGTGGTTTTCATAGTTTTTTCTTCTTCATTAAACAAACTGTATTTAGTTTAAAAATGGCCCTTATATATTGGCTAAGGCGCACAATTTGTGAAGATTCAAGTTTTGAGTATACGTTTGATCCTAATTTTGATTATTCTAAGCTGAATTAACTGCAACTATGGACTATTCTCAAACTATATTAACAAAACGTAAATGACGTAGTCATTTTTGACCGACATTATTTAATACGGTTTCTTCATTATCTTTTGAGTCGGTTTCTCTCTTCTTATAAATTTTTAAATCTTGAGTGTGGAATATCCCTCTTTCTTCTTTTGATTCGGGGTTCCACAAAATGTACGTACCAAGTCTAACCTGTTTTTTAATTTCGCATGGACCCTCATAAATTTTCAGAACTTTGTTGAGAATCTCCTTTTTTGGGTCGGATTCAATTATCGCCTTAACAAGCACATTGTCTCTTTCTTTTAATGTTATCAGACGATGAGCTTCATTGAATTTTGAAGCTCTGTTTTTTCCTTTTCTAAAGATATTTTCTCTAGCCAATTCTATTTTTCTTTTATAATTCATTTTTGAATTGTTCCGGGGAAAATTCAGCCAATTTTCCCAGGCTCGTTTGGGTTTTTTATTTAGGTGTAGCTCAATTGGAGTAAACTCAGTGGTCTCGTGGTAAGTCTCGTTTATACAACTTCCAATAATCTTAATCCAACTCCACGACGATCCGTGATTGTCTCCAATGAGAGATCTGAAAAATCTGGACAATTCCCTGTGGATTCTTTCCACTATATTGCTCTGGGGATGCCTTATTGAAGAAAACACAGGTTGTATGTCCTGTTCTTTTAAGAATTCTGACCAGACAGGAGACGTAAATTGTGTCCCATGGTCTGTTACTATTTTAGAAGGTTTTCCATATTTTGGAAAATGGTCCTTTTTTAATTTACTTATGACGGCTTTCGTATTAGCTCGTCTCAACGGGTATAATACCACGTATTTGGAAAAGGCATCGATGGTGGACGAAATATATTTGAAACCACCTTTCGATGCGGGTAATGGCCGATATAAATCTATAGATGAAATTTCATTTGGCCTTTGCGGCAAATAATTTTTCATTTCAGAGAAACAAGTCTGTTTTGTGACTTTGTTTCTCTGGCAAGAGTCACAGCTGGCTAGGCGTCGCCTGACTATTTTTGCCAATTTAGGGTAATAGAAGAAATCATTTAACATTTTAATGACTTTTAAGGGCCCAATATGGGCATACATTTCGTGACACTCATCGATTATGTCATAAATGATGCCTTTAGTTAAGCATAATCGCTTATTTTCTCCATTCACGAAATATAAAAGATCATCATGTATTTCATATTTTGTAGTCTTCTTTTCTTCCACATCTTTGATTTTCTGTCCCAAAATAGGGTCCAGTTTTTGCTCCTGGGCAAAATTCTGTAGCCGGTTTCGCAAGTTTGATGATGGCCTTTTTGCCAGAGCGTATAGAATAATTTTTCCATCGCTGTGGCCCATTTTTGCTGCTGTTTCCTGATTTGGAAGTCGACTTAAAGTGTCAGCGACTAAATTATTTTTTCCCTGACAACATTCTATTGAGATGTCATAATCTTGGATAGCCATAGTCCATTTGGTTAATCTTCCACTCAGAAGTTTACATGTTTTCAGGAATGTCAATGCCTTATGATCAGTCCTGATAATAATTTGTCCACCCATTATGTACGACCGGAATTCTTGAAGGGCCCAAACTATCGCCAACAGCTCCTTTTGTGTTGTATAGTATGCCAGTTCAGCGCCCTTTAAGGGCCGGCTGGCTTAAATTATGGGGCTTGGATTTCCATCTTCGTCGAGCTGGAACAAAACGGCACCCAAAGCACATCACTCGCGTCAGTTTGAAAATAAAATGGTTTTTTAATTTTTGGATAATTTAATAAGACAGAACTACTAAATAATAGTTTTATTTCGTTAAAAGCTTGTTCCACCTTTTCGTTCCATGACAATTTTACTCCTTTTTTCAATAATTCCAGAAGTGGAACTATTTTCGCCGCATGGTTTTTCGAGAATTTGGTATAGACGTTAATTAAACCCAAAAATCCACGTAATTCTTTTAAATTTCGTGGTCTTAAAAACTTTGGTGTAGTTTCAATTTTTTCTGGGTCTGGTTTTATACCAGTCGACGTCAAAATATGTCCTAGAAATTTAATTTTGGATCTGAAAAAATGAGATTTTTCCAGATTGATTGTTAAATTATTTTCCATCAATCTATTGAAAAGTAACTCCAATTGTAGCAGATGTTGGTGTACATTTTCAGAGGCACAGAAAATGTCGTCGATAAAGGTTAAATAAAAATTCCCTAGACCGCTGAGGACAAAATCTAGGGCTCTAACCAGTGCTGCTATGCTTGTTTTTAGGCCGAAGGGCGTTACGCAAAATTCGTAACATTTACCATCGTGTAAAAATGCCGTATATTTTTTTGATTCCTCGGCTAGTGGAATTTGCCAAAAACTACTGTTCAGATCCATCGTTGACATGATTTTACTGCCGCCACACCTCTGAAAAAGCACCTCCGTTGGTTCAGCACATTCATAATCGTTTATCATTATTTCATTTAATTTACGAGCATCTAAACATATTCGAACGCTTCCATCTTTTTTCAAACTAGTCACTAATGGGTTAATATATGGACTATTTGATCTACGAATAATTTCTAGTTCCAATAAATTGTTTAATTCAGATGTAACTAAACTCCTTAATTTCATTGGAATTGGATATGTTTTAATTATAAAAGGTTTATAATCTTTTATTTGAAGCTCGTGTTCATATATTGAAATCCGTCCGGGTTTCTTTAAGAATATGTCTTTATATTTTTTCAAAACCTCCCAGAATTTCTTCTTTTCTTCCCCATTCAGCAGCTCGCATTTTGCCACTTTTTCTTCGATTTCAGCATCTGTTATGCAGTATTTTTCCTCAATTTCGTCGTATTCTTTCACGTTGCTGAATTCTTCATATTTCTCTGGATAATTGATTTAATTTGCAGTCCTGTGGATCAATATTTGTTAAATCTTCATTAGGGTCCATATTTATTTCATGGATTACCCGAATAGATTTTTCTTAATCATTTATAAATTCAATTTTCAATTCTTTATCCTCATTTCGTAATATTGCATAATATTTTTCTATATTAATCTTTCCTTTGAACTTCATAAGCACGTCAATTCCCAAAATATAATTTTTATTCAATTTTGGATTTATTATAAATACGCAAGAATACGTCTCATCATTTACATTTAAATCTGCATATAAATTGATGCTTTAATTTCATGGTTTTAACACCTGTGGCACCTACGATGCTTGTGCCGACGATGGGCAAAATTTAAAAATTTTTGAACTTATTTTTATTATTTTTGAAGAAGTTTTCCGTAATACACGTGATCTCGCTACTCGTGTCGATAAGTGCATCTGTTTTAATGCCCTGAATTTTTACAAAAATGTTTGGGCACTTATCGACATTTTTAACAATTTCGCAATTTTCGAATTCTAACAAATCTTTTCTGGTATCTACATCTAGAGGTCTTTTTATAAGATTAGACCCTGGGATTGCCTCTAATACACATTCGTTTGACTGCCCAGGGCTATCTAGTTTCCCTGGTTATTAATTGTTTCGACATTATTAGCAAAATTCGAAATTTCAGATTCGCTATTACTTAATACACTTGAATTTTCGTTGGTACGCCCTTGTATTACGCATGGTACGCTAGCAACCGCCCGCACCTTTCGCGCCCCCTCCTGTACGTTCCCGCCTTGAGATCGTCCAGGCTCATTGGCGCCAGTATTCGAGAGATTTACAATTTCGCGACGGTGATATACACCGTTCTGGACAAATCCGTTGCCCCTTGGCCTAGGATTATAACTTCTATCTCGCATATCTCGCCTATTATTATCATGGGCCCGGTTTGTGCCAGGCTGGCTCGTGGGAGCATGGTTGTGCCCTCTAAAATTACTTTGGTTTGAGAAGTGTGTCTCTCCACGCACATTTCGATAAGACCCAGGATTTTGATCATAATTATAGCCATTATTTCCAGAATTTGTGTTAGAAGGGCCTGCTTGATCAAATTCGTCAAGCAGTTCTATTAAATCTTCAAAAGTTCTGACATTTCTGACAATAATCGCCGTTCTAATATCATCGTGAAAATGCCTAGATAATTTCGAAACAATTTCATTCTCGGAGAGTGGTGGGATCAAGTCTTTCGCGTTATTTATCATTTTCATAGCATACTCAGCTTTAGATAAATTATTATTAGGAATGTATCTTCCAAATTGCAATTTAGAGCTAATCTGGAAGCACACATTCTCATTCCAATATTTTTTAATGAATTTTTCTCTAAAAGTTTTAATATTCTCATCATTTTGAGAGACTAGTTCCCACCATTCTCTTGCAATACCTTCTAAACACGCGTAAATTATATAATTAAAATCATTGGTACTTATATCTATAGCGCTTATGTAACGCTCAAAATTTTTTAAAAATCGCATCGGCCTTTCGCGCTTATGCCCCGAAAATTTAGGCATGGGATATTTATTCAGCCATGGCGAGACTGTCGAAGAACTACCTAGGTTTTTCTGTAATTTATTTTCTAGAACAAACTGGTGGTCTTCTAGATGTTCAATTCTTTTCTCATGTATCATTTTCTTAGCGATTAAATCTCCACTTAAACAGTGAAGTTCTTCAGAAGTCTCGCCTAGTACATTTACTTTTGCCTCTACTTGTTTGATACTCTTTTCTAATTCTAAATTTTTATAATCACATTTGTTCGGAGCTATCCATTCTATCTACAATTAAACCTGTGAACTCATTAAACTTCTTTGCCGTATCCTGTTTTAATTCAGATATTTTTTTCGAATTTTTCTTAACGGTATTTATAACTTTGGCCTGATTATTGGCTACGCTTTTTACTTTAACGCCGATGGATTTGAGCTTGAGTAGCATTTGGTCAAGCTCGGCAATATCTTCTTCATCTGAGTCAACAAATTCATCAACGTGCATACGCCACAATCAAGAAGAAGAAGAAGAACGTGCAGAGAGGAACAAAGAGATTCAGTATCTACTGATTCATGCGACGCATTTCTTTCATTAATCGACAAGTCTATTGCGGCATTCTGGTCGTTTAAGCCATCGCAGTTTCCGGCTATAACTGGGTAGTATTTCTTAACAATTCGCCCATGTTAAAACCCGTAGCCATCATGGACTGAGACTGCTTAAACGTCCTATTTCCTTCGCTTGAATTAGCCATTTTGAAATTATACTTTGTATATAAAAAAAACAAGAATTTTACTTTCGTTATTTAGTAGATAATTTTCTATCACGACACGAAAAAGAAATTTAATTAAGTGTTAGTGGGTTGTCCTGGTTTTGGACAAATCATCTAACATCGATATGATTTGTTGAAACAACATCATTACTCTGATGACTAAAAAAATTTTTTATAAATTAAATTAAAGTAAAATTCTCATTTCAAAGCTAAAATGATGCAAAAATTAAAATTAACCGAAATAAATTTTGAATTTGTTTCAAGCAGATAAATTTATTAATTAAAAAATAATATTAACGTGCCATTAAATATTAACAATTAATTAATGGTTATTAAGAGAAAAACTATTAATTTTTATTTTTATTCCTTGTCACTTTTTCTTTAATCTGAAAAGGAATTTATTTCAAAATCGAATAGAAATATAATTCAATAATTGAAATATTATTTCGAGCTCTTTCCTCGCTCGAAGTGAGACTTATTTTTCTCTTTGTTTACCGCGCAGGGTATTTACCCTCGCGCTCATTCTCCGGCAACACGTGCTAGCACACAACGTTAAACGTCAAAGTCAGCTGAGTGACGTCAAGCTGACATTTGGTTGTTGATAATCTAGTATTTTGGAGGTGAATCTAATTCCTTCACCTTTATAATATATTTTAAATTGAAATAAAATACATGCACCCGGTGCCAAATTGTTTTGGACGCACAAACACGATAATTTACCTAGGAATACCAGATTTAAAAGACAAGTACGCCAGAATCCTTTGGAAAACGACCACCCGGTATACAAATATATATATTACTCAACATAAAATTTTCGTACTTTCGCAAAATTTTCGAATTCAATAACCTTCGTGCCCCACGTTGGGCGACAGTTGAAACATTTCGAGTAATTGGATTCTTAAATTATTGATATTTAAACATTTTATCACCGAATTTTCACCTAATTCAGCCAAAAGTTTCGCTCTTTAAGTTCGAGTTTGAACTTTAAATTTGCAATTTTTAATTACATCAATTTTCAAAGATTCTTAAAAGCAATTTTGCACCTTTTTTGGCTCAAAATTACTTTCAAAATCCACGAGTGGGTGACACGAAGGGTGAAAATTTCGCGATCTCCTATTCTCAATTTATAGAGCGAGATAGTCAAAGAAACTCACGTTTGTATATCTTTCGAGTGTACAAAGGTTCACCGCTCGAGTCTTCGTTTCCATTTTCTCTGGTTTAATTTTCTTATCAATTAGCGACCGTGATCAAGTCCAATTTAATCGATAAATTGTGAAATTTATATCCGATGTTAACACCACTTTCCAGACCATTTTCGACGTTGAGATTGGTGTCAAATAAAAGATAACGTTTTCGCGATTCTTACGATATTTTTCATATTTAAATAGGTCGCGAATTACGTCCAATGGGGATGTTTGAAAACTTGTACGCGCTAAAGTGAGAAGGCATACCGTGCGCTGACAGGGAGCACGTTCTTCTCCCACGCCGTCTCTCCCGGCACGCTATCAGTTAAACATAGGATCCATACTTTTATGAAGCCCACAACTTTCGTTTCGTGTACATGAAGAAATTGGGGATCTTTCAAAGACCACGTTCGGCGTCTCTGGGAGATACCCAAAAAAATCAGGCGAAGGGCGAAAGAGATCTGCGCCCTCTCCCCCTCTGGAAAAAACTACCAAGAGTGGGAAGGGTGGCTCTTCGCCCTCTTTTGCTGAGGTGGCCACGAGCCAGCCCCCAAATAAAGAAGGGGACTGGAATGTGGTCACGAAAAAAAGAAAAAAAAAGAAGAAAGAAAAAAAGGAAAAAAGGGCGGAGGACCCTGCGCGAAAAGCGCAGGGGACCACCGCCACTCCTAAGTCGAAGCGCTCCACGCCCGCCAGGTCGGGCGACGCCATCAAGGCGAAGGACGGCCAGTCCTACGCCGACATCTTGAAGGAAATGAAGGCGAAAGTCGACCCCCGGAAGGCAGGACTTGAGGTCCTGTCTATCCGGAGGACCAGGAAGGAAGTCCTTCTGGTCCTCAAAAAGGGGGAAGACGTTTCGGCCTTCCGCAAAGAACTCGACCGGGCGGTCGGGGAGAGGGCAGAAATTTCTGCCCTGGTCTCGACGAGGTCCCTCGAAATTAGGGACCTCGACGAGACCGTTGAAAAAGAAGAGGTTGTGTCTACCCTGTGCTTGGCATTGGGCAGACCAGCACTTGACGGGTCTTGCAGGCTCTTCACCCGCTTTGGTGGGGTGAAGACTGCAGTGATCCGGCTGGCGAGAGCAAAGCGCTGGTTGGATAGCAGAGGCCTTAAAATGGCCCCTGTGAAAACCGAGGCTTTGCTCGTTACGGACAGGAGATCCTTCCAATACCCGAAGATCGTTCTCGGAGAGCATGAGGTCGAGTGGAAAACAAGCATTAAGTACCTGGGGGTGCAGCTGGATCGTAGGCTTAGCTTTGGCGAACACCTAAAGATCGCAGCTGCTAAAGCCATCCAATGTGGAGCGAACTTGGCCCGCTTATGCTAAACATTGGTGGACCCAGGGAAGCGAAAAGAAGATTGGTGGCGAGCGTGGTCCATTCGAAGCTGCTTTATGCAGCTCCGGTCTGGGCCAATGCCTTGCAAAACCATGCTATTCAGAAGAAGCTATTCTCGGCGCAGAGACTAATTTGAGTGAGATGACATGATGAATGGATGTGTGATAGAGATTACCAATTTATTAAAATATTTAAAGAATTTGAAAATCTTTCTGTGGAAAAAAAGACGCTTTCGACTGCGCTGGGATTCGAGTCCAGGTCTTTCGCCTTTATGGAAAAATAGTTGAAATTGAGAAATTTTTAAAAGGTCAGAGAGATAGTAATTATTTGGTATTTGATATTGTAGACTTGTAGATATCATGTTTTTGATCATATTGAAATTGATTTCAGATAGTAAGGTAGGATTCCAATTGCCATTCAATGCGAAAGCTAGATTAGTGGATAGTTGTTTCAAATTTGAAAGATACTGATGTGTGGCAGCTTTGATTGTAGTGATCCAAGATATTTCAAATATTTCATACAAGGAATTTGTTGAGTTTGGAAATTTTTTGTGCTAGTCTTTGAATTTATTAATGACGTTGTTGTGACGTTGCAAAATTTTGTAACTCAGAAGCATGAGTAAAATGTATGATTTATTAATATCTAAATTCTGAACGTTTGATTGAACTATTTTATCGAACTAAAGAGTTCCTCAGAGTCTGCACGGTACTCCAGGACCAGGGGCTATATTTAGAATTTTATATTAAGAATTTATTGCTGTGTTTATTTTGTTATTTATTTATGTATATCTGAAAGCATCGCGGGACGTCGAGGTAAATAAGGACCTGAAGGACGTACAAACGACTTACGCTGTCGCATGGCCGGAAAGGACGTCGATTTCACCCACTTTCGCCGAGCCTGAGGCCTCCAAGTTTTGCCGCCTTTTCGACCAACTATCGACTACCGAGCCATGGGCAACTCCAGTATCGACCTCCAGTTTCACTAGAGAGGCCCCTATAGCCCAGGCCCGTGACATGCCAACCACTTCTATCGGATCCCCGCAAGATCCCTCGTTGTTACGGATGAGCAAGGGAGTCCCAAAATTATGATTACAATATGGATGTCAACGAAGAGGAAGGAGACTGAAGCAACATCTGCTGACGAATTAAGTCTGGAAATTTTACCAGGAATGTGGACATTGGGGTACTGCAGGCTCCTCGTCAACACGCTCCTGCAATACCTCTGCACTGGGTCATAGCAGAAGTGGGCCACCAGCCAATCAGCGCGCCAGACCAGCGGTGGGGAAGGAGCCGGAAGGCACGAGAGACCGGCAAGCGACAGCGTCGTTCTGTTTCGTCAGCAGCCTTTGAGTACACCTATCCTTTGCCACAACGCATTCCAGTCTTTTAATATTTCTTTGTAAAGTTATAAGCGTTTTCTTGGACTTTTGAGGACTTTTCGACTGGGAGACAACGAAGCCATCGTCCACAGCCTTCGGTTCTGGCATTGTTGCCTTTTCATAAGGTGAGGTTTCGTTATTTTATCCTTTCCAGAAACCCTACAGACACGTGGTCACAGTTTTAGTTAAAGTTGATTTTTAGATTAGTAATTTGGCACGTACTAGGGCGGATTCCCGGATTGGGCCTCTATTTAGTAACTTTTTAAAAAGTAATATGCTGTAAATTAAGACCCTAAAAGTGTTACCGACCCCCCGCCCCCTTTTTTTATTCTTTTATTTTAACGAACTTCTTCGTATAAGGAAACTTCCTGCGTCCTGAGTACCGGACGGAGTGGCCTGACCCCAAGGGTTAGCTCCCCTTTTTACATTCTCATCATGGATGAGAAGGTATTGGTTTTATGTGAAAAATGACTTTCGAAATTTTCATCAAATCTTTACGTTTTGAGACCCCCTGAGTCAGAAAAAATGGTTTTTACGAAAGTGTCTGTCTGTCTGTCTGTCTGTCTGTAGGTCGTGTGCGGCATAACTCTCGATAGAATTATCAGATTGAATTGAGCTTTGGTACACTTTATCGGAGCCGAAAAAGTAAGGACAAGTTCGTTAACCAGCCACATCCAATCAAAATTGAGGGATGGAGCACTACTTTTGTGTTTTTGAAAAAATCAAAAATTCCAATTCTTGTTTTTGATAGTGCTCATAAATCTCTACAAATTATCCTTATAACATTTTTTGATTAAATCGAAATTAGAAATGTTACAGCATATTCAAATTCGAAAAAAGTCAATATCAAAATTCCATTTTCCAGTTAAATTATACGAGATACGAAAAAACGTTATGATACAATATTATTAAATACATAAAGACCTACAAATTTGAATTATAACATTTTTTCATAAGATGCATATTTTTCTTTTTAATTGAAAAAAAACTATTGAAAATCCAAAATTCAATTTTTTAACAATAATATTGGAAATACCAAAAAAACGTGAGAATACAAAGTTGTTCGTTTCAAAAAGATCTACAAATTTTGTCTGACACAGTTTCTGATAAAAGATATATTTTTCGTTTCAATTCCAAAAAATACGATAAAAATGAAAAAATTCCATTTTTTAGACAAAATATGTGATACAAAAAAAACATTTAGATGGAAAATTGTTTGCCTAAATGAGGTCTACAAATTCTGATAAAGAAATTTCGGGACAGGATGTATATTTTATGTTTTGATTTTTAATATTGAAAAAATTCGATTTTTTCACCAAAATATGTGAGATACGAAATAAGCGTTGTTCTGTAAAATCGTTTTCTTAAATAAAGTCTACGATTGTTTTTCCTTTTTAGATATGTGGAAGAAAGTAAATTCTTTTAATCATGTAATTTATTAAAAAGTTATACAAAAAAAATCGCTTTGCTGTGCTTTGTAGAAAACGTGAAGAAAATCGTTTGATTTGATGTCCTGAGACTTACTGATGGAAGCTTGGTGCCAAAAGGGCGCTATATAGCAAAAATGAAGTATAGCATTACATCGTTTACAATAGTATTTTTCTTATAGATATTTACCACATGATAAGGGAAGACAAAATTACTTTTCTCAGCCCAGTGTAATGTGGGATTGATAACTTTTTCCATTTTATTAACGGCTGCTTTAAAATCTCGTATATCATTACTTAGCGTAATGCCGGAAGTATTTTCTAGAATCAAAGAAATTTATTTTGGGACTGATTTTATTTTCTCTTCCTTATCTGTTATTTTTAATGTGAGGTCATTATATTTGCAATCATTTTCACAATAGACACTTAATTCCTTGAAAGTATTGAGTATTTCAGATCCCAAATTTAAAACTTCTAATATATTAACATAAGAGAGAACATGCCACCTGCCAGAAGTGAAAGGTAAAGTTTCTAAATGTTCGAAGTAAATGTTTGGATTTTTAGACAAAGAAGTTTGAATGAATTGATTCGCTTCATTAGTTTGAATAAGAAATAGACTGATGGTGATGAGTGAACAATTCCTCGACATGATGCTTCTCAAGTTCCTAAAAGAATTAAATTATTTGTGATCAGTATCTACTGCTTCGCTTCATGCAAAAATGTTTAAGAGTTGGCTAAAACAGACGAAAAATAGATTAATAGTCATATAAGTTCAGAACATGCTAAAAGATTGTGTGTAAGAGATTTTATGTTCATGATCAACAATTATTATAAGGATTAGGTGGTCTCAATCCACATTTCATGCATTTTTTATAAGTTTTTGGAGGTGATAAATTGTACGAGGTGGAGGCTGTGGAATTGGTTGAATTCGTAGGTTATGTTTTTATCTTTTCTTGAATAAAAAATTGTTTGTTTTACATTAGAAGTTTTATCTGTTCTGTTATATCCTTTTTGTGAAAGTGGATCAAGTTTTGAAAAAAAAGACTCCTAATTTATTGCTAAATTTTGGAATTTATTTGGAAGTTTACCATTTTTTTATTTTTCTATTTTTTTAAGTATCAGATCTATAAGCTTGCAAGCTGCTTGATCTTTTGCTTGTTTCGGTGTTCTACCGATTCCACTTTCCTTCATTTGATCGGTCTTACAAATGCTCATATAAGTTGATGATGTACTTGAATATTCAATGCGAAAAGTCAGCATTTGTGGTTATGAGATTTTGAATTTTTTGCAAGTATTTTGCAATTCTTTAAAAGCAGTTAATTGAAAGGATTGATAAGATATATACATATGCTTCTATTTCTGGTACCATTGTTACAAGTGTTTCGGTGACATGCTATTTTGTTAATTCAGGGTTATATCCAAGACCAGTTACTTTGTGTTTCTTATATTCTGCTGTTATTTCAGAAAATAATTCATTTTTGTTATCCTTTTTTAATTTATAGAAGTAGTTCATGCTGATTTTTAAAAGGGAAAAGGTTGAGTTATGTTAGATATTTCTGTAAGTTGATTGTGAGGATATAGATTGGATGATTCGTTTTTGTCTTCTTTACCTGTTTTATTGTTCTCTTCGAGTAGATGTGTAGAAATATTAGGTGCTGATGGGTTTGTGTTTAGTAGTTCTTGCTGTTGGTTCTGTAGCCTTTGATTTTCTTTACTTAAATTCAATAGACGGTTAGTTACAGAGTCCCAAATAGCACCTATCATGTGAAATGACCAGCCAGAAACAGTGTAAAGTGAATAACCGTGAATTACGCTATCAATTATTTATTAGTTTAATGCCTATAATGATAATGATTACTCCTATAATGATAATGATTACTCCTATAAATTCTGCGCTAACTGTGCCGAAGTTTGAAAATACGGTCCATATTTTTGTCCAAGTTGAGTGAGCGAATTTTTGAATAGTTTCCTCATCTAACAGGTGTAATAATGAGACTCCCTGTTTTAAAGAAGATTGTCCAATGATTCGGCGAGCCAGTGAATTTAAAATCATTGGTTTCTCCGCGAGAAAAATTATATGATCGCGTAATTTATTCAAAACTGATTGAGAACATGTTCCACTTGTCGCAAGGTATGTTGGATTTGTGTATCGATATGTGGGCTTAGTTAAGGGTTTCATTATTTCAGGTGTCAGTGATTCGATCGGTTTTGGAAGTATTTTCTACCAAGCATCTTCTAAAAAATACATTATTGTGACAAAAGAGTTGTAATTGGTTTACGTGCCTTTGTTTTTTAAAATATGAGTTCTTGGTGTGAGAAAAGATATCAGATTTCTTCTGTATATTGGTAGATGTAGGTAACACTCTTCAGTTTTGCAGTACTTAACTTCGATTGGAATGCATTTTATCATACCATATGTACAACTTCTCCAGCGATTATCGACATATAACCTGGTCCTTTCATTAGATCGCAAGCAAATTCATCAGGAGCTTGAGTGGCCAAAATTAGGGTATTTTTGAAAACTTGTTATTCTAGTTTACATTTTTGAGTTAACACGTCATGATATAATTTGTTCACTTTATTACGTATGTACCGTTCAATACATACAAATTTCGAATTGACGTATGTAAATAAATACATATTTTGAACAAGCGATTTCTTGTTCTGAAGAGTAGGAGTTCCTGGTGTGATTTCGAGTATTAATAATTTCGGATCCTCAGTTCTTATCAATAAAAGATTGCAGACTGGATTTTTCGCTATCTGTGTTAAAACAAAAGTTATATTTTGGGTTGTGAGTGATATGTCTGTGTTTTGTGTACTGTTATCGTAAGTTTTATTTACGAAACCTTCATATAATAATTCATATTTATTAAAATTGCAAATGTCATTTGGTAAGGGATTCCAGAAAGTTTGTCCTCTTTCCATATCAACACAATGAAATTCGGAGAGTGAATATGTGATTCCTGTTCGCGGGTGAATTTTGTTTGTATTCAGACTGACTGGAGTATAATATTCTTGAAGTGTTACTTTTAATACGCCTTGTACGATTACATTATTCCATGTACCGAAAGGGTCTGAATATTGAGTTCAAGAAAAATCTCCATTCATAGCCAACGATCCAGCTAGTAATACGCTGTGATAAGATGTTTGATTAACTTTTAAATTTGAGATTTGTAGGTTTTGGCCTAAAGATATTGTGCCTGATGAATGTAGTATATCACATTAATGATGTGAAAGTTCAGGTATGTATTCACTTTGTCCGTTAGTTACTGCCAGAATATGCGAATGCATTCCGCAGTGAAATATTGTACGTCTAATTTCGATCTTGCATTGTTTGACATGGATGAGTGTAGAACCACAAATTTGTAAAAGTTGAATGTAAATTGTTTCTATGACTAATTTAGATTCAGATATATCGCATTCTCCTACCTCAAGAAGATTTGTTCACTGACTTGCTACCTTTATTTGTATTAGGTATCATAAATACTTTTTGATACTTATTCAATGAGATCCAATATTTCCGCTAATAGTCCTTGTCCAGATTGTCGTAAACTTAGTATAAAATTATGGAATGCAAGTGGGTTACGAATTTTTATTGGGAGTATTACGTCTTCTATAGTTGATGGATTTGTTAAATCATAAAGCCATAGTGGAATGGTGTGATCATCTCGGTTAAAGACTTTATTTCTTATTAAAAATGGCCAAATTGTCACTATATCTATGTTGCTGACAAGAAAATCGCAGTATTTATCGATTTTTTTTCGATGGGTGAGATACATTGAGTAACGATATCTGTAAGTAGTTTCCAATTTAGTCTTCTTTATTTAATTGAGCACGTTTTAGCCAATTAATATGTACTACTTTTGGCTTATTTTCAATTTGAATTTTAATATTGCCTTTTTCTAAAACTTCCAAAATTTTATAAGGACCGGAATATTGATTTTCAAGTTTTTTAGGTTTCGGACCACTCAGTAAAAATACTTCTTCATCAACGTGGAAATTTTGTGAGCTTATTTTTCTATCGTAGTACTTTTTTAATTTCTTTTTCGCTGCAATAAGATTATCTCTTGCAATTGCTCTTATTTCGTGAAGTCGAGTTACTAATTTAATCAAGTAATCATCATATGTTTCCAATTTTTCATCTTCTGGGAGGGGTTCGCTTGAAGGTTGTCTTGCTAATTTACTAAAAACTAATTCGTATGGAGTGTAGCAAGTTCCTTCATGAATGCTTGTATTGTAAGAAAATGTAGCTAGTTCTATCCAGTCATCCCATTCGGAACTTTTACTAACAAATTGTTTTAAACATTCAGCAAGTACATGATGAGATCTTTCTAAAGACCCATTTGATTGTGGATGAGAAGCTGTTGTTTTAAATGGACGAATTTTAAATATTTTTGCCATTCTTCGGATAAGGTTACTTATAAAAATACATATAAATTTATTTGCAAGAGCATCTGCTATAGTACTTGCAAGAGAATTAGGAAGTGGTATTGCTAATGAGTACATAGTAAAATCATCTTGAATCGTTAATATATACTCATTTAATTTTTCTGTCAATGCCATTGACCTACAATGTCCATAGAAATTTTTTCAAAGGCAGTTCCTGGAGTTTCAGTTATTATCATAGGTTCTTTTGTTCTTACTCGTAAAAGCTTTCTTAATTGACATTTCAAACAGGTCTGGATATACTTTTAAATATCTAGTTTCATATTTTGCCAATAATAATTTTGACGTATTCTACTGAAAGTTTTAGTGACTCCTTTATGTCCACCTAAAGCCGATGTGTGAGCTTCTTCAATTAATTGAGATTGTTGTTCTTTAGTTGTATATTGTGTAATTCCGTTGCATATTATGATTTTTATTGGTGAGTCAGAAAAGGCTAATTTTATAGTGCTCAAAATATCTTCTCATAAAATGTTATTAATTTCAGGTGTTTTTGCTATACTAAGTGTGTGTAATTTAAGGCTTTTGGCTTTTGAGTGAAGTGAATAAATTGATAATTTGATACTTTTTAATGTATTGCTTAAATTTTCTTTCAATTTAGATTCTATGGTTTAGATACTGCATTTTGAGTTTTTGCGTATAAATCATCATTAAAGTCTCCATGATTTCCTTCTTCAGTATTTATTAAATGCTGATTCCCTGTACCAAGGCCTCCTTTATACGAGCGCACCACGGTTCCCCACAACGAGCAGACGATCGACCCCTCTTCCCCCACTACTACGGAATGAATCGCACTCGAATTTTAAACAGTAATCAATGAGTTTGATGGCTTTTATCACAAATTAATGAGAAAATAATTGGTCAATTATTGAAAAATTACTTAATTGTGTAATTTTACAGTATTTGAAATGAAAAATTTATTATTTAATTTTTCCAATCTGGAGTTTTCAATATTTTGGAGTAAAGTCGGTTATCGAACATTAAAATTGCATAAGTTCTTTTGAAATTTTGATATTTCACACATTACTGTAGATAAGTAAAATTCTCCCTTTTTAAACAACATGTATGAAAATTTTATGTAATTACAATTAATCAGTATGTATAATTTTGCGCAGTTTATTAATGTAATAAATACTACATGTGTAATACTATGTCTCGATATTTATTTCTTATAAATGAAAACCAACAGCAACATTTCTGGAAATAATCAAAATACACCCGATAAGCATAGATATTTTTATTATTATATTTTTAGTATTTTTAGTACATACCGTCAAAAAAGTCAATTCCATGTTGAATACTCGCAAAAATCTTTTTTATACGCTTTTTTACTATGTAAATACAATTATTCACATGGCATCAATGATAGAGTGACTGCACGCATCATATAATGCGCATAACAGCGCATAGCAACAAGGAGGATATGGAGGGGATCCCTCTCGAACTCGATGCAGAGAAATCCCCGATGCTCGAGCTTCTCGTTATTGGGAATCTCGAGTGTAATCCAAATCTGTGTTTTCTTTGATCAAAGGATTTTCATCAAATTCATAATCTGAATCGATTGCATTTTCATCTTCTTCAAGATTATCATTTTCTTTTTCTGCGGTTTGTTCTTATTTTTATTAAAGTCTTTAATGTATTCTTTTTTGGTCTGCCTCTTTCTCTTCTAGACAAAGGCACATATATAGTTTTATTTTTGATAATTTTTCGTTTTTTTTCCATTCAGGTCGAAAGTGCTGAACTGAGTAGACTATTGTTAGTGCCTCTTTTTCATAAGTGTCAAATTTTCTTTCACTGTCGCTAAGTGTACGAGAAGTATAAGCTATCTCAGTCCAAACAAAAGGTGAACCTTTTTTTAAAAGTTGTGTCAAGGGACTTGCACTTTTAGATAAATTTTCAATAAATCTTCTATAATAACTGGGATAACCCAAAAATTGTTTAATATTCTTCTCATTTTTAGGTCTCGGGAATTCTTGTACTGATTTTATTTTTTTAGGGTCGGGTCTAACTCCGCTTTTGTCTCTAACGTGACCTAAACAAGCTACTTCAGGTGTGAAAAATTCACATTTATCGGGATGTTAGTGTGAATTCGATTTTCTTAATCTATTCATGGGTTAAGTTTGATTCTGTCCCTGCAGGAAGCATATTTTTTGCTTCTCTAAAACCTTCTATAAATTGATCCACTGATATATTATCTCCTGTAAATATTGGTACAATTTCTATTGCATCTTGCAATGATACTACAATACTTAATTATGGGCAACAGTTATAACTTATTATATCCACGGATTGAGGTCGAGATCTCCAAACTAGACCCAAGCATTGAAGCCGGAGACGTCGAGGAGTCTGTACGAGGTTTCTTCGAGCAAGATTCGGAGATGGAGTTTAGGATGTCCCAAACGAAGACACCCTATAGAGGGAACGAAAAATCATACGTGTTATTGGAGGAGGGAAGAGCCATGAAACTTTTCAAGGCGGCCCACATAAAGATTGGGTGGATATCTTGCAGGGTGCGCAGGAGAAAGGAGCTCAGCCGGTGCTACTGCTGCCTTGGCTTTGGCCATATGGCAGCGGACTGTAAGGGGCCAGACCGCAGCCGATGCTGCTGGAGATGCGGTGAGGAGGGACATACCGCGGGATCCTGCACCAGGCAACTGCGATGCTACCTCTGCACCGCAAGATAGGAAAACTCCGGGTCGGTCACGTACCGGGGACAATGCGTTGCGCGGCTTTTCGGGCAGCAGACCCCTAAAGGAGGCCGTAAAAAGCCGCAAGAGCTGAGTTGGAAGATGGACTCCAGGAAACAGGAGAAAAAGAAGAAGCGAGGGGAAGGGGACAACATCGCCTTAAGATGGCCCTCACCCTAAAGTAATGTCTAACAGCAGTTCCGGGGTGGAATTCCACGGCCTAAAAACAGGGAGGGAGTTTCAGAGGGTAGGGCTGCGTCAGCAGCAGAGTCCCACACACCAGGGGGCACAAAGTCCCCTTGACAGTGCATAAAGCATTTCTCACTTCCTCATAAACAAACAAAAATTATTATAATTATTATTATTATACACTCTAACATTACAGATTTCTCTATTTTATGCCAATTTACAGCCGTTATATACACACTCATCACAATTCTGTCTTTTTCATTTCCCTGGGGCTTCTGTCCCCGTTCTTCTTCCTCTGTTCTTTTATCCTCCTCCACTCTCTCAACAATCTTTTGTCTCGTCCACTGTGTTTTTCTCCGGATCGTTTCCTTCTCTTCCAATGAATACCTCAGTGAACGAGGTTCCTCGCCTTGATTTAATTCTCTCTGCAAGTTCCCCCTAGTCACCCTTTACTTGAGGGTCCCCTTCAGCCCATTTTTCCGTTTAGAAACACTTCCCTGTTCCAATTTTCCCCGTTCTGCTTCGCCATCTGCCTTTACATTTCGGCTTCTCAGATTGTCGGAAGATAGCTCTTTACACCTTACTTCCTCTTGTCTCCAAAAATCTTCCAACTTCTTATCTTTTCTAGTTGCCTTCTCATTTTCCGGCTTTTCGGGTCTACTTCTTTTCTTTTTCCTCTCGTCAGCTCCCAACTCTTCAAACTCTTTGTCCATGACAGGTTCACTTTGTTTACACTGAGGGGACAAGTCTCCTGTCACTCTCTGACGGGACTCGCTTTCATTATCTATATTATCCTGGGAGCCCGACCTCTCTCTCTGCCGCACTGTCGCTCGCCCTGCCAATCTCCTCGACAACTTCCGCCCGCCTCTTCTCTCCCTCAGCCATAACCTCACTTTTTCTCTCGCTGGTGAAAAACACCTAAAAAAAGGTCTTATGCTTTTCACTCACTGCTCATTTATTAACCACACCACTCCCCTCTTGCCACTTCTTAATTTTTGTACCTTATTTCTAATTTTATTACACTATTATCTTCCAATCTTACAATTTGTTTCTCACTTTCACGATACAGACAACCTCCTTTGACGCTTCGACCGGAAGTCTTCACGTTGCAGCACTAGTATTTAAAGGAGTATTTGGATTCTTGGTTTTCAGCTGACGTTTTTTCCTTAATTTTAAAAGCTTTTTTCCTATTTTCTTCTATAATTTCAGCGAGTTTTGGATTCTTTTTAGCTTGAATTTGAGTGATAGCTTTGGTTGTCAAATTATCTTTCTTATTTTGCACCGACATTTGGATTCAAAAACATGACGATAAGAAATAGCATTTTAATTATATCAACGTCCGTGAAAATTCCAAAAGAAAAGGTATATTTATTTTGTTTTATTTGTTCGATAAATTTCAATCAATTAATTTAAATGTTTGAAGAAACTGCTAATGAAATGAATTTTATTAAAGAGAATTTTAGAATTAAAGTAAATGAACTTTGTAAAAATTCATGTGAACTTAAATATTTTTATCAATAAAAATAAACTTTTTACTATTTTTTCGTAAAATTGTATAAAAGATTATAATACATGAAATTAGCACGTATAATTTGCGAAGAAAATTTTTTTTTATCTGCTCTAAACAATCAAAAACTTATATTTCATATTATGAACAATTATTTGCATTCTACTGTTATTATTATTATAATTTAAAAATATTATACCTATCTAAAAGTCTAGTCTATTGCCCTATCTACGTTCCTCTATCTGTTGTAAAGAATAAACTAACCAGGTTGAGGATAAGCCAAATGAATTAATAAAAGTTTTTTTTTAAGTAAATATTTATTTATAAATTAAATTATATAGGGGACTCTCGTCAGGGTCGGACCCCTTTTTGACTGTTGCCCATAACTTCTGTTAAAAAAAGAATTTGGACAATTATAGCACATCATTAGAAAGATCTGAACCTTGCCGTCAAGGTCGGACCATTTGTCTAGGTTGGACCACCGCTGTAATATATGTCAAAATAAATTAAAATGACCAAATATAAATCCAATTTATTTTCTTATTCAAAATTTACATAATTGGAAAGCAAAATATCGCACATTAGTGCGAAAAACATTAGTGGGACTCGCAATTTTTGCAAATGAAACAGCTTTTTGTAATTTGCGCGCATTTCGAATGCACATTGCTCTTGCATTCAATGCATGCAATTTAATTGTTGCAGTTCAATTTTTTAGGCATCGCTTGCAAACAAATAATGCAAAAGTCTTCATCTTGGGACTCATCTGAAGAGGGCTCTTCTGGCACTTTTTTGGGTGGGTGACCTCATTTAGCTGGTGTTTTAGCTGGCTGTTACCTTAATGCTGGGAGTTTTGTGGACGTTGTCGAAGCGTCTCGCTTTTGTTGCTTCTCGAGTAATCTGTCGAGGCTTTCCGACGAAGTCAAAACTGTGCTACTCATTTGGCGCCGTCCGCAATTCGATTTTTTAGCTGCTGGCGCTAGCCTGCAGAGGTCTGAGTGTGGTCAGAATAGAAGAAAGGCTGGTCTCACGAGACGTGCATGCCGAAGGCTCAGTAGATCCGATTAAAAACCACTTTGTTAACGTTTCGCGACATCAAAAATTGACGCAGCAATGCTATTGCCCTGACAAAAATACAAAATTACGGTGGTCCAACCCTGCTGAAAACACAAATGGTCCCACCTTTACAACAAGCACCATAACCTCATCGATTCACACCACAGTCAAACTGGTTAGACAATTAAATATTCACCTTGCTACCTAGTTACATTTTAACCACATAAAACACATATATGCTTACCTTGACGATTGCATCTTTTCTCTTTAAGTCCTGAAGTTATTGCCAACGATGCTAAAAAACGTTTTCATGTATCAAAAAGCAACTGAGTGCATAACATTTTTAACAAACACACTCCGTAATGAGCAATGCTCCGAAAAGTTTGCTTTCACCGAGAGTAGTTTTGCCACGCTCGCATATAGATATCACTAGTGGTCTCATATGAAATACTGCAAAGGTCCAACTTGGACAACGGTCCGACCCTGACGACCTTACCCTATATTTTAAATAAAAACAACCCAAGCTACTTCGTTACGCTGATTGCATTTTTCTATTCTTCTTCTGAAAATAGTTTGTCTAACCTTTATAATTGAGTCTCCGGATGAGGTGTAGTTTTATATATATATATCCAATGGTAGTCTGGTACAGCACTAGCACACTATAATCCTTTAACTCTCGATGATTCGGCTCGTCATTAGACAGCGCTTCGATTATGAGGTTTTGGAAATTTGGTTTTTACTAAGAGACTCAACGTCGCGATAAATTAACTGATTCTCCCTTTCTCACTATTCAATCTTGTACAAACTCGTTGATCTATTTTTACAGGACGCGACGATTATGGATCTCAAATTACAGTCGTACTGCAGCTCTCGGATTACTGTGTTTCGAGTTCCCAAGCATCTGTTTATATAGGGATATGGTATTTTAAGGCATTGCAACTCGGCCGGCCAAAGCATTAGGTTTTAGATCCAAGCATTTCAACAGAGGTTGTCGCCTCCATAAGAATCTTAGGTTTCAGTGTGTTGGGTTGATAGGCTGGGCTGGCTTTGCTAGTGTGCGTTGGGAGTCACACCGATTTCAAATCTGTGTGATCATAGTAGGTGTATCGTCTTCTTCTTAGTATAAGTGCTACATGCACTTTCTTAGGATGTACAGTAAATGTGTGTTAACTGCATCAGGTAGGCTTAGTCGCAATGATCAATTACATTATTTGTATATACATATAGGCAATAAAGTCAAAATAACAATGCAATTATCGTACAATAGATTGCAATTAATTAATTAACAATTACAATTGATATTTGTTTTAAATAAGCAATAATTTTGTCTTTATAATCAAACAGTCTTAATTGTTTATGCATGGAAAAAAGCAAAATCAGCCCTGAGGCAAGGCATAAAGAAAAGCCGACTTCAGTGCTGGAAAGACTTGATCGGTGAGGTCGAGAAGGGCCTATGGTGTCTCGCCTTCAAAATAGTCACCAAGAGATTGGTGACCAGAAGAAAGACCCCGGGCCTGGATAATCCTGATCGAGTCAAGTACGTCGTGCGAAGCTTGTTTCCGCATGTAGAGCCGTTCCAAAGACAGGACCGAAGCTCCTGCGTGGTCCGGCGCGAAGGACTCTTCCCTTTCGAAGAACTAAAGAGAGCGGGTGGGAGGCTCAAGGCAAACACAGCGCCGGGGATCGACGGGCTGCCGAACGAGATTCTTTGCAGACTGGAAGAAGCAGAGGTTGGTTCTGCTGAGGAAGGGCAACAAACCTCTAGGGGATGCCTCATCGTATAGACCAATATGTCTATTGGATACGATGGGGAAACTTCTGGAGGAAATGATCCTACAAAGACTACAGTGTCACATGGTCCGTGAGATTGGTCTCTGGGAAAACCAGTTCGGATTTCGGAAAGGCAGGTCCACAGTTGAGGCCATCCAGCCAGTGGTGGACATTGCCACTAAAGCAAGAAGAGGAACTGGTAAGCGTAAGGGATTCTGCGCGTTGATCAGCATTGACATACGCAATGCGTCCAATACCGCGAGATGGAACATCTGTATCGAGGTGATGGTACGGAAAAAGGTTCCAGACTACTTGTTGCGAATGATAGATGATTATCTGAGCGACATGTGGGTGATATACGAGGGCGACAAATGGTCTCTCACGGAATAGATGACATGTGGCGCCCCTCAAAGGTCGCGGGTGGGTCCACTCGTTTGGAATGTCATGTCCACCGGTTTCCTGCGCATGGACCTGCCTGCTGGAACGAGCATCATCGACTTCGCAGATGACGCACTTGTCATGTGCGCCGCTGACGACATCAAAATCCTGGAGCTCAGGATCAATAATAGTCTGTGGCAGGCAAAGCGTTGGTTGGATAGCAGATGCCTGAGAATGGCCCCTGAAAAGACCGAGGCTTTTCTGGTCACAGACAGGAGATCCTTCAAATACCCGAGGATAGTTCTCGGGGAACATGAAATCAAGTGGAAAAAAAGCATTAAGTACCTGGGTGTGCAGTTGGATCGAAGGCTTAGCTTCGGCGAACACCTGCAGATCGCGACTGCCAAAGCCATCCAATGTGGGGCCGCCCTGACTCGGCTCATGCTCAACATTGGTGGACCCAGGGAAGCTAAGAGAATGCTGGTGGCGAGCGTGGTAAATTCGAAGCTGCTTTATGCAGTTCCGATCTGGACAAGTGTCCATAACAACCATGCTATCCTGAAGAAGCTGTTCTCGGCACAGAGAAATGTGGTGATGAGAATTGTCTCAGCATACCGAACTGTGTCGACGAGCGCTGTGCTGGTCCTGGCGAGCGTCCCACTAATAGATTTATTGGCGGAGGAAAGGAAGGAGACCTTTCAGCTCCGTAAGGAGCTCACCTGCTTAACAAACACGCAGGAAATCGCTCGCGCGAAGGAGGCCATCCACAAGGATGGAAGGCGCAGACTCGTCGAGAAATGGCAGACGAGATGGCATGGTGACCAATCCGGGAGATGGACTCACCGTCTGATCCCGGAGCTCGCCACCTGGCTGGATAGAAAGCACGGTCAAGTCGGCTTTTACCTGGCGCAAGCGCTTTCGTGCCATGGTTGCTTTAATGCGTACCTGAAGCGGTTCAAGAAAAGAGGCGATGAGTCGTGTCGCTACTGCAGTTCCCTTGTGGAAAATACAGAGCACATACTCTTTGTCTGTGCCAGGTGGGGCGCGGAAAGGGAGGCTGTTGGTCGGGCAGTAGGCGCACAACTCACTCCTGACACGATGATCTCTCTCATGCTCCATTCTGAACAGATATGGATGCTTGTCGAGACATTCATCACCCTGGTGATGAAGACGAGGGAGCACGATGGACGTGCAAAGCGCGGCAATAATGCGGGCCAGTAGCAAAAATAACAATAAAAGGCTTTTTTAAAAATTATTTGTCGTCTTCCTTATCTTCCAAGTCAGACACACAATGTTTGCATGTGAAATAGCTGGAATGCATGTCATCGCACTTCAAGTGCACGGGCCGATCACACGTGTTGCACTTGATGGAATTTGCAGCGGTCAACTTCGATGGCAGCAGCTTCAAACAGATGGTGCAGAAGTCTATATCATCATCAGATGGTGAAGAGTTCTTTTTTTTTAGAGCGTTTGGCCGACGGTTTGGCAGGTGCAATTGCCTTCTTTTTTTACTCTCCTGCGGGGGAGGGGGGGGCTGCTCGCTTAGCGGCTTTCTCCTTTAAAGCAGCAATGCTTCCTGGAAAAGTAAGTACGGTGCTTTGCATCGGTTTACCATCATGATTTGAAGGCTTGTCTGGTGGAGCTGCTTGCAGGGGACCAATTTCGTCCTAGACTGATAATCGTCTCGTTGAAGACGAAAGGTTGTGATGTGATGTGATCATAACGCACACTCTTCTGCTCGATAATCGACACAACTTGCTCGCATGAAGGTTACTTTTGAACTACAATATAAAAGGACGGGACCTCTAGTGTCCAAAATTTAATTTTCAGGTCATTAGTAATTTTTGGCAACTTCGATATTGAATCGCTCTTCAGCTCTTGCTTACTTTCCTTTATTTCCCCCTATTTGGTTAATTTTATTTCTCTCCCGTATGAATCTCATTATGGCCACAGCTGGCTGTCAACTCAAGTTGGTTAATTAAAATGCCAATAGCATTATGCATAAAAAATCAGAAATTGAATTCGGAGCATGATTCAGATATTCTTTGCATCACGAAATCTTGACTCACAGCTGACTATGTATTCGAATTTTTGGCTAGCTCATTTTTAGACCCAATAGTACTAGTAGATGCGACGACGGGTCCATTATTCTTATCAAGAACAGTTATGTGTTATATATGCCTTGAGACGGCCCAGCCTTCGGTATCCGCCTTTTTGCGACGAAAAGAGGAAGAAATCCACAAAATTAGGATTACTTTCAGAACAAGTAGATTCCCACGAGACTCGCACAAAAGAATTGCGAGGTATGATCCAGTATTTGAGCAGCAATTAATGATTTACCTCCAAACCGGAAGTGAACGCGGCGTGAACGAGGCAGCCTGCTTTTCACGGACATTTTCGTTCGTGCTCTGAGCGAGCGCCACACTAACCTGTGGTTGCTGCCACCCGACCACTCACTCAGATCAAGCAGCGTGTGGCATGGTCCGCTGGATAGGCGGGCGTCCCACACTGTTACTTTTTTTTATATTCTTTTTTATTATTTATAGCAGGATCATTTGTTCATTTACATGTATGGGAGTTTTAATTAATGATTAAATAAAATAACCAAATGAACAAATGTAATATATAAATAAATGAACCAAACTGTATGGTTATAAGTGAATACAGTTATTATTATATTGTGAATAAACAAATATAATTGTTATTTCATTTTAAATAAATAATTATAATCATTGCCACATTGCAAGTATTATAGATTTTTGATATTATAAGTAAAAATAATTATCATTGTGCCGTAAAATCCATTAGTATTCAACATTACGAATAACTGTATTTATGAAAATGGGTCACTTAACAATAATAAATAGAGGTTGATTTATTGAAATTTCCTTTTTATTATAAAAAGCGTTACACGACGTTCAAGCCTGCCACACAGCTGTCCAATGGGAACCCGCGCCCACGCAGGTAGCACGCTCTAGCGGGAGGTGAAATGGGGGAAAGGCTTTCTCGTCGTCGTCGCGCGGTGCGTTTTCGCTTTTTAGTGCACATCAATTTTTGAATGCTTCCACGGGACGAAATATGCGACTTTTTGGAATCTGAAAAACATCATCATGATCTCGAAAATGTCAGCTTTTTCCTGATACTGATTTCCAACCCGAAAACGGTCGTAAAAAGGGGGAAAAGACCGTGTATAAAATTCTTAATTTATTGATTTAATTGGACTCGATCGCGCTCGCTAATTGAGGCGCGCGCATATTAATTAAAGGGGGAAATTAATAGAGAGGTGGAAAACCGAGGTAACGTGCACGGTTGCTGATCCACAAATTTTATGACAGGCGCGCTGCCCAGAAAGGTGAGAGCACGTCTCGACACCGGGGCGTTTAGCAAATTGTCTCAAGATCTCGGGCTCGAGTATGTTCACTTGCATCTCACGATCAGGTGAACTACTTTGAGAACCAGATCGTCCATGGTTCCTGGTCCTCCCTTATTTGCTAGGGACTTTTTGGATCACCTTTTTTTTTAAATAAAAAAAGTTGTCGTAGATTGGATTTTTCTCTAATACACGTGGGTCTTCTTTTATAAAGCAAAAATAGCGAGCAATAAGCTCGAGCAGAAACTACTGGATTGTGGTCAACTCGGGAGGCAAGTATCCGTGCACTCACAAAAAGTGAGACTCGGAGAAAGCTCCCATCCTTACAACTTTTCTTTCTGCCGAGCAGTGTCGGAGCCCTGAGGGCACTTCACTGCCACGGTGCTTCCCTGCACTTCCCTAAATAAATTCCAATTGGGTCAACCAAGGTCCAGTGTAGTTGTGGTTTGTTTTTGTGGGAGGGAAAAGGCAAATGATGACCTCGTCGGGAGCTTATGCTCATAATTTCCAAAATTTGGAACCGACTTTACTGATGCCTTCTTAACTAACTAAATTTTTAAATAAACGGTAGGGCGCGAAATCCAATAACTGAGGTATTCTCGGGGTAATTTGACAGGCAGAGCAAGCTATTCCATGATCCAAAAAGTCAAACAACATTATTTTCAGGTGTAGGGACAATTCCCCAAAATTAGAACGTGTTTTTGTTCGTGGCGCAACTGCGCGAATCTACTCCAAAATGTTAATATAGTTCTTGTTCTCGTATTTTAGATTCGATCCTTCAAATCACGCCTTGCGTAAACGAGGAATCGTGGAATTGACGTTAGCTCTCCCAAAAAAAAAACTTAAAATCGTGAGTTTCTTTGCTGTTCTCACTCTTAAAATAAAGAATAAAAATTCGCGAAATTTTCACCCTTCGTGTGACCCACTCAGAAATTTCGGAAGTAATTTTGTCTCAAAATAGGGCAAAATTGTTGTTTAATAACTCAGTAAATTAAGGTAATTAAAAATTGATGATTTGAAATTTAAAATCAGAATTTAAAAGCGAAACTTTTGACCAAGTCGGGCAAGAATAGATTTATAAATATTTGAAAATTGATAAATTAAAGATCGTAAAAGTCGAAATGTTTCAGCCTGAATTCCAGAGTTCATAGCTGGAACAAGTAGATGTTGAGGCACACTTTTTTCCAGCAGTTCTAGTTGAGCTCTGGCTGCTGTGGTGGCAGATATGAATTTCATTCCGCTGAACGATAACTTGTCCACTTTTATTTCGAGACCTGACCAGATAAATAACAAACGTAGTGTTAATTTCATTTCTACCACTCATTTCCATTCAGCATCGGCCTGGGTAAGCGAGGATACCTATGACATAGATCACTTCTTTTTTCTAGGCCTGCTTGATCTCCGTTTACAGTTATCTCACTCTACCAGTAGACGCTTTAACATAAAGAACCGTGACTGAACACTCTCTTGGTCCTGTTGTGACGAGCTGGTGGACGATCTTCAACCCCTCCTTAATGGTAGACATGACCCGCCACATATCTATGATCTTTTTATAGATTCTCTTCTTCACATCCTTGAGCATAATAGTGCTTATCGTCCCTCTTCTTCAGGCACCACATAAATTCACGGTGGTTTTTATCTTGTGCAGGTCCAGCACCTCCCCGAGGCTCGACGGGATTTGGTATCAGGACATCAATGAGCTCCTCTTGCTCACGCCGAAGTTCATGCTCACTCTTTTCAATTGGATCTTTTTTTGGACTATTCTGTCCCTAGAGGAATGGAGAGATACTTTGGTTTCCTTCCTACCTGAGCAGGAATCGAGGAAGTTCCGTCCAATTTTGTTAATGCTTTCTCTCTTCTGGTTGATGAGTGTCGTATTCAGTGCCAGAGCAAACTTAAGTATTTTGAGGTTATATTGAATAAATAGCAGTCATAACCGTTAGGGCTACGAATAATCGAAAAAACATTATTATTTCAAATATTGTTTATAAAAACTTCTGAAACTTAATTTGCACGTGATTCGATCGTATTAATAATTTTCCACAGTTTAATCTATAAATGTTTGAACCTGCAGAAGTTATGTGCTTCCATAAGACATTGTTGGACCTAACAGAAATAGGACTGCCAAAGGTAGTGAATTCAGAAAGAGGTTCTATGCCCCTGTATCTAGATTTGGTTTGCTGAGTGCCTTTTTTGCGTCCATGGAGGACGCTTGTCACCACTCCTGTCGACCGGCATTTTTTGACGCTTCTTGAGAGGAACTGACATTGGGGTGGATATTGATTTCGCTCTCAACCGTCTCGATCGCGCGTGTTGTCCTGCGTGCCAGCCTACGTGGGCAGAGAGTTTTATTTTTTTTCTTGCATTAACTTTAAATTATAGAGATTTTGAAAGCTGTAGTTGGAAAATCGATTTCAAAAACTTTTCAATAACCATAACTTTCCAACTTTCTGATAAAAATTTTGTTTTTTTCTGAATTAATAAAAAATTCTCATAGAAATTTACGTTGATTCTCAAAGTCTGAGAATACTGGTGTCAAATAATGTAAGAAATTCTACTTCAACTATTTATTAAAAAATATGTTATTGATAATGAAAAAGATTTTTTTGAAAATCCAAAATAGCGTAAAAAATCTAGCATTATAGCAAAAAATAGAATGAATAAGTTGAAAAGTTAACTTAGTGTGAACCACATGTGTGGAATACGTGACTTTGAATGAAATTTTGCACAGTTTGTTTTCGTCTAGCATCAAAACAAATATCATGAATTCATTAAATTTATTATTAATATAAAAACAGAAAAAACATTTTTCGAATAATTAAATGTTTCTGCACAGGAAGAATGTTATAAATCATTTCAATATGAGATGCAGTAAAAATGTAATTTCTAACAGATTTTTGTTACACCGGAATGCAATTTCAAATTTTTAAAATAAATATTCTTGTACCCAAAATTTCACAAACATTTTATTGAATTTCCTTCATTGTTAAAACTGCACTGAATGGAACCTGAAGTACTGAACAAATTTAATGAGAACCAGCTTTAAGTGAAATCGGAGTTAACTCAAAGGAATTTTTAAAAGCAACTTAGATTTTCATACTATATCATGAGGGCTGAAACAGGTAGGCGATCTATTTTCTTATCACGCAACGCTTAGTTTACAAAATTTGAATCTAAACTTGTAAACTATAGCACTTGACCTTGTATTGCCTTTGGAATATTGTGGTGGACCTCGTCGACTTAGCAAGTTGAGAAATCTGAAGTTTTAGCCTATAGCTTTGTCATTCACGCTCAAGTTCAGTGGCATGTCCATTCTATCTAGCATCCACGAAAATAATTTCACACATAAACTTGAGTTAGCTTCATAATATAAACGTTGAAACTCACAACTCGATCTTCTTTCTGAAAAAAAATCTCCAAGTGTGGAAAGCATGTTGTTACATTCAATCCACAGAATTTTTTCTGGAAGATGTGAAATCTGTTTTCCTAGTCGTTGCTAAGAGTTCAATTTGAGGTATGAAATTCTATCGAAATTAGATTTTTCTGGCCTTCTGACGTAATTAACCAAAATACGAAGGATTAAACCAATTGAAATAGAGCATCGTGTACGCAAAATTTAATTAACTTCCCGATTTCCTCTTAGGAGGAATTGCAGTCTTATTATTGGCGGTGGTATTATATTTCGAAGATTAGAATACTTTTTATAAATTGCATACCAAGTAATCTGATATCATCAGATGATATAGTGTAGCGTTATTAAGAGCACTCAAGTTTCATTAGGAGCTCACCATAATATGAATAACTTACCTGGATGTCTGTGGATAAATTTTGCAACAACTTTGATTGCTTCTGCAATATTATTTTGAGTCACGCATAAATAAGAAAAAAGTACAGCGATATGATGTCTGCAATCTTCTTTGTCCTCGTATGCTTTAAGTTCTTTTAAAACCAGCATAGTTAAGTTTTTATCATTGTGTAGTAATCCTAAAGCAGCAGTTGCGAGTAATCCGTGAATGAGCGGTGGTTGGATTTGAATGCATTGAAAAAGAAAAGTTTTAACGTCGTTATCTCCTTGGAAAATGCTGGCTATTGATGCTATCGCACATAAAACTTGGGCTCTTTCTGATCCAGAAACTGCAAACGAGTCGAGGACAACTTCGTATGTAGAATAGGATTCTTCGTAACGTTTAGCTGGAAAAGGCAGAAAATTTAATTAATTTAAAAAAATTGTTCTCAAATATTGCGTAGATTATCTCATCGCACTGTAGTTTCAAAATGTCAACTCAATTGATAGTATATTATGTGCTAAGGAGGAGAAATAGGTGTTTTCACGACTTGTCTGATGAGCAAAAATAACACCAAAGCGGGAAATAGATACTCAATTTTAACATAAATAGATATAGTGTACAATTAATCCAATTAACTGCTAGCACACGCTTTTTGCCAACCAGGAAGAAATATATAATAATATGAAAAAGTAATAATATGTAATATAAGTGATAATATGAATAATAAGATAATAAAAAACACTTAATTCGTTTCAATTATTATTTTGCAGTACATTTCGTGTTTCAAGGTGTCGAATTTGATACAATAATTTTATTTTTTAGTGCTAAAAATGAAAAAAGTATAATACTTGTCATTGAAGGCAGTGTGGTGGTAGTGGTGAAACAATGATGAATCAGTGCACTGCCTTCAATGACAGGTATTATGTTTTGTAGTTTTTAACGTTAAAAAATAAAATTATTGTATAAAATTCAATACCTTAAAACTCAAACTGTACTGCAGAATCATAATGGAAACAAATTAAGTGTTTTTATGTTCTTCTTATTCATATTATTACAAGGTCAACGAATGGTCAATGAAGGGTCAGTGAAAGGTGAGCAAATTTGCTAACCGTTCACTGGACTGGGTCCGCTAGGGTGGAGGCATATCTTCTATAAGGGATTTCGACAAGAGTGATCGTACTTTCCTAAGAAAAATAGTGCAGTCGCGATGTATTTATTGGATGATTCGATGAATGTTACTGTTTTTTTAAATTCAGTGTGAAAAAATGAGAAGTTTTTTTTGCCCTGTTTCTGATTATACAAGTAATAAAATGTGTAAATTTTTGAAGACTGGACAAGAAAGACATTTTTTCTGCGCACCGGCTAAGCAAGAAAATCCTGTGGCTTTCGTTTGGATCGTTTTTGAGACCAACTCAATTGAGTATCTGTCACTGGAAATGCAGATGCATGCAGATTTACATCAATTGAATTTCGAACAGAATTTTGGACTAGGTTAATTTTTTTAAAGGCTTACATGCTGCGAATTATTTTCATTGTCAGTAAATGAATTAGTTAAAGGAGTCTGATAACCTTGATTATAATTTCTTTTGCATCTTTCTACAATATAAAAATCAGCAATTTCGTGTAAAATATGACAATCTAACCTCAAAAGAGCCGGGCTGATTCAAATAAAAGAATACCGATACAATATGACATTGCTTGAAATTGGCAAGGGAACTCACTCCAAACAGCACCCTAAAACGTGAGAGGTAAGAGGACTTGCATAAAAAAGAACCACGTAATGTGAAAGTCAGAGAGACTCACATAAAAAAGCACCCACATTATTAAAGGCGAGCCTCGAAATATAAGAAGCAAACAGAATCATTCACTACAATCTTTCATTATTCTATTGTCAACTATCGTTTTCTTACAATGGAACCGATTTAAAAAATTGCATTCAGAAGATATCTAAATTGTTCTCCAACTATCAAAAAGTGAGAATAAAATAAAATCGTTGTTTTACGTAAACAGAAAAATTATTTCCATCAAGTATTAAAATCACTGAGACAACTCAACTAAAATTTGCCATCCCATTTTCTTTTTAAGGTTTTATTCAAAAGAAAAAATCAAGCATTTTCCTAGCTTGCTTAAGAAAACCAAAATTCCGCATTGTGAGAAGAACTAAAAAATAATAAAAATTTTACCTTATACATATACAAGTAATTAGATTGAAACCAAATTTGACTTCGTCCGTTAGTAATTTATTACATTCTCATCACATTAAAGGAGCTATTAGATTGGCATAAAATTCGACATTTTCTCAAAAAAACTACGATCATTCTAAATTCATTACATAAGTTTCCTTATACTTTTTTCTGTTACGTAGCAAATATTTGATTTTGACAACATTTTATATCTTAAATTCAAATTTTGACCAGAGGTAGATAAATAAATGAAGCAATTTACTATAACCTAAAAATATTTAAGAGTTGAAAAAATATTATTTTATTCGATTGAGTACGCAGAAACTACACGGTGAAAGTAAATCATCTAGTTCGACAGTCTTGGCGCCCAGGGGGTCAATAAAGGAATGTACTGTTAAAAAAATTAATAATAAAAGTGGCAACTGAGTTATTTCATCAGAGAAATGATTCTTCCGGTGACTAAAATTGTAATATTTTATTTATATTGGAAGAGCGGATTGTAAAAGTTTATGTAATTATACCTGTTATAAACAATGGCCATAAAAAATTCGGTAAATTCGTAATTTCTTGCAAATATGACCTGTTCTTCATTTAGTTTAAATGTTTTATATCAATGTTGAAGTTGAATAAATATAACCACAAATATTAGTTAACCGTAAAATGCATTACCAGGGAGGTTCAATTAAAAATTGTTGACCATTAACAATTGTTATTGTTAGAAATGAATTATATTAACAATGGTATATTTGATGTATTCCAGGATGAAATTGTTCTTCTTTATTATTACTTTACATCTTCTTTTCTTTCAACAACCCCTTTGCATGAAAAACCACCCTCCAGGAAAAAAAATTGTTTTTTGGAATGCGCGTTCGAAACTAGTGCGAAAAATCACAAAATAAGTGACATGGTCAGTTAATTTTTATCTGATTATGAATTTTGTCATTTTCACATCAAAATGTTTTGAAGTAATAAAAAAAAGAATAGTACAAGCAACTGTATGAGAAATTTAAGGTTGTATGAAAAAACCCAAGGAACGACCCTAGTTCTGAAAAAAACCCTAATTTCAGAAAACCTCCCCTGAGGTAGAACTACAGTAGCCTAGCATCAAAAATTCATATTATATTTTTCTATTAATTTTCTGTTGTGATCAGGAGAAACAATATTATAGACTGCGCCTCACGTAACCGTTAGGATCACATTTTGCTATTCATTTGGCGTGGTGACGTGTGGTGCTCGATACAAGTAATCTCGATATTGTATCATTTTTTTTTGTTATTCTTGATTTGGAATCAGCGACCCAAAAAACTTCAAGATTCCCAGCTTCCTGCAAATCAAGTTATATTTTCCGAAAGAAACGCTTTCACTCCGCTGGGTATCGAGCCTACGACCTTTCAGTTTTTGAAAATATATATTGAAAATTCCATCTACTCTTGAATGACGTTAATTCTAAATCACAGATGGATAAGGTCGATTTGGTAGAGTTCCGTTATCATGGTGAGTGATACACTCTTCTAACTATCGACATAATCGACTGAAATGATTTGGAAAAATTTGTAAATTTTTTCCAAGAGGATTGGGAAAACGCCATTCGTTGGCAGCGCATGGGTATAGGTGTATGTTGTCTTAGTTTTCCAATCCCTCTCAGAGAAATATCACGGGGCTAAACCATGCTCGATAAAGATTTCTAATTCATAGATTTTTCAATAAGGATCATTTTTAAACTAAGCCAAGAACGCGTTTCCACCTGATAAATAAGATTTGACCTTGAAATGACCTTGGCCCTGAAATAAAGAGGGCAAACAGACCTCGGATTCTGATTCGGTGACCGTGAAACTTATAGGAATCGTGGTTTTGGTATGGTTAAGAGGTTTCTCTAAAGAAGTCAGAAATTTGGCATTCTATTGAAAAACTGGAACCCTACACGATGTCAGCCTGATGTGTATATTTTTAATTTTGAATAAACTGATAATGGAAACGATTTTTCAACACATTTTCCGGTATTATTGCTTCAAGTGATAAGATAGTGCGACCGAGGCCGCTCACTAAGGGATGGGTAGGAGAGCACGCCGAGAATTTATTCTTACAGTTACTGTATCACCGTAGGCGACCGTAGTCCAACGAAATCCAAGGGGGATGATACGATACCGGAATCCAACTCAGGACCGAGGAAAGATCAAGCGGCGACGGAGAGCGCATGACCGGCGGACAACTGGTCAGCACCAAGACCGAAACGAGAAGAGAGAAGAGAGAAGACAGGAACCGGCGGCGGCACGTGACCGCGAGGCATGCCGGGCCGCGTTCCCCCCAAATTCTAGCCCGCAGGACGTTGGCCCTACGGGGTACTAATGTGACTTTGTTACAATAGGTAAAAAGCGCATATGACATGAATTGTAGAGCATAAAATTACTTTTGAAATTATCCCTATATTAACCTTTTTTGATAAGTATACTCAACCAAAAATCTGATGTTTTCCGATTAACCTAAAATTAGTGTCACGTCCGGCGACTCTATCGACTCGAATTATCAAGGAGGCCAAGAAATCGATAAAGGGATAAAGATAATATTAACATGAGTGCGACTTTATCGTCGCAAGTTACAGTAAGATGTAGAGAACAATAAAATGATCAATATGGTATTAGGTGCGCAACTAAGATCCCGCTGTTTTTTTTATAAAAATGCAACTTTATTGTGAAAAAATGGTTACAAATGAATCATTCAAAATATTGCTCGTCGTTAGGTACAACTTTTGTCCATCTTTCTGGTAGAGCTCGAATACTGTTAGGGTAAAAGTGTTCATCTTTTGAGGCTATCCACGAAACAAGCCATTTTTCGATGTATTCATATAAGCGGAACTACTAATCAGCCAGACCATGTGCCATCAATTGCAACAAGTAATAATCGGACGGCGTAATATCTGCGGAATACGGCGGATGGGGTAGGACTTCCCATTTGAGCGTTTCCAGGTAGATTTTAACGGGTTTGGTAACGTGAGGCCGAGCGTTGTCATGCTGTAAATCATTTTTTCGTGCCTCTGCTTGAATTGTGGCCGTTTTTTGCGCAGTGCTCGGCTCAAACGCATCAATTGCGTTCGATACCGTTTCCCAGTGATACTTTCGTTCGGTTTCAACAGCTCATAATAAATAACCCCCACCTGGTACCACCAAATACACAGCATAACCTTCGCAGCGTGAATATTCGGCCGAGCTGACGACGTAGAAGCATGACCGGGCCATCCCCATGACTTTCTTCTCTGTAGGTTGCTGTAATGAATAAATTTTTCATCACCCGTCACGATGCGATGAAGAAAACCCTTCCTTTTTTGTCACTGAAGCAGTTGTTCACAGGCGAAGAAACGACGCTCAACGTCCCTTGGCTTCAAATCATAAGGAATCCAAATTCATTGCTTTTGAATCATTCCCAACGCATGCAATCGCTTGGAAATGGCTTGGCGGGTAACTCATAATGCTGAAGCAAGCTATTCTTGCGCTTGGCGAGGATCCTCATCGAGCAATGCCTCCTATTCAGCGTCTACGAAGGTTTTTGGCCTTTTTTCACACGGACGGTCGTCACCGTCGAAATTACCGTCTTTGAAGCGACGGAACCAATCACGGAACGATGTTTCACTTGGAGCAGGATCTCCGTAAACTTTTTGGAGCTCTCGATGTGCTTCAGCCACCGTTTTCTTCGAATGTAAGAAGAAAATCAACAGTTCCCGCAATTGACGGTTATTTGGCACCAAATCAGACATTTTTACACAACCAAAAGTATATGACGCCAAAAGAAAATCACTAATGTTTCAAAATGGTTTGTTTACCATAAGTCTAAGCTTGGTTCATGACGTTTTGGATATGTCAAAATCGACCAGCACTTACTGCTGGAGCCGTCTATTGACAAACAGAGGGAACTTAGTTGCGCACCTAATATTACCGTGTGTCATTATAATATCCACACAAGATAATAAGGTAACTAACCAAAAAAAAAGTTAATGAAGCCCTACCATACCAATGCATTTATTACGCATATAAGCATCACTACATGAACCATGCAAAGAGCATGTAGTTGGTCATAATTGACCTTTAAAAATCCTATAAGAAGCGAAAGGTTCAACAAGCGGCAGTCCAGATTAGTTTAGTGAAATCAACACCACGGTGTAACATATACGAGAAGACAGTCCAGTTTTACCGGATTTTTACCCGCGAGTTCAACGACAGCTTAAAGTGAAAGGCAAGTCTAGAAAATTTAATTTTATGTGCTGTAACAAGATCGTAATCTACTTACAAACTCCAATAAGGGAGTCGACTTGAGATATGTACTAAGATTAATTTGAATCAGCAACTCAATTGCCTAAAACCAATTGGACCAGGATTGACCTACAAATCCGCACAGAAGACTCACTTCTAAGGATCAACAAGGAGGCTAACTCCTCTCATCAACTCAACCAAATGGACTCATTGAGAACTCGCTTAAAATTGAACCAAGGGTAAATACAGAGTGGGCCATCTAACATTTGGAATTTGAATCGGCTATAAAAAAAATTATGGATATTTTTTCAAAAGTATGGTCTTATTAGAAAGATTGAACCTTTCCATTTAAGAATGAAACACAACATCATTCAAATGACTGCCACATTCGATGAACCCAATTTTTCAGATTGTTACTTTGACTGTGTGGCAAGTGGCCTAATCCTGTTGAAACCAAATCTCGTCCGTGTCATCCTTTTCAATTTTTGGAAACAAAAGTTGGTCGAGCATGGCACGGTAACGCTCGCCATTGCCCGCAACGACGGCTCCTTGCACATTTTCAAAAAAAAAATGGCCCAATGATGCCACCGTACCAAAATCCGCACTAAACAGTCACTCGTTGTGGGTGCATTGGCTTCTCAATGATGACGTTTGGATTTTCTGAGCCCCAAATGCGACCATTTTGCTTATTGACATAGCCTGCAATGTGGAAAGGTGCATCGAAAATGTACTGAAAAATTGGGTTGATCGAATAAAGTACTGTAAGGCTAGCCGTGGCAGTCATTTGAATAAAGTTGTGTTTCATTCTTAAATGGAGAGGTTCAATCTTTCTAATAAAACCATATTTTTTGAAAAATAACCTAAAGTTTTTTCTTTATAGCCGATTCAAATTCCAAATGTTAGATGGCCTACCCTGTACAAATAGTTTACATTTTACCATCTTTTGCGAGTATATCCGCTCGCGTGGGCGTGATGCGGAGCAAAGGCACCAGGGGATTTCATACAGGCCACCCTGGGGAGGAGAGAGGGATGGGGGGGGGGGTATCTTGAACCTGAAATATGCTCCTCAATCACACTAGGACATGCACTAGACTGGCATCTACATAAATTGCACGTAAATGAATGGAAAGATGTTTGAACGGCCTGCGGTAGGGACCATTTGGATATTCGCAATGGACTAGCCAAGGGAGGAGTAGCAGCTTTCCAATAGGCTTGGGACAGGATGTCAGTACCACACCTCTGTGGAAGTGATATGGGCAGACATCCGACTTTAATGCTGGAAGGTCATAATCGGCGAGTTCATAAGGAATCGTGGGGTATCGCCTTTGAAATTTTTACCATGAAATTGGTGACAATCCTGATCAGATCTAACATACCGTATGAAGCCTGTTTCCACGGGTGGAATCATGCCTTCGAGAGGACCGCAATTCCTGCACAGTCCAATGCGAGGAGATTTTCACTCTCGCAGAATTAGAGAGAGCGAAGAGAGGCTGAAAGATAATAAAAGATAGAAAGATAAAAGAGGTTATCAGTATAGCATCATTAACATTAAATTATTATAGTGATATAATATAATAATAATAATTATAGCCATAGATAATCAATACCAGATTTTGGAATATAAGTCTCAATCTAGATATAGATTCACATTGAGTTCAGGTCTTAAACTATGAACAAGTAGAAATAAACCATATGGGGGACAAGAGGGGAGCAACTTCTCCCCCCGAGAAACAAAAAGCAAAAAAAGGGAAGGGCAGTTTATCGCCTTCCTATTCTGAGGCCACAAGGGGCCAAGACTCTAAAGAGATTGGGGAATGGAAACTGGTGGAAAAGAAGAAAAAAAATAAAAAAAAGACAGAGAAGAAAGATGGGAAGAAGGCACAAAAAGAAGAATGAAAAACGCCAAAGCGCTTTCCACCGGCCAGGTCAGGCGATGCTATCAGGATGACGGCAAATTCTGGGAGCAGTTCCTGCCCAGCGTGTCGGACAGAGCTCCGAAGTTTGAAAGGTCGGAAGTGAAGTTCCTACAACTCAACCTCGAGAGGGAGTGGGAATCCCAATACCTCCTGATGCAGATGAGCAGGGAGAGAGGGGCCGACGTACTGCTCATTAGTGAACAGTAAAAGTGGTCTGAAAACTCTGCCAGGTACCAGGATGCATCAAAGAGGGCCGGTATACTTCTTTGAAACCCTGACTATGGAATCGGGGACTTTCTGGAGACAGACGCAGGGTTCGTCTGGGTGGAGGTGGCAGGGGTGTGTGTGTGTACAGCTGCTACTTCTCCCCGAACGATCCTTTCGAGGCCTTCGAGACGCGAATTCTCCTTCTTGCAGAAAGCCTTAGTGAGGCGAAAGGGCGGACCCTCAAGGGCGGGTGACTTTAATAGCAAATCGCCTGAGTGGGAAGAAGCCCGCTTGGATAGAGGTGGAATACATTCGGGCTAGGGGCTGGGAGGTCGATTTCACCGTACTGGAACGGAGTCACTATTTGTAAACAGGAAGGGGCAACAAAAGACGGAACCCTTCCTGGAACACAAGACGAATCAGCAAAGACAAGCTCAGAGAATACCTTGAGAAATCCGGGTTCATGGATCGGCTTGGTTGGGCAAAGTCCGCTGGATCGTTGGGAGACAAAGTGCGGGTGACGAGATGGAAAGTGATCGCAGCATGTGTCCACTTGTTGCCTCGTCGTGGCAACAGGTGTACCAAGAACTGGCTGTACAGGTGGAAGGATCAGTTGTCTGTCCTACTTCGCGAATGCTTCACAGCGCAGCGGAAATACACCCGATCAAAGGGTGTATGAGGTGCTGTACGAGGCATGGAGAACAACTAAAATACCTCTGAGACGAGGCATAAAAAAGAGCCAACTTCAGTGGTGGAAATTCTTGATTGGTAGGGTCGAAAAAGACCCACGGGGTATCACCTTCAAAATAGTTGCCAAGAGATTGGTGATTAGAAGGAAGACTTCTGGCCTGGACAATCTCGATCGAGTCAAGTACATCGTGCGAAGCTTGTTTCCTCACGTAGAGTTATTCCAGAGACAGGGCCGAAGTTCCTGCATGGTCAGGTGCGAAGACCTTTTCACTCACGAAGAACTAAGGAGAGCAGGCAGGAGACTTGCAGCCCACACGGCTCCGAGGATCGATGGGATGCCAAACGAAATCCTCAAAGAGGTGATCGCAGTATACCCGGAGATCCTTCTGGAAGCCTTTAACTTCTGTCTTTGGGAGAGGAGGTTCTTTGACGAATGGAAGAGGCAGAGGTTAGTCCTTCTCAGGAAGGAAGAGAAACCTCTGGAGGATGCCCCATCCTACAGATCGATATGTCTATTGGATACAATGGGGAAGCTTCTAGAAGAAATGATTCTACAACGATTACAGAATCACATGGTTGGCGAGAACAGTCTCTCGCAGATCCAGTTCGACTTTCGGAAATGCGGGTTCACAGTGGACGCTATCCAGACAGTAGTGGATATCGCCACTAAAGCAAGAGGAAGAACTAGTAAGCGTAAGGGATTGTGCGCACTGATTAGCATTGACATACGCAATACGTTTAATACCGCGAGATAAAAGAACTTAATCGAGTCGATAACGCGGAAGAAGGTTCGAGACTACCTGTTGCGGATAATATACGACTATCTAAGCGACAGGTGGGTGATATACGAGGGCAGCAAATGTTCTCTCCAAGAAGAGATGTAATGTGGTGCCCCTCAGGGGTCGCGGGTGGAATGTCATGTATGACGGTTTCCTGCGCATGGACCTACCTAAACGAAGCCCTGGAGCTGAGGATCAATGAGAGACTGTGGCGGCCAAAGCCTTTGTTTGATAGCAGAGGCCTGAAAATGGCTCCTGAAAATATGGAGTCTTTGCTGGTCACGGACAAGAGATCTTTTCAGTACACAAAGATTGTTCATACAGAACACGAAGTTACGTGGAAGATGAGTATAAAGTACCTGGGAGTACAGTTAGATCGGAGGCTTAGCGTCGGCGAACACCTTCAGATCGTGACTACCAGAGCCATCCAATGTAGAGCTAACTTGGCACGGCTCATGCCCAACATTGGTGGTCCCCGAGAAGCCAAGAGAAGACTGATGGCGAGCGTGGTGCACCCAAAGCTGCTTTATGTAGCTCCAGTCTGGGCAAGTACCTTTAGAAACCACGCTGTCCAAAAAAAGTTTTTCTCGACACAGAGAGTAGCTGCGCTGAGAATAGTCTCAGCATACCTCGAATTCCCAAAATGCCTTTCGAAACAATCTAGAAAAGATACAACCTCTTAGTTGAGTTACGAAACACATATGTATATGCTTTAATGATGTTCATTGATTTTGGTACTTTGTGATTGGAAAGTTATTGGCTTTAGTGTAAAGGTGTATTAATTTTTCATAATATACAAAACCGTTAAGTTGGATTTACCACCTATGTATCAAGTTCTATTAAAATTAATGAGATTCTTAACGAGTACAATATGCATAACAATGTATATATGCGGGTGCATATATAAATGCAGCTATACTACCCAAATTTTTAAATGCATTAAATTACGTGATAGAGTCTTGTCAGTATTCAATCACCGTGAAGGATAAGACATAAGAGAGAAAAGAGAAAAAATGAGAACAGCGCGGAAGATAAATTAAAATACTATAAACTAAAATTTCTGTTATAATTCACACTCTTGAGAAGCCTAAAAGGACCTTCCAAGGTTTCGATAATTTTGAATATATTATATATATATATTGTGACGTGGTATTTTGCCACGCAGAAGGATTGTTTTAAAAAGTCTTTAATTTTGGAAACCTCGAGCAGAGAATCATGCCCGAGGCTGTCTGTGACAGTCAAAAGTCAGGGGTCGAGCGTAATGTGCTCGGCAGGCTCCTGACTTTGACTTACATTTTTGTTCTTTTCTTCTTGTTATGAATTTGAATGACGGGTTACCTGAAGGGAGAGGTTAGACTCCCGGGGGAACCTATTCCTAATTGCCAGACTCAGGGTTCCAACCATGCACAACACTAAATTTTATCTTTAATTCTTATTATTTTATTTTCACATTCACACGCGAGCACTACGAGGTCACCGCCCGGTCGATGGCGATCAATATTCACGTCACGGCCGAAGTTTCACTGCGAGCGATGGAGGAAATAACCGGACACAGCACCACGACACCTCAGCACACCAGGAAGAGGATCCTTGGTGCGTCAGGCGGATGTGAGTCCCGCCTGCTCAAGAACACCAAGGAGAGGAGTTCGTTGTCGCTTTGTTGACAGGTTGTCAACAAACTAACCTATGCGACGAGGTTAATTCCGGTAATCGCCACGTAGCGGCGCTAAAGATCGGCGTACCTTCGCCATCTGTTGCTCGCAAATATGAACTAAGCGTAAATATCGGCAATGTCGGTAAGCTTTGTAAGCGCCACCGTCTTCCGGTTTCGCGAGCACGCCAGCGGATCTCGCCATAGTTGTTCATTCTCTGTTCGACGTTCGAAGTGGCAGGTGCCAGAGCCTAGATTGTAAACTTTCTGCTGGTAACAAAAAGATTACCAGGATGGCAGGTCGTGGAGCCTGGCGGGGACGCCGTAGATTGTCAGGTAGCTTTTGATCTTCTCTTTCGTTTTATATTTGAATTCGAATTATATTAATTAACGTTAGCGGTAACTTCGGGTGGTGTGTGACGCAAAGACCTCACCACTAAGATTCCGAGGCGGCAGACTCTGGGTCAGCCTCATTACTTGAATGTGAAATTAGAGCCAGTGTCCGTGTAAGTGGTTAGTTCGAACTGAAGGTCGTTTTAAGGGCACGGGTTCTTGCGCCCACGAACCATAAAATTACATAGATCGAACTTGTAGTGTCCGTGATCGCGGATAGTAACGCTACTCCTTACCCCGCGCTCTCCGCGGTATTTTCTGTGGTCCCTGTACCTTCGTTTACAAATGTACAGGGTGACCCGCCTGAGTGGGCCGGTCAGTTACTAAATTCCTAATTTGTATTTAAATATTATCTTTGGTTATTTGTAGGAAATAATCTGGCGCTCAACGAATTCTATTAGTAAAATTTGAGGTTAGTTTCCGGTAGTGGTTTGGTGTTCGGGTTAGGTTGCCCGGGGTGCAGCCGTTCACCCCGTCTTTTGTACAGTTGGTAGTATTAATAAATATGTTAAATTCTCATAGTAATTCGAGCAATAATTCATGTTTAATCGGAATATGACCTAACCTAACCTCCTCGAATTTATAGATAACCTCCTTAAATCCTCATTCTATCAATGAAATTAAAATTCAGGTTATAATATATATATATATATATATATATATATATATATATATATATATATATATATATATATATATATATGGCGTAACCTGATTATTATTCAATCGTTCCAATATTCCGAACATGCGTTGGAAAGCTACTGCCATTGTCGTCTTTTTCAGTATATGACATTTATTTGAAGCGTAAACAACAATAATTTTTTTTCACTCAAATATGTCGAACTTTGTGCATGAAAAAGTGTTTTTGAGTGGAGTTTTTCTTCATTACTTTAATATGAAGAAAACTGCTGCCGAAAGTCATCGTATTTTGGTGGAAGTTTATGGTGAACATGCTCTAGCTGAGCGAACGTGCCAAAAGTGTTTTGCACGATTTAAAAGTGGCGATTTTGGCTTGAAAGACAAAGAACGTCCTGGGCAGCCAAAAAAGTTTGAATATGAAGAACTGGAAGCATTACTCGATGAAGATTGTTGCCAAACTTTAGAAGAGCTCGCAGAATCTTTGGGAGTCACTCAAGCAGCCATTTCAAAACGTTTAAAAGCAGCCGGATACATTCAAAAGCAAGGAAATTGGGTTCCACATGAACTCAAGCCGAAAGACGTTGAAGGCGGTTACGCAAGTCCGAAATGCTGCTGGTACGTCACAAAAAGAAGTCATTTTTGCATCGGGTTGTTACTGGTGATGAAAAATGGATCCATTACGACAACCCCAAGCGCAAAAAATATGTGAAACCCGGCCAACCAGCCAAATCAACGGCAAAGCCGAATATCTATGGCGCGAAGGTAATGGTCTGTATTTGGTGGGATCAGAAGGGTGTGCTGTATTATGAGCTGCTAAAACCGGGTGAAACCATCAATGGAGAACGCTACCAGACAAAATTAATCCGTTTGAAGAGAGCAATAGCCAAAAAACGCCCGGAATATGCGACCAGACACGAGGCAATAATTTTCCATCATGACAACGCTCGGCCCCATGTTCCTATTCCGGTTAAGAACTATTTGGAAAACAGTGGATGGGAAGTTTTACTCCACCCGCCTTATAGCCGAGACCTTGCCCCTTCTCACTACCATTTGTTCCGGTCGATGCAGAACGCCCTCACTGGAATACGGTTCACATCAGAACAGGGTATCAAAAATTGGCTTGATTTATTCTTGGTCGCCAAGCCGGCGCAGTTCTTTTGGGATGGAATCCTCAAATTGACAGAAAGATGGGAAAAAGTCATAGCTTCAGATAGGCAATACTTTGAATAATACTATTGTACATGTTTTTCTTAAATGAACGTTCAAATTTTGAAAAAAAAAACCGCACGAATTAGGTTATACATCCAATAGTATAAATTTCAGAAGATCCTTTAATTCAATTAAACCCACGTGCAAGAGTTTTGTCGACGCTCAATCGCTATAGTTTTTTGTACTGAATCCGAATCTGGCCTCCATTTTTTCCCAGAACATCAAGTTTTTAAGTTGTTTTTTGGCTTGTTTTTCGATATCTTATACAGTTGCCGAGATTATTTAGAAAAGATGAGGAAAACATGAGAGAAAAGTGGTTTTACAAGAAAACTCTATATTTAACTGAAAATAATTCATTTTCCAGTCATCTAGCTGTCATTCTCTTCGTTTTTTGATGCTAAAGGAATGTACAAAACTTTAGGGTTCAGGCTATCACCGTTCGAAAGATACATGGCAGAGAAGCTGTCTCTTTCTATAGAGCTGCCAGTTGGACGGGTTACACGTAATTGAAGCCAATCATTGTACTATGTCTAGTATTTCATTAAATCAGGTAACACACTGTCGCTGCACACGTGATACAAGGAATCATTGAAGGAAAAGTTTACATGGCACATGCGCAAATCCCGTCCACCATATCACTTGCAACAGTTCTGAGCTCTTGTTCGCATCGTGCTCCGTGCCATCCGTATATAATGCCCATTATTCTCATGAAAATCAAACCATGGAACATGAGCCGACCAGGAACTTTCCACAATTAATCGACCAAAAAGAAATGGATGATTTAATAAGGGATCTGAACTTATCTGAAAATGAGGCTGATATCTTGGGCTCTAGACTCAAGAAAAAAAATTTGCTTGAAAAAGATGTAACGATGTAGATGAACTTGTGAGGGACATTAGTCATGAAAACCAGCCAAAGAATTGGGGTTTATACATTGATTCGAATAAACTTAGTTTGAAAGCTGTACTCTTACACAACGGAAACGAATATCCATCTATACCTGTTTCTAGCTATACGAAATACTGTTGCTTTCTATGCACCTGGGACAGCAGAGCACGATACCAACACTATAATGTTAAAGTTTTGCCAGCGCGTGAGACGTTAGAACCTAGAAAGATGAACGTTGCACAAAATTCACTGGATGATCTCGAAAAGATCTTTCTACCAGGATTGCATATAAAGCTCGGCATTGTGGACAATTTCATCAAAACGTTGTAAAACAACGGAGAAGGTGATCTGTTTTTCTTGAAAAACAAATTCCCTAAGCTTAGTGAAGTTAAAATTAGGGAGGAAGCTTTTGATGTTCCACAAATCCGACAACTGATGCTGGACTGTGATTTCGAAAACAGCTTGACTGAACTTGAGAGACGAACATGGTTACCTGTGAAAGCTGTCATAAAAAATTTCTTAGAAAACACAAAATCAAAAAAACCACAAGCATATGATCGACATGTTGTGAAACTTCCAAGAAATGAAAGTGAACATGTCACTGAAAAGTCACATGATGCATTCTCACTTCGACTTCTTCTCAGAAAATATGGGTGCAGTTAGTGATAAAAATGGTGAAAGATTCTATCAAGACATCGCTACAATCGCGAAGAGGTTCAAGGGTAAGTGGAGTGAAAACGCTTTAGCGGACTACGGCTGGAATCTAATGACTAATAAAGAAAATGCTCATCATCGTCGACTATGCAAGAAAAAAAGTTTCTGATTACAAGCAGCAATTTGACTTCATTTTCCAACAAAAGCTAATAACCAATGATAAAGAATGGATATTTCGAAGACACAGTACAATGATTCGCTTCATGTACGTGTAACCCGCCAACTGGCAGCTCTAAAAAAATGCATCGAAATCATATATTGCTTTATGTATAATATATTACTTATATTGTACATCTCAATTTTACTCAATTTTATGTTACATTCATTAATTTTCCAAATTTTCTAATCTTTTCTTTGCACAATGGTTTTGTGAATATGTCAGCAATATTGTTAACAGAGTTTACTTTGATTACATTTATGATATTTTCTTTTACAAACTCATGCAAATAATGGTAATGGATTCCATTACGTTTAGAATTTTTCATTAAATTGTAATAAGTCGCTATATTTTTCGATCCAGAGTTATCTTTATAAGTCCTTATTGGTTCAACTAAACTTATATTAAATATCTTCACTAGCTCTCTCATAAATTTTAACACACTGCTTCTGACAGAGCTATATATCTTGGATATGTCGAAGCCTTTGTTACGCACTTTTGTTTCATTGATTTCCAATAGATTGGCGTGTGACATTAATGTTTTTCAGAAATACAGTCGTCTCTATTTACCTTGCCGCATTTCGGACCATAGGTTAGTAATTTTTGTGGAAATGATGTTCCCCCACTCTCGAGCTCAGCCGGTTCTCGATGTATTTCTTTTCGTTCTCTATTTACGTTGCCACGCGCATCAGCACACGAAATTCACAACCACAGCACAGTTATTATTTCCGGTACAATCGAAATCATAGTTTTCAGAATTTTGGAATCGTATCGAATTTTCGTAGTAGAAAACTTTTTCTTCCATAAATATACATAAGTAACAAGTTTTTGCGCTTTACAGCGGCATTAGAAAATTTAAAACAGCGCCGGCAACGTAAATAAAAGGCAAAACAATTCGCGAGTGCCGCGCTGACGCAGTCGTGGTGGGGCCAGAGCTCGAGCGAGAATTGAGGGGGGCGGCAAGGTAAAAACAGACAAGGCAAGTAGAGGCGACTGTATCTGGTCAAATTAGTGAAATCAATATGTCGGGTCCAAAATAATTACCTTAAAGCAGTAAAAGTATGCACTTTCTTTCAATTATTAAATGATTCTTGGATTTTTATGAACTTAAATTGGGAGTACAAATTAATTTGGTCCATTTTTTGTTACCAAAAATGCATTTATTTTAGGAAAAAATGAAAGAACAGATTAATCAAAATATTGTCCATTGCTGATTACGACTTTTTCCCATCTCTCAAGCAATTTTCGAAATCCATCTGGAAAAAATTTCTCGCCTTTTGAGGCAATCCAAGTTTTGAAAAGGGACCGAACTAATTTGTACTGCTAATAATTAAATGAGTTTTCTTGCATCTTGTTGCACATTTTCGTGATGCATAATTCAAAATTATAGTCTCACATTTCACTATCAGCTTCACCTTAAGCGGTTATACTACCCAGAAATTTTTTTCCATCTTTTTATTGGCTTAAATGATGCATAAAATATTCAAGAATGGTATTCAAAAACTACTTTCTGAAAAAAAATTGATAAACAATTTTCTTAGCTTATTTTCCGAGACGCCTCTAAGCGTTCTAAAACAAGACTTATAAAAGTATTCAAGATGCCAAGCCGTACGGTGATTTTGCTGTTACTAAAAAATAATGCATTGAACATATTCAAAAACGACTTGGAACAAGACTGCGCAATTTGAAGAAAGGAGTTAAAAATCTTGATGGTCGAGGAAAGTTGATTAGAAAATTGATTGATGAACTGAGTGTGTATTATGGACTGGCTATAAATCGAAATACAGATTCAGTAGAGATCATGCGCAAGGAGATATATGCTACATTGTACAATAAAATATCTACAGATGAAAAGCCTCAACAAGACAGATGTAGCGTAGGAGAAGATTCTTGGTGCTCTTAGCAAAAAGCAAAAGCCTCGCATACTCTCGACTTATATGCTCATAAACCAGCTATGGCAATGCAAGTATTCGATGCTGTTCAGAAAATTTGCGAAGATCTAACGAAAGAAAATCTTCTCTCTCGTTGCCTCGGTAGATTTACTAAATACGCCAATGACAGTCTAAATGCCATGGTTTGGTCTATTGCGCCGAAAGCGATATCCAGCGGTAAAAGCGTGGTTGATATTGCAATTAGTGTTACATCCCTGATATTTCAAAATTTTAAGACCTTTCGCCTGTGCCTAGGCAACCCAGTAAACGCTCAGGGATATAACTGATACATGTCTCCTCATTACAACACTGATAGTAGGAAACACCTGTCAGAAATTATCTGAGATCGACAAGGCAGTCGAGTTGCATAAAACAAGAACACTGCCTTGCCGTCGCTAATGTAGGAAATCAGATAAGTAAACATTAATAATTATTTAACGAAAATAAATAACAATAAAATTCATTATTTTCGTTAAATAGTTAATAATAATAATCAAACACTAGTACATAATAATCATCAAGGACCAATAATGGATAATCAATAACATCAATCACATTATTGGGGATTCGCAAGATAACGTAAATAATATTTCAAAATATAGACGCTGGAAGATTATGTATTACATAAATACTATAAGGAAATAAGATTAAAAACTAATGTATAAAATAATAGATGAGTCAGTGCATTTGTAACTTAGTACAATTGCACCGGCCTGTCAACATATACACATTATGTAGCATAGCTGAAAAGACGAGAGAAAGATGTACCGCATTGAGCGTGAATGAACTTTGATCCCGATAGTATGACCTGTGTGGGAACGCGCCGCGAGTTCATGCATTTACGCGATTGTCAGCAAGTATGGTCAATGACACTGCTGCCAGACGCGTGCCGATCCATCGAGTAGCAAGGTACGTGCCGATCCACGAAAACATGAATGCTCTCCCACTATAGGAATAATCAATAATATATAAACCCCAGATTTACCTCTGGAGGTTGTCTTTTCGCTAGTAGCTGTTCAGTCTTCAAGATCTTAACGTCGGTAATCACTCCGTCCGCAAGTCATACTGTCGGTGTCACGAATTGACCCTTCGATATTCGTAAATCGGTATCTTACACAAGGAATACCTCGGTACTTGGTAAATAAAATCCCTGGTCCTTAAGTGCTGCAAGTCCGGTGGTCGTGAATTGATAAGTGCCGTTAAATACGTGTATCGTCGTATTAAGTCGAGTTCTGAGAGTTAAATCTACAGAAAACGAACTTAACCAGTGTTTAGCAAGCAAGTTGGATTGTCTGATACGCTTCCTGTACTACTTGACTAGCACTACTTAACTCCAGCCAGTTTTGTGCCATTATCCAGCTATCAACAAGGAGAAATATACGACAAAACTCTTTCTCTTGCCTTCTCAAGCAAGGAAAAAGCGTAAGTTATATAAATAAGCATCTCAAAACTTATTATATTAACTATAACGCCAATTGTAGTGCGTGAGTTGTATACCTAGGCATCTCAAAACCTAGTTTATTAGCATAAAATGTACAAGTTACATATATAGGTACCTCAAAACCTGTATTAATAACTTGTAGATGCACACACCTAAACGCGGAAGTCACATATATAGGCATCTCAAAACCTGTATTATTGACTTGTAGACACACACTCTTAAACGCGGAAGTCACATATATAAGCATCTCAAAACCTGTATTATTGACTCATAAACGCATAAAACCCTTAATATTGCCTTCTCATCCTGAGAAGTAGTATAAGTCATACACAAAAGCATCTCAAAACTTAATGTATACCTGTCTTTTAATTAATAAAGCTTGTACACCGCAATATAATCAAATTTGTTATTATTGTGAACAACTCGAGCCGCATAGGTTTGACTAGTGACCACGATCCCACAAAAATATAAATAATCGGAATTTATCACTCTGATTTAATCAGCAAACTTTCCTCCCTTTTCCTAATTTTCCCAACCTACCCTCGCCTTAGCTCGGGACGTAACATTAGCATCGCTATTATTACATACAATGACGGTTTTCGAGGACTGTTAGATCAATTTTTGTCGGATTCACTTGAAATTTTAGCTGTAACTTCTTAGATAGATTATCTAGGGAATTACAAACGATTTTCAAGATTGATAAATAATTACATTTTTATAAACAATTTAAAGTCACTTTTTAGCCAAAAAATGAAAAAAAATACATGTTTAAGTTACTTAGTTCCACGACGCGATTTTGTATTGTAAATTAAAATTGAAATTTTTTTTTATATCTCAATACATGTATAATAAAATCTCAAAATTTCATTTTAATCCATTGACTAGTATTCGAGACAAAAATTCCCAAAAAGAGGTTCAATTTTCAGTGTGCCTGGGTAGTGTAACCCCTTAAGGGGTTAGGCCACTCTAGAGCGGAATAAATAGACAAATTTTGGGAATATTTTTTAGCGAAATGATAGAATAAATCGAAAGTCTGTAAAAGGGCTTTTATTATTCCACTAATGAACTGTAATATACAATTATTTGCAGTGATTAATAAGAAACTGGCAGCTGTGCAATATTTCTACGTTGACGTCTTTTTTTGAATGGGTAAACGGGCGAGCCAATATCTTCGTCAATGTTTGGCCTAGATCAAAGAAACAACATTTTTCAATTATATGAGAACAGCTGGAGAAATTTGTAGGATTTTTTGATTTGTTGCTTTTGGGGGAAATAGTGCATGTGCGAAAAAACTTTCCTTTTTCGCAAAAAAATCCTCAGATAATTATTCATAACAAAAAAACTATGCAACACGTTAAAAAAATACTACGTACTTCTATGGAGAATGTGGTTTTGAATATAAGTCAAATATTGAGAACGATCAGTGAAAATTTGATAGATAATACTTATACGCCTCTAATCTGTGGTGCCTGTACTATACAATTGGCCTTTCATATTAATGTCCTGCTCCTGTCCTTCTTTTTCTAGTGCCTTCAAGCTAATCTGTGCTTCGTTTGCAGCTTGAGGCAGTGAATTTTCTGAAAGCTTGATGCGCTGCGCGTCTATCTTCAGGCACAAATTATGAACCTTTTGAACAAAGAAAAAAAAATCGATTTTCTTAAAATCCCAGAGTGGCCTAACCCCCTTGGGATTAAGTAGACAGGCCTAAGTAGAATTTCATCTCCAGTCATATAATTAATTTGAGTAAGTGTTTTCTTTTCGTATTGTTTTGGTCAACACTCAGATCTCTCCATATTCGTCATTTATTTTCACAATAAATAAAAATCCGAACACTTTTGTCAGAAAAAACTCAAGTTATCAAAATTCGATTTGATATTAGAAAAGGTAAAAAACAATATTAAACTGATACAATAAATATAGGAAATCATTTTGATATTTTATTTAGGAAGAGGACATAATTTCATTATGGGTCTGGTCAATATACCACTTGCTGTTTTTATTTTAGCTACTCGAACATTTCCATCTTTTCCTGGCAATACCTCCACCACTCTTGCGAGAGTCCACTTCAAAAGAGGAAGGTCATCTTCTTTAATAAGAACTAAATCATTTTCTTTTAAATTTTCTTAAGTGTGAATCCACTTGGGCCGATTGTGAAGACAATTTAAATACTCTACTGACCAACGTTTCCAGAATGACTGTTGAATCTTATGAATTCTTTGGTATATGGAGAGACGATTTTCAGAAATATTTGCAAGATCTTTTTCAGGATAAGCAGTAAGGCTACACCCTATCAAAAATGGCCGGGTGTAAGACTGTTTAAATCTGATGGATCATTCGAAAGTGGACACAGAGGTCTAGAATTCATTATAGCTTCAATCTGAGCTAACGAAGTTGAGAATTCTTCAAAAGTGAAATTAGTATTACCTGAAAGTTTCCTAATATGATTTTTAGCCCCTTTTATTGCTGCTTCCCAAATCCCACCCTAATGCGGTGATCCTGGAGGGATGAAATTCCACGTTGTTTGATTCTGAGAGAGGAAATCAGCAATACTAGAAAAAAATTCTGTATTTTTGAAAAAATCATAAAGTTCTTTTAGTTGATTTTTAGCACCTGAAAAGTTAGTTGCATTGTCACTAAAGATAATGGACGGATTTCCACGACGTGAAATGAAGACTAAGAAGAAGACTAATCACAGTTTCTATGTGAACTGCTTTTGTCACCATACACACAAAGAGAGAAATGTATGCTTTTACATGAGGTGTTCTTCTAAATCTGGAGGATTTGATCATGAATGGACCACCAAAATCTACACCCGTTTCTTGAAATGGTCTAGAGATGCTGACGCGATCTTTTGGCAAACTGGCCATTATTTTCTGAAGTGGTCGGGCGTTGAACCTTGCACACGTAGCGCAATCTTTAATAATTCTTTTTACGGCCCTCAGTCCATTGAGAGGCCAGTAGTTTAATCGAATGTTAGACAAAACTGTTTGTGCCACAGAATGACCTAAGCGTGCGTGTTTGTGTTTTAGCAACAGGTTCACGGTATGGTTTTTTGAGGGTAGCGAATTTGGATATTTTTACTGATAAGGAATATCCGCGTTGTCTAATCAGCCACCTACTCCTATCAAATTGTTTTTATCCAGAAAAGGTTTAAAGGGAATAAGACTTTTCTTTGAGAGCAATTTACCTGACATGAGTTCTGATAATTCTTTTGATAAGTGATGTTCTTGCACTTTCTGAATTATAACGTTTTTAGATCAAATTAGTTCATTTACTTTTAAGGTACCTGAAATCTTATTCCATTTACAGCATTGAGTAAAGCGAAGCAGGAAAGCGATAATTCTTTGCAATCGGAGAAATTGAGAGAAGCGTCCAAAAATCATTGCTCTGAACTGTTTGAATAGAAAGGTTGATTTTCCTTTCTTCAGGAATATTGCTTGGATTTATTTGAAGTTTACTAATTTCAGTCAAATCCAAATCAACTTTATGGAGAAATGAGGGACCTTGCCACCACATCCTTGAAGTTCAAATCTCTTGAGGATTCATGCCTCTGGATAACAAATCAGCCACATTATCCTGGGATTTTACATGTCGCCAAGTGTAATTACTTGTAATTTTTTGGTTTTGCGAGACTCGGTGAGATACGAAAACAGACCACCTACTTGCATGTCTTTTACACCAATATAAAGCAATTTCAGAATCCGTCCATAGATTTACAGAATCAAATTCAATTTTTTTGTGAAATACGTGAATTAATTTTTTAATGAGTTTAGAAACCAGAAGTATGGAACATAGCTCTAATCGTGGTAACGTTACACTTTTTATTAGAGCGATTCTTGATTTTGAAGAAATGAGAGTGCACGAAACTGTATTATTAGAGTATACAGTTCTAAAGAAGACACAGACCCCATATGCCAGTAAACTCGCGTCTGCAAATCCATGGATTTTTATTTTTCTAATGCTCTTATTTAGAAAGTAAAATCTTGGAATTTGCAGTCGACTTAACAAAGGTAGATTGCTACTAAAACTCTCCCATTCCTCTAAAATAGATTCACTTTCAATTTTTGTATCCCAGTCAAACTTTTGAGCCCAGAGTTTTTGCATTAACATTTTCCCCTTAACTGTAACAGGATTTATGAGTCCAATGGGGTCATAACGTTGCGCTAGTATTGACAATATATTTCTTTTAGTAATAAGCATGATATTTACTTCTTTCGGAACTGAAATACAAAAGTAATCGGAAATGGGATCCCATTTTAGATCTAAAACCTTATTTGGAGATTCATTGAAGTTCATATCTACTGCATGCATTGCTCGTTCTGAGATGCTTTCGAGGAAACTTTGAGAATTTGAGCAATATTTGTGAAGGCTGAAACCATGCCTACTTAGAAAAGTATTTAATTCATTATGGAGCTACCTAAGCTCTTCAATATCGGCTGCCCCGCATAGCCCGTCGTCTATATAGAATTGTGAGAGAAGTGCTTCAGATGCTAACGGAACTTCCTTTGAATTTAGAATTGCAATTTCTTTAAGAACTTTTGTTGCAAGAAATGGAGCACTATTAGTACTATGCTATTAGTAGCAATTGAGGTTATCAGTAGTGGTATTTCGCCACAAGATGTTGTGTAAAAAACGTTGATCTGGGTTTACCAGAATCTGTCTATAAATTTTTTGTATATCAGTTGTTAATACTACAGGGAAACTTCTGAATCAACAAAGAATGTGGAATAACTTGGGCTGAACTTGATATCTTTTAAGACATATATCGTTCAAAGAAAGCCCTGAAGAACTTTTACAACTGGCATCAAAGACAGCGCGTAATTTTGTAATTACACTAGCCTCTCGTATTACGCATGAATGAGGAATGAAATATTTATTTTTAAAATTCTTGTTATCTGGAGAGAATGGTACAACTCGTGCATGGCCTAAAGAGATATATTCATCAATAAAATTGCTATATTCTTTGAAAAGGAGTTTATCTTTTTCAAAACGTTTTTCAAGAGTTGAAAATATTTTCTTAGCCATAGAGAAAGAATTACCTAATTTTTGATATTCCGAAGTCGTCTTCAGAGGGATATTTACTTGAAATCGACCATTATCGAGAATTTTAGTCGTAGATTTAAATATTGTGTCTACTAACTCATCTTCTATTGATTGCATTACTGGTTACGAAAGTTCCTCGATATTCCAGAATTTGGTCAGTAAATTATCTAATTGATGATCCGATTGAAAGGTATGGATTAGAGAGATGTTTTGGTTTCGCGTTTTTTGAATTGCACATGTATTTGGATCCGCGAAGATTTGAAGCATTTTTCCTGCCATTATCCAACCTAAATGGGTATCTTGCAAAACTGGTCGATTTTTTCCGAGGCTTACAATGTTCAGTTTTATTAAATCATAATAAATATCTGAACCGAGTAATATATCTATTTGTGATGGGATGAAAAATTCATTATCCGCAAGTTGTATAGTTTGCGAAAGTTGGAGATCATTGACAAGGATACTAGCTTGTGGAAGATTATAAGTTATTTTTTGCAAAATTGCACAAGAAATATTGAATTTTTTATACTTATCTAGATTCGAATGTATAGAGATACTAACCATTTTGTTAGAGGTAGTACTGTTTTCGCTAATACCTGAAATATTCAAAGTGAGATCATAGGATGAACACTGTAATTTATCAGTCAGTCTTTTTGTAATAAAGGAGTTTTGGCTTCCACTATCCAGAAGTGCTTTGACCGTGACTGGTTCCCCTTGTTCTGAAAATAACGTTACTTTGGCTGTAGCCAAGAGACCATTGATATCTTTTTGAGAAGTAGGAGAAATGTTTCGCGAACTTATTAGTGAATTGCCTTGTGTATCTCAAAGTGATGCATTACTTTGAATTTTTTGCTTTTGATTACTTTCCACAGTCACCCACGCTTGCAACGCGTTGTTACAATTTTTATTTTGATGATTCTGAGAATCTGAATTCCTGTGTAACAATGTATTATGAAGCCTAGAACAAATAGAGTAAGCTTGTGTAGATGCACAATTTTCGTAGTTATGTCTACCTAAACAATTCTGACACAAATTTTTTGATTTTACAAATTTCGTTTTATCGTTAAGCTGAAGATTTTTAAATTGAAAACATGTATAAATTCGATGCCCTGTTTTGTTACAGTAAGTACAATTTGAATTTTGTGAAGTTTTAGAGTTTGTATTTGAAAGAGAGTGATGTGCAAGAGAGTTTTTCGTTTGCCTTAGTGCAGGATTAGGAGTCTCTATACTTTCCATGATTACGCATCGTTCTTCGATAAATTTTATAAAGTGTTCTAAATTTTGTAATTTGTCGTGATCGCTTTCCATTTCGAAAGCTCTCTTTGTACTATAATCTATTTTTTTTATAAAAGATGAATTACCGTAACATTAAACTATTGTTCGTAAGATAGATTCAAATTTTTTAATGACTGAATATTTTTTTGTGTATTCGAAACAAACTCACGTAGTAGACTCGAGGTACATTTTGACATGTTCTGCGTATCAAACGTAGAAGTTAAATAAGAGTTGATAATTGAAGTTTTGTTTTCATACTGTGATTTTAAGGTGTCGATTGCGATTCGAAAATTTTCGTTTGTTACTTTTAATGAATTTATTAATTTCAGAGATTTTCCTTTAAGATAGCTTTTAAGGTACATAAATTTTTGAATGTCAAATAGACTACTATTTTGTACAATTAGCGCGTCAAATAACTGGAAAAATGATTCGAAATCCGTAATTTTTCCGGAGAAGGGTTCTATCCTAATGTCGGGGAGTTTGACAGAAACGGACTGTAAGTTACAATTATGATGGGTAGAATCGGTTTGCTTAAAGACAATTTTTTAATATTCGCTTGAAATTTACTTAAAAGATTAAAATACTGATTCTCAATTATGGCTCGATCTTCAATGTCAACGATTCCCAGAACGCGGGTATTTTTTATTAGACCTATTTAGGTCGCTATTGTAAATTCCGTTGTAGTATTTAATGTAGCTGAAGATGGTTAGAATGAAACTAGATAATTTATAATATTGGTAGCTAGAAGTTATATTCATAAAACGTCTCAACAATGTGAACAGACATGCTGTTCCAACTATCCAAGAAGAACATATATTTTCTGTGAAAACAGTAATTTATATTTGTGCGGTCCATGTATGAAAAAAAGCCACTAGAATATATAAATGACAGTTAGGGGTTGGTGGACAGTCAATCTAAGGGGATCCACTATTATTAAGCACCCCGAATAATTAGAGGCAAGAGAACCCACTATAATCTAGCAAACCGAATAGTGAGAGTCAAGGGAATCCACTATAATATAGCACCCCAAATAATGAGGGGTAAGGGGACCCACCCTAATCAAGCACCCCAAATAGTGAAAGGCAAGGGAACGCACTATAATCTAGCAAACCGAATAGTGAGAGAAACTTTTGATTTTTATAAGCAAGACTTAAATAAATTATGACGTAACGGTATAACATAACAAGGTTTTTTATTGTTAAGATGACTTGTATACGTCAAGGTCTCCATATAATAGATCTTCCAGTAATTTGCATCGATAATGTCACATTTTTTTATTATTAGAAAAAAATTGAATTGATTTTTAATAAACTGTACTCGACAGCTGAGAAAACCGCAAAATCATGTGCAGACATTTTTAATTAAATGAATTTATTTTAGTATATGCAATAGTGAAAAAGTACTTCTTCCTACTAGCGGGTCATAAAGTACATTTTATTGGCCCCTCCAGGGATCAACAAATTCATTTTCCGACACCTCAGTAAAAAAAAGATCGTCTTTGTTTTTGTCAAATATAAGAAATTCAAAAAAATATAAATATACTTCAACTCATTGACTCTGGCCATCGCACAGGGCTAGAATCCCGAATTCCTGACCGAAACCTCAAAATTCAAAGTATCCGTTTAAGCTTAAATTTCCCAAAATCTCGTACAGACGGGGTTAGAGAATTCCACTCTAGAAGGGCAGGTTTTTACATGCATTTTTCGACGAGTGGTACACAGTAAAACTCCCCCTTAATGGGGATCGCGCGCGACGGTGGCAAGAATTTTTAGCCGCGCAGCAAGCGCTTCGTCGCGCGCCGCGGAGGTAAACAGAGAACTGGTTTCTCTTCATTCACTTTACCTGTCGCATTCCCTAGAAATTGTCTAGTACAAGGCGTTCTGTAATCGATATTGAAATTTGGCATTGAAAATGTTTTGTTTATTGAACAAAAATTTAATGACAATTTGTTGTTAATTTTTTTTTAGTTTTTTGTTTTTCTGAAAAATTTATGTTTTTGAAATATTGAAAATTTTCTGTTTTGGTTATGGTTCTGTATAGTGATTCACGTCGATACGAGAAATTCAAATGTTTCGCTCACAGTCGTTCGTTATCGGCTCCTTTTTTCGAACGATCATATCGAGCATTCTTTTGTTAAATTTCGAATCGTATCGTCTAATTTTTCGAACGAGATCGAGCGAGATCCTCGAATAACGTCACTGGTGACAGTTCTCACATGACAGCTCTACTCCAGATAACTGAGACAACGCAATCAGAACGCAACATGGTGGGAGATGTGAACACGAGCAAAAGGAAATCTTCGAGGTAAATAATAAATTTGAATTCTGTTTTATTGTTTTAGACAAATTTGTCTAAAATTTTATTGATGTTTACTCGTTCTAAACACAAATTTAAATCCGCAAAAATTTAGTCCGCAATCACCAATAAAAATTTGAATACAATAATAAAATCTAAGATAATAATTGTGTTTAAAATATAAAAATTATGATCGAGAATATGTTTGGGATATTTACATATATAATTTAATCTTCTCAGTGATGAACTTACGAATGAACAAGTTTTATGTGAATCGAAATCATCGGCAAAACGAAGGAAAAAAGAAGTGCTAGAAAGTGTTTTTGAATACGGATACACAGATAGAAAAGAGAAGTTTGCGAAATGTAAGGCTTGCTATGCTAATAATTCGGAAATCATAATAAAAATGACGGATGGCAATACAACCGAAACTACTCGACATTTAAAAAAGTTACATTATGAAAAGTACAAGAAAGCCTTTCCCGATAGCGTAAACAAGTTACCAAACGAAGTAGTTATTTATTAACATTTAAAAATCTTTACTATTTACTTTTAGATACTTCATGGACTAATCAAAAGAATTGATTAATGCAGTAACGTTTTTTTATGGTACCAAAAATGTAAAAATTAGATGAATTTATTTTGAAGAAACAAATTTTATTCATTTATTTATTTATTTATTTTTTTGAGAAAATAATAATCAAAAACTTTCAAATTATTTCAAGTTTCTTACCAGTATAGGTTAGTATTATTGCTATTATTCTGAATAGAAAAAAAGTATTTAGTTTTTTTACAGATGCGAATCATACTTATTTTTTATTTATGAAAAATATAATATTACAATATATTTATCAGAATTAGATATAATATCTCTCAAGCTAAATTTCTAATGTAATAATCTTCAATGAAATAAATTTATAATTTTGATTTTTGATTAGAAATTTGATAACAGCATCTTTAATTGTATGGTAGTGGAATCGATTGCGAGAAAATATCTTTCAATAAACTTTTTCGAGGATGAAGTAACTCAAGAATTTTGTGTCTATTTGAACAAAGATGTGAATCTCCCACAAAAAAATGCCCTACGATCAATCATATCTTCGACTTTCAAGGATATGCAAGAAGACGTAGTCAAAACGTTACAAAAATGGATCGAAGATATCTTTTACTATAGATAGTTGGACCTCCATAGCTGCCATTTGCTTTTATGGAATCACGGGTTAAATCTTTTTAAATATTATGATTGCAAAAATAAGAATACGAATTTGTATTTCATTTTGTAGTTATAGTTCTTTTAATTACATCATATGACTTTACAATTAGGTCATTATATCGACGGTGATTGGGACTTACAGTTTTCAACTTTGGAATTTACTTCCGCTAATGGTGCTCACGCTGGAAGTGATATTGCGAAGATTTTTCGAAACTTTTTAGAAGAATATCAACTTCAGACGAAAGTGCAAGGAATAACCTTAGATAATGCAGCTAGCAACACAAAATTTATTGCTGAATTTAAATTGCTTATGGACCAGGATGTCATTGAGTTTGATGCTAGAAATCAACATTTCAGATGCATAGCTCACATTGAAAATTTAGCTGTACAAGATTTTCTTAAAGAATTGAGATTTCAAAACGATGATAACATAGAGCCTGATTAAGAAATTGAAGAGGATGAAATAATAGTAGAAGAAGCCGAAAGTAAAAATCACTCGCCTATAGGAAAATTGAAAAAGTTGTTCATTAAGTTAAAATACAGCGAACAACTGCGTCACAAACTAAAGTGTTCTTGCATTACGCCAAATACAAGAATGATGGCACCAAGTAATGACGTAAAAACAAGATAGCACTCTACTGATGATATGATAGCCAAGGCGCTAAGAATGCAGAAAGCGATAAATCTCTTGTGCATTTCAAATCCAAATCTGCAAAGTTACTGCTTGGATAAAGATGATTGGATTCTTCTAACTGCAGCTCACAAACATCTGGAGCATTTGAATATGTATCGAAAGCTCTGTCTGGAGAAAAATATGCAACTCTCCAATTAGCTGTTGTAGCCTTCAATTAATTGCTTGATAAGATTGGCGATGCTGTTCAAGAATTAGACTATAAGCGTGACGTTACTCTAAATGACCTTAAAATAAAAAACACGCTATATGCAGCTCAAGCAAAATTGTTAAAGCATTATCGGAAATGTAACTGGGTTTATTGCGCAATTCTAATCCTTGATCCTAGGCATAAAATTGAAGTCTTCGATTTCACAGAATGGGGAAAAAAGATGAAAGCAAAGTCTGTGAAAAAGTTTGAAGAAATATACAGAGAGAAATACTACGTTGCATCTCAAGAATCCGTTCAAATTAAAGTCTCAGTTAAGCAACTTTCGGAAAACGAATCAAGTGAAGATGAGATAGATTTACACCCACACTACAGAAACGGTTCTTCAAAAACGAAGTATCAAGGAGCTGTACGTGGACGCAAAAAACGCAAGAAGATTGGGGAAAAGAAATTGAGGAATATACTATGTCAGATCGAGCTCATGAGAATGCTGATATTCTTCTCTGGTGGAAAAATCATCAATTGATTTATCCCAATTTATCACGTATGGCTCGCGATTTTCTTAGCATTCAAGCAACGTCTGTACCTGTTGAACGCCTCTTCGCCCGCTCTTCCTTAATAATCCGAATACATAGAAATGGTTTAAAAAAAGATATTACTATCGAACTTCTATGTATAAATGACTGGACGACGAGAAAGATGTATTCTACTTTCAAGTGCATTCAATCTTCATTTTGAAACCTGAATAATATTATATTACTTCATATAATGCAATCATACAATTAATTTCTGTAACCTTCACTATTATTCATCATTATTATAACAAGAAAAAAATATATCACAAAATCTCAATTAACCTGTTGATTTCTTTCAAAGTAAATTTAAAATTGCAAATCGAATATTACCAATATTTGAATAGTGTACCCTACAAAAATATCTTGTAAATAACCTTTTCCTTTCGTAGATAAAATAAATTCTAGAAAATATGAAAACTTCGAACTATTTTACTAAAGTTTGTTAAGGTAGTTGATCTACAAAAATTATACCTCAGGCAAAAATAGATAATTTTGCTTTTAACACTAGCAATATTATTATTGAAGGGCTATTTTGGAAGAGAAAAGATGAATTTCCAGGAAAAAAATGTGAAATGCAGAAAAATAATTTTATTAACAAATGTTTTTTTAATGTTTTTTTAATGTTTTTTTAATGTTTTCAGCCATTAAAGAATTTATTTTTAAAAATCAGAAACGGTGATTTCGGTCGTTTCTCGGATCGTGTCTCTCGAATGAATCACTAGTTCTGTAAAATAATTTTTAGATCTTTCTGTATGTAGTTGTTTAACAAGTATGTTGCTCTGTATGTTTTGAAGTAGCTTATCTGGGTTTTCTTATACTATTTGTGTATATATACATGCATATATTTAGTTACACTGACTTGGACACGGCGACGAATAAAGTAACTTAATTTTGAGCATAATCCATTGATTTTTGAAAAAAGGTTCGCCATTTTGTATCGGCCATATTGAATTTTGGATTATTATATTCATTTTTAGATCCAGCGATCCAGAAAACTAAAGTACCTTGATTTTTAGCACAATTCACTGATTTTTGCAAAAAAAGGTTTGCAATTTTGTGTTGGCCATATTGAATTTTGAGTTTCATTTTTGGAATCAGCGACGTTGAAAACCTATATTCTGAAAAATAACGTATAAGAAATCTGCTTCTTGATGTTTTGGCCAAAAATTCGGGGTTCTAGACCATTGTGCATCGCGATGACCGATATGTGAATTAGTTCATTATTTTGATGAAACTTTTCGCCAAATGCGCGCCGCATGTTATTGATTTCATTACTCAAACGCTGTAAAAGCTGATGCCAGCAGATGGAACTGTCTTTGCCGTCTTTAGAGCCGATTCTCCCCTTTCAGTCCATTGTTTTGACTATTCCTTCGTCTCAGGTATGAAGTGATAGACCCATGTTTCATCCATGGTTATGAATCGACGCAAAAAGTCGGCTTTTTTATGTGAAACATCGCTAAACACTCTATTGAAACATCTTCATTACGCTGTTTAAGTTCGATTATGAGCAAATGCGTCACCCATCTTGCGCACAGCTTTCTCATGTTCAAATTTTTAGTCGATATGCGATCTACAGCACTTTTTGAAATGCCTACCATGTCTTCTAGCTCGTAAGACCTCCTTCAAACTCTGCCACGCAATACTTTATTGTTGTACACGAAGGAGCAGACTCCCTCAGAGTAGAGTCTAGCTCGGATTTGATATTGGTTGGACTAAAATCTTTCAAATCAAAGCATTGTATCACATAGCGATGACCAATAATTTCTGTTTACAAATTCACTGAGAGCGTTCACTCTTGATAGCTGTCAAGCAAATACTAAACAACAACCCTCATCTATACGTCACGTCGGGTACATCTGGGACTACCCTCGTACTTTGGACTGTGTGAGCAATAGTTTTATTGATTAATGTATGTTATGAATAATTGGATATGCATTCTTGTTTTATTACAGATCGAAAGAAAACATATTTATATTTACAGGAGTTTCATTGTGGTTTAGTAATGTTAATGCTCAGTTGACAATTTACGAATATAATTTATCACAGGAGCCAATATTGCTAAATTGCGATAAAAGTAATGCACTCTCATAATTATGGGTGCCACATTTGCTAACAATCCACCACTTCACACCAAAATCAAAACAACAAGCAAAGCTGTTGGTAAAACTTGGTGAAATTGCACCAAAGCAAGCCAAGACACAAATATTAGCTGGAACAGTTATAGCTTCTTTTTTTGTGATTACAGTGGCATATTATTCATCAACTATTTGTATAAAGAAAAAACAATCAATAGCGGCTATTACTGTACATTATTGGTATCGATCTGAAAGGAAATTATGTTGAAGAATGAATAAGATTTTTGCCAAAAAAGTTGTTTTTTCTTTGTCATCCTACGGATTTATTGAACTAACTAGTACGATGCTTCTACGAATTTCTTTGATCCGGGCTCTGTTTATTAATCACTAACGTAGGATGACTGAAAACACCTTGAAATTTAACTCCAAAGTCAAATTAATGCCATCATAAATTGACCCCCTATGAATGCTTTTTTTGAACGGATTTCAGGTGGAATGTATCTACCCAGCTTAAAATGGCTGACAGAACCCAGATAAGAAGCGGGTAAAGGGTGGTTCTTATCCGGGACTACTGGATTTATACCTGGTTTTTGTGCCCGGTTTCTACATGGTTCTTATCCGAGACCTTTGAGAGTTTTATCCTGTTTGTATCCAACTCCTTAATAATTTGCAAGTCGACATTTAATTTCTGGATCCATATACCGGGTAGGGACGGGTAGCAGATGCACTTTCACATTCAAAATTCACAAGACGCCAAATTCCTTATAGAAAGCGGATAAAATCCGGGTATAAATATATTTTTGTGTTTTAATTTCTGGATCCATATGCCAGGTAGCAACCGGGTAGGGCCGGGTAGCAGGTGCACTTTCACCTTAACAATTTGCAAGTCGACAACTGCCTTATAAAATCTAGACAGGATCCGGTTAGAAATCTAACTTTTTATGACAATATTTAATTTCTGGCTCCACTTGCCGGATAGGAACCGGGTAAGACCGGGTAGAATATTTTTACATCTTAATTTCTCTTACCACTTCTTGGATAAGGACCGGATGGATCCAGATATATCCCGAAAAATAAAATTAGATACCAGACAAAAACCGTATAGAACCAGGTAAAACCCGAATGGGATTGCACCCGGTTTCTACTCGATTTATACCTGACATTTTAAGCAGAGTAATATTACCCTCTAAGCAAATTTCATCACGCAAATTTGTGATTGCATGTGTGTCACACTTTTGAGCAACCTTGGAATATCTTGAGAACTCCACTATACCTTGAACCATACACAATAGTTTATCCTCTGAAAAGGTAGACAGTGTAAAAAAATTCTAACTCAACCATCTAATTCAAAATCATTTATAATCTTAAATTTTTTCTCAGTCTCTTTACTGTCATTGATACATACACGGACAGAAAAAATTTGTGCCACTTTTACTTTGTTACACATACATGTGCACATTGAAGGAAAATTATTCACCATAACCCGAATCTGCTGTCAGATTTTCAAAATTGAAGACGGCAAATTCAAAATCATGGAAAAATTCTGCAAATTGGTTTGGAATATAATATGATTGGCCATATTTAGGCTTTTTGCGATGCTCAATCCAAATCTGATGTCATATTTTTAAAATTCAAAATAGCAAATTTTGTTTGGCTAACCAAAATCAGCGAACGTAAACGCGGATAGCGTAAACCTTTCTGTCTTCTAAAGCCCTATTTTGGATCTAGGAGGTCTAAAATCTTTTATTTTCAGGAGTAGGGAATTCCCGAAATTGAAAATACGGAGAAACCAACGCATGAAATAGTATAAAAGATTTCTTGTTGCGGACAATCTTCATGTGGAAGATTTCATTTCTTTGCAAAATCGGCTTTATCTTCATATAAATCTCTATCGTGTGTTTGGTTCTTTCTTTTATATAATTTCCGCAAAAAGTAACGTCAGAAAACTCGAAACCGGTCTTCCTTCGAGTAACTCTACTTCAAATTTGAATATTGATTAAATTTAAATTATCATTTGAACGCAAATAAAAAGTATCTTCAAACATAATCCGCACTATTGAAAGCCGTTATTTTTCTACTTTGAATCTAAACATTACGCTGTAATTTGCGAAGGAACTTTGAAATATTAATTTTAATAATAACTAATATTATAATAGTAGATTGTGTACCAAGGGTGGCATGGTGGCGACTGTGACGAGTGCGAAGTGTACCCGCCCGAGCGTAGCGAGGGCGGTATTCACACGAGTCACATCGCTACCATGTCGCTTTAGGTGCACACGACGTTTTGTGTCCAAATTGGTGGAAAAAGTCGCGTTGCGTGCGAGTGCGTAGTTAGCTGCGGGCAGTCAAGTTTCGGGCGGTATGAACATTTTGCCCGTTGAAGCGGGCGGTATGAACATTTTCGCCCGTTGAAGCGGGCGGTATGAACATTTCGCCCGATTTTGACCCGAGGCACAATTGACTCCATGCCGCTCTACGCACAAGCATGCAATGCGACTTTTTCCGCCCGTTTGGACACAAAATATATTTACTTTTAAATTTGATCTGTCGCATGATTACAAGTTTTATAAATTCCGCTTTTATTTCATGTACTTGCATGTACTGTTAAGAAATGGACTCCTTCGTGTTTATTTATCAACTAGCCTCATTTGATTCAAAATTAAAGTTGACTTCTTCAATATTTATTTAAGTAACATTATTACTCACCTTTGAATAATGCCAATGCAAGTTGGCAATGCGACTTAAAAGTGTTATTTTTCACCTTTTGACACACTTTGAAAGCTTCGATATATTTTCCGAGCACTATCAGTATACGTGACAAATTTATTAATACAGCATCCTTCTCTGCATCCTCAGCAACAAATTTTAAGCAAATCAAAAACTGTTCTTCAGCAGATTTGTAGAGTTTTTGATGCTCCAAAAGAAGTCCATAGGCATTCCGAGCAGACGCATCATTTGAAAAACTAACTGTGACATAGAAACAAACAAACTTTTTGAAATGAGTTTCTGAATGAAGACAAATAAATAAATTGTTGTATAACATAGAAGACAAACATAGGTTCTGAATTGATTCCAAAAATAGGAAAATATTTCTAATTGTTTCGGATATTTGGTCGGCTAAGACGAACAATTCAAAATTTAAAGACTTCAAAACTATTCGAAACCTCAAAATATCAAAAACGACCAAATTTGGCCCAACACAAGTCTTTAAAATAAGCGATTATGAGAACCCAACACAAAGAGGGTGAAAAAAAAGGGGACCTTCCAACACCCCTTACTTTTTTTCTTTCTTTCGTCTTTATTACCCACAATCATCTACCTTAAAATTAATACGCCGACGGTTCGGAGTAGGGAACGAACTAATGTTATAGTAGCGTTAATATTTTAATGGGAAATTATTAATTCTATTATGCCAATAAGGTTTGCTGCACTGAGTGCAATCAATTACACTTGCTAAATCTTAAGTTAAATTACATTGAATCATAATCTAATCCGAACGGGTTTTCATCATGCGTCCACCAGCTATACTCGATCGGAATATGGTCATTGTTGTCGATTGACAGTAATTTGTATTCCGATATAGAATAGAAGAAGATTCTTTTTTTCGATTGCTTAGCATATGAGTAATAAGTAGAATGTAAGACAAATTGAAACCTATAGTGTGGCACCTGGGAATCTGCTTGCCAATAAACTTTCGTTTTCTTTTATATTGTCATAGAGTCATGATCCATTACGTGAATTCACCACGCATACAAATTATTCACATTATTTAATTTAGTGACCTCGAGCAGAAAATCATGCCCGAGGCTGTCCGTGACAGTCAAGAGTCGGGGATCGAACATAATGTGCTCGAAAGGTTCCTGACTCTGACTTCTTGTTTCGGCAATAATTAAATTTTGCCAGGTTACGTGAGGAGAGAGGGTATGTTTCCCGGGCACCTATTTCTAGCAGCCAGACTGAAGGTTTCTTTTACTAGTATCACTATCTTATTTTATTATATGATTTTATTTATTTTATACGCACTTGAAACTATACAAAAAAATTCGTGAACTGTTCGAGCACCAGGACACCGGCCGGTCGGTTACCAGCGTTGGCTTAACAAGTCAGCTTCCAGCTCAAGAACGCGAAGGATAAGACGTTGTTGTCGCACTATCGACAGGTTGTCAACAATCTAACCTTTGCAACGAGGTTAGTTGCAGCAATCACCGCGCGATAGCAACGCCTATCGGCGCACCTTCGCTACCTGTTGTCACGGTCATGAAGCTCAATGCAAATGTCGGGAGCACATGTCAAACTTGTAAGGACCACCGTCTTCCGATATCAAGTCCATGCGGGCGGATCTCGCCGCATTTTTAATTCATTCTCTGCTGGGCGTCTGAGGTGACACGTGTGACCAGCTAAAGATTAGCCTAAAAGAGAAGACGGACTATTTAATCCGCCGAAATCTGCTAGAGTCGCGATCGGGATTGCACGGTTTAGTGGGGCATAAGTAAAGTGTAACTACTCATACCAGGAAGATTCCAGGCCGACAAACTCTTAGTGGCGTTTTAAATTAAAAGTCGAGTAAGTGTCCGTGAGATTATCCAGTGTATCATTTTAAGAACTGTCGCTTATCCGTTGGAACGCTGAAATAAATCAGATTCAGCTCCCAGAACACTGGGATGTTGCTAGAAGTAACCGGCGTCTGTAATACGTGTACGCTTGACGATAGGGGCGCGGGGCGGGCGGGGGGGGGGGGGGTAAAGTTTGTTCGGTCAAAAAAGGCAAATTTTCAATAATTTTTTTAAAGCACTTTGCTATTATCGATTTATTTGAAAATTTAGTATGTTATTATACAATATTTGAAAAGTTTGTAAAAAAATTTTGGTGCAAAAAAAGTAGATAGTTTTGGTTAGTTGATACCTTTCTCCTTCAAATGACGCTTCGTTTTTTTAATTTTATAAATTTTGTCATGTTTTGCATCATTTTGAAGGTAAAAGGTCGATTTTTGCAAAAAAACGACTTATCTGTTATTGTAAAATTGAAAAAAATATAAAAAAATTTATCCAAAAGGCCTATAAATTGGTAACCCCGACGTAATGCTTTTGCATCCTGGAAAACAACGCCAGTTTCAATAATGGTACCTTTTCTCGTCATTCAACCTATAAATCACAAGCTTTAACAATAAGAACAGTTTGGAAAATTCATATAACTATAGATTTTGTCCAATATTAATTCTTCTAAATTATTTATAACTGAAAGTTGACGCTGCAGAGAGTAACTGAAGTTTGAACTTCTCCCATCACAATTTTCTTGAAAATTTAAAGCAACGCAATTCATTAGTTTCATTGACTTCGTTGATTCTTGAATTTGATTCTTCCAGATCATTATTTTTACTTTAAGTTAAGTCGATTTTTATCTAAAAATTGTTATTAAAATATTATTTAAAATTGTCTTTCATGTAATGAATGTAAATTCTGGTGTCAAGCGAGAATTATTTCTCCGGCATCAAAAGTCAACATTGTTTAGGCTTAACTTATCTGTGATTTTAACGTGGCCACAGACAGAAGTTGCTATTAAGCAGCCAAACAAATTTACGCCCCCTCTACTAGGACATCGTAACAAGGAACTCCTCCTTTTTCATCAACTTCGTTGCGCCAGGAATAGTAGAATTAAGACTCCAGCATCAGTAACACAGGTCTACATGGTTTTGTTATGGAGTAGCTGAGGTACATTTCCAAAGTAATTTTTGGCGTAGAAACCGAATCCGGGTTCAGAATTGCTCCATCGCGGCAGGTTTTCGAAAAACCGTGTTTTTCGCACTTTTAGGTTAGGATTACTCGAAAACCTGACGTGATGGAGCAATCCTGAGCCCGGATTTGGTTACTACGCAAAAAATTACTCCGGCAATGACTATCGGTATTTCTATAACAATCACAACCTCATATTATATTATAACAAATATATAGTACTAAGGAACTAAATATTTCTTCCGCGTTACCACCGGTCACGTTTTCCAGTAATTACTAGTTACTTGGCAACTTTTATTTAAATTGGCCCTCTTAAATTTTCTTGATGACTTTTCTTTTATATTGAATAAATATCCAGTAATATTAAGATAAATAGCAGCTTGAATAATTCTGAATTTTATAATTGAAAAATAGAATTTATTTGTGAAAAAGTTAATTGTAAGCTTGTATGTCAGTTTCTTGCGTTGCCTGTACGATACATCGCAATTCATCTTCTTGTGTTCTCTTCCTTTTTGCTGTGCGCTATTGTCACAGCTATAAGCAAGGCGAGTCAAGTATTTCGCACAAGACATTTGATACCTAGTGCTCGGTAATTTTAACCAAGTTGCGTAATATAATTCATACGAATAATTAAATCATTTCAAAGCAGAGCCATCCGGGTATATTTAATTAAAATTTTTGATTACATACAATGTGACTTCTTGTTCAAATACTATTCTTTTTTACACATTTGTTCTGTTTTGTAACTACAAGTTACTCATGGTAGTTGTCTTCAGTATCTTTTCAGGAATCTATGATTACACTGAAACCAACATTTCCTATGCTGCTCGAAAATAAAATAATCTTACAAGGCTGTTCAAGAATTTCACCTTGAGGCTGACTTGATTAACTATTCTACCATTTAAGTTTATTTAGAGCAACTAAAGTAATTCAGATTAACCAGAGATTTGACCTTGAAGCTGACTTGGTTAATCTGACGAGAGCAATAGTACCATCATTTGAGTCTTTTTGACTCATCTTGAAACAAGGCCTCTGCATATCTCTTTTCTATCTTTACCTTGCTTTTCGTCTCTCTGTATATCCTTTCTATGCTGTCCATCATGTTCGCCCTTATACATTTTCCTCTCAAATACTCCCATAGCTATCCCCTTCTTACACTATCGAATGCCGCCTATAGGTCCACAAAAATACAAACAGTTTACCTTTTTTCTTATTCATCGTTTTTTCTGCTGCGGTCTTCAGTATATAGGCGTCTATGCCCCTTCTTCCTTTTCTAAATTCCGCCTGCTTCTCTGGTAATAATTGTAACCTTTCTGTCCCCTCTCTTAATCTTTTATGTACTACCATTGCATATATCTTGTACACTGTGCACATTAACGTTACTCCTCTGTAGTTGCTTGTTTTTGCTTTCTCTTCTTTCTTGTATATTGGGCATATTATGCCTTCCTTCCAATCCTCCGGCCATTCTTTAACTTTACATATTCCATTCATAATCTTTCTCAGTCTCTCCCTTACTTTTTCGTTTGCGTATTTCCATGCTTCGTTCCTTATTCCGTCCACGTCTGCGCTCTTTTTCTTTCTTAACTTTCTGATTGCTTCCTCAGTATCTTCTTTTTTAATTTCATTCGTTTCGCCCCCTGCCACCTTTACCCTATTCTCTTCTCATCTGCTCCTTTCGGTTCCTTCCAATAAATTAATGGAGTTTTTTTTGCACTCATCTACCATACTGCTTTCATTTTCACTTTTTCTCCTCTTTCCTTCCTTATATATTAGTGATTTTATTCTGGCGTCATATACTTTTGGTTGTGTGAAAATGTCTGATTTTATGCGAAATAATCTTAATTTGCAAGCCATTTCCAATCGTTTGCATGCGTTGGGAATGATTCAAAAGCAAAGAACTTGGGTTCCTTATGATTTGAAGCCAAGGGACGTTGAGCGTCGTTTCTTCGTCTGTGAACAACTGCTTCAGTGGCAAAAAAGGAAGGGTTTTCTTCATCGAATCGTGACAAGTGATGAAAAATGGATTCATTACAGCAACCCAAAGAGAAGAAAGTAATGGGGACTACGCGGTCATGATTCTACATCGTCGGCTCGGCCGGATATTCACGCTGTATTATGAGCTGTTTAAACCGAACGAAACCATCACTGGGGAAGGTGTCGAATACAATTGATGCGTTTGAGCCTAGCCGTTAAAATCTACTTGGAAACGCTCAAATGGGAAGTTCTACCCTATCCGCCGTATTCACCTGATATTACGCCGTCCGATTATTACTTGTTCCGAACGACGGCACATGGTCTGGCTGATCAGTAGTTCCGCTCATACGAAGACATCGAAAAATGGCTTGTTTCGTGGATAGCCTCAAAAGATGAACACTTTTACCGTAACGGTATTCGAGCTCTACCAGAAAGATGGGCAGAAGTTGTAACTGACGATGAGCAATATTTCGAATAATTCATTTGTAACCATTTTTTCACAATAAAGTTGCATTTTCATAAAAAAACAGCGGGAACTTAGTTGCGCACCTAATAATTCCATATTTCTGTTTCATCTTGTATGTTCATTATTTTCTCCATCTCATACTTCCGTTGTTTCTCCTCGCTTTCATTACATACCTTCGTGTCATTTCTTTTCCTTTGCAAACTCTTCCCTCTCTATCTTTCCTACATTGTATTCTCTTAATTTTGTGTTTAATAATGTTTCATTATTTCTTCATTCCTTTTTCCACCACTTTTTTTACCTGGTCTCCATCTTTGCATTTTCACTTTTTCTTAGTTACTGCTTTCCTTATTTTCTCCGCCAGTTCTCTTAAACCTTCTTGTACTCCTTCCCTTTCAAATGATTCGTCTTTGAGCCTTTCTCTAAACTTTCTGATCCCCCCCTCTCTCTCTCTTCGCTGTTCTCTTTGTTCCCTATGATTTCTCATTTGCCCTATGAATGTCCATTCTCCTTCTTCGTCGCTTACCATATTTTCGTTAAATATGCCCAGACGGTTCTCTTCTATCACCCGTAACAATTCTTCTCATTGTACATTTAACACTTTACCCTTGGACCTTCTCTGTTCTTTTTCTCCCAGCCATGCAACGCTTTCTTTATTACCTGTTCTCGCGTTAAAATCCCCAGCTATTATGAGATTTCTTTTTTTAGTTTCTTCTATTCGTCCCTTTATCTCCTGAAGTTTCCTGCTTTCTCCTCTGTTCTATATCGAGAATTTCTTCCATTTCCCAGTCTTCATTTTTAATTCCAACTTTATCAATCCATCCCTACTGATTTGCGTTTCTATGCTTTCTATCCCTTTCCCTATTTTTTCCTTCGATTACTTCCCGAACTCTTTTATCAAGACATGTTTCCTAAAACCCTACAATATTGAATTACTTTAAGTATTTCCAGAAATCTATAGTCTTATTTTTCATTCCTGTGATGTTCTATAAAAGTATTTTTACTCTGTTCTTTCCTTCCTTCTTTTGTACATTTGTGTTTTTTCTTCTTCCTTTCTCCTTCCCTTTTCCCTTTTCTTCTATCACTCTTCTCTTTATAACGTTATTGAACTTATCCCTGTTCCCATCTGAAAAACCATCCTCTCCTCTTTTAGGGTTCTTTCTATTTGGTTCTATCTATACCATATTTTAACCACTTCTATCTTCTTAAATCTTATTTTTACCTCTCGATTATCCTCTTTCAGTCTCGTGGCATACCTCACAATTTCCCTTTGAATGTCTCTCTTTTCCCTTGTCTTATCATGTTCAATGTAAATCGGTTCCTGTCCAAGTCTCTTCTTCCGTTCAATTATTTTTTCCTTGTGTTCTAAAGTTCCAAATTCCAACCAGATAACCAATCTATGGAATGTTAAAACACGAATCTTGTCAAAGTAAACTGTTACGCCACCTTTGGCCAGAAGCTTTAGAGCTCTGCGATATCCAGATATCGCATACCGACCAGCCCTATTGGAGACCTATTAAATCTCTGGCGGGATGGATGTACTCCCTTACATACATGTTTGCAGACAGGATCAACTGTTTAACTCGCCCGGAAATAGAGGTGCAACTAGCGGGAGTTGGATTGATACAGATTTCATCAGAATGTAGTCTCAGGACCAACAAAATGACGTAATTTATACCAAAGTCATAAGACCCTTTGATCAACTCGGAGATGGTCTCAGATGCAGATCAATACTACAGGAAAAGCGTGAAAGATCTGGATAATATAGAGCAGCACTTTCAAGACATTAGCCTGCAGCGTCACAACCACCGGAGACAAACAGCTCTGACCCACGAGGCATACGTCAGCATAGGTTTAATTCCGTTCGACTTCCGATCCACCATCTTCAACTTACTTGAAGTGAGATTGTGACTGTGTGTTTCTTTTTTTTTTTGTAAACTTTGTGTAAAGTATTCTTCAGGTGTGTCAGGACTCTTACGAACCAGGATAAATAGGACCATCAGGATCCTAAATCTACAATATTTACCGAGCGCTAGGCCTTTCTTGGGACAGATCGAAAATGACTCACTAAATCCCAACAAAATTTTCCAATAGATGCCACTATATGGCCACTGAAAAAATGAGGTGCTAAATAGCCAAGGTAAACCCAAAGAAAACTTTATTTCCGAAAACCCGCAATCAATTCTGAAACGTCCTAGTGTAAAATTTACCGAGCGTGCTGTTAGCTCAGCCCCGTGATCTGAATAAAAGTAGAGGGGATGGTTGTTAACTACCCGAAATAAAAATCGCCCTGATCTATAAAAATTAAACAAGACAATTTATTGTTAACCAATTCTCCACAGGGGGTGTACACATGCGGGCACACATTGGTTACAAAATGACCATAGAAAAAGAAAACGAAAAAATTCGCGCTCATAATACCTAGAAATTAATAAATTATTAGAGGTGGTCACTAATTCTGAGGGAGAACCGATAAGCGCGCTTTCATCATTGAAAGCTTAACTCGAAGCATTCTACATCCAACTTTGTAAGCAAATTAATGGCGGCGGGGGGGGGGGTGTCTTAACACTCTTTAAATCCGATCGCTACATACGAGTTAACAGGATGGGAGATGCAAAGCTCATACCTTAGCATTCCATTCAAAACACTAATTTTTCACAATCCAATTCTTTTTTATTTTAGTAAAAATCCCACTGAGAAAACGACAATTACAATAATTCGTGTTCAATATCACGAAATATTGGGTTGGAATCAAAGTCACTTCGCTTTTTTACGCTAGATGACTTTAGTCGTCGAAGTCGTTCTCCATTACAAACTTCAGACCGTATATGGTATTTGCAGATGACGTTTCATAGATTATTGAGTAAAAAAAAAGTTTCAATTTTTGTTGTTTATTTATTGTTTTTCATTGATTTGAAATGGAGATTCCAGACGGTCATTTTCGTGACATTTTACTTTATTACTTCCGAAAAGGTAAAAACGTAGTGTAAGCTCGGAAAAAGTTGTATGATGTTTATAATAAAAAATCATTAACAGAACGCCAGTGCCAGAATTGGTTTGCTGGTTTCCATTCCGGATATTTTGACCTCAAAGATGCATCACGCTCTGGACGCCCAACTGAAGTTGATGACGACAAAATAAAAGCAATGATAGAAAATAACCGGCGTAGTACGACACGAGAGATCGCAGAGAAGCTTGACATATTACATACATGTGTTGAAAGACATTTAAAACAACTTGGTTACGTTAATAAGCTCGATATTTGCGTTCCTCACTAATTGAACGAAATTCAACTCACCAAACGAATTTCCATTTGCGATTCACTGCTGAAACGTTACGAAATCGATCCATTTTTAATACGAATCATAACGGGCGATGACAAATGGGTTGTTTACGATAACGTCGTGCGAAAAAGATCATGGAGCAAGCAAGATGAGCCTGCACAATCGACATCAAAAGCCGATATTCATCAAAAGAAGGATATGCTGAGTGTTTGGTATGATTTCAAAGGTATTGTTTATTTTAACCTGCTCCCAAGGAACCAAACCGTATACAACCGTACAGTTGATTCAGTTTTTTGCCTCTAAGAACCAAACTTTTTACGAAAGTGGAATTAGTTAACACATTAACAATTAACTATTGACAATTTGACAACCAATCCATCGAATAATGATGAATAATCATTTACTGATTTTTCAGTAATTAAGATTACGAATTGTCAATTGAATAAAAACAAGGGAGCATTGAAATGAAGAATTACCAAATTACCTAAAACTGTTCCACCAAACTGCCCTATTGCGAGCTGACGAGCCAGGGCAAGTTGAATTAACAAATGCAGTCAGAAGAAGAATTTCGTAGATACAAGTTCAATATTCTTAAAATCACCTCGTGGCAATTAAGACGCCCATCGGTGGTTCACAGTAAAATCGTGTTTAAAAAATGTTTAACGATGTTTCTCCAGACGTTGCTCTTTCCGACTACCATTTGTTTCGATCGATGGCACAAGGCCTGGCTAATCAGCATTTCCGCTCTTATGAAGAAGTCAAAGAATGGATCGATTGGTAGACCGCCTCAGAAGACGCATCGTTTTTTCGAGAAGTATCCGACAATTGCCTATACTATTACTACATTTACTACATTTCAGCCAAAATGAGGGCTTAGTTCACGCTTGGCATACATTTGGAATGAGCTTCGTAAATCAAAGCAGAGTTGAACGAAGTTCACGATGACTCTGGACTATCGTTACCTGGGTCGCCGCCCAATTGAAGTCACCGCCGGTGTGGATAAGTATTTTAAAGGCTTTGAGACTTTCTAATTTTTTAAGCGGATAAAAAAATTGGAACACCGTTGGACCAAAAGTGAAGCTCCAAGGAGACTACGTTGAAACGTATAAGGTGAATCTTTTGAAAATAAAATTTGTTACTTGCTTTTTTATCTTAATAAGACAAAGTCCTTCGTAAATTAATTTGAAAAATGGTGAATTTCAAACACGACCTCAAGTCTCACACAAGTCTCACACGATATTGTAGGCGAAGAGATTAGAACGCATCTTTTAAGGAATTTTTACTTGATAAACTATTGATTTTTAGAACTTAGATAAAAGTGATTAAACACAAATATGAAACTTATAGGATTTATGAATCATGAAAATGTGAAATTTTCCAGATTATCTTTTTTTGACAGAGGTTCAATCCTGATATAATCCCTTCACCTAAAAAATTTTAAACTAGAAGTTTTTAAATTAGGAATACAGTATTAACTCAATTTAAAATATAAGAAACAGAATAAATAATAAAATTAAGGAAGAATGTAACGATATATATAAGACAATTTTTCTTTATTGAGGGTTTTCAAAGTAAAATAAACTAAAAATTGTTTCTCTGTAAACAAAGAAAATATTTTTTTATTTTACACATCCTGTTACCACTATTATTTATACTATATACAATCTTACCTGTAAACAAAGAAACGACATTTAATGTTTATTATCTATCACTTCCTTATTTACGCTCTATATAATTTTATCAACACGTTTTTATAGATCTTCCATCTGTCTTATCAACATGTCCTCGTCTCTCTTTTCTATCTCATTCTCTCCTTTTTAATCATAGGGGTTCCCTGTGTCAGCGATCACTCTACGATCGCGCGATGCACGGTAATATTTAAATGAAAGGAATACTATTTCTTTACATCTCCCCCACTCATGGTGAAAATTCTCAATTTTCTGTTTTTCTTTTATTTATTTCTTTTTTTTTCGCACGCGTCTTCTTCATATTCTGCTTCATCTGTCTCGTCTTCTTCCGTCTGAATCGGTTGTAACTTGGTTATATGAAAAAAAGTTGAATCAATTTTCTTCCTTCCTGTATTGATCTTGTAGATAGAATTTGATAGTTTTTCTATTATTTCAAAAGGGCCAATTTTTAGTTCGTCTAATTTTCTTCTATTCAGCTTGTTTCCGTTTTCTACGAAGACCTTGTCTCCTATGTTAAATTCATATTGTTTTCGATTTTTATCGAATAATTTTTTATTGTAATTGTGTCATTTTGCAGTGTTTTCTAATGCTATTTTCTCATCTTCAGTCCATTTATCCCCTGTCTTTTCTGCTTTCAATTCCTTCGGTAAGATATTCACATCTGTTCCGTCCAATAAATATTTTGGGGCAATGCCTGTGATCGAGTGTTCTGTTTCATTATATTTATCCACACACTCTCGTGCTGCCGTTGTCCAAGCTTTATTTTCTCCCTTCTCATTCATTTTACATCTTATTTTATTGACTAACGTTTGGTTCAGTCTTTCATTCAAACCGTTCGAGAATGGTGTGTTTACTGCTGTAAAAATTAGTTTTACATTATGCTTATCCAGAAACTCTTTAAATTCTTTGGAGTTAAGGCCTGGATATTGGTCTGTAAGAATTATTCCAATCTCATCTGTTTCCAGTACCTTCTTCAACAATTTAATGAAATCATTCGCGTTTTGCGTTTTTGAAGTTAAAACGAAAGCGTATCTTGTAAAGTAATCAACCAATAAAAGTAGATACTTTTTTGTTGATCTGGATCCTCCAAAACCACCCATCGTGTCTATGGACATTATTTCAAATGGCTTTGTTGCTGGACCTAATAGTGACATCAATCCAAATTTTCCTTGGCCTCTTGTTTTATTCTTCTTACAGGTTTCGCAATTTTTAAAAATATTGGTTATATTCCTTGTTAAATTTTTCGCTGTGTATTTTGGACTAATTTTCTTTTGCATCTGTCTAATTCCAATATGACATAGGTTTTCATGCACTAGTTTTATGATTTTGTTGCTAAATTCTTCTGATAGAATAATTTTTTCTTTCTTTTTCATTTTCTTACAGTAAATTCTATTTTTCTTTATCCAGACTTGTTTTTTTTTAATAATTCATTTGTCTGTTGTTCCGACATTATATCTTCTATTTTTATTAAATTCACTATTTCCAACAATTCGTCTCTGTTATCTTCAGCCTCTAACACAGGATTTCTGCTTAAACAGTCTGCTTCTAAGTTTTCCTTACCGGGTATATACCTTATTACAAAATCATATTGAGATAAGTAATATGTTAGGTCTCCTAGCTCTTCATCTGTTCTAGCCTTTATATTCATATTTTCTAGGGGTTTATGGTCAGAATATATAATGAATTGTCTTCCTGAAAGCCAGTGTTGCCAGTATTGTACGGCTTCTTTTATTGCAAGACACTCTAGGTATATGGCCTTTTTTCTTTTTTGGACTCCGTTCAATTTTTTCGAAAAGTACCCTACTGGCTTTTTTTTTATCCGGTTGTGTTTGTTTCAATTCTGCTCCAATACCCTCCAGAGATGCATCTGTATATATTTGTATTGGTAAGTCCTTGTCAAATATCTCCAGTATTGGAGGAGAGCACAAGAGCTCTTTTACTAGTTTGAATGATCTTTGACATTTTCCTGTCCATACAAATTTTTCGTTTTTTCTTAGTAGGTTATGCAATGGATCTAGAATTATTGCACAGTTCGGTATATACTCATGATAAAAGTTCATTTTTCCTAAAAATTTTCCAATGTTTTTCTGTGTTGTTGGGGTTGGAAAGTTTTTTATTGAGATTAAATTATCTTTTACAGGTCGTACTGAGTTTTTCTGAATTATATCACCAAGGTATTTTACGGCAGTCTGAAGCGAATGTACATTTTTTAGATTTTAGTCTAAAACCTTCTTTTATTATTGCTTCTAGTATTCGTTTTATATGTTTTATGTGTTCTCCAAAAGAATGTGAATATATTAAGATATCATCAAGGTAATTTACCGCAAATCCAGTGAGTTCGTGTTTTCTTAAGATGTTGCTTAGTATCCTTTGGAAGATTGCTGGTGATGTTTTCAATCCGAAAGGTAGACAGGTCCATTGAAAGTGTCCATCTTGAGTGACAAATCCTGTTTTTTTCTATCCTCAATTCGTAGTGGTATGGACCAAAATGCTGAGTTTATATCTAACGTAGTGAAGTATTTGCAATTTCTTGTTTTCATTATTAGGTCATCTATTAATGGAAATAGTTGAGCCTGTAGCATAATAATTTTATTCAATTTTCTGAAATCTACGCATAATCTTGATCTTTTTTTATCATCCTTTTTATATGCCAGTGTAACTGGGGCTGCAAAAGGGCTGTACGATTCTTCTATTAAATTTCTCTTTAGCAATATAGATATCTGTTCTTCTATTTCTTTCTTGTCTTCTATTGTGCATTTGTATGGCCTCTTGCTGCAGTATTTATCTACTAGTAGATTTATGTGAGCTTTATAGTCTTTAACAGTTCCAATGTCGTATTTATATTTGGCAAATACAGTTTTGTAATCTCCTATTATTTTTCCTATCTCATTTTTCTTTTGGTAGTCCAAATGATCTATTGTAATCTCAAATTCTTTCTCTTGTATGTGTTCGTTAAAATTAATCGAATACATTTCCATCTTACTATCTTTATCTTCTTCTTTGTTCGAGTTTTTCTCAATTGTATTTTTTAATGTTTATATATCTGATTTATTTTTTTGTTCTATCTTCAAATTTTCATTTTGAGTAAGCCTAAATTTTTTTATCATATCTAACCCTATTATGAAATCATCAAAATCTTCTTCTTTAATTATATATATATCCATTTCTTCTTCTATTTAAAAAATCTTTATTTTTATAGTTTTCAAACCATCCGTTTTCTTTACATCATTAACCGTTTTCATGCATGCTGTATTTACGTTTTCTATTTTTTTCTTTTACTTTTATCAGTCTCGAATTTATTAGAGAGATCTGTGAACCTGAGTCATAAACGCCACTTACCTCTAATTTATCTTCTATTAGTAGTTTGATCTTAATTAATGGTGTAATCTCTCGTTTTTTTATCTGTGTTTAAATCTACTTCTAACACAGAATTACTATTCAAATTTCTAACTTGGTTCGTTTTTTCGTATTTGGTATTTTTGTCTTGAACCAAATTACTTCCTCGGGGTGATATCTACTCCCTTTATTCAAGTTTTCACACGTTTTACACGGTTTTTTTCCTTCAACTCTTATTTTGACTCCAAAGTTACTATTGTTCGATTTTGTAATTTTTTTGTATACTATACCTTCGCATTTTCTAATTTCGTTAAATAAATCTGTACTATCTTTCAGATTGTCTCTGTTTATTTTATTTAAGGTAAATTCTGGTAAACCAGTTGCAATGAGATCGATCAATGTTCTTTGATCAATATATTTGTTCATGTCTAGTATGAGTCTTTCTTTTTTCATCGCATAATCAATTAAGAGCCCTTCCTGATATCTGAATGCAAATGCGTGTGACCACAGCCTCTGTTTTGAAATGTTTCTAGGAATTTTTCTTTCCACTCTTTCCATTCAGAATTCATTGTTAGTTTTGTTGCCATTGACCTGTACCAATCCAAACAGGATTTTTCTAAAAATAATCTCAAAATTTCTATTTTTGTTTCATCTGTTGTTACGTTGAATCGTATACACTCTTTTTCAAAAGTTTCCATCCATTGTGTTGCACTCGAATTTTTACTTGTGAATTTCTCTAAAATAAATTTTTCTGCGATGTGTTTTAGATTTTGTTGACCTTCTTTTTTTTCTGTTGCTTCAACTAATTTTTCTAGAATTTTTTTAAAGTCATCCTTGTTTTCTACTTCTTGTTCTTTAACTATTTCTTCTAAATATTGATCCATAAATTGTATGTTTTCATCTTCATCTATATATGTATCTTTCAGAGCTCCTTCTACTTTTATGCAAACTTTTCTGGTTTGATGTCTTCTTTTTAAGCTATTTTTTACTTTTGCAAAATTAAGTGTCTTTATAATTTCTTTGTGATTGTTTATTGTTCTTACATCCTCCGGTATTGCAAAACATTTTCCCTCTTCCGAAGTGATTGAGGTTATGGCAATCACGTTTGTTTTTCCATCACTTCCTGCTATTACAGCAAATTCAAACTGGAGTTTTACCATTTTCTCTCTTTTATTGTGACTAGAAATGTCATTTTATAAGACTTTCTTGCTTTATTGAGGGTTTTCAAAGTAAAATAAACTAAAAATTGTTTCTCTGTAAACAAAGAAAATATTTTTTTATTTTACACATCCTATTACCACTATTATTTATACTATATACAATCTCACCTGTAAACAAAGAAACGACATTTAAAGTTTATTATCTATCACTTCCTTATTTACACTCTATATTATTTTATCAATACGTTTTTATAAATCTTTCATCTGTCTCATCAACATGTCTTCGTCTCTCTTTTCTATCTCTTTCTCTCCTTCTTAATCTTAGTGGTTCCCTGTATAACCACTCTACGATCGCGCGATGTGCGGTAGTATTTAAATGAAAGGAATACTATTTCTTTACATATATTTAAATAATATTAATAATAAAATTTAATTGATGCATAGAGCCAAGTAAACTTTACTTGAACCATAAAGTTATTTCCATTTTCCGTGTATATAGGGTGCAGTTGTGAATTTCAGAGAAAATTATTTTGCAGGCTGAAAACAGTGTGTTTAATTCAAGATGTTTATGATGCGGAAGCCACCAGTATAATAATCGTATTTTATATTTATATTGTATATACCGATTAAAAGTGTTCATTTTCAATCATTGAAGATTATTTTAAAAAACTACCATGGTTCCCGAAAAATTTAATGATTTGAAACTTATCAGCTGCACTTAAGTTTGAATTTTGTACTTCAAAGTACGATGATATAAAATGTAATTAGAAAATTAATTACTACGATAATTGTAACGACAGTCTCACTAGCAAGGGAAGACGCCAACGAAAATGTCGCACAAATACCCAACGTGATCTTATTTACAGGGCGCCAGGTACTGATCTGTAGTACCGAATGAAATTAAATTTTGCAACTTTAGCTTTATTTCCAACAATTCTGACCTCTAGTCATTTCTTAATAAATTACTATGCTTAATAATATTCTAGTATTCCCGGTTAAGTCGGTAGAGGGGAACGTGGGGGCGAACACTTGGATAGGTCGAACACAAAACAATAGAAATTTTGAAATAAATAATACACTTATAAAGCTGATATGGATAAAATAACATAAACTTAATTTATTAATAAAGTATTAACCAGAATAACATCAATTACTTCTCTACAGCAATTACGCATCAAAATATTCAAACTTGTTTAAATTGAAAAGTTCAGTAACTGCTATCCTGACTCAATCTAACCTTGATTGACATAACTATGCTATGGTATTAATATGTGATATAAGTTGAGAAACTCAACTTCTCTTCACTACACGGCAAGATCTCTAAATGCTTAAAACTAATTCTTTCTAATTTTATATTTAATGAAATTCTCTCAAGTACTACTTACAGATACGGCATCAACAATTTAAAATTTCTAATTATTTACTGAAACTTATTTATGACCTTGTCTTCACTCTCAGCTGAAAGCATAATGTCAACAGAAAATCAACAACATTTACATTCAAACTCAAATCTCTACTCTGGGCTATCTTGACTCTATAATTTTAACTTAATAAATTTAGAATTTACACTTTTACTTTCTACTCTAACTTAAATCTCAATTATATACCTAAATCTAACTTCACTTTATATTCTAATGTTATAATTCACTGGCTAGAATTCCCTAATGCTAACCTATAACATAGCCGCCCTCAGCGTGCTTTTATTTTTGTCGGGAGAGAGGACGTGATCGGGCGCCTACCTGGGTTCCAGACACTCCGCTGAGAATTCTATTGTTTACTCTGCCTTATTGGCTGATTTTGTCTTTACTGGCTACACGGCACCAACTCCTCTCCTTCCTCACAAAAAGGCACTCAAATATAAATAAAAAGAAAAATAGTTGAAGTAATTTTACTCAACTCTGTCGATTAAACTTGCGCTTTAGGACATTTGAACATTTATTAAATCCTAGTCGGGTAAAATGAATTTGATAAATACCTAATTCACCTAAAGTAAATATCAATAAATGTTACATAGGAAATCGTAAGGAGTTGAGTAAAACCTTGTCGACGACAAGGCATTACAATGCGTCAGTGGGTTAACCTGAAATATATAAATATATCACCGACACTTGAAGTGCTTCGAACGGTAGTTGAGTAAAATGAGCATAGGCTGTATTATTTCAACTGGCAATGATATGGTTGCTATGGTTACAACAGTTTAAAAATAACATCGGTAGTGACAATAGCGCCACCACTTGTGGATAGCAAACATTATAATTCTTTCCCCTTTCCTCCTATATGAGTGGACTTCTTGAAATATGTGTGCTTGATTTCAAAGCGCATAGCCCACACTCTCATCAGAGGCCCGAATTTCAGGATCAAATTAGGGAGGTGCCAAACATAGTGATGCTTTGGTCTCATTTACAATACAAAAGTCTCAATAATGCATAAATATGAAAGTAAATCTCGAATCACTGTTAACTCTGTAATGATTGAAACATCCTATACGAGTTCACGCACTCCAACGCATGACACTGTGATGTTGCCTCTATTGACAGATGTCTGCGGCGTCTTTAATGACTGACTGAATGCTCATTCGTGGCAGAATCGTATTCAACACGTGATTGCGAAAAAAACACGACAAGATGTGACCCTATATTTCTGTGTTATTCTGGCATGACATTTTAACGCGTTAATCACACGTAAATACACAATGAATAGTACATTGGAAATATTCAACAAATCTTTTTCGTGAATAAACACAAATAAGTATCAATCATTGATACATATAAGTCTCTCATTTCAATTGCGAAATGTTGAGCTCAATCTTTTGCTATCGGGGCTTATAAGAACAAAAGCGACAGAAAAACATACTGACAGATCTGTAATTAAAAGTAGTCAAATTCAGATTCTTTAATTCTTTTAAAATCATAATTAAGATTACCAACACCATATAATATATATTTTTACGTTCCCAACACACAAGAGTGTATTATTAATAAATGGAAATGGCCAAGCAATTATATTATAAATATTTGCAATATATTTTTCATGACGAATGAAACATTAATTCAAAGTATAAAAAAGACATTCAATATTTTTCCATTTTGTATAAAGCAAACAATTTTTCTTTTAAAATAATTACCACAGCATATCAATATGAATTTAAAAATTTTATAGGGTTATGTAAACTTTTACAGATATGAATGGTGGCAATGTAGACGGAGGTAAGGGGCAAAATGTCAATTCTATAGATAAATGTCTTTACTGAATATAATGAAAAATGGTTTTATACCAAAAAATCTTTTTTCAATCATGAATATGAAAATCGAATTTTCAGGTTAAGTTTTTGTCCTTAGAGTGCGAATAAATATTACTTCAGTTATTTGACATGCGGAAACAACAGGCATCTTTATTTTACTGAGTCAATGAAGTCTAAAAGCAGGTATAAAAATAAGGATGATGTAGGCGATAATGTAGGCAGTGACAAAAATGTCAAACTCAACCAATTAATTGAAAATTTATTAATATCAAATGACTATATTTCGATAATATCTTATACTATATTGTAATAGTAATAAACACCAGTAGATATTCCATAGTGAATAAATTCAATTTGATAAGAATGTTGAAGTATTCAAGTATTTAAATCATAAAAGATTTTTTTTCTTCACAAATCAAAAAACCAAATTTTGATAGGTTTTTTGCCCTATAAAATATCTCGTGGAACTTTCAAATTTTTTACAAATCGGATATGAATAACAAACGAGAATTCTCTAAGCAAAAAATATTGATAATTTTTTTTTTTTGCAGATGTGAAATGTATATACTCGAGTCTACTTCACAAAAAGTAAAAAGTCAAAGCATTATAGAGAGCAGCCACGTTCGTTTTTAGGTTGTATTTCATTAGGAAAATAAGAATACGTTATAGCCGTCAAAGTATTATTAGTAATATAATTGAAACTTACCATTTTTGTTTCTTCTATCCTCAAGATATTCATTTACTTGGGATCTAGCAATAGTATATTGCCTTATGAGAGACCAAACACAGCGATTGCAAAGAGTGTGCAGTTTGCTGTCCGAGCAAAGCGAGGAATCTGTTGTGTTTTGTTGCGAGTAATGTATATTATTTTTTATAGCAACTCTTTTGAGAATTTTATTTGATGTAACTGTAGAGAGGGTTCAAACTGCTATTTTTAACCCTACTTTTAAAGTTTCAACCCGCTTTACAGGTACTGAAAATCGGAGTTTTAAAAGAAGCGCTATGAAAAAATACTTTTTTAAATTAAGACAAAGAAATTTGACAAAGTCTCTCGAGCGGGAAGCCCTTCTCCGATATGCGAAGCACGGTTGCGCAATGGTGTATTGCGCATATGTTTTCAACCACTTTTATTGAAATTTCAACTACAGTGCATATATTTTCAACTATCTTATTGAATTTTTAACTACAGTGTATGGATTTTACTTTAATACAGTACAATAATGAAATTCCAACCATTTTTGTAGTTGAAATTTTTTTGAATTTTCAATATATTTCTAACAGTGTAGACTTTTGAAATAAAGTAACTTAATTTGAAATAATTAGTATACTCACTGATATGTTGTTGGACAGCATCCGCCGCTACAATAATAGCGTGCATATTTTGAACGGTATACACATATAAATCATCTTTTTCAGCATGAGGATTTAAGAGTGTGCTCAAAACCCAATGAGAATATCCCATAGCAGCTTGACTATGATATCCAAGCTGTGTAGCATGTCTGAATAAATCCATGGCCTCTTTTCTTGCCAGTTTCTCCGCGAGTATTGCTTGACCAATCCAGCTGTTAGCATATGCAGGATCTGCCCTCTGGGCCCAAGAGAACGCTTCATTGGCTCTATAAAAATCTCCTTCAAAAATAGTCACATGAAAAATCTTTTAAACAATTAAGTCTCACAATAAATTCATGGCAGTGATCTAAATTTAATACGAAATAAGAATGAAGATATATGAAAAAATTGGTTTTGTAAGAGAGTTACATCAGTGCCCCGTGGGGGCACAGCCCTGCGGGCGGGAATTTTGGGGAAAGCGTCCCGCGATGCCTCACGGTCGCGTGCCGTCGCCGAGGACGCATTTCTGGTTCTGAAACGACAGGGATTAGAGAAAAAGTGTCGTCTGCCGCAGAGCCCGTGATTGCCGAGTGCCGCCGGGGTACATCCTTGTGGATGTGGACTCTCCGTTTGCTGCTACCTTGAAGGACTTGTAAGTTGGTAATAAATGAAGTAAACATCAGTTGTGCGTATTTCTCTGTATGATCCTTCTTGGCGTTCAAACACCTTTCCAAATCATGTTAAATTGGCCAGTTAAATTCAGAAATAATATAGATGATAGCCCAACATGTTTCTTAAATAATTTATTAAGGTTTAAAAGAGGATACAAAATCAACGAACAAGATATCTTAGAAAATTTAGACACCGTTTAAATAGGAGAAGCTCAAAGTTTGTATCAAGTAAAGAAAAGAAATTGGCACAACTTAGAAGAGTTTATACAAGAGTTTGAACAAGTTTATTTAAATGAGAAATACCTAAAAATAATTCACAACAACATAAAATTTTGCAACCAAAAGAAAAATCATGAAATCCATAGTTTTATAACAGAAATGAAGCAATCAATTGAAAAATTAGAGCCACTTCCAAACTTAGAAGTGCATAGTCCAGGCGATTTAATGAAAAGCGCGATGTTTTCTTGGATCAGGCTGGAAAATTGAGTTTAGGCGTCAAAAAATAAGTGAAACAACATATCTTTTCCTGTGGTGTCAAATCGACGGACGTCATTGTTTAAATTACGGTTATCTATAATTTTTCAACGAAATTTTACGTTTTTCGCTCATATCTTTGATTCTTTTCATTTTATCGGAAAACAGTTCAATAACTTTTTTTCCTCATAAAAACCCTACAAAACTAGATGCTGATGATGAATAAATATTAATTACGTCGAAAGTTATGGATAAAAATAGATAATGTTTATGACGTTTAAATTAACAATCATTGAAAGGCTTTGTTTAATCATATCGCGCCGTTCATCATCGTCCGAATACTTCTTATTATTGACAATTATGTGTGCAAAACCTGGAGTCGGGAAGTTTGTTACTTTATGACTTATGTCCTTATAAACAAATTAATAAACAATTAATCTGTACGAACCTGAGAAGTAGATATGGTAATGCTGAGTTTTTTATCGATAGATTCCACTATTTTACATAAGAAATCATCATTGTTTAATAAAAAAATTCAATTTTGCAGATAAGAGCAATTTGTTTATAGATTTCTTAGTTGCAAAATGCATTTTTCCAAGTGTTCAACTTAATTTTCATAACTTTTTATTGCGTAAATTAAAAGTGTATGAAAAGGGCTTACATGTCAAAAAAAAAGTTCAAGATTCATTAAGAACATGGGGGAACCCATTCGTCGGTGTTCGACACGGCATCCTCTGGGGATTAGTCCAGTCGGGGTGTGACGTCCTCATCCAGGGATGTCGGGGCCAGGGTCAGTCAGGTGCGCCTGAAGCTGATTCCCGGCCCATGTCGAAAGCCGACCATAGGGGAACCCATTCGTCGGTGTTAGACACGGCATCCTCTGGGGATTAGTCCGATCGGGGGTTGCCAAATCCTGGTGAAGCCTGAGCAGCACCTCGCTAGGAGCACCTGACGCTAGGCGCCGGCTCGCACCAAGAGCTGGTCATGGCAGCGCCCATTCGCCAGCGCTCGGTCCGGTTCCACCAGGAAGTCGGAGGGTACTGGAGATACCTTCCTGTGGGAGTACCCACCAGGAAAAGTATCTCCTGGCCGTCCGTCCAGTGCGACGCTCCGGTGTGACCCGGCTCGCCGCCCCGGGCGAACCAGTGTGCACAGATCTGATACCGACGCAGTCACAACTACAGAAGCACCTCCTGTCCGTGAGAAGCGAGTAGGGAAAGGCGGTGGCGCGCGCTGCCTTTCTTTCTTCCTCGTCGCTCTTGCTCGCGAGAACTACTCGTCCCACTTCTCCTTATTCTCCTCGCTTCCTCCATGCCATGCTATTTTTAGATTTCACATTTTACGCTTTCAGTTATCTAGTCGAAATTGAGAGTTGTATTTCTCTCGACTCCGTGCAAAAGAGGCGCGAGGCAGACGACAATTTGAAATATATGAAATATGTTATTTGAGAAACAACACTTTTTTTCCAATATATTGGAAAAAATCTGCCTAAAATAAACATCTAAAAGATCGTGCAAAATTTGATAAGCATTTGAACATTTCAAAAATAAACTTTCAGTAAAATTTCTTACCAATAAATGTTCAAAATTTGAATCAATATATATTTTTCTATTTAAATTTCCATACTTCTAATCAATTTTGTACATTTAAAAAATTTTCAGTTAGAAATATATATTCTATTAAGAAAAAATAAACATAAGATTCAAGTTTAGAATTTACATTCTCAGTTTTATGTTAGAAATATTTTCATCTTACATTTTTGTAGCCAAGGCACAGACTTTTCATTTAAAAAACGAAATGCTCTACAAAAAGGAAAAATTTTCTAATAGAAGTGGATAAATCAAAAAGCTAAAATATGTGTTATCTTCATATGAACCAGTAAATATTTACCAATATCAATTTTTACATGCACATTTTTGTTCGAAGTGTTGAAATCTTGTTACAATTTGACAAGATCATATGGACAAGTTCAATCTTTTAAATGAAATATCTTGTGATTTTTAATTTGTCTGTTCTTCTAAAATCGGGGGAAGATTTAAAAAGTAAAAAAAAAATTTCCAATGGAATCCAAGGTCAATAAATGCTTAAAGTTTTAAATCAAGATTTTAATTACAAAATTTTGAAGCTTTGTAATTAGCTTTATAAATGACTACTTGTATCAGAAAGTAATTCAGCTCTGTAGAGCATTTTTATAATTTAAATTCAAAATAGGTGCTTAGGCCAGAAAAAAGTAAGATACAAATTTTTTCACCATAAAACTAAGAATGTAAATATTAAATTTATTATGTCATATCTTCATCTTGAAGATATGTTCTTCTCTGTCATCTCTTCTTAATGGAAAATACTCTGCACATAATTCTCTGTTTTGATATTTTTTAAATGTACGCGAACATTTAAGAAATTCATAAGTATTTCACCTTTTTATGAAAATTAAACATTTCCAAATAACACTTTGATTGACAAAGCTAAAAATTTGTCAATAATTGATATATTGTATTGTAAGTTTAAACATAGGACGACTTAAAATTTCACAATGACATTACTTTTTTAAGTACTTGAACCTTTCTTTAATTTTGGGAATTCTTTCAGAGGTTCATTTCAGGTGAGTGACTTTTTCTTTTTTTAATGAAAAATTTTATAATTCTAAATTTGACTCATCTTGTATCATTGTAAAAAGATTTTAAAACTTAAAAAAAAATCTTGTCAGTTTAATTCAAAGTCAATAAATATTCAATTTTTGAAATTGAAATATTAAGTGAAAGATTTTCAAGCTCTGGGAATCAACTGCTTTAATAACACAATTTTTCTTCTTTGTAAAGCATCTCAATTTTCAAATAATATGTCTCCGCATAGGTTACAAAAAACGTAAGATGAAAATACTTTTTATTATAAAATATAAAATATCGATTTCAAACTCAAAAATTATTTGTCTGAAATAAAAGTCTTGAAGATCTTGTAAAAATAATGGGAGATTTGAATACTTCTAAAATTTCAGTGAAATGGTGAACTCAATAAATGTTCAAAATTTAAATCAAGATATCAGTTTACAAATTTTTAGTTGCGTAAATTGACTACTTCAATTTGAAAATTACTTGAAAAAATATTATATTTAAAAAATTTAGCAAATAAAATAACGGTTTAAAATCCACATTCATCGATTCATGCTAAAATCAGGTCAAAGTTTATTAATCTTACGTCTTAGTGGCGTATGCGCAGACTTTTAATCAAAACAATAAAATGCTTTACAGAAGGTCGAAATTTTCTTATTACTGTAATTGATGAAATTTATGAAGTCAAAACAATTTTTAATTGATGTTTTTGCACAAACCTTCAAACATTCATTAATTAAAAATTTTACTTAAAATTTAATCTTTCAGCATTCAAATCTTTTTACAATTGTACAAAATCTTATAAATATTTATTTTAAGCAAATGTTTTTTATAATATTCGAAATATAAGTGTAATTATTTTAATTGAATATGTCGTAAAATTTTGAATTTAGCTGATCTTGCGAAATTGTTGAAAGATTTGAACACTGATCAAAGAATCTTTTAATGAAATTCAAAGTCAATAAATGCTTAAAGTTTTATCTCATGTTTCTTTGGTTTAAAATGGAAATATTTTGTACCGGATTTAAATTTAAATTTTATCTTAATTTTATGTAGCCTAAGCACAGACTTTTATTTCGAAAAAATTGAATCCTGTAAGAAAAAGAAAATTTATTTCTACAATATTTTCCAGAAGTTTTCTTCAGCAAGTACTTTTCAAATTCAAAATCGATATATTCAATTTTATACTAAAACTATTTTCATCTCACGTTTTTGTGGCCTAAGCACAGTTTTTGAATTCAACATATAAAAATGCTCTACAAAGTTGAAATATTTTCATGTATTTATAGTTTTGAACGTTCATTGAACGATGAAAAATATTATTTTTGCAAACTAAATGATTGGTTTCTTCCAGATTAAATTAAAAAATAGCGTATATTTAATAACAGATTGTATCTTTAAAAGGCTCTGAATATATACACACTCAGAAAAAATATTTGATTGAATCAAAAAAATTATTTGTTTGAAACACTTTCTTTGACGTAAAGAAATGTTTTGTTTTAAAGAAACAATATATCTTTGAACCAAATAAATATTTTTTCAAATCAAATAAATTTATGCCTTAAATCAAACAAATTATATCTTTGACCATATATCAATGCACTAATTTCTTTGTTTTTAGGAAAAATTAATTTGATTCAAACAAATATTTATTTGGTTCAGATATTTTGTTTGAATCAAACAAATTTTATTTCATTTAAATAAATTATTTCTTTAAATCAAAGAAAGTTGTTCAAACAATCATTTTCTCTGATTCAATCAAATCTTTTTCTGAGTGCATAATAACTAATTTTGTTTTGAAAGAAAAAATTTTGTTATCTTTCAATGAACGTTCAAAACTGTAATTACATGTATTTTCTAAATCAAGTGGTTGATTCATAAAACTTGAAGATGTTGTCATTAATATATTCACATAAAACTTAAAGCATTTATTGACTTTGTATTTCATTGAAAAATTCTTTGTTTAGTGTTCAAATTTTCCTGCGAATCCACAAGAATAGGAAAATAAAAACTGACAAAGTATTTCATTTAAAAGATTACAATTGTTTTCTTGATATTTGGAAAAACTTCCATAAGATCTTGTGAAGTCGTAACAAGATTGAAATACTTCGAAATAAAATTTTATGTCAAAGTTGAAATCAATAAATATTTTTTGAAATAAAAGTCTGTGCTTAGGCCACATAAAATTAGGATGAAATTTAAATTCAAATCTGGTGCAAAATATTTTCATTTTAGACCTAAGAAACATGAGATAAAACTTTAAGCATTTATAGACTTTGAATTTCATTGAAAGATTCTTTGATTTCATTGTTTTGATTAGAAGTCTGCGCATACGCCACTAAAACGTAAGATTAATAAACTTTGATCTGCTTTTACCATGAATCTATGAATGTGGATTTTAAACCGTTATTTTATGTGCCTAATTTTTTTAAATATAAGATTTTTTCAAGTAATTTTCAAATTGAAGTAGTCAATTTACGTAAATAAAATTTGTAAATTGATATCTTGATTTAAGTTTTGAACATTCATTGAGTTCACGATTTTACTGAAAATTTATTTCTGAAGTATTCAAATCTCCCTTTATTTCTACAAGAACTTTGAGACGTTCATTTCCGGCAAATAGGTTTTGAGTTTGAAATCTGTATTCAAAATTTGAAAATTGACTTAAAAATTTCACTTAATATTTCAATTTCAAAAATTGAATATTTATTGACTTTGAATTAAACTGACAAGATTTTTTTTTAAGTTTTAAAATCTTTTTACAATGACACAAGATGAGTCAAATTTAGAATTATAAAATTTTTCATTAAAAAAAGAAAAAGTCACTCACCTGAAATAAACCTTTGAAAGAATTCTCAAAATTGAAGAAAGATTAAAGTTATACTTGAAAAATAATGTCATTGTGAAATTCTAAGTCGTGCTATGTTTAAACTTACAATACAATATATCAATTATTGACGAATTTTTAGCTTTGTCAATCAAAGTGTTATTTGGAAATTTTTAATTTTCATAAAAAGGTGAAATACTTATGAATTTCTTAAATGTTCGCGTACATTTAAAAAATATCGAAACAGAGAATTATGTGCAGAGTATTTTCCATTAAGAAGAGATAAACATGCGACATAATAATTTTAATATTTACATTCTTAGTTTTATGGTGAAAAAATTTGTATCTTACTTTTTTCTGGCCTAAGCACCTATTTTGAATTTAAATTATAAAAATGCTCTACAGAGCTGAATTACTTTCTGATACAAGTAGTCATTTATAAAGCTAATTACAAAGCTTCAAAATTTTGTAATTAAAATCTTGATTTAAAACTTTAAGCATTTATTGACCTTGGATTCCATTGGAAATTTTTTTTTTACTTTTTAAATCTTCCCCCGATTTTAGAAGAACAGACAAATTAAAAATCACAAGATATTTCATTTAAAAGATTGAACTTGTCCATATGATCTTGTCAAATTGTAACAAGATTTCAACACTTCGAACAAAAATGTGCATGTAAAAATTGATATTGGTAAATATTTACTGGTTCATATGAAGATAACACATATTTTAGCTTTTTGATTTATCCACTTCTATTAGAAAATTTTTCCTTTTTGTAGAGCATTTCGTTTTTTAAATGAAAAGTCTGTGCCTTGGCTACAAAAATGTAAGATGAAAATATTTATGTGCCTCAGCCGCGGAAACTCGTTTTTCCGTTACAGCTGAGAGTAAAGCAATGTTGTATACTCCGTTACAGAGGAATACAATGTAGAAATTGAACTGCGCATGTGCACTATAGTCTTACAGCGGAACGCAATCTATTTCTTATTCTTCTTCTTCTCACTTCTTCTTCGTGCAGCGGAACGCAATCTATTTCTTATTCTTCTTCTTTTCACTTCTTCTTCGTACAGCGTTAGCACTGACTACTACACACGACCGATAAAATCAAAATGGCCGGGACTTGTCGCCAATTTGCGCCCGCTTCGTACAACTAGCGCAGCAAATAACTACAATAAGTACTAGATTAGATTCCAATGTACGCATAAAAACTCGTATCCGCACCACAGTCACATAAAATAGAATATGTGCCAATGCACACAATTCGGGACATTGCGAGACTCGCGACAATGCTCGCAGGACTGATCGCGCCTCGGATTCGTCTCGGCTTCGATCTCCTGCGAGCATTGTCGCTCGTCACGCAATCACCCTCATTCTGTGCCTAGGCACATAATATACTATTCTAACATAAAACTGAGAATGTAAATTTTGAACTTGAATCTTATGTTTATTTTTTCTTAATAGAATATATATTTCTAACTGAAAATTTTTTAAATGTACAAAATTGATTAGAAGTATGGAAATTTAAATAGAAAAATATATATTGATTCAAATTTTGAACATTTATTGGTAAGAAATTTTACTGAAAGTTTATTTTAATTTACGCAATAAAAAGTTATGAAAATTAAGTGGAACACTTGGAAAAATGCATTTTGCAACTAAGAAATTTATAAACAAATTGCTCTTATCTGCAAAATTGAATTTTTTTATTAAAAAATGATGATTTCTTATGTAAAATAGTGGAATCTATCGATAAAAAACTAAGCATTACCATATCTACTTCTCAGGTTCGTACAGATTAATTGTTTATTAATTTGTTTATAAGGCCATAAGTCATAAAGTAACAAACTTCCCGACTCCAGGTTTTGCACACATAATTGTCAATAATAAGAAGTATTCGGACGATGTTGAACGGCGCGATATGATTAAACAAAGCCTTTCAATGATTGTTTATTTAAACGTCATAAACATTATCTATTTTTATTCATAACTTTTTACCTAATTAATATTTTTTATGATGGGCATCTAGTTTTTTAGGGTTTTTGATGAGGAAAAAAAGTTACTTAACTATTTCCCGATAAAATGAAAAGAATCAAAGATATAAGCGAAAAACGTAAAATTTCGTTGAAAAATTATAGATAACCGTAATTTAAACAATGACGTCTATCGATTTGACACCACGGGAAAAGATATGTTGTTTCACTTATTTTTTGACGCCTAAACTCAATTTTTCAGCCTGTTCTAAGAAAACATCGCGAAAGGCTGTTTTTTGGACTATATCGCCTGGACTAGGCAATTAACCAGTTAACTGTGGCGACTATGGCAAGTTCCATGTATTTATGACGAGTATACTCGTCAATCACAGTTAACTGGTTAAAAAAAGTTTATGAAAATTCAAGGCTTGAATATAAAATTTAGATTACAAGCAATTCATTTAAAAATTTTGCGAAATTAGAAATAGTAGGCCGAGAATGGGAAGCAGAAATGGCAAAATCGAGAATAAAAGGTCAACAAATCAATATACTGGAAAATGATGGAAATGACAGATATTACAGAAGAGAGATAAGAGAACAATATAGAAACGAAGAACGACAACAAAGTCGAACTTATGAATATAATTATGGAAGACAAGATAATTTTAAATACGAATTACAAAACAAACAAAATAAACTCTAATTTCAGCCAAGATATGCTAACGAAAGCACCAGAGATTTTTATAACAATCAGAGAATTCAAAACACATACCCGCAGAATAGAGATAATAATGAATTCCAAAATAAGGTAAGGTTCAACTATAATCCAAATTTTAGGTACCCAAATCCAAACAGGTGGTTTGAAAAAACAGAAAGTAATAGGGGCAACTCACTCCTATATTAGTAAACAATTTTTCGAGCAAATAAAGAAACTTGATTACGAAATAAGAAAACCGATTAACGACAAATTAATAGTAGCAAATGGACAAAAATTAAAAATAACAGGACAGATATTATTTCCTCTGGAAGTGGGCCATGTCAAAAAATATCTGCTATGCAGACTGGTACCAGAATTGAGATCAATAGGGATCTTAGAAACAGACATGATAGACAGGTTAGGACTGAAGTTAGACTTCAAAAAAAAAATTTGGTGGCTACCGGGAAAGCCACAAATTAAATATAAAATAGAACCAAACCCAAAGGAAAACAGAGTAAAGTGGAACGAGGATGAAAAGGAAATAAAACCAAAAAAGGATAGTCAAGAAGGACGAATGAGAGTAGGAAATCAAAGCAAAGTGCGAAATCAAGAAGAAAGATCAGTTGACAACCTATAAGAGGGAGAAATACCCACTATCACCCCAACCAACCATAGCCTTCCAAAAGTAGGTTAGATAACTGACACGAAATGGCCAAAATTACCAGCGAGACAGAGAAATCTGAGTCCGCGAGAAAATAAAGAACAGAGGCGGGAAGCCGCTAGTTCTAGTCCCTTAAAAGAAAACAGTGCAATACAAGCAGCGGTCAGTGCAAAAGCCAAGCGTGGTGACGAACAAATAAAAAATGAAATATTGGAAAAACAGAATAAATTGAAGCTGAAAAGAGAAGAGAACGAAGGCATTGGAAAGAAAAAATCATAGGTGGAAGAATTAGGAAAGACAAAACAAACACATTGGGGTAAGTTCAGAAGCAACGTAATGATTAAAGAGAATATTAAAGAGGTGGAAATAATCAAAGAAGCGTTCAATAAAACGAAAAACGAAACGTGCGGAAAAAACCAGGGTTGAAGAAGTATTGAAATATGTTGTACCAATTATTTGAAAACCACCGCAGTCTAAAGATTACTACTTTCGAGTGGCGAATGTTGCAGGCTTTCATTGAGATAATAAAAAAAAAATTGTATGCTAATGTTTTTTTAGTAACAAAACCAACGAATTTATAACAATGAAAAAATGTTACTATTGTACACTACTGGTCAAAACCTTAGGTTTACTTCTCAATATTTAAAAATAAAAAAAATAAAACAAGTTTCCATGAATAATTATCATGAACTCATTTAATTTGAAGACAAATTATAGTTTTATGAACAAAAAATCATAATAATAAGTAATTCCGTTATATTTTATTACATTTTAGACTCTACAAAATATCCTTCTTTGGCCTTCAGAACGGTTGCATATACTCTGGGCATTCTTTCAATCAGTTTTTTCATCGATGCAGCTGGAACTTCTCTTCAACAAGTTTGTGAAGTTTCCGAAAGCTGTTCTTGATTCGTCGGTTGCATTCTTTTTACATTCCTGTACAACTTATCGTACAATAATTCAATTGGGTTCAGATCCGGAAACTGAAGAGGTCATTTCACGTATTTAAGTTGTCTAATCTTTGTGTTTTCAGCGAAACCATAATTGCATCCAGCGATTTGAAGTATAGAGAAATGTAGTGAAGTGAATGCGCAAATCTCAAGACATATCGCTTTCATTACATAAATTTCATTTTTTTTCGGTTTTAAGAGTTTTTACGGACGATCTCCTTAGAACTTAAAGAATATGAAGGTTTATCTATACTAGTATCATGTTCAGCAGGTAAAAATATAAAGGTATATGTGACGGGATCTGAGAAAAAGGACCTTAGAGTCCCAGCGAAAATTTTACAGGAGAAGGAAAAGAATAGGCAAGGAGCCGATTATAGCTTCTAAACCACTAATGGGAAAAGTCTCAATGAACGAAAAATATTACATGATTTGTCACTCTGATTGCATAATCTTGAAGAGAGACGTTAAATTGATCTGTAACGATCATAATCCAGAAGATGATTTTTGGACGCTAAGGTACCTTTTCTCAGATCGCGTCACATATGGCTATATGATTAGGGTAGAGCGAAAATTCTTTGTTTTCTGCAGTTACGTTTGAAGACTTAATATGTTAGTATTACAAAGAAACATTCTTCAGAACAACTCAAAGAAATTATTGCCAGTGATTCAGACAAACATCAAATTTTTAAGTTTCCTTGTTGACCTCAAAGTGTAGAACGTAGTGTGAAACAATCGAGATTTCTAGAAAAAAAAATTTCGCTCCACCTTAAACAAGATGCCCAAGTTTCAGGTCACTACAAACTTTCCAGTTGTAATTTTGATACTGTACCAATTCAAAAATCTTGAACAATTTTACTAATTTTTCCAAATCATTTCAGTCGATTATGTCGATCATTAGAAGAGTCTATCATTCACCGTGATAACGGAACTCTATTTCACTTCACTCTCGATCTTATCAACCTGTGATTTAGAAATAACTTAACGTCATTTAAGACTAGACAGCATTTTCAATATATTTTGAAAAATCTGTTTCAATTGGAGTAGGACTCGCGTACAAGAACTGGGTGGACTATAGGAAGTCAAGCATACTTATTTTCATTGTGTAAAAGGAAACTATTTAGATTTTTTTTCAAATCATTGACAAAAAATCTCCAATATTTAGAATCATCAGCTATCCCAAACTTTTGTAATAGACCAGGTATGATATTGCAGAAGATCTCGGAATCTCGCTCGGAAAAAAATTCCAAAAATCCTTGCCTATGAGATCCATACCAATAGCATCTTGTTGCTCCTTCAACTATATTTCTTTCTCGTAATCGTAAGCTTCAATTTCAGCTTTTAGTTTGACAAATCCGAATCTCTGATAAGGTTGTTCAGAGCATCATTGTAAGTAGATGAGTTATTAAAAAACGTAGCATTCTTGGTGATTGCTAGATTCTTTCTTGATTACTGGTGCGCAAAATATACATATTTCTCATGAGTGAAATGAAAAATGCATCCTTACGATAGTATTATCAATGTAACATCTTTTTTTTCTCCAAGAAGTACTGACCACAAACTTAACAGAAAATTAAAATTTTTATTTTAACCTATCATGTCAATGTCACCACGTAGAATTTTCGTGATAAACATTAAGGTGTAAATTACGTTTTACATTTCAATTTCGGAAATTCTGACCCTAGATACGTTACCAGACACGTATAAAATCCTGTAATAGTGGCCTTTAGTTGAACAATATCTGCTTTTCAAGTTCACAACAGCCATATTAGATCAACGATTCGGAATTTTCGAATTTCGATTTTCAATTCATAATCAGCAAAGCAAACAGCCTTCAATACAGAGTTGCAAGAAAAACATTGTTACATCGCAGCGAACTCTTCAATGTCTCATTTCCGCAAGCCTGTGTAGTAGTTTTTTACTTTAATATGTCTTTGGAAGTGTGGGCAGGATTGTTTGAACAAATAAAAATTGAAAAACTATTAGGTACGCAATTAAGCTCCCGCTGTTTTTTTAATGAAAATGTAACTTTATTGTGAAAAAATGGTTACAAATGAATTAATCAAAGTATTGCCCAACCTTAGCTACAACTTTTGCCCATCTTTCTGGTACAGCTGGAATACCGTTACGGTAGAAGTGTTCATCTTTTGAGGCTATCCACGAATCAAGCCATTTTTCGATGTCTTCATATGAGCAGAACTGCTGATCAGCCAGACCATGTGTCATCGACCAGAACAAGTAATAATCGGACGGCGCAATATCTGGAGAATACGGCGGGTGGGGTAGGACTTCCCAGTTGAGCGTTGTCATGCTGTAGAATCACTTTTTCGTGCCTCTGCTCATATTGTGGCCGTTTTTTGCGCAGTGCTCAGCTCGGACGCATTAATTGCTTTGGATACCGTTCCCCAGTGATGGTTTCGTTCGGTTTCAACAGCTCATAATAAATAACATCAGGGTCTTCGAAGGCATTTGGCTTTCCTTCACGCGGACGGTCGTCAACATAGAAATCACCGTCTTTGAAGCGACGGAACCAATCAGGGCACGTTGTTTCACTTAGAGCAGTATCTCCGTAAACTTTTTGGAGCTCTCAATGCGCTTCAGCTGCCGTTTTCTTCGAATGAAAGAAGAACATCAACACTTCCCGCAAATGATGATTATTTGGCGCAAAATCAGACATTTGTACACAACCAAAAGTATATGACGCCAAAACAAAATCACTAAAGTGTCAAAACGGTTTATTTACCATATGTCTAAGCTTGGTTCATGACGTTTTGGATATGTCAGAATTGACTAGCACTTACTGCTGGAGTCATCTATTCACAAATAGCGGGAAGAAAGTTGCGCACCTAATATTATAAAATATAGTCTTGGAAATCCTAACGGCATATATATTGCTTGAAAATGCTCAGTGCTTATGTAGCTAATGTTAGCGGCGACACATGATATGTAGTAAAATGCATATTCCCGACAATTTCAAGATAATCGATCCGAAAATTTTTAGAAGCCTTCCTTTAATATTGGGGAATAAATGTTTCACTCCGAACCTATAAAACCACATGACATTAGTAATAAAAGGGATAATCCACTAACTAATGCATTTTTGAATCAATTCGTCACATACATTTACTATTTTATTCAATTAAACTTTGGATTCGGATTCTACGAAAAAATCCGCGATAGATAGTGTTATAAGTAAACAGTAAGGACACGAGTCAAGTAGCCATAGGAGAAACATAAGTGCGGGTGAGCGAAGACGGGGAGGCATAAGAGTTCCTCTATCTAAACGTTTGCCTGATGTTTTTTTCACAAAAACGCACACACATGTGCAATAGAGTAGCCCAAAATGACTTATTTTCATAGAGGGTTTCGATCCACCCAATTTCGATTTTAAATGGTGCCTATGGAGATCTGAAGTTTCCCATTTCAATTGCATGGGAGAAAATGCCTTTTTTGTAATGGAGTCATAATGAAATTTGTTTATCAATCAATTTTATTTTTTCCATACCTTAGCTTTATAATTTAACACAAAATCATTCCATTAAACAAATTAAATTGTTTTAAAGAATGTTTACAAACAGTATTACATTTACTGATTTTAAATATTCCTCCTAAGAGACATCTTCAACATTTTCGGGTATACCTGGGGATTTATATTCAGCAGAGATCTTTGCCCTCTATATAATTGTATACCTGTTCCCCACTTACACGAAAGGACCTTCCAAGTTGATTAGGGCTACTTTCTTTCTTGTTTCCTTAGTTCTGTCAGTAGTTTCTCGGCTGTTCCTGTGTTGATTACGTTCAACTATCGCTCACCTTGTAGTGGATGAAGTGAAAGTTTTCAGGGCAAAAACAAACCCATTGGTAAGAGATCCCCAACGCTGCGTGAAAAAAGTAGAAAATTCGTATGCAGTATACAAGAATATACAAGAAATTCCCAGCTTGAGAACACAGGCATAAAAAAAGAAGAATGATTTTTTAGAAAAGCTGGAAATAATATTCGACATCACACCGCAATTAGTATTAGAGGTCTGAAAAGTTTCAGAAGAAGCCAAATTATTTTTGATAAACCAAAGGAAAAAGACCCAAGAAGGATGTCTTGTACCCGTAAGACCATATATTGATGAAAAGCAGGAACGAGTGGAAACTGTTCAGATTCAGATCTTCTCTTGTTGTAGGTCGCTGAGCACAGCCTGAAGTCTACAAAAAAAATTCACCAGGGCACGGTGTTCAATTTATGAAAAATTGTCTTGACCTTCAAGTCACCTTAAAAATTGACCTGAAGGTCATGATCGTTAAGGCGATGTACACCTTAACATTTCATCAACTTTTGCGAAAAATCTTGAACGTTTGTTCACCCCGAAAAACCAAGACAATTCAGAAAAAGGGCATCTGGTCGTTTCTCAGACATTTGACCTTAGTTTTTTACCTTTCCAAGGTCACAATAACCATTTTTCCACAGGTTATTTTTGACGTGAAATTTCCCGCTCTTTTTAAATCCGCAGTCAAACATAGGGGTTCGTATTTAAGAAGAGGGTCTTACCTCCATTTGACCTTGAAAATTGACCTCAAGGTCAAAATTGATGGTACAGTCAAATGTCTCCCTCGGTCCTGGTCAACCTTTGTCCGTACCATTTTTTCGTAGATAAAGTGTTTTAGAAGATATTTGGTATTATAGATTAAAATGGGTCACCGTGTATATATATATTAATTATATTAATATATCATAATATATTACTCATTTAATCATATGCAATACGTCGTATCCAAGGACATACTGACATTTTATATACGTTTCGAAACGTTTCTTGCAAACATTATTTAAAAGATCATTTAATCATTTGTGATTATTGGATTAAACTATTTCATTACTTTCAATGTTATAAAGTAAAGAAAATTATTAACATAAGAATTTTATTAATTTTTTTTATTCCAGAGACTCGTATGGAATTGGGATCATCGACTATCAGCAGTGATTCACTTAGAACCTTGAACACAAATTTTTCTTCTGCTAATGTGGAAATTAAATTGTTTGGTCCATCCGGTATCCAAAGACTTCGAAAAACATCCGTTTTAACTGAAAGACTTTCTGCGGCTTTTGAACCAGCAAAAGTGAGTGACCGGCAAGTAGTTGATATCCTTATGACGTGTGCTGATGCTCTAGGAGTCAGTCTTCTTTCTGCTGTCTTAAGCAGATCCTCTGTACACATATTATGAGAAAAATTTAGCATAAAATACATGGAGAAAATTCGAGAATAAAGTAGCCGTCTTACATTGGGATGGGAAAAAGCTCCCTGGCCTCAATAGCAAGAACAAAATGGAGTGACTGCCTATTATCATTAGCGCAGAAGGTGAGGAAATGCGTTTACAGTGAAACCTCTTTGATGAGGTGCAAGCTTTCTGCTGTGATACGACAGCTCCAAACACTGGGAATTACAAAGGTATTTGGAAGTTAATAGAGGTTGCCTTGGAGCGTGATATTATGCTGTTTTCTTGTCGTTATCATAGATCACTTGAAATTTCAGTCTGGACTGGAAGATCGGCTTGTGAAAAAAGCTCTTCAAAGTGGAGTAGATGTCGAGTTCAAGAAACAATGTACCAGGCTAGGTGGTTGACAAAAGCCCTGTATGTCCTGAAAATATTTCTCTGTCGAAAAGTGTCCATACGTACAATACATCAAATTCTTCTCTGGATATCCTCTATAATCCCTATAAGTTTAATACAAGATTTTCGCTAACCCCTAACAATTATTCAAAAAATCCCAAAAAGTGATTTTCCCCCATGCAATTCACATGGAAAACTTCAGGCCTCCATAGACACCATTTAAAATCGAAATTTTGTGAAACAAAAAAAAAGAACTTACTTCTCTGGATTTGGGAACAAAGTGGGAGGATCGAGACCCCCTAGTATGAAAAAAATGTGGCAATGTATTTTTGGACTACCCTAATGTGCAAATACATACATACACGTGCTCGTATGCGATAGAAAACAGGAAAAGATAATCGTTTTGACAGAGAAACTCTAATGTCTCCTTGTATTTCTCTCATCTGCACTTATTCCTTCCTTATGGCTACTTGAATTGCCTCTTTACTGTATATCTATAAACTCGTTGAATATTGAATTTTTATGTATTTCAATTTTCTATGTGAGGCACAAATCATTACCTAAACTACACAATGCAGTTTTATGCCTACATAAAGACGTAACGATAAGAAGGTGTAAACAGGAAAAAAGACATTCGAGTTACAAAACGCATGATGGCACCCCTAGGATCTTATGATTAAATAAGATCATTTTTCTTTAATTTACTCTTCGTTACTCACATCAAGTTTTGTAATGCAGTTACTTGCAGATGGGTGAAATACTCACCCTATTTTCAGACACAATTGAAAAGTCGCAGTGAGTAAAAAGCTTAATAACTTCAAAGCTAAGTTTTAACCTTTCCAGTTCACTTTTTATATCGCAGCTTATTATCTTAAGACATTGGGTAACTCTTTGAATAAAACCTTGTTGCTCTAAAATAAATCGACCGATTCAAATAAAACTTTGTCATTTCGAAGGTGTTACGAAGGAAAATTTTACCCCGTCATATTGGAAAGTTTGTTCCAATGCCAAACTAAAAATATCGTTCTTTCTCGCTGTCGCACGATACTCCAACGGTATCATTAGTTAAATGCAATAATTAGAATTTAAACCATGTACAAGTTCAATATTGTATGACTTTGCCTTGAATTCTGCACTACGAGGGACATCGAGGGCCTCTTTAGGATTCTAGGGACGCCTGGAGAGCTAAAAGTCAATCACTGCCACTCAAAAATTATGAATCGCAGCCTAACTTAGCTATATTCCCGCGACTTCGGTATGCCGATACCTGTCACCCCTGACATTTTGGAGTAAATGGGGATGTGGTAAAACCGAAAGAAATTGAAAGCCAAAGCTTCATGGCTCTGAAACAAGACTTATTCGCTTTATAACGAATCCTTGGTCTCCATAACAGTCATTTTGAGGGAGGAAATCATCTCACAACTCGTAAGGGCACTTGCCGCTATTACAGCCCTGGAATGATATTCCAGTCTCAACCTAGACTCCCTGTAAGTACGAATGCGATAAAGATCTGGTCATTTGTACTATTGTCGCGTGTGTGCCAGTAAAAGTACTCACTCTAGTAGAGGACAAGAATTTTTCTTATTATGTTCCACGCTACCGAAGATGCTTTTAATTATGTCCTGATTACAGGTAGATTGCCAATGACGGACTTAGTGTTACCGATTGGCAGTGAGCGAAAAACGAAATTGATTGGAGGAGCCAAATCCGCGCTGAGCAAGCAGTGAATTAGCGCCAACTTTGAAGCCGCGTCTCAAGAATAGCAAGGCAAGACGCTCGACTTTTATCAAGCTTCGGTCTCTTTCATCCAGATGCAGCCAGCGCGATCGGACTTGACCTAGTGTGGCAAGTTTCATTCTATTGTATTGCTACATTAATGTTTCGCGAAATATAAAATCTCCGAGACTCGTCTAGTCAAAGTAAGGTCTGTTTCTGAAGGTATGAAGCCTTAAGGGTTTTAGAGTTTATCGTCAGTTCAGTTAGTTTTGAGTTACGAAATGAAGAGAATTCTCTCAAACCTCCAAGGCTATTTTTTGCCTCTAATTCGTCAATTACAACAATTTTTTTTTAATCGATCGGAAATTTACTCAAGAATATGATGGTTTTGTTACATTTGTGATATTATTTAATTTAGCAAAGTTATATTTGAAAATTTAAACAATTTTTTTCGAAATGGCAATAATTTCAAAATGGGTATTCCCGTTGCATCACCAACTAAAACCTTATGCGCGACCCCACAGCCCGTGCCAAATTGGCAAGGACCTGGGCCGCGTTTTTGGTCTGAATCACGGCTACGTGTATGTAGGCGTAGCCAGTGAGAATATGACGTTTGTCCCTGATTGCCGGACAATCGCAGAGTATATGGGTGGAAGTTTCGTTGACTTCCCCACATAATCGACAAAGAGGACTTTCTGCAAGCCCTATCTTATGTCTGTGATAAGCGAGGTTGCCGTGACCAATAAACACTTCTGTTATGGTCTTTACCTCGGTTCTACTAAGCCTGCGTATGTCTGCAGCTCGTTTGGGGTTAAGATGCTCCCCCATGAGGGTTTTGGCTTGCTAGCATGCCGCAGCCTTATGCCACTCTTCCTGGTGTTTCTCGGCCAGCCACTTGTTGATGTCTTCTGTGACCAACTTATTTGAAGCACCTATTACTGGTTCTAGACCAGTAGGATTTCGTTTTGACACTAGCTTGGCTAGTCTATCCGCTCTCATTTCCCTTGATACCTCTGTGACCAGGGATCCAATGGACTGTGACTTGGTTGTCTTCCGCTAGTTTGTTCAATGCTACATGGCATTCCCAAACCAGCGTCGAGGTAGTCACTAACTTACCTAGTGTCATGATGGCCGCTCTGCTATCCGAGCAGATGCGGATGTTCCTGCCGCGGCCATGATTCCGTGCTTTGTATGCGCATTGGAGTATGGTCGCAATCGCGGTTTGAAGAACTGTGAGGTGAGGTCCCAATGGGATCGCAAGACTTGTGTTGCTGTTCCTCCCATAAACACCAGCCCCCGCGCCCTCCCTTTTTTTGGAGCCGTCTGTAAACCAGTTGTCTCCATCGCCTGGGAGGTGTGCGCGACCCACTTTCCAATCTTACATGGTTGAAAAGGTAACCTTGTACTTTTTGTCGAAGAGGTACCGCGGATACGTCCTATCTCTCATCATTTTCATGACTGGTCTCTTCGCGATGTACCAGTGTTCTAGTTGTACTTCACTTGTACCGCTTGGTAAAAATGACTACGTCAGTTTTGCCTGGGTTCACTGAGAGCCCTATTGTATGGCACCAGGTGTCTACAACTTTTAGCGTCTGTTGCATTACGCCCATCAGTGCATCCAAATGCATTCCGCGTACTATGACTAGGATGTCATCAGCATCTCCGATAAGGTGACATCCCTGGTCGGTAAGTAGATGCAATAGTTCGTCCACCACTAGATTCCACAGCAGGGGAGATAGTACTCCTCCCTGCGGGCACCCTGACTCAACGATCCCTCGAAGGGTGGTATTTCCTTTGGTTATCGTTATATTCCTGTTTCCTAGCATATGGCAGGTCCAGTCAACGACAGCTATGGAGATTCCTTGCCTAATCATAGCCCTCCTGATCACTTCACTGGATGTGTGGTTAAAGGCACCCTCAATATCCATGAATGTTCCAATAGCGAATCCTTTAAGGTTCAGTTGGTCCTCAATTAGATTCACTGTTTTGCTCAGGGCTGTTTCAGTCGAGCGACTGGCCCTGTAGGCATGCTCATCCCTGTAAAGCGGTTTTGCCGTCAGAATCTTGTTGCGGATATATCTGTCCACGAGTCTCTCCACCGTCTTTAGTACGAAGGAGGTAAGGCTGATTGGTCGGAAATCCTTCAAAGACGTCCATCCGTTCTTGCCTGCTTTAGGTATAAATATTACCCTTGTCCCTCTCCAAGCCTTGGGGACATAACCCAGAGTTAGACTGGCCCTAACAAGTTTCACTAGCGGTCCTATGATGGGGTCCTCAGCCTTCTGCAGGAGGACCGGGTAGATGCCATCCGGACCTGGGGACTTGAAAGGGTTGAAAGACTTCAAGGCCCATCTAACCCCGGCTGGGGAGGCGATCTCGTAGGCCAGCCGCCCACGTATTCCCAATTGGGTCGCAGGCAGCGGTCGGTCCTTTTGAGAATACCCCCCCACCTCGGTCAGACCCTTAAAGCCCGGGAAGTGCGCCGTCGTCAGAAGGCTCAGGGTCTCCTCGTCCGACTCTGAGTATGTCCCGTCCGGCAGTCGAAGAGTGCTTAACATAGCTCCCGAGTTGCGGGACATTAGCCTGTTCAGCCTTGCCGCCTCCGCTCCCTTCACTATGTTTGAACAGAAGGGGGTCCAGCTCTTACCTTTGGCCTCCCTGATTTCTTTCCTATATGCATCCCTAGTTGCATTGGGCAAGTTCCATAGTTCTTCCGTATTGCCTTTTTTGGCCTGTCTGAACCTTTCTCTGGTTTCTTTACGAAGTTTTTCAAGCTTCCTATTCCACCAGTGAGTCTCCTGCGCTTTCTTGATTTTCGAAGGTAAGCAGTTGCGTTCATACGCAGTAATAATGGCTGACGAAAATTGGTCAGCCGCCCTTCCAAGGGTTTCTGCGTCTCTGATATCCATGGTTGTTCCGTGTAGTGCAGCTTGTACGTCAGTGGAGTAGCACTCCCAGTTTGTTTTACTCGGGTTTCTGGCCCAAGTAGGGCCAGAAGGTGCATAAGATTCCAGTTCGTACATTATCTGCATATGGTCAGATACGGAGGGTTCATCTGAGACCCTCCATTTTTTTACTTTATCCCGAAAGCTCCCAGTGCAGAGGGTGATGTCGATTACCTCCTCTCGCACAGAGTTCCGAAAAGTCGGTATCGTACCTGTATTTAGAATATCCAAGTCAGTAGTGATTAGATAGTCCACTAGGTCTTCACCCCTTCTGTTGGTGTCCGTGTTACCCCACAGCTTATGGTGGGAGTTGGCATCGCACCCCAAGAGAAGGGGCAGGCGCCTTACCTTGCAGTAGTCCACCAGTGAGCGGACTTCCTCCGGTGGATGGGACGCCCCGTCATGAGGAGAGTATGCCGATCCCATGATTAGCTTACCAATACCTGTCAGATCGACTGAAGCCACCATGAGGTCGCTGGATGAAAGATCAAGTAGTGGGACGATGTTGACGTTCTTCGCCAGGATGCATGTCCTCGGGTTGGGTGCCTCGGGGTACTTGTAACAATAAATGCCGCCCCCCCCCCCTAATCCCCTTATGACATCGTTATTTATCCAAGGTTCTTGGATAAGTGAGATTCCTGTGTGCATCACAGCTATGCTTTTCTGCAGAACCGCTGAAGCGCTTTTGCTGAGCCTCACCATATGTTACAACAAACAATCGATGCGCCTCAGCTACAGATTTCTTCAAATTGAAAAAGTAACTTAAAAGCTCCCACAAATGATGCTTAATCGGCTCAAAAATCGACATTTTCGCACATAAAAGAATATATTATACTGTTGAAAACTTACTAATATTTCAAGGTTATGTTGTAGACAAATGTCCAACTTCACGACAGTGACGTTTTGCAACTGTCAATTTCAACCAAAACTTACTAGTGACGCCAACTTTTGTCAAACCTCGGAAACTTATTTGTACACCTGATATGATTTTATTGATACCGACAACTCGAGGGGAAGTTACCGTTGGGGTATTGGCTAGACGGAGGGCCACTTTTATTTTTGTTAGCGTGATTTTCTTATAATACAGTAAAATATTTTAAAGGACCGGCGCACAATGGGCTAGAATCCCGAATTCCTGGTCGAAACCTCAAAATTCAAAGTATCTGTTTAAGCTTAAATTTCCCAAAATCTCATGCAGATAGGGTTAGAGAGTTCCACTTTAAAAAGGCAAGTTTTCTACATGCGTTTCTCGACGAGTGGTACACAGTCAAACTCTCCCTTGTTGAGGATCGCGCGCGACGCAGTGATCCCACAACGTGGGAGCACACACAATCAAGTGCGCCGTGTCAGTGTGTAGAGAATATTATTTATTAAGGAATGATAAAATATGATAATATTATATATATAATATAATATACAATATCAAATATACCAATTAAGAAATTAAGTGGAAAATATTTTATTTAATTAAAATAAGAAATTAAGGTTAAAAATCTTCATTCCTAATTACATAGTGATAGTAGGTAAAAATGGTCTCATTTAACGTTTTAGTGGCTTATATGCATAGACTTTTCAATGAAAAAAAAAATGCTTTACACAAAGGCAAAATTTTTTAATTGATGGAGTTGATCAAATTTATAAGCCCGAAACATGTTTTAATTAATATCTTGATTTAAATCTTCAAAGATTTATGGGACTTTAAATTTTACTGAGAATTTTCCAAGAATTTCTAATAATCTCAGAAATGTTTATATTAGTATTGATTGGAAATTTAGTAGCTTTGTTAGTTAACTATTTTAATCAGAAAATTCTTCATTTTCGTAGATTTTTCAATTTTTCAATTAAAAATCTATCTATAGGCCACAAAAACGTGAGGTGAAAATTTTGAATTATCAGCTACAATTTCTAGACAACAGAGATCTTAATTCGATTGTGGTAGGGCCCTAGCTGTTTTTCCCTGTCAGCAATCAGCTGCTGATAGGAAAAACTAGTGAGAGCCTTAATTAATATGAATTTCTGTTAAACTCCTTTCCACACCACCGAGGAGGTAGAGTTGCAGGCACGTTTTTTACATTCTCATCATGGATGAGAAGGTATTAGTCTTATGTGAAAAATCACTTTCCAAATTTTCATCAAATCTTTACGTTTTGAGACCACCTGACTCAAAAAAAACCAGAACCAAAAAAATAAGGACAAGTTCGTTAACCAGCCACATCCAACCAAAATTGAGAAAACTAGACCATTTTTTGTGTTTTTGAAAAAATCAAAAATTCCAATACTGGTTTTTGATAGTGCTCATAAATCTCTACTGACTACCTTAATAAAATTCTTCGATTAAACCAAAATTAAAAATGTTACAGCATATTAAAACTTGAAAAAAGTCAATATCAAAATTCCATTTTCCAGTTGAATTATACGATATAAGAAAAAAAGTTATGATACAAAATTATTTTCTACATAAAGATCTACAAATTTGTATTGCAACATTTTTTCATAAGATGTATATTTTTCTTTTTAATTTAAAAAAATACTATTGAAAATCCAAAATTCAATTATTTTTAACAATAATATGTGAATTACGAAAAAAAGTAAGAATGCAAAGTTATTCGTTTCAAAAAGATCTACAATTTTTGTATCACATAGTTTCTGATAAAACATATATATTTCGTTTCAATACCAAAAAATACGATTAAAATTTAAAAATTCTATTTTTTAGACAAAATATGTGAGATACAAAAAAAACGTTTAGATGGAAAATTATTTGCCCGAATGGGGTCTACAAATTCTTATCAAGACATTTCTCGTCAGGATGTATATTTTATGTTTTGATTATAAGAAACAGTATTGAAAAAATTCCATTTTTTAATCTGAATATGTGATATGTTTATTTAAAAGTTACTGAAATGTATGCAGAAAATCGAGCGCGAAGCGCGAGTGTCATGATGAGGATGTGTTCCTTAAGGCCGATAGAGCTTCAAGTAAATTGAATTTTCTGTTTCACTCAAACTCAAAAACAAATTTAGTGACTTTCAGAAAATGTGTAATTCACATCACCTGTAATATTATAAAATTGGTTTGAGCTTCAGTAACTCAAGGCACATAAAAAGAAATACACCTCTGTTTACTTGTGAATGGATGCTAATAGATGTCTTTTACCAAGATATTAAACATGATAGATAAAATCAAATAAAAAAATTTTTAGAAGTGCAGGGGTTTGAACTCGCATATGCTGCGTATCAGCCAATTATCTTGACCATCCTAATACGATCGTTGTTAAATACTATTAATTTACGGACATTATATAATTAGGACGATATGTTTTCCGAAATTCCTGAAAAATGATTATTTATACATTGCATTCAGAAGAATATTTCTGAGAATCGGCTTCAATCTTGCTCATCAACTCATCAACATTATCAACATTATTAATATTATATACTATTGGATCTATAACTTAATTCATGCGATTTGCCAAGAGATGGCGTAACTTGATTATTATTCCATCGTTCCAACATTCCGAACATGCGTCGGAAAGCTTCTGTCATTGTGCATCTTTTTCAGTATATGTCATTCATTTGAAGCGTAAACAACAATCATTTTTTTCACTCAAATATGTCGAACTTTGTGCCTGAAAGAGTGTTTTTGCGGGGAGTTCTTCTTCATTACTTTAATATGAAGAAAACTGCTGCCGAAAGTCATCGTATTTTGGTGTAAGTTTATGGTCAACATGCTCTAGCTGAGCGAACGTGCCAAAAGTGGTTTGCACGATTTAAAAGTGATGATTTTGGCTTGGAAGACGAAGAACGTCCTGGGCACCTAAAAAAGTTTGAAGATGAAGAACTGGAAGCATTACTCGATAAAGATTGTTGCCAAACACAAGGAGAGCTCGCAGAATCTTTGGGAGTCACTCAAGCAGCCATTTCAAAACGTTTAAAAGCAGCCAGATACAATCAAAAGCAAGGAAATTGGGTTCCACATGAACTCAAGCCGAGAGACGTTGAAAGGCGGTTTTGCATGTCCGAAATGCTGCTGGAACGCCACAAAAAGAAGTGAGTTTTGCATCGGATTGTTACTGGTGATGAAAAATGGATCCATTACGATAACCCCAGGCACAAAAAATCATATGTGAAACGCGGCCAACCAGCCAAATCAACGGCAATGCCGAATATCCATGGCGCGAAGGTAATGCTCTGTATTAGGCGGGATCAAAAGGGTGTGCTGTATTATGAGCTGCTAAAACCGGGTGAAACCATCAATGGAGAACGCCACCAAACACAAGTAATCCGTTTGAAGAGAGCAATAGCCGAAAAACGCCCGGAATATGCGACCAGACACGAGGCAATAATTTTCCATCATGACAACGTTCGGCCCCATGTTCCTATTCCGGTTAAGAACTATTTGGAAAACAGTGGATGGGAAGTTTTACCCGACCCACCTTATAGCCCAGACCTTGCCCCTTCTGACTACCATTTGTTTCAGTCGATGCAGAACGCCCTCACTGGAATACGGTTCACATCAGAACAGGGTATCAAAAATTGGCTTGATTTATTCTTGGCCGCCAAGCCGGCGCAGTTGTTTTGGGATGGAATCCAAAAATTGCCAGAAAGATGGGGAAAAGTCATAGCTTGATATGGGAAATACTTTGAATAATACTATTGTACATATTTTTCTTAAATAAACGTTCAAATTAACGTTGCTGCGTGTCATAAGATTTCTTTGTAGAACAATAGAGCTTTGAATAATCAGAGTTACGAAAACGATTGAAAAGTTTATACAAAATATTTTATTTTTGTATTTTATATAAGAGAAATCGTAAAGTGTAATATTGTATGCAAATTTAGATGTAATTTTGGTTTTTTAAATACTGAAACCTTCTATTCACAGACTTATAATGAATTTCATATGTGAATAATATTACCTATTTTAAAAAGTTTTCAGAGTATTTTATTTGAATGGAATTTTTTTCAATGATGCTTTATACCAGAGAAGAAACGCTACTGTATAATTTCGAGTGTATAATTAGATATAATTTATGTATTGCTCAAGTATTTTAATATTTTATTTTTCAAACTCCAATACCATATTTTATCATTCATTAATATATAATATTCTTTACATAATTTTTTAATTGAATTATTTGATTTGCTTAGCTAAATATTGAAATATTGAAATTGATATTTTTTTTTGAAACTGAAAATTTATTGACTTTAAATTTCAATAGAAAGCGATTTTTTAAGTGTTTAAATCATCCTAAAATTTAAAATAAAATGTTTAGATATTCATTTTAGATGAATGTGTTTGAAAATATCAAAGAAAGAAGGGTAAGGAACGACTAATCGTCAACTGGTGTATAAGACATGGCCGCCGCTGCGGCATAGAATAGATGTGCGCAAGATGAGCGACTCGCTGAGTCCAGTTACATTAATTCGTTCCCTACAAAGTAACGTAAACCAGCGCCATCCTCTAACATGTTCACGAGCTTCGGATAGGACACAACTACTTTGATCTCACTTCTACTAATAGCCAATTCTGGCGATGCAGATGTTCCGCAAATGGTGAACCACAGCACTGCCTTCAATGACAGGTATATCATGCTTTTCTAACTTTTTCGCTAAAAAATAAAATTATTGTATTTATCCCTACATCTTATTCAAATTTGATCACAGTATCATATTTGCAATGACTTAAATGTTTTTTTTTTACCTTTCTTAGCCTTTTAATAATGCGAGGTCAGAGAATACTCTGACCGTTTTCTCAATCGGGTCCGCTAGGGGGACTTAGGATAGTAGGTGTTCCATCTGAATTAAGGAGAGCCTACAGGGCCATGCAAAAGTTATAATTAGTTAGCATATCTTTGCGGACAGCAAAGTGCACGGTTACAAAGAATATGGAATGAAATTTATTTTCTCCCTGAAAAATTTTGAAGTGCAACTCCGTTAACCCTTAGATGACACATGGGGTCCAGTGAACCCCACGTCATTTTCGGATGTAATTTTTTATATATTCCCGCTCGAATTGAGACTTGAGGCCCCATCTACCTTTAGTTGGGACATGCGACTACCCCTCTATTAGTATAGGGCAGATCAGTTCGTTGGCTGGCGTCTAGGAAGAAGGTTTCTTTCCGGTCTGGGGTCGAAAGAATCCCACAGTGTGAGCTCACAATAACTGCCAGTTCTATCTTAAAGTGTAGTACTTCAAGCTTACTCCCTTTAATTTTTAGCAAAAAATATTCAAAATTAACAAAGATGTGGTTATTTACGTGAAAATTCGAAAATTTAAGAAAATAATTTTTCAATAATTTTTAAAAATATGTTCACAACAAAATCTGATCAAGGTCATGTTATACCATTGTTTCAGAAGTATTCAAATATTTCCTGTTAAATTTTCAGAGCAATATATTGAAAACTTTATGAAATATCGACACTTTTTCACGCTGGGGTTCAATAGACCCCTTGTGTCATTTATGCAATTATTTTGAAGTGTGTCATCTAAGGGTTAATTGCACTTGAAGCAAAACTAATCTTTTCAAAGAAATGTATTGCTGTCTCTGTCAGCTTACATGGCTTACGTGCCTTGTTATTTTCCCAAAGTAATTTTCGCAGCTTGAAATATTGTAAACCTCCTAGTATCAATATTAAAAAATATATATCATCCTGTCTGCCGTTTAACAAAATACAGTCGAAAATATTTTCAGGCAAATAAAAACACCTAAGGATGTTTGTAAATTGACTCCAAAAATATAATATCGCTTTGAGATGGAAATATGCTACACTAATCTTTTTATAGAGGCTTTTAAATGTATCAAAAATTTTGTAAATGTAGCGTTCACTTCGGAAGTCACTGACAAACATCCTAGACGTTTTTTTATGTATTGAGAAAAAAGTATACCTAAGTGCAAGTATAAAGAGCCTAAGTTTGTCCAAGCAACAGCGTTATTTAACTCTTCATCGATTGCCGTTACGAAACAATGTTGAGCAAGTGCGTAATTTTTTATTTCTTTAGTCATGCAGATAACTCCCAGGAGGTTCCAATGAATCCAGGAAGATGGAGAGAGTTTAATTGCTTGCTTGGCTGCTTCGAGACTCTTAATAGCAATAGTTTTCCGGCATAATAAAGATGTTGAACGCAACTGTGCAAGATAACATGACGACAAATCATGCCAGAGTGAGGAAGAACTCCTGAAGAGGTGCACTGCACGGCAATAACATCTAAAATTTTAGAAAACAAATTTCATTAGAGAAAAATTGTACAGATAATCAGAACAAAAATTAGTCAATGTGACTATTTCCTCATTTTTTTCATTTAGAATATTTTTCTATCAATTTTTCAAATTTAACGTGTATAGAATTTCATCTGGAATAAAAAAATCCTTAAAAAACCTTAATCGGATTAAAATTATATATTTTTTATGTTCAGAATCGATAGACATTCTAGTAGTCCAGTTGCTAAAGTTCCACAATAAATTCGAACCCGTATCACTACAAACTCAAATTTCCCATAACGTCCAAACAAAATTGTAATTCAAAATTCCAAGATTTCAAAACCGTTTGAATCCTTAAAATACAAAAAAAAAAAAAACAAATTTGGACCAAAAAATATTTCTTAAAATAGACAATTATGAGAAAACCAACAAAAAAAGAGGGAAGGAAAAAGAAGGCAACTTTCAAAAACCCCTTCCTTCTTTTTCTTTCTTTCATCCTCTTTTGTCTTTTTTGCCCACAACCATTTACATAAAAAAACTACTCGCCGACATTTCGATGCTCTTCCAGCACCCTCTTCACCTATCACCTTCCACGGGGACGTTGAACCCTCGTCTATGAACGCCAACAGGAAACTAATTTTCAGGCAAATAAATACATTGAGAGAAATTTCTGGCACAGGGAACGTGGTTGTGCATAGTTAAAAATGTCCTTAACTACTTTTTGTAATTTTATCGAGCAATGGCTCACCCGTTAGGGCACCTACGGAAAGCGACCATTGGAATGAGAAAATCTAGTCGCAGTATTAGTATTACAGGGTTACGTTTCTCGGAGCGAGACATATTATGCGTTGATTTTTGCAACTAAGTTTCATGGTTACGATGACCAGATTTCGAACGTTGCATAGACAAATATCTTAAGTACTATATAACGGTCACAAATTTAGCACGAGTTTAGCATTTATAAGACGCGATATTGTCAAAATTAAATTTTAGAACAGAGAATCGAGAAAATGATTTTATTCTATGTTTTTCTATGTTAGCTTTTTCGATATCGATCATCGATCGATTCACGAGGCAATCCAGAAAAAAATGAATACATCAGTATGATGAAGAGTATAGAGAGGAATAAAAAATTAGACTCAAACTCGAGTTTAAATATTCTTACCTGCCAATTATTAGTTAGATAAGGGCGAAAAAGTTTCGCTCGTTGGCATTTTTTAAATCACTACACGTGTCTTCATACACGCACACTTACACACAGCTAGTTGCAAAAAGAAAACGATCCAACCCGAGTTGACGCGAGGATACCTGAAACAATCTTCCTTCTTCCCTAGTCACAGCAACTACATCATTCGAGCAGTAGAAATGTCGAGTCCCTTGGACACACAACGCAGTCATAAAGTTAAGAACATTTTTAACTACATCTACTAGTTACTAAAACCAGAAACTTAAAATGAGAACCAGGAGCTATTTTCCTCAGTGTAGTAAAATATTATGAATCTGTTAAGTATAGATCTTCACCTAGGCACAATATTTATTTCTCCCAACACATTTTATTCAACGCAATCTTTTTATTTTAAATAATTTGTTCATCCATTTTTTTAAACTTCTTGGGGATAAAAATTCAGTTGCTAAACTCGAAAGTTTTCTTAATCAGCCAATAACAGAAATGCCAGACTCTACAAAAAGATTAGAATCCACACCCCCAATGAATCTCACCCACTATCATTACCCACTGATAATTTCAAGTTAAATTTTCAAAACGCATTGTGACGTGCTACTTAACCACGCACAATAAATTATCATAAATGAATTTAAAATTTCGACTTGGAGCAGAGAATCATGCCAGAGGCTGTCTGTGACAGTCATAAGTCAGGGGTCGACCGTAATGTGCTCGGTAGGCTCCTGACTTTGACTTTTATTTATTTTTGTAAAGCATCCTAAATGACAGGTTACCTGAGGAGAGAGGTTAGACTCCCTGGGAACCTATTCCCCACTGTCAGACCAAGGGTTTTCAATAACACTGAATTTATTTTGAGTTAATTAATGTTCTTTTCTTTTCACACGTGCGAACTCGACACTTCACGATACACTACGAGGTTCACCCGCACGAGATTACCGTCTGGTTGATGGCGATCAATACTCGCGCCACGGACGAGGCTTCAGAGCGATGGAAAACACTACGGCACGACACTACAGCACACCACGAAGAGGATCCTTGGTGCGTCAGGCGGATGTGAGTCCCGCCGACTCAAGAACACCAAGGAGAGGAGCTCGTCTTCTCCTCGTTGACAGGTCGTCAACGTCAACAAACTAACCTGTGCGACGAGGTTAATTCCGGTGGTCGCTACGTGGCGGCGCTAAATATCGGCTTACCTTCGCCATCTGTTGCTCGCGACTACGAACTCGACACAAATGTCGGTAACGTCAGTAAGCCTTGAAAGCGCCACCGTCTTCCGGTTTAACCAGCACGCCAGCGGATCTCGCCATCATAGTTAATTCTCTGTTCGACGTCTGAAGAGGCTGGAGTGTCAAGCCAAGAATTTAATTAAATTTTATAAAAAAAAGGGACGAACAAAGTATGGAAAGTCGAGGTAGCTGGCGAGGGCGCCGCAGGATCTCAGGTACCACTTGAACGTTTCTCTTTGTTTTCTTCGTCGGAGTATAACATCTCACCACGAGAATTCTGTGGCGGCCTTGTTACTTAACTTGAAATTAAAATCAGTGTCCGCGAGTGGAATTGGTTCGAACCTGCAAGGTCGTCTTAAGGGCACGGGTTCTAGCGCCCTCAACGCTTTTACACTAGCCGCATTTAATTTCGGGTTCGGGAAAGCTCATGTAGTCGTGTTGGCTGCCCGGGTTGAGGTGTGAGACCCCGAACTATGTAATAGATCTTCGGTGTAATTAATAAATATTTGCTGTGTTATGTAAATCGGAACAGTATTTAATTTTAATTAAAAAAAAGATAACTTAACCTCACCTTCCTCTAGTCACATAATTAAAGATAAGGTTATAACATATTCTAATTTTAAGTTTGTCAGCGCATCTTTTTATTCTCATATTAATGCAAATTTAACTGAAGTTTATTATTTTGATTTTACAGTCAGTCTTCAATACTCAAAGTCATGTATCTTAAATAGATCTCCCTGATAAGTAGTAAATAACATAGCCACACAAAAAAATTGTCTATGCATTAGACTAGAACACCATACCTATACGTTTTAGGGGTCGCTGACTCCGAATCAGGTACCTGTTTGACCCCATCGGATCAGGATCAAGGTCATTCCAAGGTCGAATTGAAAAAATAAGTTTAAGTGGAAAATATTACGATTTTTATACGTTTTTGGGACACTAAATCTGAATCCGAGGTCTGTTTGACCACAACAGGTCAGGGTCAGGGTCAAGGTCATTTCAAACTAAACTTTTACTTATCAAATGTAAAAGCGCTTTTGACTGCGTATTCTAAGGAGCTGAATATTTTACGTTCGCATAAGGTTTGAACTATAGATCGAAGTGATATTTTCAAGTCATCAGAAGATCAAATCACTCTTTCAAATTAATTTAACTAAGGTCAAAACTGACCCGTATTGAGAAATCCATGAATTACAATTTTGTATCGAACATGATTAAGACTCGTGACATTTCTTCAAGGGGGTTTGGAGAACCAAGACAGTACACATCTACATCCACGCGTCACCAACGAATGGCGTTTTTCAATCCTCTGGGAGAAAAGAAACGTCTCGGTTAGTATATACAGGCTGCTTAAACATTTCGGTGATAAAAGAGTGATAAAGGTACTGGCACATCACTGATGAGCCCCACTTCAGTATTTGAGAGAAACTTTCAAATTCTGTTATTTAAATTAAAAATGCTGCTTCCTCAGAGGATGCTGGGAATTTTGATAACTGCTTTAATTTAGGATGTGTAGAATGATCCATTTTGCCATCCTTCGACATTACGAAGCTAGTAAAGGCGTACTGCCCAGCAAGAGGGCGTTAGGGTGTGAGGATGAAGCCATAGTGTATCCAACGACGAGTTGAATGTCCTCGTCAATGTCGGAAAGCCCTCATACTTAGACATTTTTCCTAGAGGATTGGAAAACGCCATTCGTCTGCAACGCGTGAATATAGATTTCTGCTGTCTTGGTTTTTTCAATCTCCCTCGGAGAAATATTACGACGCTAAACCATGCTCAAAAATATTTGTGATTCATAGATTTTTCAGTACGGATAATTTTTAATTTTAGGCAAAAAAACGCTTCCATTTGGAAAATAAAAGCTGACCTCTCTACTTGATCTTGAAATATACAGTACAGTTGGAAAGTATTAGAACAAGATAAAAAAAGTTGTTTTTGTCAGTTTATCGTATCATTTATTAAAAAATTATTCACATACTTGCAGTAGTTTTGTACGTTCAACGTAGCTTTATGATTTGAAGACATTTTTAATACATTTTACTGAAATTTCCATATAAATTTATTGGATCTATAACTTAATTCGTGCGGTTTTTTTTTCAAAATTTGAACGTTTATTCAAGAAAAACATGTACAATAGTATTAGTCAAAGTATTGCCCATATCAAGCTATGACTTTTCCCCATATTTCTGGCAATTTGTGGATTCCATCCCAAAACAACTGCGCCGGCTTGGCGGCCAAGAATAAATCAAGCCAATTTTTGATACCCTGTTCTGATGTGAACCGTATTCCATTTAGGGCGTTCTGCATCGACCGGAACAAATGGTAGTCAGAAGGGGCAATGTCTGGGCTATAAGGTGGGTCGGGTAAAACTTCCCATCCACTGTTTTCCAAATAGTTCTTAACCGGAATTAAGTCATAGATCCGAAAATCGTGAAAAGTGTCCAAAACTGACGCATTGGGTTTTCATTTGTTTTTTGCACAAAAATTGATTCGGCTGTGGTTTAAAGGGATACATGTCAATCATTTAAACAAAAAAAGATAGTATTATCGTGTCTGGTGCATTGAAGTGTCATAAAAAACTGTAAGTCTGTTAATTTGACAGTCGTTGCGTCTATGCATAATTGTGCCCGCTTTTTCGTTTAAATAGCCTCAGAATTGTATTTTTTCAGATTGAAAATGGTCAAGGGAAAGGAAATATCTGTCGAAAAACGGGCCCAAATCATTATTTTGCAAAAAACAGGCAAAAACTATCGAGGAATAGCCAAATTATTGAAAATATCTTTGTGTTTAGTCCATACGGCCATAAGAAGATATCGGGAAACTGGAAAAAATACTAACAGAAAACGATCTGATCGACCAAGAAAGACAAATCAAAGAATCGACAAAAAAAAGTTTATACAATAAGTAAGGGTAATCGACAGAAATCTGCATCAGAAATTCGTGCTGAAATCAATGAAGACTTGGGTTCACCAATATCGCTCACGACAGTCAAAGGCCGGCTTAAAGGAAAAGGTATGATTGGACGCATCGCTGTCAGAAAGTCACTTCTACGGCCAGTAAATAAACAAAAAAGACTGAAGTTCGCTCAAGAACATGTTCACTGGACGATTGATTAGTGGAAATCAGTTTTATGGACAGACGAATCAAAATTCGAACTTTTCGGTAGCCATCAGCGTCAATGTGTTCGCAGAAATGTCAATGAAAGATTCAAACCCGATTGTATTGTGCCAACTGTAAAACATGGCGGTGGCTCAGTAATGGTTTGGGGCTATTTCAGCCACGCTGGCGTTGGTTAACTTAAAAAAATTGAAGGAATTATGAAAAAAGAGCAGTACCACAGTATACTCCAACGCCATGCAATACCATCTGGCATCAATTTAATTAGTCGTGGATTCATTTTCCAACAAGATAACGATCCGAAACATACATCAAAACTTTGTACTTCTTATTTGGAACGAAAAAAAGTCGCAGGTGACGTTAATGTAATTGAATGGCCGCCTCAATCCCTCGATTTAAATCCCATCGAGCTATTGTGGGAAGAATTGGACCGACGTGTGAGAGATCTGAAGCCAACAAGCCTTCCTGGTCTCTGGGATTGTTTGAACGAAGCGTGAAATAATATTCTACCTCAAACACTTCAAAAACTCATCGAAAGATAGCCAAAATTGTGCGCTGCTGTCATTAAAGCAAAAGGTGGCTATTTTCAAGAAAATCGCTCGAAGTAACATATTCACTGTTTCCTTATAAATTTTAATGAAAATTTCAGTAAAATGCATTAAAAATGTCTTCGAATCATTAAGGGGGTCACCTTATTCAGAACCAAAACAAAAGGTACTTTTTCCTAATTTTTTTTAAGCAGAAAATAAAAACACAGGTCAAAGATTTTCCGCATATATTTAGGTACATATCTCAACTTGTAAAAATAGTTTTTCTATATGAAAACGACAAAAAATCTCGGACTAATCGAAGATCCCGCGCAGCGTCTCGCCACGGACAATTGAAATCGCGTGCATGATATTGTCCAAAGTTTTCATCTGAAACACACATATATATTTTTCTTTTAATTAGAAGAGTCTTCCGCTTATAGTGAACCTAAAAAATTGTTTAAAAAAATTTTTTGATTGATCTTTTAAGTTACTTTTAAAAAAAAAATCAATTTTTTCGCCCTTTTTTTTGTTGAAAATGCGTTATATATAATAAAAATAAATACTGTACCATGTAAATTAAAGATTCACGATAAGCGCATTTTAATTATCTACAAATAAAAAAAAAGTTTATAATAATAGCTTTAATGGTTCTTAGTTAATAGCGCACGCAATTTTGAAAAATGTTCAAAACTATTCCGATATGGTACAAAACTACCGCGAATATGTGAATAATATTTCAATAAATGATACGATAAACTGACAAAAACAACTTTTTTTATCCTTTTCCAACACTTTCCGACTGTACTGTATTTGATCCCGAACTGATGAGATCAAACACACTCCGGATCGGATTCAGCGACCCCAAAAACGTATAAGTATACAATATTTCGATTAGAGTATACATTTAAAAAACAAAAAAATAAAACAGACTTACTTGCTGCCATCAACTTTTGAGTGATAATTTAAAATATTTTTGCTGTTATGGTCGTATCATATAATCATGAATATTAATTAGTTGATTTTGAAAGATTTCAAATTCTTTAAATATTTGAATCATAAATATTATTTCACGGTTCTGATGACATTGTTTTATACTGTTAATTTACAATACTAAAACGAATCTCGATACTTTTTCTCGGCGAAGCTAAAAAAATCTGATTACCGACCGGCTTCAATTTGCAATTTAATATCATTAAACAAAAAAGAATTTTAAGGTTTTGACAAAATGGAGCTGGAATTTAAAAGCTGCAGATACAACCCACTGTAAAATTTTGTTATCATATTCTCATATTATCAACCTGCAACAGATGATATTACCTGCGTTGAATGGTAAGAGGTAATAAAATCAATGTCAATGAAGTTGAGACAGAGAAGTGGCAAATTCCAAAAGGTTTATTCATTAACAAGAGAAGGTACATAAAATTTCATGAACTCCAAGCCATGGATACATATTGCAATATTGTGGATATACAGTAAGGCCTCGACACCTGTCCACCACGCGTACCAAATGCTTTGATATCTGTCCACTGTCGGGTGGTAGGGGAACGCCGAATCAAAGTTGAGCACCAGTAACAGACCTGTTCTTTAACGGTGGTTCATGTCTCACAACCCCATCCGTAATTTGTTAATCAAATGATGTAATAATAGTAAAAATAATAGAAACTTTAATAGCTGTTAATAAAAACAATTTATAATTATTTAATTACTATTGATTATTGATTAATGAATAACAACAAAGTGCATATGATAAAAATAATGATAATAATAATGGTGACAACAGCGTTAGTTGTTTAATGTTTAGTTATCAATAACGATAATATTTGTTGCAATTAATCAATTATCAACCATACATATTGTTTATTGTTCTAAGTTGAAGTTATAGGTTATAATAATAATACAACATTAACAATAAGAACTGGAAGCATTACTCGATAAAGATTGTTGCCAAACACAAGAAGAGCTCGCAGAATCTTTGGGAGTCACTCAAGCAGCCATTTCAAAACGTTTAAAAGCAGCCAGATACAATCAAAAGCAAGGAAATTGGGTTCCACATGAACTCAAGCCGAGAGACGTTGAAAGGCGGTTTTACATGTCCGAAATGCTGCTGGCACGCCACAAAAAGAAGTCATTTTTGCATCGGATTGTTACTGGTGATGAAAAATGGATCCATTACGACAACCCCAAGCGCAAAATATCATATGTGAAACCCGGTCAACCAGCCAAATCAACAGCAAAGTCGAATATCCATGGCGCGAAGGTAATGCTCTGTATTTGGTGGGATCAGAAGGGTGTGCCGTCTGATCCCGGAGCTCGCCACCTAGCTGGATAGAAAGCACGGTCAAGTCGGTTTTTACCTGGCGCAAGCGCTTTCGGGCCATGGTTGCTTTAATGCGTACCTGAAGCGCTTCAAGAAAAGAGACGATAAGTCGTGTCGCTACTGCGGTTCCCTTGTGTAAAATGCAGAGCACACACTCTTTGTCTGTGCCAGGTGGGGCGCGGAAAGGGAATCTGTCGGTCGGGCAGTGGGCGCACAACTCACTCCTGACACGGTGGTCTCTCTCATGCTCCAGTCTGAACAGATATGGATGGTTATCGAGTCATTCGTCACCCTGGTGATGAAGACGAGGGAGCTTGATGGGCGTGCAGAGCGCGGCAACAACGGGGGCCAGCAGAAATCGCATCAGGGCCCATACCCGCGGTCCTGCGTCTTGGACGAACTCTGCTGTCCGCGTCCACCGGGGGAGGAATCTCCTTATTCCGTCCCAGGGAAGCAAATTAGTCTAAGAAACAGGGAATTTGTTAGGACATTATTTTTTTCAGAAAACGGACTGCACCATCAGAAGAAAGGTTGTTCTTAGAGTAATTGTGTCATATTTTCAAGCGCCAGTTGTATAATATCGAGTTTTAGAAAGATAAGCTTTTATATTAATTTGACACGTAAGCAGGGTGTTTGGTTCAGAAGCTTTTTCCTTTTTTATGAGACTTCTCAAAATTACTTCAATTGAGTTTTGGTGTGGTTTTCACGCTATTATTTCCCTAATAGGGTGTTAGAGTTCGGATTGCTCGAAGGTAAAGAAACTTCGAGGAATAAAAGTAACGTTTGCTCTATAATTTAAGTAGGAATTATTCGACTTTCATACTTTGCGTGACTAGAATGACCTTGTATTGTAGGTCGCTGAATTCGTCTTAAAATCGGCAATAATGTCATCGAAAAAAATACATGGTTCAATTTAAAAAAGTGGAGTTGACCTTGGCGCAGCTTCAGCGCCTCCACCGATAAAAAAATAGGGTGATCGAGTATGACAGCCCTTTCGAACATTGAAAATTTTGTCTGAAACATTTTTGGATATGATCAATAGTTTGAGTGCTATCGCTCTCTAACACTTTATGTGCCTCACCCTGTATACAACCCACGCATTAAAATGTGTGCATATTCAAGTTAAGGGGGTATATCTAGCGTGACGGCCATAAAATTCAATAATTTTTTCTGACTATACAAATAAAGATATTAACGATTTCATTTTCTAAGTGTTTAGCTTCCATATCATTTTTAACTAAAAATATTACAAAATGGTGGAGTTATCCTGCTTCTCTTGGCAGTCCTTTTTTGCGGTAGTCAAGATATTTCTAAAAAAAGAAACGATCTGAAATAAAAACGAGTGATTGATTATCGTTTTAGAAGAGTTAAACTCGAGCTTAAGAGAAGGATTTTTTTTCTTTTTTTGTGGCAAACGGCAGGTGTTTGAATTTTTTTTGAGGTTTTTGGCCCTTTTCTTCGTTTTTTTTTATAAATAAAACGAAAACAAAATTTTGTTTTCGGAAAAGCTTCTCTTAAGCTGTAGAAAATACTTTTTTTACAAAAGACCTCCAAATATTAACACAATCGGTCAAGTGGTTCTCAAGAAATCTTGACGACCGTTTTCAAAATGAAGTTTCGAGATAAATGCGTTCAAAGTTGTAACACAGTTTTCGCTGCCGGGGGTATTGGAAAAGCGCATGTGGATAAAGATATACCCCCTTAATATAACAGGTTTTGAGATGCCAGTGTATACAACTCACGCATTAAAGTATGTGCGTCTTACGCTAATATACTAGGTTTTGAGATGCCTCTGTATAAAACTTCCGCGTTTAATTGTGTATGTCTTACGCTAATATTCTAGGTTTTGAGGTGCCTATGTATACAACTCACGTACTACACTTGAGCGTTACAGTTAATATAATAAGTTTTGAGATGCTTATGTATATAACTTACATTATTTCTCTGCTTAAGAAGGCTATGGAAAGAGTTTTGTCGTATAGTTCTCCTTCCTGGTAGCTGGATTACGGCATAATCCTGGCTGGAGTTAAGTAGTGCTAGTCAAATAGTACAGGAAGCGTATCAGACAATCCAACTTGCTTGCTAAAAACTGGTTATGGTCGTTTTCCGTAGATTTAACTCTCAGAACACGACTTAATACGATGATACACATATTCAACGGCACTTAATGATTCACAGCTATCGGACTTGCGTCACTTAGGGACGTAACGGATCACACATAGGTTATACTATCGGGATCAAAGTCCATTGATACTCGATGCGGTAGATCTTTCACTAGTCTTTCCAGATATGTAACTAACTATATATATGTTGACAATTCGGTGCAATTGTACTAAGGTATAATTGCACTGACTCATCCTTTTATTTTATACATTCAATATTAATCTTATTTCTATGGTTTTAATATACTGTTAATTTGGGTTATTCTGCAGATTCCCAATAATATGATTGATCTCTTTTCACTAATCGTCTGTTATTGGTTATCGCTGACTATTCCCAACGAGTAATAATTATTAATAACCACCTATCGATCGCTGTCAACAATAATGAATATTTTTGAATTAGTGATATTACCCTCCATGGTTAATTCTTAGAAAGATTTGTATCGATCAGTCAGGGTATAAAATTATCATGAAACGAAAGACAGAATGTTGCGTTGTCAAGTGCGACGTTTAGTTGGCATGGGTACGCTAACCTCATCAGGCTTAAACTTTATTGAAAACACAGAAAACACTTGAAAAAAACACATCTTATGAAACCAATAACAAATAAATAATAAGAAAACAAACAATAATTACCATAATAAATTAGTTAAAATAATTTATAAGTCACATATCGTTAATAATTAAAAGCTGCGTCCGTCATTATAATCAGTGTAAGACGAGCAAACAGAGTTTGTATAATAAAGGACTAGATCGATGAGAGTTTATATTATAAGTTCTAACGAAGAAACTAACACAAATAATAACTGATGCGTAAGAAGTTTAAACCGAAATTCAATCACGAATCTAATAATTTTATTAATGGGAAGTAAATTCTATTTAAAGTAAATATGTCCTCCTTTTTGTTGATACTAAATTGGTTGCATTTTATATGAATTATCTCAGATGTTAACCTTTTTTTATAATCAGATTCGTAATCAATAATTTTTACATGTTCCCAATCAAACTCGTGATTTAATTCAGCCCGATGTTTAAATACAACAGATTCGCTATTTTTGTTGTTCTTATGTTCATTAATACGAGTTCCCTCACACAAGTTTTTAAATCACACAAGTTTTTAAATTGTCTTTAAACAAAACGATGTGTGAGAAGGTGTTTGGAGGGGAGTTAGATGTGACAGAGGAGACGCCGGATCCGTTCGAGACGGATAAATCTCAGGTACGGCAGTACCGGAACTGGCTACACCAGCGGAATCAATAATTTTTACATGTTCCCAATCAAACTCGTGATTTAATTCAGCCCGATGTTTAAATACAACAGATTCGCTATTTTTGTTGTTCTTATGTTCATTAATACGAGTTCCCTCACACAAGTTTTTAAATCACACAAGTTTTTAAATTGTCTTTAAACAAAACGATGTGTGAGAAGGTGTTTGGAGGGGAGTTAGATGTGACAGAGGAGACGCCGGATCCGTTCGAGACGGATAAATCTCAGGTACGGCAGTACCGGAACTGGCTACACCAGCGGAATGAGCAGCAGCTGGAGATCCTCTCGAAGGTGGAATCGGCCCTGGAGAAGATGGAGAACTTCTCCCTGTCCAAGAAGAACATGCACCTCCCTATCAGGGATGGTATACAGGAGATAAAGAAGCGAGTCGTGGACGAGGGGAGCCAAACCCTTCCACATCCGGCTGCGAGATCCACGCCGGACACACTCAAGCGGATCAGAGAGCCAACTGCGAGCCCGGAGGAGTCTGCAGTAAAGAAATCGGTGGAGAAGAGGCCTAAAGCCTCCAATAAAGAAGAGGAGTGGGTCGAGGTCTCCAAGAAGAAGGACCTCCGGAAAAGGGAAGTGAAGAAACCTTCCAAAACGCCGGAGAAACCTCGCCGTGCGCGTTCAGAGGCAGTGCTCATCAAACCGGCAGAGTGGATGAGCTACGCCTCAATTCTGCGCGAGCTTAAGAAGCGCATAAACCCTGACGAACTGGGCGCCACAGTCCAGGGAATCAGGGAGACGCGCTCCAAGGACCTGCTGGAGGAACTAAAATGTTCCACAAAAAGCAGAGGGACGCTAGACACTGCCTTCAAAGAGGCATTTGGATCTAGGGGGACGGTCCGTCATCTCATCCCCCGGATCGAGGTTGAGATCGCCGACCTGGATCCAAGCATTGGAGCCGGAGATGTCGAGGAGGCTGCGAAAGGTTTCTTCGAGCAAGACTCGGAGATAGAGCTCACGGTCTCCTTAACGAAGAGACCCTACAGAGGAAACAGGAAGGCGTTTGTTTTATTAGAGGAGGCAAAAGCCTTGAAGCTTCTCAAGGCGGCCCACATCAAAATTGGGTGGGTAACCTGCAGGGTTCGCAGGAAGAAGGAGCTTAACCGGTGCTATCGCTGCCTTGGCTTTGGACACATAGCAGCAGACTGTCGTGGACCAGACCGAAGTAGGTGCTGCTGGAGATGCGGCGAAAGGCATACCGCGGGGTCCTGCACAAGGCAACCGCGGTGCTACCTCTGTGCCGCAATGGAAGAAAAGCCCCGGAATGATCACATACCGGGGACTATGCGTTGCGCGGCCTTCAGGGAGGCAGCCCCCAACAGGAAGCCTTAGGAAGGCCGCCATGGAGAAGAAATCTGGAGGTGCAAGTCCGGGAAAACGGAAGAAGAAGCAAGGAGGAAAGGCTAACATCGCCTTAAGATGGTCCCCACCCTGAAGTAATGCCTAACGGCGGTTCCGGGGTGGGATTCCACGGCCTAGAGACAGGGGGGGAGTTTTAGTGGGTAGGGCTGCGCAAGCAGCAGAGTCCCACACACTATGGGGGTACGGAGTTCCCTTGACTGTGCATAAAGCATTTCTCCCTTCCTCAAAAAAAAAAAAAAAAATACGAGTTCTCAGAGATCTTTTCGTTTCACCTATATATATATGGAAGGACAGTTATTGTACTTGAAGCTATAAACAATGTTAGTTTGTTGCCATTTTTCTGTAAAATCCTTTCTTAATTTGATAATTGACTTTCAACTTTTTTCCACTAATGGAATCGTAGAAATGTTATATTTTTTACAAATTTTAGATAATGTTATAAAATTATTATTTGAAAAGGGAAGACAAACTGTTTTTCGGTATTTTTGTGGGTATAAGGAGTTATTTCTAATATTGGAATTGTTAGAAGAGTGATATTTAATTTTATTTAAACGTATTTTTATGTTCTTATCAATGAAATTAATTGGATAATCATTGTTGATTACAAGTTGTTCAACTGTTTTTAAATTGGTATGACGAAAGGATTCATGGGACAACAAAATCGCTCTATCTATCAAGTTGTATACAATGTTTCTTTTCTGTTGTAGTGGATGATTTGAAAAGTAATTGATAAATCTACCAGATGCAATTGGCTTCTGAAACCAATTAGTAATAATATGGTTGTCGTTAGAGATGAGAGTCATATCTAAGAAATTGATTGAATTATTTTTTTGTAATTCGTGAGTAAACTGTAAATTTTGATAGGAGTTGAAAGTATTGATGATTAACTCAATATGTTTTTTATGGACACACAAAATGAAGGTTGAGCATTTTTGTATAGTAAGTAGATTGTTGTAAGCATACCGTGACATTGCCTTTATCTGCATTTGTAAAGATAATGTCCGGATTATTTTTTAAAAAAATTTTTGTGGTTTTTAATTTTTTGGAAAAAATTCTATCTTCATTAGAAATATGAGATTGTTTCTCCAGATTATTATTAATATTAATTAATTGTTATAATTGATATATATATAAAATATAATTATTAATATTATTAATATTGGGAACATGTAAAAATTATTGATTACGAATCTGATTATAAAAAAAGATTTACATCTGAGATGATTCATATAAAATGCAACCAATTTAGTATGAACAAAGAGGAGGACATATTTACTTTAAATAGAATTTACTTCCCATTATTAAAATTATTAGATTCGTGATTGAATTTCGGTTTAAACTTCTTACGCATCAGTTCTTATTTGTGTTAGTTTCTTCGTTAGAACTTATACTATAAACTCTCATCGATGTAGTCCTTTAGTATACAAACTCTGTTTGCTCGTCTTACACTGATTGTAATGACGGACGCAGCTTTTAATTATTAGCGATATGTGACTTTTATAAATTATTTTAACTAATTTATTATGGTAATTATTGTTTTTTTTTCTTATTATTTCAATAAATTTTCTGATTCGTGTTAATCTTAGTACTCCCTTCTTGAAGGTATAAGTAGATTACGACTTTTTTGCAGCACTTGGAATTCATTTGGGTAGACTTAACTTTCGCTTTAAACTGTCGCCGAACTCGCGGTTAAAAATCTGGTAGGACTGGATTCTCTTCTCGTATACATTACACCGTGGAGTTGATTTCACTCAACTAAACTGGACTGTCTTCTGTTGAACCTTTCACTTTTTATAGGATTTTGAAATGTCAACTATGACGAAGTTCATGCTCTGACGAGGTACATCCTCTTACAAGGAATACATGTGATGCTTATACGAGTATCCGTGATAAGTGTGTGTAGTAGGGCGAAAGTTTGAATATGGTCATTGTATCCCCATGTTAAAATTAAGGGGGGGGGGGGGAGTGTCACTTGCTGTGGCCATTAATAATTATTTAAATAATAATCATTCGTAGCGAAACCCTAAGTGGCTAGAGGAGATAAAAATATACGAATTAGGGAATCTCATCGGAATGTACTATGTATACAAACATTCAATCCCTACCGCCTATCGGGGCCTGCACCCGCGGTCCTGCGTCTTGGACGGACTCTGCTGTCCGCGTCGTTCGGGGGAGGAATCGCTTTATTCCTCCCCTGACTGGCGCGGCTAGTCGGTCTGCCTAACGGGCGTGTGGCCGCGGATGGGAGTCCCGGGCGAACGGATGACGGAAGAGTCGCACGCGACATTAAGCTGGAACCAACCGCCCGTGAAGTTTAAAGCCGAAAGGCGGTTCCGCGGGCGGTGTATTTGTTCGAGAGAGGGGGTTTTTTGGTTTTAACAGGTATGCCTAGCCCCGTCCTAGGAGAGTCCTGTACAACGTCTATAAAAGATTTCGCCATTTTTCCTCCTCACCAAAAAAAAAAAAAAAATCCCTACCGCCGCAGTGAAAGAGTAAACTTAAAAGTCCATTGATCTGAGGAGAAGGAAAATGGGGGAGCCAGAGGAAAGGACTAATTATCCATATTACTAATTATATCAAAGGAAAGAATGAGTCATCGGGGGACAATTTACTAGAAAAAGGTCTATAAAAGGACCTGTTATTTGGCAAATCTTTAGTAACCTGCCGACTTACACCCACGCCGTTACTCTTCTCGAAAAGTAACCTGCCGACTTCCATCCACGCCGTTACTCTGCTTGAGAAGTAACCTGCCAACTTCCATCCGACGTCGTCGCTCAACTCAAACGAGTAAATCAAAATTTTCTCAAGTCTAATTGTTCAGTATTCTTCAATATTTGTAAGTTTAATTTTAATAACACTTACAATTTAAATTTTCCAAATAATTAAACTTCGTTTCCTAATTCTTTCCAAGCTGGTCACTTAAGGAGTCTCACGAGGATTTCTCAATTCATTTTATTATAAATTTAATAAATGTTAATCAAAAGTTCTGAATAATAGTTTTTATTGTTGATTATCCTCGTGTAACTTTTGATTTTAAAAATCTCTTATATGTTTTCACCGATGTAAAGCAAGGAAACATGATTATAATTTATATATGTAAGTAACTAGGGCGTTATACAATCATGCAGTTTCTATTGATATGCTTCACCACAAACTCGAATTGCGGTACAATGTGAATTCTCTTTAATGATAGTTACTTCGATCAATCGAATCAAAGCTTCGAATTACACTGGTCAACAAAATGTGACCAATGTATTCATGGAATGAAATATATCATTTCCAAAGTAGTTTTCTGTGCTAAATCCAAATCTGGCCTTTGTATTTTCAGAACACGTCAGGTTTTGGACATTTTCTTAGTTAAAATTTTAAAGAAAAAACCACAAATCGCGTGATAAAAAGGTGTAAAAAATTTTTAAACGGAAAGCATTACATGATTTCGATGCGTTTTTTACTGCAAAATCCATTGATTGTTTTGTTTTTTCGATATCGTATACAGTTACTAAGATAATTTTTAAAAACTATTAAAAAACACGAAAAAAATGATTCTACAAAAAAAGTTGTATTGAACTAAATATTATTTATTTTTAGACCACTGCCTGCCATTTTCTTATTTTTTTGAGGCAGGAAAAATTTCTAAAAAGTTTATAGTTTCAGCTGTAACTGTTCGAAAGATACATGGCAGAGCAGCTGTCTCTTTCTATAGTGTTACCAATTTGATGGCTTACAAGTACCCATCGTTCATGCCACAAATATAAAAAAGTTTTATGCTGTTCTGAAATTGTTACTTGACAAAATAAATTACATTGTATATTTGGTGTTACCGGTATTTATATTTTCAGAGGACATAAGTGGCCTTTCCGGTGTTCTATAGATGTTTATTAAAAAGACGCCGACGTTTCGACTAAAGTTTTAGTCCTTATCAATTATTGAATACACAAGAATTTTATATATAAGACATTATATTTAACATGGAATTTAAAGATTTTTAAATACAAGTATTACTGTTACCTCTACTGTTTTCATGTTCTCTGATGTGGGGAAAAAATGATTGGAATTTTATCCGCGGTATGTTTTTCTCTTTTATTAAATTTACTTACTAAATAACTGTATCACTCTTAAATATTATTTGCTTATAATTTGTACATTTCAGTTTAGTCATGGAAACATTAATGTAAATTAATTCCCTTGTAGTCTTGATAAGGACGAAAACTTTGATCGAAACGTCGACGACTTGTCAATAAACATCTATACAGCACCGGAAAGGCCACTTATGTCTTCTTAAAATATAAATTACTGAAATATTTCAACCTTTTCGATCATAAATTTTGATCCAAAATAGGGCAAAATTGCTGCTCAAAATTTTAGTAAATTAAGGTAATTAAAAATTGCCGATTTGAAATATAATCTCGAACTCAGAGAGCGAGACTTTTGACCTAATCAAAAGAAAAATAGATTTATAAATGTTTGAAAATCGATAAATTAATGATCGAAAAGGTCGAAATGTTTCAACTGGCGCCCAACGTGGGGCCCGAAGGTTATTGAATTTGGAAATTTCGCGAAAATACAATCATTTCGTGTTTAAATAGAATACGTGATGTTATACCGGGTGGTCATTCCTAGCATGATCGTGACGTTTTGTCTGGTATTCCTGGTGAAATTGTCATAGTTTTGAGTACAAAATAATTTGCCACTGGGTGCATGAATTTTATTTCAGTATAAAATATATTATTAAGGTGAAGGAAATAGATTCACCTCTGAATCCTAGATCGTCAACAGTCAAATGTCAGTTTGACGTCACTCAGCTGACTTTGACGTTTGACGTTGTGTGCTGGCACGTGTAGCCAGCGAGTGAGTGCGAAGGTGAATGCCCTGCGTGGTAAATAAAGAGACGAATAGATCTCAACTTAGGCTAGCGAAGAGCTCGAAATAATATTTCAAATTATGAAATTATATTTCTGTTGATTTTAAAATAAATTCCTTGTTACAGATTAAAGAAAATCTGACAAGGAATAAAAATTTAAATTAATAGTTTTTCTTTTGATCACCATTAGTTAATTATTCATGTTTAATGGTCATGAATATTATTTTTTTTTATAATTTATCATTTTAAATCAAATTCAGAATTGATTTCAATTAATTCTGATTTTTGAAATGAGAATTATATTTTCATTTTATTTATGAATTTTTTTTTGAGTGTTGATTTATTTTTTTTTTAAATTATGTCAATGTTAGATGTGTTGTGCAAAACCAGGATGACACGTCAACACTGTATAAAAATTTTTTTTATGCTTATTATGGTAAATTATTATAATTAACAATTTGGCAACCGATTTTAGGTTTTTTTCTTCTCTTTAATTTATTAAACTCAAAATGGCCAATTCTAGCGAAGGAAATAGAAGAATTCTTAAACATTCGCAATCAATGATGGCTAGTAGCTTTAATATGGGCGAATTGTTAAGGAATACGACCCAACTGTTGGCAGGAAATTGTAATGTTTCGAATGGCCAAGATGAGGCATTGGATTTATCTGTCAATGAAAGAAACACGTCGCACGAATCAATAGACACTGAATCTCTTTGTTCCTCTTTGCGAGTTGATGAAATTGTAGACTAAGATGAGGAGGATATCGCGGAACTTGATCAAATGTTATTAAAGTTAAAGTCTATCGGCGTTAAAATTAAGAGCGTAGCGAATAATCAGGCGAAGGTTATAAATAAGGTTAAAAAGAATTCTCAAAAGATATCAGATCTAAAACAAGATACAGCAAAGAAATTTAATGAATTCACGGGATTAATTGTAGATAGAATGGATAGTTCCGAACAGATGCAAAAGGCCGAATGCGATTATAAAAAATTGGAATTAGAAAAGAGTATTAGACAAGTAGAGGCGAAAGTGAATACCCTAGGTGAGACTTCCGAGGAACTTCACTGTTTAAGTGGAGATCTAATCGCTAAAAAAATGGTACACGAAAAAAGGATTAAACATCTGAAAGACCGCCAGTTTGTTTTGGAAAATAGATTGCAGAGAAACCTGGGTAGTTCTTCGGCAGTCTCACCATGGTTAAATAAATATCCAATGCCTAAATTTTCGGGGCATAAGCGCGAAAGGCCAATGCGATTTTTAAAAGATTTCGAGCGTTACATTAGCGCTATTGATATAAGTACTAATGATTTTAATTATGTAATTTACGCCTGCTTAGAAGGTATAGCGAGAGAATGGTGGGAACTGGTCTCTCAAAATGATGAAAATGTTAACACTTTTAGGGAAAAATTAATCAAAAAATATTGGAATAAGAATGTATGCTTCCAGATTAGCTCTGCATTGCAATTTGGAAGATTCATTCCCAATAATAATTTATCAAGAGCTGAATACGCCATAAAAATGATGAACAATGCAAAAGACTTGATCCCACCACCCTCTGAAAACGAAATTGTATCAAAATTATCCAGGCATTTTAATGATGATATTAGAACGGCCATTATCATCAGAAATGTTAAAACTTTCGAAACTTTAATAGAACTGCTTGACGCATTCGATCAAGCAGGCCCTTCTAACGCCAGTTCTGGCAATAATGGCCACAGTTTGGGTCAAAATCATAGATCCTATCCAGATGTGTATGGAGGGATACAATCTTCTAATCAGAATAATTTTAGAGCTCGTAATTTTGCCCCAAATCAAAATAGAAATAATTTTGGAGCAACGGGAAATTTTGCTCAACAATATAGAGATTTTAATTATGATCGTGGGAACGGTTTTGCCAGCAATAATTATAGAAACAATAATTTTGCTTCATCTAATAACATGGCTCGTTTCGAAGGGCACAATAATGCTCCCATGAGCCGTCCTGGCACAAACCGGGCCCATGATAATAATAGGCGTGATGTGCAAGATAGAAGTTATAATCCTAGGCCAAGTGGCAACGGATTTGTCCAGAACAGTGTATATCAACGACGCGAAAATGTGAGTCCCCCGAATACGGGGCCTATGAGTCTGGACGATCTCAAGGCGGGAACGTAAAGTGCGGGCGGTTGCTAACGTGCCAAGAGAAATGCAAGGGCGTAGCAACGAAAATTTAAATGCTTTAAATAATTGCGAACCTGAAATTTCGAATCTTACAAATAATGTTGAAACAACTAATAACCAGGGAAACTAGATAGCCCTGGGCAGTCAAATGTTAATATATTAGAGGCAATCCCAGGGCCTAATATTATAAAAAGACCTCTAGATTTAGATGTGAGAAAAGATTTATTAGAATATGAAAACTGCGAAATTGTTGAAAATGTCGATAAATGCCCGAAGATTTTTGTAAAAATTCAGGGCGTTATAACTGAGGCGCTCATCGACACAGGCAGTGAAATAACATGTATTTCGGAAAACTTCTACGAAAACAATAAAAATAAGATCAAAAATTGTAAAATGTTGCCAATCGTCGGCGCAAGCGTCGTAGGTGCCACAGGTGTTAAACCTATAAAATTGAAGCATCAAATATATGCAGATTTAAATGTAAACAATGAAACGTATTCTTGCGTATTTATAATAGTTCCAAAATTGAACAAAAATTGTATTATGGGAATTGATGTACTTAAGAAGTTAAAAGGAAGGATTAATATAGAAGAAAATTATGTTACACTACGAAATGAAGATAAAGAATTAAAAATTGAATTTATAAATAATGAAGAAAAATGCATTCGGGTAATCCATGAAATAAATATGGAGCCCGGCGAAAATTTAACAGATATTGATTCACAAGACTTCGCAAATGAAAGCAATCATCCAGAGAAATATGAAGAATTTAGCAACGTGAGAGAATACGACGAAATTGAAGAAAAATACTGCATAACGGATGCGGAAATCGATGAAAAAGTGGCAAAATGTGAACTGCTCACCGGCGAAGAGAAGAAGTTCTGGGAGGTTTTAAAAAAATATAAGGACATATTTTCGAGATTTTGTCCTCAACGGTCTAGGGAATTTTTATTTACTTTATTTTTTTTAGCACGCGACAGCGGGAGGTGAAATGGGGGAAAGGCTTTCTCATCATCGTCGCGCGGTGTGCTTTCGCTTTTGAGTGCACGTCAATTTTTAAACGCTTCCACGGGACGAAATATGCCACCTTTTGAAATTTGAAAGACATCGTCATAATTGCGAGAATATTATCTTTCTTCCGATACCGATTTCCAATCTTAAAACGGTCGCGAAAATGGGGATAAGGCCGTGTATGAAATTCTTAATTTATTGATTTAATTGGACTCGATCGCGGTCGCTAGTTGAGGCGCGCGCATATTAATTAAGGGGGGAAATTATTAAAGAGGTGGAAAACCGAGGTAACGTGCTTGGTTGCGGATCCTCAAATTTCAGTCCGGTTCCGCACGTGGAAAAGGTGAGAACTTATCACTCTCCGCGGCGATTATTTGGACGCTATATTAGATCAGAGCTCATAGTCAGGTGACGTGCATTTTAGCATCACCGCACCTGACTATTGGAGAATCTGATCGTCTATGTTTACCCATCCCCCTTTTTCAGATAGGGATTTGCAGGCTCCGGTTTTTTTTCATTTTTTGGCTTTTGTTTATTTATTTGTCTCAGCCGCGTTCTGCTCAAATTTTAGTCAAGGTTTTTTTTTTTACGGTAGTGACTTCCGATATCGGCGGATTACCAGGGGATCAATTTTATTCGGATTTTAACGGATTCGTCCTCCAATTCTTGAGCAACTAGTACCCGTTGACTCACCCCGTGTGAGAAATTGGGAACGTTGCTCTCCTTCTGAGATTATTTTTTTTCTTAACCAAAATTGTTGATCAGGTGCCGTAGCCCTTAGGGCACTTTACCTGTGAGGCAAAATATTTTATATTTTTTTTTCTTGGTCTCTTGCCAGTTAAATTGTTGATCAGGTGCCGTAGCCCCTTAGGGCGCTTTACCTGGGAGACAACATTCTCGTCTTTCCTATTTTTATTAGTTTTTAATTTTATGAACTCAATTGTGGATCTAGTGCCGTAGCCCTCTGGGGCACTTTACTAGTGAAACGTTCTTCCTTACCTCCGGAGAATTGGAACATGAATCCGCCGGTATTGCGGGTATTTTGCGGGAAGGTTTTTTTTTCTTTGAAAATTAAGAAGTTGAACGCATCTTCCATTGCACATGATGATAATACCTGTGAGTGTAAGCCTGAGTGCTTCTAGTCACCACAGGGTTCTGATGCCGTAAATTGGAAGATTTCTTTAATTTTCAATGAGTAAATATATAGAATTTTTTTTGTCTTTTGGAGTTTCGCAGGGTGGGAAACACAAATGTAGAAACATACGAAATTGAAGTTGAAATGAGCCTGGAAGTCAACCATAATATTATTTTCAGGTGTAGGGAAAACCCAAAAATTAAACCGTGTGTTTGAAGGCGCAACTGCGCGAAATTTTAGCGTTTACTAATTAAAATTTTTTTTAATGGTTTTTAGATTCTCAAAAATCCAATATCACGGGCAATATATCCGACGATTCCTCCGTTTTATTTTGCTCACTCGGAAAAACTGAAAATCGTGAGTTTCTTTGCCGTTCTTACTCTTAAAATAAAGAATAAAAACTCGCGAAATTTTCACCCTTCGTGTGACCAACACATAGATTATAAAGGGACAATTTTGATCCAAAATAGGGCAAAATTGCTGCTCAAAAATTTAGTAAATTAAGGTAATTAAAAATTGCCGATTTGAAATATAATCTCGGACTCAGAGAGCGAGACTTTTGACCTAATCAGAAGAAAAATAGATTTATAAATGTTTGAAAATCGATAAATTAATGATCGAAAAGGTCGAAATGTTTCATTACAAATCATATGAGTGGTCTATCTGTTGCGATTTTAAAGTCATAAGGATAATTCTTGTGTTTCAATTTGGCTATAAAAAAAATTTTTGCTTTTTATGCACCTGGGGCAGCAGAGCACGAGACCAAAATTATAATGTTAATGTTTGGCCAAACAGAAAGACGTTAGAACCAGGAAATAGGAACGTTTCTCAAAGACCACTGGTTGATCCTCAACAAATATTACTACCACCATTATATGAGAAGCTCGGAATCGTAAAAAATTTTGTCGAAGCGAAAGATAAAAACGGAGAAGGTTTTCGCTTCTTGAAAAGAAAATTCCCTAAGCTTAGTGAAGCCAAAATCGAGGAAGGAGTTTTTCAAGGACCACAAATCCGACAACTAATGTTGTACTGTTAATTCGAAAAGAGCTTGACTGACCTCGAGAGACAAACTTGGTTATCAGTGAAAGCTCTTATGAACAATGTCTTGGGGAACACGAAATCCAGAAACTACAAACACCTGGTGAACACTATGCTGCAGAACTTCTAGGAAATGCATTAACGAATTTCATTAAGAAGTCGCTGAAATCGAAAAGAGGTACCGAGGTAAGTGGAGTTTGAACGCTTTAGCAGACTACTGCTGGAGTCTCATTACTGATAAACCAAATGCTTATCATCGTTGAGCATACAAGAGAAAAAGTTCTTAGCCAGTAGTAGCAGCTTATAATCATTTTTCGACAGGAGTAAACAACCAATAATAAAGAAGGTATATTTTAAACATTGTAAATACTGTAAACTCTGTGAATATTGTAAATATTGTAAATATTGCAAATACTGTAGTCTTTAATGGAATAAAATACAAGAAACAGTACAATAATTCGCCTCAATTACTTGTAAGCCGCCAGGCAACTCTATAGAAGGAGACAACTTCTCTGCTATATATCATTCGAACAGTTACAGCTGGGACAATAAATTTTCCTGAAATTTTTTCTGTATCAAAAAAAGAAGGGACTTACATGAAGTTGACTATATAAACAAATGATATTCAGTTCAATATAAGGTTTTTTGTGAAATCATTTTTACGTGTTATTTAACAGCTTTTAAAAATTATCTCAGTAACTGTATGGGATATTGAAAAAACAAAAAAATCAATGGATGTAGCGTTGAAAAACGCATTGAAATCATTTAATCCTTTCCGTTTCAAAAATTTTTTACACCTTTTTATCATACGAATTATGATTTTTCTAAAAAAATGTTTACTCAAAAAATCTCAAAAATCTGACGTGTTAGGACATAATAGAGGCCAGATTTGGATTCAGCACAAAAAACTACTCTGGAAATGATATATTTCATTCCATGAACATCTAGGTCATATTTTGTTAACCAGTATCATTCATAATGGGAGTTTTTGCATACATTCAAAGACCATAACCGGGTAAGCATGTGTGGGATGCTCCTGCTTATATCTGGTTGGAGATTATATCATGTATAGGCTTTTATGTAAGACTAAATTTCCCAAAATATTAGGTCAACAAATTATTTTTTTCGGGAGTAATGGGGGTGGAAAAGAAAAGCGGAAATAAATTTTTTCTCATAAGCAGCTCAACCGATTTTCTTGTATCAAATATGAGTATGTTGCTAGAGCTATTTGGGCAGTTTCAAAAGAAAACTAAGAATGAATTTCGAGAAATGGAAAGGAGCAACAAAAATTGTTTCATTAAGTCCTCGCTTCGTAATTGGTCATTAAATTCCAAACCGGGAGTGCATGCCGCTCAAAAGCGGTGATCCAGTTCTCACGGACATCTTCTTTCGTAGTATATAAATTTAATAAAAATATAAATTCTTTAACTAATTCGTAAACGCTAAGAGCAATATAGACTTTGTAAATGATAAGCAAAATGCCAATCTTATGAATAAATAAATAATGCGCGAACATTTGATCATTTTCTCACTCGTCCGTAGAATATTTTAGGTCTTTGCATGAGGTTTGAACTTTCTCATGCTGCTACCCAATAGGAGCACGCGTCTACTCAGAGATCGCGTGTTATTGGCGCCTGGAGACACAGGCGGCCAATCAGCGAGTGCTTAGGCCATCCATGGATCGTCACAGGTGCCAGGAGAAGCGCGTGTAGGGAAAAGACGCTCTCCTCGTTAGCGCGCGGTATGCCTTCTCTTTTCAGCGCATACGAACTTTCAAACGCCTGCACCGGACGTAATATGCGACCTTTTGAAATATAAAATACATCATCATAATCGCGAAGACGTCATCTTTTTTTTTACACCAATTTCCAACTCTAAAACAGTCTGTAAGGGCGGGAAAACATCATCTATAAATTTTTTAATTCATTGATCGTATTGGATTTGATCGCGGTCGCTAATTGAGGCGTGCACATGTTAATTAAAGTGGGAGTTTATCAAAGAGGTGGAAATCCGAGGTGATGTGCTTGGTTGCATATCGTCAGGTGACGTGCATTGTAGCATCACTGCACCTGAACCTTTGAGAATTTAATCGCCGATGCTTTCCGTCCTCCTTTAGGTAGGAACTAAGAGGTTTCCCTTTTTTCTATACGCAATAAATCTGGAATTTAAAAAAAGGGGTATGAAATAAAATAATAAAATAAATTTGAAGGATTTTCTTTTTCAAATCCAAAACACTTTGTTGGTTCACCTCGCGCTATTAGTAGGGTGAACTCCCATTTAGGGAGACACCTCGAACGTGGTGCTCCCTAAATAAAGTAAAATCGGTTAGATTTTGGAGCAGAGTCCAAGGTGGTCGAATCCCCATGGTGAGCTTCCTCCGGAGACTTGACTCTAAAAGAGTTATTTAACAGGTGTCAAATCCCCTGGGGGAACTTCGCCTGGAGAATTTTTTTCCTTGCTTACAACCCATCCATGGAGGGAAGCCACACCAAGCGTCGCGAAGTTCAACGTGATTGTTTTCAATTCAGGGAAGGGCAAATGATGAGGCATGCCAGGACTAGGATGCCTTGTCACAAGTGTACCTGGCTATCTGATTCCCGGGTTTCAATTTCAAAATCTTTGGAAGTTTGCTGAATTACCGCAGGGTAATCCGAGTAAAATAACATCGCTTAAGCGACACTAGAAGCCTCTTGGTTAACCAATTTTTATTTTCAGAAGTAGGGATACTCCCCATCAAAATTAAACCGCGAAAATTCTCAAAAGAAACTGGCCTAATTGCTCTAGCAACATACTTATATTTGGATCAAGAAAAACGATTCAGCCGTTTTTGAGAAAAAAAAATCCCACGCATGATTACCCGGCTATGGCCTTTGATCAAATGCAAAGTTAATTATAAGAAAAAAGTTCGTATTCATTCGAATGATATTCCATGTAAAGCAGAAAATATCTTGATGGAAATTATCAACTCTCATTCATAAAAAGATATCGAGAAATCTTTTTGTAACATTTTTAAATTGAAAATTTGTTTTTTCCCGACACTTTCGAATGAGATATTTCTACTGACGAGAAAGCCTAACATTGAAGAGATTCAAAGATAACCAATGCTCCGTACTAACTGAGTCGATGTACGAGTATACTACTGTGGGCAAAAACTAAGGTGAATCTTTAACTTAAACTTCGCGGGCTAACCGATTCAAAAGATATTTTGGGCAGACAACTCGTGGTTTTTGCATCACGATAATGCGCCGTCTTACACAGCATTCGTTCTTCCTGACTATTTCGCCAAAAACTCAACGCATATCGTTCCACAACCACCACATTCGCTTGATTTGGCTCCGTGTGACTTCTGGCTATTGCCGAAACACAAAAGACCACTCCGTTGGACACCGTTTTGACACGATTGAAGAGATACAAGCCGAATCGAAGAAGGCTTTGAAGGCAATTCCGGAAATCGAATTTAACAAGTGTTTCGACGATTGGAAAAAACGTTGGCTTAAGTGCATTACATCGGGAGGGGATTACTTTGAAGGGGATGAAATTTATTTGGATAAATAAATAAAGATTTTTCATTTTATAACAAAATTCACCTTAGTTTTTGCCCTCAGTAGTATTAATTCCAGATTTTTTCCTATCGTCGATTTACAAAAAAAGACAATTGTTTAATATCACTAAGAACACTTTGAAGTTACAAATTATAATTGACACTGATGACGGATTACCTTATTGCAAGCGAAAATATTTCCCCTTTCTTGATTATTACATGGTCTTTTGAGGTTTTCAAATTTACAAATTTTGGTGTAATAATCAAATAACAATAAGTTTCAGGCATAATTGACACTCTGTAAAAAGAATCACCGAACAATTTCCAAATACATGAGAAATCACTACCCACTTCAACAGCCTCAGTTAGATTATTTATAGCTTTCTGAACGTTTTCTCTTGCTCGCCCAAATTGATGGTTCCGAGTATTTTCTAGAGCAAGGCATAAATGAGTTTCAGCCAAGCCTTTGAGGGCAGGTAAGTATTTCTCATTGTGATTTAAGACGCTTTGAAAATTCTCCTTTGCGTCCGTGTACTGGCCTAATAACTGAAATCAATTTTAAAAACACAATTTACAATTTAAATAAAATTTTGCGTTTTTTGAGGATTTAGTAGAAATAAGAGGTCACAACTTACCAGTTCGATGTTGCCCAGTTGTATCAAAGAGTAGACCGATTTCGGACTCAACTCGGAAGCACGTTGGTAAGATCTTAAGGCAGACATATGCGCTCCTCGCCACATGTAAGCATCGGCTAAACATTCCCAAGAATGGCTGCAGAAAATTAATTTAAAAGTATGAGATCGAAGAAATAATATCATTAGCACTAATGTATGATACATTACAAAATAAGGCTTGATAATTTATACCCATGTTAGAAAATGTAACCTGAAGTTTGAACTTCATATCATTATCATATTTAGTTTGAATATACAGGCCGCATACAAGCGATAAGCCAATGATAAACTCAATTTGTTCTTATTGCTACATATCAACATATTTAAAGACTCCTTTGGAGGGCGTTGACTTATTCTCATTGCACGCAGCTTGCAAATTTGGACGCGAGAATGAAATGATTTCACAAACTAGCTACTAGAACTCCCGGCAGGAATATTTTTTATTCAAGAAAAAGTCATAAAATAAGTTCTTAATTATTATTATAGAGGAGAAAGAAAGAAAAAAATTTAATAGGGAACTCCCATCCGAGTACTGACCATGACTAAGTCGCTCGACTTCAGCGATCGGACGAGATCCAGTACACCCAACTCTTACGTGCCCAAAATGGTTTTTAAGGGGTAAAAATCACCCTCAATGAGTGTGGTACCAAATACCCATTTAATTATTATAGATATTAGATGTAAAAATAAGTTTTGAGGGATTGACAAAAGATGGTGTAACTAGTATTAAATCGGATCGGTCCATCTTATAACTATATTAATGTTAAAGCGACAAAATTTCCCTCTAATAATCAGTATAAAGTAAAAAATGTTAACTTCTCAATTTAGTAAAAAATTTTAATGGGGCTAAACTACCCCAAAATAAGTTACGACTATACAACCAAGTTACCGAATCAATGTGAATTCATGTCGGAAAAATCTGAAAAAATGTATGTTGAAGGCAATAATAAAATCAAATTTATCAAACCAACAATCATCATTAGAGTTGAGTGTTTAACATAATGTGTTCGAAAATATTTTGAAGGAAAAGTGTACCATATTCTCAAATTCTCCTAGTTTTGCTGCAACTTAACCACTTTTAAAGCAGGAGTACTTAAAAAGACTGTGATACCTTGGTGAAGATAATAATTGATTATGTACTAAAGACTGTAACTTTATAACACTATATCGTATGTTCAGATTTAAATTATAGTCTAAAAGTATAACTGAATCTGAAAAATGTCGTACATAATTTTTCCATATGCGAAATCCGTAGACGTCAAGCGGCTGAACTTTTCCAGTGGTGCCTTTTGGTACAATCATGAGAATAATATTGTCTCCAGTAGGTGTCGCTTGCTGTAAAACTTCTGGGCAGTGTCCAATTCAAGAGTCTATGAGCAACACGCTTGTCGGCCCTAATTTCGGGAAAACACATTCGACTTGTCGTGTACCTTCGATTGACAATGTTCTCCCAGAATGCATTTATAACTGGAATCCACTGTGATCCGAGTCATAAACATTCTATCTCCCATATTGTGTGATGTACGGCTTCACTTCATTCACAAAATTTCCCGCATTTACTTTTAACTGTGGCGTATTATGCGAAAAGATCTTGGCCTACATGCTTCAAGATTAAACTGACTCAAGAACTAAAGCCACTTGATCATTTGAAACGCCGAAACTTCTCCAATTGGGCTCTGGCAAAGCTTGAAGAAAATGAAGAATTTCATGGAAAAAACATCTTCAGCGATGAAGCTCATTTCTGGCTCAATGGCTTTGTTAATAAGCAAAATATGCGTTATTGGTCAGCAACAAACCCAAATGTGCTTCTTGAGACACCGTTGCATCCGCAAAAAGTGACTGTTTGGTGCGGTTTTCATGCCGGAGGTGTGATTGGGCCGTATTTTTTCGTGGATGAAAACGACCGTCATGTTACCGTCAATGGAGAGCGCTATCGTGCTATGTTGGAAGATTATTTGTGGCCAGAATTGGATGAACTTGACATCGACGATATGTGGTTTCAACAAAACGGTGCCACTAGCCACACAGCACCCGGCACAATCGATTTATTGAAAGACAAATTCGGTGAACGTGTTATTTCGAGAAATGGTCAGGTCGAATGGCCGCCTCGTTCATGCGATCTAACGCCATGGGATTTATTTTTATGGGGCCATATCAAGTAACACCCACAATAAATTTTAACTCAATATCTCAAATATTTCTGTGTTTTATTCATAGATGAAATTGTTATGTTCCTATTGGAAAACCCTTTATGTATCCCCTATATTTATTTGTCCTGCTTATCGCCTCATTCGACGTACTGATGTTACTTTTCTGAACCGATGTTGAACAGCACTCAATTCACGATAACTTTTTCTTGTTCCGCTTCACCAATACTCCACGATTATTCGCAATCTTCACAAAAGCTTGCTTCCTCGAAATAAAACTTGCTCTTGAACATAAGTTTAACGTTCTGCATTAGTAAAAATGTAATTTATGTATTTCTAAAAATACTACTATAAACTTATATGTATAACATGAGGTTCTTTAATTTATAGAAACATAATAAAATAATTATAAATTGAAAATAATAAACTGTCGATAAATTGATTTATAATTGGAGGCACAGGCTGGTTGGTTTAAAAAAGACAGAAGATAGATAGATAGAGAGAGAGAGATGGAGATAGAGATAGAGATAGAGAGACTTTCCGTCAGAAAAAATACTTTTATATTACAGTTTCTTTTTTCTTTAGTTAGAAACATTAAAGGCGTGGGTACAAAAACTGTCCTTCTGACGGTATAGGATTTACAACGTTCATTCACGTAGTTCTGAGGAAGGTAAGGACGGAATGTGCCTGTATCTGAAAAAATTTCTAAGGTGACTTTGAGTCTATATCAAAAAAAGGGTAAAAGGAAGATAGAATAAAGGGATGGTCAGAAGTAGAGTTATAAGTCATATAAAAAAAAAGGTTTCGTTGGAAAAGGGATTATTTGGTACAAGGTAATAAAATTGTTCTTAGAAAATTAGTTACGGATTTTCTCTTTGACTGATATTTGCTGATAAAAAAAAATGGAAGGAGGAATATGGTTAGGAGTTAGAACTTGGATTTTGACATTTAGTCTTCAAGATTCTTCTTTCTAGTTCGAAATATTTACGCGCGGTCGATATGGAGCAAATTTTTGAATTGTTAAGTGAAGTTGATTTTAGTTCTGTAGAGTTTGAGCATAGCGGCGAAGATATAGATATAGAAAAATTGATTGAGGAAGTTAGAGATGGAAGTTTAACGGATAGGAGTGATTATAATAATTTAATTGATGGGTCGGGTTTAATTGGAAATGAGATTGAAGTGAGTGATAGAGAAGCAAGAGACAGCAATGCTATAATAAGGGAGTTAGAGAGTGTAGGTTTAGAGTTTAGAAAAAAAGTGGTGTAAGAGTTAAATCCTTAGAGACTGTTAATATAAATTTAGACCCAGTCAACGAAAAAAGAATAGAGATTTTTTGTGGGGAGGTTTTAATAAAATGTCCCATAGGCTGGAATGGATTTTCAGCTAATGAGAGGGTCATTTTGGTAAATACTCTGAGAGCATATAGCTTTTCATGGAATAACTGTGCTCTCTATTTGCAGAATATTTTTTATCAAGTCGATGAGAAGAATGACCTGAAGATTGGAAGTATTTAAGACGATAATTTTTTCTCTAATGTATATATTTGAATATTTCTTACATATATTTATTATTTTTTGCATACAGTTGGATCCCGCCAGAATTCGGTGGATGTCTGATGGTCGGAGATTGAAGAGGGCATTGCCAAAGTTGGAGAACAACTTTCTTCAACCTCCTTTGATATGATCATCCAATCATCGTATGAAAATAGACGATTGGATAAGGCCATATTATAAAAATCTTAGGAGTCCTTTTGTTTCCGGTGGCATGAGGTGGAAATTATAGGAAGGACGAATCGTAAGAGTAAGTGTGAATGAGAGGGTTAAATTTCAGTAAGGCTTAAAATTATCTCAAGATTTGTATTTATTAATTGTATTTTGTTTTAGGTGGGAAGCGAAAATTTAAAATGGACTGGGCAGGATTCATGTATGTCCATAACTGAAAGGGATCGTATCTTCGAATACAGGGGCAAAAATATAAAGGAGCCCCTGGATTGGATGTACGTTAACCCGAGTAGGTTAAAGAAAAACAAGGCCCTGTTGAAGGTTATTTTAAATAATCAAAGGGAGGGTACTCCATTTATAATAAATGAGCAAAGATATCGTCTGGTCAACGACGAGATTTTAGAGGTAATAGTTGTAAATTCAGTCAATTTTGTTTTTAGATAGCGAAATTTAATAGTATCAATAACTTTTTTTTTCAGTATTGGGACGACTGCGAGGAATGATGTTTAAGATATTTTGTATATATATAGTTTTTTGTGATGTTTATATGTACATTTATTATTACTTATGTATATTATAGTAGTAGTGTTGTATGTTTTGTAAATAGTAGTATATATAGTATTGATAATGTTTCTACGGTAATCATAGTGTGTATATTTGTTTGTTTATAAAGATTTACACTACCGGTCAAAATTGTGGGACCACCTACAAAAATTGTATTAAAAACATGCTCGTCTTTGAAAGCGGCTATCTCGGTGAAAAATGTGGTTAGAAATATTTTTAAAGGGACGTTTGAAAGACTATAAAACTTCGCGTCGAATAAGCTCTATTTGAAGTATTTTCATCAAATAGAAGCCGAGATAGCGTGTGAGAAAGGCCGACGTAATTTTCAATTTTGACAAATTTTCACTTTTAAACTTCAGCTGCCTGCATGCTTCAGGGAAGTGATAGGAAAAATTTGAAACTTTGCTAAAATAATGCCTAATTTTTTTTAGATATTTTTTGAATTTTCAATAGTATTAATCCTAAAATTGTAATCATAAGTAAACGATAATACCTAGTGCTAATGTTAATTTATGTGTCCTAGAAATTAAAGTAGATGGAATGATTTTTTGAATGTTTGCATATTTTGTAAGGATAAAGACATGGTTTTCGAAGATTGATAATGGCATGTCTTCTTTTTGCTGAAGAAGAAGTAATACCTTTTTTAGTAAGTGAGGCTCTTGAATAGAAATATTGTATAAAACTGGTGAAATTATAGCAAGTGATGTGGTTGATTTGCTGACTGGAATTGAATTATCTATTATATACAAATGGTTTTGGAGATGGTAATATGGAGTTGATGAATCTATATTGCAACCTGACTTTGTTTGCAAAATTCCTATTCCTTGGAGTGTGATTAAGGTCTTAGAGTCTTAGAGTGTTAGAAAGGGATATTCACTAAAACTGATGAATATTTCACACTTGTATGGTTGAGAATTTAGAAACATTGATGTTTCACAAAAAGGATTGTTATCGATATTAGATATAGATCTTGGTGGGTGACAAAATGTTTGAAATCCATTTTGATAATATGCATTGAGGAAATTTTCATTTTTTGTAAAGTATGATTGGTTATTTGAAGAAATAGCGAGATAAGAATTTTGACGTTTTATGTAAATAGAGGAAATTACGTCAGTATTAAAATCGAGATGTATTGGAATTGGATGTGGTTTAAATAATTGAAATTCTTCAGCAGATGGGATTGGTACAGTCATAATAAAAATGAAGTACTTATCGAATAAGAAGTATTGTATTTTAGAAAATGGAAGGACCATAGAAAAAAGGGATGTTGAAAGGTGTGGGTCTTCTTTGCTGGATTTGAAGTGTAAGAAGGTATCAGGAAGTAGCATAGGGTGCCATAAATTAGTTGCGGCATGGGTAATAGCTTGTGTAAGTTGGTCAAGGAGTAAAAGAAAAGATTGAGAAATTTCATGCAGGTCTTTAAGCCAAATTGCTGCTAATATTCGATATAGGTGAATACTTGGATCTTTTTGAGAATTATGCTATTTTTTGTCGTTCATAATGTTGTGAAGTTTTGAAGAAAGATTTGTAACTTTTTGGAAAAATGGATTTGGGAGTAGAAATAAATTTTCTTTGGGCCAGTAAAGGGAGGTTTCCTGTCTCATGCTCAATTCTAAAAGTACTTTTTGTATCTGTTGCAGGAATGGATCATTAGTTTTAGAAATATTCGTGATATTACGAGCTTGTCTAGATATAAATGATATTTCTTCAAGAAAATAGTTGATTCGTTGTTCCATAAAATCAAGTTGTGTCTGATTTTTCTGCTTTGGAGAAAAAGAGTGGAATTAAAATTAAACACACTCTGGATGCTAGTTGATTAAGGAAAAGCATTGGGCTTCTCGGAAGGCTGAAAAAGAAAAGTAGGATTAATATTGGATAAAATAGGATGTATACATGTGGTTAGATTTAGGTCTAGAAGGTTTTTGGAGAAAAGGGGAAAAAAGTCTACTAAATGTTGAGGAGTTTCTTGGTGGAACTGGAGGGGGAAATTGGGTTGATTTGTCTACTTTAAAAATATTTAGTCTACGGCACTCTTTTGTAGCATGCATTTGAGTGTTACAAAATCTACAGGAATTTTCCCAAGGTATTAATTTTGGTCTTGGATCGGTTTGAATACTTTGATTTTTGGTTTTCTGCATTCTTTAATCATCATTATTATAAAATTTTTCGTCGCAGAGGTCGTATGATTTTATTAGTAGTAATAGTAATTTTAAAGCTGCTCTGTTTTCTGCTAATTCACTAGTAGGGCCGGCTGGTATAACAAAATGTTCATTTATATTAATTTGTGCAAGAAAAAATGAGTTTGTTTTCGAATTCGGATCAGGGTAGACTGTATATTGCGGTAACGGCAGTCTATATTTTATCGTGAAATTTCTTAAAATTTCTACATGATTTAAAAATCCCATAGAGTCTGTTCTGTATTTCTTTTTTGGGTAACTTGGTACGTGTGTAGGCTCGTCATAGTAATGCTCCATTGTAGTTGATTTTCTGAATCGGTATGGAATTTTTATATTAGAATTTATTGTACTGGTTGGGAGGTCTATATCCGCATCTAAAACATTTTTTAAAGCTTTTCATAGAGAAAGATGATGTAGTATGATTATTATTTTTCTTCATTTTATATAAATTTGGATCTTTAAAACGATTGTTGAATTGTTACATGCAAATGTTCTAGTGAGTTTATCAAACTTAGATCACATTTTTCGTCTTTATGCGAAAGAGAATTAATCATATTTATGGCAGTAAAATCCTTAGCTGTTTCTATCGAGTTTGCTATTCCTATTTGTTTAATATCATTAATAAAACAAATTGCTATGTATGTTGAGTCTTTTGATGAGGTTTTTATTCGTAATACTGTATATTTTGGATACTCAAATTTATTTTGAGTGCAAATTTCGTTTAATTTTTTGCAATTTTTACTAACAGAATTTCGTTGGACGTTTTGATTTGTTCCCTTTGATTCATTAATTAAGGCATTATATAAATTTTGTGCTACCTTTTCGTTTACATTTTCTTTATCTTTGCCACTATTCATTATTATATAATTTTTATATTGTAAATTAACGTAGAATAGACATTCATTATTATTGGTTTGTTCAATGAGTATCTCATAAATGAGGGGTGGATCTCCTCTTTGTTGAATCATTTTGTTTAGTAAGGTTGTAAAAGGAACATGCGACATTCTGGAGATGTTAGCTTTGGATAGAATAGTGGTTTCTACTAAGTTCTTCTTTTAGTTCAGATTGAGGATAAAGAGTTGTGTTTGTATTATTGTGATCTTTACCTGAAGTGTTATTTGCGTTATATACGATGAACTTTTATGTGCCTCTTTCGAGCTTTGTGGCGCTGAAGCTGTTAGCAGAAGTTGATGGCTCTCAGCAGGAGGTCCAGAAGGTCGATGGGTACCTAAGTGTAATAAGAGGTTAGTGACCGAATCCCGGAAGGCGCCTAGTAGATGGAGAGACCATCCAAATAATCTTTGTAGTGCATATCCATGAATAATGGTATCCGCTATGAATTTAATACCTCTAATTACTATTATTAATCCAATTAGGCCTGCGCTAGTAGTTCCAAAACTTGTAAAAATTGTCCAAAATCTACCCCATGCGGATTCAGCAATTTTATCAATTACATCTTCATTAAATAAATTCGTTAATGATATTCCTTGATTAATAGTTGGATGTCCTGTTATTTCTCTAGCTAAAGAATTTAGAATCATTGGTTTTTCTGCTGGAAACATAATATGATCTCGCAGTTTATCAAGATCAGATTGAGAATAAATGCCACTTGTTGCTAAGGATGAACGATTTGTGTATTTCCAGGTTGCTTTTGTGAGAGGTTTAAGTATAGTTGGTGCAATGGATTCAACAGGATGTGGAAGTAATTTGTACCAGGTTTCTCCAAAAAGGTACATTGGTGGAAGGAAAGAATTGCAATTTGTTTGGATACCGGATTTTGTTAATATATGAGTTCGTGGAGAAAGGAAAAAGGATCGATTTCCTCTAAATATTGGTAGTTGTAGATAACATTCTTCAGTTTTACGATATTTTACTTCAACCGGTATACATTTTACGATATGTACTACTTCTCATGCAATTACTGACATATATCCTGGACCTTTCATTAAATGATATGCAAATTCGCCTGGTGATTGGGTTGCTAAGGTTAATGTATTTCTAAAAACTTGCTGTTCAAGTATGCATCGTTGAGTAAGAACATCGTGATAAAGTCTATTTACTTCAGTGCGTGTGTGTCGTTCCACATTGTGACGTGACGATCACGCCGTGATCCCAGCTCCCTCCTGATCCTGAAAATAAACAAAGAATAATTAAATAAAATTAACAGCATGCTGGCCGAAATGGACTTACTGATTATTGACTATATAATATTTATTAAACCTTTGGACATTACATTATAAATGTATGGATACCTTAGTATAAAATAGAATAGTACATAGTATAGATAATCTATAGAATAGTTTATTGAATAGAAGCATAGAGGGTTAGATAAGAGTATTAGAAACAAGAAATAAAATGTAAATACCTTGGAGCAGTTGTCGCGAAAGATGCACAGCATCAAAAGGGTTGAGGACGGCGATTGGGCGTTTGCCCTGGCTCCGGACGACGACGAGAATTCCCTCGATGACAGCTAGTCTCCCAGGAGGTTAGGTAAACATTACCTACCTAACACTACTTATTCAAGAACACTCATTCACCACTACTTCACTGCCGGCACGAAACCGAGAGTCACTGTCCGGAATTGCAACCACACGACACAGAGTGGAGTACGCGATCTCAAGTAAACGAAATATCGATCGACAATAACAAGTCAATCGAAGTGGGACTTGGCGGCAGACATATTGTCAACACTAACAGCTGCTAGGCTAGTTCCCAGAGTGGCCGCTTGGGTACGCTACCTCCCGGACAAAGTGCTCGTCTGCAGCGACATGGACGCCACCTGCACGTGGAATGAACAAGTAGAGGGAGAAGAAGGAACAGCGGAACGGCAGAACTCGTCCGGGCAGCAAGCTGTTAACTACAATTAAGTTTATATGAAGATTTGAGTGCCTTTGTGAGAGGAAATCAAAGGAGGAATCGGTGCCGTATTACTGTTAGCTGGGAAAGCAGCCAAGGAAGCTAGAGAAAAGACTCGCAGCGGAGTGTCTGGAACTTAGGTAGGCGCCCGATCACGTCCTCTCTCTCGCCAAAATTAAAAGCACGCTGAGGGCGACCATCTTATAGGTTAGCATTAGGGAAGTCTAGCCAGTGAAATATAACATTAGAATATAAAGTAAAGTTAGATTTATGTAAAGAATTGAGATTTGAGTTAGAGTAGAGATTAAGAGTGTAAATTTGAAATTCAGTATATTAAAAGTATAGAGTAAAGGTAGTTTGGAGTAGAGACTTGAGATTTGAGTTCAAATGTAAATGTTGTCGAGTTTCTTTTAACCTTGTGCCTTCAGCTGAGATTGAAGACAAGGACAAGGTCAGAAATAAGTTTCGATAAATAATGAGAAATTCTAAGTTGTTGATACCGTATGTATAAAAGGTATTTTAGACAGTTAAAATAAACAGAAGTTTAGATGGAATTAGTTTTAAGCATTTAGAAATTTTGCTGTTTAGTGGAGAGGAGTTCAGCTTGTCAACTTATATCGTATATTAGTAAAATAACATAGTTATGTCAAAGAAGGGTAGGTTTAGTCGTGATAGTAGTTTCTAAACTTTCCAACATAAACAAGTTTAAGTATTGTGATGCGTAATTGCTGTAAAGAAGCAATTGATGTTATTCTGATTAAAACTTTATTAATAAATTAGGTTTATGTTATTTTATAAATACCAATTCTATAAGTGTATTATTCATTTCAAAATTTCTATTGTTTGGGTTCGACCTATCCAAGTGTTCGCCCCCACGTTCCCCTCTACCGACTTGACTGGGATTACTAGAAGATTATTAAGCGTTATATCTGCAGTCGTTAAAGAATAAAAGGTTTCAGAATTGTCTGTCATGTTGCCATATGTTTTATTTGCTGGTCCTTCAAAAATAATTTCATATTTGTTACAATTACATACGTCATTAGGTAATGTATCCCAGAATGTTTGTCCATATTCTACGTCTGTACAAAATGTGTCTGAAAATGTGCATATTATTTCAGATCCTAATTGACTTTTATTTGAATTTAAATGAATAGTCGCGTAATGTTCTTGTTAAGTTATTTTGAATATTGCTTGGACTACGACATTATTCCATGTTCCATATGGGTCAGAAAATTGTTCACGAGTACAATCTCCGTTAGGTGTTACAGAACCTGCTAAAGTAACGCTATGAAATGAAGTTTCGTTTACTTTTAACTTTGATATCTGAAGAGAAGGGGTTACTAAAAATGCCCCTATTGTGTGCATTTGATTACATTGATCTCGTGTAACATCATGTATATATTCACTGTGGCCATTTGCAACTATGGAACTGTGAGAGTGCATAACACAATGAGAAATGGCGCGTCGAATTTCTATTTTGCATTGTATTACTTTTGTATTTGAAAATCCAGTCAATTGTAAAAGTTGTATATAAGTTCTTTCAACATGTACTTGAGATAGAGGTAGATAACATTCTCCTACCTCTAGTAAAGATAATGTCGTAATATTTGATTGATTTGAACCGCAATCAAATCCTATGATGGCGCAGACTGTTGTTATATAGTTGAAGTTGCAAGTGATCAGTGCCAAAAGGAAGCCTCGTAATCCCATCTCTGGAAAAAGGAGGTTCTAATTAGCAGCTTGCTTTGTAATATTAGAATAGAAAAATGTTTTATTGTTACATATGTATATTTTTGAAGTTATTGATTTACTTTTTGTATTTTGCGTTCCTAGTTCATTATATCCAACATGTCGGCTATGACAATGTGATTTGATAGCCGTAAACTGAGAATTAAATTTTTGTATCCGTCCGGTCCTCTTGTTTTGATTGTTGAAAAAATGTCTTTTATTATATCTGGATTGTTTAGGTTTTTGCTCCATGTGGGAATATTACAGTCATCTTGCTTAAAAATTCCAGTTTGAATTAAGTATGGCCAGAGAACTACCATGTCGATGAAACAGGGAACTATTTCAATGAGATCATCTATGCGTTTGCGATGAATTTGTTCCATTATATCTGGAATAATGTGTTATGTCTGAAATTTCATTTTTATTTTGTTTTATATATATTTTTTTTATTTTATACATAAAATATATATTTTCATGAAAAAAAAATTATTTTCTATATTTTTACTATTTATCGACAAAATAAAATTTCTGTATCTTTATTTAAACTGATATGTATATATATATATATATTTTTATAACTTAAAGTACAGATATTTTGTTTCATATTTATTAATTTTGTACTTGCACATGTGAGCGTTTTAGTCTATAAATGTGAACTACAGTAGCTTTGCCTTTATAGCTTATTTTGACATTCCCTTTTCCTAACAATTCCAATATTTCATAAGGCCCTGTATAATGGCTGTCAAGTTTTTTAATTTTACCTCCTTTTAATAAAAATACGTTATCTCCAATTTTTACTTCTAAAGGAGTTATTTTTTCATCATAATATAATTTCCATTTTTATTTTGGTGAAATAAGATTCTCTCTTGCTTCTGTTCGCATTTCATGTAGTTGTGTTACGAAATGAATTAAATAATCGTCATATGTTTGTAATTTTTCTTGTGATAAAGATTCACTGGAACGTTCACGAGCTAGTTTACCAAAAACCAATTCATAGGGTGTGCATTTTGTGCCTTCATGTACACTAGTATTATACGAGAACATTGCTAGTTCAAGCCAATCATCCCATTCTGAATTTTTTGCAAAAAATTGTTTGAGATATTCTCCTAAAACATGATGTGAACGTTCTAATGACCCGTTTGATTGAGGGTGAAAATCTGTGGTACGAAATTGTTTTGCCAATCTTTATAATAAATTACTTAAAAAATCTCTGCCTTGGTCAGTAAGTACTTCTTTCGGTGATCCAAATATGTAAATAAATTTTTTCACGAAAGCATCTGCTATCGTACTAGCTTGGTGATTAGGAAGAGGTATTGCTAAAGAATATTTGGTAAAATTGTCTTGTATCGTTAGAATATATAAGTTACCAGATTTTGTTTCAGGTAGTGGATCAACAATGTCCATTGATATTTATTCAAAAGCAGTAGTGGGTGTGTCTGTGATTACCATAGGATTTTTTGTTTTGACTCTGATTAATTTTTTCAGTTGACATTGTAAACAGCCTTGAATATATTTTTGAATGTCTACTTTCATATTTTCCCAAAAAAATGTTTGGCGAATTCGGCTATAAGTTTTTGTAACGCCTTTATGGCCTCCTAATGCTGAAGAATGAGCTTCTTCAATTAAATGAGTTCGTTGTTCCTTTGTTGGATATTGCGTTATTCCATTGCAAACTATAATTTTTGTAGTTGAGTTTGAAAAAATCGAATCAAAAATTGATTTCACTCCTTCCCAAGATATATGATTAATTCTGGAAATTTTTGAAATACTAATTGATCGTAATTTAAATTTTTGGAGATAATTCATGTAATGAGTGAATTGATAATTTTATATTATTTAAAGTTTCGGATAAATTGTCCTTAATTTCTTCTTCAATTGGAAGTGCAAAATGGTATAGGTTCCTTTCTTAGTTCCTTTTGCTATCCCTTTTTGTTTTAATCCATTAATATTTTTTGGCTTCTTGGCATTCTTCTTTTTGTTTTTTGCTTGAGTTTGTTTCAAATAATCTAAATTTTTTGGAAAACACTGGAGTTGATAAAAATATTGCCATAAAAATAAGTCTTGAAGACATATTTTTGAATAAATTTTTGTATTTTAAAATATTTTTACCAATCTCACTAAATGAATCTTCACTAAGATATTCCTGGAAATATTCTGGAAATTTTGAGTCAATATTTAATATTTGGGCTTCCGAAATTTCGCTAAAACGATCTACGTCGTCTGGTACGATTTCTGGATTCAAGTTTCTTCGTTTTGAGGGTCTTACCTCATTTTTAGAGTTTTCTTGTTTATTTCTTGTAAAAGTTTTCTAGGAAAACATTTTTTCTTGGGAAGTCATAAAAGTATCATTTTCATCAACTTGTAAATATTTTAATTTCTCTTTGTTATCATTAATGGGGTTTCTTGAGAGAGCGTCTGCATTTCCATTCATTTTTCCTGCTTTGTAAATTACATCAAAATCATATTCTGCGAGTTTCAATCTCCAACGTGACACTCGTGAACAAGGAGTCTTTACAATTTTAAAACCAAACTAGAGGTTTGTGATCAGTCACTAAAGTAGATTTTCTTCCATACAAATAAGGACGGAAATGAGTTACACAAAATATTATAGCAAGAGCTTCTTTCTCATATGTATCAAATTTTTTCTCAGTATCACTTAGACTACGTGAAGCATATGCTATTGGCTTATCTTTACCTATTTTACCTTGTGATAAAATACCTCCTATTGCAAATCCTGAGGTATCTGTTGTGAGTATAAAAGGTTGAGAAAAATCAGGTCGTTGTAAAAGTGGTTCTTCACATAATTTTGCTTTTAAAATATCGAAAGCTGCTTGTTGTTTTTCTGTCCAATTAAAAGGTACATCTTTTTTCAGAAGTTGATTTAAAGGACTTGCAATTTTTGAAACTTCATCAATAAATCGTCTATAATATCCTGCTAAGCCTAAAAATTGTTTAACATTTTTCTGTGTTTTTGGAACTGGAAAGTTTTTTACAGCTATTATCTTTTTTGGATCGGACGTACTCCATTTTTATCAATTATATGACCTAAATATCCTACTTCGAGTCGTAAAAATTCGCGTTTGTCTGGTTTTAAGTGAAGATTTGCTTTTCTAAGTCTTTCTGCTAAATTGTTAAATTTAATTTCTTGCTCTTCTAGAGTATTTGCATATATAACTATGTCATCAAGATATACAAAAAGTTCCGTTCGGATTAATCCAGTTAATGTTAAATCCATTAATCTCTGAAATGTGGCTGGTGCAGTTGTTAAACCGAAAGGCATTCTATCGAATTCGTAATGACCGTGAGGTGTAGAAAATGCGGTTTTATGAGAGTCTTTTGGGTCCATTTTTATATGGTGAAAACCAGTAGCTAAATCGAACACTGAAAAATATTTTTCTCGACACTAACATCAAAAATGGCGGCTTTCGTGGCCTGTTGGGCATTGAGAAAATGGTATTATGCAACAAACTGTGCTGTAATATTGCGAAACTAAAAAAACACATGGGCAAAGAAACTTACGCCCCTGTGATTGGTAGATAGATCAAAGACCTCGAAACCTCGCAAACTAAAAAAAAAAAGAAAATGAAAAGAAAAGCGTATAGAATAAAACTTCACAACGTTCAAGGTTTTGACAGCTTATAAAGCAGGTTAAAAATCAGTTGAATTTATCGATCGTTACGGAGGACGAAAATATTAACGATTCGATCATACTCAAATTAAACGCAGAGGCGTTCATCATAATAACTTTCATTACATTATGCTTTTAAATAAATTTTTTTAACAATGTTTGCTCTGATGTTATTATTGTTTATTGATGAAAAATCATGTTTTCTATTTTGAAAGTTGTTTTTTTGAGTAGGGGGGCTCCGCCCCCCGAACCCCCCGGCGGGGGCTTTGCCCCCTGCACCCCCACGAGGGCTGGGCCCTGGACCCCCCTCCCCCCGGGCAATTTCGCATTTACTCCATGAACTCACTCAAGCCGCCAAATTTCATGTTCTCATCGAGAAGAATAATATACGCATCTTGAGGCGAAAGTGCTCATGCAAACTCGCGTGAAGTTCGCGGTACTCGGTCGAATTGATCTCGACTTCGCGTTATCTCACGCGCTGACAGTCCTCGCCCTTCGGCCTCAGGCTGTCATTCTCGCGTTCGATAACGCTCAATCGCGATCAATTCGGCCTCGTGCGGCCAACTTCACGTTCGTCTGCATTCGCTCACTTTCGCCTCTCTACGCGTAATGTACTATTGCTGATCCTAGAGAATCAAGTATATCGTTTATATTAGGTAAAGGATACGAATCGCCAATTGGTTTTTCATTTAATTTACGAAAATCAAGAACCATTCTCCATTTTATTCTTCCTTGAGAATCAGGTTTTTTAGGAACTATCAGCACTGGAGTGTTATATGGTGATTATGAGGGCTTTATTATTTTATTTTTTAATAATTCATCGACTTGTCTTGTAATTTCTTTCTTGTGAACTGGGGGAAATCTATATTGTCTTGAAAAAATTGGAGCGTCATCTACAGGAGGAATTGAATACGTAGACGCCATCTTGGATATGTAATCGAGGTACATACCCTTCACTCTTTTCTGTATTTTTTATATTAACATAAAATATTGTAACTGTTCGAGCTGGAATAGTAAATGTATTGGTAGATTTAAAGGGGTAACAGTGGTTCTCAACTTCTAAACATTTTGAAGTATAGTTTATATTCACACTATTATCTTAAAAAAATTCTGATCCTAATACTCCATCTTCTTCTACTGGGACTTCATTGGGAATAATGTTAAATATCGTTGGATAACCGAAAATGTTTATTTTTACTTATTCTAATCTGTAAAGTGGTAAATCATTAATTCCTGTAAGTTTTAATACGTTATGGCTATCTATTGGTACTTCAGAGTTGAGAACCTTTTGTTTAATTAAATTTCGAGCAGCACCAGTATCAATCATCATGTGTGTTGGATTTTTAAACCTTCCGTTGATTTTATAATTGATGGAATTGAAGTGGACTTTGAAATATTTATTGTCGTTGTTGTATGATCGTTAGAAGTGGATGCCAGTGGTTCTCGATTTATGCTTTCCTCAGTGCACCCGTGCTGGGGGGAGCTTTGCAGTTTTCCTGATGAGCTGTTTGTGATTGGCTATTTGGTCGTATCTTGCAGTCTCGTACTAAATGACCGGGTTTTTTACAGTAATTGCAAATTATTTCAGTAAAATTTAAATTTTGTTGAGTGTTATTATTCTGTAAAAATCTATGTTCATATGATTTGTTCATATGGTTTGTTGACTTGAAATTGTGGTTCGAATTGTATGAAGGTCCAATCCAAGCGACTTGCTTCGGATTTATTTGAACTGAGTATCGACTAAATCACGGATTAAGACAGTTTGGGATTGTGGTTTTAATTGTTGTCTGATTCATTCGAATTGACTTTCAAGAGGGCGTACGGATAGAGTCGGTTTGAAATATGCTTCTATTTGTTCCGAAATTGTCTCGATTCACATTTGAGAAATCTTACGAATTAAGTTGGTTTAAAAAATGTTGTCGATTGAATTTGGAGTTAACGCCGGATTGAGATGAACTAAAGAAGAACGTTGGATTGGACTCGTATTTATTCGACTTAAATATCGGCGTGTTTCGACTGTGTTAAGTTCGAATCAAAGGGATTGGCTTTGGATTTATTTGCATTGAATATCGACTGAATGCACGAATTTAGATAGTTTGGAATTGTGGTTTTAATTGTTGTCTGATTCATTCGGATTAACATTCAAGAGAGTGCACGTATTGAGTCGGTTTGAAAAAATGCTTCTATTTGTTGCAGATTCATCCAGATTGACGGCCAATCAAGTGCTACCTTAAATGTATATCAGGGTAATTTGAGCAAACTACTCAATCTGTGTTAATCCAGGCATCTATACGAGTTTGAATAAATTCACAGATCAGAATTTTTTCTTATTGTGAGAGGCTAGTGGGCGGTCCCTGATTGCGGGCAATTTTAATAGTAAGTCGCCCGAGTGGAGAGGAGCCCGCATGGACAGGAGGGGGCTCTTGGTCGGCCAGATGGTCGCTAGGAATGACCTGATTGTATTGAATCGGGCCAGGGATTTTACGTTCAAACGAGGAAATAACCTTGAGTGACCACCAGTGCATTGAGTTTAGCATCCAGGAACGGAGCCACCCAGTGAATACAGGAAGGGGTGGCAAGAGGAGGAGCCCCTCCTGGAACACAAGACGACTCAGCAAAGACAAGCTTGGGGAATATCTTGAAGAAACCAGGCTCATTGATGAGCTTGGTTGGGCAAAGTCTGCTGGGTCGTTGGAGGACACTGTGCAGCGGCGAGGCGGGAAGTGGTCACAGCATCTGACCACTCAATGCCTTGCCATGGGCACGGGCGTACCGGGGACTCGATGTACTGGTGGAACGACCAGTTGTCCGTCCTGCGTCGAAAGTGCCTTACAGCGCGGCGGAGTTTCACCCGCTCAAAAGGTGATCCTCTGCTGCACGAGGCATGGAAAATAGCAAAATCAGCCTTAAAGCAAGTCATAAAGAAAAGCCGACTTCAGTGCTGGGAAGACTTGATCGGTGAAGTCGAGAAGGACCCATGGGTTCTCGCCTTCAAAATTGTCACTAAGAGATTGGTGACGAGAAGAAAGACCCCGAGCCTGGATAATCCCGATCGAGTCAAGTACATTGTGCGGAGCTTGTTTCCACACGTAGAGCCGTTCTAAAGACAGGACCGAAGTTCCTGCGTGGTCCGGCGCGAAGAACTCTTCATTCTCGAGGAACTAAAGAGAGCGGGTAGGAGGCTGAAGGCAAATACAGCGCCGGGGATCGACGGGGTGCCAAACGGTATCCTTAAAGAGGTGATCGAGGCTTGCCCGGAGATCCTCCTAGAAGCCTTTAACTCCTGTCATCGGGAGGGGAGGTTCTTCGTAGCCTGGGAGAAGCAGAGGTTGGTCCTGCTGAGGAAGAGCAACAAACCTCTAGAGGAGGTTCTATCCTATAGACCTATTTGTCTATTGGATACAATGGGGAAGCTTCTGGAGGAAATGATTCTACAAAGACTGCACGGTCACATGGTGGAACAGCTGCATCGAGGCGATGGTGCGGAAAAAGGTTCCAGACTACCTGTTGCGAATGATAGATGACTATATGAGCGATAGGTGGGTGATGCACGAGGGCGACAAATGGTCTCTCAAAGAAGGGATGACATGTGGCGCCCCTCAAGGGTCGCGGGTAGGTCCACTCGTTTGGAACGTCATGTATGACGATTTCCTGCGTATGGACCTGCCTGCTGGAACGAGCATCATCGACTTCGCAGATGACGCACTTGTCATGTGCGCCGCTGACGACATCAAAATCCTGGAGCTCAGGATCAATGATAGTCTGTGGCAGGCAAAGCGTTGGTTGGATAGCAGATGCCTGAGAATGGCCCCTGAAAAGACCGAGGCTTTTCTGGTCACAGACAGGAGATCCTTCAAATACCCGAGGATAGTTCTCGGGGAACATGAAATCAAGTGGAAAAAAAGCATTAAGTACCTGGGTGTGCAGTTGGATCGAAGGCTTAGCTTCGGCGAACACCTGCAGATCGCGACTGCCAAAGCCATCCAATATGGGGCCGCCCTGACTCGGCTCATGCTCAACATTGGTGGACCCAGGGAAGCTAAGAGAATGCTGGTGGCGAGCGTGGTAAATTCGAAGCTGCTTTATGCAGTTCCGATCTGGACAAGTGTCCATAACAACCATGCTATCCTGAAGAAGCTGTTCTCGGCACAGAGAAATGTGGTGATGAGAATTGTCTCAGCATACCGAACTGTGTCGACGAGCGCTGTGCTGGTCCTGGCGAGCGTCCCACTAATAGATTTATTGGCGGAGGAAAGGAAGGAGACCTTTCAGCTCCGTAAGGAGCTCACCTGCTTAACAAACACGCAGGAAATCGCTCGCGCGAAGGAGGCCATCCACAAGGATGGAAGGCGCAGACTCGTCGAGAAATGGCAAACGAGATGGCATGGTGACCAATCCGGGAGATGGACACACCGTTTAATCCCGGAGCTCGCCACCTGGCTGGATAGAAAGCACGGCCAATTCAGCTTTTACCTGGCGCAAGCGCTTTCGTGCCATGGTTGCTTTAATGCGTACCTGAAGCGCTTCAAGAAAAGAGACGATGAGTCGTGTCGCTACTGCGGATCCCTTGTGGAGAATGCAGAGCACAACTTTTTTTGTGCCAGGTGGGGCGCGGAAAGGGAGGCTGTCAGTCGGACAGTGGGCACACAACTCACTCCTGGCACGATGGTTTCTCTCATGCTCCAGTCTGAACAGATATTGATGCTTATCGAGTCATTCGTCACCCTGGTGATGAAGACGAGGGAGCTCGATGGGCGTGCCATTTTTCCTCCTCACAAAAAAATCAATGTCATGATAACATCTATGGCCGAATGCTTTGTCATTTGGCAAGAAGTAATAAATAATCCCACATTTAACGGTAAAATTATCCCCGATCATAATTTCATTCAAAATTTTATTAAAGTGTTCAAAGTGTGGTAAAAAATGTGACAAAATATCAAAGGTATTTTGATTTTTACATATATATATATTTAAGAAAAAATGATTTTTACTTTATTTTACTCTCAAGAATTCCTTTTTTGTACAATTATTATATAATTTTCAACAACAATCTTATTGTAAAATCTGATGAGGATGACATAGTAGTCGTCGAAACGTAATTAAAGAGATTATAACAAACATCTAGATTGTCCGAGGTTGGTCATTTTCCTGCATTCAATGAAGATGAATAATATTACTTATCTAATTTCTTATTATCCTTATAAAGTATGGAATACAGCCCTAAGATCTCAATCAAATACCAAATTTTCAATTCACACAGGAGCAGATGTAAAGATTTTATAATAAAATATTTCGGATGAATTAAGATGAGCTCCTGAAAGTGAAGTAAAATAAATCACTGGAACTTTGTGAATAATACCTTATTTAACAGTACCTATTGCAAAAATTCTTTGATAAATAGAAATAGAAAAAGTTACAGTTAAAATATGTTATACTGAGAATGATTGGAAGTAAAAATATCAAACTTTAGAAAATTAACAGAAACTTCAATCTAGGTAGATTTTAATCAAGTTTATTATAATATAACTTTTGACAAAGACAACTTTTTTGTTTTAAACATGTCGGATTTCGTGCCAAAGAAGTGTATTTGCGGGGAATTTCACTGCACTACTTTATTTTAAAAAATCTACACCTGAAGCACACAGAATTCTTGTTAAGACTTACGGTGACCATGCTCTGTCAAAAACGACATGCAGAGATTGGCTCAGACGCTTTGAAAAAAATAATTTTGATATTCAGGACGAAGAACGTTCTGGCGCACCCAAAACAGTTTCAAAACGAAGAATTGGAGGCATTGTTTTATGAAGACTCATGTCAGACGTTAGCTGAACTTGCAGAATTATTAGGAGTTGATCACACAACATTTTTCAAGCGTTTGGAAGCATTACGAACGATTCAAAAGCAAGGTAAGTAGGTGTTGTACAAATTGAAGCCAAGCAACGTTGAACGGCGTCTTCTCACGTGTGGGCAGCTGCTTCAAAGGTGGACAAAGTGATTTTACAGCATGACAACGCTTGACCGCATGTTGCAAAACCAGTGAAAACCTACTTGGAAACGCTTAAATAAAGCCTACCTCAACGGCCGTATTCACCAGACATTGCCGCTTCGACTTTGCCATTTTTCCGACTTGAAATTCATATACTGCCAGAAATATGAGAAAAAGGAGTGGCTAGCGATGGCTAAATATTTTCAGTGGCACGTTTTTACTAATTTTTACACTAAAAACGGGGAAAATTTCTTCAACATCCTAATATTAAAAATGGTAAAAGTGGGGTCTTTTAACCCTTCCGTGCATGGCAGCACATATATGTACCACTATTTTAAAAAATTCATTATTTCCACAAAACTCATCGAAAAATGTCCTTTAAGGTCTTGTTCTGAAGATTAAAGATAGGACTACGTCTAAAAAAAACAACAAACGTCTTGGAGTAACCCGTTCTTGTACACGCAAATATAACTCCTCGTTCTTTTGTTTTTTTCCCCAATTGGGTTATACTGTACCAGACGAGATAAAGATTTCTATAGGTATTTGATGTCGCTCAATCCGAATCCAGGGTTGGTTTGACTCAATCATGTCGCATTTCGTTTCTAACCTCAAAAAAATGATGAAAGTTTGAACATTCATGGAAACACCCAGAAAGCAAAGCGATTATATGTTTTCAGGGTCGTTGAGTCCATATTTGAAGGTCATTTGACTTGGCGAGGTCGCATTCCATTCATAACCTTAACAAAATAAATTAAAACACTGAAAACTTTTCTCGACATAAATTGTTTGTATTCATGGCCTGGTACATAGAACAGATACTGTGACAATGACAACTGCCCCGAAAGGGGATGTGTAGAGTGAATCGTTCTCAGATTTGTTGAGGTAACGAAGCCAGCGAAGGTATGAGAGTTATCACCCCTAGGACGAAAGACTCACTTGCGATCGAAACAGGATCTCTCACGCGCGAGTTTTTCTTAACAGATATGGCACCTTCAAACAAAAATTTCAAGTTTCTCTTTCGAAACATACATGCAACAAAGACACTGATGCTGTTTGCTACATATGTAGCAAATACAACCCCCCAACAGTTCAAACAATAATTTCTGCGAAAATTGAAAAAATTTATCAGGAATGTTTTGATCTTGAAATAACGTACAAAAAATGGATGCCACACAAAATATGTGCAGTTTGTTGGAATTCAAGCAGACATTCTCAGGACGTGAAATATAACAAACCTACATTGTGGAAAGAGCTATTGCATTAAAAGGATTGTTACTTTTGTATGAATGAAGTCATAGGTTTCAACAGAAAAAATAAGCAAAGCTTTGTTTATACCAATGTCAAAACAGTAGAAAAACCATAAAGACCGTGCTGCTATGAAAGAAATTCTGATAATCTTTAAAATAAAAATTATATAAAAGTAAGAAATGATTCCGATGAAGTAGACGAATTGAGGAAAAACATTGAATCCGAAGAAGAAAATGATTCCGATGGATATAGTGATGAATCGGGGCAACACGAAAATGACCACGAAAAAAAAAGTAATCGAAATAACTAAAATAGTTAACGAAATAAAGTTATCTAAATTATGATGCAGGAGGAACTGAATGACTTCGAAAGAGGTCTAGGGCCACTAAAAGATGGCGCAGAACTTCTTACATCGTTTATGAACAAAAGAACTACCGAGCGAAAGATGTTAAAGTTGATTATTTCCGAAACAGATAAGAAAATACTTCACAAAAATAGACGACCCATCGCTGGTGTATTGTAACGATGTGCGAGGGTTGATGGAAGAATTGAAACGAGGTGTTTACAAGGATGAAGAGCGGAGATTTTTTATTGATTCTTCTAAAAGAAGTCTCAAGGGAGTACTACTTTACGACACGCATCAGTTCGCTCCTATGCCGATAGCTTATTCAACTGTGCTCAAGGATGCTCACCAAAATCTCGAATTTGTTATGAAAAGGATCAAGTATTCAGAATTCAATTGGAAAATTTGCATTATGAATTGACCTCTGTAAGTTTTTTTATGATCTAATTGTATCTTACAAAAACTTTGAAGCGCGTTTTCTCAAAACCACATTTTTCAAACTGGCGTGCAGGATTACACAAAAAATTTTCAACCGATTGACTTCAACTACATTTTATTTTGATGATAACAAACAATTATTATATATGAACCACAGATATTCATAATTTTATTAATTTTTCACACTGTTTATGCAACAATATTAACAAATTTCACTGCGGAAAATCATAAATTTTGATTTTAACAGAACAAAATAGTTAATTTTCTATTGTCTTTGACTTTTTAGTGGTTCATATAGAATAAACAAGAGTAATGAATAAAAAAAAAAAATTTCATTGATTTCAGACAAAAATTACGGACGATATCCTGCACGCCGTTCAACTACACCAGTCGCGAGGCATCCCAGTCCACCATGAATAACGCCGCCATTTTGGAAAATTTTGACTTGGTTTTTATTGCAATGTTGTTCAGAAGTAGCTTAAAATAAATGTAAAAGATCATGGACGTATATCATTTCTTTCTTGACAAACGAAAATCATTAAAAATAACCTTTTTTTCGGGCGTTTCATAAGGCGACCCCCTTAAAGCAACAATAGGGTTTTACAAAAAATCTATGTTTTTGTGTTTGTGGGATAGTAGGAATAGAAGGAATCATTATACTCACAATCAATGGCCAACGAGAATTTCATTCAAGCCAAGTTTACAAAATATTAAGGAAACCACGTTAGTCATTCCATACAGAGTGCTTCTACCTCGGCTCCCTATTAAATTAGGTCTCACGAAGTAATTTGTTGAGGCTCTAACAAAGTAGGCAAATGTTTCGAATATTTACAGCAAAAATTTCCGAATATTTCAGACGCAAAAGTGCATGAGGGTGTTTTTGATGGTCCACAAATACGCAAAATGTTGAACGATCAGAAGTTTATCAAAGTTATGAACAAAAAAGAAAAAGCTGCATGGAGAAGTTTTGAAAATGTCGTGGAAAACTTACCCCATAACCATAAAAGTGAAAACTTCAAGAAAATAGTAGCTGATCTGGTGAAAAACTTTGGATAGCTTGGTTGTTTGATAAGCTTAAACTTGCACTTCTTGGATTCTCACATAGATTACTTTTCAATGAATTTGGGGGATGACAGTGAGGAGCAGGGAGAAGTATTCCATCAGGGAAAGTGGGATGTGAATATGTTAACAGATTACTGTTGAACATTGCAAAGAGAAGTTGTTGAAAAGGGCGTAAAACGCCACAGAAATCCCCAGCATAGGTCCTTCGAGAATAGAAGAACAAGATATAGGGAAAAATAGAAGAAACTTTTCTCTCACGTGTCAGGGACGGTTTTCAATGTTTGAATTCATTTTTTTGCTTTGATTTCTGGATGTTTTCATGCATGTTCCAACTTTCTTCATTTTTTTGAGGTTAGGAACGAAATGCGTTCCAGAACCGTATAGAAATGTTTATCTCGTCTCTTGTACAAGACCTTTTCTTCGTGTGCCTGTCTTATTTATCAATTAATGTTTAATTTAATTTCAAACATGCTCCACTAAACTCAGGATTACTTTTTGGCAACAGTACGACCCCACTTCAGTAATAAATCCCTAGCCCCCCATATATCGATGCCTCTATTCAACATATCTTGCTTACAACGCCGTGTATCACTCTGTCAACATAGAGAATTCATGTACAGGGACAAAAAAGGAATTTAAAAATTATAAAAGCAATTACTAACAAAATACTAATTTTACGAGAATAATTTAAACTTACTTGTCATTTGGATCCATCCTGATGGCATTTCGTAAGGCGTGGATTGCTTCGAAATTTTCTTCGCGATCTTGCAAATGTAATCCCAATTGACGCCATGCCCACTTAGGACCACTTCCCTGTGCAGTTAATTTCTGTAGCAGTTCAACATTAGCATTCTACAAAGACAAACAGTTCAAGAAAATGTATTTTTGATCAAATTGAAGCCTCTTGGCCCAAATTAATCTATGGATAAAGAAAAAAGTTCCACTATTTTGAAAGAATGACAGAAATAAAAGCTATATCAAACAAAAATTTCAATACACCATCAACCTAATCTTACTTTATTTTTAAGAAGCCCGTAGACTTTGCTTAAACCAATACCAGCTTCTTCTGAATTAGAATTAATTGTCAACGCTTTTTGATAACATTTTCTTGCTCGCTCCACATCATTTCCGTGTTCCAAATAATAATGACCGAGGTACATAAAACATTCCCAATTGTAAGAATCGGAACAAATTCCTTTTAAAAACGCCATCACGCTATGCCCAAAGTCAGACATTTCCCAGTGGATCTTCCCTAAAACCAACCATGCTTCAGCTGTTTCCAAAATTGAACCCAGAATATCCGCTGCTTCTTCTAAGTTGTGTCGGTTTTTTAAGTCAATTGACTTTATTATCGCTGCTTCTGTTTGTAATTCTGGATAATCTGCTAATTCATCTAGAGCTTCTTGAGCTCGAGGATCGTTTAAATTCATATAAGCACGGGCAATGAGCACTTTGTGTTTTGCAGAAGATTCGGGCAGAAACTATATTAAAAATAAAATCAAGTTAATTTCCAATTGATTTTGTTTTATTCTTATACATCTTAATTGCGAAACAAGTCGTACTTCTCGACATTTTTGTACAGCCTCTTTCCATTTATGATTATTGGGACTTCTCACTAAAGCTTCTACGATAATTAAATTGGCTCGGTGTTGAAGATCGCAATGAACATTATCCTGTAAAAGTTTTTGCACATTTACAGCAGCGTTTTCAGCTTCTTCCCAGCAACAAAGTTTCAAATTTATGTCACCCAATAAAAGCCAAGGATGTATCCATTTTGGTTTGGAATCAATCACGTAATGAAGAATGTTTCTTGATTTTAAAAAACTACTAATCTGATATAAATGCACTGCTTTTGCTAATAAAGCAAGGCTAGACTCTTTATGCAATGACAGTAATTCCATGAAATAAGGCGGTATTTCAATTCCATCACAGTAGCCATTGATAATACTTTGTTCTGCATACACGCGACAAATCCATTCTAATTGAAAACAAAGAATAAACATAAATTGAGATAAAATTCCAATTTGTTAATTTCTGAGACACTTATTTTGATCTGTTAACATTCAATTCTCTAAATTTGGTATTAACATCCGCAATAGAAGGTGAGGAAAAGACGTAATAGTATCGTCCAAACATGAAAATTTTAAAGGTAACACTATCAATTTGATTAGATATGGTCTTGCAGGTAATGTCAAGATGAGACTTTTGCATAACAGCAATTTTCTAGCCAATGAATATTTGTAATAATAAGAATGGAAAAATAAAAATGTTCATCTCTAAATTCAAGAAGTTTTCAAGATACAAAACGTCCAAAGTTGGCTAAATGTTGAAGTTGTTTGCAATTTAGAAAACGTATGCAATATAGTCTAATTATGTCTACAAAGCTATATAAAAGTTGAAAATTTTATTCTTTAAGGGGTAACAACACTGTAAATGCCAAAAAAATACGTTTTTTCAAGAAGTTTTTTCGATGTAAGGAAAGGGAATAAAATTACAATGATTTGGGAAGTTATTATTTGTATATTGAAATAAAAAATTACAAATTTTCGATAAAAAATGTTACAAAATTGCGGCACTGGAGACATTTCCGTAATGTGTGTTTTCTTGGAGGAGTTTCGCGGGATGCAGCAAACAGGGTGCTTAATTTAATCTGGAAGAAAATAAAATTTTTTTTCTCAATCTACATGAGAATAGCTAGAGTAACACGTAGGGGATTTAAAACTTATTGATTTTTGTGTAATTGGCAACCATTTTTTTAAAAAAACTCATTTTTCGACCATAAAAAAACGGCACTTAATTGTTTATAACAATTGTTTAAATTAATTCATCAAAAATCCCTTACGTGTTTCTCTTTGAAATGTTATTATAAAGATGTAGGAAAAAACCCGATTAAAAATATTGAAAATTGTTTGAGTTATGCTGGGTGCCGATATAAAAAAACGTGTTTTTAGAAAAACGCGTTTAAAGTTTTGAGATATGTAATAAATACGAAAAAGTGAAAAATTTTAATGTTAAACATTTTTCACCATTAATCTACAATTCTAGCACCGTAAAGACGTCCTTCTGTATTCATATATTCTTTTTCATTCTCCTTCCTGGACGATTGAAGGTTGAAACGCGCCTCCTTTGCTGCATCCGTCAGTGCCAGCTCCGCGTACTGAATGCGCTTGGCATCGCTTTCAACACAAAAATTGTAAGATTGTGCCCCAATTTCCATTTCTAAAACTTGCATAATTCTCAAAACATTTTACAGTCCATCATTGAAATTGCATACGGCGATATTCGTTGCAATATTCAAGACTTTCTTGCCACTGGAATAAGCTTTTGGAGCTGACGTGTACCAAAGCATTTCTAACTGAAAATGCTTCTAACGGAAGGATGGCGACATCTATTAGTGCCATAGAACTATTAGAAATTGATGGGTACGAAAATAGGCAGTTCCTGCTCAGCAGGTAGCCATCAGACTCAGGTAGTTTTAAGCTAATAAAAAAATGGATTTTTTGAAATTTCTACAGTTGTATTACTCCTTAATAATATCTAATTTAAATTCCACCGTATTTGCTGGCATACGTCAGGCAGCACACTATGAGTTAGGCTTTACGACATCCAATTTTATAGTGATTTTTTAATAGTGGAATATTTGAACAATTGTTCCCAATCGATATAGAACTGACAAACTATTATTCGTACGGTTGCTTAATTTTGTTTTCTTTAATTACACAGCCCCACAAAAAAGGGTCTTGATCTTTTTCATTCTTATTATTAAAATGTCATCTTTCAGTAGCTTTCGAATGTGTGGCCCATCAAGAATGCCAGCTTTCAGTATTGCAGGTGAAATGTGGTAAAATGAAGAGGCGGGAGCAAGATTTTTGATCTATCTACTAAGGACTCTTTGATGATATTATTCAAACCAGGTGTCATCACGTTTCTAGTGAGTCATTTTGTTTGTTTGTAATGTTTCTTGCGATCTCGATTGTTTCACAAACACGAGAAGCAAGGATTCTTTGTAAACCCTCCTTGTTGACAAAGTATGATTGTTGCAATCTTTAAATCTCCACAAATTTTCTACAGATGATCAGCATATTTTATTTTTTCTAGCACGATTCTGATAGTATTGTGTTCTTCTTTCACCGTGACAGAGTGCCCGACTGGAAATAAAGTGTAAACATTCGAGTTGTGAAGTAAAACTACATCGTTTCTCTCAGAATAATATTTTTTACGCATGAAATAAATAAAACCGTGTAACATATCCTGAACTAAGAGTTATTCACTGTGACGTTGCAGTTTTCACGTCACAAATTATTATGAGATCCAAGGATTTTATTGAATAATCGAAATTAAATTATTTAAATTTACGGCCGACTCTGTGACTGCAGAACATTCCACAGCCAATACCGAGCAATTTGATGATGTTTTTTTTGTCAGTTATCCGGCTTGTTGTTATTTTTCTTTCTATGTATATTTCGGCGCCTGTTTACCACGTTGGATGTCGAGGGACTTTGGCGACTTTGAGAAGAACCCAATCAACTCTTTGAGAGAGCTGGCTGACTCGACGACGCATTTCAAATTTAAAAGTGATCCCGCCCAGCGCAACAGTCAACGAACTGCGCAGTCGTATTTCCTTACGAATTTTTATTTGAGATGCCACCAGAATCATAGGTAGCATTAATTACCTACTAGATACTGGATTGACGTTCTCACCTGGAGTGGAACTTAAAATATAAATTATCCGTAAAGAAGGTTTTGGCGCCGATCCCCGGTATATCGCGTGTGACCTCTAGGCACAGGCCCGTAACATACCACACTTCATCTGCTGGCTCCCTGCAAGACTCTTAGCGTGTACAGATGAGCGTGGGAGGCCAGAAACTGACCTCGTGGATGCTAACGGAGAGGAAAGACGTAAAATTAACACCTTCCACCTAAATAAGTAAGGGTAGATACGAGGTAAATATTAGGGTCATTGTCATGATTAAATTAAGTGAACCAAAACTAGGCACGCTCCTGTCTTCGAGTGAGTTACTGCGTTCGCATGGTGGCTCCCTCTTTTTCACTAGAAGCAGGCGGATGGCAGCACAAGCAGCGGCTGAGGCGCCACCTATAGAGAATTTTGTCGGGCTGGAACGAGGAAGAGAAGAGGTGGAGAGAGAAATAAGGAACACTGGTATTGAGACTTCTGAGGTGTGCATCGAGAGTTGGCCAGGAGTAAAGAATTAATTCTTTTTAAAGAGAGGAAATAGAGGAGGCGATTTCGAGCTCGTCGCGGAAAAAGGAAATAGCGGAAAGTGGCGTTCAGCGTTTACGTGGACAGGGTGATAGCAAGGTAGGTCCACTCATATAGGAGAAAAAGGGAACGAATCATAATGTTTTCTATCAACAAGTGGTGGCGCTATATTGTCGCTACCTATGTTATTTTTAAGCTGTTGTAACCATACCAACCATATCATTGCCAGTTGAAATAATACAGCCGATGCTCATTTTACTCAACTACCGTTCGAAGCACCTCAAGCGTCGGTGATATATTTATACATTTCAGGTTAACCCACTGACGCATTGTGATGCCCTGTCGTCGACAACGTTTTACTCAACTCCTTACTATTTCCTATATAACGCTTATTGATATTCACTTTGAGCGAATTAGGTATTTATCAAATTCATTTTACCCGACTAGGATTTAATAAATTTCATTTTATTATATTTTATTTTAAAATATATTTTATTGGTTACTGTCGTGCTAAATTTACTATATTTGTTTTTGAAAATTCTCAGTTATTATGTGATTATTTTTAACTTCTTGAAATAGTGAATGTTTGTCTGTTTCCTCTTCGCAGTTTCTTTCTGGCTGCTAAATTTTTTTCTTCTCGTTAAACCTTGATCTTCCTGTTATTGACATACAGTTTTTGATTTTTACAGTATTATTATTATAATAGTTTCCGATTATATATCTTGCATCTCCTGTGAGTTTACTTCTCAATAATTTAACCAAATTTCCTTCTGCATTTGCGACACTGGTTGGTTTGTTGATAAAGTCATTTTGGTAGGTTGAATTGGTAGATTATTATTTGGTAAATTATTTTCTAAAATGTCTTTATTAGATTTTCTAGAGGTTGCATTGAGTTGTGAGAGACTTAGTAAACTAAGAACTTGTTTAATATTTTCAGAGTCGGTATACGCTATTTGGTTGATTTTATTTAGTATCCCTAGCGGACCCAGTTGAGACAACGGTCATAGAATACTCTGACCGTTCTCTGACTGTTCTCTGACCGTTCTCTCACCTCGCATTATTATGGCTAAGAACGATAAAAAAAACATTTAAAACATTGCAATTATGATTCTGTGATCAAATTTGAATTATCAGTTGTAAGAATAAATACAATAATTTTATTATTCAGAGATAAAAACTAGAAAAACATAGTATACCTGTCATTGAAGGCAGTGTAGTGGTTCACAATTGGCGGAATGTCTCCACCGTGAAGGCTTACTATTCGTGGAGACGTTCCGCAAATGGTGAACCACTGCACTGCCTTCAATGACAGGTACATGATGTTTTCCTAGTTTTTATCTCTGAATAATAAAATTATTGTATTTATTCCTACGCTTTCTATTCCAAATATCGCCACGGAATCATAATTGCAATGTTTTAAATGTTTTTTTTATCGTTCTTAGCCATAATAATGCGAAGTCATAGAACGGTCAGAGAACAGTCAGAGAACGGTCAGTCATAGAACGGTCAGAGAACAGTCAGAGAACGGTCAGAGTATTCTATGTGTAAGATGGCATCGATCGCTGGAAATACCCTGGAGTATTATCTCCCAGAAACGATTTTTTGGGAGTTATGGGTGTTAGAAGGAAAATGGAAAAAGTCGTTTTTCTCGAGAACGGGTGGACCAATTTTGATGAGCAAAAAATATGTGTTGATTTTTACTGTGGCGACTCTAATTACTTCATCGTTACCCTTTGATACAGCAGTGATTCTTCCAGTGATCCATTGCAAGGGTGGTACATTATCTTCCTTGACGATTACTAAGGTTCCAATGTCAACTTTATTGACAACGTTTGAGCCCCATTTGAACCTACGCAGCGCCTGTGCCATTGACTCACCCAGTGTGCATCTTTTTTTATTAAAGGGCAGTCTCACTACATACCTACCGTCAGCGTTTCACTCAGTGTTTTCGACATAATGTTGCTCACACGCCTTTTTCTCTATTGATACTTTTTTTGAGGCAGGCAACTCTTCTATCTCCCAAAATTTAAAAAGGTTCGATTCGAGAGGTGATGGATCTATAGTGAGATAACATTGTAATAGCTTCTGGCGGGTGCCATTACATGTAGATTCAAACAATATAAAGTTTTTCAATATCGAGGATGGAGTTACGAGTTCAATGTGGTGCCCTTTGGATTGAATACGAGTACGGCTGCACTGGCGAGACGCCTAGATCAAGCACTACATGGATTTGGAGATCATGTAATAACATTCGTAGACGAAACTCTTATTAACTGAAAATCAGCACAACACCTGGAACATCTAGACGAACTATTAATACACTTCAAAAGAAGCCATCTCACTCTGAATTTGAATGAATCAAGTTTTTTAAAAAAAGAAACCAAGTTTCTAGGATTTATCCTCACGACTGAAGGAATTTAATCAGATCCAGAGAAAATAAGAGGAATTATGGTGTTTCCAGTGCCAAAAAAGGTAAAACAATTCTTTTGTGAGTCGGTCATTTTATACTTCCTGGACCCAAAGAAAGATTACTATCTAGAAACGGATGCCAGCTACTATGCACTAGGAGCAATACTATATCAGAAAAACAATAAACAAGAAAAAGAGGTCATCACACTAGCCAGTAAAACTCTCAAAGGCCCAGAACTGCCATATTTCACCACAGAGAAAGAACTATTAGCTACTGTATGGGCATTACAGAAATTTAGAACTTACCTGCAAGGATAAAGCATAATCAATCGGATAGACCATATGGCATTAACATTCTTGAAGATATGCAAGTTTGTTAATGTACGTCTGACTCGATAGATGCCGTCAATACAGGACTACGGCATCACAATGGAACACTGCCCAGGTCGAAAAAACATTATAGCTGATCTACTTAGTAGGCAACATCCCGATAAGCATTGGGAGAAAGAGAGAGATATTATACAGGTAGCCATTAATGCACTCAAATATAAATTCTCTATGCAGCTCAAGAATGATCTAACAAATTTACAACAGTTACAAAAAGAGGATACACAATTAATGAACATAATCGAGACAATAGAAAAAGAAAAAGCAAATACACATAGATTTGAAATACATAAAGAAATTTTATATCAAAGGACCGCGAAAAGGAAAGTCATCTATTTACCAAAAAAAAAAACATTAGAAACACTGATTTGGGAGTGCCACGCAGCATATGGTCACATAGGAGCAGATAAAAACTACGAAATAATCAACGAACATTTCTCTTACCCAAGACTAGCAAAAATTATAAGAAAAACATTGAGTATCTGCGACTTATGTCAAAGAAATAAAATCTCCACAATAGCATCGATGATTATCCAGGAGTCAGTAAAGCCGAAAGAACCACTGGAACTGATATCCATCGACTTCTTTGGACCGTTAATAAACACAAGATATGGGTATGAGTACATAAAAGTAATAATTGATACATTCACTACTCGAGGTGCTTGATTTAAGTGAGTCGACTTGCCTCTCACATTTTCGAATGATTTTCGCTTACGAATTGTCTTGAGGTCCATTTTCCTCTTCATAAATCAATTCAATTTCGTCTAAAAGCATATCAGTTTCTGAAAGACCAGTCTCTTTATTTTCTTGATCTTCTATGTCGGAACTGGGTGTTGCGTCTTCTTGGATCACATTTACATGAGGCACAGCGAGTAAAACTCTGACGTCTTCGGAAATGGGAAAAAATTTTTTTCTCTGAAATCGCGAATGTACACTGATTGTAGATGTGAGTGAATCGGAAGAATCCATCACACGTCGATAGAATGATCAAACCAACCCTGCGACGCTCTCCGCGACTGAATGCAATTTATAGCAGCGGGAGAGTTGTAACGTATCCTAAGGTATGTGCGAGCATGCGTTTATGTGAGAGAGAGGAGTAAGCGCCAATGCAGCGCTGTACGACATATGTGCGTGAACCAAGTTAGTTACGTGCTGGCTACCCATGCTGAACACATGGCACTCGGCACATTCCGAAACAGTACCGTACGGATTAACTCAATAAACTATACTACTTTGTTAATGCTAAATAAAGAGTTATTGTATCCACATCACCTACGAACATAACACATACAATATTTCAATTTTGTCAGTAATTATTCAGCAGAGGAAGTAGAAATTGACAGATTGAAAATTCTTATAACATAACACAATCTTATGTTTTCTAGGCATATTTTTTGTTTATTTAAATTGCTCGTTCAAAGGAACTTTATTCAATAAACGCAAAAAAATGAGGTTACTTAAAGAATATCGAGAACATGATAAAATCTTTATACCTATGAGATTTTTTTCATCACATACAGCTTAGGATAAATATATTTTTGGAATACAACATTCACAGTTTAACGAGAAATGTTTCAAATTGTGGAAATTTTGACAATTAAGTCTAAAAGTTTTCAAGGTTTCAGTGCTCTCATTCAAAAATTATCACACATCAGGTAATAACTATGTCAAAACAAAAATAACAAATGGATAAGTACATACATATGTAGATAAAAAATTAATTAATTTATGAAAACTTACCCTTGGGATCAGCAAAAGAATCCATGATACCTTGAGTAAAAAAATTAACAAAGCGAATGAAAAAAATAATTTTTCCATATAAAAACACATCATGTGTGACAATGTTTACATTCGCAAACAAAGCTTTTTGGCTACAGTCAGCTGTCAGAGACACAGGATTCAAGGCGTATGCGCACGACCACGTGAGATTGGCGGGATAAATTGAGTGGTAGGGGATTGGCGGGCCCCCCTTGTACCATCGTATAACGGAAAGTTATCGGTTCCAAGCTCGTCGTATAAGAGCGCGCGAAGTGTAATCGGAAACGGAATTGGATAATTACATTTTATGACTTTATTTTAAAATATTTTAGGTGCGCAACTAAGTTCCCACTGTTTTTCAATAGAAGACTCCAGCAGTAAGTGCTGGTTGATTTTGACATATCCAAAACGTCATGAACCAAGCTTAGACACATAGTAAACAAACCGTTTTGACACATTAGTGATTTTGTTTTGGCGTCATATACGTTTGGTTGTGTGAAAATGTCTGATTTTGTGCCAAAAACCTTCAAGGCGCTGATGTTATTTATTATGAGCTGTTGAAACTGAACGAAATCATCACTGGGGAACTGTATCGAACGCAACTGATGCGTTTGAGCTGAGCACTGTGTAAAAAACGACCACAATACGAGCAGAGGCACGAAAAAGTGATTCTACAGCATGACAACGCTCGGCCTCACATTGCCAAATCCGTTAAAACCTACCTGGAAACGCTCCAAATGGGAAGTCCTACCGCACCCGCCGTATTCCCCAGATATTGCGCCGTCCATTTATTACTTGTTCTGGTCGATGGCACATGGTCAGGCTGATCAGCAGTTTCGCTCATATGAAGACATCGAAAAATGGCTTGATTCGCGGATAGCCTCAAAAGATGAACACTTTTACCGTAACGGTATTCGAGCTCTACCAGAAAGATGGGCAAAAGTTGTAGCTAACGATGGTTAATACTTTGAATGATTCATTTGTAAACTTTTTTTCACTATAAAGTTGCATTTTCATAAAAAAAAACAGCGGGAACTTAATTGCGCACCTAATATAAAAATACAAAAGGGGAGTTCTGTGTGTGTGTGTGTGCGTGTGCTGTGTCGTTTAATTATTTCTGAAAACAATATAAATACGAAAATACAAGTGAATAGGCGGTTAAAAATTCATGTCACAAAGTCCGGTTCCCCCCGAGGGGCGCGTTTACCGTTGTAATGTCAGGAGTTCTAGAATTCCCTGTATTTGTTAGAAATTCTTTTCCAGTGTCGGACTTTTGCACAAAACAATTTATATGCAAGTGTATTTTAAAGCATGGACGTCCAGGCGAGATATTTTTGCCTATCAGAAAATGAATATTTTGTGTCAAAATAATAATATCAAAATATTTATTTTCTCAGCATATGGTAGAAATATGGGCATATATAACGAATCAAGGATCACCTATGGCCCCAGATATTTGGTGAGTTTTGTTTTGTTTAGTCTACAATTGTCGCCACAACTTGAAGTCCCTTATCTTGAAAAATTCTAGATTCATAATACTATATATTGTGAAGTGGTAAATTTTACCCGTCACAAGGAAAAATGTTTGATTTAATAAACTCACCGGTGACAGGTGGGGTTATGTCCCCGGGGAAAAAGTCGTGAGACGAGAGCCCGCACTTCGTCGTCACCCGAGAGCACTCGAAACACACTTTCGCGCACCACACGCACTCACGCTTCCTGTCCTGTTTGTTTCATGAGCATTACGAAGACAACAGCACCGGAGGACAGCAGCGTTGGAGACGAGACACTACCGGCTACCGAGTCAACGTAAACACCGGCCGCCATGTCGAGTTTCGAGCCACGATGGATCGACGCTTCGATTATCACCATCATCGATCGTTCGAGAGCGACACAGCAGACGACCAGAGGCCACCACGTGACCCGGAAAATGTACCCTAGGGCGCATAGACCCTGGGGCTTGATATGAAATATATTTGATATTTAGCATCTTGGACATTTGGTGATGCTAAATTTGTGAGGTTTGACGGAGATGAACACTGATTATAATGGTGTCATCGTGTTACACGCGCCGTCCATTGTAAATAATAGAACCGCGTGTTGAAGAAAGTTATTTGCCCAGGGCAATTTTTATACTAGGCACGAGTTGCCTCTTCATCTATTGGATGTTGGACATGTGACCTGTTTCCGGGTCCGCGATTGGGTCACGCGTATAATTCGTGGGGCAGGTCGGGAATTCTGTCAGCGTCGCGTCGGCCATCGTCACTCTCGTCCTGCGACTCTAAGTGACAAGTGACGCCATTTCTCTCCCAAAGGAAATTTTGAGTCCGGGGTTTTTCTGCTACAACGAAAATGGAAGGAGAATTCGTGTTGAGATTCGATCCAGTTCTAAACGATATTGTGCAGGTAGCGTGAGTGGTTTTATTAAACTTTTCCTCTTGGTAAGTGGCTCGGGACTCCGAGCACATGTAGAAATTGACTTGAACATTTTATGGCGTCGGTCACCTGCACAGCAGCCACTTCGCCTCTCTTCTCTCTCTTGTTCGCGAGTGCTCTTCCGTCCGTACCAGTGATTTTATTTGATGTTCAGACCGGAAAGAAAATTGATTATATAAAATAAAGTAGTAGTAGATTCTGGTTTTCCCGGGTGGTGACGCGCGCCAGTAGGTTAAACCCGCCATATTGTCGCGCGACTCGGAAAGTTCCGAGATTTGTATCATTTTGTTTACTGATTTTGATTTTTATTATTCACATCCAGTTTTATTTTATATCGAGTCTTATTTACTTGTAATAAAACCTGTTAAACGATTTCACCTTATTTGATCAAATTTTGGCTTTCATTATTTACCCGGTAATGTGTTGTGACCTTTTGACCCCGCCTTGTGTTGGTTAATTTCGAGTCTCATTACTGTTGGAATAAATTTTGTCGCTAACCGCAGTGACTGGCGCTCAACGAAGAAATTAAAGAAAATATTTTATTTCGGGCCGTTCCGAGCCGAAATAAAATCCATTGGGTGGCCAAAAATAAGAGTGCCAGGTCACGGGTAAGACCTGCATTTCAATATCAACACAAAATATATATCAAAATAATATTTATTAACATAATTGATATATATTCAACTAGTAGTATTATAACCTTTTATAAAATAAAGTCGCCATGCAGTCAAAAACATGAAGAATATGTATGAGTTTAGTAATTTGAGAAGATAACCTTAGAGTTCGCATTAAGTTTAGGATTTCGCTTGAAGTTTCAAAAGATTGTTTGGATGGTCAGATCATTAGACATTTCATAAATTTTACTTAAAGTTAATTAAATACTTTGTAGGTCATACCTAAAGGATAAATATCTTGTCGAGAAAATTCATGTATTTTCACAGCTTCCGTCAGTAGCAGTGATAATTTTTGCTGTCTGTAAAGTACTCTTAAATATTTCTTATAACACTCCTGCTTCTTTGTAACATCTCCAACTTTGATCATTGTTAGCAAAATGCTTTCAAAAAAGGCTTCATGTTTCCCAGGAAGTTTTGGATATTGTGTGAGGATTGAAGCCAAAGTCAAATCAATTTTTTTTATCCTTTCTTCGTCCAAAGAATCACGCAGTTCTTGTAGATCAGAAATTACCTTGCCCAGAATCTGATCGTTCTTTAATTGAACAACAATATTATCAAGTTTGTCCAAAAAATGATCAAATTTAGCTGCGCTGCTGAAACAAAATTTCGTTTTAAGTAAGTGGTGCATAAGAATTATAAATTTAAAAATGAAAGATCTTGCAGAAATTACATTGTCAATGATTTACCGTTAAATTCTCTTATATTTTTATGCTTTGTAGACTTGAAAGTTCTGATTGAAGTCACCTGCACAAGAACTTACGAAAATAAACCGTTTAGCTCCAAAAACAGTTCAGTATTGATTTTTTGAGTCAAATTTGAAAATTTGCAACAAACATTAATTTTTCAATCAGAACAAGTATAGAAAATATTTCAAACTCCACCGCTTACTCAAAACCATTCCCATCGATTTTTAAATACACTAAACTTATTTGGCATCACCAAAACTGAAAACCTTTGAATAAGCCCCCCCCCCCCCGCATTTCCATCTTCGTAGACTCGTTTTTGATCATCTTGTCGTATTCAGGATATATTTTGAAACAGTCACATTGGTTAACGAGCGCCGGCGCGACACTCGTTCAGCGACGTAACGACTATGGCAGTCAGCTCTAAGCTCGGATTTAGGAGTAATCCTCGATAGGAAACTGGGTTGAAAGAAACACTTAATCTACCAGCAAAAGAAATTTTGCAGTCATTTCTGGTAGTGCACGAGGACTTTCGAGCAGTCCTGGGAGCTGGGACCCAGAATGGTTCACTGACTATACAGAACGCAACTAAAAGACGTTAGACGAGAGATGGACACGTGCTTGCACACATTTTTGTGGGCGTCACCAGGGCTATGAGGACCAAACCAATAGCGGCATTAACAAGAACTTTCTTTAATTATCTAATTTGTTACTATGTGCAATAATGTATTAATGAAGAATGAGATAAAATGAGAGCTTTCAAGAATATTACTTTTCATCTCTTTAAAAAAATGTGTATAAATTAATTATCAGTTAGAATTAGTGTTATATCACCGTGCCAGTAAAGTGCCCTATTGGTCTACGGCACTAACACGGCAATCGCCAAATCTACTCTCTCGTTGGTAAAATGCCCTGATGGGATACGGCACCAACTCGAGAAGGTAATTATTTTCTTTCCTCTTTCTGTTTTTTTTTTACAGGGAAAGTGGTTTCGCAATTTCTCTCAATAAGAGAGTTAACGAATACTAACCACTTGAGCATAGGAAGGCAACCCAGATGTCCAGTAACGCCTTGCTGCGTGATGAACTTATTGATACCAAAAAAAATGTGCAATTCCCCTTTTCCTTTTTTTTTAGTAAATGAAGCCTGAGAGTTCCTATCTATCCGGCGGACTCGGGCTCATGTGCCTCAGATGCTATGATGCTAAAATGCACCACACCTGATTCTGAGCCTCGATCTAATTTTGGTGCCTCTGGCAATAAGACCTTACCTTTATTAGGTGCGGGCACCGGAATGAAACTCGATGATTAACAACCAAGTCCATCATCTTGGATTTCCACCTCTCTGGAGGATTCATGACTTGATTAAACATACGCGCATCTCAAATCTAGCCCAGCACCCTGCATCTCTGAGTTGAAAATGACATGAATTGTGACTGACTGCCATGGTGGCGCTGACTATTCATTGGACCGACTTACACGAAAATCACATCATAAAATGTAGTTTTTTAAGCTTTTCCCTGTAAATTTTCAAATTTTCGAGTTCTTGAACGGTACTGAGATAAAGTTCGCGAGTCTAGAAACAAATATCTAAAAAAATTGGTGCAAAAAATGGTGGAATGTGTTTATCGCAAATAAATTTAATTTCAAACATTTTGTGTTATAGAAGTTAAGAAATAGATAAATGGAAGTGACTGAAATAAAAAAGAGATGAAAAAGAATATTTTTTTAAATTCTGAATTGAAGTTAATGTAAGCTTGTTAAAATTGGATTGTGTTGAAGTGGGAAAAAATTTCTGATTTCTAACAATTTTGTTATTCGAATAAAGTTTTAGACTTTAACAAAGAATATAAGTTCAGATTTTTTGTTAATTTAGATTCCTTACTTTTTATAGCTAACAGTTTTACTCAATTACATAGAATTCCTAAAGTAATAGAAATTAAAAACTTAAATTCATAATTTTACGAAACATGAATTTCAAAATAAAATAATATCTTATAAGTACATAAATAGAAAAATAAGCAAAGTATAGTTGTAGATAAAGAAATTTTTTCAGAGCACTTATGAGAGACCTTAACTATTTCACTGCTTTGAACAATAATATATTATAATAATATATTATTAATATACTTCATTAATTAATAATTTATATCATAGTATAATATTAACAAATTATTAGTTCATATTCTAAACAGTATTTTTGAAATGTTTATATTTTTAAAAAAGTGTCGGTCCGGTGCGTTCGATTCGAGTCACATCGAGGCAGTGTGCTCAGATCGGACACGCCAACCATGCGCACATAATTACAGGCTACGTCCGTGTGATAAATTTACACTATTGGACGTTCCGGTGCCAAAAAGACGTCGTATTGCTCTAAGCGAAGAAATAATCGCAGCCGTAAGTGCATCGATTCAAAATGAGACAAATCAGTCGATTCCACGTCGTTCTCAAGAATTGGGCATCGCTCAAACGACACTGTGGCGTATTATGCGAAAAGATCTTGGCCTACATGCTTTCAAGATTAAACTGACTCAAGAACTAAAGCCACTTGATCATTTGAAACGCCGAAACTTCTCCAATTGGGCTCTGGCAAAGCTTGAAGAAAATGAAGAATTTCATGGAAAAAACATCTTCAGCGATGAAGCTCATTTCTGGCTCAATGGCTTTGTTAATAAGCAAAATATGCGTTATTGGTCAGCAACAAACCCAAATGTGCTTCTTGAGACACCGTTGCATCCGCAAAAAGTGACTGTTTGGTGCGGTTTTCATGCCGGAGGTGTGATTGGGCCGTATTTTTTCGTGGATGAAAACGACCGTCATGTTACCGTCAATGGAGAGCGCTATCGTGCTATGTTGGAAGATTATTTGTGGCCAGAATTGGATGAACTTGACATCCACGATATGTGGTTTCAACAAAACGGTGCCACTAGCCACACAGCACGCGTCACAATCGATTTATTGAAAGGCAAATTCGGTGAGCGTGTTATCTCGAGAAATGGTCCGGTCGAATGGGTGCCTCGTTCATGCGATCTAACGCCATTGGATTACTTTTTATGGGGCCATATCAAGTCACTGGTCTATGCCAACAAGCCAGTAACTTTAAACGACCTCAAAGACAACACCCAATGCGAAATTGCCAACGTTCCGGTCGAAGTGTGTGCCAGAGTGGTGGAAAATTGGGTCCAAATAATCGACCGCTGTAAACGGGCTCGTGGTGGTCATATGACCGATATCGAATTTCATTCATAAAAAGTAATGCTTGCACTACACCGACAATAAATTTGAACTCAATATCTCAAATATTTCTGTGTTTTATTCATAGATAAAATTGTTATGTCCCTATTGGAAAACCCTTTAGCATATACGAACTAAAGTAAAATCAAGCGTTCCCTAACTTTCTGAGTTTCTGCGATTTCTTCGATTCGATGTCACGTGCATCTCGTCGTCTGCTCGCCCGGCAACTTCTGTTTACAAAATTTGACACCTAACAAATTTTGTAAAAATAGTGTATATATATACACTACTGGTCAGAATTGTGGGACCACCTGTTTTTCGATGATTGCTTAAATTATCTTAATTTAAATTCTGTAAGTGATGAAATTTTTACTCTTAATAATGTGGACGCCATCAAAATTATCTTCAAAATTAGTCTGGAATGAAGTCGTTTCGTTAAATTTTGGAGAAGTTATTGCAAAAAAAGTACAAATCTCAATGTTTTCTTAAATTTTAAATAACTTTCGAAAAAATCAACACTTTTCAATGTTCTTCAGCTCATTTTAAAGCTAAGATTCTACAGAATCGCAGTAAATTGTCATTATACATCTATAATTTTTTTCTTGCTAATGCAAAGAGTTGAAAATGTAACAAAAAAGTATAAAGTAAGTAACAAAAAAAACATATGAGGGATTCCCTCAGTGGGGTCAGTTTTTTCGAAATAACTTCTAATTTACGCTTCACACAGTCTGGTCCGTTTGAATACCTTTCCACGAATTATTCCTGAAGCTTTTTGTAGCAATAAAAAATGTACAAGTAGAATACTCATTCAATAATCACTTTTCAAAACCAAAGGTGACGTGAATTCTGAGGGAATCCCTCCATAGTTTGGCTTTCGCGCAATGGAAATAGCTTGAGTTGTAGAGTGCGGTGTTGCCACATTTTGATGTTACACGTTCAGCCAAGTAATCGCAACATTTGGCAACACTGCAGATGTTCTAACACGCAGAGGGAAATCCTCTAGGGTTTGGTTACCGTGTAACAATTTTCAAGTTTGGTAACGGAGCGTTAAGAAGACTTATATGAAAAAGTATTCAAAATTCCCGTTCTTTTTAACTCTCTGTTTTATCTATGTTTTCAAATCAACGAGTACAAATTTAGATAGTTAATTTTCAATATTTTTCAATGCCGTTCGAATCGGGGAAGTACAGCCTCTAGAAGCGCCTCAAAAGATTACATTTTATAAAATTAGATAGGATTATAAATAAAACTACATGATTTTGTCCTCAAACGCTAAAATTGATGAAATCCTATCAGTATATAAAAACTATAAATTTGTAATAAAAAATTCTTCAAAAAATATTTCACTGTGAATATATGAACATTTTTGATGACTGTTCCAAGCTTAACAAATTCAGAAAGGCATTTATCGAAAGAAAAATAAATAAAAACCTCGGCCATGCATCTACATCGTCGGCATCGTTCTACCTTTGGTGGGTTCAGCTGGATGTAATTTATTATGAGCTGCTCAAACTGAATAACACCATCACGGGAGATCACTATTAACTACAAGTGGATGCGTTTGAGCTTATTATTAAAAGAAGAACGGCCGTTGTACGAACAGACACACGACAAAGTGACTTTACAGCATGCAAACGCTCGGCCACATGTTGCAAAGCCGGTGAAAACCTACTTGGAAACGCTTAAATAGGAAGGCCTACCCCAGCGGGCGTATTCGCCAGACATTGCCCCTTTCGACTATCACTTGTTCCGACCGATGACACATGGCCTGGCTAAGCAGCACTTTCATTGTTATGAAGATTCCAAACAATGAGTCAACTTTTGGATAGCCTCAAAAGACATATCGTTTTTTCGACGTGAAATTCACATGCTGCAAGAAAAATGGGAAAAAGTAGTGGCTAGCGATGAACAGTACTTTCAGTAACATGTTTTTTTACTAATTTTTCGAAATAAAGCATCAATTTTGACGAAAAAACAGCGAGAACTTATTCAAAATCCCAATAAATTGAGCTATTTGGCCTTGATCAACGATTTCTGAGACATACATTAACCTTACTGCTTCCTCAAACTGTCTGTCTGTCTATCTGCCTGTCTGTCTGTTTGTCTGTCTGTATAGTTTTCCATGCAAATACATGAAATTTAAAAGTGATTAGAAAAGATAAATATTAGTGCAATATTCGATTGGTCTGGTACTAATCCAAAAATAAGGAATTTTGTGGAAGGAGAACGACTCTTGAAAGCCGGACACATTATTAAATGTGGAAAAGATAAAGAGATAAGTGAGAGCTCAGGTGCAGTGAAACTCACGGCTTACTGTTTAAAAACATCAAAACTGAAAGAAGATCCGCATGAAATTAATGGTGAACTGACGAAGAGTGGTGATATTTCTTCAATTAAGTGTACATGTAAAGATGGCTTGGGTGAACACTGCAAACATATAATTGCAACATTATTGTATTGTATCCGGTAAATTTTTTAATTTACGCTTCATTTGATAAAGGCTATATAACACTAGAGGTTAATTGTGATAGTGGTTTTGCGATTAATATATTAAAAAGCTTAAAGTCATTAAATTTTAATACGATGATACATGAAATATGTTTGAGAAACGAAAATGATAAGGAAAATTGTGAAAATAACAATAATCAAGTATGATACACAGATTGTTCATTCATTTAAATATGCAATTCTAGTTTGTTATAATATGAAAAATATTTTAAAAATTGTTTACGATATTGGAGATTAATAAAGGCTGTTTATACAACATTTTGTTCATTATTAATGTTTAAATTCATTACTGCTACTTTATATTTTTATTTAATGTATGTGATTTACAATTTAATCATAGTTCTATTCAATCGTTCGTTTGTTCATTTATATGTTCATCCCCACAAAATTACAATTTTATATGCAAATTAGATGAGTTGAGAATTAACATTCGGTTGATTTTGGAAGTATTACTTTTACACAAATTTATCATCTTTTACAATTAGTGAGCCTAAATTAACCATAGCACATATTACAATAAAAATATCTTCTATAATTGGCATAAGATTACTGGACATGGTCTCTCCCATGATTCTAAAATTCTTAATTCTTTGGTTCGACCTTTCTATGTGTACTCTTGCTTTTGCTATTCTGGCCGTTGAAATAGCTTTTGATTTAGAAAATTGTTTTTTGTCCATTAAGAAAGGAGGTCTGTTCAATATCCAGTTGTTTGCTTTACATTCGTCGACTATGGTAAAATCTTTGTCTACCATGATACCATCTCCAGGTTGCAATAACTTTTTTATTTCACAATCGTTGAATAAAGCCTTATCACTAATTCGACTACCATAAGCTATACTAACATACGATATATTTCCAGCTGGCGTTACACCTGTCATAAATTTGCATGTTTGTCCTTTTTTAAACGTAAAATAAGTAATGAGTTGACAGCAAAGATTTTTCGGTTGTTGTATAAATATTTCTGTGCAGTCAATCACGACTCGAATATCCTCAAACCCTTCAAAACAGACAGGAATGTTTTTCGATATTGTTTCTCTAGATGGCTATTTAATAATACTTTTCAAACATACACTTAAAATTGTTATCATTATAAAAAAAAAGTCGTTGACACGTATTTGCAAAATAATCATCAAATAAAACGGTTAAATAACTATGACATGTTTTGTTTTAACTTTATGTACGTCATGAGTACTTTTATCATGAATACTTATTTTTGCATTATGATGCTGGAGTTGATCACCGAATTTCTTCTTTACGATTTCAACAATTGTGTTTAAAATTGCAAAAGATTCAATACCAGTAAACGTACTTAGTTGTGCATCAGTTTTTAGAAAATTTAGAAAGCTATGTTTGAGTAAAACAGTTTAAACTTGTACTGCAAAATCCTGTGTTGATCGGCTCTGACAGCTTCTACAGCAGCTTGATGTACTTTGCTCATTACTAGCAGTAATCGTAGTGACCTTCGAAAAATAATGCGTGCTCTATACTAAATCCTCTTCATGTATTACAGATGCTGGTCCATCTTGTTGGAGTTTGTCTTTGGATTCTATTGTTTTACCGTTTCTTTTCAAAGTTCGTTCTTCTCTATGACGATTAGCTACTGCATTTTGAACGTTTGGTAGGTTAAGCGAGGGAACTGCAGTAATTTTCAAGCGTCTCCTTTTTGCTGCTACATCTGTGGAAAATAGAAACACACAATTTTTTTATTCATAAATAAAATCTCTTAACACTTCATTGAAAAATTATTTTCTTTAACAGGGCAATAACTGACAGTTTGACATAACATAAACTAGGTTATGTGTGAAAAGAACTTACTTGGTAATACGTAATCATCTGCATGAAAATGACGCGAACACACTTTCATCCCCGAATTCACGTCTTTGATATTTAAGATTTTCATCCAAACTTGCAGCTGATCCCTTTTTTCTGCTTTTCCAAATAAATTTTTAATGTATACAGTACGATTTGTTTTCATTGGAATGTAATGGAAACGTATTTCCATATCATTGTTAGAAACACTATTACATCCTTCCACCTTCGATTTTGCACGAGGAGAAAACATCGAGGATTCCATTTTGAATATTTAAAACCTCTCTTTTGGCATAAAACGAGCCATTCTTTGAAATCAACAATGTGATAATATATAAATTAGGACGTGACTCAAACAGTCATAAGGAAAGCATGAGTGCGGGTGATAAAAAAACATTACATTGGATTTAAATAGAATGCTGAAACTGCTTTTAGATAGAATTTAATTGATACACAATCCAAAGTTCGTATTAAATTGAATTGCAAGGATTGAAATCGAAATGTCAAATTTGACATTTTTACATTTTTCTCAATAAAATTGTTTTAACAGGGTATATTAGACATATTTTTTATGTTGTTACAAATGTTACACTATTGTCAGTGAATTACCGGTGCTTCAAGGCTGCGTCTATTTGATTATCTAAACGCTCGAATAAGTATGAAAGTATTCATTCGACAACTAAGGTAAATCGTGTATCCGAATAAATAAGTATAAAAATATTTGTCCAGCTAATATTATAAAAAATAAATAATAAACGAATGAAAGAATCATTCAGGAAATCATAAAACTTCTATAAATAGAATACGCAATGGGAAGAATAATTTAGAAAATCTTTATCACGTCTGTGCGAGATCCTTTTATTATAACGAACACGGGTGTATAATTTTATGGATACTTTTTCAGTGTATTGCAACTGATAATGATATAATTTGAATCAGTTAAACTAAAGTTTAGTCAGTGCACTGCGAATTTCAGGAGGGTCATGGTAGCAGATCTGGAAAAATTTATGTATTTACTAATGGCCCGAAATTCAAACCTTAAATTTGAAAAAAAAAACAATAAAACAAAATAATGTTAGACAAATTGTACCAATTTTCCATAAATATTTTTTAACGTTACCAAAAGCACGTTGAAACGTGAAATAATAATTTTCGAAGTTATGTTTAAATTCTCTGCCATTAAAAAACACGTAATTTTTCCCAGATTGGCTACCTTGCTACCAAAAGCACGTTGAAACGTGAAATAATAATTTTCGAAGTTATGTTTAAATTCTCCGCCATTAAAAAACACGTAATTTTTCCCAGATTGGCTACCTTGCTTGTCGTGACATAGTAAACTTCGTAATGTGGTACCTAAACTTAAGTTTAACTTTTGAATCTAATATTAAGAGGCCACAAGCAAGAAGAACCTTTGAATCTACCTTTCTAGCTTCAATAGCTTACAATATGCTGGAACTAGTTCCTCCCAAACTTGAGGTTCCTTTTTTTCTTTCTCATAAAATGCAACTAGTCCTCGCCAAGCTACAGGATTATCTGGTTGTATTTCAATCGCTTTTTTAAGGGGCACAGGAGTTTGAGATTTTAAAGTTTCAACCTCTCGCATAGCAGCTCCTAGCAGAACCAAGGCTCCATAATTTCTATTTTCTTCCTTTAATATTTTCTTACACACCTTTATACTGTCAGTGAATTGATTTTGTTCAAACAGTTCCCGTGCCACTTTCAAAGACGCTTTATTTTTTTTAGACATTGTAAACACCTAACTTGTTACAGTTAACGAGGCGTAAGGACTTTTTCCCAGGCTCGATTTACTCTACGAAGTGCTACGAAGTAAGGCTGCTGTCCCATAAGAGCCGTGTTGCCGGAGTGAGCGCTCTTAACTTCCCGGCAGCTCGATAGGAAATTCCCAACTTTTCCCGGACAAATTTCAAAACTTCCCGGAACTTTCCCGTAAATTAAAATCATTTAAAACTTCTTAAAAAAGTTTAAATATTTTAAACTCTGTTAAAAATATGTCTTATCCTAGGTTTTCATAGTTTAAAAAAAATATATATTTGTTAATTTCGAAAAATAATCAAAATTCTAAATCAAATAATTGTCCATCGACCTCAGTCTTTATGTTCTTTACGTTGATGAACAAATATTATTTTAAAAAATTGTGGATAAAGACCTGTAGGAACTAAATTACTCTTATGGTAAAGTACCACATGCCCTACTAGAGACAATATTTGACTAATAAACGTGTAAACAATATATGCGTACTGATCACGTTTAGAAAATACTGTACAGAAACATAACTTTACTTTTCTATCTTTTCACTCCTATAATCAAAGAGAATCAAAATAATTATATAATTTATACTTACAGGCATACAAGGTAATTTGGGATTCTCTTTTCTAATCAAAAATATATACATTTCCGAACTTTATATTTTAAAAATCTATTTCAAATTCCATTCAATGATTCTTTTTTGGGACATAATACTTTTATCCAATCAACATAGATACTGTGAGAAACTTTAGGCTAATTTTACACATAAGCGACTATCAAGAGATGTGACTCATTCATTTGAAAACCTGAAAAATCTGTTCATCTCACTTTAGCATATGACGTCAGAAGGAGTTAGAGTGAAATGAATAGCAATAGGCCTTTTCCACTTGGTGGCATGAGAGCACTATGACATATGAAAGCGCCCTAAGGGTCTGCAACCAATAAAATGCTTCTTTCTTTTAATCAAAACTCATTATGATTGGTTGTGTTTGACGAAAGATCTTTTATTAAATCTTCTATGCAAATTTAATACATAATAAGGCAATTATAAGACAATATCCCGGAAATTCCCGGAATTTCTTGACATCCCGTAAAATTTCCCGGATTCCTGGAAATTTCCATGCAATTGGCAACACTGCATAAGAGCGGACTAACAAAACAGAGAGAGATATATATAAATCTTTTCTCTCTTTTATCAACGCACAAACGTACTGCGCATGCAGCTACTATAGCTAGCTTCACGGTCGTATACACAGGTCTGGACACTTCAGTAGTGGGGGGCGTTCACATTTCAAGGCCAAAACGTGAGCTTCCATAAACCGCCGCACCGAGCGCTGCAATCTAGAAGTTGTAACGAGCGACTATAGGGTCTCGCTCGAAGTCGATTAATTTAATCGAATGTTCGATACTAGCTCGCGGCATTTTTAATTTCAAAACAAAAATATAGTTTAATTTAGGAAATTCACATCTTGTTTAAAGAAATGAAACTTCCCACAACACACAGCTGCAAATCATAAAAGACCTTGGGAAAATCGGAGAAATTCTTTAAGTAGAAATATTAGTAATAAATCGTAGTTCAAATATAAGATTCTATTTGTATATTTTTGTAGCCGTAAAACATTTGGTTCGGCTTTAGAAACATCTACATTGTAAAATTAGTTGTAAGATTTCCTTGTAAGTTTATTATGAATACTATGTATACTAGTTTTAAGGATAAGGAAGGTTAAGTCTGGACTATAGGATTTAAATAAATTAAATTTAAAATAGGACTAGGGATTTATAGAGGGAATATGCATTTATATTTTAGATAGGCAAAAACTAAATCGAATGGCTAGGTAAATAAGTATAGAAACTATTTAGTCACGTAGACCTAAAAAGAATTAAAATAGAATGTCTGGCCGCCAGAAGGAAGTAAAAAGTAATCCTTTAAGATTTACTGTTTTACTGCCTTCTCTTGCGCTTTCACTGCAAGCACCATAAAAAACTTGCAGCCGAGAGGAGAGAGGCTGGGACTGGGGTTTTCCGAATCGGGCTTCTCCGGGCTCGGTTTTCCCTGGTCGAGCTTCTCCGGGAAGTTGGGCTGGGCCTAACGAGGGCCTAAATGTGAAATTGAGAGAGAAGGGATGCGTGCGGGGGATGCGTGCTGGAGATCTGTGAAGGGGATGCTTGAGCTTTTGTAGAGTGTAAGTCAGTTAGATTCGTTTTAGATTTTCACAATTTCGAACGTTCTACAAGTTCCCTCGTCGAACTCGTAGAACATTATATCTTTAACTTGTGACAATTCTCAACGCGTTTGGTTGTTATTGTGTATAAACCCAGACTTAACTTTTACTAAGGTCAATAAATTTTCAAACATTCTATTCTATCTGAGGTGATTTTTATTAAATTTCCGGATTCGTACTTTCCCGGTTCTTCTTTAAGATTTACACCGAGAGTGAACCAACCAATCACCGAGTTCGCGTAAGTTGGACGTTCCGCGGCTCGTAACAAAGTAAGGTTGGAGCACGGCGCTCAAATTTGAAAATCAAGACTTTAATTTTTTCGCTTCTATAAAATTTTTTATTTGATTAAACATCACAAGACTATACTTTGTTTGAATAAGCATTATATGTCTTGTCAGTACAATTTAACAATTCAAAGATAAAAAAAAACTTTGATTTACGGGGATAAAAGTGTAAACATTGGGCGGGAGTGATTAATGATACGAATTTTTTTCTTTTTTTTCATTGTTAAATTTATTGCTAAATGAAGTAAACATTCGTATGCTTGATAAAAATCAACAGTTTTTAAAATGAAGATAGGTTTTTTTCAATTTTGCTTGTTTTTTCAAAGACACAAATTCTTTACGTGATGTTTGATGCAACTGAAGAGTATATTGTCTCATTCTTAGTCTAATGTAATAGTATAAAGCATAAGATAGAATTTCAGACGCATGTTCTAAGCAAGGAAAAGTTAATTTATAAGATGAAAAAACTTCTTCCATAACAAAGTCAAACACATGTACAGATGTGACGTGCTTAGCAAAGCAATGTTCTGTGAAACTAATAAGATCAAAAAATTTGAAATTACTATACACTAGTCCTCCTTTTGATTTAATATTGACCAATTTAGCGATGGATTTCGTTGAACTCGTAGTCGTTAATGCGTTGCGACATGTTTCACAGCCACTGTATTTTTTCAAAATCTGTCTACATAAATATCCTATAAAACAATAGATATAAGAGCATTAATATTGAAAATTACAATTTGGGATATATCCTTAATTGTATTGGCGGACATAAAAATTTTTATACATTGTAAACATTAACATAAACTACATAACAAATTTTACCTCAAATGTTCGTGGAAGATGATGAATAGGCTATACTTTACTGAAACATTTAATTTGCTATAAATTAACTACTGTTGCAGTAAGACTAAGAGGGCAGACTTAACAAAAAGCTTAATATGTACATAAACAATATTTATGTAAGAGCTAGGTTATTTTAGTTATAGTTCCGTTCATGTTAGTCACATTTGACTCTAAATATTAGTAATTACATTACAGTTTAAGCATGATAAAAATGTTCATTGTTTAAAAAAATTAGACCTGTTGCATAATATACTACGCAATCGATGGTTTCAGGTTTTGAGTAGTCGTGATCTTCCAAAATATCGTCAATGTCCCAATCTTCTTTAATTATAACTTCATCTAATTTTCTTTTTATAGATTCAACTTGAGCTGTATAATCAAGTGAGTCTTTATCACGTAACGCTTTCAAATCAGCCAAGGTAATTAGATTTTTGGGACTATTTTCGTTTGTCACCGAGCAATTTCCATACATAGGAGGTTTTAAAATACTGTATACTGATAGTATCTTATATAGCGATAGGAAAGTAGAACACGATGGATGATCATTACAACCAGCAGCTTGCCGTGCAGTTCCAAAGAATTTCTGTAGATATTAGTATAAATGATGCGATCAATTAAAAATAATTGATCACGTAAAAAGTTCGTAGTGAACTTAAAAAAATCTAATCGTAACGAATTATTATTTTATGTGTTGACAAGTTACCTACTTCCAAATTGTCCTGATTTACTCTGCAAGTCAATAAATACTTGAAGTCATAATTTTCTATCATGTAATCACAAAGACCTAAGGTAGAATGGAGAGAAAGTCTTAAATTTTCAGCTGTGGCCTCTGTTAGAAACTCATCTTCAGATATTTTCTTTTCTCGAAAATTCTTTTCCCATTCATTCAACCAGTCTATAGAAGTCTGTATAACCTGCCATAATAATCAAAGTAAGTTCAGCAAATGTTTTACACCAAGAAAATTGAAAAAAGTTTCAAACAATTTTTTTTCATTGCAAAACCGAATACTATACCTTATAGTCTTTGTTATTTGGAGTGAGTCCTTGATTGGGAGTTTTCCTATTCATAGCGTCAAACATACTATCAATTTTTAAGGTAAAATTTACAGTTGCTTCGCAGCCTTCAAAGTCAGGAATATTTTGAGAGTTGTAAAAAGTAAGTGCATCTGCAACAGATTTACTAAAAACCTAAAAAAAATTTATTCATATAACATTTTGTTTACGTCAATGTTATGTTTAATTATTTTTTAAGGTCAATTTACAAAGTTGCAAGAAATATTATTTAAAATTTTTTTTTAACAATATATGAATTATGAAATAAAAAATTATTCGACTCTTTGCCATATGTTATCAAAAACTCACTTGTGTAACTAAAAATACGCGCATTTTAGCCGCCGAATCAAGCTGCACATGTCTTTTAGTTATCTTCGGAGCTACTCTATCAAAAGCTGGTAGCTTTATATCAGTCATATATAGGTGCTCTATAAATTTCCAATCAACGTAATCTTCATTCAGACCAAGCTGCAAGTTATTAAATAATTTCAATCGTGAATGATTACTTAAAATTTCGTATACTTATACTTGGAAGAATTGCATTTTAAGACTTACTTTCAATTTACGTTTATCATGTAAACGATTTCTTATATTTTTTATGATATGCGGGACGTCAGAAAAAACAAATACTTTTCTAGTGTTATCATTGGGATGTACAAACCAGTTTTTAGTATTTTTTAGTTTTCCATTTACGCCAAGCTCCGTATTCATTTTTTTGTTGGTCGAAGCTCCATCCGAAATTATGGCATGAATTTTGGCTCCACAATCTTCAAGAAAAATAATTCCTTTGACTACAATTTTAGCTAATTCTTCACCTTTTACTGGCCCATTAGAAGCAAAAACTGCCACGGTTTGTGTATACGACGATGCCAATGGCTGGAACATTAATACTAAGCCGTGGGTAGCTTGATTATATTTTCTGCTTTGGGACCATCATCACCAAAATCAGTTAAACCACTGAACGTAAGATTTTTTGAGGAAACTGTAACTGACTTACGCAAATTTATTTCATCAAGAACAAGTACTCCGTGTTTCTTGATGGGCTTTTTCGATTGCAAATGTTTTTTAAACAAAGTTTGAAATTTGTTATCAAAACCACACTTTGTATCTATTAAAGAGAAATATCGTCTAACAGTTCTCATACATGGTAAAGGTATGATATTATTCCTCCGTAAAAACTCATAAGTAGAAGGAGACCTTATGTTCAATAGCATACACATCATCAACCATTCTTCAGAGTATCTTTGACTTTTGGGCTTTCTCTTAGAACAATTAAGAATTTCTTTCATTGTCATCTTCTGCGTGTCGTTAATTTTATGCAATTTACAAATCCTATCAAAAGTTTCCTCTTTCATTGCAGAAATTCTAACGTGACATTTCTGAAGTGCTTCATTCAAAACTTTGACTTCTTTTTGTGCTCTTCTTCTTAATCTTTTTTCTCGTGCTAACTGTTTCTTCATAATAAAAACACCATTTCTTTCAGCAAATTTGGATTTAATATTAATTTTCTGTTTTTTACTATTTTCTGTCGAGTAAAATTTATTCTTGATTGATTTTCTAGATCTCTGACAGGAAGTGCATCGTTTACTTTTACTTAGTAAAGTACATTTTTTGTCTCGCCACACTCCACATGTATTTTTCAACGATTCGGAACTGAATAAAAATGTTTTGTCAAGAGCTCCGATACCTTCACATACGCGCATTTTTTGAAAACTTATCAATGTAGGAATTAAAATTGATCCTTTAATAATTTGAGATGGCATCTCAGGCAAATCGATTTCAGTGCCATGAACATAGTACGTTAAGTTATGGCTAAACGATCTATTTTAATGTTCTTTTGTAAAATGTCAACTTTTTTATTGTTTATGGTTTGCGAAATCACATAAGTGAATATGATGTGATTGTCAGTGTTAGCTGAAACTCCCCATTGCAGAGGTACGGTCAATGCTTCATCTGAGCCAAAAACTAGAAAATAGTATATACTGTTGATATAAAACAAATTCTTTAAAATGCTACAAAATATTTATTTGATATATTTGTTCTAATGTTTGTTTTAAATAAATAAATCGTTAAAAAACTATATGACAAATTTATAATCATTGTAAATAATACATTAAGCGTCAAGAACATCATAATAAATAGTGTAATAAATTGACTCACAGATTTCACTGTTATATTTTATTTCCTTGGTTAAAATAGCTTCTGCATAGTTATGATCCACATTCATTCTTTTACCTTCGAATAAAAATGTATTGAACTTATCTCCACAATTTTTTGGTTCCTCAATGTCTAATGTATCTTTTTGTTTTGCTGCAGTACATAATAAATAAATGTAGTAATACGCTTGAAAGTACACATAATGAAAGAAGTAGAAATAATAATGAATAATATTTTGGATACATTAACGGAACAATTTTTTATGAACAATGGAGATGAACGAGAAACTAAGCCAATGGTAGTCGAAACATTATATTGATTACCAGAATGATTTGAATATTTCATTGATGCATAAACATTACCAGTAGTCTCAATGCAAATTTGACTAGGTATGGCAGAACTGATATCACATTGATCACTATTTGCCTCATTGAAACTATTTGTACGCTCTGCACCTGTAATAATTTCTGCAATAAATCAGTTTGCTCGTATAAAGTATATTTACATTTATTCAAATTGTAGAGCAGTTCCCCTGTTGCCCATTATACTGTGATATACATTATTAATAGACGTCTGTACGATTAATATGCACACTAGAATCATTAGAGCTCACCAATTCCAAATCAACGGCAACATTATTTATATCAATATCCATCTCCACTAAAATAAATAAAACACCAGTATATCTGATTTATCCTTTCATTCAAAACTGATTTTGAAAATTAATATTAATTTACCAGACTCTTCTTGATAAAAGTTTCTACTAATATTATTTAAGAAAATTTCCCCTCCAGCGCATTTGTCCATTTTTTCATCTTTTTTACAATCAATGGTACAATCTCTTGATAAATGTACTTTGTCTTCAATGAAAATTGATGGAACAACAGTTTCATCTTTCAAATAATGTCTCTTAAATGGTACCTTGAAAAAAATATATGAAATAATTTCAAAGATCCAATATCCCTCAAGTTCTTAAAAATATTTGTTTATATATGATATATCAAGTAAGTGTTCTATACTCACATTCAATATTTCATTTCCAAATTTGTCATACTTCTTTGGACTGCTTTTTATGTCACATTTTTTGAAATGTTTTTCACAAACTACCTGCCCAGGTTTTAATTCTGATAACGTAGGTATCACACTACGAATAGCTTCTTCCCATTCTTTTCTGCGCTTTTCATCCTTTGGAACTTTGAATATAAAAACTGAATTGTTGTCTAATTTGTGGAGTTTGCGCGATTCACAATTAGGAATAATACACGCTGAGGGCATTTTTAATAAAAAAAACAGCACATCAATTCATAAATACAATGAATATCATTTTCACAAAAGTTTTATCTAAACGTGATCTAAACAGTATGATTACACGATTACAGTAAAGAGCTTTGCCGCGCCGGTAGTAGCAGTGCTCGGATCTCGGAATAGGCTAGATTTACTTCTAGATTGCAGCGCCCCAAGCAGCCGACTCGGGAACTACACGGTTTGGCCTCAAAATCGTGACACCCACGGCCAATGCTATAGCCCTAGAGTGTCCAGACCTGTGTATACGACCGTGGCTAGCTTATAGGTATACATTGTACCATGGTTTTAGTTGCCCAAAGTTTCAATTGCCCATAAAATCACCAGACGTCACTATATTTGAAAAGCAGTGTTAGACGAAGATTATGAAAGGAATGTGTTAGCAAAAACTGCGAGGATTGCAAGATGCAGGATTCCTGTACATTTCCGTGAAGCGCTCTCTACCGCCTATATTTGATATATACTTGCAATTTTTGCCAACGCATTCCAGTTAAATTATACGAGATACGAAAAAACGTCATGATACAATATTATTTTCTACATAAAGTCATACAAATTTGAATTGTAACATTTTTTCATAAGATGCATATTTTTCTTTTTAATTCAAAAAAAAAATATTGAAAATCCAAAATTCAATTTTTTAACAATAATATTCGAAATACGAAAAAAACGTAAGAAAACAAAGTTCGTCGTTTCAAAAAGATCTAAAAATTTTGTCTCACACAGTTTCTGATAAAACATATATTTTTCGTTTCAATTCCAAAAAATACGATTAAAATTCAAAAATTCCATTTTTTAGACAAAATATGTGAGATACAAAAAAAAAGTTTAGATGGAAAAATGTTTGCCTAAATGAGGTCTACAAATTCTCATTAAGACATTTCGGGACAGGAGGTATATTTTATGTTTTGATTTTTAATATTAAAAAAATTCGATTTTTTTCTCCAAAATATGTGAGATACGAAATAAGCGTTGTTCTGTAAAATCGTTTCCTTAAATAAAGTCTACGACTGTTTTTTCTTTTTGAGAGATTTGGAAGAAAATAAATTATTTTATTCATGTAATTTATTAAAAAGTTGCTGAAATGTATACAGAAAATCGAGCGCGAAGGGCGAGCGCCATGATGAGAATGTGTTCCTTAAGGCTGATAGAGCCTTAAGTAAATTGAATTTCCTGTTTCACTTAAACTGAAAAAGAAATTTTAGTGAATTTGAGAAAATGAGTAATTTACATCATCTTTAATATTATAAAAATGGTTTGAGCTTCAGTATCAAATTATAATAAATAAACTTGAATGTATGTGAAGAGCACAAGAACGAGCGCGAAGCGCGACGATCAAATCGCGCGCCCTAGGCGCGCTCAAACGTGCGAGCGAAGCGAGTGGCGCGTGATGAGAATGTGCCCGCGAAGCGGGCAGATTTTTTTAATTATCTTCTATATTCCATTTCTTTACAGAAATTTTGTATTAATCTTTGAATTTATGGCACTGAAAAGGGCCCCCATATGTGGCCGAAACGTTTGCCTTCCTTTCTTTCTTCGCATTTTTAAATGTAATAATAATTTTAATCAAGGGAAATAAGAAAAAACTGACCCTATGCCAAAGAAATGAACAAAAATTATATTAATTTGGGTCAATATAATAATAGACATGTTATCAAACATGTCACTTTGAAACTTATAAATAGATTTCTGAGTCGGTTATATTACATTGAGAACGGTAACGAGAATGAGAATATTACCGAGAATATAACCGGCAGATAAATTCTCTTAGAATTTATGAGAATTTTCTCATTTTGACTTTTTAAATGTTTTAAACAATCAGAATCACTTATTTAGGTTTCGTGAAATATAAAAATGGCTAATATTTAGATGGTAAATAATTATAGGACCGAAAAAAGTTTGAAAGCGTGCATCTTGCATGTGTCAGGAGGAATCGAACCTCCGAATTTCAAACGCTTTCAAACTTTTTTCGGTCCTATAATTATTTACCATCTAAATATTAGCCATTTTTATATTTCACGAAACCTAAGTACCAATAACTATCATCCTTTAAACATCTAGTGGTGAAGGAATAAGAAATTGGGATGTGACAAACATAATTTAGAAACTTTTAGGTAATTTACCATCTAAGATTGTCGATTCACGAAAGTGTTTGCAAATTAAACCTAATAGATGTCACTTCAAGTCCCAATTTGTAACTCCCCCAAACGTGTGTTGGTTATGTGGAAATCTGTAAGGTGGGTTTTTTGCCTTGAACGTTAAAACGTAAAAGTTAAGGAACTGATGAGAGGTTGAAAAACTTAACTTGAGATAAAATCAAATTTAAAATGATAAATGATATTGTTACGTCCGAAAACGCAATAGTGTCCTATGCAAAATGATTTTTAGGTCAAAGCTCGCGCTTTATAACCTGGGAATCAGACCTAACTATGAGAAGAGAATAATACGCAAATCAACCCGTTAAGTCGAAATCAGCGAGAAAACCCTAACGCTTTCGTGTCGCAATATAACGTTTTGAATAACGAAATAAGAATACCTATTAATCCCTAATATTTGATTGATTAAACAAGTCAGTTTGAGTGAACTTGGTGCAAGCTCAACTAACTGTTTGCAGCGTGAAAATCAGTTAACTAACTGATTGATATACCATGTCAACGACCCTTGAGAAAATTTGCAAAAATTTATAGGGTCCCAAAATTGTTTCGAGAACGTCTATCTTGAATGATAGCATTGAACCAATGCTTTGAATCAATGCTCCATTCGTAAGACAAATAAACCTATCTTACTATATCTTGCACTGAACTAATTATGCTCAATGCTAAAGGATTAAGGTTAACAAAAATACAAACTAACATTGAACGAAAATAATGCTCAATGTTTATTTAAAGTTTCCAAAACATACAACCTAAATATCTGGGCACTGAACTATGCGAATTGCTCAATGTCCTAGTTGAAGAACTTGAAATTAAACAAAGATAATAACTAACACTGAACGACGCTAATGCTCAATGTTTGTTTAAAATTACCAAGTGCTTCTCCTAAATATCTGAACACTGAACTATGTGAAATTGCTCAATGTTCAAATTGAAAAATTGAAATTAAACCAATGATGTAACCTGACACTGAACGAAACCCTTGCTCAATGTTTAATTAAGAACTTGAAATGAACCGAATATATTAAACTTACACTGAACGAACTAATGCTCAATGCTTGTTTAAAGGTTTAAAAGCATACGACCAAAATATCTAAACACTGAACTATGAATTGCTCAATGTTTAATTAAAAAATTATTATAAACAAATTAAATCAATTAACACTGAACTGAATTGCTCAATGTTGAAATTGAAAATTGAAAAGAAGAAACAACTTACACTGAACTTAACCGAATAGCTCAATGTTTAATTTAAAAATTATTATAAACAAATTAAATCAATTATCACTGAACTTAATTAAATAGCTCAGTGTCAAAATTGAAATAAAGAAGGAAAATTACACTGAACTTAATTAAATAGCTCAATGTTAAATTTAACAATTGTTATAAACAAATTAAATTAATTAACACTGAACTAATTTTTGCTCAATGTTTAAATTAATGATTGATATAAACAAACCAAACACACTAACACTGAACTAATTCTGCTCAATGTTTAAATTTAGAAATTTATTATAAACAAATTAAACAACTTCACTGAACTAAATAAATTGCTCAATGTTTAAAAATTAATTGATTAAACAAATTAAACACACTAACACTGAACTAATTTTGCTCAATGTTTGAATTAAGAAATTTATTATAAACAAATTTAATAAATTAACACTGAACTAATTTTGCTCAATGTTTAAATTTATAATTGATATAAACAAATTAAACACACTAACAATGAACTAATTTTGCTCAATGTTGAATTAATGATTGATATAAACAAACCAAACACAATAACACTGAACTAATTCTGCTCAATGTTTAAATTAATAACTGACATAAACAAACCAAACACACTAACACTGAACTAATTCTGCTCAATGCTTAAATTTAGAAATTTATTATAAACAAATTAAACACACTAACACTGAACTAATTTTGCTCAATGTTTAAATTTATGATTGATATAAACAAATTAAACACACTAACACTGAACTAATAATTTGCTCAATGTTTGAATTGAAAGTTGAAATAAACAGATTTAATTCTTTAACACTGAACTAATTCTGCTCAATGTTTAAATTGAAAGTTGAAATAAAAATCAAACACACTAACACTGAACTAATTCTGCTCAATGCTTAAATTTAGAAATTTATTATAAACAAATTAAACACACTAACACTGAACTAATTTTGCTTAATGTTTAAATTTATGATTGATATAAACAAATTAAACACACTAACACTGAACTAATTTTGCTCAATGTTTAAATTTATGATTGATATAAACAAATTAAACACACTAACACTGAACTAATAATTTGCTCAATGTTGAATTAATGATTGATATAAACAAACCAAACACAATAACACTGAACTAATTCTGCTCAATGTTTAAATTAATAACTGACATAAACAAACCAAACACACTAACACTGAACTAATTCTGCTCAATGTTTGAATTAAGAAATTTATTATAAACAAATTTAATAAATTAACACTGAACTAATTTTGCTCAATGTTTAAATTTATGATTGATATAAACAAATTAAACACACTAACACTGAACTAATAATTTGCTCAATGTTGAATTAATGATTGATATAAACAAACCAAACACAATAACACTGAACTAATTCTGCTCAATGTTTAAATTAATAACTGACATAAACAAACCAAACACACTAACACTGAACTAATTCTGCTCAATGCTTAAATTTAGAAATTTATTATAAACAAATTAAACACACTAACACTGAACTAATTTTGCTCAATGTTTAAATTTATGATTGATATAAACAAATTAAACACACTAACACTGAACTAATAATTTGCTCAATGTTTGAATTGAAAGTTGAAATAAACAGATTCAATTCTTTAACACTGAACTAATTCTGCTCAATGTTTAAATTGAAAGTTGAAATAAAAATCAAACACACTAACACTGAACTAATTCTGCTCAATGCTTAAATTTAGAAATTTATTATAAACAAATTAAACACACTAACACTGAACTAATTTTGCTTAATGTTTAAATTTATGATTGATATAAACAAATTAAACACACTAACACTGAACTAATAATTTGCTCAATGTTTGAATTGAAAGTTGAAATAAACAGATTTAATTCTTTAACACTGAACTAATTCTGCTCAATGTTTAAATTGAAAGTTGAAATAAAAATCAAATACACTAACACTGAACTAATAATTTGCTCAATGTTTGAGTTGAAAGTTGAAATAAACAAATTAATTCCTTAACACTGAACTAATTCTGCTCAATGTTTAAATTGAAAGTTGAAATAAACAAATTAATTCTTTAACACTGAACTAATTCTGCTCAATGTTTAAATTGAAATACACCAACACTGAACTAATAATTTGCTCAATGTTTAATAATTCGAAGAAATGTTTAATATAATTATTTGATTAAATTTCAGTGCGTTAAACGGCTTAAATTTGAAAATAGAAAAAAATGGTTGGAAATTGAATTAAAGAAATAAACAAATTTTGGCTTACTTGGATTTATTTTATGAAGAAGTTCTGATACAATATTTTTCTCTTGTTGATGAGGTCTTGGTAACACAAGTTAAAAAGCTTGATATGGGGCTAAAGCCCAAGTTGAACTGATTTTCCATGAAAATTGTCGCTGTATTTATATGGTTTGGCTCCCATATGTTCTATGAGTAAGACAAAGAGAGCATGAGGGCTGTTTTGGTTTATACCGGGTGTCCTCATATTAACCTTGCTTTTTACAAAATTCCTTAAAAATAAGCCTAATTTCTTTGATTTTCTTATATTTTAAGTCGTATCCGATAAGGTTCATTTGAGTCTAACATGAGTTGCTAATTTAATTAATTCGCATTCATGAATTCCACCCCTTTCTCGTTTCTTTTGTACTTATAAATTTAACTTATTATTTAACGATGCTATTCGCTTATTTATTGTTTATTTTATGTTTTCATATTTTTTTGAATGCAAAATTAACACAGGTATTATATTTTTGATTCGAACTCTTTTCTTATACATTATTTTCTTATCCTTAATCTAAACCTTAAGAACTAGAATACAATTTATCACATCCTTGAATATGTAATTTGAAGTTATGCGCGACTTTATTGAGAAAATAGTTGAAATAAAAGGAAATTAACAAAATATTATTTTGAAGAAAACCTGTAAAATTCTTTAAGAAATCTGAAGAGTACTCTAAGTGCAGTGCATTGAGACTAGGGGAGCATCCTTATCATGCACTTTGACATGTTTATTGCGCTCCTGCAGTCGGAGTCAGCTGCATACAAGTGTCTATTTCCCGTATATACTATGTGGCCGAAAATTTCAAGAATCGCTTTATTAATTTCCTATTCTATATTAATATTAATAATTTAAACTTATGCAGGATGTAACACCCCCCTCCTAAAACGCTTACTAGTAAATAAAATGTCTAGGAAGCGTACGCTGCGTAACCTCACTTTCACTACATGTTTCTTCTATCTCCGATATCTTGATACGCTATAGGCTACGCATCGTCCATTTGAATTGCCTCCTTAGGTTTTATAAGAGAAAAATTTCTCCTTCACTTCGGATTCTTGGTGATCCGACTGTGCACCACTTTGCGTTGTCTTATGACCCTGTCTTGGTAGGATTTGTGGCTGGACCTCTAGTTCCCCTAGTTCCACATCTTCTTGCATCTTGTACCGTTTGGTTGGTACTGGCTTGGATGACCGTTTATTAATCAGGATGAGACACTGCGTGAGTGTGCCCCAAATCGCACCCATCATATGTATTGACCATCCGTAAACTCGATGTAGTAGGAATCCATTAATTATAACATCTATGATTATTTTAATTCCTTGAATTATCAAAAGGATTGCTACAAAACCAGCGCTAGCTGTACCAAATGTCATAAATTTTTCCCAGAGTCTTGCTCCTGTTGACTCTACAATCTTCTCCATTGTTTTTTCATTCAATAATTTTAACAATGTTCCATCCTGGTCGCTTGCAATGTGACCATGCATTTCTCGTGCTACATCATTCAATAAGGATGACTTCTCAACTGGGAACATGATACGTTCTCTTAGATCTTCTAATTCCTTTTCAGTGTAGATCCCACTTATTGACAAAGATGCTGGGTTAACATATTCCCAAGTTGGTTTAATTGATGGTTGGATTGTGATTGGTTTTAGTCCTTCTGTTGGTCTTGGTAGTAACTTGTACCAATACCCTTCAATGAGATAGTAGGAAGGTAAGATAGAGTTACAAGTAACTCGAGTTCCCTTTTTCTTGATTATGTGCGTCCTAGGTGTAAGGTAATAAGTAGTATTTCTTAGCATCACCTTGAGTTCCGCATAACACTCTTCTCCCTGTTTAACCACAACTTCCACTGGTATGCATTTAATAATATGCACTACCTCTCCTGCAGTAACTGCCATGTACCCTGGACCTTTCATAAGGTTATAAGCAAATTCATCTGGTGCTTGCGTAGCTATAGCGAGTCCGTTCTTCAAAGTTTCCCGCTCCAGATTGCACCGTTGTAATAAGACGTCTCTATACAAACTTCTTATTTGAGTCTTGATATGTTTTTCTACATATACAAACTTCGAGTTCATGTACGTGAATATGTCAAGGTTATCTGTGTTAAGTCCATAATTTTCTGCGAAAGATTCGCCTTTGACTGTCTCAAAAATTACTAATTTGGGATGTTCAGTTTGTAATACCGTGTATCCACAAACATTAGTCGAAGATTTTACCATTAGAGCAAATGTTGTTTCTTCTGTCACTAAAGAGTATACTGACTGAACACGATTACTAACTAAGTCGTCGATCTTATTCGCATAACCTTCGAACAAAATACTGTATTGGTGAAACTTACAATTACCGGTAGGAATAGAGTTCCAAAACGTATAACCACCTTCAACATCTAAGCATGTTGCTTCTGACAAGGTACAGTGTGTACCGGAGCGCAAATATATTAAATTGTTATTCAAATTTACTCTTGCCTTTTGTTCCTGTAAAGTTATCTTTATTGTGCCTTGTACGACAACAGACTCCCAGTCCCCATAAGGATCCGAATATGCCGCTCCGTTACACTTCCCCTCATTATCTACATAACCTGCATAGAGCATAGGATGTGATGTAGTACTATTTATTTTAATTCCACTAATAACATGGTTGTTTAACTCGAGTATTCCAGTAGTATATAGTTTTTTACAAGTTTCCCTACTTATATCATATATATACTCACGTTCACCGTGTTTTACAATTGAAATGTGAGAATACATTCCGCAATAATAAACTGTCCTATGAATTTCAAGTTTACATTGTATGGCTTGAGTTTCCGAAAATTCGTTGACCTGTAACAATTGGACATACTTTCTGGAGACGTTGAGAGAGCTTGGTGGTATTTCGCATTGTCCTACATCTAATAGCGATATCGTCGTAATATTCAATGAACGTGATCCGCAGTCGTATCCGACTAACGCTGCTGCGGTTTGGAACAGAAAGACACACGCTAATGTCACGAACATCTGTAATCAGAACATGAATCTGATTATTCATCTTCTGAATGTTTTTTCTTTACTTTCTTTTTAATTTTTACTTCGCAGTTAATATGCGATACTCTGAGTCTATTAGCACGGACTATCTTGCTGCTCCCCTTGAATTGAATTTTAACATTATTCTTGTTTATTACTTCCAAAATTTTATGAGGGCCAGTATAATGATCCCCAAATTTACCGGGTTTTGGTCCCTTCAGCAAAAAGACGTAATCACCCACCTTAAAATTTGTGCTATTTATATTTTTGTCATAGTACCCCTTTGACCGGGTTTTAGCCTCTACAAGATTGTTATATACTATTGTTCTTATACCCGTAAGGAGAGTGACCAAGTCTTTTATATACCCTTGATATGTCGGTAATAAATCGTCCTCTCGGAGTGGTTCACATGAAGGTGATCTGGCTAACCGACCAAAAACCACTTCGAAAGGTGTATGTTTCGTGCCCTCATGTATGCACGTATTATAATTGAATACAGCAATTTCTACCCACTGATCCCACTCGCAATCTTTCTCGGAATATTGCTTAAGGAATTCACCCAATGCATGATGTGAACGTTCAAGTGAACCATTAGATTGAGGATGAAATGCAGTGGTTTTTACTCTTTTTATTTTAAATCTTCTTGCTATTTTCTGAATCAATTTACTAAGGAAATTTCGCCCTTGGTCGGTTAAAATGACCTTAGGTGCTCCGAAAATGCAAATGAAATTCTTTATCAATGCGTCTGCTATTGTGGTAGCTAAAGCATTTGGTAATGGTACAGCAATGCAGAATTTAGAAAGTTGATCTTGCATTGTCAATATATACTCATTATCATTTTTAGTTTTAGGCAGAGGGCCTACTATATCTAAAGCAATTTTCTCAAAGGTCGTTCCTGGTGTATCTGTTATGACCATAGGTTGCCTAGTTTTAAGTCTAACAAGTTTTTTCAATTGGCATTGTATACATTGTTGCATTCGTCTTTGCACGTCTTGCTTCAAGTTCTCCCAATAGTAATTTTGACGGATTCTATTGAAGGTTTTTGATACCCCCCTATGTCCTCCTATTGGCGAATTATGAAGCTCTCTAAAAATGTCATCGCGTTTACTACCTACTACATATTCTAAGGTTCCCTTACAAACGATTATTTTAATAGAGTCGTTCCCGAATATTTCCTTAATAAGTTTTATTATATCAATCCACGGTATATTTTCTATATAAGAGCTTTTCTCTATGCTGAATTCTCTAATTTTCTTCGCTATCAAGGATTCACGCAAAAGTTTAAAAGTTACATGTAAGTTATTCTTAATTATTTCTTGTGATTCTGGAATTTCTCCTCGTATACACAAGCCGAAAAGATATTTATTGTTCATCCTTTTGGCTTCGTTGACGCTTCCTATTTGAAGTGCCTGTTTTGCGGGAATTTTATTCGCTTCTATGAGAGTTCTACATCCCTCATCACATGGATCTCCATTACTGGCTACAAAGTATGTGATATTATCCCGTCGAAACTGTAATAATTCCTTACTTTCAACTATGTTTCGGTTGAATGAAGTTTGAATTGGTTCTTCCTCTTCGGACACAGAATTATCATCGTTGGTCAAGTTTTCCTGTCGATAGTTTACATTGTTCATTGTTTCGTTTTCTACTATCCCTTCACTCTCATCTTCGGAGGAGGAAAAATTTGTTTCTGATTTACTGTTATCGTAGTTAGGTTCGAGTATCTCTGGTTGTTTGCAAGTTGGTTCATCATTAGTGGGACTAGTTTGGTAATTTTTAAATGTTGGTCTCCTTTCAGGCACCTTGGTAGCAGCTTCGATGTCACTTTCAACATCGCTTTCAGCATAATTTATTTTCTTCTTACATTTTCGTTTTGACATTTTCTGTAATGTAGGTTCCATATTTTGGCTGTTTTCTTCTATTCCTCCGTCTCTGCTTCTGTTTCCTTCCAGAGCTTGTCTCCGAGTAACAATATTGACGCGCTGGGTTATTACTGGATTTCTAGATAAAGCATCTGCATTCACATTCATTTTCCCTGGTTTATATATAATTTCGTAATCGTATTCAGACAACTTAAATCTCCATTTTTGAACTCTAGTGTTCAAGTCTGCTGTTTTGAACCATATTAATGGCTGGTGATCAGTAACAATAGTGAACTTTCTACCAAATACATATGGTCGGAACGTTCGCACTGCATGAATTACCGCTAGCGCTTCTTTTTCATAGGTGTCATACTTCAATTCTGGACCCCTGAGTACTCTTGAAGTATAGGCAATTGGTTTGTCTCTCCCGATTTTGCCTTGTGATAGGATTCCTCCAACCGCGTAGCCAGACGCATCTGTAGTTATTAAGAAAGGTTTACTCATGTCAGGGGATTGTAATAATGGTGCTGAGCATAATACTTCCTTTAACTTTTCAAACTCGTTTTCAGAATCCTTCGTCCAGTTAAAAGTTTCATTTTTTTGTAATAGTTTAGTCAATGGCTTTGCTATTTTTGCAAAATCTTTAATAAACCGCCTGTAATATCCTGCTAAACCCAGGAATTGGCATACGCCCTTAGCGTTTTTGAGTTTTGGAAAGTTTCTAACCGCTTCAACCTTTTTGGGGTCTGGATTTAATCCACTGGCGCTGATAATATGCCCAAGATATGTGACTTCGCGTTGTAATATCTCGCATTTTTTTGGCTCTAACTTCCAGCTATACTTACGTAACCTGCTCATTGCTTCATCGAACAATTTTTCGTGTTCCTCTAGAGTTTTTGCATAAATGACTATGTCATCTATATACACAAATATCCCTTTACCAATAATACCTTCAAAGGTCATATTCATAGCCCTTTGATATTCTGATGCTGCGTTTCGAAGACCAAATGGCATTCTTACAAATTCAAAATGTCCACTGGGAGTTGAAAATGCTGTTTTATGTGCGTCAGCTTCGTCCAGTGCAATTTGATGAAAGCCTGTAACACAATCTATGACTGAGTAATAGCGACTATTACCCACCTGATCGAAAATATCAGTTATATTTGGAAGTGGGTAAGCCATTGGAATAGTCTTTTCGTTGAGAGGTCTAAAATCTAGTACTACTCTCCACTTTGGTTTACCATCCTGACCTGGTTTTTTGGGAACCACCCACAGACTGGTGTTGTAAGGTGATTTTGAAGGTCTAATTACTCCCTTTTCTAATAGTTCCCTAATTTCTTTATCTACTTCTTCTCTCAAGGCGTGAGGAAGCCGATACTGTTTTGTGTTAACCGGATAGTCATTGATCGTTAAGATTCGATGTTTTGTTATATTAGTAGCTGTTAAGGCGTCTCCTTCGAGCTGAAATCTATCTGAGTGTTTGATCAATAATTTATCCATCTGTTCCTGTTCTTCTTTGTTAAGATGACCTGTTTTAATTAGCGTTTTTAATTTATCTATTCGGGTCTTAGGTAGAGGTTTTATATCCTCGTTGTCAGAATCTTGATAGTCTGTCTGCTTTTCCTTAAAATTCTGAATTGTAAAGAAGTCTGAGTAATTTTCCATAGAAGATTTTGTATGTTCGGGTATCCCTAGTTCATCTGCGGCTGTTAGGGCTGAGTATTGATAATAATACCGTTCTCCAAGACTAGTTCCATCTTCGCTTTCGAATTCGCCAAGTTGACCATTGTTGGAAAAAGCGTTACCTTCCTCTGAGTCTAAAGTCTCTCATGAAGTTTCATCCTTTTTAAATGTCGGCTTTCGATCCCTAAATAATGAGTACTTTTCACCGATTCTTAAGAATTTATTACCAAAGTCCAATACAGCACGAGATCCTTCAAAGTACTCTGCACCTAATAGTCCTTCACTGGGTATTGGGAAATCTCCTGGAACTATTTGAAATTTAGCAGTATATCCAAAAATAGTAATTTCTGCATAACCTAATGTGGGGATTATATCTCCATTGATCCCTTTCAAAAATATACAATTAGTGCTAGTAATTTCGCAATCTGCTGGAAAAGAATTTATTTTGATTAAGTTTCCTTCAGATCCTGTATCTAACAAAAATTGTCCCACATATTCTAGGTGAGGATTTACAACTTCGATAAACGGTAACGATTGCTCACGGCTATGTAGGTTGATACTAATAATTCTATCGACTTCATGATTATCATCATAGTTATTGCCTTGTTTAAAAGGTATAACTTGATTGTTAAAGTTCAGAGTTTTAGAATGGAAATCCATTACTACGTTGAGTTCATTTAGAAATTCAACGCCTAGGATGCCATCATAGGGGATTTGAATTTCGTTTCGAATTACATGAAATTTTATAACTTCGTTAAAAACCTTTAGTTTTGTAGAACCAACGGTAACTAAAATTTCGTTAGATATTCCTTTTATTTGTATTTTATCTAAAAAGTTTATTTTTACATCGTGTGGAAGTACTTCTGCCTTGATTATATTTCCTTGTGACCCGGAATCTATCATTAGGTGCACTCGACGTTCTGGAGTGGAATACCTAAATGATACGAATGGTATTGCCTCAATGGATTTGTCTAGTCCAATGGCAAAAGTTCGCAAATCGGGTCCTCTGTCTGTAATAGATTGGTTGAGCGCACTTGACGTTGTGAGGTCTCCGTTCCGGCGCTCGTGTTCGGAAGACCTTTCTCGTTTCCCGACCTGATCCGCTCATTATACTGTCGTTTGCGGCAGTCTTCTATACTATGTCCATTATTTTTGCAATATGCGCAACTTTTATCCATTTTTATTCTACAAGTAGCAGCAGTATGCCCGCTTCTACTACAAATTTGGCAGGTCAACTGAGACATCGCTTCTAATTGGGTGGTTGTCCTATTTGCCGCAGAGTTAGATTGAAAACATCGACTTGCCACATGACCAGCCTTATTACATATCTGGCACATGTTTGATTGAAAATGGCACTGTTTTGCCACATGTCCCTGTTTGTCGCAGAGTTGACACCTTGATAAGTTTCTACACTGATTGGCGGAGTGTCCTTCCTTATTACATAATTGGCAGTTAACCTGGACATAATTTATTCCGCTAATTTTTTGGCGACATCTGTTCGCTAAATAACCTGGCTTACCACAATAGTGGCAGATGATCGGTGTATGAATATTAGTTGTTCGCGAGTTTTCACCCATTTCGCGCGAGTTGTGGAATTGTGATAGGTATGTGCCTCGTCTGAACTCCTTATTTTCAAATTTTCCTTTACTCTCTTGTCTCAGTGCTTTTCTGGCATCCACTAATCTTTCTGTTTTAATCGCGTTCTGGACTATGTGTTCCATATCCGCAGCGTTCTCTAATCTTTGTTCAATTTCTGGTTTTAAACCCCTCTTAAAGCATTCTACCGAATTGTTTTCTATTGACGTCCTGAAGATTGCATCGACATTTCCAGTGTTTACTCTCTAAGTCTCGATGATCCGCCTACCTAAATCACGGATTCGATTAGCGAAAGAAATTACAGTTTCGTTATCTCTTTGGTATTCGCTACCCATTTCGCCTAATAATTGATGGACGGTTTTTGCTGGCGCGTAAATTGTCTTAATAAAATCTTTGAGTCCGTCGATTGTGACAAAAGCCTGCCCGTAAATGGCCTTTCGCGCCTCGCCCGTTAATTTCGATCTGATCAATTTAGTTAAATTCGCCTCGTTTTCAGCCGAAATCATCTCCTTAGCCTCATCACACCCTTCCAAAAACACGCTTAAGGGTATGTTTACACCGTTAAATTCTGGCACCACGGTTAATGCATCCTTCAAAGGTATCGTTTGCGCTGCCATTGTTGGTCTGTTAATAGTTGGATAGATTACCTCTTTTCGTTTATTAAGATCCTTTCGTTTTAATTCGAAATTGATTTTTGATTCGATATTTTCGCACGAATTGCTGCGCGGAATCGACCTAGTAGGGGTAAAAGGATCAAACGCTTCTACCTCTCTCCTAAGCTCTTCGTCGCTCTTGGCTTGACTACGCGTTATTCTTAGATTATTCATATATTTTGATTAAAAATAAAAGACTACTTGAAAGAAGGTTGAAATCGGTTACTAAATTTTAAGGATTTATGCAGTAAAGTATATTAGGTGTTCTAGATACTAAATTAAATAAACTCAAATTTTTTTTTAAAAGTCAAGGAATATATTTATTTAAAATTACAAAACATTAATCTGAAATATCAGATTCTCCAAATAGATCTATTAGCCTTTCTCTCAATTCATTATTACCCTTTTTATAAATTTCATTCCGTTGTCGATATGCAACGGGCGGCGGTGTATAATAATAGTTCTTTTTAAAACAATGAATGCATGCCTCTCGTTTCGGTTTAATTAAACAATCGCTGCATTTTAATACAGGTCGCGGCGAGTTGTTTTTTTTGTCAACCGACACGATTCTAACTGCAGGGATGGGGTAGGTTTTATCCGAAGCTGCTTCTTGCCCTATCCCTGTATGTGGCGGTGTTCTTAAACAAATTAAAGGTGGTTCAGTTGGGATCTTGCTGGGCTTGACCTGGATTTTGTCCCCCAGGTCCCGAAGTTGGTACTTTTCTGTTAGCACTATGTTGCTAACTATTCTAGGCTTCGGTTTTTCGAGTGGTTTGAACTTGAGTGTACGCAACGAGGGACATTTGGTCACGTCCGTACACGTAGCTATGAGGTTGAACCCTTCTCGATCAAACTCTTGTTGTAAAAGCTTCCTCCGTTTCCTGAGTCTTGCCCGGGTATGCTTGTTGGGGTTGCGCCTATGACCCTTCTTTGGAGGTACGTTTTGAGTATTCACTGAAATAGGTAAAAGAAAATAGATAGTGGGTTATGGGTGTTAACTAGATTTTTAAAATTTCCAACGATTTTAATATTTTATTTTGATTTTCAGTAATTCTTAAATATTTTTCTGTTAATTCGTCTAATACTTTGGTTAAATCTTTATTTGTTTTGTTCAGGTGTCTATTTTCCTTCTCCAAATCCTTAAAATTTCGTTCTAAATTTTCAATTTTATTACATAAATGAGCTATAGTTGACCAACGATCTTCGTCTAAATCTTCTAAGTCGTTCAATCTTTCGGCCGTTAATTTGAGATTTTCGAAAAGTATGACCTCAGAAACTGTTATTTCTAAATCATTTAACATTTCGCAATTTGAGGTCGCATTTGTCTATTTCCAAGGTCAGTAACAGGAAATAAAAAAAATTTTCCTAGATCTTTGAACGAAGAGAAGTTCGATCTGTCGAAACGGATTTGAATCCTTGATTTTCGCCTAGCTTGAAATAATTATCGCTAGATTTGAAAATTAACCGTGATTCGCGATATCTCTACGCATTAAAAAGGCCTGCTATCCCTCCGGGGCCTCCAAAATTTAGAAGCTACTATGTTACGTCCGAAAACGCAATAGTGTCCTATGCAAAATGATTTTTAGGTCAAAGCTCGCGCTTTATAACCTGGGAATCAGACCTAACTATGAGAAGATAATAATACGCAAATCAACCCGTTAAGTCGAAATCAGCGAGAAAACCCTAACGCTTTCGTGTCGCAATATAACGTTTTGAATAACGAAATAAGAATACCTATTAATCCCTAATATTTGATTGATTAAACAAGTCAGTTTGAGTGAACTTGGTGCAAGCTCAACTAACTGTTTGCAGCGTGAAAATCAGTTAACTAACTAATTGATATACCATGTCAACGACCCTTGAGAAAATTTGCAAATATTTATAGGGTCCAAAAATCGTTTCGAGAACGTCTATCTTGAATGATAGCATTGAACCAATGCTTTGAATCAATGCTCCATTCGTAAGACAAATAAACCTATCTTACTATATCTTGCACTGAACTAATTATGCTCAATGCTAAAGGAATAAGGTTAACAAAAATACAAACTAACATTGAACGAAAATAATGCTCAATGTTTGTTTAAAGTTTCCAAAACATACAACCTAAATATCTGGGCACTGAACTATGCGAATTGCTCAATGTCCTAGTTGAAGAACTTGAAATTAAACAAAGATAATAACTAACACTGAACGACGCTAATGCTCAATGTTTGTTTAAAATTACCAAGTGCTTCTCCTAAATATCTGAACACTGAACTATGTGAAATTGCTCAATGTTCAAATTGAAAAATTGAAATTAAACCAATGATGTAACCTGACACTGAACGAAACCCTTGCTCAATGTTTAATTAAGAACTTGAAATGAACCGAATATATTAAACTTACACTGAACGAACTAATGCTCAATGCTTGTTTAAAGGTTTAAAAGCATACGACCAAAATATCTAAACACTGAACTATGAATTGCTCAATGTTTAATTAAAAAATTATTATAAACAAATTAAATCAATTAACACTGAACTGAATTGCTCAATGTTGAAATTGAAAATTGAAAAGAAGAAACAACTTACACTGAACTTAACCGAATAGCTCAATGTTTAATTTAAAAATTATTATAAACAAATTAAATCAATTATCACTGAACTTAATTAAATAGCTCAGTGTCAAAATTGAAATAAAGAAGGAAAATTACACTGAACTTAATTAAATAGCTCAATGTTAAATTTAACAATTGTTATAAACAAATTAAATTAATTAACACTGAACTAATTTTTGCTCAATGTTTAAATTAATGATTGATATAAACAAACCAAACACACTAACACTGAACTAATTCTGCTCAATGTTTAAATTTAGAAATTTATTATAAACAAATTAAACAACTTCACTGAACTAAATAAATTGCTCAATGTTTAAAAATTAATTGATTAAACAAATTAAACACACTAACACTGAACTAATTTTGCTCAATGTTTGAATTAAGAAATTTATTATAAACAAATTTAATAAATTAACACTGAACTAATTTTGCTCAATGTTTAAATTTATGATTGATATAAACAAATTAAACACACTAACACTGAACTAATTTTGCTCAATGTTGAATTAATGATTGATATAAACAAACCAAACACAATAACACTGAACTAATTCTGCTCAATGTTTAAATTAATAACTGACATAAACAAACCAAACACACTAACACTGAATTAATTCTGCTCAATGTTTAAATTGAAAGTTGAAATAAAAATCAAACACACTAACACTGAACTAATTCTGCTCAATGCTTAAATTTAGAAATTTATTATAAACAAATTAAACACACTAACACTGAACTAATTTTGCTCAATGTTTAAATTTATGATTGATATAAACAAATTAAACACACTAACACTGAACTAATAATTTGCTCAATGTTTGAATTGAAAGTTGAAATAAACAGATTCAATTCTTTAACACTGAACTAATTCTGCTCAATGTTTAAATTGAAAGTTGAAATAAAAATCAAATACACTAACACTGAACTAATAATTTGCTCAATTTTTGAATTGAAAGTTGAAATAAACAGATTTAATTCTTTAACACTGAACTAATTCTGCTCAATGTTTAAATCGAAAGTTGAAATAAAAATCAAATACACTAACACTGAACTAATAATTTGCTCAATGTTTGAGTTGAAAGTTGAAATAAACAAATTAATTCCTTAACACTGAACTAATTCTGCACAATGTTTAAATTGAAAGTTGAAATAAACAAATTAATTCTTTAACACTGAACTAATTCTGCTCAATGTTTAAATTGAAATACACCAACACTGAACTAATAATTTGCTCAATGTTTAATAATTCGAAGAAATGTTTAATATAATTATTTGATTAAATTTCAGTGCGTTAAACGGCTTAAATTTGAAAATATAAAAAAATGGTTGGAAATTGAATTAAAGAAATAAACAAATTTTGGCTTACTTGGATTTATTTTATGAAGAATTTCTGATACAATATTTTTCTCTTGTTGATGAGGTCTTGGTAACACAAGTTAAAAAGCTTGATATGGGGCTAAAGCCCAAGTTGAACTGATTTTCCATGAAAATTGTCGCTGTATTTATATGGTTTGGCTCCCATATGTTCTATGAGTAAGACAAAGAGAGCATGAGGGCTGTTTTGGTTTATACCGGGTGTCCTCATATTAACCTTGATTTTACAAAATTCCTTAAAAATAAGCCTAATTTCTTTGATTTTCTTATATTTTAAGTCGTACCGATAAGGTTCATTTGAGTCTAACATGAGTTGCTAATTTAATTAATTCGCATTCGTGAATTCCACCCCTTTCTCGTTTCTTTTGTACTTATAAATTTAACTTATTATTTAACGATGCTATTCGCTTATTTATTGTTTATTTTATGTTTTCATATTTTTTTGGATGCAAAATTAACACGGGTGTTATATTTTTGATTCGAACTCTTTTCTTATACATTATTTTCTTATCCTTAATCTAAACCTTAATAACTAGAATACAATTTATCACATCCTTGAATATGTAATTTGAAGTTATGCGCGACTTTATTGAGAAAATAGTTGAAATAAAAGGAAATTAACAAAATATTATTTCGAAGAAAATCTGTAAAATTCTTTAAGAAATCTGAAGAGTACTCTAAGTGCAGTGCATTGAGACTAGGGGAGCATCCTTATTATGCACTTTGACATGTTTATTGCGCTCCTGCAGTCGGAGTCAGCTGCATACAAGTGTCTATTTCTCGTATATACTATGTGGCCGAAAATTTCAAGAATCGCTTTATTAATTTCCTATTCTATATTAATATTAATAATTTAAACTTATGCAGGATGTAACAATATTATTTATTAAAACAAAATTTTACTTTGGACAGTTTCTTTTTTATAATTTGGTCTTAGTTTTGACTCGCGTTTATAAAATTCGAAATTCTAATCTAACGATATCTTCAGAAGTGAACGACTGTTCTTGAAGAATCGAAAATATAACTGAACTTCTTCAGAGAGAAGAGATGAACTATCCAGTCTCCCTGAAGACGATTCATGGATTTTGAGGAACGCCCTGGCCCAATTGCAGCCAATAGGGGCAGAGTTTTCCTCCACCCTCGCTGAATTTTCCCTCCACTGTTAGAACATAATAAAAAATGCCATTGAGAGCCGTATTCGTGGAAGAGAGAGAAAAAGAGAGAGTACATTTTACAAGTACCCTCATTTTTTGCGCGACCCATGCAACACTTGAGGTTCCGCAGGACCCTTAGACGCCTCCGCTCGGACGTTTATGACCTTCGCGGTAAGTCCCAGGGCGAGTTGAAAGATCCTCGAATACCGGCCTATGCAACATGTGTCGAGCAGACGATCGCCCAGGAGAAAGGCATTTGGTACTCTTATTACAATAGGCTGTTTTTTATATATCCTTTCCTTAACAAAATTTACATTCATTTAAATCACTCTACTTAGAAAATACATAAAAACGTTGAGTTATAGTATTTACTTTAGTTCCTTAAGATTTATTAAATTTGAGAATCTGCCCTTCAAACTGGAAATTAACTTCAAACAAATTCCAAGACTTCCTTTCTTAATTTTAACTGTAATGAAATATATAAGACACTATTCTTATTTCTAAGCCTAAGTTTAGTCTAAGTCGTATTTCAAAAACAAGATGTTCTTCCAAAATGCATTTTGAGATTTCCAAGAACATTATAGATTCATTCAAAACATTCTTGTCTCCTTGCATCCTGTCCCATGCTTATTCTGAGCTTTCTTTAGGTTCTATTCCATAGATTTATATTTATAGTTCCAAAAATTGAAAATCATTCTACCTTTAAATAAGTCTAATCTTACATATAATTAATTCAACTTATGTTTTAAAATATAAGAAATATTATCAATTATAAACCGTGGATAATGAAATAGTTCTACTTTATCGACCATATAAGGAAGATAGTTCGCGCCAGTCACCGATCGTCACATCTCCCCCCTTATAATAAAGGTGTTTCCTATGGAAACGCCTTTTTCCTTTTAGGTATCCCCTTAAAAGGCAAACGTGATCGCGATAAGAGAGAGAGAGCGCGAACTGAAGAACTTATATTCTACAATTCTAAATATCGTGTGTGGGCATTGACTAAGAGTTCAGGTGCACGTATGCCTTCTCTAGTCTATTTGAATGCACAATTTTCCTCTCATTGGGTCTAATTTGCAATTCAACATTGCGATCGTCAAAAACCCGGGTTATCACGTATGGACCTTCATAATAATCTGAAAGTTTATTAACCCTATCACCTTTCTGCAATCGAACATATTCGCCTACCGCAAAAGTACGAGGATTCAATTTTTTATCATAATTCCGTTTGTACTTCTGCTTGGCTTTATTGATATTTGTAATAGCTTTTGCCTGCGTCTCGCTCAGTTTATGAAGAAGGTCATCCATATGCTCAATAAAAGTACGGGGAACACTTTCTTCTTCAAACTCTGAGGGAATTCTGGCCTTTTTGCCAAAGATGAGTTCATGTGGTGTAAATCCAGTCGCCTCATGAACTGAAGAATTGTAGGAAAACATTGCAAATCTTAACCATTTATCCCAATCATTTGTTGTAGCAAAATGACGCAGGTACTCCACAATGACACCGTGGCTGCGCTCTAAAGCACCTAAAGATTGAGGGTGGTATGCAGTAGATCTGAACTGACGAATTTTAAATATTTTACAAAAGGAATTGAATATCTGGCTCATGAAATTGCTGCCTTGATCAGTTTGAATTGATCTTGGACAACCAAACCTAGTTATAAAATTTTCAGCAAGGGCCATAGCAACTGTGACCGCTTCTTGATTTGGAATAGGAATAGCTTCTGAATATTTAGTTAAACAATCCTGTAACGTTAGTATATAAACATTTCCGTTCTCGGTTTGAGGGAGTGGGCCCACAAGATCTATTTGCACTTTATCGAAAGCTTCCCTTGGCGTATCAGTTATTTTCATGGGCTGTCTTGTTTTTACGCGTACTATTTTCTTTTTCTGACAACTTTCGCAATATTTTACAAACTTCTCTACATCATTTCTCACCTTAGGCCAAGTAAATCTTTCACGAATTCGATTTAAAGTTTTACTGACTCCTCTGTGTCCTCCGATGACTGAACTATGAGCTTCGCGTATGATATTTTCCCTTACTGACTCTAAAGGGATTTTTATTTCGCCAGTGCAAACAAAAATCGTAATCCCACTATCTTTGAATACATCTCTAATTAAATCCTCTACTTCGAGCCATGTGATGCCATCGAAACTTTCAAAGATTCAAAAATGGGTTTCAAATCGTCTTTTACTGTTCTGTCATCACATGATTCTTTAATTACGGCATTAAAAATGTATTTATTTCCATGCTGAAAGCTTAAAATTTGGCCTAACTCAGGTTTTGCCTGTAGAAGCTCGTCTGACCGAATAAAAGCTTCACTACTAAGGTCTCGACTTGTAGTAGTGGTAAATTTGCAGTCACGCGAAATAAAATGTAGTATATTATCTTCCCTTGAAACTATCTGATCTCTTTTGTAGACAATGCAATCCCTATCGATGAGGAAAATGTGAGCAGTATCGAGACGTGACTTCAAAATATCTGACTGTAACTTACAACGTTTAGATTCAGACCAGACCTCACTTGCATATTTACCTTTATCCTTATCTATTTTTCTTTTTCTGAGTCTACCTAACTCTCCGGTACTCAAAGTCTCTCCCTCCAGGTTATTCAGCGACACGTATGCCGGTGAAATGCTGATGCGAGGGTCCCTAACGGGCCAAATTTCATTCCCTCGCTGGGCCATCAGCGAACCGACCGTACTACCTATTTTTTCACCTCGCCTGGTGTACAACGAGCTTTTATTTTGAGTGTTTCTGGTCGTTGACTCCGACAATTGAGTACCTCTCCCCACACAGGTTTGTCGACGGTTTTGAGCCGTGGACTTGCTACTGATAGTGGGGCTCCCTATAGAGCTTACAGAACTTTTATGATTAAGTTCTGACCCCAACTCTCCCCGCGGGGGTTTGCGACATAAAATGCGGTAGTCCCCGTTAACCTGACCGGAGAGTGGGTTGTCAGTCTCCCTAAAGGGTGACGACCTACCTTCAGAATCAACAGCTGATTCATAAAAATCACTTCCTGAATCCGACTCAGATTCCGATACAGATTCGTGCTCATCAATAATTTCAAAATCATTTCTTAACTGTCCTAAGCCGGTGTGGTCTGAATCGTATTCGTTAATTTCTACTGTTTCGGAATTCATCAAGAAAAATTCGGCCAATCATTTCTTGATTCCATTGACTGAGTTCATCATCTTCCTTTTTGGGAACCTCCGAGTTCGAGGAAAGTGGTTTGCTTTTAAGAGCAAGCACCTGTCCCGACTCCAGCGGCTCATTGTTAGAAAGATGATTCTCATTCGAGGATTCCAGTGAATCTTTGTTTACATTACTTATTTTCCCGATTGTCTCGCTACTACTCACCTTATCCACTGGGTTTCGAGATAATGCATCCGCGTTTGAATTAATTCTTCCGGGTTTATACACCACGTTATAATCGTATTCGGCCAAACGCAGCTTCCAGCGAGCAAGTTTTGAAGCTGGGTTTTTTATATTGTGTAACCAGACGAGAGGTCTATGATCAGTGACCAATGTAAACCGTTGTCCATACAAATAAGGTCGAAAATGTTCGACTCCAAAAAGAATAGCAAGGAGTTCTTTCTCAGTCGTTGAGTATCGCGTTTCAGGTCCGTTTAAAGTACGCGAAGCGAAAGCGATTGGCAAATCCTTGCTAATTTCGCCCTGACTAAGCACTGCTCCCAGTGCATAGTCTGAAGCGTCTGTGGTAACAATGAATGGTTTTTTGAAATTAGGGTATTGAAGAATGGGTTCGGAAATAATTCTATCGCGTAGAGATTCGAAAGCTTTTTGTTGTGAATTATCCCACTGAAATTTAATATCGAGTCTTGTGAGGTGATTTAAAGGCTTAGCTATTTTTGCGAAATCCGGAATAAATTTTCGATAATATCCTACGAGTCCGAGGAATTGCTTTACATTTTTCCTGTTTTTAGGAATAGGGGATTTCTTCACTGCGTCTATTTTACCGGGATCTGGTTTCACACCATGCTGGGTTATTACATGCCCTAAATAAGCAATTTCTTTCCGTAAAAAATTGCACTTATCAGGCTGCAAAGTTAGCCCAGCACTTTTTAATCTCCCCAGGAGTTTTCTCAATTTTCTTGAGTGCTCTTCCAAGGAGTTGGCATAGATGACAATGTCATCCATATAGACAAATAGTTCAACTCCTTGGAGACCAGATAATACCTGATCCATCAGTCTCTGGAATGTAGGTGGTGCATTTTTCAATCCAAATGGCATACGCTTAAACTCGTAATGACCATGAGGGGTGGAAAACGCAGTTTTTGTCTTGGATCCAGGATCCATAGGAATCTGATGGAATCCTGAAGCAAGGTCGAGCGTAGTGAAATACTTTGCTCCTCCCAATTGATCGAGAATATCAGTGATATTCGGCAGGGGGTAGGCATCACTTATCGTTTTTTCGTTAAGTGCCCGGTAATCAATTACCATTCGCCACCGTTTCATACCCTGCGAATCAGCTTTTTTGGGAACAATTCAGACTGGGGAATTATAGGGTGAATTGGAAGATTCAATAATGTTATTTTTTAATAATTCTCCCACTTGTTTCTTAATTTCTTCCTTATGTATCTGTGGATACCTGTATATTTTCGCATGTGTAGGAATTTCATCAGTAGTTTTAATTTTATGGGAAGTAACAGAGGTAAACCCCAACTTGTCCCCAGAAATATGGAATTGATAGGGATAAAGATTAATATCAGTTAAAAGAGAAGTTTTTTCTTCCACGGACAAATCTTGTAATTTTAAAATTTTATTTACGTCACAAAACCTTTTGGCTTTGACAGCTTCTTTTGTCGTACCACCGTTAGTTTCATTGCATGTCCTTGGTTGCGGTTTAACAATTAAACAATCTTCCAATTCAACAGGTGGAAGGGTTAATTCGATGGATTCATTAGTCGAATTAATGGAAAAAATCGATACAGTATTATCCGGTTTTGGAGATACCAGAACCTCGCCTAGGTGCACATTTGGCCCCCTTTCAATTCTACGAATATATCCGCTTTGTAATTGGGTTGATTTAATAGTAAGAGTAACTAACTTTTTCATGCGTGGAGGTAAATATACAGTGTCATGAGTTTCAAAAGGGAAAGTTTCTTTATTTACAATTAATTTTCCATTTCTCGAATCGTTAAATTGCAGTGTCGCACCTTGAGTGCTTAAATACTCAATTCCCAAAATTCCTTTTTGTGCTATAGGAAAGTTTATTGGAACAATTTGGAATTTACATTCAGTCCCCTTTAAGAACAAACTGATTTCGCCTTTCGTTTTGACTAAACCCTTGCCTATTCCGGTAAGATAAAAGATTTTATTTCTATCTATTTCTATATGTGACCTAATTACATTTTCCTTAAGTAAATTTAAATCAGATCCAGTGTCAATTAATATATCGGCACTATTTGTCAGAAAACCGCTGTGAGAAAGTGATATTACGGGTGATTTGAAATTTTTATTTTTATTTAAGACGCAGAGGACTCGTCGGATGGTTGGTTTTGGGACTTTCTCGAGTTCTTTTGATTCCCTAATTCGTGATCGCGTTTCTTTTTCCATTGGGAGCCCTGATCGCGCTTCCGAAAAAACTCTACTTTCAATTGCTCAAATTTTACTCGAAGAAAGCATTTTTCTGAAAGATGATTTTTCATATTACAAAAATCGCAAGTTTTAATATTTTGATGCTTTGCACCATTCCTACTGCTTTTGTTATCGATAAAACGCGAAGATTTTAAGGTACACTGTCGTTTGTAATGTCCCTTTTTGCCACAATTATAGCACCTACTATCGTTTTGGCTTGACGGCCCGGCCTCCTGCCCCTGTACAACCGCCACCTGCCTTACCCCGGTGTAACAACGGTTCAAATGCGTTCTAGTCTGGTCTGAATTAAATTCATGGGCTCGATGAAGTTGTTTCAAATGCAACACCTCATTTTCTACTATTGTAGCCGTACTTATTGCATGTTGAAGAGTGATAGGGTTTCGCAAAGAAACACGCGATTCAATTTCAGGTTGTAAACCTCGAATAAAACACGACGTAGCATTCCTATTCGCACCAAGACGCATTCCAGTGGCTGCCTCGACCGGGAAATCTTGTTCAATTACTTCAATAGTTTTTCGAAGTATCTCACTAACCCGAATTCCATATTGGAGAACAGATTCAAGCTTTTCTGAATAACGCTTGACATTTCGGCTTGTAACTGACTTAGGTCTCCCTGAAGGCTAAAAGCAAGTCTAAGAACATCGAGAAGCTCTCCTAAATTTTCGGGCTCGCTGGTGTTTTGTAGATAGGCATTTGCATCGCCTTTTACACGAGTTCTAATAAGTTTGGCTAGAAAGGGTCTATCCCCGGGATGTACAGATTGTTGAGCGAACTTACAATCGCGAACAAAAGTAGCAACGGGCGGTGTGTTGCCGTCAAATATAGGGACCATTTCGGCCGCAATTTTAACGCCAACATAACGTGCTTCTAAGGATGGAGAAGTTGTGCTGAATGTGTGAGACATCACTGTGGAAAGTGGGTCAGTAGTGACACGAGAAACTGGGTCGTTAGGACTTGAATTTTGGGTTTGATTCCCGCTGTTGTTATTTCTGGAATATATGAAATAACGAGGCTGTTCTCTAGATGTCGAAGCACCGGTAGAAGCGGAATTTAGTAAATCAGATGCTGGTGCAAAATAAGCGATTTGAGAATTCAAAGGAATACTATTCAATTGACTCAGTTCAAATCGAAGTGGTTGGGGAATATTATTAGAAGTTCCATTTACGGTAACAGGAGGTACAGTATTTTGAAGTAGTGCGATATCTACCCGAGGAGTTTCGTTGTTATTCTCCATTTCAAAAATCGAATATTTTATTTATTTATTTATTTTATTTTAAATCGTGTAACAAATTGCAAAATTTTTAAATTGTCAAATTGATAAGTTGAATTGTAATTTCACTTTAATTATGATTCAAAATCTATCTATAGATTCAACGAAATCCAGAAACAATATTATATTAATTATCAACCAAAAATAGTTTGTTTAGCAAAAATTCTAAAGCTCAGAATAAAAGGACAAATGATACATGCGAGACTTACATTCAAGAAATTTTCTTCCAGCTCTCTGCTCAGAACACTTAAATCCATTCACATACAGCATAACACACTTTTGCACAAAATGACCATAATAGATCGCAAAGATCTCTTTTTATCACAGCACATCACTTAACACGGGTTACTCCTAGTTGATCAGATGCTGCAAACTGCAAATCGTCGTGAATTCTCCGCTGATGAAGATGTAAGTCACTGGACTCTGAAAGATCCTTGGCAATGAAGATTCCTGATACTGCGGTACTGATAAATTGACAGTTGTCAGCCGCTGCGTCAATTCGCCTTTCAAATTGGCGCACACCCTCGCATTCGCCTTGCGATAAGAATATCGTAAACCTACCCGGAAAACCTCTCCTTTGAGGGAAAAACGTGTAGGAAGGGTGAGGACTCTGCTTGAACAATAGCAGTGCCCTGATTATCAGAACTCACAGAAGTTCTAATAATTTTAATTTCTTCTGACTAGATATTTGTGTCAAAACATTTCACACAGTTATCCGTATATTATTGATAATAGAAGGTTCATTCAATTAAGCTTTTCTCTGAAAATTCCGCCTCATGGAACTACTCGATCCGCCCCATAAATTGGAAAATTACAGAGAAAAGATGATGATTATCCTGATCCCGTCGATGTCCCTTGGTCCTGATGATCCTCTAGTCCTCGTGATCCTCTGCTCCTGATGGTCCTCTGGTCCTGGTACTAATCGTTTTCGCTTTCATTTTCTTCGATCCCAATTCTAGTGATGATATTTTTCAACAAAGAAAAATTGATACAAGACTATTTCTCGGTTTCAGAGAAACATTCGATTTCCAAGTCACAGAATGTTAACTTCCACATAAATTTTAAAAATCACAAAACAAACACGTATTTTAATAAACCGACGCGAAACACGGTCCTTATGTTTTTATTTTATTAATCAAAACTTCAAGATCAAAACTCAAAATTACGATATTATAAAAATTACACGTACAAAATAAAAGAAACTGGATTAAAAATTTCCGACGCTGTAGTTCACAACTATTTTACACAAAATGATCAGCAACCCTTAACTTTGGCATATCCCACCGCTGTCACCAATTTTGTAACTCCCCCAAACGTGTGTTGGTTATGTGTAAATCTGTAAGGTGGGTTTTATGCCTTGAACGTTAAAACGTAAAAGTTAAGGAACTGATGAAAGGTTGAAAAACTTAACTTGAGATAAAATCAAATTTAAAATGATGAATGATATTATTTATTAAAACAAAATTTTACTTTGGACAGTTTCTTTTTTATAATTTGGTCTTAGTTTTGACTCGCGTTTATAAAATTCGAAATTCTAATCTAACGATATCTTCAGAAGTGAATGACTGTTCTTGAAGAATCGAAAATATAACTGAACTTCTTCAGAGAGAAGAGATGAACTATCCAGTCTCCCTGAAGACGATTCATGGATTTTGAGGAACGCCCTGGCCCAATTTCAGCCAATAGGGGCAGAGTTTTCCTCCACCCTCGCTGAATTTTCCCTCCACTGTTAGAACATAATAAAAAATGCCATTGAGAGCCGTATTCGTGGAAGAGAGAGAAAAAGAGAGAGTACATTTTACAAGTACCCTCATTTTTTGCGTGACCCATGCAACACTTGAGGTTCCGCAGGACCCTTAGACGCCTCCGCTCGGACATTTATGACCTTCGCGGTAAGTCCCAGGGCGAGTCGAAAGATCCTCGAATACCGGCCTATGCAACATGTGTCGAGCAGACGATCGCCCAGGAGAAAGGCATTTGGTACTCTTATTACAATAGGCAGTTTTTTATATATCCTTTCCTTAACAAAATTTACATTCATTTAAATCACTCTACTTAGAAAATACATAAAAACGTTGAGTTATAGTATTTACTTTAGTTCCTTAAGATTTATTAAATTTGAGAATCTGCCCTTCAAACTAGAAATTAACTTCAAACAAATTCCAAGACTTCCTTTCTTAATTTTAACTGTAATGAAATATATAAGACACTATTCTTATTTCTAAGCCTAAGTTTAGTCTAAGTCGTATTTCAAAAACAAGATGTTCTTCCAAAATGCATTTTAAGATTTCCAAGAACATTATAGATTCATTCAAAACATTCTTGTCTCCTTGCATCCTGTCCCATGCTTATTCTGAGCTTTCTTTAGGTTCTATTCCATAGATTTATATTTATAGTTCCAAAAATTAAAAATCATTCTACCTTTAAATAAGTCTAATCTTACATATAATTACTTCAACTTATGTTTTAAAATATAAGAAATATTATCAATTATAAACCGTGGATAATGAAATAGTTCTACTTTATCGACCATATAAGGAAGATAGTTCGCGCCAGTCACCGATCGTCACAAATTTCAATTTAATTATGAATCAATCATTTATTGCGTATAAAATTATAATTCAATATTTCAAACATATTCTGATTGTATATGATAAGCGTCTGTCGAAATTTAATGAATATCATAGTCACAAAACGTCGTTTACCTGTTGCCGGTGGTTGCCGGGTCTGCAAGTACTTATCACGAAAAGTTGATCCTAATGAGACTGAATGAGACGAAGCGAAGGATATCAAATGCCATGGAAACATTAGTTTATTTAATTAGAATACACTACCGGTCAAAATTGAGGGACCACGTGTTTTTCGATGATTACTTAAATTATCTTAATTTTAATTTTGTGAGTGATGAAATTTGCTCTCATTATGAATTGAATGCGCCATCAAAATTCTCTATAAAATGAGTCCAGAATGAAGTTGTTTTGTTAAATTTTGAAGAAGGTATTGCAAAAAGAGTCTAGATTTCAATGTTTTCTTAAATTTTAAAAATCTTTCAAAATAATCAACATTTATTAATGTTCTTGGGCTTATTTTAAAGCTAAGATTCTTCCAAATCGCAGTAAATTGTCATTATAAATGTATAATTTTTTTCTTGCATTGTGCAAAGAGTTAAAATTGTATAAAAAACGAAGGTAAAATTCGAAAACATTCCATCTGCAGGGAAATCATAATAAAAATCATATAAATATATGTTTGAAGGGAGTACTATAGAAAATTCATGATTATATGTTTTATATACCTTATAAAAATGTTTTTCTTAGCAAAAGCAATATTGGAATTTTTCCAATTTTTTTATTCGAACTTTAACCTAGTGCAATGTGCAAGAAAGAAATTATTGGATTTCCATGAATCATGGCTTATTCTTTTGTTGAAAAGATTCTCTATAACTCTACTGTTTCCAATTTTAATAGTACAGTTTTCTGTTATTAAAAACGTTGAAGCAATTTTTCAAAAAGAATTTTTTTTCAAAATAGCTATATTTGAAGATTTTCCACTTATTTTAAAACTGGGAAACAGTAGCGTTATAGAGAATATTTTCCCTGGTAAAATAGGCCATGATCTATGAAAATTCAATTATTTTCAAAAAATTGATAAGAAGGTATAGTAAGGAAAGATTCTATTACAGCAAATAATGTTAAAAGTATTATTTTTCGTGATTTTTAAATTTTCTCCATAAGAAATAATTTTTTCTGTTTCAAATGAAACGACTAATGATATCATTTCAATTCTCAAAATCATAAAAGAACTTTTTTCTTCAGAGACCTATTTCTTGGCACAACAACTACCTTAATGATAATATGTTAGCCTCATATTTTTCGACAACGATGGGTACATACTTAGGAATAGGTAGAGAATAGGTATAAGTGATATCAATATTTTTTTTACTAAAGTTGCATTCTCAAAAGTTTTTATACTACGATTTAAGCGTTTATGAAGGTCAAATGTTAAATATTTTTTTTTAAATGTAGCTTAAGCTATATTACTCTATATTTTATATGCTAGGTCTTAAAAAGTTGAACAGTATTGAGGAAAATGAAAACAAAAGGCTGAAAATGATTACTAAGATTGTCAAGCTCATTCAAGTAATGTGTTTTACATAATTAAAATATAATAATGTTCTATTTTCTTCTAATAAAAATTGTTTAAAGAATTTCATGCAAATAAGACGTTTAGTTTACTGAAGAAATTAATATAATTTAATTTAATAAAGTTTTCGTAACAGTATCGTAAAGTTATCGTAAAGTAGCATTATAACTCATGAATGAGACAAAATAAATATTCAAAATGTTTTTATCCTTATTCTACGTTAAAAATAACGTTAAAAGGTAATGGAAATATGCAATATTTTTATTTATTAACGCTAAAAATTAAAAAAATTAAATATCTGTCCTTGAAGGCAGTGCAGTGGTTCTCCTTTCGTGGAACATCTCCACGGTTAAAGTTGACCATTGGTTGGAGTGAGACACAACTATACTTTCATCTCACTCTAACAAATAGTCAATCCTGACGGTGAAGACATGGAAAGTGATGAACCACTGCACTGCCTTCAGTGACAGGTATTATGTTTTTTTAATTTTTAGCGTAAATAAATAATATCATTGCATATTTCAATTACCAGTTAACGGTATTTTTAACATTGAATAAGGATAAAAACATTTTGAATATTTATTTTGCCTCATTCATGAGTTATAATGCTACTTTACGATAACTTTACGATAATGTTACGATAACTTTACGCTACAGCGTAAAGCTATCGTTCAGCCAGTTCGCTAGGGCCCGACATTAATTTGATTAAAACTGGAAATTTGTTGTCTAGAAGAAGGTACATCAGAAGCAGTAACCAAACCTTCATCATTTTGAAGATTCATATTGTTGGAATTTTTTGACAGGAATTCTGCGGAATGCTTTCCTAATGTGTACCACCTCAATCGATTTTGAATATCCAAGGCAGTAGGCGTTTCTTTTCTGCCACCGATACCACGAATATATGAAAACAAATTTTCTAAAACGTCTTGATTTAATCTATTAGTTAATATGTACTCAAAATTAAAGTCTAATATGAATTCATATTGTTTGAGATAAGAAAATAAACCAATTAGTGATTTATAATACAGAATTATACCTTTCTGAAAAGACAATAAAGTTGCGTGACCTTTTACGTCGGGATAACATCTTCTTTTAGCCTGCGATATTGAAATAAAGAAGCATTATTAGATGCAGCGAGTGGCCTCAGAGTGGGAGAACGATATATATAGAAAATCACTCTTTCTTGGGTATCGAGGTGCTGCCCTCTTCACAACTTTCAGCCGTTTCCATGGCGACGCGTGTTTCTCTCAGTGTCTTCTGAATTCGAAAAGACGGAGATGCTCGAAAATCTTCGGGAGACTTCGGCTCTCTCCTTATTTCGTGTATATATAGTGTCACGTCCCAAGCAGGGATGACAACCTTTGAGAAATTAAAATGGCGGGATCGTCGCTGCGTTTTCGCTGTTGAAACAGCAAACCTGGAGGTTATGGGATCGACCGGCGAATTCAAAAAGTAATAATTTTCTTATTAGAGAATAATAGTCCGCTCGACAAACTTTATTGAATTCCTTGACAAATTCAGTATGATAAAAGGCCAGTCAAACAACACTAACAAACAAATTGGTATATGCTAAGGTCACTCCAACAAACTGACACATAAATTCAGATATAATAAAAAGGTCACTCCAATTAAACTAACAACAACTTAAATCATGACAAAATCACTTAATTAAAAGGTTCACACGTTAAATTTAACGTAACGCGTAACACTCGCGTAGTTTCCGCACCGGGAACTCGTCCTCGTTTTTCAAAGATTTATTTAAAAGGAGATTTTCGACTTGAGCGAGTGAAGTCGGAATCTAATCTGTTTACCCCTGAGATAGGGATTCAGCACGCGCCCAGTTGCAAGATGCATTCGAGTCCCAAAACCCACCCTCACGCCTTCCCTTAGCCAATTGCAGTCAGTGGAGGCGTGAGGAAAGCGCGCGCAATTTTCGGGAATGCATATGGTTCATCACCTATCTCTACCCCTAGAGTTTCGAAAGTTTCAACATGTGGCCTCCTCGACTGTTCGGCCCTTGCGAAACGGCATAAATCATATTTTTTGTATCACCTTCCTCTCTTTCTCTAGACATGTTGCTATGTAATTCGATTCTCGCTGGAGTCCTGGTGAGTCTCAGAAATTCAAAGCCAGGGTCCGGTTTACCCTTCAGTTTGTTTATATGAATTTAAGTGGACGACCAAAGTTTTGTCCCTTCTCGAAATTTATAACTTTCCAGAAATTGTAAGGAATTAATTTACTGCAACTAGCCTAAGTTTTCTCGAACATAAAAGAGAGGAAGAGCTTTCTTAAGTTTAATTTATAAGTTTTCAAGGGTCGTTTCGCTAGAAGGCTCGTAAAAGTCAAAAAGGTTTATACTTTCCAGATTTCGTGAGAACTCTTTTCAACATATTGTGAAATCTCTGATAATATTTCCGTGGGAAACGAGAACGAATTCTTATTTCGAAATCTAAAGTTAATTGTTAATTTCCTCGACGAGAGTTTTGCCTAACATTTATTAATCGAGTCTAGTTCTTATATTTAATTCGCCCGCGTATATGGGCAAGGTAGGATTCGTGATATCGATTCGGTAATCGCGAGTACAAATTCGACTTATACCTAACAGGTGGCGTTCCAATTATTTGATATTTTATTCGTATGTTACAATATAGCATATACTAAATAAAGTAAAAGCAATCGTTCCCTAACTTTCTGAGTTTCTGCGATTTCTTCGATTCGATGTCTCATGCATCTCGTCGTCTGCTCGCCCGGCGACTTCTGTTTACAAAATTTGACAGCTGACAAATTTTGTAAAAAGTCTTAAATAATGTTGATGACGTGACATAAATTTTATGAATTTCAGGAAATGTTGAATAATTCTTTCCAGTGTGTGATCTGCAAGGACTATTTATTCGATACTATTTGTTTGTAGAATTTAAATGTAGAATTTGAGGTTAGGTTCATAACCTGTTGTATTCAAGTAGTTTTATTTTTTAACTTTCTTTGATTTCACTCAATTGATTTTGAATATTGTAAATTCAGAATGTTAATTGTATTTTTATGTAAATTTTAAAAATAATAATCATTTTTAATTAATAAATTCTGTCATAATTACCTTTCTTGTAATTCTATTTTATGAGAATATAAAAACACTCCTTTAAAGATAAAATGTGGAAACCTAGCTTCAAGTTTGCTTACGTAGGGAAAACTTTGCAGCCGACCCGAAATTTATGAAATAACTAAATAAATAATTACTTACAAAAAATAACTATTTAATATTCATTCTTACCAATACCTTATGGTAATAAAGTACATCTATGAAGGGAAAAATTGTTACTGTCAATATTTTTGGTCGAAATGAGAAATTGAAATTTTGAGTTTAGAATTTAAATCCAATACTCTTACAGTCATGCAAATGAAAATTAAATTACAGTTATTGAAATTTTACAAAAGTACAATGTAAATCAGATGAATTAATGATACAATGATCTAAAAATGAAAGAGTTTTAAAATCGTTTGAACTCAAAATTTTTTTAATTTTCAAATAAGGCTTTTTTAAGGCTATAAGTGCTTTTTACAAGTGATAAATTAAAAGCTTACAAGAAAATCATAAGTGGACAGATTAAAAAATAATGAGGTATTGAAAATTGCTTAATAGTAATATTTCCAATTTTAAATTGAATAAGTTGGGAATATTTAAATAAAAAGATCTACGCAAATAATTATTGTAGTTCCTCTTTACAAAAATTTTAATTGCAAACAATTCCAATTGTAAAATATCCTCGATTTTCAAGCGTTTTTAAAATAAATCTATATAATTTAAAGTACTTGAAGTTATATATCGAAAAAATTGAAATAGTCCTCGGGCTTTAGAAAACTAGGAAATTTATTCATGGTAATCATTTCAAATTGCATTTAATGACATATTTCAAATGAAACACGGAGAAAAAAAACTGTTGAATCAACAGATGTCATCTGCTGGAATAGGGACAGCAGATTTTTTTTGTAATATTTACAGATTTTTCTGTTGGATTCACAGATTGTTTGTAAACTCAACAGATGAACCTGTAAAATCTACAGACAGGTCTACTAGAATAGCGGATTTCAAGAAAAAAGAGAAATCCATAATTCTAACAGACATTTCTGTAGATTTTACAGGTCCATCTGTTGAGTTTACAAACAATCTGTGAATCCAACAGAAAAATCTGTAAATATTACAAAAAAAATCTGCTGTCCCTATTCCAGCAGATGACATCTGTTGATTCAACAGTTTTTTTTCTCCGTGAACAATTATTTTTTGTGCCCTCTTTTGAGGATATTGTTAGAATTTCCTTTTCTCACAATTTTACTGGGAATTCTTAAATAAATCAGGATCACCTTCGGTAAGTACGCTTTATTTCACTCTCTAAATCAAAATAAGTGCACTCAGAAAAAAGATTTGATTAAATCAAAGAAAATTATTTGCTTGAAAGACTTTCTTTGATTTAAAGAAATGATTTGTTTAAATGAAATAAAAATTTTTTAATTCAAACATAATGTCTTTAACCGAAATAAATATTTGTTTGAATCAAATTAATTTTTCTTCAAAACAAAGAAATTAATTCAATGATATATGGTCAAAGATATAAATTGTTTGATTGAAGGCAGAAATGTATTTGATTCGAACAAATATTTATTTGGTCCAAAGATATTTCGTTTGAATCAAAAAAATTTTGTTTCATTAAGGTATTTTTTATCCACGAAAAGTAAACCTCAGGCAAAAATAGATAATTTTGCTTTCAAGAATAACAATATTATTACTGAAGGGCTATTTTGGAAGAGAAAAGACTAATTTCCATGAAAAAAATTTGAAATACGGAAAAATAATTTTATTAATAAATTTTATTTTTCCCCAACTTTTTTTCTTATCGCTTCTTACCAAATTTCAAAAAATTATGCGATTCTAATAAATCATGAATCACTTTTTCAGAGAAGAGATTTCCCACAACTTAACCATTTCCAATTTTCGAAAATGAATAAATTATTATCAAATTCAGCAATTTGTTTATAAAAATTTCGTTTTGGGAAATTTTTTTTTATTGGTTTCATCCATTAAAGAATTTATTTTTAAAAATCAGAAACGGTGAAGTTGTGGGAAATCTTTTCTCTGAAAAAATGATTCATGATTTATTAGAATCGCATAATTTTTTAAAATTTGATAAGAAGCGATAAGAAAAAAAGTTGGGTCCAAAATAAAATTTATTAATAAAATTATTTTTCTGTGTTTTAAATTTTTTTTATGGAAAATAATCTTTTCTCTTTCAAACTAGCCCTTCAATAATAATATTGCTATTCTTAAAGGCAAAATTATCAATTTTTGCCTGAGGTTTACTTTTCGATGATGAAAACTATATCTTATTGAGACAAAATTTTTTTGATTCAAACAAAACATCTTTGGACCAAATAAATATTTGTTTGAATCAAATAAATTTCTGCCTTCAATCAAACAATTTATATCATTGACCATATATCATTGAATTAATTTCTTTATTTTGAAGAAAAATTAATTTGATTCAAACAAATATTTATTTCGTTTAAAGACATTTTGTTTGAGTTAAACAAATTTTATTTCATTTAAACAAATCATTTCTTTAAATCAAAGAATGTCTTTCAAGCAAATAATTTTCTTTGATTCAATCAAATCTTTTTTCTGAGTGCACTTATTTTGATTTAGATAGTGAAATAAAGCGTATACTTAACGGAGGTGATCCTGATTTATATAAGAATTCCCAGTAAAATAGTAAGAAAAGGAAATTCTAACAATATCCTCAAAAGAGGGCACAAAAAGTAATTGTTTCATTTGAAATATTTCATTAAATGCAATTTATTTATTTATACACCTTATTTAAATGTTTATAAATCAATTCATTTGAGTTTTTTTGAAAAACATTGATCCATTTTTTTTCCAGAAAAGTGTGGAATTATCACTTTTTTAATACGAAAATACAAGAACTAGCCATAAATTTCAATGAGATTTTAAAACATTCTGACTAGTGTGAGTCAAACAAATATTTCAGGAATTACAAATTATTGAGCTTCGGACAACTTTCTTCTTTAAATTTTCGTAAAAATTTTCTGTAAACATTGAGCTTAAAAAAAGGAGTAGACTTCAACATTTGAACTGGTAAGATATTGATTTAAGGGTATGTGATACTGTACCTTGAAGGCAATTTAGTTTACACAGTTGTTTTTACACAATTTTGAATTTTTTAAAAAAATAATAGTGCCGAGACGTAAAGAAAATTAACACTGACGTCTGTGCACTATTATTTTTTTGAAAAATTAAAAATTGTGGAAGAACAACTGTGTTAACTAAATTGCTCTTATGGCAAAGTATCACATGCTCTTAAGTCTAAATTTTCAATTAACTAATTAATTTAAAATTTTATTTTTATAATTGTAATTATTAATTTGAATAATATTTGAAAAGAATAAAAATCCTGGAAACTAGAAGTTGTTCATAATGAAAAAAATCTGCCTGCTTCGCGGGCACATTCTCATCGCGCGCTTCGCGCGCAAGTTTGAGCGCGCCTAGGGCGCGCGATTTGATCGTCGTGCTTCGCGCTCGGTCTTGTGCTCTTCGCATAGATTTAAATTCATTTCTTATAATTTGACACTGAAGCTCAAACCAATTTTATATTAATATTACAGATGATGTGAAATACACATTTTCTCAAAGTCACTCAATTTCTTTTTGAATTTAAGTGAAACAGGAAATTCAATTTACTTAAGACTCTATCGGCCTTAAGGAACACATTCTCATTATGACACTCATGCTTCGCGCTCGATTTTCTGTATACATTTCAGTAACTTTTTAATAAATTACATGATTAAAATAATTTATTTATTTTATTCCAAATATCTCAAAAAAAAAAAAAATACAATCGCAGACTTTATTTAAGGAAACGATTTTGCAGAACAACGCTTATTTCGTATCTCACATATTTTGGTGAAAAAAATCGAATTTTTTCAATATTAAAAATCAAAAAATTAAAATATACATCCTGTCCTGAAATGTCTTAATGAGAATTTGTAGACTTCATTCAGGCAAACAATTTTCCATCCAAACGTTTTTTTTGTATCTCACATATTTTGTCTAAAAAATGGAATTTTTGAATTTTAATCGTATTTTTTGGAATTGAAACGAAAAATATATGTTTTATCAGAAACTGCGTCAGACAAAATTTTTAGATCTTTTTGAAACGAACAACTTTGTTTTCTTACGTTTTTTTCTTATTTCGAATATTATTGTTAAAAAAGTTAAGATTTGATTTTCAATATTTTATTTTTGAATTAAAAAGAAAAATAAGCATCTTATTAAAAAATGTAAAAATTAAAATAAGTATTACTTTATGTAGAAAATAATATTGTATTATAACGTTTCTAATTTTAGTTTAATTTCCACAATTTTGGTCGGTTGTGGCTGGTTAACGAACTTGTCCCAACTTTTACGGCTCTGATAAAATATGTCAAAGCTCAATTCAATCCGATAATACTATCGAGAGTTATCGAGTATACGACCTACCCAGTAAGAAGGCTTGAATTGAATAGAACTTAAAATTTCACAGTTTAACGTGAAAGTAGTGATTTTTTTATTTTACTTAGTACCTGATTTTTTCCTGAAGTCCAATTCACATAGCAGGAATAGGTTTTTTTGTAAATCTTAATTCTGTTCTATTCACAAAACGTACTATCATTTTTGTTAAATTCCATAAAGTAGAATATATTTTTATTTTGTTTAATTCGTTCTAGTACCAACAAAGATTATCTATATTATATTGTTTTGTATTCCGTTAAGAGGAATACGTTATAGGTTTATTTAATTCATTCCAGTTCTTGAAATCAATTAGTGTATGAAACTGCTTTTGATTCTTTTTTCTGGAATATAAATTTGAAACATTTAATTTGAACGAATTCTACTTTATATTGAGAAGAGATTGTGTACTTTTAATTCCAATATTTGAAATTTGTTTCGTAGGTATTTTATTCTTATGAATTCTAGGTACAAATGAAATGAACCTCATACATTTTAGAAAGTTATAAATAAATATATAAACAATTGAATATCTTTTAAACGTCAACTTGATAAGAAAGTGTTGGTTAAATAACAGTGAAAATATAACTTATTACATAGGTTTAATAAAGAAACGTGTTCACAGTATTTTTATCTTTCACTCCATCTCATCCTTAATTTCCAGTCATCAAAAAATTGAAATTATTATTCAAATAATTGGTTGCGTAACAACAAAATTATTTTAATTCCACAAAGTAGAATAAAATTGCTATTATTTTCTTCGCATTCTCGTATTTTTTGATTCCCTTTAATTCACTTCCTTTTCTTTTCCTATGTTAATTAACATGAATTGGATCATGCTTTTTTTCTTTTACCACTAACAGAATAAGACACAAAGGAAAAATCAGGTATTAAATGGAATTAATTTTTTTAATTTGAACATTAAAGTGAATGGCCTTTCCGGTTTCCGGTCACTTTAATGTTCAAATTATAATACCGGTAACAACATATCTACAAATTAATTTTTTTAATCGATCCTATTCAATTCAAGCCTTCTTACTGGGTACTACTACTACAGACAGACAGACACTTTCGTAAAAACCCTTTTTTCTGACTCAGGGGGTCTCAAAACGTAAAGATTTGATGAAAATTTCGAAAGTCATTTTTCACATAAAACCAATACCTTCTCATCCATGATGAGAATGTAAAAAAAGAATTAAAAATACGAAAATATGAAAATAAAAAATTTAACTTTTTAAAAATAAGAAACTAATTCTCTTTCTATTGCATACATGTTCAAATTATAATAATTAAATATTGGTTTTTCATTCATGTACTTATCTTTCACTGACAGAAAGTTAATTTAGCAATGTATATTCACTGTAACCTATTTCAATATCAAAATGATACTATAAAGCAAAATAAAATACACATAAAGTAACATTGAAACACTTTACACGTCGCTTTTCCTTGCTTTGTTTATCAATTTTTAATTTTCTTCAATATATATAATTTAAATTTAAATTTTTAAAGTGCGCTTACTGTTTTTGGTTATCTCAGCGGATGGAGGGGATTGGAGGGAGATACATTTAGCGCCTCTATAATGCTTTCGAGGAACTAATTTGATCTGAACCTATGGTGCGGTGAGAGGCAAGAGGGGACCGGTAAAAACACGCCGAAAGCGACGTCTGCATTTAAGTCTACCAAACTATAATTGGCCGTATCTAGGTTTATAATATCTTTGGTCGTGTACTCCTAATTAGTTGTCTGTAATCAGACGGCAAGAAGTGATCGGAGCATACCCTAGCTGGAAAGTGGTTGTAAGGTGTTCACTTCTGTTTCGGCATCCTTTTACACTGCAACCCATCATTATCGCATTCTAATAGCACTATAGAAGCGTCTGAAATTTTTCATTTTCAATAATTTCTGCTTTTGCATTACACAAACCTTTCTGATATATTTTATAAAGTAACAAATCATTCATTATTCAAATTCAAACTTTTTAAGTCTATTGCAATGAATTTGATTGGATCTTCTGTCGTAGGTGAGAGAGAGATGGAAGATCGCTAGGGACCTTCCAGGGAAGAAGACCCTAGTGGATCTTCTGTCGAGAGAGAGAGACGGAAGACCACGTAGGATCTTCCAGGGGAGAAGTCCTAGACAGATCTTCTGGCGAGGGTGAGAGATGGAAGCCCGCAAAGGATCTCCCAGGGTATTAGATATTCTGTCGAGGGAGAGAGATGGAAGACCGCTGAGGATCTTCCAAGGGAGAAGACCTAGACAGATCTTCTGGCGAGGGTAAGATGGAAGACCACTGAGGATCTTCCTGGGGAGAAGACCTAGATAGATCTTCTGGCGAATGGTAGGAACTGAAGACCCGGAGGATCTTCAGGCGTGTGACTCCTCACTGCGTTGATACTTGGTGCGAGTGCGAGAGAGCGTACCGAGGTATGGGAGAGAAGAAGACAGAGGATCTTTTATTCCACTCTTGCCTAAGAGATGGGAGGGCATGCTGTCGCCAGATGATGGTCAAGTAAGCGCCGTTCTAGGAATGAGATTTTTTGTTATTTGAATAAAATATATTACATTTTATAAAATCTCATTCCCTTCTATCGCTGTGCGTATAACATATATTTTCAAAATATGGATTTTACAATTGCGATTTCCAAATTATTATTGTCCCTAATAAATTTATGTGCAATCTAAATCCTATGCAGATTTTTTAAATTTTATGTAATACGCTTATCAATACTTTTGTTGTTTAAATTTTCATGAAATTAATTTAATTTAAAAAACTTAAGTGAAAAAGAAAGAAGTAATTATAAATTAATTAAGAACAAATTTTGTATCACGAATTTACTATACTTACAGAATATATATAACTAAATTATGTGAAACTTTTAAATAAATTATTAACACAATCAAACACAACTGCAGTGCGATGAATTTTTAAAATCACCAGTTTATAAGTGTAATCCACTACTTTGGATTTAGAGAGTACTAAAATAAACTGTAATTGTATTTTGTATGTTTTTAATTGATTTTGATCATTAAATATAATAACTTGGAACATCAGTATGCTGAAAATTCAACAGGTCTTTCAAATTAAAAATATTTTATGTATGCCCAACGCGCAGATTACTTTCATTCGTTCCTGCGTGAATAGATATAGCTGGTGGAATAAGTCTTGCGATTCACGATTTACTTAACTCTCGATTGAAGCGTAGAGTAGAATGAACGGAAAGCTCTATTATTTTTGTGATTTAATAAAAGATTGGTTTTTTATAATTATACTACGAGTAATAATAAATATATTTAAAAAATTTTAATGCACGCTTTCATACTTCACCCTACACTTCTGAATTTTACTCAACTTTAATTCATTTTTGAACATTTAATATATCACAAATAATTATAATGATACTAAATAACTTCTACCAATTCTACCTTGTCCATATGTCCCAAATTTGATCGGAAGTTGGGTAAAATTACTTCAACTATTTGTCTCCGTGAAAGAAGAGGATAAAAAATGAAAGTTTTTACTTTTTTTATAGGAAAGCTGTTATTCAAATTTTGACGGAAATAGTACCTTCTTAAAGAAAATATGTACAGTAACTGACTGTAAAGAAGTCCGATAAATTATGGGACTTTCTATGGTCCGTCAGCTTTCCGATAGATTATCAGAATAATAACCTCAAGTGAGCAGTATACTTGTGTGCGTGTGTATACCATAAAGATATTATAGATAGAGGAGACAAGCCATGGGCCGCTCAGTAAGTGGCAACGTCAGTCTGCAAACTCGGTGAGAGCGAAAGAGAGAGACGATGGGAAGTTATTCTGTCTTTGTCTACGCGTAGCGCGTTAGCCTCGGCAGAGCGAGAGACAGCCTGACCCACAATTCACTCTATTGTAACATGTAGAATATTGAACACGACACCTACCGTCTGTATCTTGACCTAATTGACCAGAGGCGCGCTCATTTAATCTGAACATCCATAAAAACTGTATTCCAAACATTCAGAAAAACAAAGATTTAAAACGTGCAATGTTTCGTTAGATGTTAGAATTACTTCTCATATCCGTCCCCTCGCTTCAGAAAACGTTCTAACATATTGTATTGATTGGAAACAGATTTCGCATTGTAAATATTCTTCGTTTTATACAATGTACCGAGACGACGACAAATTCTATTACCATAATAATGTATTTCCCACGATCAAACGCCGACATCCCTAAAACTGTAAGCCTCGTAAATCAATATAAGTTTATGTTAATGTTAAGGCACTAAGCCCCTAGTGAACTGGCTGAAGGATAGCTTTACGCTGTAGCGTAAAGTTATCGTAACATTATCGTAAAGTTATCGTAAAGTAGCATTATAACTCATGAATGAGGCAAAATAAATATTCAAAATGTTTTTATCCTTATTCAATGTTAAAAATACCGTTAACTGGTAATTGAAATATGCAATGATATTATTTATTTACGCTAAAAATTAAAAAAACATAATACCTGTCACTGAAGGCAGTGCAGTGGTTCATCACTTTCCATGTCTTCACCGTCAGGATTGACTATTTGTTAGAGTGAGATAAAAGTATAGTTGTGTTTCACTCCAACCAATGGTCAATTTTAACAAAGATGTTCCACAAAAGGTGAACCACTGCACTGCCTACAATGACAGGTATTATGTTTTTTAAATTTTTAGCGTAAATGAATAAAATTATTGCATATTTCAATTACCAGTTAACGTTTTTTCTAACGTAGAATAAGGATAAAAACATTTTGAATATTTATTTTGCCTCATTCATGAGTTATAATGCTACTTTACGATAACTTTACGATAATGTTACGATAACTTTACGCTACAGCGTAAAGCTATCGTTCAGCCAGTTCGCTAGGGGCCCCTTGGAGGGATATTGTAAAGGCTGCCTCCTTTATAGTCCCACACGGCAAAAAATCAGACGACGGCAATCAAGAAGAGTGACCGTAAAGTGTTCGGTTCTTAGGTTTCCAGATGCTTGTAAAAATCTTTTGTTTCGCGAAGCGCTGGCATTTCTGGAGAGCTCAAGGGTTGACAAGCCCAAATATTGGCCTGGGAACGGGGAAAGGTTCTCCCGTTGTATACCAGATTTCTCTAAGGTACTTGGTGGGGGAACGCTTCCCGAAGACTGAGCGGGGGCGACTTCTTAACGATTGCAAAATAGACTAGGCAGTTCCGTTCTGAAGCTTCACGAGAAAGCAATATTGAGAACAGATAAGATAATAACTAGTATTCGGTAATGTGAATTGTACTGGGACGTTACCATAAGGTTTTCAGAAATAAATGTACTCCGCGAAAATAATAAAGTGTCTACTTGTGAGTGCATCATATCTGATTTGAATTCTATCCTCTTTAACCACCATTCATAGCCTCCCATCCCGCGGAATCAGACGCAATTTCAATTGTGGGATTGCCGCTATAGTGCTCCCACCTACCGGATTCCATCGCTACAGACTGGGATGTAACACTATCTCTCGCCGGTAGGTATACATTGTACCATAGTTTTAGTTGCCCAAAGTTTCAACTGCCCATAAAATCACCAGAAGTCACTATATTTGAAAAGCAGTGTTTGACGAAGATTATGAAAGGAATGCGTTAGCAAAAATTGCAAGTATATATCAAATATAGGCGGTAGAGAGCGCTTCAGGGAAATGTACAGGAATCCTGCATCTTGCAATCCTCACAGTTTTTGCCAACACATTCCTTTCATAATCTTCGTCTAACACTGCTTTTCAAATATAGTGACGTCTAGTGATTTTATGGGCAATTGAAACTTTGGGCAACTAAGACTATGGTACAATGTATACCTACCGTTCGCTCGAAACATTCTAATATAACCGAAAATAAAGTTGATATTTGTAAATGTTTGTAAACATTTTTATAATAAGTATATGTTACCATGACAACCTGCATGCATGCAAAGGTACCCGAAGCGTTCTTTTTTTTTAAGCTACTTGCAGAAGCGCCATCTCTTGGGAAGATCCTGTACTCAATCAATGTGCTTCCGACAAAAAGATGCTCATTTTCAGTTACATTAGTTTGTTCCCTTTATGTCTATTCTCCAGGTAGGTATACATTGTACCATAGTTTTAGTTGCCCAAAGTTTCAATTGCCCATAAAATCACCAGAAGTCACTATATTTGAAAAGCAGTGTTAGACGAAGATTATGAAAGGAATGTGTTGGCAAAAACTGCGAGGATTGCAAGATGCAGGATTCCTGTACATTTCCGTGAAGCGCTCTCTACCGTCTATATTTGATATATACTTGCAATTTTTGCCAACGCATTCCTTTCATAATCTTCGTCAAACACTGCTTTTCAAATATAGTGACTTCTGGTGATTTTATGGGCAATTGAAACTTTGGGAAACTAAAACTATGGTACAATGTATACCTACCTCTCTCGCCCGAGCTGACAGGTTTCAGGCTAACTTGCATGGAGACTAGATATAAGGCAGCCGTATGCATCAGCCCGTATTTCACGATTCTAATTTGACCCCGTTAGTGTCCTAAGTTGAATTCCTAAGTTAGTTTGCCAAATCGTCACACGCGACGATAACTTTTTTTAAATTTTCATATTTAATTGTATACATATCACTGCATTTATATTATTTTTTTGAGGTAAAATTAAGTTGAAAAATGGAAAAAAATAGAAAATTCTGAACAACGAACGAAGTTGATGAGAGTTGTAGTTAGTTGGAAATCATTATGAATAATTAAAGAAAATAGAATATAAAATAAGGTGAATATTAATTTATATTTTTATAATAGTTAACTAACATTAATAAAAACAGTATAATAAGAACGATTAATTTTTTTTTCCATTTTCAAAACCAAAAGTAGTCTATCTACGTCCGTTTTCATCCTCTCTAACATTCATGAAATTTTGGAAGCAACATTTTATGTACTTTAGACACAAACAAGTAGAAACTGGACCAAATTATTCATATAAACCTGCTACTCTTCTCGAGTATCACATTCCCTCAAAGCTCATAATTTTAGTAATAGATCAAATAAATTACATTTCTAGAAATCACGTCAGAGCCCTAGCTAACTGGCTGAAGGGTTGCTTTACGCTGTACCGTAAAGCTATCGTAAAGTAGCATTATAACTCATGAATGAGGCAAAATAAACATTCAAAATGTTTTCATCCTTATTCTACGTTGAAAATAATGTTAACTGGTAATTGAAATATGCAATAATTTTATTTGTTTACGCTTAAAATTGAAAAAAACATAATACCTGTCATTCAAGGCAGTGCAATGGTTCATCACTTTCCATGTCTTCACCGTCAGGATTGAATATTTGTTAGAGTGAGATGAAAATATAGTTGTGTTTCACTCCAACCAATGGTCAATTTTAACAAAGACGTTCCACAAAAGGTGAACCACTGCACTGCCTACAATGACAGGTATTATGTTTTTTAAATTTTTAGCGTAAATGAATAAAATTATTGCATATTTCAATTACCAGTTAACGTTTTTTCTAACGTAGAATAAGGATAAAAACATTTTGAATGTTTATTTTGCCTCATTCATGAGTTATAATGCTACTTTACAATAGCTTTACGGTACAGCGTAAAGCAACCGTTCAGCCAGTTCGCTAGGGCTCTGACGTGATTTCTAGAAATGTAATTTATTTGATCTATTACTAAAATTAGGAGCTTTAAGGGAATGTGATACTCGAGAAGAGTAGCAGGTTTATATGAATAATTTGGTCCAGTTTCTACTTGTTTGTGTCTAAAGTACATAAAATGTTGTTTCCAAAATTTCGTGAATGTTAGAGAGGATGAAAACGGACGTAGATAGACTACTTTTGGTTTTGAAAATGAAAAAAAAATTTTATTTTTCTTATTATACTGTTTTTATTAATGTTAGTTAACTATTTTAAAAATATAAATTAATATTATCCTTTTTTTACGTTCTATTTTCTTTAATTATTCATAATGATTTCCAACTAACTACAACTCTCATCAACTTCGTTCCTTGTTCAGAATTTTCCACTTTTTTTCCATTTTTCAACTTAATTTTACCTCAAAAAAATAATATAAATGCAGTGATATGTAGACAATTAACTATAAACATTTTTAAAAAGTTATTATTCAATGTCATAAAGGAATAAAAGAGATATTAATATTTAAATTCTAATATGAGCTGAATGTTTCAAAATAGTTTTTGTACGAGATAAATATGAATAAAAAGGGAAAAATTTAATTTAAAATATTCAAATAATATTAGTATTTAAATTCTGATCTCTTTTATTTGTTTATGGCTTTGAATAATAGATTTTAAAAATTTTTTATTAAATTCTTTGTATATTACTGTGAATTTTCAGGGAGTGATGGTACAGTTAGCGCCGCGTGTGACGGTTCGGCAAACTAACTTAGAAATTCAACTTAGGACACTCACTGGGCGCCATTTTCTTTTCTGATGCATCTGATATAAAGAGACGAATCTCTTATGGCCGTACTTCACAAAACACGAAATGAAGTTCTGCCAAGTACTTAGTTAGGCATACACGGTTTATAAGCATCGTGTATTAGACATCGCCATGTTGCACCCAGGGAACACACATTCCCTCATCGGGAAATTTTGTAACTATGTACTTGGCAGAACCAGAGATGAGTTGGGAGATTGCTAAAGTAATGGAATAAGAGAATTTCACAAAAGTGGGCTGATAAACGCGCCCTCTGAACGCGTTGCGCAAAAGGTGTACGTTACGCGTCGGTAAATAATGAAAGTTAGAAAATCCAGAAATGATTTACAATCAGAATTTCTTTGGTGGGGCAGCGGCGCGCGCTGCCCTTGTTTCTTCCTCGTCGCTCTTGCACGTGAGAACGGCTCGTCCCACTTCTCCTTATTCTCCTCGCTTCCTCCATGCAATGCTATTTTTAGATTTGATGCCAATAAATGTTCCAAATTTGAATCAATATATATTTTCCTATTCAAATTTCCATACTTCTTATCAATTTTGTGCATTTAAAAACTTTTTAGTTAGAGAGATATTTTCTATTAAGAAGAGATAAACATATAATTCAAGTTTAAAATTTACATTCTCAGTTTTATGTTAGCAATATTTTCATCTCACATTTTTGTAGCCTAAGCACAGACTTTTCATTAAAAAAATGAAATGGTCTATGGAAAGGAAAAATTTTCTAACAGATGTGGATAAATTAAGAAGCTAAAATATGTATTCATTAATATCTTCATATGAACATGTAAATATTTATCGATATTAAATTTTACATAAAAATTTTTGTCCGAAGTGTTCAAATCTTGTTACAATATGACAAGATCATATGGACGAGTTCAATTTTTTTAATGAAATATTTTGTAATTTTTAAATTGTCTGTTCTTCTGAAATCGGAGGAAGATTTGAACAGTAAACAACAAATTTTCCAATTTTTGCGTGAAACATTTTATTTTTCGTTCTTTGTTAAAAAATATTTGATACGTATTTTTTTATTTCAATATGATATGCAAAATTTCCGAGAAATGAATTTTTGAAAATTATCGTGTTAAAAAAGGTGATCGTCTTAACTTTTTTATAACTAAAAAAGTACGTATCAAAAAAATGTTAAATATTTCATCTAATATGCGGCTGATCCCAAACTTCGAAATAACATATACTGAAAAATTGTTCCAATGAATTTTCATAAATAAATTAGCCATTTTTATAAACAAATAGAGATTGCTGAAAAAGGACCTAATTTTTAAAAAATTTTTTTGTGGATTAATATTCCTAACACATTCCAGGATATACTGTAAAAAATTGAAAGTGGAGAAATGAATAGTTCTTGAGTAATAAATTTGTTTATACGACACATCGAAAAATGATATGTTTGTTTCCATGTTATTTTCTTTAATGAAACAAAATACATGCAGATATAATATATTTTACTTTTGAATAATCAAACCTTTTATTTATACTTATATATTGAAATTTTCATTTCTAATATGTTATGTATTCTGAAAGTTTTTTCAAAATGTTTTATTCTAAAGGATTTATTTTCAATTTTACTTCATACCAAATTAACGTTAGTGTACGATTTCGTGTGCTAATTTTGATATAATTTATGTATTTTTCAAATATTTAAACCTTTTATACTCAAACATTCAGAATTATTTTGAATTCAAAATGTTTTAATAAATTGCATTGGCTTTAGGGTCCATAAATGAAGAAGTCTATTATAAATTAAATCAAGGGTCATTACAATTTACTATTCTAATTGTTTTAATAAAACATTGAATAATTTAAAAACATTAAACATATTAATATGTTCATAGTTACATACTTAAGTTTAAGGAATTTGAAAATCTTTCTGTGGAAAAAAGACGTTTTCGAATGCACCGGGATTCGAGCCCGGGTATTTCGATTGCCGGTCGACTGTATGTACATTCGTGTAAAAATATTAAATATTTTGAAAATGTTTTTTCAAGTATTTTACTTTATAGTAATGATTTGTCAAATTTACTTCACACCGAATAAATCTCAAAGTGTAAGATCGCATGCGAATTCAAATACCCCGTGTAGAAATTTTGATAGGGGTCTAGTGGGGCCCGACGAGTTTGCCCTATCTCCAGTCGGGATCTAGCGTGGAAAACTAGCCAGGGCCCCGTCGGTAACGTAACGCTTTTGTCGACGTGGGCCCTACTAGACTTTCTAGTAGGGGTTTAGTGAGGTCAGCCCTTACACTACCCCACCTACAAAAAAGGACACCATTAGGGCCCTATTGGACCTCCGCATTGAATTTAAGTGCTAAAATCAGCAGAGTCACGTGACCAATTTTGTTCAGGTACCTTACTGAGAAAATAAAAAATAAAAAGGATTTTCCAGAACTGATAGAAAAAGTACAGAGGAAATGCGAGTTACGACTCTAATATTTACCGTTTTTAACGGAAACGGAGGGATATTCGCTTGGAAGGTTAAGTTTACTGTTTTCACAGTAAAAAATCTGTTTTCAAGATAGGAAATTTTTTCTGAGTAAATTGACAGTATTTTTACGTTACATGTACACCGGAAAAAAATCTCAGTAGGTTTGACTACTTTTTAACTTACTTTCCGTAGTTTGTAAAGGCCCCAAAGTGTCATTTTTTTTTACATTTCAAAACTGTATATACTTTCAAGTAGACTCTAACTTACTATTTTTATATACACACCTACAAACACACACCCCCCTCTCTACACTACACAAACGCTCGTTTAGGTGGTATTAAAAATTATTCTTAACGCTGTGGGTTCGAACCCTCTCTACTTATAATTAACGCATTACTAACCTAACGACTAAGCCTCTCGGCTGCGCACGGTTGGTATACGAGGAAGAAAATAGCGCTTATAACCTTCAACTACTGCAGGGCAGTGTAAGAAGTGTATAGGCACCGTGTAATCGCGAATTCTTAGATTTTAGCCCAATTTATGATTCTGATTAAAATTTTTAAAACTTTTAATTATTAAATCGATTTTCTATAAAATAAAATATTTTTGAAAGAAAGCGTTCAAATTTTTGAATTAAAGAACATTACATTATAAAAAGATTTATATAGATTTTAGAATTATTAACTTTTATGATTGTATATTAGTGAAACTTTATACAGGTTATCTTAAGTATTGATCATATTCAAGACCGTGTTCAGAAAATCTCCATTTTTCTCAGATATGATCAAATTTTAATGGGAATAAAGAATAACGGTTATGTTGTATCTAATGGACCTAACCTCAACCACAAATATTACAAGTAGGGATTCTCTAGTCGGGGCCCCGCTAAATACAAATAGATTTTCCATACTTGAGCGAAACAAGGAATTCCTCTCTGGAACCTGACAGGGGCACTATCAGTTTTTTCTGGACTAGAAATAGTAATCGGGTGCTAACAGGGCCCCCACCAGTTTTTTCTAGAAGAGGAAATTCTAGTCCGGGCCCCACTAGAACCCAACTTGAAATAAGGAAAGATAGGGCAATTTCTACACGGGACAATTTATGCTTTTTTTGTAATATTTAAAACATTTCTTTACACAGACACTTCCATCGGAAATTAGAGGTTCATATGTTATTTAAGCTACACTGAGAGACTTTTCGTTAGAATAAATCGTAAAAGTGAATCATATTTTAGTATAATATCGTTTCAAAGTGAGGCAAACAGGGTTTACGTATCAGAAATTAATATAGTGGTTTTCAAGCGGCGAAATTAATATTTTCGTTTGAATAAATGGAATATATGTTTTACTAACTGCTATAAAACCTACGAGAATTTGAAATTTACTATATCAAAGTTTCGAAGCGAAACAAAGAATATGTGAATCTGAAAACCACTATATGAAAAATCACTCACTCTACCAAAAAGTTTGACCTTCAGAAGGGACGTCCGTCTCCGGGTTATGGATTGTGGTGTCTTTTTCTAACGCGTGCGAAGCAAGAGGAAGATAGAGGGGAGAGCTTTGGGCACTCAGAAGAGGGGCGGGTTTCAGTGGAAACACATACACAAATATTGTTATCATACCTTAGTTATGTTCATATATATTTAAGTACACAATGCTACACTATTTATATTCGCATACGCTTGAAATTAAATTTCAGATTCGCCTTTGGGTTCGAACCCCCCCTAACTCTACCTATATCTACATTAACTAAACGCATTCCTAACGCCTAAAGCCTCTCGGTTATTCTCGCTTGCCATATTCCGAAATAAATGTCGCTTATAAGCCACTACTGAGACACTGAGAGACATTCTGAAACAAATTATATGAAAAACCGAGAATGAATGTTTTGATTTTTGCTGCGCGTCGTGAGGTTTCTGGCAAGTTCATATTCATAATATGAATTTCTCAAACATGCTTTCCAAAATGTGATATTCATTATTTATCTTATTCAAATTATTTTTAGACAACTTAGTAATCATAATATCATTTTCTCGTACTTTCAATTTCTCGAATAGAGATTCATAATATTTAGTATTTAAAATACTACTTTATCTTCTTCATATATTAAAGACCGTTATGACTATATCAAACTTCGATGTCATAATATGAATAAGTATAATAAAGCCTCGGCTTTCCCCATTTTGAAACGATATTATACGAATTTTGGATTCATCTTTATCATTTACTCTAACGAAAAGTCTCTCAGTGCATTGTTAAAGTATCTTAATTTTTATAATAAAAGGTTAACATTTTTTCATGATGTTAAAATAAAAGTTAACACAGTTTTGCTTCTAATAAGCCCAAGTTAAAGAGCATAATATTAATTTTGTAAAAATATACTACAAAAAATCTGCCCGCTTCGTGGGCACATTCTCATGGCGCGCTTCGCTTGCAAGTTTGAGCGCGCCTGGGGCGCGCGATTCGATTTTCGCACTCGGTCTTATATTCTTAGGACCCTAAAGCCAACTAAGAACATGAACAATATTTGAATATTAATACTAAGGGTCGATATAAGTCCTGTTTCATTATTATTTAAATTTATTACTTGTAATTTGATACTTAAGTTCGAGTCAATTTTATAATATTATCGATGTGAATTACATTTTCTCAAAGTTACTAAATTTGTTTTTGATTTCAAATGAAAAAAGAAATTCAATTTACTTAAAGCTCTATCAGCCTTAAAGAACACATTCTTATCATGAAACTTGCGCTTCGCGCTCGATTTTCTGTATACATTTCTGTAACTTTCTAATAATTTACAAGATTACAAAAAATCTATTTTCTTCCAAATATTTAAAAAAGGAGGAGAATTCATAGACTCTTTTAGAGAAAACGATTTTTTGTATTATCGCTTATTTTGTATCACACATATTTTGGTTCAAAAATGGAATTTTTTATTTTCAGTATTGTATTTTTTAAAACCAAAACATGAAATATACATCTTTGTCAAAAAATGTCCTACTGAGAATTTGTAGACCTCATTTAGGCAAATAATTTCCTATCTCAACATTTTTTTCGTATGTCACATATTTTGTTCAAATAATGGAATTTTTGAATTTTAAACGTATTTTTTAAAATTATAATGAAAAATATACGTTTTATTAGAAACTATATCTGAAAATATTTGTATATATTATTGAAACGAACAATTTTCCATTCTTACGTTTTTTTCGTATTTCACATATTTTAGTTAAAATCTTGAATTTCGGATTTTCGATGGTATTTTTTTTTAATTAAAAAGAAAAATATACATCTTATGAAAAAATGTTGCAGTTCAAACTTGTAGATCTTTATATCATATAGGTTTGGTTTCGTCGGTCTTGCGGTCAATAAAACAACATTCTATAAAAAACTCCTTCATTATATTTGGTCAAAAATTCTCCTATGTTTCAACCTCACTGCGGGTCTTTTTCAAGGAATATATATGTCACTAAAAATTGAACAAATCAATTTACCATCAAATTTCTTTTTCCAAAGAGAACTATTTTATATGTTGTGTTGATATAATAAATAAGTACTTACATAAATTACAAAAAAAACGAAAGCACACATGAAGATTCAGTCTTATTCTTGAAAATGTTATTAAAATTAAAGCCTCAAAGATTGAGGGCTTCAATAATATAAAATTACATTATAATACGGTGTGTACAATCCGATGAAGCAACGCAAACTGTAGGATAGAGAGACGAAGATACGATAAATTGAATTAAATTCACCAATGAAAAGCGTGCTAAAGCTTGAGAACACAAACTTGAAAATCATATGTTAAATAATGCCATGGCAAATTCGATTAATATTCATAATTTCAGCATTACAATTTATTGAAATATTAATATTTTTATTGATATAAATTGATTCAATAATTTTTCTTTAATGTTGTTTTATTGACCCTAAGACCGACGAAACCAAACCTATATATGATATAATAATATAACGGTTGAAGAAATGGTCATCCGTTCTTTATAAAGGAAAAAAAACAAACAAAAATTCTAGCCTGTTGTTTACAAATTTCTACGTTTTTCGTTCATTTTATCCGGTTTTCTATATACAGTGAATTCTACATATTTTTTCCAATTCGTGTTGTTGCTTACTGGACTTCTTCATTTTGAATTGCAAGCAATGAGGTAAGTTTTTGAGTTTCATTATTATCCTTATTTTAACTATCTTCTACATTTTTATCTTTTACGAAAATTTTGAATTAATCTTTTAATTTATGGCACTGAAGAGGGCCCCCATATGTGGCCGAAACGTTTGCCTTCTCTCTTTTTTTGCGTTTTTTATCGTAAGTAGCATTGATAATATTAATAGAAGAAAATAAAAAGAGGCTGACCCAATGCCAAAAAAATGAGAAATTAACAAAAATTCTGTGAATTTTGGGTCAATATAATAGCAGACATGTCATCAAACATGTCACTTTACAGTTATTACTGTTGTAGATCTTTATGTAGTAAACCATTTTTTATCATAACTTTTATTCGTATCTCGTATAATTTAACTGGAAAATGGATATTGACTTTTTTCAAGTTTTAATATACTGTAACTTTCATAAATTTATTTTAATTGCAAAATATTATCAGGATAATTAGTAGAGATTTACGAGAATCATCAGAAACCAGTCTTAAAATTTTTGATTTTTTCATGAAGTTTTTTTCAAAAACACAAAAAATGCTCCTATTTTGACAACTTTTGTCAGATGTACACGGAAAAAATAAGTTCATCAAAATTTCTTTAACTAGTCAACCACTTTTGGATAGGGCACTACATTTTTTAAATTTCCAGCACTTTTAAGTAAAAAATCATAAACTTTGTCGAAAAATCGAAAAAAGTTATAGAAATTGTCAAGAACTAGTACAATAATAGCAGTTTTCCAGTTTTTATTGAATAGTTCTTGATAAAATTATGAAAAAGTATCTAACTTTCAGAAAATGTTCTCCAAATTTTAAAAGTTCTGGAATTAAATAACCTTCTCATACAGAAATGAATAAGTATGATACGAGTTAACGAAAAAATCTTTGACTGTTCGCTAAAGTTTCTCGAACTGTCTGACGCACTACGTTGCGCAGTTGTTAATGTGTGATAGAGTTAGGGTTTTATTTTAATGGAAATCATAATTTTCTCAACATAATCTAAGAATAAATATATATAAAATAGGACTTGTATCGACCGTCAATAATACATTTCATACGATTTTGTTGTTGACAATTGGCTTTTGGGTCCAGAAATAATAACTCTGAAGATTACATACTTTCAAACGTTTCGACTCTGATCGGAGTCCTCATCAATGATCTTTATTTCTAAAATATAGCTAAAATGAGCCACCGAAGTTGTTGTGTTGTGAATTGTAAAAATACAAGCAGATGAAGTGAGTGTAAATTTTATAAATTTCCAACGTCTAAATGGAAAATAAATCAAATGAATAAGTGGGTAGCTGCAGTACCCTTGTAGAAAAAACTAATTGGACCCGATAGGGACCGATTGTTCCGATTGACCCCATTTCAAAAACATCATTGAAATCTATTTATTAATCGGATTCAATCAGGCGAGACCATTTTGAATCTGATTAATAAATCGGTTTCAATGATGTTTTTGAAATGGGCTCAATCGGATCAATCAGTCCCAATCGGGTCCAATTATTTTTTTCTACAAGGGTATATATTTTTTAAGCTGTAACAAGTAATAATTGTAAAATGCATTCATCTACTTTATCATAATTTAGTATTTGATCTAATATTAATAAATTTTGTAACATAAATTCTTCGACTTTTAACAAAATATTTTGGAATAAAGTATGTGTAACAAACGTTTAAATATATTTATTTAACTTAACAGACACCTAAACTTGAAGTCATAGAAGCTATATTATTTGTTTAAAGTATTGCTGATGTCAGTTCCAGTAAAACTTCGTTTAAATAATATCTCTTCATCTTTACTATTGCTTAAACATTCACAGTTTTCTAAATTTACAGTATTATTTTCATCATTGATTTCTTCGGCAATCACAGCCTTATATAAAGCATTTAAATAATTTTTAAAATAAAATTCTTTAGCCTTCAATAATGCTGTTTGTAGAAATTTGTCATCACGGTGTGATGTCTGTTTTTATCTGTCATTAACTTGACCTTATATTTAGTGGTTTCTATATCATTTTTGTTATGAATAATACTTACTTTTTACTGCTGATTTCACACAAATACTTGACAAGGAAAAACAATTGAATTTTAAAGTGAATTAAATTGTTTTTTCTTTGTTTTTTTTATTGATAATAAACATTTTTATAACTAAGACCCATTATAATACATTGTAAAAGCTCTCGAACAGCCTCCTTTAGTTCACTCATGTAACGTGCGACTATATTCTTGCACGTGTTCGATTAAATCCATCGAGATATCGATAATTACGCGCCGTCTTTGATTTAACAGATACAAAATCAGCAAAATGAATCCCAAATCCAGGAAATCCTCGTAATAATTCGATAATAATTGCCAAAAATACCCAAGTATTAAAAACATTTATATAGTATAGACCTTGAGAACGGTAAAGCTATTTATAGGAAAGTTTAGTCCTTACAATCAAGTATAAGCTTCAATTTGTATTTTGTAGCCGTAAAACATTTGGTTCGGCTTTAGAAATCCCTACACTGTAAAATTAGTTATAAGTTTCTCTTGTAAGTTTTATATTTATACTATGTACACTAATTTAAGGATTGGAAGACTAAGTCTGGACAGTAGATTTAAAGTAGTTAGAAATAAGATAGAGCACGAAAGGTAATTCGAAATGGTATATCTGGTCGCCAGAAGGAAGTAAAGAGATAATCCTTTGAGATTTACTGCTTTACTACCTTCTTTTGCGCCTCCACTGCAAGCACCATAAAAACTTGCAGCTGAGGGTAGAAGCTGGGACCGGGGTTTCCCGAGTCGGGCTTCTTCGGACTCGGATTCCAGCAGTCGAGCTTCTCCGGGAAGTTGGGCTGGGCCTAGCGAGGGCCAGCTAGCGAATTTGAGAGAAAAGGGATGCGTGAGAGAGAGAGAGAGCTGTGAGGAGGGTACGTGAGCTTTGCGGAGTGCAAGTCAGACAGATGACTGTTGAAAGACTTACAACTCGGATCACCTACAAGTTCTCTCGTCGAACTTGTAGAACCTGTATCTCGGGGTATTCGTGTGCGTGAAGTCCAGATTTAGTCAAGGAATTAAAAGTTCATTAAATAATAATTTAACACAGTCAGTGTCCTTTTATTTGCAGTTGTAATTTCCCGCTCTCTTTTAAGAGTTAACGCCACGAGAACCAGCCAATCATCATCGATCGCGCAACTTCGACGTGAGTGGCTCGTAACACTCATGCTATGGCACTGCAGTCACGCACAGAGCGTCAGAGCGTATTGAGATAACCAAGTTGACGTCACAGGCTATGTGGTAGGGATAGACTGTAGGTAAGGTTGGTCTTGGACGAAAGATATGAATATGGGAATAGTTGGGAAATTGATGAAAAAAAATTTTCCGACGTAAAAGTAAGTCATAAATTTATTAATAATTATATTTTTCAAGTGCAAAATCCATTTCCGCTTATTTAGAGTACCTACTTGTCGCTTGTCAATCTTTTAATCTTTTAATATAAAATAAAATGTCATCAAAATTTATTAATTATTAACGTCGTGCTAGCTTATACATTTTTTAGGTCGTCTGGTTTTAAAATCGTCAAAGATAAACATGTTTTTGGTCGCCCGGCAGTCCTTGAGGATGAAAATAATCCTGATTGGGTGCCTTGTCAGAATTTAGGCTATTGACGAAAGAAAGTACCACCGCGGGAACGGCGGCGCTGTTGTGCCGAAGCAAGTATGGCCGCTACCACGGACAAAATAGCATTGGAAGTATAGGTAAAATCGTGATTTTTCCTAAATTACGCGAGTGAAGCCGAAAAATGTTGACGATATCGCTGGAGGAGTTATGCAGATACACTGCAGCAGCTCCTACAACGCGAAATATGCGCGAAGGCCAAGAAATTATAAATTCTGGCCTCTTAATTATGTGCAGGGTAACGGAAAGAACCGCTGCAAACATACAGTTATACGCTTTATGTTTGCAAACAAGCGGAACAACACCTGACCCACATGTTGTGACCGGGAATTTAACAGTTGAATCGTCCGTTTACTTAAAAATCAATGACATTTTCGTTAAAGAGATAGATTGCTCCTGCAAAGCCGGCTCAAGCCACAGTTGCAAGCACATCGTAGCTGTCTTGCTGTTTTGTAACCGGTATGTGCTGTATATGATTTTAAAATAAAAAAAATTTATTTTACTTGTTTCTTTGAATATTTTGGATTATTTCATATAAATTTTGTGATACAATTACATCCTGTATATATTGTAATACACCATTTTTTATCATTTTCGATGAAGCTTTGAATTCGTTAGCAATAATTAATATTTTTACGCCCATTAATTACCATACGGCTCAATATTAAATGTATAATATTCCGAAAAAAGCGAAGAAGTATAAATAAAGTATATAATAAAAAAGTAATTATTTATTATTTTGATCTTTTCCAAGTAACGTTTTCTAACTTCACCTGATAAAGTTTCAAAATATGTGTCTGGTGACTTTATTACCTTAACTGGATTTAATGACATTTTCTTTTATCTGAAAAAATCCAAAGAGAAGATGAAGAAACAAGATTTCTCGTTTTCAACACATTCTTCAAATCCTTCAAAACAAACGGTCATCATAACCTACACATTTTTGGCATTTTATTTTATATTAAAAAATTAAAAGAATGACAAGCGACAAGTAAGTACTCAAAATAAGCGGAAATGAATTTTGCACTTAAAAAATATAATTAATAATAAATTTATGACTTACTTTTACGCTGGAAAATTTTGTTTCATCAATTTCCCAACGATTTCCATATATTTCTTTCGTCCAAGACCAACCTTACCTACAGTCTATCCCTACCACATGGCCTGTGACGTCAACTTGGTTATCTCAATACAACAAGTTAAGAGCAAGCAACCAGAGAAACTTTTATGAAGGGGTTTTCCTCGGGGGTTTTTCCCTACGTCGCTTAGATATGGAATCCATATTTTATTAAAATACTGAAGGGTTGGGTTAGGCCTTTTGTGACGTTCTTTTGTAAATTTTCATAAAAGATATTCAAATAGTATAACTTCTTTTAACTTTTATTATACATTTAATAAAGGAAAATTCATTAAATTTACACTTACAGAAAACTTACAAAATAATGAAAAATAATAAAAATAAAATAAGTACATTATCGTATATATTATAGTGAACGGATGTGAAATTAATTTTCGAATAAATTACAAAGTTTACTTCAAAATATTGCTCATAGGTACAATATTTGATTTTTTGTTTTAATTTTTTATAAATAAAAAGTTAATTAATGAGGACTCCGATCCGAGTCGAATCGTTTGAAAGTATGCAACCTTCTAAGTTATTATTTCTGGACCCAAAAACCAATTATTAACAACAGCATCGTATGAAATTTATTATTGAGGGTCGATACAAGTCCTATTTTATATATATTTATGCTTACACTGTAAAAAAAATCGTAATTTTCCAATACATAAGTGATGAAAGTTTTCAATAGTAATGGAAATAATCTTCTATCGAATTATTTCAATAATTTACAAGAAATATTCGAATCACTATTGGATTTTTTTTCAGTATTGAAATTTTTCAAGTGTAGTCTTATAATTTTCCAAAGACAGACACGCAATATTCTGCACGTCATTAAATATTTCCTACATGATTTTATATAAAAATTCCAAAACATATATTGGTTAACTACTTCCAATACTTTATTAGAAGTTTCCAAGAAAATTTTTTTAGTGTACATTAAGTTGAGATTAAGGAAAGCCACATGTCTTGAGTCGGTTTTGAAAACAGTTCAGATCATTCTGTAAGAGACTCCGGTAACAAAGTCTTCACGCAAAGTTTTTAAAACTGTAAACCTTGTTCGCGTTCTTCCATTGATTACCAATTCGGCATCGTTCATTAATAAAAAAAAAAAAAAAATTTTCTAAATTGCGGTCGGTTCGTGTGAAAATTTTTTTATGTTTTTTATTCACAGTGAACTTTAAATATTTTTTCAATTCGTGATGCTGCATACTGGACTACTTCATTTTGAATTGCAAGCTATGAGATAAGTTTTTCAATTTTATGATAATTCTTATTTTAATTATCTACGTTTTACAGAAATTTTCGAATTAATCTTCGAATTTATGGCACTGAAGAGGGCCCCCATATGTGGCCGAAACGTTTGCCTTGCTTTCTTTTTGAGTATTTTTATATCGAATAGTGAAAATTTCAATCGAAGAAAATAAAAAGAATCTGACCCTATGCCAAAATAATGAGAAATGAAAAAAATTCTATATACATTAGCGTATTAAATGTTTTACTTTGAATAAGTATTGTAAAAGCTGATTTTTTAAATACTTATATATTATACACGATAAACAAATGAAAATTTTTATTTAAAAAAATAATTTTTAGGATATTTCTGGATAAAATGTTGTTTTTAAAAATCCCTTCAGACGATATTTTATTTTTAAAGGAAAATAAAGATTTAATTATAGATAGGATTTGTATCGACCCTTTGTGCCTCTGAGCCATAAAATCATATCTCTTGATGCTGTATCACTTTTTACAAATGTCCAAATTGGTTTAGCTTTTAAAGGTATAAAAGAGAGATGGCCACAAATAGAACCAAAAACAAAAATGCCTTGGTATCAATTTGAAAAAGGCCTTAGAATCTGCTCTTCAAATTCTACTTTCAACTTTCAAGGCCATTCCCACAAACAAAAATCTGGTTTCCCCATGGGTTCACCCCTTTCTCCGATTGCTGCGGATATTGTAATGGATGATCTGGAAAAACAATGTATAGCTTCCCTCCCCTTTCGACTCCCCTTTTATTTTCGATACGTAGACGGCATAATTACAGCAGTACCGGCTGATGAAATAGACAAAATTAGAAACACTTTTAACAGTTACAATCATAAAATCCAATTTACAGTAGAAGAGGAATCAGATAACAAATTATGTTTTTTGGATGTTCTTATCATCAGAACAGGGGAGAATGTCAAGACAAATTGGTACCAAAAACCTACTTACTCAGGCCGTATTCTTAACTTTTATTCTCACCACCCACTACACTACAAAATTAATGTGATTAACAACCTTGTTGACAGAGGCATCATATTAGCACACAAAAACTTCCACACAGAAAACTTTAAAAAAATCCAAAATATCCTATCACAAAACAATTATCCAACAACAATAATAAACTCCACTATAAAACACAGACTCAATTATCTGCTACATAAAGCCTCCACAACCGGGACCCTCATTCACCATTCACCTGTGAGGGAGGGCGAGGAATCTTCTCACTCTTACACTCGCACAAACAAGCAAAAACAAAACTCAGCTAGCCAAACACAGAAATATGTGTCACTTCCCTATGTGAAAGGGTTATCTGAAAAACTTTCAAGCATCCTTAAACCTTTCAATGTAGAAATTGCCCCACGCAATACCAATGACCTATCACATCTTTTCAAATCAGCAAAAGACCCCACACCAAAACTTGAAACAGCACATGTTGTCTACAATATTCCTTGCATTGATTGTACAGCAAATTATATAGGCACAACCAAAAGACCTCTAAAAAATAGAATCCAGGAACATAAAAAAGATGTATATAACCCCCCAGAAAAATGGACCGCCCTCACCAAGCACACGTGGCGCCAGGATCATAAATTTAATTTTGACCAGGTAAAAATAGCTGACAGATCCAACAATTATAAGAAACGTATGATTCTTGAAATGACTCACATTGCTAGCAATGCCCATACAGTCAATCAAAGAACGGACACAGACAATCTATCTGCTTTTTACTTTCCTCTTTTAAATAAAAAAACTTAGTTTTTACACAAATTTTCCACAGCTTCCGAAAAATCTGGAAAACTGTGACCAAATTTTATCGAAATTTATCGATTTTATCAAATTTATCATAAAATTGCAAAAATTTTAAAAATTATATAATTTCTGTTACGAGTCTTATAATTCCACATACGGGCATCATAATATCTATCACTTTGTATGTGCATTAAAAACTCAATTTAATTTCCACCTTAATCTTGTGACACTGAGACTGTTAAATAAACAAATTTTAAAAAACCCCGGTCACATGCCTCGGGAGATTGTGGTGAAAATTTCTAACAGTTATATACAGACTCTTATGACTCGTCTCAAATTTCATAGCCCTCCTTTGTCACAGTCTCTGGACATCTTGTGGACATATTTACACAATTTTTTCTCCTTTTCATTTAACCGAGACTTTCCAAAGCAAAAAACCTAACCCTCCACTCCACTTTACAAAGCCTTTTCCAAGTCAGTTTCCAAGTGCAACTCAGTTTTCAAGTAAAATCCGTAGTGTCAGGAGTTATTTGTCAAAATTATGTGCCTATCTCGTTCGCGACGAAAGAAAAGGAAGAAAAAAGGAATTGTTTTTTTTTTTTTAATGATAGTTTAAAGTCGCATCAACAGCAATGGTTATTAGCGACTTCTAAAGTATACATGAACAGGCTGGTTTTTCGTATCAAAAGGTATCACTATATTACATTGTGGACTCAAGGCCGTTTCAGGCACTAAATACTATGTCTGATTCCAATATTATCTAGGAACTTGAGCACTTTATCGAAGGTAACTGGATCGTTGAGCATTCTCCTGTAGTTTGTTCCGATTTTATGATGATTCCTTCTCGTTAAGTATTTTGGGCAATCCATCAAAATGTGTTTGATGGAGAGAGTCACTTCACAGGTGTCGCAGTTTTCTGGATCCACTTTATTTATTAAGTGAGAATGAGTTAAGTGTGTGTGGCCAATTCTCAACCGAGTGAGTACGACCTGGTCTTTTCTGTTTTCGAGGAGGATCTGAGTTTTCTCGAAAATATCTTTCCTCACTTGATGTAATTTGGTGATTTCGTCAGTCTTCCACTTTTCGTTCCATAGATTTTTAACAGAGAGCGTGATCAAATTTTTAAGATCTTTGTAATACACTGGTATAGGGGCCTCAGGAACTGGAAGTGAACATGCAGACTTTGCCAGCAAGTCAGCCCTATCATTGCCCTCAATGCCCATATGCGAAGGAACCCAGACAATTGTGATCTCTTTTCCTCGTTCTCTCAGGCGGAAAAGTGTCTCCTGTATTTCTTGAGTGATGTGGTCGAACTTGTTCACACTTGTAATAGCCTCAATAGCAGACATCGAATCGGACATGATGACGAAGAGAAGGTCGCTGCTTCTTTCTATGAATTTCAAGGCTTGTAGAATCGCGAATGTTTCACATCTAAATACACAGTAGTATTCCGGTAAATTGAATTGTAACTCTTCATTAGGAGTGATAACTGAACAGCCACACCCTGTCTTTGATTTTGATCCATCAGTGTAGATATGGGTGTAATTTGGGAAAGAAGCAAGTATAACATTCAAAACGTTTTTGTAACTGTTGGAGCTCGTTTGGTTTTTGGGCAATTTGCGCATCTCAATAATGATAGTTGGAGCTGAGAAATCCCAGAAAGGGAAGTCATGAAATCTCCTTTACTCGGATATATAGGGGGAGTACGGCTCTGGGGTGGTCCATATATAAGTCCTGAAACTTTCCAAGAAAGATATTTGCATAAGCAGGGTTTGAAGGGGTAGAGGCTATTGAACTAGCATAGATCAGGGTGAGTTGTTTCCTTCTAAAATCAAGTGGAGTATCACCAGCTTCAGGCAGTATGCTACTAATAGGACTGGAGAAAAACGCGCCCATGGAAATTCTAAGTCCAGCGTTGTGTATGGTAGAAATCATATCCAGCGTACTTTGCTTGGCAGAATTGTAAAAGATAGAACCGTAATCGAGTTTCGCCCTTACAGTGGCTTTATAAGTGTTAGTCAACAGCTTCTGGTCAGCTCCCCAGTTCCTCTTCGAGAGTGTTCTTATAATGTTCAGCCTTTTATTGCAATCCGTTCTCAGATATTTCAGATGCGGGATCCAGGTGAGTTTTGTATCAAAAATGAGGCCCAGAATTTTCGTCTCTTTCACTACTTCTAATTCGTGAAGGTTCAGGTAGAGGGCTGGTTCTTGCTTTCCGGTTTTACTTTTAGATAAGAGGATACAAACAGATTTTGAATTTGAGAATTTAAAACCAGTTTTTTGGGCGTAGTAAGCAGATCTTTCCCACTGCAGTAGACTGTAAGGTCGTCTGCGAAAATACTTTTCTTGATCGGCCGAGGGATGCATTCAGTGATATCATTGAAGGTAATTAGAAAAAGTGTGACACTTAAAACAGAGCCTTGGGGCACTCCATTTATAAGTTCGACCCTTTTAGAGAGAAATCCGTTTACCCTGACCTCAATGAATCTTTTCATTAAGAAATTTCTAACGAAAATGAGCATGGCTCCGTCAATTCCACTGGCCACAAGTATCTGAAGGATTCTATATCGCCAGACCATTTCATAACACTTTTCGATGTCCAATGATACTGCCAAGAGGTGTTGGTTATTGATGAAAGCATCACATATATTAGTTTCAAGATTAGCTAAGGCGTCGAGGGTAGATCGATGTTCTCTGAAAGCGCTTTGATGAACGTTGAAGAAGCCTTCCTTTTCCAGAAACCATCTGAGCCTCCTATTAATTATCTTCTCCATGAGTTTACACATATTACAGGTTAGTGCGATGGGCCGATAACTCCCTGCTTTCAACTTATCCTTTCCTGGTTTGGCAATAGGGACAATTTGGGCCTCTCTCCACTTTCTTTGGAAGCACTTTTGAATCCAAATATGGTTAAACACCACCAATAGATAGTTCAGAGCTTTCAGAGGTAAGTTTTTCAGGAGGATATTCGGTATTTTATCCGGACCGGGGCTAGAATTTTTCGTGGACTCAAGTGATGATATAAGCTCAGTCAAAAGGAGAGGAGAGTTAATGATTAGATTCTTATCTTCCTTAAATCTAGGATCAGAAATGGTTTCATTTTCCAGTTTGAAAGCGAGAAAGTGTTCATCATAGTTGGTGTCACTGGAATTTGATGCATAGTTATCAGCTAGTTCATCAGCAATTTCAGTGGAATCTGTGCTTATTGACCCATCAGTTTTTTGCAATGCTGTGTTACGCGTCGTGGTAGTCCTCCCTCCAATTGCATTCAATTTCCTTCGAATTTCAGAGCTGGGAGTATTGAATTTTAGTGAAGAGATGAAGTCAGTCCATGATTTTCTAGAACTAGATCTAATTTTCCTTCTGGAAAAGGCTCGTAACCTCTTGAATTCAATCATGTTTTCAGTGGTATTATGTTTCTTGTAAACATTGAAGGCATGTTTCTTTTTTCTGATAGCCTCATCGATTTCAGAATTCCACCAAGGGACTTGATGTTTGAAGGAGGTTTGAGTCGTTTTTGGAATCGAGATGTTTGCAGCCTCAGTTATAGTTTCAACTAATTCCGCAACTAGATCATCTATATCAACTCCGTTTCCAGACGAGGGGATTTTCAATTGTTCAATTTTGGAGTTCATTATCTCACCGTACAACACCCAGTCAGCTTTTGGAAATTTCCATCTAGAAGTAAAGTTAAACAGAGTAGGCAGGGGGTTTTGTAGTTCCAATTTGATGGGAAAATGATCGCTATCGTAGAGATCTTCCTTAGCTTCCCAATCTAGTCTATGGGATATACTAGCACTACAGAAGGATTAGTCGATCGAGCTAAAGGAAGCGTTTGATTTATTGAAATGAGTGGGTTGATCGTCATTTAGAAGAATGATGTCGTTATTTTCAAGAAGAAGCTTCTCGATCTTTTTTCCTCTCGAGTTAGTGCTTTTTGACCCCCAGAGTTGGTTATGGCTGTTAAAATCACCGACCAGAATGAAAGGTTTAGGAAGTTGGTCAATTAAATTTTTCAAATCTGCTAGATTGAAATCGTGTCGATTTGGTATATATACATTACAAATACATATTTCATTAGGGGTGATAAAAGATAGAGCAACGGCTTCCAGATTAGTGTTAAGGTGTATTTTTGTTTGGTGGATAGATTTTTTAATATAAATTGCAACACCTCCACTCGCGAAATTTGTGTGTGTACGGTTTTTAAATACAGAATCGTATCCTCCAATTTTTGCACAGGAGGCATCTTTGAAATTCGTTTCTTGCAGACAGATCAATGCGGGATTAAAGTCTTTGATGAGTAACTGCACATTATCACGACGAGGGAAGAACCCATTAAGATTCCATTGGATGATATTTAGAACCATCGTCGAGGTTGGATGTGGGCTCTAATAGTTTTTCTATTTCCTCAGACATTGAGAGAGGCTCATCATCTGAACCTGAACCTGAAGAGGCTAGACCGCTTATTGATTTGAGCAGGATATTAGTTATTTTTGTGCTCCTTATTTTTGCAGAGCGTTCAGTCAAGTGTGGATAGAGCTCTTTCATCATACAACAGAGAGACTGGATGTCATCAGTGTAGTCATTCGCGATAGTGGCAGGATCAGGAGATCCGGTAGCTCTGTCAAAAAAATTTTTATATTGTGTATAATTTAGGGGATAATTTGCTGTAGGTTCTTCAAGTACTGTTTTAATTGAGGCAAGCAGTTCATCTGTGGTCTTCTCAGTTGTTGGAGTGACATTTTTTCCACCCTTTTGTGTCTCATTCATAGGTTTTTTGCTTTTTTGGGTTTTTACAGTTTTCCAATCTTCGTTTTTTTTTTTTTTATGTCCTTGCTTGGTGCCTTTTGCGATTCCTTCTTTGGAGGCCCATCAGAGACTATAGATGAGCTTGCTTCAGAGAGAGGGCGTTTATTTCCGGAATTTAAACGTTCATTAGGTATAGTAGGTAAAGGGGGAAATTAAAGATGTTCATTATTTTTTGTTCTTTGAGTTTGGTCCTGAGATTGGGAGATTAGAATAGGTGGTGTTGACATTTGGTTCAGATTTGTGTAATTCAGATTACCAGAAGACTCTTTACTATCGGTCTTGCAATTCTTTGCAATGTGCCCTGCTAGTTTGCAAAGAAAGCAAACCAGAGTATTAGTTGTTAAATAAATCCAATATGCGGTGTCCTCAAAATTAATTTGCAAGGACTCCGGGATTTTGGAAACACTATCTGGATGAACGTAAACCTGCCTACGGAAGCTGAGTACATGAGCAAACCCAGGTTCTGACATTCCAGCTCTTAGAAAGGTTACTTCAGAAGCCATTTGGACACCAATCCTTTCAAGCTTAGATTTAATGAACGAGTGTGGGATCACTGTACACACATTAGATAATATCAGCTTCTTGTAATTAGTAATTAGAGGTCGGAGCTCCAACGAGTGCCCCCGAATGTTGACACTCGAGTGTTTATCTGTGAGGTCGTCAGCTACCTGTTTACTCGCAAGAAACATACACACACGTCCATTGGAAATTTTAGAAGCAAATCTGATATTAGAGGGGCGAATAATTCTACCTATTTCAACCAGATATTCCGATATAGGAATTTGGGGAAGGGATTCTATGCCAATTGCTTGGTCTTTTTTGGGGAATGAGTCTTGTTCTGCTGCAGCTGCATAGCTGCTCCTGTTGTCTATTGAGTTTCCTAGGTTTCCATTTATAGGGATGTTTTGACTTTGGGTATTTTCAGAATGTTGGCTTACCGTTTGGTTATCCATAATTTGAAGGGTGCATTAAAAATGCACACTTCCACACTGAGGAATCTCCTCCCACACGGATAGCATGGTTTCAAATTTCACTAGAGTAAATAGAGAGAGAATGGTACACGCAGTCAATATATAAATATGGAGCGCACACACAAACACGTCCGATCACAACAGGTGATTCCGCACGAATCAAAAAGGAATTTTGTGTGTGTCATTTGGATTAATCTTTTTTATCATCGTTTGTATGTCTACTTAATAAAATAACAGGTCAGTTTTCGTTTACAGTGTTTTTTTGGTGATGAGCTCGCACTTTTTGACTTTTTATCCCGCAATGTTTATCCGTCACATGTGCTATTTTTAAATTAATTTTTTTCTCCCCTTAGTAAATTTAGAGAATTAAATTTTTGTGTACTTTTTATTTTCTTGCAAATCGAATTTTTTAGACCATTTTTATAGTTTCACTTATACAATTCATTTACATCGGTTTACCAAAATTGTTATCTGTTACACGTGCTACTTTTAAGTCTCTCTTGTTGGTAATTTTTTCAAATTAAGGTTCACAGTTTTACTTTTTAGCTAATTTAGTTATTTATGCCAATTTTATAATTTCAAACTTGCAATTCTTTTACATCATTTTTAACGGAATGCTCATCGGTCACACGTTCAAAATTGTTCAAGTTCTTCTTTTGTACCTTTATAGAGAAAATTGTTCTGTACAGTTCATTTACATTTAGTTTAGACCCATTTTATAGTTTCACATGTATAATTTATTTATATAATTTTATTACAATGCTATCCGCCACACGTGCTATTCTTTTAAGTTCTCTTTAGTAATTTTACAGAAACAATTTTTTGTACAGTTTTTGTTACAGTTTTACTGTATCGCAAATTTAGTTATTTAGTCCAATTTTATAGTGTCAAACTTGCAATTATTTTCACATCATTTTTTAACAGTATGTTCATCGGCCACACGTTCAAGATTTCAAGTTTCTTCCTTTGTCTTTTTATAAGAAATTTTTCTGTACAAGTTTTTTTTACATTTTTTTACATTTTTCTTACATTTTACATTTTTAACATTTAGTTTAGACCATTTTTATAGTTTCACTTGTACAATTTCATTCATATCGGTTAACCAAAATTGTTATCTGTCACACGTGTTACTTTTAAGTCTCTCTTGTTAGTATTTTTTTCAAATTAAGATTTTACACCTTTACCTTTTAGCAAATTTAGTTATTTAGACCAATTTTTTAATTTCAAACTTGCAATTCTTTTACATTATTTTTAACATAATTTTCATCGGTCACAGTTTTAAATTGTTCAAGTTTCTTCCTTTATATTTTTATAGAAAATTTATATTTATATTTATGAAATACTTCCCGAGTCAAAATTTCAGCCCTATTTAAGCCCTGCATAGTTCCAAATAAAACCTACTTTAGGCCTGCCTACCCCTCTGTGTCCTCTTTTGAACTCCGTTGGACTTACTTTAGCCCTCTTTAGAACATATCTGTGATATTTAATTTGGCATTGGGTCAGTTTAGTTACAAATTGTTTATGTCGTAAAAAACATAAACATCAGAAAGGCAAACGTTTCGGCCACAAATGGGGGCCCTCTTCAGTGCCAACAATTTTAATTTGCATTAAAAATAACAATTATAAACTAAACAAGCAAAACTCATGCGACTTAATATTTATTTTCTTTTTTTGGTTTTTTTGTTTTTTTCTTATACTAAATTTATTAATAAAAAGTAGAATTAAAACATGCGAATAGACCCTCTAGCATCGTCCTCACACAGAAGTCCTCTCGTGTCCGATTCGTGGAAGATGTGAATTGCTGAACGCGCTACTCCAAAGGCACACAACCACAATTAATTCCATAAAAAACACAGGTCAAAAATCCAATAAATATTAAATCGCATGAGTTTTGCTTGTTTAGTTTATAATTGTTATTTTTAATGCAAATTAAAATTGTTGGCACTGAAGAGGGCCCCCATTTGTGGCCGAAACGTTTGCCTTTCTGATGTTTATGTTTTTTACGACATAAACAATTTGTAACTAAACTGACCCCATGCCAAATTAAATATCACAGATATATCACTGTGGGTCAATATAACAAAGGACATGTGCAGGAACATGCCAAGGTACACTTCTTTAGAACCTCCTACAATCCTCACTTGCATATTTTTAAGACCTCTACTAGACCTGAATATTCGCACTTTTTTTATGTATTTAAATAAGACCTCTTCAACATCCACGTGACTTTGCTGGTTCTCTTTTTGCCCTCCTAGAACCTACCTCTACTGTTTTCGTATTTATATAACTTAATTACACATTCATTATAATTTTTTAATTTGCTTAATCTATTAATAGATAGTAAAAATAGTTAAGAATAATTAGGCAGAGTTTGAAAGGTAAAATACATTAAGTTATAAAAAATTAGAGAAAAATTAGAAACCTGTTAATACATTCACTTTTGTTTTTCTAGGTTTCAAACTTCAAAAAAATCTTTTTTTTATGATGGTGAATATTTTGTATACAATGTGTAATGTAATAGAAATTTGAATTTTGTTGTATTCACGTCATAAGTTTTGAAAAAGGGTCCAAAAACACTTTTTTTTAATCTGTAAATTTCTGTAATTACATATTTTTTGAAAAAATTAAATATATTGAATTAGAAATTGATTTAATATGAATATGAAGTTATAATTTTTTTGAAGTGGAAAATGAACTTCAAAAAATTGTAACTTAAGTAATTATATATTTAAAAATCGCTATTAATAAATGAATAATATATAAATAAATAAGCTTATAATTTATATTTCTAGTATATTGTGATTAATTAGGAGTAAAATTATGTGATGATCATTAAAATACATGAAAAAGTGGTTGTTTATTCACGTTCTTTTTGGTTAACAGGCAATCCGACGTAAATCTGATCAGCATTATTCATATAAATGCAAACTGCAGTAAGAGCTTCAACAGAAATCGCGATGACATTGTTAACAAGATTGCATTTATGTAAAAATGTTCGACTATCATATGCAACATTATTATTACCTTGCGCATTGAAAAAACTTTGGCTATTAATTTCTCGTATAATTGCATAATGATTCACTGCTCACTGGCATTCTCGCAATGCACAATCACAATCTTTGAGTCTAATAAAAGTATGGAGAATGCCTAATTTTGTTTCCAAATTATGAACATATTGTACAGCGGACGAGTATGTTTGTAAGTTTTTTTTATATGTTTCTGTTACGTATAGTGTTCCATTTTTTAATAATCTGGAGTATGTCCATGCTTGAAAATTTTGCGGATTTCCTAAATTGTATATTGCAGTTTGAATCATTTCTAGCAATTCTCGAACATGCTTATATATACCCACGCTGTAGCAGTGTGAAAAAACATTTTCAATGATTTTTACTTGTCGTTTTTTCTTTTGACAAAAATTTCGGATAGGGCCATCAGGTAAAGCTTCAATGAATTTAATCATACGAATAAATTGATGTTGGGATCTTGCTATTTGTGTGTCAATATGGCAAGTTCCGTGAACGAGCCTTAACAGTTCACCATTTACATTTTCATATTCAAAGCACGAATATACCTATAGCGGTCCAAGTCTTTCAACAATATCGGGAAGGTGTAATAATTGATGCACATTAATTGAACAAAACAGAAGCCCATACAAATTTTCAAATTCTCTCACAAATTTATGTAAATAATTGCGAGATATTTCTATCATTTGAGGTGTTATCTTGTCAGCATTAAGAATTGATATTGCTATTACTAATAGAAGATAGTGGTCAAAATAATCTTGTCTTATAATTCCTTCAAGAACTGGAAGTGAATAGGCAAAAAACCAGTTTTAATTCAGAAATTTTCCAATGCACTAGATCGACAATAGAGCGCGGCATTCGATGCACGAATTTCGGAGGTTTTATTGAATTCAATCTGTTGTTAATAATATCGATGAATCCGTACAGAGAAAAAGGTTGAGCACGCCCTGCTTAAAATGTCAGGTAGAAATCGAGTAGATACCGGAAAGAAACCGGATGCAAACCCATTCGGGTTTTACCCGGTTCTTTACGGCTTTTATCTGGACTCTAATTTCATTTTTCGGGATCTATCTGGGTCTATCCGGTCCTTATCCGGGAAGTGATGACAGAAAATAAGTTGTATGAATATTGTACCCGGTCTTATCCGGTTCCTATCTGGCATATGGATCCAGAAATTAAAATACGAAAATATGTTTCTACACGGATCCTATCTGGTTTCTATAAGGCAGTTGTCGTCTTGCAATTTGTTAAGGTGAAAGTACATCTGCTACCCGACCCTACCCGGTTCCTATCTGGCATATGTAAATAGAAATTAAAATACAAAAATATTTTGCTACCCGGGTCCTATACGGTTTCTATAAGGCAGTTGTCGACTTGCAAATTGTTAAGGTGAAAGTGCATCTGCTCCCTGGCCTTACCTGGTTCCTATCTGGCATATGGATCCAGCAAATTAAAATACAAAAATATGTTTCTACACGGATACTATCAGGTTTCTACAAGGCAGTTGTCGACTTGCAAATTGTTAAGGTGAAAGTGCATCTGCTACCTGGCCTTACCTGGTTCCTATCTGGCATATGGATCCAGCAAATTAAAATACAAAAATATGTTTCTACCCGGATCCTATCAGGTTTCTATAAGGCAGTTGTCGACTTGCAAATTGTTAAGGTGAAAGTGCATCTGCTACCTGGCCTTACCTGGTTCCTATCTGGCATATGGATCCAGCAAATTAAAATACAAAAATATGTTCCTACCCGGATCCTATCAGGTTTCTATAAGGCAGTTGTCGACTTGCAAATTGTTAAGGTGAAAGTGCATCTGCTACCTGGCCCTACCTAGTTCCTATCTGGCATATAAATCCAGCAAATTAAAATACAAAAAAATGTTTCTACCCGGATCCTATCCGGTTTCTATAAGGCAGTTGTCGACCTGCAAATTATTAAAGAGCCGGATACAAACCGGATAAAAATCTCAAAGGTCCCGGATAAGATCTTATCCGGAAAACCGGGTACACTGAGAGAAAATTACCACGTTATTTTACGGTTTTCGGAGGTATAGCAAGGATATTTATTAAAACCAAGAACTTTTACTGTCCCGTAATTTTTTTTCTGTGACTATCCTTAAAATGTATTTGTTTGCACCGCAATATTTTTTTTAATAATTTTCACAGTACGATGTTTTAAAAGTTTCTCTTGATGTCAGTTATAAAATACAAGCCTAACAGAAAAATATGCCGTTAGTGTGTTTAAAGAAATATAATTCTTATACGAGCGACTTTTGCTGTGAGTTGGTTAAAAAAACTCGGGAGTCAGCAAGCAATTATGTAATGTAATCATAATAATCATATGCGAGCACGTGTGTGTATGTGTGTATATCTGATTGTGTCGAGGTAGTAACAATAACGGGGCCCAAACACTTTTTACACGGCCCTGCAGTAGTTGCAGGTTATAAGCGCTATTTCCTTTCTTGTATTCCAAGCGTGCGCAGCCGAGAGGCTTAGTCGTTAGGTTACTAATGCGATAATTATAAGTAGAGAGGGTTCGAACCCGCAGCGTTAAGAATAATTTTTAATACTGTCTAAACGAGCGTTTGTGTAGTGTAGAGGGGGGTGTGTTTGTAGGTAAGTGTGTATATAAAAATAGTAAGTTAAGTGTCTACTTAATAGTAAATACAATTTTGAAATATACTAAGAGTATTCATCGATTCAACTACTGCTCTTATTTGATTTACCTATGTTCCTGCAGATCACTTAACTTAAAAAATGACACTGGGGCCTTTACGAACTACGAAAAGTAAGTTAAAAAGTAGTCAAACCTACTGAGATTTTTTTTCGGTGTACGTGTAACAAAAAAGTACTGTCAATTTACTCAAATAAAATTTCCCAGCTTGAAAACAGATTTTTTACTGTGAAAACAGTAAATTTAACCTTCCAAGCGAATATTCCTCCATTGCCATTAAAAACGGTAAATACTAGTCTTAACTCGAATTTTGCCTGTACTTTTTCTCTCAGTGTAGATATTATGCGATCCCATATAGAGCCCGGTTAAGCTCCAGGTATAAACCGGGGACAAAAACCGGGTACAAATCCAGTAACGCCGGATAAGAACCGAGTATCCGTATTTCGAGGACCCGACTACAAACAGGATAAAACTCTTACAGAGCCCAGATAAGATCCATATAGAAACCGGACAAAATATTATATCAACCCAGATAGAATCCAATTAAGTGCCGGATTAGAACCGGGTATAAGTATTTTAAGGAGCCAAATACAAACCAGATAAAAATCTCAAAGGTCCCAGGTAAGAACCATATAGAAACCGGGTGAAGATATTATGCGATCCCAGATAGAACCCGATAATCTCCGGGTACAAACCGGGGACAAAAACCGGGTACAAATCCATTAGCGCCGGATAAGAACCGACTTTTACTCGGTTCTTATCTGGGTTCTATCCGTCATTTTAAGCAGGGCGGTGTTCAATACTAAAAAGTAAGGTCAACATTTTTTTGACGACGCCACCTTCAACACCATGCATACGGTCAATCGCTATACCTCTAATAAAATCTGGCATGAGTTTAGAAAGAGCTGTTGGGCCTTTGACGCCCATCACAGGCTTATTATGTTCCGCAACTAATTCAGAATATCTTATGGATTCCTCTGATGTTCTTAATTCTAGTTCATTTTCATAAGGATAAACATGACCATGCCCGTTTGGAAAGACAGGAACACTCGTACTCTTACATAAACAAACGGAGCAACCATAATCACCGTTAAATTGTATAAAATTTATACATTGACATCTTGCTACTAAATCACACGTTCCCATTTATAAAATTCCTCTTACATTTATTGTAATATCGTTCGAGGGTACATGTATTTTGATACCGCCAGCAAGTTTCTTTAAATCTGCACGCATGGCATAGAAAAATCGGTTCATATTAGGCTTTTGAGGACTGTACCACAATCCTGCAAAAAGAGTATTTTCTCATTTTTTCCTATCGGAAAACCGTACCTCATTAATTGTCAAATAAATAGGTGTTACGCTGATATTTGCTGACTTAAAGACTGGTGCACTATCTGCATACGAGGTACAAGATATATTATTAGGATTTGAGAGAAATCCATTATCAAACCATGTACGATACAAGCTGCCGTCATATACATCAGTTATAATACCAGGTGGATGTTGTGGCCTATGAAACCGATTCTGCAAACTATTGTAAAATTTCTTTCTTTTGTACATTTCTTGTAGTTGTTCAAGAAACGGTAATAATACAAAGTAAGAATTCTTTTTCCTTGGACAAGAGGGATACATATCGTCTAGTGACCTTAAATCTCTTAAACAAGTCGAACAATAAAAGTGTTTTTGAATAGGCGTATTGCCAAAAGCAAAAAATTTTTGAAATTTATAAAGTGAATTTTTTTTTAAACCATCCAATGCACAGTGTACATTGATAACCGTTATTATGTCGGCAAGGCATTGCATTGTAACATTATGATGTAATAATAAACTTAAGATTAGTAGCATGCTGTCAATAATAGTCAATGGAGCATCTCGATAAAGTGGTGCATATGCAGCAGCAAAGTTATTATTTTCCAGTTCGGCTTCGTCGTTTCCTTCTTCACTTTCGGATGAACTAAACTCCGTGTTGCTTTTTTCACTGAAATCTGACATCCCGTCGTTGTCTGGATTGTTGTTTTCAAGTTGGGGTCCAACAGTTTCTCTGTAATGAGAGTTATTCTTATAGTCCTCTAATAAAAAAAAGAAGTAAATGTCCCACGTACCTATTTTAATTTTCTTGCAAAAATAAAAATTCCTATACACCTCCAAAAAACTTCAAACTTAAAAATACAATTTAATATCTCAGTAAACTCTATGGGAGTAAATAAATAGGGTGTGCATGGAAGACTCGTATTCAATATTTAAAAAAATTATAATCACAGAAACATTGCAAGTTTCATTAAAATTAATGACGGACATTTGCAAAACATTTTTTATATATATTTTATATCACGGAAAAAAATTTTATCTTAAATTCCGATAATTCTACTTTTTTACTAGCAATCTAAACTACCGGAACATCTTTAATTGCAAAAGGTAATATGTACTTATCGGAATATCTCTAAAATTGGCTTCGATACTGTTATCATCTAAATTATTATGATGATAATCATACTGAGCATCATCGTTCACTTCATCACGCTCTACATCGAGAAGCTTTCTCAATCTTACTTTCTTTTGATGACCACACACTTCATCTATAGATTTTCTTGACATTTTACGTTAGAAGAAGATATTCAGCTACAATAAATAATCGATTGTGATTGCATGAATTGCACGTAAACGATTAAAGCAAATGAAGAGGTTAAGAGCATGCTATAGTATAATACATACCTACCTTATTGGGACTTTTTTCGGCTATCCAACTTCCACAGAAATAGCAATATTGGATCGAAATTTTCGGAAATGAAATAAAAGACACTGAGTAACGTTTATCTGTTATTACATTTTTATAACTACGAAAGGAAATGTTTAATATAATTTTTTTACTAATTATAAAAATTTAATACCAGACAAAAAACAGACGAAACACTTTGTAACTCGCTTCACTTTTCTCTCTGAAGTCACGACGTTTTTTATTGAAAATTTTATTTTATATGAAATATTTCGACGTTTATTTTGAAATATGGCACCAAATCGTAAAAAAAGATATGCCCTTATTTGGTGGGTGAATAGTGAATACCGAGATACGATTGAACTAACACATTTTCCGCAAAAACAACGAAAAATAAATGATATTGCGACCCTTGTGTGGCAGAATCATAAAACTGGAGAAAAAAGTAAATCACAAGCTAAAATACTCGCAATCAGTGGTAAGTATTTATATATTTGATGTTCTCTTTCGTCTTATAATTAATTTGTGTAAACATTTATTGAAATATCTAATATAAAAGAAAAACTACATAAAATATCTACTTTTATACTAAACCTTGGCTAAAAAATATGGCTACCATAATATAATTATTTCTGTCTAGGGAATTTCTTAAATAAATTTTTTTAAATGGTTTACGACATAACGCAAAATTAACTGAAAATTTGATATATTGAAGTTGCTTGGGTAAAGTTCATATTTAACCAACTAACGTCATATAGTTTTTAAAATTTTTATTAAAAGTAAAATTTATTTAAAAAGAAATAATTACATTTTACTGTAGAGGGGAACGTCTAGAACATTTATATCTTATAAAAGTCATTCCTAAAATATGTATGCATTCTATTTAAATAATCCAAGGAAGGCTCTCCGCAAACAATTTTTTGAAATTTTTTTCGAGTTCTGAACTTCTTAATATTGCACACTTATAGTTCATCCAGACACTTAACCAATTAAATCGCTCTATTTGCAGATGATAAAGAATATCTAGATAAAATTATTTTGGATGGTAAAGGGCAGATTAATGATCCGTAAAATAAAATATTCACAAAAGCAATCATAGAAGAGAACAAAAATATTTCAAAAGATAAAAAGTTTCAAAAAGGCTTAATAAAATCTAGTACTACAAAGTTGGAAAATACTATAAAGAATGATCGCTCCATAGTTCCTGATTGCGGTTCACAAATAATAAATTACCAGAGAATTCACCCTTCTGAAGGTCACGGAATCGCTAACCAATATTCAAATAGTCAGGACCCGGATAATGCTTCATTCTCAACTCTTCAGCACCATGAAATTTTTGCTCCTAGAGCTCAATCTTCTACAAGCAAGACGAATCTTTTTGCAACATCTAATATGCAGCAAGTTTCTACAAATCAACAAAACTCTCGAAATGAGTCTCAACAATCACAAATTGACCAAGCAATTCCTTCGTTTGACACAAACGTTTATAATCATTTATATAATTTTTCGACATCTGCTGGACCATCAAATAATACTCAAACTGTTTATCAAAAAACCAGCCACGTACAGCAGCCACAAACTAAGACATCTAAGACAGAACAAGCTTCTCATCATGGATATCTTTCATCGAATTCAACGGGAATACCGAGCGTTAAACAAACTGCTTTTCAAAACTCATCTAGAACATGGAGAATGGATCATAATGGACAAGAAGCTAATCTTTCGACTGAAGATGATCAAGCCTCGTTTGTTGGGAGCGACTTTATATCTAGTGATAATGATGATGATCCAATGGAAGATAAAGAAAATTTTGAAAGTGCGGTTCGAGCTATAGCATCAACGATTCCTGGAAAACCCTAGCGGACCCGTGTGAGAGAACGGTCATAGAATACTCTGACCGTTCTCTGACCGTTCTATGACCTCGCATTATTACGGCTAAGATCGGTAAAAAAGACATTAAAAGCTTTGCAATTATGATTCTGTGGCGAAATTTGGATTAGAAGGTGAAGCAATAAATACAATTATCTTATTTTTCAGCGATAAAAACTAGGAATACATCATGTACCTGTCATTGAAGGCAATGCAGTGGTTCACCATTTGCGGAACGTCTCCACCAATAGTAAACCTTCACGGTGGAGAGGTTCCGCCAATTGTGAACCACTGCACTGCCTTCAGTGACAGGTATTATGTTTTTCTAGTTTTTATCGCTGAAAAATAAGATAATTGTATTTATTGCTTCACCTTCTAATCCAAATTTCGCCACAGAATCATAATTGCAATGCTTTTAATGTCTTTTTTACCGATCTTAGCCGTAATAATGCGAGGTCATAGAACGGTCATAGAACAGTCAGAGAACGGTCAGAGTATTCTATGACCGTTCTCTCACACGGGTCCGCTAGGGAAGGTATGTTTTCTAAGAATGTTTCATGAAGATATTCTTTTTTTCTGTAATATTTGATTAAGTTTGATATATTCATAATATTCGTTGTTGACTTTTCACGTAGTCACGAAAAGGGACATTGCTTTTCAAGAACTTCTATTAACCTCGTTAAAGAGGTCATACGAGATAACACACAAGGTCGAAAAAACATCGAACAAAACTTTTTCCGTAAGTCGTAAGAGCAAAAACTTGAAACACTTTCTATTAAGGTAGTTGTTGCGCCAAAAATCAGTCTCTGGAAAAAGAAGTTTTTCTATGATTTAAAGACTGGTAATTATATCATCAGCCGTGTCATATGTAAGGAAAGACACTCTTTTTAATAAAAAAAATTTAAAAATTACGAAAAATAATATTTTAATAATGTTTTTTGTAATAGGATATTTCCTTATTATCGCTCCATACCAAATTTTCAAAAATGGTGCGATTCTGATAAATCATGAATCATTTTTTTAGGAAAAGGATTCTCTACAACTTTACCGTTTCCGATTTTTGAAAATGAATCAATTATTATCAAATTCAGCAATTTGTTTATAAAAATGTCGTTTTGGAAAATTGTTTTTTAATGATTTCAACCATTAAAGAATTTATTTTCAAAAATTGGAAACGGTAAAGTTGTAGAGAATCCTTTTCCGAAAAAATGATTCATGATTTATTAGAATCGCACCATTTTTGAAAATTTGGTATGGAGCGATATTAAGGAAATATCCTATTACAAAAAACATTATTAAAATATTATTTTTCGTAATTTAAAAATTTTTTTTATTAAAAAGAGTGTCTTTCCTTACATATGACACATAATTACCAGTCTTTAAATCATAGAAAAACTTCTTTTTCCAGAGACTGATTTTTGGCGCAACAACTACCTTAAATAAGAGAATACACGGAGAAAAATGGAGATCAGAAAAATAAGAATGATTACTAAAAACCAGGAATGACTACTAAGTATCAAAAAAGAGTATTAAACAGAACAGAACTCTTTCCCAGACTGTGTAACACTCTCTTTTCTCACCTGATGGTCATTCCTGGTTTTTAATAACCATTCATATACTTCTGATCTCTATTTTTCTCCATGTAGGTGTGATATATTTTAATAAGATATCTCTGTCATTTTGTTTCTATTCTTTTATAAAAATACTTCATTTCTGCCCTTTCAGATCCCTGATCGCAATTTCCATGCTGCACCGAACATGGTACAGAGCAATAATTTTTTTTAAACAGGTTTTTTTTTTATTGTTCATGCAATCAATAAATTAAAAATTTGAATTTTTTTATAGAAAGAAATTTCTCCTTCATGTGGATTTTACTTGCCGAAAGAAAAGCTTACATATGTGCAAATATTGGCAAAGAATGAAGACAAAGAATCATGGAAAATTATAACTAGAGAAATTCTATTAGAGATTTATGGGAACACTTTAGGTAATTATTCGGCCACAGGGAGGCGAGGTGAACGACAGGCTATACATCCTCAATTGCATAAAGGATTATTTGGTATGATTTTTGATTCGGCTGTTTTGAGATGTATAACGTATCTACACTATTATAGGGTTTTCCTTAATATCCATGTTACAGAATGGTCCAATCGAGAGACGAACGGCACCCTGAATAGGGCCACTTTCAACAAGTATATAAACAAGTGTGCTTTTAACAAAAGAAAATATCAAACTATAAAAAAGAAAAAAGTGCATTCCACACCCTCTGTAACTTCAGAAGTACGACTGCCAATGTCTATCAAGCAGCAAAGTACAGTGCCCAAAAAGAATCTACATACGTCACCAGATGTTATAGACTTATCCAAGGAATCAACAAATCACTCGCCTACTTTTAGGAACATTCAGCAAAGTATACCACACTTTCAGTCAGGTATTCATATTGTTCATTGTGTTCTACTGAGCAATAAACAATTAACTAAGAAGCTCAATAAACAATTTCCTGTAGGAAGTAATATGGATATTTGTCATGAATATAATGCAACAAATATGACCCCACAAGACTACAGATCAAGCATTCCTTCCTCCGTTACGGGGACCACAGAATAAGATGAACAACATTTTGAGTTCGGTATGTATACAAATTATAAGGACGATTTCAAAAAAAGCTGACCACTTTGTGTCCCAGTCTTTTTTCAATGTTTCTTTGATTAATACATTTTTCTTAAAAATATCTCAGTGTGGTCCTTATATCAAAAAACAATATAATAAACTTTCAAAATTTTTGATTTTTAGTTTACAAATTATATGTACACTTTTCAGGACAACTGAATCGTACGGGAGAAAGAAATATTATGGCAAGCGATTTAAGTTGGTCATTGACGTCTCTCTGAAGATGAGCGCCCTTTTCTTTTAGTTCGTATCTATTATCGTATTTTTCAGTTCATATCATTTGCGTACTGTAAATTGTTACTGTGAGTACACTACATAACTAACAAAACCTATAGATTACTTATAATTTTTCTTAAATTCCTTGTAATTTGTGTAGAATTCGTAATATAATTCATAATTACAAAAACTGTTGTCCTTTATTGCCTCCATTTTTCCAAGAAATTAACAATTTAAAATATTTTTGCAGTTACAGAGCTCATAATTTTCTAAGACTAGAAGTGGCGCCACATGTCAAGATGACGTTTATTCCAGGAAAACACACAGACCGTACAAGTATAGGGTTTAATATAATCTACACATATATTTCAATAAAAGACAACATTTCTTTATTACAACAATTTCTGAAATTAAGATTTAATAACAAAAAATCGATTGCAATTTTAATTAATATACAGTTTAAAAAATTACAAAAATTAGTCACCAGACTTCTGAATTATTTTATTTCTAAAAACTGTTGTAGAAAACGACCATAGTTTTTTATTAAAATATGTAGATTTTAAATTGTGGCCCTATATTTTTGGTATCCGTGTGTTTATTCTGGGATAACGGTTATCTTGTCATGTGACTTCATTTCTCGTCGTAGAGGATTTCCAGGGCTACAATAGGGCCTACAAAGGGGACATAGGAGGTCTAAAAGAGGGCTTAAATTAAGCCCTCTTTTAGCCCTGCTAGGTGGTAAAAATGGATTTATGTGCCACCTTGAAGGACTAAAAGAGGGCCTAATTTTAATAGAAACTAAACCCTCTACAGGTTCTCCTAAGATCTATTAAGTACTGCAATTACTTGATTTTATAAAAATTTGGATATTTTGACTATTAATATGTTCAAATTTTTCATGTTTTTTCTCTTTGTATTTTTACAGAAAAAATCTTTTGTACATTTTTTACTAATTTTGTTATTTACGCCAATTTTAAAGCTCTACACTTGCAATTCTTTTATATCATTTTTTACCACTACACGGAGAAGCTTTTCATTGTAAAATCTAGTATTATTATATTTAGAATGGTATGTTGTTGGAAAATTGGCTTTAGGGTCCATAAAATGATTAAGTCAAATTTAATCAAACGTTTCGGCTCTGATCGGAGCCCTCATCAGTGATATTTATTAAAATCTTTCAAGTGGATGGAGAAAAATTCAATAATTTACACAAAATCCTAAATTGAAAGTTTTTTCCTCTTTTTGTTGAAGGGCTTCTCTGAACAACACATAGCAACACGAGATTCACTCTGAGAAGTTTAAATGAAACGTTTGATTAAATTTGACTCAATCATTTTATGGACCCTAAAGCCAATTTTCCATCAACATACCATTCTATTGATATTAAGGGCCAATACAAGGTACAATACTTTTAATTATTATATTTATTTTTACTAAAAGTCAATAGGAAGCGAGGATATAGTAACAAAACTAGTTCTATTTACCATAGCGGTAGGAGGAAATACATTTTCTGAACCAATTGTAAATATAGTGCAACTTTATAAATTACCATTGAGAGTAGCAAAGATTAATATCTTTGATGACAAATTGAAACTAGAAATAAGTGATACCTATATAAATAAACAGTAAAACTATCTATGCAAGAATTGGTCTTTTGAATAATATAAATTGCAAAATAGTTTAGAGAAATTACCATTGTCAATAGTAATGAAGAATGAAGAGAGAAAGACTTGAATATTTTGCAATAGAATACATTATATATTGGAATAGTACGTTATCAAAATTCCCATTGGAAATATTAAATGTACTGCCGAGTGACGTCAGATACGCCGAAAGTTTCTGATATTACCCGAGAATCGCTCCATGTTCTCGTTATGATTATTTGTCGGTAGCCGATATAGTAATATATTTTTTTACATTTGAATATGGCGCCTTTCTAACTTACGATTTTTTCTAACAGAGGGACTATCGAGCTTTTCCTCACAAATCGTAATAGTTTCCACAGTTCAGTATATAATGAAGCTGCTACATTGTAATTGACAATATTGACATATCACTGCGATGCGTTTATGAATGTGTGCGTTGTTCAGTTAGGTTAAGTTGCGTTGAATTAGTATTTGAGCGTGCATTGGTATGTTTATTATTTATATATATATATACGTGTATGTGTATGTAAATATGTAACTATGTTTATAAATATTCTATGTAGCTCACAAAATCTAATAAGAACTATGGTAAAAATTACGAATGACTGATTTTTTTATATCATGGAGGTGCAATTATTTCCTATTTTCGATAGGAAAAGTTATAAATATGGTTCCACTATCTCCAAAAGACTATGGTAATTCGGTTAGACAGAAGATGTGACTTTACTATTGTCTTTTGTAAACTTAACATTCTTTTTTAGCAATTAATGAAACCTTTTTTGCGTTTACTTCAATATAATTCGTTCGATGTGTCGATTACGATTTTACTATTTCAAGTAATAAAATTTGCTTTTGTTTTTAGGCATAAGTACAATTATATCACCATTTTCTCCAATATTATTAGTAACTCCATAGTTTAATATTCAAAATAGTAATTTCTAAAAAAGTGACGTTATATCCTCGTTTCCTATTGACTTTTAGTAAAAATAAATTTATTTATTTTGTATTTTTTATACCATTTTTTACTACAATGTTCACCGGTCACACGTTAATATTTTTTAAGTTTCTTCCTTTGTATTTTTTATAGAAATAAATTCTCACTGATGAGGACTCCAATCTGAGTCGAAACGTTTGAAAACATGAAACCTTGAGTTACATTTTTTCTGGACCCTAAAGCCAACTAAGAACATCAACCATATTTCAATATTATTTTGACTATTGTTTAAACAACAGGTAAACCTTTAATTATGAACGATAATGTAGGTAATAGCACATATATTTTTGTAAATGATCAAATAGTTACTTTGTGGTTAGAAATAAAATATTGCTTATTTTTTTAATAGGTGTTGCCACATTGAAAAGTTTATTTCCATTATGTAAAATTATTAATAACTGACGATGTATGTTGATGTCGATAGTTAGCTTTAGGGTCAAAGGTTGATAAAAATGTTAAATAAATAACATGGTAAATTATATTGAACCTTGATTTAATTAGTAATACTTGGTAAGTTTTCATTGGCTTTAAAGTCAATTAATGTAAGAGTTTAATTAATCAGACGCTTCGGCTCAGATCGGAGCCCTCATTAGTTATATTTATTAAAATCTAGAAAATACAAACGGCGATGGCGCTAATTTCACATTTTTTAGGATTAACTAAAGTACTTGCATATAATACCAAATGATTAATTGATGAGTTAAATTTCAAGTTTTTTATTGACACATAAGAAAAACGAAAATGACTAAACTCCACATTAAAGAAACCCTAAGTTAGCAAAAATTGCTTTATGTATTTTTTACATTAAAAATAAATCACTTATGAGGACTCCGATCAGAGCCGAAACATCAGATTATTTACAACTTTAAGTTGTTTATTAACCTTTGGCCCTAAAGCTAACATCTTCAGTTATTAATAATTTTGCACAGTGAAAATAAACTTTCAAATGTGGCAACACCTATTAAAAAAAATAGAAAATATATATTATCAAATTAGATGGTTGAGTTTGAAATTTGTCATCGTCTACCTTATTCAATATATGTACATATTCTTTCAGTAACATTTATCATTTTTAAAAATGAAGTTAAAAAGTGTACCTCAAAAACTATCGGAAGGTGTAAAAACATGAACCGATTCAAGATCGAAACTTGACGTTCTTTGTAATATATTTGTATAATATAATTTTTATATCAATAATATAAATTGCAGATATATGTTGATGTTGATAGTTGGCTCTAGGGTCCAAGGTTAATAAAAACTCACAGTTTTACATAATCAGATGTTTCGACGAGTTTTTTTTATATGAAGCTAAATATCAAAATACATCAGTAATTATTTCTATGTTGTATACCAGGGCAGTTAGTTGAAATTTGCCGGTTTTACTCATAGATGTCGCTAGAGATATGTATACATTTCTATGAGTTGGCATCTATGTCATATTTTTCTATAGACAATAACCTTCAAAAATACACAATTACATTCTGCCAAAATAATATCATCATAGTTGTTTACCTCAGTGAATATGTCGAGTTTCGTTCAAAGTAAATCGCATTTGCGGCATTCGTTGCTTTTCTTATTTCATCAAAAGAAAAAAGCAGTTGAAGCTTATCGATTGCTGGTAGAAACTTATGGTGAACATTCTCCAGTGATTAGAACATGTGAGACATGCTTTCGTCAATTTAAAAGTGGAGATTTCGATTTAACAGACAATGAACATCCTGGTGCAGCGAAAAAGTTCGAAGACGAGGAATTGCAGGCGTTACTGGATGAAGACCCAACCCAATCGCAACAACAATTGGCACAAACACTAAATGTGACCCGAGGAGCAATTTCCCAACGTTTAAAAGCCATAGGAAAAATCCAAAAGTTTGGAAAATGGGTACCACACCAACTGAACGATAGACAAATGGAAAATCGAAAAACCATTTATGAAATGCTGCTTCAACGGTTCGAAAGGAAATCTTTTCTGCATCGAATTGTCACAGAGGACGAAAAATTGATTTATTTCGAGAACCCGAAGCGGAAAAAATCATGGCTTTCACCTGGTGAGGTCGGCCCATCGACTCCAAGGCCAAATCGCTTTGGCCGTAAGACAATGCTCCGTGTTTGGTGGGACCAGTGTGGTGTCCCTAGCGGACCCGTATGAGAGAACGGTCATAGAATACTCTGACCGTTCTCTGACCGTTCTATGACCTCGAATTATTACGGCTAAGATCGGTAAAAAAGACATTAAAAGCTTTGCAATTATGATTCTGTGGCGAAATTTGGATTAGAAGGTGAAGCAATAAATACAATTATCTTATTTTTCAGCGATAAAAACTAGAAAAACATAATACCTGTCATTGAAGGCAATGCAGTGGTTCACAATTGGCGGAACGTCTCCACCGTGAAGGTTTACTATTGGTGGAGACGTTCCGCAAATGATGAACCACTGCACTGCCTTCAATGACAGGTACATGATGTATTCCTAGTTTTTATTGCTGAAAAATAAGATAATTGTATTTATTGCTTCACCTTCTAATCCAAATTTCGCCACAGAATCATAATTGCAAAGCTTTTAATGTCTTTTTTACCGTTCTTAGCCGTAATAATGCGAGGTCATAGAACGGTCAGAGTATTCTATGACCGTTCTCTCACACGGGTCCGCTAGGGGTGGTGTACTTCGAGTTATTAAAACCTGGTGAGACGGTGAATACGGATCGCTACTGACAACAAATTATCAATTTGAATCATGCGTTGATCGAAAAACGGCCGGAATGGGCCCGAAGACATGGCAAAGTTATCCTACAACATGACAACGCACCGTCTCATACCGCTAAAGTGGTGAAGAATACATTAAAAGCATTGAATTGAGAAATATTATCGCACCCGCCGTACTCTCCAGACCTCGCCCCGTCCGACTATCACCTTTGCGCACCGATGGGACACTCACTCGCAGAGCAGCGCTTCGCCAATTTTGAAGAAGTCGAAAAATGTCTGGTCGAATGATTTGCCTTGAAAGAGAAAAAGTTTTTTTGGAATGGTATCCATGGTTTGCCTGAAAGATGGGCAAAATGTGTAGAATCCATTGGTCAATACTTACAATAAACAATTTTTGAGATTCCCTTGAGAATTAAGCGTTTTCTTTATTGAAAAAACCGGCAAACTTTAACTGACACCCCTGGTAGCAGATTGAAGGCAACATTGTCACACGATAACGTACATGATTTTATATGCATTTTTTCCAAAAGTTCCCTCTGCTTAATTTATGCCAAAGAAAAAATGTTAAATTTTTCAAAATTTCACTTCATACCAAAAATAATTTGTTTGCATAATTCTATGGGAGAATGTAAAAAAAATTATATCTACATATTAAAACAGGAATTAACATTTTTTAGCGTTTAAAAATGTACTTACATATGTAAACAAAAATTGTTGATTTTCCTCCAACTCTTTCAAAAATGTTTTTCTGGTATTCAGAGATTTACGTTATGTAAAAGAAATATTTATCTTGAAACAATTGCAAAGTTTTTAACCAACTTGTAAAGAAAAATGTTATTTACTTTAAATTTTTTATGAAAGAAATCCTTTGTTAGCAACCTTTTTTCTGTATTGTTTAGATAATAATTTTAAATTAATTAGTTGAGTTTTAAATTTTGGTCAATGCCTACATTATCGGAGGACCACTAGCAGCGTATCAGATAGAATACGTTGCAGACAGGTGACCTCGTAGACAATTTCAAACTCTTATATCGCAAATAACGCAAATGAATTCAATATTTAAAGAATTGCACAGTCGAAAGCGTCTTCTTTTCCACTGGAAGACTTTCAAATTTTTTAAATAATTTTAAAAATTGAAATTTTATTCTCAACTTTCTGATTTCCAGGACCTTTTCATGTACAGCAAAAAAATGTTTATGGGTAGAAGATAGCTTTTTCAACCGAAGCTACCTGCGTACTTTGTCTCTTCTACACACAGCACAATAGTTTCCGTACTGCTGTCACCAGTTCTTGCCAGCGGGGGGTCCATTGTATGCAATAAAGGCGAAAGTTCAAAAAATAAAATTTTTACTTTTTGCAAACTACAATTCAAAAATATCATATTTAAAATATATGGATTTTTGCGATTCTAACGATATGATATTTTCATTAAGAAGTTAAAAATTAGAATAAATATGAACTTTTCTGTAACATCTCAACGAGAGAATCTTTTACTACATTTTAAACAATAATTTCGATTGCAATGAATTAAAATGTGAAGATTTTCAGAAATAGTAAATTGTTACCAATGTGAAAATCTATGTTATAAGAATCTTCGATATTTTCTGAATCAAAATTTTAAAACTTTTAAAGTGAATCAAGCTACTGTATTTGGAAAATGTCTGTATTTGCACGTCGCACAAGATTTAAATGAAATAAAACTTGGAGGGTGTGATTAATCAAAAGAATAATTTTAATGCAAGATATATATAATTATTATTATTATATTTTTTTTAATTGTAGTTATATGGAGCAAAATTAAGTAAAAATACTTAATTTGAAACCTCAATGAAATGTTTTGTATGTTAAATTGTTTATGAACAAATTGAATATTAGTTTAAAATAATTGTTTATAAAGATAAAAAATAATATTTTTTAACATGCTTATTTTATCGCATTATTTATCTATATCTAATCTAGTATTGTAGTTGTTTGCGGCGCTAGTCATTACACATAAAATATTTTATGTGCCTCCGGCGCGTAAACTCGTTTTTCCGTTACAGCTGAGAGTAACGGAATGTTGTGTATTCCGTTACAGAGGAATATAATGTAAAAATTTAACTGCGCATGTGCCTATAGCCATACAGCGGAGCACAATCTTCTTCTTATTCTTCTTCATCGTACAGCGTTAGCACCCTACTGACAAAGCCTTGTACATTTGAACTTCGCATTCTCTATTACAAGACGCTACTACTACACAAGATCGAGAAAATCAAAATGTCCCGAACTAGTCGCGAAATATCAAGTACAATGGACGAGAACCATTATGAATACTAGATTAGATTCGAGTGCACGCATAAATACTCGTATACGCACCGAAATCACATAAAATAGAATATGTGCCAATGCACACAATTCGGGAAATTACGAGACTCGCGACAATGCTCGCAGGACTGATCGCGCCTTGGCTTCGATCTCCTGCGAGCATTGTCACTCGTCACGTAATAACCCTCATTGTGCGCCTAGGCACGTAATATACTAATACATTACTCGAAACAAAACACAGCGAATGCAGCTCGTGTGATTGCAATTCACACTCATTGCAATCGCCATGTTTCGCCCCTTGTAATGTAATATACTATTCAATTTGAAAAACCTGTTGAATTTTCAGCATACTGATGCTCCAAGTAATTATATTTAATAATCAAAATCAATTAAAAACATACAATATACAATTACAGTTTATTTTAGTACTCTCTAAATCCAATGTAGTGGATTACACTTATAAACTAGACATACAAAATTTTATTCTTAATTAAATTATAATTACTTCTTTCTTTTTCACTTAAGATTTTTAAATTAAATCAGGCCTCCCAATCCCTTTGGGATAAAAAATAGGGTGTATAGGGACCTTTTTTCTCACTCATAGGGACCTTTTTTATGCTAATAGGGTACATTTTTTCAACAAAAATTAGGTATGAAAGAAAGTTATTGAAAAGAATAAGCTCTTAATAAAAGGTAAATAAAGACGTAATACCTTTTATTTTAGTAAATAATAAATATATTCATATTTTCATACACTGAGAAAAAATCCTGGGCATAGTGACGTGATATATGTAGTTGAAAATGTCCTTACCTACTTTTTGTGGCTGAATTCAAGCAATGGTTGGCCCGTCAATGTAGGTACTAAAAGTGGTCGCAGTGACTAAGTACAGTAAAACCTCATTTATCGGGACGCCCTTGAAATGTAAACACCTCGTTTATCGGGATTTGGAGGGGCTCCCCACTACCACCTACAGTCTCATGGTGGGTTGCCATGACTCTTGTTGTATGTTGACATTTAGTAATGGTAACGAAGGTATATATAATACGAAGGTATGTAAAAAAATTGACATAATAAAACTCCTGCAAATGAAACATCTGCAAACTATGTCACTATGTACAAGGAGTGGTGGCTGGAGGAGAAACAAAATGTCCCGATAAATGAGGTTTTACTGTAATGTAGTCACAGCGACTATGTAATGTTGTCACAGTCACTATATGTAAGTGTCAACTATAAAGTTATGTAAAATCAAATTCCTAAAATCAAATGCATGAAATCACTACGTGGAACATTGTATTTTTCATAGCACGTTTTTTGAAAATCTGTTTGTCGGCATCTGTAGACTACTTACTTAAAAGTAGTAGGATTTAAAATCACAGTTTCAAGCCGCTCGACTCATCAAATCAAATTCTCAAAAGAGTTGCTATCAGTTGCTATGAAAAATAATATGCATTACTCGAAACAATACACAGCGGATTCAAAGAGTGTGAAGTTTGCTAGGTTTAAGAGTTAAGGACAAGGTCAACGATGTCAATTAGTCGCCACGACCAGGTATTCAGAATATGGCTACCATGGCTACAAATCATGTTACTGTAGCCATGGGTCAAGTAGCGACAAAAAGTCTCCCTCGTTAGTCACTTTTTTATTTCCAACTACATTATTCCTAGTCATTATGACCAGATGCTATTTTTCTCTGTGTACACAACTGCACTTCACAAATTTTCGGACGTGAGTATTCTTGGTATTAAATAGGAAATTACCTACATATCACGACTATGTATGTAAGTCTAATTAAATTAAATTTCAATTAACTCTCAACAAAATTTCCTTTTTTTAGATGTTTTGTACTTTAGTTGAAGAAAGGTACTTATAGGCAATCTCACTAGCTATACAATTAGTATATTTACGATTACTATCGACGAAATCCGCTCACATTGTAACAAAGTTACATAAGTGCCCCTTGGGGACACAGCCCTGCGACCGGAATTCGGGGGAACCCGGCCCGGCATGCCTTGCGGTCGTGTGCCGTCGCCTGTTACTGTCTGCTGGCCCGCGTTGTGGAGCGGAGCGTCGGATTCCCAGTTTTGTTCGTCGGATCCTGGTAAATGCCAATAAAGCGTTTTAGTGCGAATACGCGCATTTCATTTTGTGTGCACCTTCTCGGCGCCCTCTCCTTTCCTTCTCCTCAGTTTGCGACCCAGGTCACAAACTTGGCGCCCAACAAAATAACCCACAAAGTCCTTTAGCCGAGAAAACACGTATATAAGTGAAAATTGCCATGTGAAAAATTTCCAAGTGAATAAAAAAAATTAAGTGAAAAACAAAACTAAAATAGAGGAATAGCAGACATCACGAGTAAGTAACGTAAGATAAGCCGATGAGATTAAGGTGCGGAAAAGTAAAAAAGAATAGAAAAATGGCCAATAAAAATAAAGTTATCGAAAATGAAAAGATAAAAGAAATAGAATTGGAAAATAAAGTATCAAAGAATGAATTAAGGGGGGAAAAGAGCGAAAATGAAGAAATAACGGAAAATAAAATAAAAGAAGTAGAATTAGAAATTAGAGAGAGACAGCATGCCAACATAACAGGCACAATACCGAAAGCCACAATACGTAGCATAGAGACAATTTCAAAACCACGCGACAAAAACGGACGAAGCAAGGACATATTACAGAAACACAACATAGACACAGAAATAATAAATAGTACTTACAAAGGCATGCTATCTCCTAATACGGAAAATACGGTAGGTTATTGGCGAATATTAGAGGAAGAAGAAAATTTAGATTTAGATAAAATAAAAGATCGGGAATTAGAATTAGAGTACTGGAAAAAAGAACGCGAAATAAGAAGAAGCGAAACGAAAAAACTAGATAAGGAGAGGGTAGAGATCGAAAAAATAATTAGGGAAAAATTAGAAAGGGATAAATTAGAGCAAGAAATATACAAAATAAATGAAAGAAAAGAAGAAGATAGGACATTCGAAATAGACTCGTTTATAGAAACAAATAATGAATTTTGGAAAGAAGCAAAAATACTCATCGAAAACGAAGAACAAAAAAACGACAAGTCAAAAATTGAAGAATTAACCTTAGAAATAGAGTCATTAAAAGAAAAAATGGAACAAATCTTAAAGAATATACAAAATAAAATTATAGAAGCACCTAACATAGTTAACCTCAAAACAGTAAACCAAATAAAAGTCGATAGTGATAGGAAAACAAAACCCAAAGAAAGGTCAGAAAACGTAAATACAGAAGAAAACGAACAAGACCAGAATAAGTTTAAGTTGCCAACACCGGTTCCCCGAAAATTAATAAGGAACGAGATATTGACTAATCGAGAAAATAAACAAAACGAGGCGCAAGTCGAACTATACGAAAACCTAAATAGAGAGAATAACAATCTAAGCGACGAATGCATACAGGACAACGAATTACAAGCAATGCGAGCATCGTTTTTCCCATTCGGAATGGTCCAAACACCTTTCCAAATTATGTCGAATTGGCCGGTTAAATTCGGAAACAATACAAATGACAGCCCAACAATTTTCTTAAGTAATTTATTAAGATTTAAAAGGGGATACAAAATCAACGAAGAGGATACTTTAGAAAATTTAGACGCCGTATTGATAGGAGAAGCTCAATGTTGGTACCAAGTAAATAAAAGAAATTGGCATAACTTGGAAGATTTCATACAAGAATTCAAACAGGTCTATTTGAATGAAAAGTACCTAGAAGTAATTCATAACAAAATAAGATATTGTAATCAAAAGAAAAATCAAGAAATTCACAGTTTCATAATAGAAATGAGACAGTTATTCGAGAAATTAGAACCACTTCCCAGCTTGGAATGGCAATTAAAACAAGTTTACGGGAATTTAAGACTCGAATATAAAATTTATATTACAAGAAATTCATTCAAAAATTTTACAGAATTAGAAATATTAGGACGCGAATGGGAAGCAGAAATGGCAAAATCAAGAATGAAAGGACAACAAATTAAAATAATAGATGTAAACCAGGAACAACAGCATAGTCAAAACTACGAAAATAATTATGAAAGACAGAATAACTTTAGGCATGAATTACAAAACACACAGTATAGACTACAATTCCAATCAAGGTACGCTAACAATAGCACAAGATATTTTTATAACAAGTCAAAAAATCAAAACACATATCCACGAATTCGAGGTAATGATGAATTCCTAAACAGAACAAAGTTTAACTACAACCGTAGTTTCGAATACCCAAATCCAAACCAATTTTTCGGAAGAAAGGATAACCAAACACCTGAAGACAGTAACAGACAACAAATAGAAAGCATCCCAAAATGGCCAGAACTAACGTATAACACGCAGGACGATAACCAAAAAGAAAGGAATAATAGAAAATTTGAACCGAATCCAAACGCGCAAGAGTACACCATGTCAAGGAAACAAAATGAAGAGAACGAAAATAGTACGATGCAGCAAAAAATAAAATGTTATAATTGCGGAGGCAAAGGTCATATGCGACGAGACTGTTGGTACAGTCAGGGAAACGCAAACGAAGGCTATTAGGGGCGAGTAGTAGCCGACGTAAATACCAAACCACATCGCCCGAATATATCGAAGCGGACAGCGACGCCCCAAACGAAACTAGATTTCACATAATAATTAAGTGGAAAGACACAAAATATAAAATGTTAGTAGACACAGGGGCAACCCACTCCTATATTGGCAAACAATTTTTTAAACAAATAAAGGAATTGGATTACGAGGTTAAGAAACCAAATAATAACAAGTTAATAGTAGCAAACGGCCAGCAATTACAAATAATAGGACAAGTATTGAGTCCTACCGAAGTGGGTCATGTGAAAAAATATTTGCTATTTAGACTGGTACCAGAACTAAGATCTATAGGAATCCTCGGAACAGACATGATGGAAAGGCTAGGATTAAAATTAGACTTCGAAAAGAAAATTTGGTGGCTACCAGAAAAACCACAAATTAGATATAAAATAGAAGCAAACCCAAAGGAAAACAGAGTAATATGGAACGAGGATGAAAAGGAAAGAGAACCAAGAAAGGATAGTCTAGAAGAAAGAACGAGAGTAAAAAATAAAATAAAGTTGCGAAATCAAGAAGTAAGACCAACAAACAACCTACTATGGAGAGAAATAACCACTAGTACCCCAACCAACCATACCCTACCTGAAGTCGGCCAGATAATGGACACAAGATGGTCCAAAATACCAGTGAGACAAGGAAGTCTAATCTCACGAGAAAATAAAGAACAGAGGCAAGAAGTCACTAGTTCTAGTCCCTTAGAAAAAGAAAACGTAATACAAACAGCTGTCAAAGCAAAAACCAAGAGTGAAGATAAACAAATAGTAAAGGAAATAGAGAAAGAACCCGAAAAGGAAATAAAAAATAAATTAAAACTGAAAAGAGAACGAAACGAAGAAAACAAGAATGGAAAAGAATCGAGGGAAAGAAAAGAGACAGAAAACGAAAAATGCGAGGGGATAATAGAACTAAACGAAAACCAAGAGCAACAATTAAGAAAATTAATCGAAAGAAAGGTTAACAAAACAGGAATAAAACTAGAACCTACACACATGACAGAACACAAAATAAACGTACAGGGCCACGAACCAATTAAACAAAGATATTACCATGTCTCACCCAAAGTAAGAGAGTACATGTACGAAGAAATAGATAAAATGTTGGAAGAAGACATAATTGAACCCTCAGACAGCGATTGGTCAAACCCGGTAGTTATGATCAAGAAACCCAACGGAAAATATAGATTCTGTTTAGATTTCAGAAAGGTAAACAAAATAACGAAAAAAGACCTATACCCGATACCAATCATGACAGAAATTTTGGACGCACTAAGGTCAGCAAAATACATATCAAAAATCGATCTCAGGTCAGCATACCACCAAATACCACTAGAAGAACAATCAAAAAAGATAACAGCATTCACAGTGCCAGGAAAAGGAATGTACCAATTTAAAAGAATGCCATTTGGATTAACAAACGCTCCAGCTACATTTCAGCGCTTAATGGATAAAATAATAACACCAGACTTAAAACCCAATGTATTCTGCTACTTAGATGATATAATTATAGTGACAAAGAACTTCGAAGAACATTTAAAAACTTTAGAAACAGTTCTAGAGAAAATTAATCAAGCAGGATTAACGATAAATCTGGAAAAGTGCGAATTTGGATGCTCGGAAGTGAAATACTTAGGATTTGTAGTAAACGAAAAAGGACTATTAATGGACGAAGACAAAATAAAACCTATACTAGAATTCCCAACACCAAAAAATGTGAAACAACTGCAAAGAATTATAGGAATGACATCATGGTACAGAAGATTCATACCAAAATTTTCGGAAATAATGGAACCTTTATACACACTATTAAAGAAAGGAATAGAATGGAAATGGGACATAGAACAAGAACAGGCATTAGAAAAAAATAAAAAAATTACTAACGACAAAACCAATACTGGCATGCCCAAACTTTCATCATCCATTTCAACTTGAAACCGATGCGAGCGATACGGGATTAGGAGCCGTCTTAACCCAAAATATAAATAACGAAAACCACGTAATAGCATTCGCAAGCAGAAGCCTCAACGAAGCGGAAAAAAAATATTCAACATCAGAAAAGGAATGCTTAGCAGTGGTATGGGCAATACGGAAATTCAGACCTTACCTAGAAGGATATACCTTCAAAGTACTAACAGACCATATAGCTTTAAAATGGCTGCATAATTTAAAAAACCCGACGGGACGACTAGCAAGATGGGCACTGGAACTACTCGAATACGACTACGAGATAGTATACAGAAAAGGCTCACTAAATTATGCACCAGACGCCCTATCAAGAACAAGCGAAAAGTTAAATTCAACAGCAAGTACACTAGCGCTAATAAAAGAAACAAAAAAGAACAAAACAGACGAAGTTAAGGATGAATGGTATAGTCACAAACTAAAACAAGTAAAGGAGAAACCAACAGAAAACCCAAACTGGCGAATAAGGGACGACCAACTTTATTTCTTCAGACCAGATCTGTTAAAATCAAGCTTGAACCTGGATAATAATCCCTGGAAACTAACAGTACCAAAGGAACTAAGAGAGCAGGCACTATCAGAAAACCATGATAGTAAACAAGCAGGACACTTGGGCATGGAGAAAACATATGCAAGAATCGCAGAGAACTATTTTTGGCCAGGAATGTATTCAGAAACATTAAAATACGTAAAAGAATGCGACACATGCCAAAGAATTAAACCAAAAGTGAACAATCAAGTAGGACTACTGGGAAAAAGAATAATCGAAGAACCATGGACAGTAGTAGCAGCAGACATAATGGGCCCACTGCCAAGGTCAAAAGCAAAAAACCAATATATACTTGTTTGCGTAGACATGTTCACCAAATGGGTGGAAATAATTCCAATAAAGAACAAAGTAGCAACAACGATAGAAAAAGAATTCCACAGAAAAATCATATCGAAATGGGGAACACCAAGAATATTATTTACAGACAACGGCAAAGAATTCGTAAACAGAATCATGGTGAAGTTAACGCAAAACTTCGGAATACGACATTCAAAAACACCACGATACCACCCACAATCAAACCCAACAGAAAGATGTAACAGATCAATAAAAACAGCGATCAAAGCGTACCTCGAAAAAGACCATAGAGAATGGGATGAAAATTTGGAAGACCTACAATTCGCGCTAAATACTAGTAAACATTCGTCAACAGGTTTCACACCAGCATTTTTAAACTTTGGAAGGGAATTAGAACCAATCCAAACGCTAAACAAAGATTTAATAAACATAGAGAAAATAGAATCACAAGAAGTAGGGAAGTGGGTAGAGAGGCTAAACAGGTTGAAAATAATAAAAGACGAAGTACAGAAAAATTTAGAATTAGCAAATGAAAGACAGGCAACATATTATAACTTAAGACGTAGAACAATTAGCTACGAGATAGGGGAACAGGTACTAAGAAGCGAAAAAACGTTGTCGAATAAAGCAGATAATATAGCAAAAAAGTTAAACAAAAATTTTGAGGGCCCATTTTTCATAAAAACAAAAATCTCACCGACAATTTACGAAATAAAAAACAAAAAAGGTAAGTCACTTGGCAATTGGAACGTAAAAGACATTAAAAAATACATAGAAAAAACTGAAATGTGAGCAGTGTTACCAAGAGATGAACGTCACGGAATTACTGATGCACAAGTGCCCAAGTCTACTAGACCTGCTCCAGACCCCACTAACCACAGAAATTTTAGAATAAGGAAGAATTTAGAAGAAGAAAAGAGGCAAGAAAGGAAATGGAATTAAAAAACGAATTTAGGTAGATATACAGAGAGGAAAAACTAAACCAAACTGGGAGAGAAGAAAGAACAGGAACAAGAAAACAAGAAAGAAAAGGACAAAGACAGCGGCAGCGACACGGAATCAGACAATTCAACACGAACAGTAAAATATAAAGGAAAATAAAGACTAAAGTTAAGAAATTAGAATTAAAAAAATACTTTTAAGAAATTTATTATTTGATTTAATAGATATAATCATCAAGAAAAAATATATATTGTTTTTTAGTTATATAAAATGTACAATGATAGAAAATGTCTTGTTGGGTCTCGGAACGCCATACAAAACAAACAATAAAAAACAGAAGCAAAGAACAGACCGCAACCCGATTAGGGGGAGGGGGGTTGTAACAAAGTTACATAAGTGCCCCTTGGGGACACAGCCCTGCGACCGGAATTCGGGGGAACCCGGCCCGGCATGCCCTGCGGTCGTGTGCCGTCGCCTGTTACTGTCTGCTGGCCCGCGTTGTGGAGCGGAGCGTCGGATTCCCAGTTTTGTTCGTCGGATCCTGGTAAATGCCAATAAAGCGTTTTAGTGCGAATACGCGCATTTCATTTTGTGTGCACCTTCTCGGCGCCCTCTCCTTTCCCTCTCCTCAGTTTGCGACCCAGGTCACAACATCTATATAACTCTAATGTAATTTAAAGCTATTGAGTATAAATATTACTTTTTTTAAATTTCAGTATTCTTATTAATAATATGAGTATTCTTGACTTAATTTTAAGTTTAAATAAATGACTAAAACAATACTACTGTAATAGTTAAATCTACGGACTTCTTTTCGAATTCTTAGGTCTTTTCAATTCTGAATGATATTTATATCATTATTGCGATGGTTTTACCTTTTATTATGAAGATCAGGTTTGTTGATATATATCATAACATCGTAAAACAGATTATAATTATTTACCACAGCCTAAAACAATTTCCAGCATTTATCGTATTACAAAAACTGAGAATCAAAATTGAAGAAAACGAAGAAGCTGTAATTTAAGACTGAGAATCAGTCAAGCGTTTTTTCTATATCACAGATTTTATAATTTTAGATTTTCTTGACGCTATTTTTAGCCTTCATTTATCAACTTTCTTTCTTTTTCCTTTTTCTTTTTCTCGCAATTTTTCCAAGCTCTTAACGATTTCTGAAATCGCTGGACCTGTAACACCTTACTTTGTAGTATCTTTTAATACTTTTTGCATAGAATCGGCATCACTTTCTGCGTCTTTATAAGATTTTTCAGCGGACTTTAAATCTTTTTCTAACTTTCCAATAGTTTCTTTTTATTTCAGCAGCTGCTTGAGCAGCTTTTTCTTGCGCAATTCTTTTCTGCTCTTCTAAATAAGCTTGATATGATCTGTAAGCACCCTGTGCCAGATTATGCAATTCAGGTACTATGGGTACTCTGTACACCATTTGTTCATATTTTTTAAAAGTATCGGTAATTGCTAACTTGGCATTCAGCGTTCTTTCTGTCATACTGGACTCATCTTCAGTTAAAAGTTGCAAGCATTTTGAAAATCACCTCTCTACGTCAGCGTTACTCTTTTTAACAGACGGTGCCTTGGAATTGCCTGATCCTGAAGTGTGAATATATTATTCCAATAAGAGTCGATTCTCTCATCTTTATTCAGCGAAAATTTAATTGTTTCATCAAATTGTAGGAGTCGCCATTCACAAGATAAAATATCAACATCTAAATCATAGAGTGGCAATAATCTTGCAATCTTTGAGATGTAAGTTTTGCTTTCGGGGTTTCTGATATTTTCAGGGGAGAGACACTAAAAATATTTCAGATTTTCGAAGGAAGGAATCTTTTTAGTTACATGTTTAATAGCGCTCACGTAAAATGGTTCTAATAAGAAATTAATATCTTGCGGGCTCTCAAATAATTTTGATTCTAGAACCGGCTGTTTTACAACATTCGATAAAAGAATGGTAAGAAGAACTTTTAATTGCACATACAATACGTGTATAAGCGGTTCTTCCTTTTGCATGATCAAATTGAATTCAGTAGTAAAGATTTTCGCAGTTTTTAGTTTTTCTTTTCTAATGTAGTAGGTTCGTTATTCGGAACATACTTTCAAAAGTATTCCTCCAGAGCAGGAATTTAGTCTATCATTCTTTCTGAAGCTGGTCCTACAGTGAGCCACCTAGTGCTAGCATGTTTTATAAACTTGTGAGGAGGTAATCCTAACTTCTCCTGAATCGACTCAAAAATTTCACATCACGCATTCCTATTGTGAAAATAGTGGTATACTTTTACAATAAAATCAGAGGGGTCTAATGACAACTTATCACAACCTCTTAGATATGCATTATGAACAATGTGTATGTCACAAGTACCTAAATCAATTAAAGGTTTAAATTTCAATGTTTTCAATTTCTCTTGGAATAAACTTAAAACGGTCTTGTTAACGTTGGGCCCGCCACACCCCAAAGCTAATACCTTTTTAAATGACAAACCGTTTGAATCTAATGCCTTCTTCAGAGAATCAAATAAAATTCGTCCCGTTGCTTTCCCTAATAAATAAGTGACCAAATGCTTGCATACTATCATATTTTCAGTACGAGACCAAAATCTAATCCTGATTTGTAGTTCTTTTTTACTTTTCACGTTACTGATGTCATCAAAAAGCAAGGAAAAAAGTACGTCACTATACTGAACATCATCAAGCATTTGCCTATGAATATAAGGCCCTAAAGCTTCTGTAATCAGGTATTGTTTTGCTAGGCAATAAAGAAAATTGCTTTGGAAAACCATTTGGAAACATTACTTGGAAAAGTTCTTTTTTTCCGGAACACGATGCGACAGAGCTGCAACTCGTAACTGTTTCTAAACACCAAAGAAGCTCAGCTTTCACAGCAGCTGCCTTTGGATTACAAATAGTAATATTAGTTTTTATCTGATTACTTGATGTTGAAGGTACTGCAGTAATGCAGTTGTCGTTGACGACTGGAGAACTGTTAACTCACATGAAGACGTTTGGGGTGGTAAATCAGCAATTGATCCGGATGGTACAGAAGATATGCTTAGCAGTGTTTGTCCTGGATTCAGGTTGACCTTCCATAAATTGATAATGTGTTGTTTTGTTTTTGCATGTTGCGTCAGTCTATCAAATCCTTTATATATCTTGAAAGATGAATTTGGACAAATCAAGCAGATTAATAATAACCATCTGTCTTTAAATTCTATATTTTGTTTTGGCATCTTTGGTTCTGGAGACTGAATAAAACATAATTTTTACAAAAAATGAAGATTATCAACAATACAAAAAAAATTAAATGATTCAAAATATTATTGATTTATATATTATAAAAATTAGTATTATTAATTAATTAAAGTCATTTACACTTTTCGATGACAAGTGATATGAAAATCCACTTTAAAAACGAAAATAATTTTTAACTAGATTGAATTTTAGAAATATCGAAGTCTGAATTGATTAAACGTATAATTAGTACTATTATTATTATTTAACAGAGAAAGGATTATATTGGATTTAAGGATTTTATTATTTATTTTATTTATTTATCCTCATAATAATAAATTTGGTATATTTTAATTGACAGTTCGAAAATAGTAAAAAAAGCAAATTTAACAATATTTAAAAGTTGTAAAATTTTTTTAGGATTCACGAAATGATGGTGAGTTTCTCTGATTGCAAGTGAAATTAAATTAATTTTGTGGAAAATGTGATTAATATTATAAAATAAAACTTCCATGAATCAAATTCTAGAAAAATGTTTCTGATTTAAAGAATCTAAAAATCCGACGTCCTTATGCAAGTAAATTTAGTATTCACGAAATTTGAAGAAGAAAAAATCACGAGTTACATATATCGATTACGAATAACTCTCACTCACAAACAATTTAAATTTAAAACTGAAAACCGAGCTGAAGACTGATGAAGACGTGAGTAAAAGAACCATAACCTAAAGCGTGTTTACAAATTGAATTTTGCTGTAGAGCGTACATAAAACATGAAAAATACGTAATTACATGTCGATTATTATATAAATTTAGATATTATGAAAGTACTGCGAGTAAATAATGTGATCAACTTACCTAGATTTTCCAGTGCTTCATGTAAAACCTCGTGTAATTACGAGTCGCTGGACACTTGCACGTGTTGTTTAATTTAAAGTTTTAACCGTTTACACTTCTAATATTCTAGCCGTGGTAGTTGCCGGTATGCGATCCGACTCAACACCTAACATTAACATTTCGTTCGTCCAGTACGGTTCGAGAAGTCGTAAGAGTTAAACAAACTCGCTTTCTAAAGTGGTTAGCTACAGCATGTTACCGACAAAGAACCAAGCAATATTGATCGACACTGTTGACGGGATAGAGCTGAAAGCGTACATTAAAGCAATAGCAACAAAAACGTTACCAACTAACATCGTTGCCGCATCGAAAATTTCTCAGAATAGATTCTGTTGCTATACAGCAAACCATGCAAAAGTCTCAGATAACCGAAAGCGAGTTAATGAAGGATAACAAGCCCGATGATTCCGAAAATAGCGCGTCCCAAATTGTAAACAGAGTTATAGAGGATTGTGAAATTGCCAAGGTATCGCCAGGTAACCACGTAGACAATTTGAAAGACAGACCTTTACAATTCAACGGTATAGATTTATTCCAAAAACCTTGCAAAGCTAATACCGCCAATTTAAACAAGCGTGCGGCTCCTTCAAGCACTACATCTAATGATAGCACATTGCAGAATGTTGACAACACGGCTGTAAATGTAAAGAAACCACACCAGAAAACAAAAGTTTCAGCGCCTAGAGTAACACCTCCCACCCTCCAGTCACAGATCGACGGAGCTGCCTCTCTTATTCCAGAGACGACAGCGGCAACTTTCCAATAACTACCGATGAATTTTACAAGTTTATGGCTGAAACATACAGCTGCTCCTATAATAAAGTTTCTGAATTAGCTGAAAAGTACACTACAAATAAAAATGCTATTGGTATAATGGTTGCAGAATTCCGTAAATACATTGTTGGAAAAACACTTAAAACTAGATTCACTAATGTCGCAAAACAACTGTGCCCTGAGGGAGATGGAGTAATAGACACTGATATGGACATTGATAAAGAGGCATCGTACACGACTGCTGAAAGCCAAGAAGAAATAGAAAAGCAAATAGATTGAGCTGACCGATTATTACATATATCTTCTCTATATTAGTAACTACCTACTTATATTTTTGAATACTTACTACTTATATAATTTAATCATGAGTTTTGATAATATCTCAAACGTTAAATTCCATTCTAGTCAATTGCGAATTGTATTTTGGAATGCCAGAAGCGTATGTAATGAAATTGAAGAAATACAAAAAATGATACAAGAATTTGACATTTTGATCTGTGTAGAGTCTTGGCTTAATGAAAATATTAATTTTCAATTTGCTGGGTTTAATACATTTCGGAAAGACAGAATACATACTGGCGGCGGAAGAATTGTCTTCTTAATCCGTAAAAATTATAATTATACTGAAATTAAAAATTTATTTAATGATAATCCTTTTGCGGAATTGTATGGAATCGAAAATCAAAAATTTACGAGATTCAGTATCTATTATTGCTTGTTATAAACTACCCAAAATTCACCTAAATGATAAAGAATGGTGCTCTATTGTGAGTAACACGAAATTGAAACATAGGTGTATCTTCTTGGGTGATTTTAATTCGCATAATGAGGCCTGGAATTGCGCTGATATGGATTCAAACGATGTAAGCCTGCTCGAACAAACAGAGAAACTAAATCTTTTTTTACACAACTCAAACACCCATACGCGATTCAACGTTGCTACAAATTACAAGTCCAACATTGATCTCATTTTCTCAACGATTGATATTGCGCATCTTCTTATGGTCAAAGTCTCTGACGACTCGCGTGGCTCTGATCACTTCCCAATTCATATTGAGTACGACACTGAAAAAACGGTCTATAACAAACTTTCCTTTAAAATACAGTCACAACGCACCAATTGGGATCAAATTACTAAGCAACATAACGATGACTATAATAAATTTTTAAGCTGTGAATATGATGCACCAAATCCTTTACAAAAATATGACTTATTGATTGAAACAGTAAAACAAACAATAGTAAAGAGGTTGATACAAGCAGCTTATAAAAAATGGGAATACACACACAACCCCAGTGATCTGATAGAATATAAAAAAAGGCGAGCAATAGCAAAAAAAACTTTCAAAGATAAAAAAAAGAATGCTTCTATAAATTTGCTGAGTCTCCCAATATAAAAACTAGTTCGAAGTATACATGAACTACATCGAAAGTCTTCAAAAATAAATGGATAAAGATTAACCCTCAAAGCCGCGACGAATACTTGCAGAAAAATTATAAGATATAATCTGCCCTTAGCAATCTTTGCCCCAAATGGGTTCCTAGTGACCCTGAAAATATCCCTGAAGCTTGTGATAATTTATTATTTGATGAACCCTTCAGCTACATTGAATTTAATACGGCTCTTGACTCCAGAGGGAATAAATCTGCCCCGGGCATGGACGGAATTAACTATTAAGTACTGCAAAACCTACCGATTAAATATCACTTATTATTACTTGACATTTTGAATGAAATGTATGCTAAGGATATTTATCCTGATAGTTGGACAAATACTTACATTCACTTCGTCGAAAAACCTGGTGGCAAAGGACTTCGCCCACTTGCTCTTACCTTCTGTATCTGCAAAGTCTTCGAGCTTATGCTTTCCTACAGGATGCGATGGTGGTTTAAGAATAATAAAGTTTTACCGAAAAGCCGAACAGGGTTCCGTAAAGGTATGTCATGTGCGGACAACCTTGCTACATTTAAGATTAATGTAGAAAATGCCCTTAGAAACGGTAAACAGGTTATGGCAATCTTCTTGGATGTTAGTAATGCCTTTAATGACGTCCATAGCCACATAATCTTAGAAGTACTGGCGAATGCTGGCTGTTCCAATACAATACTAAAGTTTGCTAAGTTCCTTACTTACCATAGACAAATCTTTTCTGAAATCAATCTTGAATTTCCGAAACACATCTATAAAGGAGTACCGCAAGGAGGCGTATTGAGCCCTTTGTTCTATATTTTGTATGTATGCGGTATCTTCGATGATCTTGACCCCAATATTAAAAACTTGTAATTTGACGACGACGTTCTACTGTATATTGAAACTGATGAGCCCGACAACGCCAAAATAATCCTGGAAAATGCGTTAACCCTAATCGTTGGAAAATTGAGATCAGTCGGGTTGGATGTCTCTTCACAAAAAACCAGCTACTTGCATTTCAACAATGACGGAATATTGCCAGGTGAATCCGAGATAGTTATAGCTGACACAAATTTGCTATCGGTTGAATCAGTCAAATTTTTAGGAATTTACTACGACTACAAATTAACTTTCGAAAGACACTTACGATATGTTCAAGAGAAGGCTAATAGAGCTTTAAACATTGTTAAATTCTTAAGAGGTACGTGGTGGGGAGCTCACCCGTCTACCCTGATCACTTTTTATAAAAGTTTTGTAAGATCAACAATTGATTACGGTTCGTTTATTTATTACCCTGTACAAAAATCAATGAAAGATAAATTGGAACGGATTCAGTTCTCAGCTATTCGCATGGCACTTGGATTAAGAATGAGCACCCCTACCAACGTACTCCTTGGTGAATCCAAATTGATCATGTTAAAACACCGAACGAAGATGCTATGCGTGAATTTTCTTCTAAAGGCTGTAAGCGTTAAGCACTCTATTTCACATGAAACTATTAAAAAATATTTACCGAACATAATACACGACAGAAGGAAAAAAATTAAATTACTAAATGAATGTATCTTGAGAGTCATCGGTATTCAACATCTTACAGATTCCGACTCTCTTCCTTCGTTGTACAACTATGATCACGATGTTATGAAAACTCCAATTCCCACCAATTTTGATATTGGAAAAAAGTTACAAAAATGTTCTAATCCTAATGAAATGTTTAATCAAATATTCAATTGTTCTGGCTCTTTAAAATTATTTACTGACGGCAGCAAAAGCGATGCTGGCTTATCTGTCGGAAGCGCTTGCGTCTGCTCAGAGCTTAATGTCATACATACTAGAAGTATAATTTGTAAAGCCTCTGTTTATACAGCTGAATGCATGGTCATATCGGACGCTTTAGACATTGCCCTAAACAACAACGATCGAAACATTAATATTTTCACCGACTCGCTAAGTGTAGTACAAACTTTGAGATATCCTAAAAATAAAGTTGATTGCAATCGGTACGTACTTAAAATACGTAATAAATTATATGCAAAGGTAACCGCTAAAATAATATTGAATCAAGGTAGCATTCAAGGGCAGTATTATTTTCAAAATTACTACCAACAATCTGCTAAGCCTTGGTTTTTAAGACAATCTCTCACTCTCAGTCGCGAACATATTGTCACAGTGTGTAGATGCAGGAGCAATCACTATAATTTAAATGCATCCCTGTACAAGATAAACGTGATCGAGAGTCCGAGCTGTGAGTGTCTATGCGAGGTACAGGATCTGAATCACATTTTATGGCAATGTCCACTGTACGAAATCCAAAGAAAATGGTTGATAAGTGCCTTGGCCAAAAAAAATGTACCCTCCGTTCGACATTAAATCGTTCCTAAGCTTGCCAGAAATCAATGTCATGCGTTTAGTTCTTAAGTTTACCAAAAAATGTAATATAAAATTGTAATATCTATAATGTGTACGTATAGTTTGTTCATACACATACGTACTTCTCCATGTATTGATTTATTTATTTTGTTTTTTTTCCTTTATCTTCCTATGTAGCTAAATAACCTTGTAAAAAGAGTTAATAAAGCTTAAATAAAAAAAAAATAAAAAAATTTCGTTCGTCGCCAATGTTATTGACTGAGGCAATACGTACATCAACCAATCATAATTTCTTGAATAAAAGCGCTCGAAATTTATATATTATGCAATGACAGTTTCAAAATACGGAGGTCATTAAAAGAATGCAACGTTAGTATATCTCGATTTTATACAAATTTTAAAAAATTCACACTTATAGCTGAAAAAAAAGGTACCTTAGGGACCAAATCTTGAAAATAGGGGACTTTAGGGACCTCAACTGAATAGTGGACAATACACGGAAAAAATTTGTCGCTTAAAATTTAACAGACTATTCGAAGAGTCGTGGACAGAAAGTAAAATCGGAGAAAGTCTTGTAAGGTTTCAATGACTTTTAGGAAATAGTAGAAAAAAGTCGACTAACTTTTAGAAAACCAGGTCGAAGAAAAAAAGTCGCGTATTTACTATTATAAAAGTATTTTAAACACTAACTGATCTTTTCTAAGAAGTAATGAAAAGTTTCATAATCTTTGGATTCATTTGTCATAGATTTTAAAAGACTATCGAATAATTTGAAATGAAAGTAATTCAAACAAATAGTTTTGTAAATTGTATTCTAAAGTCCATCAGATTTTATATGCCATCTTCTAAAATTTCTTCGACAGTCGCAAAAAGCGATGCGCAGAAACGTAATTCGTAGCATCGCACAGCAGACAATGCAGCTCAGCTTTATGTTTTTGTAATAATTTTGGTTAGATATACATAAAGCTGAGCTGCATTGTCTGCTGTGCGATGCTACGAATTACGTTTCTGCGCATCGCTTTTTGCGACTGTCGGAGAAATTTTAGAAGACGGCATATAAAATCTGATGGACTTTAGAATACAATTTACAAAACTATTTGTTTGAATTACTTTCATTTCAAATTATTCGATAGTCTTTTAAAATCTATGACAAATGAATCCAAAGATTATGAAACTTTTCATTACTTCTTAGAAAAGATCAGTTAGTGTTTAAAATACTTTTATAATAGTAAATACGCGACTTTTTTTCTTCGACCTGGTTTTCTAAAAGTTAGTCGACTTTTTCCTACTATTTCCTAAAAGTCATTGAAACCTTACAAGACTTTCTCCGATTTTACTTTCTGTCCACGACTCTTCGAATGGTCTGTTAAATTTTAAGCGACAAATTTTTTCCGTGTAGGGGATATAGGGACTGGTCTGTGAGGCCTGTTAAATTCATTTCATGAAAATTTAAACAACAAAAGTCTTGATAAGTGTATTACATAAAATTTGAAAAATCTACACAGGATTCAGATTGCACATAATTTTATTAGGGACAATAATAATTTGGAAATCGTAATAACAATAAATTTCTAGCACATAACTCTAATGTAAATCAACTAAAAAACTAGTATATATTAGTGTCTGAATGCTACTGAAGATATAGATGCAAGTACATATGTAGTATAAAATTACAAAGGATTATTTATGAAAATTAGTTTGAATTCAGTTCCAAAGTGTTGAATATTCTGTATATTTTTCCCTGGAAATACTGATACTTTTTTTTTTTTTTTTTTTTTTTTTTTTTTGGTGAGGAGGAAAAATGGCAAAATCTTTTATAGACGTTGTACAGGACTCTCCTAGGACGGGTCTAGGCATACCTGTTAAAACCAAAATACCCCCTCTCTCGAACCAATACACCACCCGCGGAACCGCCTTTCGGCTTTAAACTTCACGGGTGGATGGTTTCATTATAGTCGCGTACGACTTTTCCGTCATCCGTTCGCTCGGAACCTACATCCGCGGCCACACGCCCACTAGGCAAACCGACTAGCCGCGCCACCCAGGGGAGAAAACATACAGATTCCACCCCCGAACGACGCGGACAGCCAAGTCTACCCGAGACGCAGGGCCGCGGGTGCAGGCCCCGATGCGATTTCTACTGGCCCTCCCCGTTGTTTCGCTCTCAACGCCCATCAAGTTCTCTCGTCTTCATCACAAGTGTGACGAATGACTCGATGAGCGTCCAGAAGTCCATCGGGAAATCGCAGTAGCAACACGTCCCGTCGTCTCTCTTCTTAAAGCGCCTCAGGTACGCGTTGAAACAGCCATGGCCCGAGAGCGCTTGCGCCAAATAAAAGCCGACTTCCCCGTGCTTTCTACTCAGCCAGGTGGCGAGCTCCGGGATTAGACGGTGTGTCCATCTCCCTGTCTGCTCACCATGCCATCTCATCTGCCACTTCTCGACGAATCTGCACCTTCCATCTTTGCGGACTGCCTCCTTTGCGCGAGCGTTTTCCTGCAGGTCGGCGCAGGTAAGCTCCTTACCAAACTGAAAGGTCTCCAGCCTTTCCTCCGCCAATAAATCTATTGGTGGGACGCTCGCCAGGACCAACACAGCGCTCGTCGAGATAGTTCCATATGCTGAAACTATTCTCAGCGCGACAAGTCTCTGCGCCGAGATCACCCTCTTCTGGATAGCATGGTTTTGCAAGACATTGGCCCAGACTGGAGCTGCATAAAGCAGCTTTGAATGGACCACGCTCGCCACCAATCTTCTTTTCGCTTCCCTGGGTCCACCAATGTTTGGCATAAGCCGAGCCAAGCTTGCTCCACATTGGATGGCTTTGGCAGCTGCGATCTTTAGGTGTTCGCCAAAGCTAAGCCTACGATCCAGCTGCACCCCCAGGTACTTAATGCTAGTTTTCCACTCGACTTCATGCTCTCCGAGAACGATCCTCGGATATTGGAAGGATCTCCTGTCCGTAACGAGCAAAGCCTCGGTTTTCTCAGGGGCCATTTTAAGGCCTCTGCCATCCAACCAACGCTTTGCTCGCCACAGACTTTCATTGATCCTCAGCTCTAGGATTCTGACGTCGTCAGCGGCGCACACGACAAGTGCGTCATCCGCGAAGCCGACGATGCTCGTTCCAGCAGGCAGGTCCATGCGCAGGAAGTCATCATACATGATGTTCCAAACGAGTGGACCCACCCGCGACCCTTGAGGAGCGCCACATGTCATCTATTCTTTGAGAGACCATTTTTCGCCCTCGTATATCACCCACCTGTCGCTCAGATAGTCATCCATCATTCGCAACAGGTAGTCTGGAACATTTTTCCGCATCATCGCCTCGATGCAGATGTCCCATCTCGCGGTATTGAACGCATTGCGTATGTCAATGCTAATCAACGCACAGAGTCCCTTACGCTTACCAGTTCCTTTTCTTGCATTTGTGGCGATGTTAACCACAGCTTGGATGGCGTCCACAGTGGATCTGCCTTTCCTGAATCCGAACTGGCTTTCCGAGAGCCCGTTCTCCCCGACCAAGAGAGCCTGAAGCCGTTGTAGAATCAACTCCTCCAGAAGCTTCCCCATCGTATCCAATAAGCATATTGGTCTATACGACGAGGCAACCCCTAGAGGTTTGTTGCCCTTCCTCAGCAGGACCAACCTCTGCTTCTTCCAATCTGCGAAGAACCTCCCATCCCGAAGACAGGAGTTAAAGGCTTCTAGGAGGATCTCCGGGTATGCCCCGATCACCTCTTCGAGGATCTCGTTCGGCACCCCATCGATCTCTTCGAGAGTGAAGAGTTCTTCGCGCCGGACCACGCAGGAACTTCGGTCCTGTCTTTGGAACGGCTCCACGTGTGGAAACAAGCTTCGCACAATGTACTTGACTCGATCGGGATTATCCAGGCCCGGGGTCTTTCTTCTAGTCACCAATCTCTTGGTGACTATTTTGAAGGCGAGACCCCATGGATCCTTCTCGACTTCACCGATCATGTCTTTCCAGCATTGAAGTCGGCTTTTCTTTATGCCTCGCCTCAAAGCTGTTTTTGCCCCTTTCCATGCCTCGTGCAACGTAGCATCCCCCTTTGAACGGGTGAATTTTCGCCGCGCTGCGAGGCATTCTCGACGTAGGGCTGCCAACTGGTCGTTCCACCAGTACATCGAACCCCTGGCTTGCCTGTGCTTACGGCGAGGCATCGAGTAGTCACAAGCCGCGACCACCTTCTGCCTCACTGAGCGCACAGCAGCTTCGTACCACCCAGCAGGGCAGACCCAACCAAGCTCATCGATGAGCCTGGTTTCTTCAAGGTGTTCGCGAAGTCTTTCCCTACTGAGTCGTCTCGTGTTCCAGGAGGGGCTCCTTCCTTCGCCGCCCCTACCCTTTTCCGCCGCCCCTACCCTTTTCCGCCGCCCCTACCCTTTTCCGCCGCTTGACACCCTTTTTCTAGACTAAATTCGATGCACCGGTGGTCACTCAAGGTTATTACCTCGAGGACCGACCAGTCGCTTATCCTTGAAGCGAGGCGAGGTGCGGCGATGGAGAGGTCAAATATTGAACCTCCCGCTCCTCGTCTGAACGTGAAATCCCCGCCCTGATTCAGGACGATCGGGTCGTTCCTAACGACCATCTCGCCAACCAAGATTCCCCTCCTATCTAGGCGGGCCTCACCCCACTCGGGCGACTTACTGTTGAAGTCACCCCCTATGAGGGATCGCCCGATGGCCTCACTGAGGCTTTCCTCAAGGAGGAGGATCTGGGTCTCAAAGACATCGAAGGGATCGCCGGGGGAGAAGTAGCAGCTGTACACACGCACACCCGCCACCTCCACCCAAACGAACCCCGCGTCGGTCTCCAGGAAGTCCCCGACGCCCAAATCAGGGTTACAAACAAGAATGCCAGCCCTCCTTGATGCATCCTGATACCAAGCAGAGTTTTCGGACCACTTGTACTGCTCACTAATGAGCAGTACATCGGCCCCCCTCTCCCTGGCAGTCTGCATCAGGAGGTCCTGGGCATCCCTCCCCCTTCCGAGGTTGAGCTGCAGGAACTTCAATTCCTGCCTCTCAACCTCCGAAGCTCTTCCCGGAAGACCGGGCAGGAGCCGCTCCCTGACACATGGGCGACATCTTTGTCGCCCCTGTCTATGCATGTCAGGCACCTTGGTGGCGCCTTACAACTCCTGGCCAAGTGTCCCGTGGCGCCGCATCTCCAACAGACGTTTTTTCTGTCGGGGTTGCTGCAGCCCCGGCACCCGTGGCCGTACCCAAGGCACCTGAAGCAGCGGGCGACTTCCACGTGCCCGCGAACGCGGCACGCGACCCACCCGATCCTCAGTTTACCTAGTTGAAGCAGAAACGCGGCGTCTGCCTCAGCCAGGCGGCTCACTGCAGTCTTCACCCCACCAAAGCGGGTAAAGAGCCTGCAGGACCCCTCAAAAGCCGGTCTGCCCAGTGCCAAGCACAGGGCAGACACAACCTCCTCTTTTTCAACGGTCTCGTCGAGGTCCCTAATTTCGAGGGACCTCGTCGAGACCAGGGCTGAAATTTGCGCCCTTTCCCCGACCGCCAGGTCGAGCTCCTTTCGGAAGGCCGAAACGTCTCCCCCCTTTTTGAGGACCAGAAGGACTTCTTCCTTCCTGGTCCTCCGGATAGACAGGACCTCAAGTCCTGCCTTCCGGGGGTCGACCTTCGCCTTCATTTTCTTCAAGATGTCGGCGTAGGACTGTCCGTCCTTCGCCGACACCTTGATGGCGTCGCCCGACCTGGCGGGCGAGGAGCGCTTCGGGGTACCCTTGTCGTTTGTATCCTGTGCTTCTTGCACAGGGTCCTTCGACCTTCTCTCCGTTACCATTTTTTTCTTTTTCTTTTTTTTCTTTTTGGCGACCACTTGCCAGTCCCCATCTTTAATTGGGGCCTGGCTCTTGGCCACCTGTGCATACGACGGTGACGGGCCGCCCTTCCCCCTCTTAGGAGGTCTTTCCTGAGGGGGGGAGGGAGCTGCCCTTTTCTCACCTTTTGTCTGCGTTTGTGGGGTGTCTCCCAGAGACGCAGAGCGCGGTCCCCGGAAGATACCCATTTTTTTCGAGGCGGGGTGGGTCTCCAGCCTCTTCTGGAGTTCCACCCCGCTTTCAAGTAGGCACCTGTGTGTGTTGAGCATACCGCCCAACACCTCAGCTGCCTCGTTGACCGAGTCTTTCACAAAGCCAGGGTTATTCCTGAGCATACCCTTTTGTATTACGCTCAGGGCCCTGGCTAACTTTTCCATTTTCTCGTTTTGCTCCTTCAGGAGCTGAAGGACGTCCTTCCATCCCTCAGCTCCTGATGAAGCACCTAAGTCCACTTTCCCCACAGTTTTTTTTTCGAATTCATAAATCAATTTCACCAGCGCATCGTGCGTAGAGGAGCGGGTCGGAAAAGTTGGGAACGGGTGTACCCTCGGACCGAAGTCCTACCCCAGTTCCCTAAGGCCCAACCTCCGCTTAGCCGGTCCCGGAATGCGCGGACAGACCGGACTCGCTCGAAGCAACACAGGCTCCGACACCTGTGTTCAATACGCACTACCTGATCAAGGTCCCGAAGGGGCTGGCTTCTGATCCCGCATGGCACCCCACCTTGGCAGAGCTAGGCTCACATCAACCTCGCCACCTCGTGGGTCGGGGAAGACATCACTCGGCGACGAAGTACTCCCAGTGGGATGCAATACGGAAACGATCGTTTGGACTGTTCTTGGTCACAGACTGCGGAGGCTTTTGTAGTGTCCCCCAGGAGATTCCATACACCAATTCGCTCTTAGTCTCTTTCAAGAAGGAGACCGTCTATAGGTTCTCCTCTCACATTCGGAGAACACATATCACAGTCAAGCGGCGCTGTCATTCAATCAGTTCACTCATTCCTCACAGACACTCGCAGACTCGTTCTCAGCGCCGCTGCCTGGGGCATACATCCTTCTTCATGCATGGGGATGGACGCGTTCATAGCGTCCCCCGCTTTCAACATGGGATAGACCCGTTTATAGGGCACCCTTCACGCAATGGGAAGATGCCCGTCTATAGAGCCCCCTGCATTTGTTCACCGATTCATCCGGAAACTAAAACCCCCATGACCGAAGGGCCGTCTGCTAAGCCTCCCCACCCGTCCTTTTTTGGCATAGCCAAGAGAAGGACTTCGTCAAGGTACCAGTCCGAGGGGAGGGGAAATACTGATACTTGTAATAGGAATAATTTTGCGTTTTGGTAACTGAAGTTCAATGCACTTACATGCACCTGAACATTCATCCACATGCAACTGAAACTCAGTTACAGTTACGCAATTTTATGATAATTTTATAAAAATTGTGTTACAGTTTGGTAGTTTTTAAGATACATTTTTTGAAAATTCAGTTGAGCTTCATAATATTAATCGTAAAGTCTAATTTCGTATGCAAATTTAAATGTAATTTTAGTTTTTTTGAATATTGAAACCTTTTATTCACTGTTTTATAATGAAATTTATATTTATTTAAATTTATATATTTATATATTAATTTATTTATTTGAATGAAATTTTTTTTCAATGTTGCCTTATACCAGAGAAGAAACTCTACTGTATAATTTCGAGTGTATAATTAGATATAATTTATGTATTACTTGAGTACTTTAGTATTTTATTTTTTAAACTCCAATATCATATTTTATCATTCCTTAATATGTAATATTCTCTACATAGTTTTCTAATTGAACTATTTGATTTGCATAGCTGAAAAATATTGAAATTGATATTTTGTTTTGATACTTTGAAAATTTCTTGAATTTAAATTTCAATAGAAAATAATTTTTTGAGTTTTTAAATCAACCTAAGATTCAAAATAAAATGTTTAGATATTCATTTTAAGTGAATGTTTTTGGAAATATCAAAGAAATAAAGGTAATATCTTAAATGATATATTTAGTGATTTTAAATTTGTCGTCTGCTTCGCGCCACTTTGGCACGAAGTAGACAGAAACATAATTTTCGATCTTGGCTCAAAAGACGAGAGCGTGAAATCGAAGCGAGGAAGTGGGGACACACCGACACAGCGCGCTTGATTGTGTGTGCTCCCACATGGGAGCGTGGTGGGGGCCGCCAGCTTCCACGATCTGGGATCACTGCTTGTCGTAGGAACCAGCCCCCTGCATCACTGAGTTGATAATGACATGAATTGTGACTGGCTGCCATGGTGGCGCTGACTGTTCATTGGGCCGACTTACACGAAAATCACATTATAAAATGTAGTTTTTTAAGCTTTTCCCTGAAAATTTTCAAATTTTCGAGTTCTTGAACGGTACTGAGATGAAGTTCGCGAGTCTAGAAACAAATGTCCAAATAAATTGGTGCAAAAAATGGTGAAATGTGTTTATTTTGGGTGTAAATTTGGGTATAAGTCTTGCTCCGATAAAGTTCGTTTTTTCATTGTACCAAAGGATGAAAATGTAATAAAAGTATGGCAAATTGCTATTCTTCGGGATGATATGAAATTAAAAGAAGGTCATGCGATTTGCGAAAAGCATTTTGACCCAGAAGATATTCTTCAAGAGAGGTTAACCTATGCGCCGGTTGGAGTAAAAGTTTTGGGAAGAGTAAGTACGTCGAACATATTGTTTATTTTCTTAATTGGTTCAAAATAAAACATTTTATTTGATAGAAATATTAATAATTAACTACATAATATAATAAAGATTAATGTCTCAATATTAATTAATTGTATCTACCTGTGCAATGAATTTCTTTTGCACCGCAATAAATGTCTCTCAAATACTTATCACAAATAAATTCAGTTGCAAACATTTTGTCTGATAGAAGTTAAAAAACAGATAAATGAAAGTGACTGAAATAAAAAGGAGATGAGAAAGAATATTTTTTAAAATTTTGAATTGAAGTTGATGTGAGCTTGTTGAAATTGGATTGTCTTGAAGTGAAAAAAAATTTCTGATTTCTAAAGATTTTGTTATTAAAATAAAGTTTTGGACTTTAAAAAAGAATATAAGTTCAGATTTTTTGTTAATTTAGATTCCTTACTTTTTAATGCTTATAGCTTTATCGAATTACATAGAATTCCTAAAGTAATAGAAATTAGAAACTTAAATTCATAATTTTACGAAAAATGAATTTCAAAATAAAATAATACAACGCAGATAAATAAAAAAGAAGTAAATTAAAAAATTGATCAAATATGTTATATATACATAAATAGAAAAATAAGTAAAGAATATTGGTAGATAAAGAAATTTTTTCAGAGCACTTATGAGAGTCCAAAACTATTTCATTGCTTTGAACTATAATATATTATAATAATATAATCTTAATATATTTTATTAATTAATAATTTATTTCATAGTAAAATATTAGGAAAATTATTAGTTTAAATTCCCAACAGTATTTTTGAAATCTTTATATTTTAAAAAAAGTTTGATTTAATTACAGTAGTAATATATAGTGTATATACCATATTGTATTTATTGTAATATGTTATATAATATGACAAATAATCAAATTTTATAATAACGGCATTAATTATTATTATTGATATTTAAATTTAACGCAAAACAATTATAAAGTACAGAACATGACCCAAATAATGCAATTCCCGCCAGAATTTGGAAATTACATTTTTGCCTAAAGTGAATGTCTTAACCTTTTCGAAGAGAATAAATTTTTGTAAAAAATATGAAGATCTTATTAGACTATTATCATGTATAAGAAAATGCGATAAAATAGTTTTTATTAGGAGAAAATTAAATTTTTATGCTTTTTCCCATGCATTTTTTTGAATCTAGGGCCTATGAACGGTCAGCGTCGCTACCGGCGGCAGTCAACTTTCACGTAATTTTGTTCTTATGCATTTGTGGCAAGATTCAGGGGGCTGGTTCAGGAACGACCAGCCCCCGGAATCTCTGGAGTTGAAAATGTCACAGATGTTGACCGTTGGCCACCGTGGCGCTGGCTGTTCATGAGGCCGACCTTATACAGATTAGCATTATAGAACATTGAAATTTAACGTTTTTTGTGAAAAATTGGTGTCTGAAGTGCTTTTGTGTGCTTTTTAGGTAAATTGGAATGGTTTTAACAGTCGGTGATATAAAAATTTAAGTGAAAATGCGGAAATTTGTTGCTGTAGGTTGCAAAACAGGCTACACGTAATGCTCTGAAAAAAAAAGAATTGATTCTGAAATTATTGATTCAATTTGATCGATTAATCGGTTAAAAAGATGATTTTTGAATCGATCTTCAAAAATCGATACCTTTTTCTGAAAATGATAAATTTCTGTAAAATAACCTTTTTTAAAAATGTTTTATAACAATTGGAGATATAATTGTCACTTGCATATTTTGTGAATTTAAATTATCAAAATAAAAAAGTGTTTATATCAATAAAAAAGGAAATTAGGCTTAAAAAACACACTATATTTGCGAATCAGGAACGTTTTTTATTTTTTAAAATTGCACAATTTCTAAAGCAATGCGTATTATTAGTGATAAAGTTTCTGACATAAATATGAAGTATTACTATAAAGTTTATAATATTAATATACTTTGAACTTTGCATATCAATTAAAGTATTATTTATGATAAAATTTCTGGCATAAATATGAAGTATTACTATAAAGTTTATAATATTAATATACTTTGAACTTTGCATATCACTCAAAGTATTATTTTTGATAAAATTTCTGGCATAAATATGAAGTATTATTATAAAGTTTATAATATTAATATACTTTGTATATCACATTAAGGATATTCTCGTGGTCGACCCCTTGATCTCACTTTTAAACTAAAAAACAGTTCATAGAAATAGGAAACAGGAAAAAAAGAAAGGAGAATCGTTCGTAAAAATCGAAAAAAATATCAATCCAACCGATTAATCGAGTAAAAAAGATCGATCTCCGTAGAATCGAATCGAGATCGCCCATCCCTAATTATAGATAAAATACACATAATAAATTATCGCATATGAGATCTAAATATCCGTTATACTATTATGAAATATAGTATATTATGTTGATTATTATTTATTACAAACATCTTTGTTCTTAGTGTTTTCAAATACTTATAAAGGAATTTTATAAATTCTTTATATTTGTTACTTTTTCAAATGTAAGTTCATTCCTTATGTGACAGTTTTGTTCATAAAAATGTAATTTTTTCAATTACTGAGAAGTTTTAAAATATAAAATACAAAATGTCCTATAATAAAATCTAATTTTTCTAACAAAATCAAGATGATATAATTAATACCCGTATTATAATTCAATTTGATGGAATTTCAATAGCCAATTTTTCTATTACAATATGTAAGACTGATATAATATCAGTAATATTGATAATATAAATAAATATTGTATTTTTATTTAATAATCACAATGTAAATATTAATGTTAAAACGAAGATAACAGAACTTAGATTTCAATTTCCAGCCAGATTTACGAAGACAATTTTCGCCCAAATTTTAAGCATATTATTATTAAATAAAATAAATAAATATTATTATTATATATTAAAAATCACCAGAGTATCACAAACAAGAAGTTTTAAATTTCAAACAGAAGTAGTGACTAATTCAACACCTTAATTTTCAAACTACATGCAAAAGTAATAAATAAACAATTCTTAAAATAAAATAATGAGAATTTAACTATTAGAAATTATTGATTGAATAATATCACTACAGCGTTAATAAATACTAATTCGCAGCTGTGTTGCATTGACCTAGTGTATTTCCGCCATACTGAATTATGGAATCAACCTAAGTAAAGATGGCGGCTCAGCCTTCGTTGAAGCCACGAAGGAATAATAAGGAGACCTATCTCCATGTAAGCGATTTGGCAGGAGCAACGGCACGGTAAGTATCCGGCTTGTAAGTTGGAAGTAGTGGAAAGGAGTGCGCAAGTGCGCAGTTGTCTTCTTCTTACTCACGAAAAAATGTGCAAGTGAGATGAATTTGTCAAATTGTCAAATTGATCTAAGCCAGAGTGGTTATGTTGATTGATTTTTTGATCATTTGCAAGCGGCAGATATTTGTTCAATTTCAATTTAGTTAAAAAAAAAGAAAATATTATCTCAGGACTCCTATAAAGCTAAAGGAGTGCATTATAAAAGTGGTAAGTATATAGGGATCGTTCATGAACTACGTAGCATGTTTTTCTGTTGCTTAATAAAAGACGAGAATACATTTGCTACTAAGTTACAAAGGACACAACGATATAAATAAAAGAAAAATGTGCTACGTAGTTTATGAACGATCCCTATCGAATATAAGATTATAAATCTTGAAATTGAAATTATGGTATTTGTTATTACTTCGTAAATCGTGTGTTCAATAATGTTGAATAGTATTTTCTTTTAAAGGTGAGGGAATTTAATCCGAGGAATTTTCAAGATTTTGAAGATCGCATGTAATATAATAAATTTTTTTCTTAGCAATGTCGTGTCGCGTACCGGGTTGCATAACCTCTCTGGCTTAGAACAATTTGACAAGTTCGTCTCACTCGCACATTTTCCCGTAAGTAAGAAGAGGACAACTGCGCACTTGCGCACTCCTTTCCACTACTTCCAACCTACAAGTCGGGCACTTACCGTGCCGTTACTCCTGCCAGATTTGGAAAAGTTTCCCGTGGCAGTTTGGTCTCCTTATTATTCCTTCGTGGTTGAAGCACACCACTTTGCATTGATTGTGCATCCAGTGTGTTATAGAGATCAGTGGGCGCGCTGCTTTTGTTCCTTCCTTGTCGTTCTTGCGTGCGAGAACCACACCTCCAACTTCTCCTTATTCTCCTCGCTTTCTCCATGCAATGCTATTTTTAGATTCCACGCTGTCTGTTGTATAGTCGAAATTGAGAATTGTATTTTTCTCGACTCCGTGCAAAAAAGGCAGGAAGCAAACAACAATTTCGAATTTACGAAATATGTAGTTGAAGAAATAATACTTCTTTTTTCAATATTTTTGAAAAAATCTACTTGATTTAAATATCTGAAAAATCATACGGAATTGCATAAGGATTTTAACACTCAAAAAATAAACGTTCAGTAAAATTTTATACCAATCAATATTTAGAACTTTAACCAATATAAAAATTGAAAAGAATTTTAGGTTTTCAAATTAAATCTTAAATCATGAATTTCGAATTTCCATACATCTTAACCATACATATAAATAAATTTTAATCGGAAAATTACTTTCTATTAAGAAGAAGGTCTTAATAGAAAATTTCTATTCAAGATTAAAATTGATATACTCAATTTTATGTTAGAAATATTTTCATCTTACGTTTTTTCAACGAGAAATGATATACTCTACGTAATGGATACAATTTCTAATAGAAGTACAATACATAAATTACGAAGGTGAAAAATGGGTTCATTGATATCTTCAGATGACCATGTAAGTATTCACTGACTTGGAATTTTACATGAAAATTTTTGTTTCAAGTGATTAAAACTTATTACATTTTCACAAGATCTTATGATCGAGTGCAATTTCTAAATGAAATATTTTGTAATTCCTAATTTTTCTGTTCTTAAGATATCCTAGGAAGATGAAATTCAAGGTCAATAAATGCTCAAAGTTTTATATGAATACATTAATTACTAAATTTGGAAGTTTTATATTCTTTCACAAAATACTTAAGCTCTGTAGAGCATTTTTATATTTTAAATTCAAAATGTATGCTTAGGCTAAAAAAGGAATATAAAAATAATTTTAGTATAGAATTGAATATATCGATTTTGATCTTGAAAAATACTTGCCCAAATTAAACTGTTGGAAGATCGTGTAAAATTAATGGGAGATTTTAAAACTCGAAATATAATTTACTAGTAAAATTAATGAATGTGATTTGAAAACTAATCACAAAATATTTCAATGAAATTCAAAGTCATTAAATGCTTGAAGTCTTATTTCATGTTTCTCAGGTCTAAAATGAAAATATTTTTTACCCGATTTGAATTTAAATTTAATCTTAATTTCATATTGCTTAAGCAGAGATTTTTATTTCAAAAATTGAATGCTGTACAAAAAAGAGAATTTTTCAAAATGAAGTAGATGACTTAACAACTACAAAATTTTTCAATTAATATATTGACGCAAAATTTAAAACATTTCTTGACTTTTGATTTTACTAGTAAATTATATTTCGAGTTTTTAAATCTCCTATTAATTTTACAAGATTTTCCAACAGTTTAATTTAGGCAAGTATTTTTCAACTTTAAAATCGATATATTCAATTCTATACTAAAATTATTTTTCTTGATCTAGCCGAAAGTACGGTCCTCCCGGCCGCATTTCTCTCCAGAAAGAACGACTTTTGTGGCCGTTTGTTGTTTTCTTCGGCTCAGTAGTGTCGCTAAATTCATCGTATAATTCGTTTGTTTAATTTAATTTAATGTGACTTGATGCAATTGCACGAAAAAGTAACTGTTAAAAAGAAAAACAAAAAATTTATGTACACGGTTTATTTTATATTAATAATTATATTAATAAAAGTAATAATAATTATTGTAATAATATAAGTATTACTGGATGTGTGATGTTAAAGTTACTGTTGATCAATGTTAATATTGTTATCAAAGAATAAATTTTCTCTGGTATTTGTTAATTTAAAAAAATTTTTTTATTAAAAATTTTTTTTTGCAGTTATTGTATGATAGAATTTTATTTTAAAGTTTCTAATGCCCGCCCCGACCAGCAAAAACCTCTGCTTCGCCTCGGTTTTGGTCGCACTTTCGGCTGGAGATCAAGAAAAATAGTATACAACCCACGGCCAGAATGTTTGATGGCCTAGGATCGTAATATACTATTTATCTTACTTTTTTTTAGCCTAACCCACGTAACACAAGATCATCTATTAAGCGTCTAAAACAGCTTTTTGGGAAAAATGGGAGAACTGTAGAAGAAGTACCGATTTTCCCCCGAAAGTGCTATTAGACGTCCAGTAGAGCTCAAATTGGCCGCTAATTCAACTATTTTTGTCGTCTAGAGTGTCATCCGATGAGTTTTAGATTGTTTGAAGAGCTCTATTAGAGCTCGCGATAATCTATTCTACAAGACGTTACGAAAATTGTATTTAAGACAACAATTAAAAATTCTGCTAGAACAGTTAAGTAAATATTTCCTAGAGCTCTAGGTTAAGAGCTTTAGAAGAGGTATGAAAAATTGTATTTTAGATATTAAAAATGGGCTAAAAGTGATATTTTTACATTAGATTTTCTACAAATAAAAGCCGAAAAATGTAGCACAAATATTTATCTTGAGACCGATATCTAAAAAAACACTAAAAATATCCCTTTTAGCCCATTTTTAATATCAAAAATACAATTTTTTAAACCTCTTCTAGAGCTCTTAACCTAGATTAAAGAGGACTGTAATACGTTTTTAAGAAGTTGTAACAGAGCACTTCAAACAATTTAAAACTCATCGAATGACACTCCTCTAAAAGACAACATAAAGACGTCTTGTAGATGCTTTTTTACGATCGTCTTCTAGACGACAAAAATAGTTGAATTAGCGGCCAATTTGAGCTCTACTAGACGCCTAGCAGCACTTTCGGCAGAAAATTAGAACGTCTTGTAGAGCTCCGCCGTTTTTCCCTAAAAGCTGTTTTAGACGTCTAATATATGATCCTGTGTTACTTGGGAAGCATACATTTTGAGTTTAAAATATAAAAATGCTCTACAGAGGTTAAGTATTTTGTGAATGAATATAAAACTTGAAAATTTTGTAATTAATATATTCATATAAATCTTTGAGCATTTATTGACTTTGAATTTCATCTTCCTACGATATCTGAAGAACAGACAAATTAGGAATTACAAAATATTTCATTTAAAAATTTCCCTCGTCCATAAGATCTTGTGAAAATGTAACAAGTTTTGATCACTTGAAACAAAAATTTTCATGTAAAATTTCAAGTCAATAAACATACTTACATGGTCATCTGAAGATATCAATGAACACATTTTTTAGCTTTATAATTTATGTACTTCTATTAGAAATTTTTTCCTTTACGTAGAGTATTTCATTTTTCGTTAAAAAAATGTAAGATGAAAATATGTCTAACATAAAATTGAGTATATCAATTTTAAACTTAAATAGAACTTTTCTATTGAGACATCCTTCTTAATAGAAAATAATTTTCCGATTAAAATTTATTTAAATGTACCTTAAATTCCATTGGAAAATTTTTAGTTTACTGTTCAAATCTTCCTCCGATTTCAGAAGAACAGACAAATTAAAAATTACAAAATATTTAATTTAACAGATTGAATTCGTCCATATGATCTTGTAAAACTGTAACAAAATTTGAATACTTAGAACAAAAAGTTTTATGTGAAATTTGATATCGATAAATATTTACATGTTTATATGAAGATATCAATGAATACATATTTTAGCTTTTTAATTTATCCACTTCTATTGGAAAATTTTTCCTTTCCGCAGATCATTTCATTTCTTGAATGAAAAGTCTGTGCTTGCTACAAAAATTTGAGATGAAAATATGAAAATATTATATCTCTCTAACTGAAAATATTTTAAATGTACAAAATTGATAAGAAGTACGGAAATCTGAATAGGAAAATATATATTAATTCAAATTTTGAACATTTATTGGCATCAAATTTTGCTGAAAGTTTATTTCTGAAGTTTTCAAATGGTTTCAAAATTTTACGGGATCCTTTAGATGTTTATTTCAGTCTGATTTTACCCGAAATATTTGAAAAAAAGTGTTGTTTCTTCAACAACATATATCATAAATTTGAAAGTGTCATCTGCTTCGCGCCTCTTTTGCATGGAATGGAGAAAAATCCAATTAGGTACAAAAAATTTTACTCAAACAACCTGCGTTTTTTATAGTACAATCTACATGTTATATATAAAATGTTTATATTTGAAAAAAACTTTTTTGACCTTTAAAATATTTTTTAAAATTAATTTTGAGATGCGTATTTTTAAATACTTTTCAAACAGCGGGCGGCCATGTTTGCTACTGACTCATGGAGGCAGTGACGTCACGATCATAACAATTTGAGATTTTTCTATAGAGTTCATACGGCCAACGTATTTTTATGAGGATTCTTTTTTGAATTGTTCCCGCACAACGGAACGAAACATGATCGATAGCCTTTTAAACTTTTCTTGGTTGTTACCTGTGTTTCTTTTTCACTCATTGTACAATAAATTAGTGAAAACAATCTATTTCAACTTGCGAGTCTATCAAATCCTACGTTAACGTATCCGAGTTTTGTGATCGTGACGTCACGGGGCCTTCTGCTAGCCGCGCGCCATGATTTTGGCGCGTTTAAATCTTGTTTGAAAATGTGCAATTTTCAACAATTTATTTTACGGGCAGATATGCGTTTTAAAAATTCAGGAAAAAAAATTTACTATAAAACTACGTATTATCTATCGATTGCTGCTATTATCACGAAAACGTTTTTTTCCTAATTCTCAATTTCGGCCACTGATCTCTATAATACACTGGATGCACAATGCCAATGGGAAAGTCCGCAAAGTCGTGTGCCCAATTGAAGTATTGAAGGCTGAGCCGCCATATTTACTTAGGTTGAGTACAAAGAATGTTGCGGTAAATTCAAATATAGTAAAAAGGGAAAAGTGCAATTATTAAAGAAACAATATGAAATCCATGCTTTTTTACCGGTATTAGTATTGATAGTATACATAATTAAACTAATGAAATGAAATTTATTAAATAATACTAAAATATAACTCGATAATATTTATTATTATGGTATATAATGTTGTATATATTTAAATGAGCATATGTATTTATTTATTAACTATAATTAAATATAAATTTATTACAAATTTATAAAATATAGATTATAGAATTCAACAAGTAAACGTACCTTGGAGTAGTGTAAAAATTATCTCACGTTCTGAACGTCAACTATTAATAATAGTCACATATAATAACTATTTTTAGTATAAATTAATTCGCGTTTCATAATTCAACCCTTATGTACCTGTATATTAACGGTTTTGAAAACTGGAAAAAAACTCCATCCCCTTCTGTTTAAAAAAATGTTGAATTACTCGATCTTGTTGGCGTATTTCATCATACGTTTAAAATGCTCAGGAGTAATAATTTGCTCCAACTGAAGGAAGTAATAGAAATAATTTTAAATATATACAAAAATTATAAACTATTGTATTTTGGTCGTTTACGAACATTTTAATTTATCAGAAAATAATAAAATTGGAAAGGAGACAAACCCTAAAATATAATTAATACTGAATGCAGATGTTACGGCGTAACAATCATAAATCTAAAGTCTCAGTATATTAGACTAGAGAATTGTCACAAATTCAATACCTTTTTGTTCAATACTAAATCGTCAATCTAAAGTACACAGAGAAAAATAGCATCTGGTCATATTGACTAGGAATAATGTAGTTGAAAATAAAAAGTGATTGTAACGAGGCAGACTTGTTGTCGCTACTTGACCCATGGCTACAGTAACATGATTTGTAGCCATGGTAGCCATATTCTGAATACCTGGTCGTGGCGACTAGTTAACATCGTTGAAATTGTCCTTAACTCTTAAACCTAGCTATGAGAACTTGAAACATTGAGTTGTCATAGCTAGAATAACGTAGTCGCTATAACCAGTGCAGCAAACTTCACACTCGTTGAATCCGCTGTGTATTGTTTCGAGTATAATGCATATTATTTTTCATAGCAACTGATAGCAACTCTTTTGAGAATTTGATTTGATGTGTCAAGCGGCTCAAAACTGTGATTTTAAATCCTACTACTTTTAAAGTTTTAACCCGCTCTACAGATGCCGACAAACAGATTTTCAAAAGAGGTGCTATGAAAAATACAATGTTCCACGTAGCGATTTCATGCATTTGATTTTAGGAATTTTATTTTACATAACTTTATAGTTGACACTTACATATAGTTACTGTGATAACATTACATAGTCGCTGTGACTACATTACTTAGTCACTGCCACCACTTTTAGCACCTACATTGACGGGTCAACCATTGCTTGAATTCAACCACAAAAAGTAGTTAAGGACGTTTTCAACTACATATATCACGTCACTATGTCCAGGATTTTTTCTCAGTGTAACCAGTATAACATATTTTCTAAATCCTATATTGTTTAGAAATCCTCAATTTCTTACAAATTCAACGACTCAATTGTACATCGCCTGGTGTTTAGAAAGTTATCATATTTTAGTGCTTTAATCCTATGGGTGCCTTTCCATTCACGTAGTGTCTCTTCTCAAATGTTTAAGTTTTATTATGGCAAAAATCTGTCTCCGCTTTAGGAAATAAGTCTGGGATCTTGCCTAATTACATTTATTGCACTTTGCTGTAAATCGTACCTCACCGACGCTGCTACACAATGGTTGGGTTTTTCCGAATTGTAACCAATGGACGTCGAGGATACATTGCTCCTGCCGCCCTCTCGAATTTTGACCAATTACAGAAAAACTAGAAAATTTTGTGACCCACCTTCTATAGCGTATTTCACTCTCAACTTTTCCGAAGTCAGTTTTTAAGATAGATACTCTTGACCTTTCAACAAGAGAAGTAAGTTTACGATCCTTGTATACTCCTCCTCTAATTAATAAATATTGTTAAGAGTAAGAAATCTAACAACAATTTCAAAGTTTATATCAATCAAGAGAAGTTTCATTCCATTCAACCTTAATACTACTCAACATTTGTCAATAACACATCCATCGGATTAACCCAAATTTATACATAATTGACCTAAGATGCGACCGCAAAACGCTAAGATTTTCCATGCACTCAAAATGAGCCTACTGACAGAGCAAAATCTGCAGCATAACATATCATTCGTATTGAGACCTTCCATTCCCTTACTACCTCTCCATTATCTCCGTTAACGATTTTCTGATGAAAATGATCGGAACACAGAAAAATGTTGTAAAAACCAAAAGAAGTAGAATAATATTACAAAAGAAAAGCAATTTATCCGAATAAGACTTGGCACGTGATACAATAAAACCTAACATTCAACGAAATAGAGGTATTCTTTCTGTTATCTTAAAAATGTATTCCGCAATTTTCAGCCATCGATAATATTTTCGAAGAGTTTATGCGTATAAATATTACGTAAACCCTAAAAATTTTTTTTACGAATTTCGAATTCTGTATTTTTAATGTGATGCGCAGCGATAAAATTTTCTATTCACAGTTATTAGGCAAATTTCGGAGAAACTTGCTGTCACACAATACAGTACAAAAGTCTCAATAACACGTGAGGGCTCTGTTGTGTATCGGGTTCAATGACAAGGCTTAAAATTCATGATTTGTTCGTAATTCATAAGTTTTCTTATAATCCTGAAGCCATTGTATCTTAATCCTCAACGGGGGGTCTTAAGAAGGATCATCCAACTAAACCTCAAACCTTCTAGTTGTCACATTTTATAGACTTGTCTGCAAATAGAACCATAGAATGTCTTCAATCAGTAAAACAAATCCGGGTCTACATTTTATTGTGAAAATCTGCAAGTAATTTAGTTATATGCGTTTCCAGACTTTTTGTACTCTTCGTTCGAGCCGGATTTTTTTAATGATATACCTAGATTCCAGATGCTATCTCCGAATTACTCAGGAACCAGGGTAGCTACCTCTTGGGGTTTTCCTACTCGGGACCGATCGACACTTCTCGGTCGTCGTCGACTTCAATATACCGGCAATTATATTTTTTTTGTCCAAAAATGCAATATGTTTTAGTTTTAAGAGTTCAGTTGTCATTTCACCGCCATCGTGTTCACTTATACCAAAATAAACCTATTATATCTCCACTAAGCGTTTATTCTGTGGTCTTATTTTAGATTCGTCATAATTAGAAATAATATACATGAAATATGTTATTATTTCGACTCTAATAAACAGGCTCTTAAAGCACTCTCACAACCAGTTGATACTTGGGACACACTCCTTATTTTTATCATGAAAGAAAAACTCAATACCTATACGCGAGAAAAATGGGAGGAATCTCTAAAAGGAATAGACGTGCCTCGGTTTGAAGATATGGTCTCATTTCTCGAACAACGAGCGATCATTGAGAGTGATTAGTCATTTTAAAAGCAAATCCATTCTCAAAAACAAACTCAATATCATAAACAAAATCAATTTTCAAGAAATACTTCAACTAAATACAATTCCAAACCATCACATTTATGCAATAAGGCAACAATATTTCATTATTCAAAAACGTCACAAGTTACTTGTCCCATTTGTTCAGAGCAACACACGCTCCTTTCGTGCTCCACCTTTCAAGGTATGTCACCTAAAGAAAGGTACAATGAAATTAGAAAGACGTCTTTCTGCCACAATTGTTTAAAGGGTTATCACCGTACCATCGATTGCCGTGCGAATATTTGTGAAAAATGTCAAAAGCGACATCACATCTTCTCCATTTCGAGAGAGAGTTCCCAGAAGGTTCAAAGCCTCCCACCTTAAATGCAGCCACTAGTTTAGTGAGTTTTCAGGCTCAATCAACAACGCAGGTTATCTTAGGAACTGCGATTGTAGACATTTTAAATTCTAAAGGGGAATACCAATCCTGTCGTGCTCTCCTAGATTCTTGTTCACAATGTAACTCAATGACTGAGAAACTCGCCAATGCATTAGGGCTTCAAAGAAAAAGGGTAGATATTCAGCTGAAGGGTGTGCAAAATCTCCAATCGAATGTGAAACACGTCACCTCAGCACAAATAAAGTCTCGTTACACTAAAATCGAAATTAGTCTTTCATGTTTAATTTTCAAGGAAATTTCAGAAGCAATGCCAAGTCTCCCTCTCAATAAAAAATCATTTCATATTCCTGAAGGTGTCATTTTAGCTGATACATATTTTGAGAAGCCAGCTGAAATCAATCTTTTAATTGGTGCAGAATTTTTCTACCAGCTTTTACGCTCTGGTCAAATTAGTATCAAAGGTCAATCTGCCGTATTTCAAGAGACCTATTTGGGCTGGATTCTTGTTGGTCGTCTTTCAGGTCCTCACGTTTTCAAACCTTTGCTTTCAACTACCTGCAACTTTATTACATTTCATGAATATCCTATTCTGTGGGAATTAGGTTCTGACTCCCCTTCCAATGTAAGATCGGAGGAGGAACTGGCTTGCGAAGAACACTACAAGACCAATGTTCAAAGAGATAAATCTGGTAGGTACTGTGTCAAACTTCCTTTTAATAGTCGAAAGGACTTTCTGGGAAGTTAAAAAAATACAGCTGTTCAGCGTTTCCATGCACTTGAACGAAAATTCCAAAAAGATCCTGACCTTAAAAGGCAATCCACGGAATGTATTCAAAGTTATTTTCAAGAGTCACACGCGAGTCCTATTCCAAACAATGAAATGATCGATCACGATTATTATCTCCCACATCATGCTGTTGTGAAGACGTCCAGTCTCACCACAAAAACAAGAGTCGTTTTCGATGGCTCTGCAAAGACATCAACCGGCATCTCGCTAAATGATTCACTGATGGTCGGTCCGACCATTCAAGAGGATATTTTTTCCATTATAACGCGTTTTCGAACCGTTCTCTATGCGTTTACCGCTGATATCGAACAGATGTACCGACAGGTTCGAGTTTCACAAGAAGATAGTCGGTTTCAAAAAATTCTTTGGCGTGACAATCCCGACGAACCAATCCAAAGCTACAGTTTAAACATAGTGACTTTCGGCACTGCTTGTGCTCCTTTTCTCGCGATTCGCACCCTTCATCAATTAGCTGGAGATAAACGCGAATCCTTTCCAATCGCTTCCAGTGTTCTGAAACGAGACTTTTATGTCGATGACCTCACGGGAGCCTCAACGTTTCAAGAGGCACTCAATCTTCGAAATGAATCAATCGACCTCCTGAAAAAAGGTGGGTTCAATCTTAGAAAATGGGCATGCAACGACCCTCAATTAATTAAAGGTTTTTCAAACGAGCATTTTAAGGCTTTCATGTCTTTGGATCCCTCAGAAACAATAAAGGCTTTGGGGATTCACTGGGATGCTGCAGCTGACTCAATCCTGTACACTGTTAACTTGTCTAATTCACATAAACCTGTTACTAAGCGTTCAATGTTATCGCAAATTTCGAAATTGTTTGACCCATTAGGATTACTGGGTCCAGTGGTAGTGCTAGGAAAAATAATGATCCAACAGCTTTGGAAACTCCAACTTTCATGGGACACTCTTGTTCCTCAAGAAATCCAGGACTGCTGGATCACTTATCAAAGACAGCTGCAGCTTCTGAACAATATAAAATTTGATAAAAGATGCTGGTTTGCGATCAATGAGGGTCAAATATAAAGAACAAAACTCTTTATAGTGTCAAAATTGTTGCGACGTTTCGTTGGCTATAGGTTTGCCAACCTCATCAGGCTTTATTAAATTAAAAAAAAACACCAAATATTAAAATTGTCACACACAAGAAAAATAAAAATTAAATTAACTTAACATCCAGAACATACACAAAATTGTTAAAATTTAACCTTTCTAAAAGAAGGTTAACTCATGATGAGTAATGCCGAGAAAATGAAATTATAATAAAAGTCATGATTTACTCAATAAAATGACGTGATGTCATGGAGTCGACGTCACTTTGTCTACTAAATTATTACATTCAAACAGTTAACTTTAAATATTGACAACAGTTATTGTAAACACAGAATTTGAAATGTAAACAGACATCAGCTGGAAAGCTATCATGAATTTAATCTATTAAGTAATAAAAAATAAATTCTATTCAAAGTAAATATGTCTTCTTTTTTATTTATACTAAATTTATTAAATTTTATATGGATCATCTCTGATGTTAATTTTTTCCGATAGTCAGAGACATAATCAACAATCTTGGTATTTTCCCAATCAAATTTATGGTTGAATTCCAATTGATGATCACAGACTACGGATTCACTGTTTTTTTTTATTTTTGTGTTCATTAATACGAACTCTTAATGCTCTCTTAGATTCACCAATATAAGTCGCAGTGCAATTTTTACAATTAAATTTGTACACAATATTAGTTTGTTCCCATTTGTTTGTGGAGTCTTTACCCAATTTTATTATTGATTTCAAAGTTTTATCGACGACTGGAATAGTTGAAATATTGTATTTTTTAAAAATATTAGACAATTTAGTGAAGTTTGTTACGTTGTATGGCAAACATTTGGAAAAATTACAAAGCAGTACTTCCAACATTTTAAAGAGACTCAATGATAATGAATGTTTAAAATATAAATTCCACAATAATCAACTTACTCTAACCAACACTGTATTAGCTAAATGCTATGGCTTACCTAAAATCCACAAACAAGATACACCTCTTCGTCCCATAATTTCTTTGATCAATAGTCCCATGCATTTTTTAGAAAAAATACTATATGATGAATTAAAAGACAGTATCAAAGTCTCAAAATCACATTTAAATGATAGTTTAGATCTTAAAAGAAAATTGGAAAATCTCGTTGTAGATGATAATCATGTTCTGCTTTCATTAGATGTCAGTTCATTATTCACAAATGTACCCTGTGGTTTGGTCCTAAAGAGTTTAGACCGAAGATGTCAACTTATTCATAATAACTGTAGAATTCCATTTGCTGAAATTATAAATTGTACTAAATTTCTTTTCAGAAATACATATTTTACCTTTAATAATAATATCTATTTGCAAATTTTTGGCACTCCAATGGGTTCACCAATTTCACCTATATTCGCAAACATTGTCATGGATGATTTGGAAAATGATTGCCTACGAATTTTAAAAGACAAACATAATTGCTCTCCTTTATTTTATTACAGATTTGTAGATGACACTATTCTGTGTGTACAAAAGAAATTTATTGACTTGGTTTTGAACATTTTTAATTCACAAGATAAGAACTTACAATTCACCTTTGAAGTTCAACAAAATAATCAAATTAACTTTCTGGACGTGTCATTAATTATAAAAGATAATAAAATTATTTCTAATTGGTTTCAAAAACCTATATCATGAAATAGAACAATTAATTACTCTTCCAATCATCCAATTTGTCAGAAAAAAAATATTGTTTATAACTTAGTTGATCGAGCGATATCTTTATCTCACAAAACGTTTCATAACGCCAATTTGAAGATTGTTGAACAAATATTATTAAACGACGATTATCCAAATAGCTTCATCGATAAAAATATAAAAATCCGTATGAATAAAATTAAATACAGCTCTCCAAATTCTCCAAATAAAAAAGAACCGTTCAAACTTATACAGACATCAACCAAAGGTATGTTTTCCATACAACGTAACAAACTTCACTAATTTGTCTAATATTTTAAAAAAATACACTATTTCAACTATTCCAGTCGTCAACAAAACTTTGAAATCAATAATAAAATAGGTAAAAACTCCACAAATAAATGGGAACAAACTAATATTGTGTACAAATTTAATTGTAAAAATTGCACTGCAACTTATATTGGTGAATCTAAGAGAGCATTAAGAGTTCGTATTAATGAACACAAAAATAAAACAAACAGTGAATCCGTAGTCTGTGAACATCAATTGGAATTCAACCATAAATTTGATTGGGAAAATACCAAGATTGTTGATTATGTCTCTGACTATCGGAAAAGATTAACATTAGAGATGATTCATATAAAATTTAATAAATTTAGTATAAATAAAAAAGAAGATATATTTACTTTGAATAGAATTTATTTTTTATTACTTAATAGATTAAATTTATGATAGCTTTCCAGCTGATGTCTGTTTACATTTCAAATTCTGTGTTTACAATAACTGTTGTCAATATTTAAAGTTAACTGTTTGAATGTAATAATTTAGTAGACAAAGTGTCGTCGACTCCATGACATCACGTCATTTTATTAAGTAAATCATGACTTTCATTATAATTTTATTTTCTCGACATTACTCATCATGAGTTAACCTTCTTTTAGAAAGGTTAAATTTTAACAATTTTGTGTATGTTCTGGATGTTAAGTTAATTTAATTTTTATTTTTCTTGTGTGTGACAATTTTAATATTTGGTGTTTTTTTTTAATTTAATAAAGCCTGATGAGGTTGGCAAACCCATAGCCAACGAAACGTCGCATCAATTTTGACACTATAAAGAGTTTTTTTCTTTATATTTCACCCTCATTGATCGCAAACCAGCATATTTTATTATATTAATATGGAGGGTGACACTACCATTTCTACAATATAAAATTTGATCGTTGTGTGTTGATTCCAAATGCAGTCGAAATTCAATTGCATGGCTTCTGCGACGCGAGCGAAAAGGCCTATGGGGCCTGTATTTACCTTCGCTCCACGGATCAAAGGGGAATCCATCAAAGTGCCTTGATTTGTTCGAAGTCACGAGTCGCACCCTTGAAAGTCGCTACGATACCTCGATTAGAGCTCTGCGCAGCAAATCTTCTGGTAAAATTATACGTTATCACAATCAAAGCTCTTCCATTCCAAGTGCACAAGACTCATTTTTGGTCCGATTCAACGATAGTTTTAAATTGGATCGACACTCCTTCTTATACTTTGAAAACTTTTGTAGTCAATCGAGTTGTTGAGATTCAGGCAACAACTCAAGCTCAGAATTGGCATCACGTCCCTACAGAAGACAACCCTGCTGACCTAATTTCACGCGGTCAAGTCCCTCAAGACTTCTTAAAGAACAGGCTTTGGACTCACGGGCCTCAATGGTTGAGTCAAGACAGTGATACTTGGCCTCAATTGTCCTTCAAAAAGCACGAGATTCCCGAAACACGTCGTGATCCCTCAACTCTCTTGTGCCTACTGACTTAGGAACATAATAAACCTGAGAACGAAAATCTGAAACGATTTAGCAGTTTTCAAAGGCTTAAATCCATCGTAGCTTATTGTCTTCGTTTTATAAAAAACATCAAAACCAAGGACTCAGCCGCTAGGCAAACTGGATCAATGTTTTCAAGCGAAGCCTAGTGAAATAAAGTATATTATGGGTAATTTGCCAAAAAATCGGGTTTCATTCACGCGTCCGTTTACTAATGTGGGCGTGGACTACTGTGGACCTTTCTTTATCAAAGAACGTCGCCATAGAAATCGCGTCAGGATTAAGACTTACGTATCGATATTTTGTCTGCCTTACTACAAAGCCAGTCCACTTGGAACTGGCTAGCGATTTGACAACGGAGGCCTTTCTGGCTTGTTTAAAAAGATTCTTCGCTCGAAGGGGACATTCAGACTCCATTTCATCTGATAACGCTACCAATTTCGTTGGTGCCGACAGAGAACTACGAGAACTCTATCAAAGGGTTAATTCAATCGAGAACAATAAAGAAATTCAAACCTTTCTTGGAAAAAAGGGAATTAACTGGCACTTCATCCCACCGAGAGCTCCTCACTTTGGGGGGGCTCTGGGAGGCCGCGGACAAATCATTTAAAACACATTTCACGCGAATCGTAGGAACATCTCTTTTAACCTAGGAACAACTACACACATATGTTGTCGAGATTGAGGCAATCCTGAATTCGTGCCCTTTAACTCCACTTTCTTCCGATCCCAATGACCTACTTCCTTTAACCCCAGGTCACTTCCTTATTGGAACCTCTCTGACGAACTTTCCGCAGAAAGCCTTGCACAACCTTGCAGCCAATCGTTTAAACTGCTGGGAAATCGTGCAATAAATGCGCCATCATTTTTGGGACAGATGGCACCGGGAATATTTAAACGAACTAATCTCACGAAGCAAGAGGAAGGTATCTACCAAGCAAGAGGATATCGAGATCGCGACTCTGGTGGTTATCAAGGAGGATAACCTACCACCCATGAACTGGAAACTTGCCCGAATCACAGCAACTCATCCAGGCCACGACGGGATAGTTTGGGTAATTAATGTCCGAAGTCCTTCACGCACTTACAAGCGAGCCCTGAAACTCTTGTATCACCTTCCAATATACAAAGACAATTAGCGAATTAAGACAATCCTGATATAGGGTTTATGCGCAATGTTATCTTCATGTTTCTCTTGTGTGTCTCATATTACATCTTTGTAAATTTGTTTAAAAATTTTAGCATACCTTAATGTAGGCATCATTGATTATGAACAATTTATCTCTGATTTTGAATGCATGGCATTCAAAGCGGGCCGGCATGTTACGGCGTAACAATCATAAATCTTAAGTCTTCAGTATATTAGACTAGAGAATTGTCACAAATTCAATACCTTTTTGTTCAATACTAAATCGTCAATCTAAAGTAACCAGTATAACATATTTTCTAAAACCTATAGTGTTTAGAAATCCTCAATTTTTTACAAATTGAACGACTCAATTGTACGACGCCTGGTGTTTAGAAAGTTGTCATATTTTAGTGCTTTAATCCTATAGGTGTCTTTCCACTTACGTAATGTCTCTTCTTAAAGGTTTAACTTTTATTATGGCAAAAATCTGTCTCCGCTTTAGGAAATAAGTCTGGGATCTTGCCTAATTACATTTATTGCACTTTGCTGTAAATCGTACCTCACCGACGCTGCTACACAATGGTTGGGTTTTTCCGAATTGTAACCAATGGACGTCGAGGATACATTGCTCCTGCCGCCCTCTCGATTTTTGACAAATTACAGAAAAACTAGAAAATTTTGTGACACACCTTCTATAGCGTATTTTAATCTCAACTTTTCCGAAGTTAGTTTTTAAGATAGATACTCTTGACCTTTCAACAAGAGAAGTAAGTTCACGATCCTTGTATACTCCTCCTCTAATTAATAAATATTGTTAAGAGTAAGAAATCTAACAACAATTTCAAAGTTTATATCAATCAAGAGAAGTTTCATTCCATTCAACCTTAATACTACTCAACAGCAGATATTACATGAAAATTAAGTATGTACATGCTGTGACTAGTATGTTACTAAATAATAGAATCCAATTGTATAAAGACCTAAGTAATAATATAGAAGATTATCACTAAATAGTACAAAACATCAGGTACGAAAGTACTTCACAAGCAGCAAATCACTTAATTAAAAATCACCAGAGTATCACAAACAAGAAGTTTTAAATGTCAAACTAAAGTAGTGACTAATTCAACACCTTAATTTTTAAACTACATGCAAAAGTAATAAATAAACAATTCTTGAAATAAAAAAATCAATAATAATTACAATATTAAACAAAATAATAAATAAATAATAAAAAATAATAAATATAAATCATTGTTTTCTTTTAAGAATTGTTTATTTATTACTTTTGCATGTAGTTTAAAAATTAAGGTGTTGAATTAGTCACTACTTTAGTTTGACATTTTAAACTTCTTTCCTGTGATACTCTGGTGATATTTAATTAAGTGATTTGCTGCTTGTGAAGTACTTTCGTACCTGATGTTTTGTACTATTTAGTGATAATCTTCTATATTATTACTTAGGTCTTTATAGAATTGGATTCTATTATTTAGAAACATACTAGTCATAGCATGTACATACTTAATTTTCATGTAATATCTGCATTCAGTATTAATTATATTTTAGGGTTTGTTTCTTTTCCAATTTTATTATTTTCTGATAAATTAAAATGTTCGTAAACGACCCAAATACAATAGTTTATAATTTTTGTATATATTTAAAATTATTTCTATTACTTCTTTCAGTTGGAGCAAATTATTATTCCTGAGAAATTTAAACGTATGATGAAATACGCCAACAAGATCGAATAATTCAAAATTTTTTTAAACAGAAGGGGATGGAGCTTTTTTCCAGATTTCAAAACCATTAATATACAGGTACATAAGGGTTGAATTATGAAACGCGAATTAATTTATACTAAAAATAGTTAGTTCACGTTCAGAACGTGAGATAAATTTTACACTACTCCAAGGTACGTTTACTTGTTGAATTCTATAATCTATATTTGATAAATTAATAATAAATTTATATTTAATTATAGTTAAGAAATAAATACATATGCCTATTAAAATATATACATTATATACCATAATAATAAATATTACCGAGTTATATTTTAGTATTATTTAATCAATTTCATTTCATTAGTTTAATTATGTATACTATCAATACTAATACCGGTAAAAAAGCATGGATTTCATATTGTTTCTTTAATAATTGCACTTTTCCCTTTTTACTATATTTGAATTTACCGCAACATTCTTTGTAATCAACTTAAGTAAATATGGCGGCTCAGCCTTCAATTGGGCACACGACTTTGCGGAATTTCCCATTACCATTGTGCATCCAGTGTATTATAGAGATCAGTGGGCTGGTGTAGTGGTTCACAATTGGCGGAACGTCTCCACCGTCAAGGTTGAATATTGGTTTGGGTGAGACACATCTACTTTTATCTCACTTCTGCAAATGGTGAAACACTGCACCGCCTTAAATGATAGGTATATGATGTTTTTCTAGTTTTTATCGCTCAAAAATAAAATTATTCTACTTATTCCTACATCTTCTAATCCAAATATCTATTCAACATATTTTTCAACGGCACATATATGGTAAACCGTAATAGATAGACAAAAATGGATGACATTTTTACCTAGAATTAAATCTTTTCAAATGTTTTTCCAGAAACTTTATCATTTTTTTACAAAGAACTATGCATTTCAGACCGAAAATTCATAAAATAACCTCAAAACACGTCCTTTATACATTCTGTGTAACGCTTGATCGTGTCCATACATAAATACTATATTGTGTATCTAGGAGGTAAAGTAGGTCTTTTGGGGCGAGGACTGAATACATCGGTCGAGTCCCAAAATGACCAACCTCCGTGGTACACACGATATTTTTTTCAAAATACGTCCCAAAGAAGTATTTCGAGTGTCTGTAGAATATGGCATTGAGAGTGTCCAATTACGACTCGGTGGAATAGTAACATGTAATAACAATAATATTGATAAATATGGCACGAATGGCGGTGGAAAGGGCTGAAGGGGGGTGGGGCCCAGGGGCGTTGCCCCGGTGGGGGTGCAGGGGGCAAAGCCCCTTGCCGGGGGGTTCGGGGCGCTGTGCCCCCCGAATTGTATGAAATGAATTTGATTGAATTTAATAATGTATGGAAAAATATAAACTTTGGTTTGATTAATTAAATATTTTTCATCGAAATGAACGCCGTGCGCGGTAGACATGTTGTCACTTGTCTGTATGTTGTAACTGATTAAAATTGATTGCGATTTTAAGTGATTTTAATGAACTTCGATCTTTAAAGTGCTAATACCTGGACTAATGTGCCAACAATCAGCAGTACTTTACTGTTTGCCCTCCAAATGAAAATAATTGTAGCTGCAAATCGGGTAAGTCACCAATAAATTTTGTTTTGAATCTAAAATAAAACTCATAAAGGCTTGGTTTCTCGTTTTGTTCATAAAAATTAATTACGTATTATATTGCAAAACGCGGTAAGAAAGTTTGCATTAAAAAGTATTTTCGTTCTTCAATTTTAAATCCGGATTCAAGTGTCGATAAAGATAAAACTCCAGTCCCATTCAAAGCTGATTTAAGTCATGTAAAGTAACCTCAAATATAATAAAATCCTAATTTTTCCTTTTTCGCATGGGAAGGCGAAAATTTCGCGCCCTTCATTTCTGTATCTGAAGTGGAGGGGGGAGGGGTAGTTTTCGTGAAAATTAGTTCCTGCTACGTCCCCTAGATGTTGCTGATATAAATTCATTTGCCCCGCCACCATCTGTAAGTACCCCTTTGTAATACATGGGAGTGGGCACACCGTGCTTCCTGGTGATCAATGAAGGAGTTAGCTTAATCCCCGCTGTCGCCATCTTGCGGTCCGATCAAGTATTTGCTTGGGGGGAAATATAATCCATTTTTCGCAACTGTGCAGAGGGCGTAAGGAACAAAAGTAGGACATTATGAACGAAAGTAGGACTTAAGGAAGAAAACAGATACAATATGAACATGCTGGTCGTAAATGGACAACTTTACAGCCGCTCTACAGGCGCTCGAAGTACTACTTTAGTGCCTGTTTTGCAAAAAATACATTTTCGAATGAAATTGGAAAACATAACCTACAAGTATATATCTTTTGTCTATCGAGTGTCGAACTTGACCATTTAAATCAACAAGAACACGTTTTCGTCCAAAATTTAATAACATTACCTACTAGCAAATCTTTGATATATATATAGGCAGAAAATCTAATTTCTAAATTCTGGCGGGAATTGCATTATTTGCATCATGTTTTTTATTTTATTATTGTTTTGCGTTCATTTAAATATTAATACTAATAATTGACCTCGTTATAATAAAATTTGATAATTTTTCATATTATATAACACATATATAATATAACATATAACAAAAACATATAATACATATACTATATATTACTACCGTAATTAAATGAAACTCCTTTTCAAAAAAAATATTTCAAAAATACTGTCTGGAATTTGGACTAAAATTTTTTAATATTATACTATGAAATATGTTAATAATATATTATTATAATATATTATAATTCAAAGCAGTGAAATAGTTTTAAAACAAATTGCACTTAGATTATTGTATAAATAATATCGAGTAAAAGTGATTTTTTAATTGAAAGGAGTTTATCTAATAAATGTAATTCTCTGATAACTTATATTAACGTCTAATTTTTTTGTTTAGATGATACGGTGTTCTCATCCATTTTGAACATCTCATAAATATAATATTTGGTATGTGAGCACATTATTAAGTTAGGCCTCAGTCAGCTTTGCTGCCTTTTTCTTTTCAAGATTGGCCTTCTTTATATCAGCTATCTTAATTTTTTAAAATTATAACTTTATGTTTTCAATTCCTATTACATTAGGAATTCTATGTAATTCAGTAAAAATATGAGCTATAAAAAGTAAGGAATCTAACTTAACAAAAAATCTAAACATATTCTCTTATAAAATTCAAAACTTTATTTTAATAACAAAATTGTTAGAAATCAGAAATTTTTTCTCCATTTCAACACAATCCAATTTTAACAGGCTCGCATTAACTTTAATTCAGAATTTTAAAAAATATTCTTTTTCATCTATTGTTTATTTCAGTCACTTTCATTTATCTATTTTTTAACTTCTATCACACAAAATGTTTGTAACTGAATTTATTTGAGATAAGTATTTGAGAGAAATTTATTGCGGTGCAAAAAAATTCATTGCACAACTAGATACAATTAATTAATATTGAGACATTAAACTTTATTATATTATGAAATTAATTGTTAATATCTCTATTAAATAAAATGTTTAATTTTAAACTAATTAAGAAAATAAACAATGTTACTCCATCGGGCGAATGGGTTAACCTCTCTTCAGGAATATCTTCTGGCTTAAAATGCTTTTCGCTAATCGCACGACCTGCTTTTAATTTGATGTCATCGCGAAGGATAGCAATTTGACATAATTTTATCGTATTTTCATCCTTCGATACAATGGAAAAACGGACTTTGTCAGAGCAAGACTTATATCCGGATTTGCACCCAAAACACACACATTTCACCATTTTTTACATCAATTTTCTTGGGAATTTGTTTCTAAACTCGCGAACTTTATCTCACTACCGTTCAAGAACTCGAAAATATCAAAATTTACAGAGAAAAGCTTAAAAAACTATGTTTTGTAATATGATTTTCGTGTAAGTCAGCCCAATGAACAGTCAGCGCCACCATGGCAGCCAGTCACAATTCATGTCATTTTCAACTCAGAGATGCAGGGGGTTGCTCGCAGGAGATCGGAGCCAAGGCGTAGTCGAGACGTAGCTGAGGCAAAGCCGAGACGAAGCCGAGACGAAGCTGAGGCGCGATCAGTCTTGCGAGCATTGTCGCAAGTCTCGTAATTTCCCGATTTGTGTGCATTGGCACGTATTCTATTTTATGTGACTCCGGTGCGTATACGAGTTTTTATGCGTATACTCGAATCTAATCTAGTATTGTAGTTGAAGCGGCGCTAGTCATTACACTTGATATGTCACGACTAGTCCCGGCCATTTTGATTTTATCGATCTTGTGCAGCAGTAATGGATTTTAATAGACGCATGCGCAGTTCAAATGTACAAGGCTTTGCCAGTAAGATGCTAACGCTGTACGAAAAAGAAGAAGAATAAGAAGAACATTGTGCTTCGTTTCATGGCTATGGGCGCATGCGCAGTTCAATTTTTACATTTCATTCCTCTGTAGCGCAATGTACTACATTGCGCTACTGTTAACTGTACCGAACAAACGAGTTTGCGCGCCGGTGACACATAAAATTAATAACATTACCTGCGAGCTAATCTTTGAGATATTTGTTCAAGAAAATACAGTAAAACTTATCGTAGCCGACACATATGGGAGACAAGTTCGGCTACGATGGTTACCAATGACATGCGATAATTGCTAGGGACTTATTACTAGCTTGGTTCAGTGCTGTAGCAACAGGTGCCCCTGTGTTTAGTAACACACGTGTACCGGCTTGTACATATTTTTTGTGTTTACTTTTGTGCAATAAGGTGAGTAAAAGTTAGTTTGAAAAATAATCAGTTCTTTTTGTTGATAATTTAAAAATTTCATGGATAAATTCAGTCGATAAAAAACTATAAGGAATACTTAGTGCTTTTAGTGGAAAATGTATAGATGACAGTTGAGGTTATATTTAAGATCTCAATAAGTCAGTGATCCCAGAATGCGTAAGATTTTTGCTCCCACCATGGATCCCACCAGCTCATGGTTTCTTCCTCGCTCTACTGCACGAAGTTGGTTGAATGAGGAAGACGCAATGAGCAGGTGGGACGCATGGTGGGAGCAAAAATCTTACGCATTCTGGGATCACTGCAATAAGTTGAAATATAAATGGTTATGAAAATTCTCCAATTTTTCGAAGTTAAATTGTAATTAAAATTTATAATTCAAATATAATCATTAATTAAATTAATATTTCATTACAAATATTAATTAAAAAAAAAAAAATACCAAGATGTTTTACAAAAATGTGAGGACCCTCCAAAGACGGTGTTTAAGACGGCCCTTATCATGCACATTTTTCGACCAATAATGTGAAGTGTCAGAGTGGGATGTTCGTTAGGAGAGTGTCGGCTACGATAGGTTTTACTGTACATCATCTTTTACCTACATTTATGCATTCCAGAAGGAAATTACATAACATAACCTTAAAACACGTCCTTGATACATTCTGTGTAAGGCTTGATCGTGTCCAGCCTCCTGAATCTTGTCACCAATTGCATAAGAAAAAAATTACGTGAAAGTTGACTGCCGCCGGTGGTGGCGCTGATCGTTCATAGGCCCTAGATTCAAAAAAATGCATGGCATAAAGCATAAATATTTAATTTTCTCCTAATAAAAACTATTTTATCGCATTTTCTTATACATGACAATAATATAATAAGATCTTCATATTTTTTACAAAAATTTATTCTCTTCGAAAAGGTTAAGAAATTCACTTCAGGCAAAAATCTAATTTCCAAATTCTGGCGGGAATTGCATTATTTCTATCATGTTCTTTATTTTATAATTGTTTTGAGTTAATTTGAATATGAATACTAACAATTAACATCGTTATTAAAAAATTACAATAAATATAATATAGTATATACACCATATAATTAAAAATTTCAAGAAGTCGAAAGTAATCGAATCCTCAAAATAACAAAAACACAAACAAATTTGGATCAAAATCACAAGTAGAAAAAAACTTTGAGAAAACAAACAAAAAAGGAGGGAAGAAAAAAGAAGGCAACCTTCCAAAACCCCTTCCTTCTTTTTCTTTTGTCCTTTTTTGTCTCTACTCCCACCACCATTTGCATAAATAAAATTTAAACAAGAAACTGCCAGTTTCCCATGGAGGGTGATAGGAGTGGCAACATTTGTTGAATTTTTTTTTTTTAGTGTTGCAGCTTTGAAGAGGGTGCTGGAAGAGCACCGAAACGTCGGAAAGAAGGGAGGGGTTTTGGAAGGTTGCCTTATTTTTTCTTTCTTCCTTTTTTGTTTGTTTTCTCAAAGTTTTTTTCTACTAGTGATTAAGGTCCAGATTTGGTTGTGTTTCTGTTATGTTGAGGATTCGATTACTTTCGAATTCTTGACATTTTTAATTGTAATTTTGTTTGGACGTTGAGAGGAAATCATGTTCGTAGTGATGCGAGTTCGAGTTCAGGTTTAAATACACTATATATTACTACAGTAATTAAATGAAACTTTTTTAAAATATAAACATTTCAAAACTACTGTTCGGAATTTGAAATGAAAATTTGTTAATATTATACTATGAAATAAATTATTAATTAATTAAATATATTAATAATTTATTATTATTATATATTATAGTTCAAAGCAGTGAAATAGTTGAGATCTCTCATGAGTGCTCTGAAAAAATTTCTTTATCTACAAATATACTTTACTTATTTTTCTATTTATGTATTTATCACATATTCAATCAATTTTTTGTCATTTACTAATTTTTTTATTTATCTGCGTTGTATTATTTTATTTTGAAATTCACACTGTCTCGTAAAATTATGAATTTAAGTTTTTAATTTATATTACTTCAGAAATTCCATGTAATTCAGTAAAACTATAAGCATTAAAAAGTAAGGAATCTTAATTAACAAACAAGCTGAACTTATATTCTTTTTAAAGTCCAAGACTTTATTCTAATATCAAAATTGTTAGAGATCATAATTTTTTTTCCACTTCAACACAATCCAATTTTAACAAGCTCACATTATCTTCAATTTAGAATTTTTAAAAATATTCTTTCTCATCTCTTTTTTATTTCAGTCACTTTCATTTATCTATGTTTTAACTTCTATCATACAAAATATTTGCAACTGAATTTATTTGCGATAAGTATTTAAGAGACATTTATTGCGGTGCAAAAGAAATTCATTGCACAGGCAGATACAATTAATTAATATTGAGACATTAATCTTTATTATATTATATAGTTAATTATTAAGATCTCTATCAAATAAAAATTTTTATTTTAAACTAATTAAGATGTATATATCCGGATTTACACCCAAAACAGACACATTTCACCATTTTTTGCACCAATTTTTTTAGACATTTATTTCTAGACTCACGGAATTCATTTTAGTACCGTTCAAAAACTCGAAAATTTGGAAATTTACATGAAAAAGCTTAAAAAACTACATTTTAAAATGTGAATTTCGTGTAAGTCGGCCCAATGAACAGTCAGCGCCACCATGGCAGCCAGTCACAATTCATGTCATTTTCAACTCAAAGATGCAGGGGGCTGATCGTGTCTATACATAAAAATACATTTCCTAATGAAATTGGAAAACGTAACCTACAGGTATATCTTTTGTCTATCGAGTGTCGAACTTGACCATTTAACCCTCATCGGTTCTATGTGTACGACCGTATACATTTTTTTGCGACTTTCCGTTACTTCCCAAAAAATTGATGTTTTGAACAGTATTTGTTTTTCATCCATTTCCACATGAATGTTCACAAATTTGATTTATAATGAAAATAAAAATTCAAAAATAAATGAATAAACAAAGAAAAAATGATTTTTTTCATTTTGAAACATTTAAAACAAATCTCAAACTTTTTGTGTATATGCTCGTATAAACAAGAACCGATTAGACGTAGTTTTGACGGTCCCGATGAGGGTTAAATCAACAAGAACACGTTTGCGTCCAAAATTTAATAACATTACCTACGAGCAAATCTTTGAGATATTTGTACAAAAAACTAGTTGTAAAATGGAGTAAAAGTTTTGAGAAGAGTAAGTACGTCGAACATATTGTTTATTTTCTTAATTAGTTTAAAATAAAACATTTTATTTGATAGAGATATTAATAATTAACTACATAATATAATAAAGATTAATGTCTCAATATTAATTAATTGTATTTACCTGTGCAATGAATTTCTTTTGCACCGCAATAAATGTCTCCCAAATACTTATCGCCAATAAATTTAGTTGCAAACATTTTGTATGATAGAAGTTAAAACATAGATAAATGAAAGTGACTGAAATAAAAAAGAAATGAGAAAGAATATTTTTTTAAATTCTAAATTGTAGTTAATGTGAGCTTGTTAAAATTGGATTGTGTTGAAACGGTCACTTCCACTATCAGCTGACTGCGTCCACGGGTTACTAAACCGACGATATACGCGGCATAGCAGGTTTCCAGGGGTAGCGTTACCAACAGTCGCCGCTAGGTTCGCGGTGCGAGCCTGCCCGCTGTCAACTCGAAACCGCGTGATTAAAACTGAGCGTACCCAGCTCTCAACGGTATCTCCACCCAGGGCGTCACAACCCTACTAGACACCAAGGAAGCAGCCAAACGGCCACCTAGGAGTCACCAAGGGTAACAATTTTTTTTTTGGTGAATCTTCCAGGTACGTCTAAGGAAATAAATATTTTAAGCCATTAAAGGGTTTATAAATTTTTTGTGAGAAAGCATATTGAATTAATAACATTTCTTCTCAAAATTGTGGTCACATATTTTATACAAATCAATATTTAAGAAAGTATATATACGAAGAAATAACTTAAGTTTTTATTTATTTTTAATTTATTATTTAAAAAATAAATTTTAGCCTACATGCAGCTTCAAAAAAATAGCATTAGAAGAAAGGTAAGTATCAAAAGTAATTATGCAGTGACAATATTTAATATTTTCATAAATTAAAAATTCATATAAATTAGTAGCATTCTAAATTAAGAATATTTCAAATCAATTGAAAAATACAACATAAACAATGTAAACTAAAACCACCTGAGAATGACACATTAGTAACCTAACCTCAAATTCCTTTACATAATACATTCAATATATTACGACTTTACAAACCTCTAGTGCCTTATAATATATTTCCCGCAAACTGCACACTCACAAACCATTTATAAAAATTCCTGAAAGTCATAAACATTGAATATTTCAAAATTTCAAAGTTTCTGTCAACTTGTCAAGTTTTGGAAACAGAAATTGACAAAAATCATTTCAAACCTTCAAATAGCCGATCGAGGCGAGGACGACTTGAAATTACAAGTCTGAATCGTTCTTCGTACATTTTCGGCATAACCCGAAGCAGTGACGTCACAGACAGTGGTAATCATTGGGTTTTCGTTTTGCGGCTCCAAACTGGTAGGTATGGAGAGGGTAAATTTCATCCACGATCTGGGAGCACTGGGGTACGCCACCTCGGCTCCAGGAGTAGGTCCATTTTTCGGTGGGAACGCTGCCTCAGGCTCCACCATTTTCCTTTGTGCCTCCCCCGTGCTCTAGTCCGCTGCTCCAGGCGTAGACACGGTACATCCATCCTTAATAAAGGTGCACGCTGCCTAAGCTGCCTTTTTCCTACCTCTATGGTGTACGCTGCCTAAGCTGCCATCTCTATCACTACCTGTCCATGGTGCACGCTGCCACAGGCTGCCATGATGTTTAGTGCTAATCTGTGATTGGTGTACGCTATCTCGGCTGCCAACTACACTTATTATCTATGCTTCATATTGTTTGTATTTAATATTGCATCTGCCGTTTATGATTAATACCGGCCGCCACCAATACGCGAACTGATTTATATAATGAGCGCCATCTTGGCTCCCAGACAAGTAAAATCGCTGATACGTCGCTGATACTAATTGTAACGCGAAACGGTGTAAGAAATTAGCCGCCACATTGTACTGGCAATACAGCGATAGGTAAATACGGAAATAGTCGCCATTTTGGCTCCTAGAATATTTTCGCGTGTACGACAGGGTGTAGTAGCTTTAAGGACTGGTTCTTATGTAGTGGTGATAATTAGGAGTGTACCGACGCCATATTGGCTCCTAGTGAATTTATAATAGTTACGACACCATATTGGCTCCAAAGGTATGAGAGACGGATCGCGACATCAGTGATTGGACTTTTGATTTGTTTATGCTTGCGCATGTCGTCGAGACATCCAAGTAAATTTAGCTTATTATTACATTTAACCATCACTGATTCAGCACGCAAATATATTGAATGAATGCTCAAAGTCAACATAATAAAATATTATTAAACCAACAAAGAGTGGAGTATGCGCCATATAGGCTTCTAGGGAATTTGCGATAACTACGACGCCATCTTGGCTCCAGTTACTCAAATAACTAGTCACAATACCAGTGATTGGACTTATATTTGTTTAATGCTTGTGAACGTCGTCTAGACGTCCAAGTAAACTTAACTTGTTTTTTAATTTAGCAATCACTGGTCCACCATAGAAATAGGTCTAAAAGACTGAGCAACGAAACTTCTCATATAGTTTGTAGAGGAACGGCGAGATAGTGGCAGATACGCCATATTGGTTTCTGATGTACCTGCGAGAGAGAAAGACTAGAAGATAGAGTAGGATAATAAATAATTATAGTGTTAAGTCCAAGAGGCACACGACGATTAGTCGATCAGCGAATCTGTTACCGAAACTGTATTATTAAAAGATTGGTAAATAAATGTATTGAATTCTGTTATATATCGTGTATATGGATTATTTCACGCACCCTTCGGGTCATAACTTTAACTTTTCATAAAAATACAAAAACCGATCTCTTTCAGTGTTGAAGTGGGAAAAAATTTCTGATCTCTAACAATTTTGATATCAGAATAAAGTCTTGGACTTTAAAAAAGAATATAAATTCAGATTTCTTGTTAATTTAGATTTCTCACGTTTTAATGCTTATAGTTTTAATGAATTACATGGAATTCCTGAAGTAATATAAATTAAAAACTTAAATTCATAATTTTACGATACAGCATGAATTTCAAAATAAAATAATACAACGCAGATGAATAAAAAAATTAATTAATGACAAAAAATTGATTAAATATATTATAAATACATAAATAGAAAAATAAGTAAAGTATATTTGTAGATAAAGAAATTTTTTCAGAGCACTTATGAGAGACCTCAACTATTTCATTTTTTTGTTTTTTTTGTTTTGTTTTTTTGTTTGTTTTTTTTTTGTTTTGGTGAGGAGGAAAAATGGCGAAATCTTTTATAGACGTTGTACAGGACTCTCCTAGGACGGTTCTAAGCATATCTGTTGAAACCAAAAAACCCCCTCTCACGAACCAATATACCGCCGCGGAACCGCCTTTCGGCTTCAAACTTTGCGGGCAGTTGGTTCCAGCTTTAAGTCGCGTACGACTTTTCCGTCATCCGTTCGCCCGGGACTTCCATCCGTGGGCACACGCCCGTTAGGCAGGCCGGCTAGCCGCGCCCACCAGGGGAGGAATAAGAAGATTCCTCCCCCGGTCGACGCAAACAGCCAAGTCCGCCCAAGACACAGGGCCACGGGTGTAGGCCCCGATGCGATTTCTACTAGTCCCCATTGTTGCCGCGCTCTGCACGCCCATCGAGCTCCCTCGTCTTCATCACCAGGGTGACGAATGACTCGATAAGCATCCATATCTGTTCAGACTGGAGGATGAGAGAGACCATCGTGTCAGGAGTGAGTTGTGCGCCCACTGCCCGACCGACAGCCTCCATTTCCGTGCCCCACCTGGCACAGACAAAGAGTGTGTGTGCTTTTCTTGAAGCGCTTCAGGTACGCATTAAAGCGACCATGGCCCGAAAGCGCTTGCGCCAGGTAAAAGCCGACTTGACCGTGCTTTCTATCCAGCCAGGTGGCGAGCTCCGGGATCACACGGCGTGTCCATCTCTCGGTTTGGTCACCATGCCATCTCGTCTGCCATTTCACGACGAGTCTGCGCCTTCCATCCTTGCGGATGGCCTCCTTCGCGCGAGCGATTTCCTGCATGTCTGCGCAGGTAAGCTCCTTGCGAAGCTGAAAGGTTTCCTGCCTTTGCTCCGCCAATAAATCTATTGGCGGGACGCTCGCCAGGACCAGCACAGCGCTCGTCGAGATAGTTCTATATGCCGAAACTATTCTCAGCGCGACAAGTCTCTGCGCCGAGAACAGCTTCTTCTGGATAGCATGGTTTTGCAAGGCATTGGCCCAGACCGGAGCTGCATAAAGCAGCTTCGAATGGACCACGCTGGCCACCAATCTCCTTTTCGCTTCCCTGGGTCCACCAATGTTTGGCATAAGCCGGGTCAAGATCGCTCCACATTTGATGGCTTTGGCAGCTGCGATCTTTAGGTGTTCGCCAAAGCTAAGCCTACGATCCAGCTGCACCCCCAGGTACTTAATGCTTGTTTTCCACTCGACTTCATGCTCTCCGAGAACGATCCTCGGATATTGGAAGGATCTCCTGTCCGTAACGAGCAAAGCCTCGGTTTTCTCAGGGGCCATTCTAAGGCCTCTGCCATCCAACCAACGCTTTGCTCGCCACAGACTTTCATTGATCCTCAGCTCTAGGATTCTGACGTCGTCAGTGGCGCACACGACAAGTGCGTCATCCGCGAAGCCGACGATGCTCGTTCCAGCAGGCAGGTCCATGCGCAGGAAATCGCCGTACATGACTTTCCAAACGAGTGGACCTACTCGCGACCCTTGAGGGGCGCCACATGTCATCTCTTCCTTGAGAGACCATTTGTCGCCCTCGTATATCACCCACCTGTTGCTCAGATAGTCATCTATCATTCGCAACAGGTAGTCTGGAACCTTTTTGCGCACCATCGCCTCGATGCAGATGTTCCATCTCGCGGTATTGAACGCATTGCGTATGTCAATGCTGATCAACGCGCAGAATCCCTTACGCTTGCCAGTTCCTCTTCTTGCTTTAGTGGCGATGTGCACCACTGCCTGGATGGCGTCAACTGTGGACCTGCCTTTCCGAAAGCCGAACTGGTTTTCCCAGAGACCATTTTCGCGGACCATGTGCCCCTGTAGTCTTTGTAGGACCATTTCCTCCAGGAGTTTCCCCATTGTATCCAATAAGCATATTGGTCTATACGATGAGGCATCCCCTAGAGGTTTGTTTTCCTTAAATGTATTTGCCTTGAGCCTTCAACCCGCTTCCTTTAGTTCTTCGAGAGTGAGTAGTTCTTCTCTCCGGACCACGCAGGAGCTTCGGTCCTGTCTTTGGAACGGCTCTTCATGCGAGAACAAGCTTCGCACGATGTACTTGACTCGATCGGCATTATCCAGGCCCGGGGTCTTTCTTCTAGTCACCAATCTCTTAGTGATTATTTTGAAGGCGAGACCCCATGGGTCTTTCTCGACTTCCCGGATCAAGTCGTTCCAGCACTGAAGTCGGCTTTTCTTTATGCCTTGCCTCAGAGCTGATTTTGCTTTTTTCCATGCCTCGCGCAGCAGAGGATCACCCTTTGAGCGGGTGAAACTCCGCCGCGCTGTAAGGCATTTTCGACGCAGGACGGACAACTGGTCGTTCCACCAGTACATCGAGTCCCCGGTACGCCTGTGCCCGCGGTGAGGTATGGAGTGGTCACATGCTGCGACCACTTTCCGCCTCGCCGCCTGCACAGTATCCTCCAACGACCCAGCAGACCTTGCCCAACCAAGCTCATATATGAGCCTGGTTTCTTTAAGATATTCGCGAAGCTTGAATTTGCTGAGTTGTTTTGTGTTCTAGGAGGGGGTCCTTACCTTGCCGCCCCTTCCCGTATTCACTGGGTGACTCCGTTCCTGGATGCTAAACTCAATTCACCGATGGTCACTGAATGTTATTACACCGAGGACGCACCAGTCGCCTAACCTTGAGGCATGACGGGGCGCAGCAATCGTGAGGTCGATAATCGACCCCCCCGCTCCTCGTCTGAACGTAAAATCCCTGCCCCGATTTAATACAATCATGTCATACCTGGCGAACATCACGCAGACCAAGATTCACCTCCTGTCAAGACGGGCTTCACCCCACTCGGGTGACTTACTATTAAAGTCGCCCGCAATAAGGGACCGCCCACTAGCCTCATTGAGGCTATCCTCAAGGAGGAGGATCTGGGTCTCCAAGATCTCGAAAGGATCGTTGGGGGATAAGTAGCAGCTGTACACACGTACCCCTGCCACCTTCACCCAAAACGAACCCCGCGTCGGTCTCCAGGAAATCCGCGATGCTCAAATCAGGGCTGTAGACAAGGATCCCAGCCCTCCTTGATGCATCTTTGTGCCAAGCAGAGTTTTCGGACCATTTGTGTTGCTCACTAATGAGCAACACATCGGCCCCCCTCTCTCTGGCAGTCTGCATCAGAAGGTTCTAGGCTTCCTTCCCTCTCCCGAGGTTGAGCTGTAGGGATTTCACTTTCAACCTCTCAACCTCCGGAGCTCCGCCCTGAATATTGGGCAAGAACCACTCCCCAAAGCATGGGCGACATCTTTTTCGCCCCTATCAGTGCAAGTCAGGCACCGCGGGAGAGCCTTGCACTCCTTGGCCACGTGTGACGCGCCCCCACACCTCCAGCAGGCATCCTTCCTGCCTGGAAGCGTGCAGCCACGCGACACATGGCCATATCCCTGGCAGATGAAACACCGGGCAACCTCGACATGCTCTCGGATGCGGCAGTTCACCCACCCTACCCTTAGCCTACCGGGCCCGAGCAAGCTCCGGGCATCCTCCTCGGTTAAGCGGACCACCGCAGTCTGCACACCGCCAAAGCGTTTGTACAGCCTGCACTGGTCCCCGAGGTCAGGCTTGCCTAGCGCGATGCTCAGCGCGGCAACAACCTCCTCTCTTGTGACTATCTCTTCGAGGTCCCTAACTTCAAGGGGCCTCTTCGAGACCAAAGATTTAACTTCGGCCTTCTCCCCGACCGCCTGGTCGAGCGCTTTTTCGAAGGTCGAGACGTCACCCCCCTTTTTGAGGACCAGAAGGATCTCCAACCCTCCTGGTTCTCCGAATGGAGAGGACCTCCGCTCCTGCATTTTGGGGGTTTACCTTCGCCTTCATAGCTCTCAGGATATCGGTGTAGGACTCTCCATCCTTCGCCGACACCCTGATAGCGTCACCCGACCTGGTGGCCGGAGAGCGCCTCGGCAACTTCCCGTTTTTTTGGGTTCCTGCGCAGAGGGCGCAGGAACCTCTTTTTTCTTCTTCTCTTTTTTTTTCTTCTTTTTCTTCTCTACCAGCTGCCATTCCCCATCCTTTCTTGGGGTCTGTCAACTATTTCACTGCTTTGAACTATAATATATAATAATAATATATTATTAATATATTCCATTAATTAATAATTTATTTCATAGTATAATATTAACAAATTATTATTTCAAATTCCAAACAGTAGTTTTGAAATGTTTATATTTCAAAAAAAGTTTCATTTAATTACAGTAGTAATATGACGATACCCACGTTCTAATATGTCGTATCCCACATTTGGAAAATTTTTCAAGAAACAAGAAAAACATCTTGCTAGTACAAATAAATAAATGTAAACAATTTTTTGTTTTCTACGTTCATAAAAATGCATAAATAATAATAATTAAAGCAAAAAAAATTATTTAAATTAATTTTATGATATTTTTGTGGGTTACGCAAGAAGAAAAATTAAAATGTATTTTAGAAAGAAAATTGATTTAATCGTTTTATAATTAAATATTGTTTCATCCCATACATAACATTTTTCTCTCTTATTTTGTATTGTTTAATTCACAATTAGTATAATATAACATTATTGATTTATTTTATTTTTACTTTCTTTAATATTGCTTAAAACATTTTTTTTTTCATTTTAAGTACTCTTAATTTCTTTTTCTTTACTTCAGGTACATTTTCTTGCTGAGATTGTTGAAAATTTCTTGTCCTCTTTCGTCTAGTATTATTACGATTTTTTTATAATTAATATCATTATCTTCAGGTTTTTTAAATCTATTATTAGTACGCAGTACTTTGCTTTTAACACCAAGATTAACTTGATTAGCTTTTCGTTTCTTACTCTTAGTCTTTTCAGTTACCTTAACTATATTTTTACTCTCAGCTTCCAAATTTTTTATTGATGGAGATTGGTCAGAAGCAGAGTCAGTATCATCAATATATTTTATTGTAAAGTGACATGTTTGATGGCATGTCTGCTATTATATCAACCAAAAATTCACAGAATTTTTGTTCATTTTTCATTTTTTTGGCATTGGGTCAGCCTCTTTTTATTTTCTTCTATTGAAATTTTCAATGCTACTTGCGATAAAAAACGCAAAAAATGAGAGAAGGCAAACGTTTCGGCCACATATGGGCGCCCTCTTCAGTGCCATAAATTAAAAGATTAATTCAAAATTTTCGTAAAAGATAAAAATGTAGAAGATAGTTAAAATAAAGATAATAATGAAACTCAAAAACTTATCTCATCGCTTGCAATTCAAAATGAAGAAGTCCAGTAAGCAACAACACGAATTGGAAAAATTATGTAGAAATCACTGCACATAGAAAACCGGGTAAAATAAACGAGAAACTTACAATTTTGTAAACAACGGACCGGAATTTTTTGTTTGTTTTATTTTCCTTTATCAAGAACGGATGACCAATTGGTTATTAGTAGTAAGCGCGAACAGTTTTCAATTTTTAAAACTTTCCTTGAGGACTTTGTTACCGGAGTCTCTCAACGATCGAACTAAACTGTTCTAAAAACCGACTCGGGACATGTGGCTTTGCTGACTGACAATTTTTTTTTTTTTTTCTTCTTAAAAGCTATCCTAAGAGGTTCTTCTCCTCCTTGAAGAAGACTATTGTCCTAAACCTAGTTAAGAAATTCGAGACAGTTATGGTGATTTTTACGAGTGGACGAAAGTGTATATTTATGAAGAAAAAGATAATGTATATCAGTTTTCCGGACAAATCATTTTGTATTGAATTTGCAAGCACGTCTTTGCAGAATTATAAATTATTATAATATCTATATTTATCATTTTACTTAATATTGTTCGAGTTTTTCAAAATTGAAAACTGTTCGTGCTTACTATTAATAACCAATTGGTCATCCGTTCTTGATAAAGGAAAATAAAACAAACAAAAAATTCCGGTCCGTTGTTTACAAAATTGTAAGTTTTTCGTTTATTTTACCCGGTTTTCTATGTACAGTGATTTCTACATAATTTTTCCAATTCGTGTTGTTGCTTACCGGACTTCTTCATTTTGAATTGCAAGCGATGAGATAAGTTTTTGAGTTTCATTATTATCCTTATTTTAACTATCTTCTACATTTTTATCTTTCACGAAAATTTTGAATTAATCTTTAAATCTATGGCACTGAAGAGGGCCCCCATATGTGGTCGAAACGTTTGCCTTTTCTCTTTTTTGCGTTGTTTATCGTAAGTAGCATTGAAAATTTCAATAGAAGAAAATAAAAAGAGGCTGACCCAATGCCAAAAAAATGAAAAATGAACAAAAATATATTTTATATTATCATAGAAGCAGTGTGTATCTCTCAGCAACACTTCTTTTAATGCCTGTAATTGTTGCCATTTACTTTTAGTTATTTTTAATCGTTCTACAAACAGAGGTTTGAGCGGATGCTCTAGATTTAATTAGAGTTGTAAAAATATTATTTGTAATTACCTTCTTACTCATTTTATTAAATAATTTCTTAAAATAAACTTAAGACTAATCACAAAATAAAAATTGATTGTCACATCGCTGGCGCTGACTTAACCAATGGCTGTGGGATACGACATATTAGAATAATTATTTAAAAATATTAAATAAACAATTTGACTCCCAAGATTTTAATATAAGCTGTAAAACAATATTAGTAATCCATTTTTCAAAAAAAGTCAATTTCTCAAATTTTGTGGGATACGACATATTAAAACGTGGGTATCGATGTAGTGTATATTCTATATTATATTTATTGTAATTTTTTAATAACGATGTTAATTGTTGGTATTCATGTTCAAATTAACTCAAAACAAACACAAAATAAAGAACATAACACAAATAATGCAATTCCCGCCAGAATTTGGAAATTAGATGTCTGCCTAAAGTGAATTTCTTAACCTTTTCAAAGAGAATAAATTTTTGTAAAAAATATGAAGATCTTATTATATTATTGTCATGTATAAGAAAATGCGCTAAAATAGTTTTTATTAGGAGAAAATTAAATATTTATGCTTTATGCCATGCATTTTTTTGAATCTAGGCCCTATGAACGATCAGCGCCGCCACCGGCGGCAGTCAACTTTCACGAAATTTTTTTCTTATGCATTTGGTGGCAAGATTCAGGGGGCTGACCTACATTCATGAATTCCATAGGGAGAGTTCATAACAAAACCTTAAAACACATCCTTTATACCATGGAGATTAGATATAAGGAGACCAATTTCCATATATCCATTCTCGAAATGAAGTTCTGCCAAGTACATAGTTACAAAATTTCCCGATGAGGGCATGTGTGTTCCCTGGGTGCAAAATGGCGACGTCTAATACACGATCACGGTAGTATAGTCAGGTCTGGCTACTCTCGTGGTGGGGGATGTTCCCTTATCGTGACGAGTAGTAGTTTCGAAAGTGACCGCTTGGGCAACGCTGCAATCGAGTAGTTGAAGGAATATCCGTGGTTTACAGACAGCTTTCACAGCTGACTACGTTCTGGGTATATCTATATACATACATGCTATAGTGCGGTCATTCGGGCCACTACTCGATACTAGCGCTATCTGTGGTGAAAACATGAAACATTCTGACTACAAGAAGGGTACATCCCCCACCACGGGAGTTGCCAGACCTGTTTGTACTACCGTGTACACGATGCTTATAAACCGTGGATGCCGCCATTTTGCACACAGGGAACACACGTGCCCTCATCGGGAAGTTTCCTAACTAAGTACTTGGCAGAACTTGATTTCGCGTTTTGTGAAGTACGGCCATAAGAGATTGGTTTCCTTATATCCAGTCTCCATGCTTTATACATTATGTGCAGCCCTATCCGACTCCCTGCCTGCAACGGCGAGAACTTGATTCCCTTATTGATTATAGTTTCCATGTGCGAAGTTTTCTCACCAGAGCGGCGCTGCACGCGGCACGCTCTACAAAAGCATTATACCAATAGACAAATATTTAAACAATTTTAAATAATCAAGTTTCTGAACAATATGAAATGAAAAAATGTTCCTAAAATGATTCTAGGACATGAAATACACATTTTGCATAAACCAATTAATACAAAATAAAAAAAAAGAACACATTAAACTTCGTAAAATATATACTGTGGATACGCATGAAGAATTCTTGAGACCCTGAACAAAATTTTTTTTATGTTATCCCCATATAACTGAAAATATATTTGAAAATGAATAAAAAGCTTAAGCTTCTAAATAGAAGTACTTTCCAGTTTTATTTTCCAGCTTCAAATGAATGAAATGAAAAATAAATATTTTCTTAAGCCCTGTGTTCAATATAAAAACCGTATGGAGGGAAATATATACTCAATTAAAAATTTGTAAATGTAACAAAAAATATTCATTACGAATTGTCTCATTCTTATTTAAAATAAAATGAAATCACGTATGTTAATATCTCTACTACTACATCTCGTACAGGGAATACAGATATATTAGATACTTTATCAGATATAAGGTGATTTTTTCGTCTTTTTTCATTATATTCAATCAATTTTTGTAAGTATTGAACTTCGCGAAAAAATGTGCACATATGTATTCATTTTAATATGACGTGTTTTACAGGAAAGATAATCTATCGTTTATAATAATAATATTAAATATTCATTTTAATTACTTTACGCTTAGTATTTTTTACGCGTATAATAAAATATCTTTATATAAAATCTGGTCTAATATTTTATTTCCAGATACGTTCATATTAATCATCACGGTACTTATTTAATTCCAAAAATTATCTTTATATCCCTTCAATCCATTCCATTTCATCCGAATTCTTCCAGTGAAATGTAAATATCGAAGAAAGCACCTTTATATTTTTTTACAAAATGGATTTGTATAAGAAATATAGTGTCGTTGATGTTGCATTCAAAATCCATTTAGTATTTCTTTAGCTTCCTTAATTTCAGAAAATTTAACTGAACAAGATAAAAATATTTTATTCAGTATGAGATTTCGAATGAAATATTATCAATACTGTATAAAAGTTTCACTAATTTTTTGTTTCTTTCCTTTTGTTTAGAGATTTTTCGCACTATCAGATTAGCTGGAGGAACAAATGATCATCCTTGTTCACCAACCTTCTTGCAAATATACAAGATATTAGCTGCCTTTAGCATTTTGAAACCTACAAAGCTTGGAAATTGTAGTACTTTCGATGGCAACCTTCCACAGCCCTTAATAACAATTTCAAAATTGAAAGAATTACATCAGTCGAATAGTAAAAGCGCAATTCAAGAAATTCGAGAAAAGTTAAAAGCAATAATCGATTGTGAAGACAGTGATTTTAGTGATTTTATAGATGCAGTAGCGCACGATTATCCTTTACCAGCTGTTAGAGATTGTTTGATTTTTCACGCAACTGGTCGTATAACTGCTTACATTAAACAGCACACTCAGTGTTCGACATGCTTAAATGCATTCTTTACTACTTCTGAAATTCATGCAGATACGATAACTTTTTCTTGTGATCAGTTACCTAAAAGTTTGAGTAGATTTGCAAAAGTAAAAAAAGATTTCATACATCCAAATGTTAAGTTATACAAGCTTATCACAGTTGTCGAATATCTATTTAACAAACATTGCCGGTCTAGGAATTCTTTTCATCTAATTCTAGACGATTTAATTTCATTTGAAACAAAATTTAGTTTTCAATGCAAAGAACAGGCCAATAAAGCTGTGGAGATGTTAGCATATATAATTCAATTTTATCTTCAAATACGGATGAGACAATTCGTAAGACAGGAAATGGCTGAGATTAAAAAAGTTAGTGTCTTGAAGAAAAAAGCAGCCAAGCTTTGCGACACTTAACTAGTCATCATCGATCTGTACATGTTAAAAATTTAAAATATGTTGAAAATATGTACTAGCAAATTTTATAGTAATGAATATTTTTTGTTACATTTACAAATTTTTAATTGAGTATATATTTCCCTCCATACGGTTTTATGTTGAACACAGGGCTTAAGAAAATATTTATTTTTCATTTCATTCGTTTGAAGCTGGAAAATAAAAATTGAAAATATTTCTATTTAGAAGCTTAAGCTTTTTATTTATTTTTAAATATGTTTTCTGTTATATGGGGATAACATAAAAAATTTTTTGTTCAGGGTCTCAAGAATTCTTCATTCGTATATCCACAGTATATATTGTACGAAGTTTAATATGTTCTTTTTTTTATTTTGTAATAATTGATTTATGCAAAATGTGTATTTTATGTCCTAGAATCATTTTAGGAACATTTTTTCATTTCATATTTTTCAGAAACTTAATTATTTGAAATTTTTTAAATATTTGTCTATTAGTATAATGCTTTAGCAGAGCGTGCCGCCTGCAGCGCCGCTCTGGTGAGAAAACTTCGCACATACAAACTATAATCACTAAGGAACCGTTATTTTGTTTTTAGTCGAACAGGGCTGATTATGTGTAACGCTTGACCGTTTTTATCCATAGAAATGCATTTCCGAATGAAACTATAAAACATAACCTACAAGTATATGTTTTATGTATCTGGTGTAACACTTGACCCTTCCAATCCAAAGCAACACAAATTTTAAACTGAAATTAAAAGCGTAACCTAAAAAATCCCTTTTATGGAATTGATTTAGCATTTGACTGTTTTTCATTAAGAAATTTACTTTTTAGAAAGAAAATGATGAAAACGCAAAACAGAACCAAAAAATACATCTCCTGTGTATGTTTTTGTAACTTTATTTCTCCAATCACATTTCATGGAAAGTTGCCTGTTTTCTTTGTTCAGAGAAATTAATTTTTTGAACTTTCCCATTAAACTTACCTGTAGCTCCATCTGTTACTTTATATCACGAATATCTGCACTTATTACCGACATTCATCTGCATTTTGATAACCGTTTGCCTTTCTTATACGTCACAATGAGCGCCTGAAAATTTTTAGGATTTCCAGTGTGAAGTTCACCGCGTGTCGGAGAATTTCTGCTTTGGAGAATCGTACGGAAGCTTGTAGCCGCCAACCTGCCACATTGTCGCTAGTTGTTGGTCTATGCCAGTCTAAGCGGCTTGTATTCGCCACTACCGACAGTGTCGCAAGTTTCTTCGGCTCTTCCGGTTTGCGACTCGCAAACCGGAAGGGCCGATTTGCTTATGCAACCTACATGGCATATGTTTTGTAGTGAAGTGAAGTAAGATTATTATTTCAAACAATTTCTTTGATAGGTATTATAAAATTCTTAACATTTTAATTTAAAAGTTACTTAGTTATACCCAACATATTTTTCAAAAAGAGGTTATGTGGTATCATTCTTGCTTTTTATATTCAAGTATTTTTTTATTACTTATCTTATATATCAGTAATTGTCGTAAAATTAATTAATCTTTTCTTTGAAAATAATCTTTAACTTAAGAATAAGTAATATATGGAAAAATTGAATTACCTGGCTTCATTTCACTACAAAACATGTGCCCTTCCGGTTTACGAGTCGCAAACCGGAAGGGCCGATCAGCTCTTCCGGCTTGCGACTCGCAAACCGGAAGAGCCGAAGAAACTTGCGACACTGTCGGTAGTGGCGAATACAAGCCGCTTAGACTGGCATAGACCAACAACTAGCGACACTGTGGCAGGTTGGCGGCTACAAGCTTCCGTAAGAATCGATATGGGGTCCAAATCATAACCTACCGTCGACACCGTTCAACGGCCACGGCTTGCGCTGAATATTGATATTTATATTCTGATCATCTTTAACTGCTTTTAATAGTATTAATAATTTTTCAAAATGTGCAATTTTAATCATTTTATTATATGTTTTTCAACTCAAAAATTAAGAAATATAACAACAAAAATAAATAACTTTTGTATTTCTTTATTGTATTTCGATTTGTCATTAATTTAAATTTTACAAACTGTTAAATAAAGTCAGGTTAGGATGGCAAAAAGTGGGGGATATTATTGATAAATTCGATACTATCGATATCTTTCCCAAAAATATCGATATATATCGATACGTTTTTTACCGATATTTCCCATCACTACATTGAACCCGTCATCCGTTAAAGGAGGAATTAGGTAGGTATACATTGTACCATAGTCTTAGTTGCCCAAAGTTTCAATTGCCCCATAAAATCACTAGACGTCACTATATTTGAAAAGCAGTGTTAGACGAAGATTATGAAAGGGGTAGGTATACATTGTACCATAGTCTTAGTTGCCCAAAGTTTCAATTGCCCCATAAAATCACTAGACGTCACTATATTTGAAAAGCAGTGTTAGACGAAGATTATGAAAGGAATATGTTGGCAAAAACTGCGAGGATCGCAAGATGCAGGATTCCTGTACATGTCCCTGAAGCGCTTTCTACCGCCTACATTTGATATATACTTGCAATTTTTGCCAACGCATTCCTTTCATAATCTTCGTCAAACACCGCTTTTCAAATATAGTGACTTCTGGTGATTTTATGGGCAATTGAAACTTTGGGCAAATAAAACTATGGTGCAATGTATACCTACCGAGGAATTACACCTCTGCATGCAGGAATTATGCATGCTGGTTACCATGGTAAGATATTAGTGGAAAAGAAATAGGAAAATTGCCAGTCTCTTTCTCTCTTGTATGTTACCATGGTAACCTGCCTGCATAATGCCTGCATGCAGATCACTTTCAATTGCTTGGAACTAATCCGCTAGCATTGCCACCTCTGTCCTCTCCCATTAAAGTATTATTTTATATGGAGAAAATTGATAAACAGTTAATGTTTTATGATTTTTCAAGAACTAAGATTATCAATTTTATTAAAATAACATTTTTAAATACTAATCAGAACTTGAAATATAAAATAGTTATAACACTCTAGAAAATTAATCGCAAAAGTACAAGAAGTAAATTGTCTTGCATATAGGATCCTTATATCACGATTAATTAGAGTAAAATTATTTCTTCATTGATATTTCTTAGCTCACATCGATAATAATGGAAATATTAGCAATATATTTATTTATTCATCGCTTTTCTTTATTAATGGCCTTAATTTATGTTGATAATACAAAATATTATGCATTGCATTGAGTACCAAGACCTTATCATTTGATCTAATTTAGTTGCTTTGAAAAATTATTAGTATTAATTAATGTACTAAATTAATAAATATAATTAATCCAAGCGATCTATTATTAATTATCCAATAAAAAATCCAATCAATAAATTAATCGAATTAATAAGAATTTTCTAGTATTATATTTTTATGAAACATTAATCATATTGAAATTATTTTAACGAACTAATATGAAACATTAGTGAACGTTAATTTGTCAAATAATGAAAATATTTAGTCATTTGAAATCCATAAGGAATCTTTCACCGAAATAATTGCGCCATGGAAAGAAAAAGTCGTCCAATAATTTTTTTTTCATATTTGCAAAAAATTGTTATAGCACATATTAAAAGGGCGTTCCATTAAATCAAAGAAACTTTAAAATTTTATGGAGAAATTGTCAATATTCTGATCCATTTATTAAACTACAGTATGCATGAAAAATATACAATCGAACTAATAAATAAATCACTCAATAGCATTTTTCGAATACTTAAAATGTATTTATTATCTACGTCTATTTTTATCTATTCTACCATTTCCTAAATTATAATTTTTTTCAAATATATTTTAGACACAAACATGTAGTAACTGGATCACATCATTGCATAAACTTGTTACTTCTCATTTTGTTATGAATATGTTCACGAATTTCTATTTCACGTGCCGAAAAGATATGTATAATCGAAAATGATAGTATGTATACACTCATGTTTATGATTGAATAAATATGGACTGAAAACACTAAATTCCAATAATAATAATAACAATGACTGGAAATTCCGAAAAATTTCTCTTTATCTGATAATTGTTTAAATTTGTTTACAAACACCATGCAAAACAATACTTTTATAGGAGAGGAAAGAGGTGGCACCGCCTTACGGATTAGTTTTCATCTGGCATCTCTAAGGGAACCAAAATGTATCTAGCCGTCGGATACGGCTGATCTATAGCCTTAATCGAGATTAAAAAAATCGATTCTCCGTCATGAACATAGAACAAACCATCAGTCCCATCATCTAGCGCAGAGGTTGTTAGTGTTTTATTGTGTAAGTGCTAAATATAGGTGTTGATATTAAGAATTCTGTTTTAAAATTGTGTCTACTAATATATTTTTTGTATCTCAACATGCAATCGCGCATTTCACAGCTATTTCGACGGCAGAAATTAATTTGTAAGTTTTTGGTTATCCTGAAATTTCGTTGCTTATGTTGAAAATGTAAACGTCGTTTCTGACATAGTCACCATTAATAATTGATCATTCAAAAACCAAACCAATTGATGCTTTCCTGATATGAGAGATTTACGTCACAATAAAATAGTCATTGAATTTTTGGACTTTAATTTTGAAAAAACGAGTTTCCTTCAATTTTAACATGACAGTAAATTATCATACTACTTTTTTTATTTACTAACACGATATCAATCTGAAAACTAACTGCGACGATTTTAAGCTTCCCGGACTAAGAAATCGTAGATATTGTCCCTCACTGTTTTTTATTATCAGTAAACCGCGTTTTTTTTGTTGTATTTAATTGTCACAATTTAAAACTACTTATAAATGTCGAATCCCGGAAATAAATTTCTGAAGCCTTAGATGACAGGTCGAATGTCGAATCCTAAATAACAATCATGCGGGGCACTTTGCGTATATGACGCGCGTACGGAAGCTTGTATTTGCCACTCGCCACAGTGTCGCTAGTTGTTGTTCATTGTTGTTGGTCATTTCACCACTTGACAGCAGTGATCCCAGAACGTGGGAGCTGGCGGCCCCCACCATAAACCCCACCAGCTCATGGCTTCTTCCTCGCTCGACTGCCATAGGTTGGTTGAGTGAGGAAGACACAATGAGCTAGAGGCATCTATGGTGGGGGCCGCCAGCTCCCACGTTCTGGGATCACTGCTTGACAGCAGTGTGCTCAAATCGCAAACCGGGGTACCTACAGAAGTGATTGCACGCCGTGTCCGTGTCAAGCGAGTAGGGAGAGACGACGGGGCGCGCTGCTTTTGTTCCTTCCTTGTCGTTGTTGCGTGCGAGATTCTCTTCCTCCTTGCAATGCTATTTTTAGTTTTCACGCTGTCTGTTATAGAGTCGACATTGAGAATTGTATTTTTCTCGACTCCGTGCAAAAGAGGCGGAAAGCAGACAACAATTTTGAATTTACGAAATTTGTAGTTAAAGAAATAATTTCAAATTAATTAGTTGAGTTTGGAATTTTTGTATTTTCAAATTCTTTAAAATATTAAAGAAATAATACTTGATTTTCAAAATTTTTAAAAATTTCTGCTTGATTTAAATATCTGAAAGGTCCTATGAAATTGTATAAGGATTTTAACACTTAAAAAATTAACCTTCAGTAAAATTTCATACTAATCAATATTTAGAATTTTAACCGATATAAAATTTGAATAGAATTTTAGGTTTTCAAATTAAATCTTAAATCATAAATTTTAAATTTCCATACATCTTATCCATACATTTAAAACATTTTTAATCAGAGAATTATTTTATATTATATTATTTTATATTTTAAACTCAAAATGTATGCTTAGGCTAATAAAAACTAGGATAAAAATAATTTTAGTATAGAATTGAATATATCGATTTTGAACTTGAAAAATACTTCCCTTTATTAAACTGTTGGAAGATCTTGTAAAATTAATAGGAGATTTAAAAACTTGAAATATAATTTACTAGTAAAATCAAAAGTCAAGCAATGTTTTAAATTGTGCGTCAATATATTAATTGAAAAGTTTTGTAGTTTTTAAGTTAACTACTTCATTATAAAAAAATTCTCTTTTTCGTACAGCATTTAATTTTTGAAATAAAAATCTCTTCTTAAGCAATATGAAATTAAGGTGAAATTTAAATGAAAATCTGGTACAAAATATTTTCATTTTAGACTTGAGAAACATGAAATAAGACTTCAAGCATTTAATAACTTTGAATTTTATTGAAAGATTCTTTGATTACTTTTCAAATCATTCAACAATTTTGTAAGATCAGCCAAATGCACATTTTTACGGAATATGTAGTATACGATCGAAATAATTATACTTTCTTTGCGAAAATTAAAAAAAATATTCGCCTAAAATGCAAATTTATGAGATTTTGTAAAATTTTGGGAAGATTTGATCACTGTAAGATCAACTTTTTAGTAAAATTTTGAATAGATTATAATTACAGTCCTGCAATAGTTTAAATTGCGTGCAGCAATCGTCTTTAATCCTTATTTTGAAATTCAGAAAATTACAATTAAATACCAGATTTGGATTTGAATTGAATCTTATTTTCATATTGCTTAAGCAGAGATATTTAATTCAAAAATTAAATGCTGTACGAAAAAGAGAATTTATTAAAATGAAGTAGTTGATTTAAAAACTACAAAACTTTTCAATTAATATATTGACGTGAAATTTTAAGCATTTCTTAACTTTTAATTTTACTAGTAAATTATATTTCGAGTTTTAAAATTTCCCATTAATTTTACAAGATCTTCATACAGTTTAATTTGGGCAAGTAATTTTCATGTTCAAAATCGATATATTTAATTCTATGCTAAAATTATTTTTACATTACTTTTTTTAGCCTAAGCATACTTTTTGAATTAAAAATATAAAATTGCTCTACAGAGGTTAAGTATTTTGTGAATAAATATAAAACTTGAAAATTTTGTAATTAATATATTCATATAAATCTTTGAACATTTATTGACTTTTAATTTCATCGTTCTACGATTACTGAAGAACAGACAAATTAGAAATTTCAAGTCAATAAATACTTACATGGTCATCTGAAGATATCAATTAACACATTTTTTATTTTTCTAATTTATGAAATTCTATCAGAAATTTTTTCCTTTGCGTATAGGGTATTTCATTTTTTGTTAAAAGAACGTAAGATGAAAATATTTGTAACATAAAATTGAGTATATCAATTTTAAACTTAAATAGAAATTTTCTATTAAGACATTCTTCTTAATAGAAAATAATTCTCTGATTAAAAATGTTTTAAATGTATGGATAAGATATTCAAATATTGTTGATGTTCTTGGTTGGCTTTAGGGTCCAGGAAAAAATGTAACTCAAAGTTTCATATTTTCAAACGTTTCGACTCAGATTGGAGTCCTCATCAGTGAGAATTTAATTCTATAAAAATACAAAAGAAAGAGACTTAAAAAAAAATTGCACGTGTGACCGATGAACATTGTAATAAGAAATGTTATAAAGAATTGCGAGTGTAAAATATAAAACTGGTCTAAATAACTAAATTTGCAAAAAAAATTGAAACTATAACAAACCAAAAAATATCTGTAAAAATACTAGGGGGAGAACATTAAAGGAATTGCACGTGTGACGGATAAACATTGTGGAAAAATGATATAAATGATATATAAATGTGAAAGTGTAAAATTAATCTAAATAAACTAAATTTGCAAAAAAAAATTGAAAAATGTAACCAAAAAAAATTTTTTCTATAAAAATACGAAGTGAAGAAACTTAAAGTTTAAGCGTGTGACGGGTAAACATTGTGGTAAAAACGGTCTAGATGAATTGAACATGTAGAAATATAAAATTGGTCTAAATAACCAAATTTGCAAGTAAATGAACCTTAGCACAGATTTTTTGAGTAAAAATTACTAAGGGGAGGGACTTAAAAATATAGAACGTGTGACGGATAAAAATTGTGGTAAAGGCCGATATAAACGAATTGTACATGTGATATACTATAAGAAATTGGTCTAAAAACTAAATTTACAGATAATATTAAAAAAATATTAAAAAACTGTGCAAGAAAATGTTTTCTAACAAATCCAAAAAAATTAGCACTTGTGACGGATAACCAATGTAAAAAACCAATATAAATCTATTGCACATGTAAAAACTGTAAAACTGTAAAAATTGTTCTTAAAAACTAAACTCAATAAAATAAAAACAAGGACCAAAAATTCTAACAAAATTGTGAACTATCCGAATAAAATATGTCTGACAAAATCGTGAAATATCAAAATAAAATATCACCAAAAAAAGGAAACTAACATGTTATTTGTTTAAGTAAAAAACGATGTTAATGAATTGCACATGTGATATACTATAAAGTTGGTCTAAACTAAAATTTCCAAAAAAAAATAAACACTGTACACAAACTTTTTCCTTATAAACATACAAAGAGAAGAGACTTAAAATATTGCACGTGTGACGGATAAAAACTTGTGGAAAACGATATAAATATACCAAAAAACAAGAACTGACCTGTTATATGATTAAGTAGACCGACATTGTTGGTGAAAAAATAATTGGAGTGACACAATCACAAATATCCTTTTTTTTCTTTCTTTTATTGCGTCGCGAAAAGGGTGACCACATAATTTTAAACTTATCCCTACGGATTTTTCTTCAAAACTGAGTTGCATTTAGCAACAGACTTGGAAAAATCTTGGTAAAGTAAAGTGGAGGGTGAAGTTTTTTTCTTTGGAGAGTCTCGGTTGAAGGGAAAGGAGAAAAAAAGTGTAAAATATGTCCACAAGATGACCAGGATGCTGTGACAAAAGAGGGGCATTGAAATTTGAGGCGAGTCGTAAACAGTCTGTATATAACTGAAAGAAATTTCTACCACAATCTACCGAAACATGTGACTGGGGGTCTTTTTTCCAGTCGTATTAATTAAGATTGAATTAAATACCTATATCTGGAAATTGTGAAACTTGTAACAGAATTAATTCTATGTTTTTTATGGTTTGGAATGCAGATACAAAGGGTTAAATATTCTGATAAAACGTATATGGTATTATAACACATGTAAAAAAATTTAACGTTTTTCGGGTAAAATTGAATTTAGTGTAGTTGTATATAACTGACATTTTTGTTAAAGATTTGTTGAAATTTTATAAAATTACCAACATTGTAAATTCTTTTTAAAAATTGACAAGAGATGTATATTTTTGAACTCGATAAAAAAATATGCATTTTTTGAAGAGGTTAAAGTTAATTGTTTAATAGGGGGAGGTAAAAAACAGATAAGTTTTCTGTGTCTGTTCTCTGATTAACAACCTGAGATTTACTGGCTATATGAGTCATTTCCAGTATCATTCGTTTTTTATAATTTCTGGATCTGTCAACTATGTTTACTGCATTGAAATCGAATCTGTGGTCTTGGCTCCAGGCATGTTTAGTTAATGCAGTCCATTTATCAGGGGGATTGAAGACATCTTTTTTGTGTTCAGTAATCCTGGTTTTTAAAGGACGTTTGGTTGTGCCTATGTAGGATGCCGTGCAACCTGTACAGGGGATGTTATAAACGACGTCAGCGGTATCTAGCTTTGAAATGTGATCTTTTGTTGATTTAAAAAAATTGGACAAGTTATTTTCATTACGCGGGGCAATTTTGATATTAAAGGGTTTGAGAATACCTGAAAGTTTTTCAGAAAGACCTTGTACATATGGTAAGGGAATATATTTAGGGTTTTGACCTGCGGGGTGTAAGTGTGTTGTTTGTGTGTTTGTGTTGCCTTTGGATGGATGGTGTGTGCAGGTATTCTTTTTTTGAAGATGGTTTATTCTGTTTTGTATAACGCGATTGATAAAATTGATCGGGTAATTGTTGTTGAGTAATATGGTTTTTATTTTTTGGATGTTTTCCTTGTGAAAAGTGATATGTGCTAAAGTGATGCCTCTGTCAACCAGATGGTTGATCACATTAATTTTGTAGCTCAGTGGATGATGTGAATAGAAATTTAGAAGTCGGCCCGAGTAAGTTGGTTTTTGGTACCAGTTAGACTTAATTTTTTTCCCCTCTCTGATAATGAGTACATCCAAAAAACAAATTTTTCCATCCGATTCCTCCTCTATTGTAAATTTTATTTTATGGTTGTAGCTGTTAAATGTGTTTAAAATTGTGTCAATTTTGTCAGTCGGTACTGCTGTTATAATGTCATCAACATATCGAAAAAAGAAGGGTAGTTGAAAAGGTAAAGATGCAATACATTTCGTTTCTAAATCATCCATGGCTATATCAGCTGCAATGGGAGAAAGAGGGGAACCCATGGGAAAGCCAGATTTTTGTTTGTATGAGGTGTTTTGAAAGTTAAAAGAGGAGTTAGATGAGCAAATTCTAAGTCCCTTTTCGAATTGGTACCAAGGCATTTTTGCATGTGGCTGAATTTTTGGCCATCTATCTTTGATGCCTTTGATAGCTATGCCAATTTGAACGTTGGTAAAAAGTGATACTGCATCTAACGAAATAATTTTATGGTTTAGTGGGACTTCGATATTTTTCATTTTTTCAATGAAATCGAAACTATTTTTAATTCGTGAGATTGGGGGGGTTATAGTTCCATTATTATTTATATTATGGGCAATCAAAGTAAACGAAAGGGAAATGGATTCTTTACGATAGTTAAGAAGAATCATGGTGAACATGTCGTCTCATATATGAAGAACCTTTCTCGAGCCAAAATACAACTCACCATTAAATTCAACCAGAGGATTCTTTTGCTTCGCTGCAGGAAAGAGAAGATACTACCCAAACATTTACAATTTAAATCATCCCACCTCGTAACTTTTGATAATACCAATATTACACACATGCACACGTCAGCGTTGTATAAATTTCATTTGTCAACTTTAAATTTAGAAATCAAAGATATTTGCATCACCATTCATAGACTAAGTAAAGAGATTCATTTCAATGAACGAAAAATCAAACAAATCTTACCGCATGATATTTATAGACATTTTTCTTTTTTCGAATCCAAAAAAATAGATCGTATTTTCTTATCACACAAGAGCAGTTGTAAATCTAAATTTGAGCGTCTCATTGGTATGAGTAGAACCTTCTCGGGAGCTGACAATGTTGATCCTCATGATAACCTTACTGACTCTTGGTTTATTAATTTAAGTGACACACAAATTCCTACCACAGCAGCAAAAACACTTAGTCTTGGAAAAAACTTTGGTATCCCCTTTCCCCTTAGTAAACTTCCTACGAAGCATTTAATTGCAGATTTTGAATCAAACATCCATAAAATCCAAGAATGTGACAAAAACGAAGCAAGATTAAAATTTGTTAACTGTTTAAAAACTTTCTCTAACCAAAAACAAAACTCCCTTAATTTTTTTCAAAAACAGGTCATACACAATTCAAAATGCACAAAAACTTTCCTGAAAAACAATCCCCACATATTAGTCACGAAAGCTGACAAGGGTAACACTACTGTTGCCATGGACAAAAATAAATATATCCAGGAGGCAACACTCATGTTATCGGACAAAAAGACTTACGTACCACTGAAAAAAGACCCCACAAACACTATTCACAATAAAGTTAACAACGTCATTAAACTGTGGAAAGATAAAAATTATATTAGTGAAATTACAGCAAACTCTTTAAAATCAAGCAACCCACTTCCAGCCAGATTCTATGGTCTACCAAAGATTCATAAAATGAACTTTCCTCTTAGGCCCATTGTCTCTTTCTGTGGCAGCCCCACTTACAACCTCGCATCTTTCTACAACAACATTATTTCAAATAATATAACCCCCCCAATCTCACGAATTAAAAATAGTTTCGATTTCATTGAAAAAATGAAAAATATCGAAGTCCCACTAAACCATAAAATTATTTCGTTAGATGCAGTATCACTTTTTACCAACGTTCAAATTGGCATAGCTATCAAAGGCATCAAAGATAGATGGCCAAAAATTCAGCCACATGCAAAAATGCCTTGGTACTCAATTCGAAAAGGGACTTAGAATTTGCTCATCTAACTCCTCTTTTAACTTTCAAAACACCTCATACAAACAAAAATCTGGCTTTCCCATGGGTTCCCCTCTTTCTCCCATTGCAGCTGATATAGCCATGGATGATTTAGAAACGAAATGTATTGCATCTTTACCTTTTCAACTACCCTTCTTTTTCGATATGTTGATGACATTATAACAGCAGTACCGACTGACAAAATTGACACAATTTTAAACACATTTAACAGCTACAACCATAAAATAAAATTTACAATAGAGGAGGAATCGGATGGAAAAATTTGTTTTTTGGATGTACTCATTATCAGAGAGGGTAAAAAATTAAGTCTAACTGGTACCAAAAACCAACTTACTCGGGCCGACTTCTAAATTTCTATTCACATCATCCACTGAGCTACAAAATTAATGTGATCAACCATCTGGTTGACAGAGGCATCACTTTAGCACATATCACTTTTCACAAGGAAAACATCCAAAAAATAAAAACCATATTACTCAACAACAATTACCCGATCAATTTTATCAATCGCGTTATACAAAACAGAATAAACCATCTTCAAAAAAAGAATACCTGCACACACCATCCATCCAAAGGCAACACAAACACACAAACAACACACTTACACCCCGCAGGTCAAAACCCTAAATATATTCCCTTACCATATGTACAAGGTCTTTCTGAAAAACTTTCAGGTATTCTCAAACCCTTTAATATCAAAATTGCCCCGCGTAATGAAAATAACTTGTCCAATTTTTTTAAATCAACAAAAGATCACATTTCAAAGCTAGATACCGCTGACGTCGTTTATAACATCCCCTGTACAGGTTGCACGGCATCCTACATAGGCACAACCAAACGTCCTTTAAAAACCAGGATTACTGAACACAAAAAAGATGTCTTCAATCCCCCTGATAAATGGACTGCATTAACTAAACATGCCTGGAGCCAAGACCACAGATTCGATTTCAATGCAGTAAACATAGTTGACAGATCCAGAAATTATAAAAAACGAATGATACTGGAAATGACTCATATAGCCAGTAAATCTCAGGTTGTTAATCAGAGAACAGACACAGAAAACTTATCTGTTTTTTACCTCCCCCTATTAAACAATTAACTTTAACCTCTTCAAAAAATGCATATTTTTTTTATCGAGTTCAAAAATATACATCTCTTGTCAATTTTTAAAAAGAATTTACAATGTTGGTAATTTTATAAAATTTCAACAAATCTTTAACAAAAATGTCAGTTATATACAACTACACTAAATTCAATTTTACCCGAAAAACGTTAAATTTTTTTACATGTGTTATAATACCATATACGTTTTATCAGAATATTTAACCCTTTGTATCTGCATTCCAAACCATAAAAAACATAGAATTAATTCTGTTACAAGTTTCACAATTTCCAGATATAGGTATTTAATTCAATCTTAATTAATACGACTGGAAAAAAGACCCCCAGTCACATGTTTCGGTAGATTGTGGTAGAAATTTCTTTCAGTTATATACAGACTGTTTACGACTCGCCTCAAATTTCAATGCCCCTCTTTTGTCACAGCATCCTGGTCATCTTGTGGACATATTTTACACTTTTTTTTTCTCCTTTCCCTTCAACCGAGACTCTCCAAAGAAAAAAACTTCACCCTCCACTTTACTTTACCAAGATTTTTCCAAGTCTGTTGCTAAATGCAACTCAGTTTTGAAGAAAAATCCGTAGGGATAAGTTTAAAATTATGTGGTCACCCTTTTCGCGACGCAATAAAAGAAGGAAAAAAAGGATATTTGTGATTGTGTCACTCCAATTATTTTTTCACCAACAATGTCGGTCTACTTAATCATATAACAGGTCAGTTCTTGTTTTTTGGTATATTTATATCGTTTTCCACAAGTTTTTATCCGTCACACGTGCAATATTTTAAGTCTCTTCTCTTTGTATGTTTATAAGGAAAAAGTTTGTGTACAGTGTTTATTTTTTTTTTGGAAATTTTAGTTTAGACCAACTTTATAGTATATCACATGTGCAATTCATTAACATCGTTTTTTACTTAAACAAATAACATGTTAGTTTCCTTTTTTTTGGTGATATTTTATTTTGATATTTCACGATTTTGTCAGACATATTTTATTCGGATAGTTCACAATTTTGTTAGAATTTTTGGTCCTTGTTTTTATTTTATTGAGTTTAGTTTTTAAGAACAATTTTTACAGTTTTACAGTTTTTACATGTGCAATAGATTTATATTGGTTTTTTACATTGGTTATCCGTCACAAGTGCTAATTTTTTTGGATTTGTTAGAAAACATTTTCTTGCACAGTTTTTTAATATTTTTTTAATATTATCTGTAAATTTAGTTTTTAGACCAATTTCTTATAGTATATCACATGTACAATTCGTTTATATCGGCCTTTACCACAATTTTTATCCGTCACACGTTCTATATTTTTAAGTCCCTCCCCTTAGTAATTTTTACTCAAAAAATCTGTGCTAAGGTTCATTTTCTTGCAAATTTGGTTATTTAGACCAATTTTATATTTCTACATGTTCAATTCATCTAGACCGTTTTTACCACAATGTTTACCCGTCACACGCTTAAACTTTAAGTTTCTTCACTTCGTATTTTTATAGAAAAAATTTTTTTTGGTTACATTTTTCAATTTTTTTTGCAAATTTAGTTTATTTAGATTAATTTTACACTTTCACATTTATATATCATTTATATCATTTTTCCACAATGTTTATCCGTCACACGTGCAATTCCTTTAATGTTCTCCCCCTAGTATTTTTACAGATATTTTTTGGTTTGTTATAGTTTCAATTTTTTTTGCAAATTTAGTTATTTAGACCAGTTTTATATTTTACACTCGCAATTCTTTATAACATTTCTTATTACAATGTTCATCGGTCACACGTGCAATTTTTTTTTAAGTCTCTTTCTTTGTATTTTTATAGAATTAAATTCTCACTGATGAGGACTCCAATCTGAGTCGAAACGTTTGAAAATATGAAACTTTGAGTTACATTTTTTCCTGGACCCTAAAGCCAACCAAGAACATCAACAATATTTGAATATTAATACTAAGGGTCGATACAAGTCCTGTTCCATTAGTATGGATAAGATGTATGGAAATTTAAAATTTATGATTTATGATTTAATTTGAAAACCTAAAATTCTTTTCAGTTCTTATATTGGTTAAAATTCTAAATATTGATTGGTATGAAATTTTACTGAACGTTAATTTTTTAAGTTTTAAAATCCTTATACAATTTCATAGGACCTTTCAGATATTTAAATCAAGCAGAACTTTTTAAAAATTTTGAAAAACAAGTATTATTTCTTCAACTACAAATTTCGTAAATTCGAAATTGTTGTCTGCTTTCCGCTTCGTTTGCACGGAGCACAGTGGAGAGAAATAGAAAAACGAGGTTCAAAATCATTTTCTGAGCTGAATTCTTGACCGATTTGAGATTTTTTGTTGTTGAAAAATCCAACATTAAATTTTGAAGAGATCGCTGCAGGCCGATTTTTAAATTTGTTGTTGTTACAACTTTTATGTTAATTTAAATAGCGGAAAAAATGTCGATTTTTCGAATTTTATTTTTTATTTCTTCGAGTAAATTTTTCCTAGGCCTGTCACAACCCAGCTTCGATGCGTAGGAGTATATAGAATGGAATAATTTTATTGACATGTGAATTCATTTGTTATAAACAAATAGATATAACAATTAGTCAACGGAATGGATTGGTCATTTGTGCAATCCAATTAAGCATCGGAATCAATCGTTCCCATCTCTAAGATGATATCTCATCATGAAAATTCGTCATCCGTTATTATTTGTTAACTTTACCAACAAATAATATAAACAAATGCACAGTATGGGCATTTGTAGGCAAAAACGAGCCGAATTTCTTCCGAATCTTCATCATAATACATTGCTTGTGATGTTGACAGATGTTATCTTGTTCGGCTCGTTTTTGCCTACAAATGCCCATATGGTGCATTTGTTTATATTATTTGTTGCTAAAGTTGATAAATAATGTCGGATGACAAGATAACATCTGTCAACATCACAAGCAATGTATTATGATGAAGATTCGGTAGAAATTCGGCTCGTTTTTGCCTACAAATACCCATACTGTGCATTTGTTTATATTATTTGTTGGTAAAGTTAACAAATAATAACGGATGACGAATTCTCATGATGAGATATCATCTTAGAGATGGGAACGATTGATTCCGATGCTTAATTGGATTGCACAAATGACCAATCCATTCCGTTGACTAATTGTTATATCTATTTGTTTATAACAAATGAATTCACATGTCAACAAAATTATTCCATTCTATATACTCCTACGCATCGAAGCTGGGTTGTGACAGGCCTAGGAAAAATTTACTCGAAGAAATAAAAAATAAAATTCGAAAAATCGACATTTTTTCCGCTATTTACCAGGGGTGTTAGTTGAAATTTGCCGGTTTTACTCATAGATGTCGCTAGAGATATTTTTCATATTCATATTTTTCTATGGACAATAACCTTCAAAAATACACAATTACATTCTGCCAAAATAATATCATCATAGTTGTTTACCTCAGTGAATATGTCGAGTTTCGTTCCAAGTAAATCGCATTTGCGGCATTCGTTGCTTTTCTTATTTCATCAAAAGAAAAAAGCAGTTGAAGCTCATCGATTGCTAGTAGAAACTTATGGTGAACATGCTCCAGTGATTAGAACACGTGAGACATGGTTTCGTCAATTTAAAAGTGGAGATTTCGATTTAACAGACAATGAACATCCTGGTGCAGCGAAAAAGTTCGAAGACGAGGAATTGCAGGCGTTATTGGATGAAGAACCAACCCAATCGCAACAGCAATTGGCACAAACACTAAATGTGACCCGAGGAGAAATTTGCCAATGTTTAAAAGCCATGGGAAAAATCCAAAAGTATGGAAAATGGTTACCACACCAACTGAACGATAGACAAATGGAAAATCGAAAAACCATTTGTGAAATGCTGCTTCAACGGTTCGAAAGGAAATCTTTTCTGCATCGAATTGTCACGAGGGACGAAAAATGGATGTATTTCAAGAACTCGAAGCGGAAAAAGTCATGGCTTTCACCTGGTGCGGTCGGCCCATCGACTCCAAGGCCAAATCGCTTTGGCTGTAAACAATGCTCTATGTTTGGTGGGACCAGTGTGGTGTGGTGTACTTCGAGTTATTAAAACCTGGTGAGACGGTGAATACGGATCGCTACCGACAACAAATTATCAATTTGAATCATGCGTTGATCAAAAAACGTCGGGAATGGGCCCGAAGACATGGCAAAGTTATCCAGCAACATGACAACGCACCGTCTCATACCGCTAAAGTGGTGAAGAACACATTAAAAGCATTGAATTGGGAAATATTATTGCGCCCGCCATACTCTGCATACCTCGCCCCGTCCGACTATCACCTTTTCGCATTGATGGAACACTCACTCGCAGAGCAGCGCTTCGCCAATTTTGAAGAAGTCGAAAAATGGCTCGTCGAATGGTTGGCCTTGAAAGAGAAAAAGTTTTTTTGGAATGTTATCCATGATTTGCCTGAAAGATGGGCAAAACGTGTAGAATCAAATGGTCAATACTTTGAATAAAAAATTTTTGAGATTCCTTTGAGAATTAAGTGTTTTCTTTATTGAAAAAACCGGCAAACTTCAACTAACACACCTGGTACATTAACATAAAAGTTGTAACAACAACAAATTTAAAAATCGGCCTGCAGTGATCTCTTCAAAATTTAATGTTGGATTTTTCAAAAAAAATAATCTCAAATCGGTCAAGAATTTCAGCTCAAAAAATGATTTTGAACCTCGTTTTTCTATTTCACTCCACTGTGCGGAGTCGAGAAAAATACAATTCTCAATTTCTACTCTATAACAGACAGCGTGAAATCTAAAAATAGCATTGCAAGGAGGAAGTGAGGTGAATAAGGAGAAGTTGGAGGTGTCAATCTCGCACGCAACAACGACAAGGAAGGAACAAAAGCAGCGCGCCCCGTCGTCTCTCCCTACTCGCTTCACACGGATACGGCGTGCAATCGCTTCTGTAGGTACCCCGGTTTGTAACACAGTGCGGCCACTACCAAGTATTTTAGGAGGGTACTTAAAAAGTGAAAATGAGCATCAGTGCCGCCAAGTTTTGATAGCAAGAACTAATATCAATGCAAACGAAACCCCCGTCCCCCCAACCCGATGTATCCTAAAGAGTGGAAAATTTTGAAATATATTGTATGAAATCTATTTCTTAATTTTAAATGATTTAAAGTTGAAAATAATTTGTGAAAGAATAAAAATACAAGAATTTTTAAATATGAATCACAATGAACAGTTAAATACTGTACTATTACACGGAGAAAAATAGTTGGAGTAATTTTACTCAACTCTGTCGATTAAACTTGGGACTTAAGGACATTTGAACATTTATTAAATCTTAGTCGGGTAAAATGAATTTGATAAATACCTAATTCACCCAAAGTGAATATCAATAAGCGTTACATATGAAATAGTAAGGAGTTGAGTAAAACGTTGTCAACGACAGGGCATCACAATGCGTCAGTGGCTTAACCTGGAATGTATAAATATATCACCGACGCTTGAGGTGCTTCGAACGGTAGTTGAGTAAAATGAGCATCGGCTGTATTATTTCAACTGGCAATGATATGATTGCTATGGTTACAACAGTTTAAAAATAACATCGGTAGCGACAATAACGCCACCACTTGTTGATGGCAAACATTATAATTCGTTCCCCTTTTCTCTTATGTGAGTGGACCCACTGTGGTTTGCTATCTGAGCACACTGCTTGCGAGTGTGTCGGAGATGAATTTTCCTTATGCCGCCCAGTGATCCCAGAACATGGGAGCTTGTGGCCCCCACCATGCTCCCATACGGGACCTCACACAATCAAGCACGCCGTGTCGGTGTGTCCCCACTTCCTCGCTTCGATTTCACGCTGTCGGCAGTGTGTCCAGATTTGACACGCGAACGTTGTATAATTTAAGATATGGAGTAAAATTCGTCAAGTGTACCCGCCTAAAAACTTTTTTTCTCCGATTTCCTTGAAAGTCCGAGAAATTATTGTCCTAGTGAACCTCTTTTAATTCCCTTAAGATAACGTCTCTAGTACGACGGGTTGTCAGTATACACGGGCTTGAATTTTCAACTTTTTACCGCGCACGCTGATACTCAATTAACCATAACTTCTACAAAAGTTATCCAAATTAATTTTTTTATGGAGGTCTTGGAAACGTTTTTTATCAGCTTTACGCTAAAGCAATGGTTTTAGATAAAAAAAATTATTTGAACTTCATTTTTTAAATTTAAAAATATTTTTGAGTTTTTCTCCAAGTGCGGCCGCTAAATATATAAATATCAATAAAAAAGAAAGAAATATATATATCTCCACCAATTTCTTCCGCCCCACTTTCGACCATGGCTCATTTTAAAGGAAAAGAGTCAAGCTTTTTTTTAAATATAATTTTCGAAAAAAAATTAGCGGCCGCACTTGGAGAAAAACTCAAAAATATTTTTAAAATTAAAAAATGAAGTTCAAATAATTTTTTTTATCTAAAACCATTGCTTTACCTTAAAGCTGATGAAAAAACGTTTCTAACACCTCCATAAAAAAGTTAATTTGGATAACTTTTGTAGAAGTTATGGTTAATTGAGTATCAGCGTGCGCGGTAAAAAGTTTAAAATTCGAGCCCCTGTATACTGACAACCCGTCGTACTAGAGACGTTATCTTAGGGGAATTAAAAGAGGTTCACTAGAACAATAATTTCGCGGACTTTCAAGGAAATCGGAGACAAAAAGTTTTTAGGCAGGTACACTTGACGAATTTTTCCCCATATTACCTTTCTTTCTTGAATATTTTTAAAAACATTTACCTAAAATGAATATCTAAACATTTTATTTTTGATTTCAGCATGATTTAAACACTCAAAAAATCATTTTCAATTGGTATATAAATCAATAAATTTTCAAAGTTTCAATACAAAATATCAATCTCAATATTCTTTACCTATGCAAATCAAATAATTCAATTAGAAAATTATGTAGAGAATATTATATATTAAGGAATGATAAAATATAATATTGGAGTTTAAAAAATAAAATTTTAAAATTCTTGAGCAATATATAAATTATATCTAATTATACATTCGTAATTATACAGTAGAGTTTCTTCTCTGGTATAAGGCCACATTGAAAACAATTTCATTCAAATAAAATACCCTGAAAACTTTTTGAAATAAGTAATATTATTCACATATGAATTTCATTATAAAACTGAATAAAAGGTTTCAGTATTCAAAAAACCAAAATTACATCTACATTTGCATACGGAATTACACTTTACGATTTCTTTTATATAAAATACAAATATAAAATATTTATTTGGAATAAAATAGTTTGAAAATCTAGGCATAGGCCACAAAAACGCGAGGTGAAAATTTTGAATCATCGGCTACAATTTCTAGGCAACAGAAATTTTAATTGGATTGTGGTAGGGCTCTAGCTGTTTAACCCTGTCAGTAATCAGGTGCTGATAGGAAAAACTAGTTGGAGCCTTGATTAATATGAATTTCTATTAAACTCCTTTCCACACCACCGAGGAGGTGCATAATCTTATGCTGTGTGCATACATTTTTTCCGGATTTATAAAAATGTCCGGTCATTGAAATTGCAAAATATATAAATTTCAACTTTCAGTACACGAAACAAAGAGATGAAAAAAGATTGACGTTCATAGATGTAGAATGGAATGAGATAGAAAAGGGGAGCTTCAAAGAGATAGACGTGTATTGTGATTGAGTAAGAGATAGAAAGAGATTATGAAGAATTGATGAAGGATTGTAAGGGATAGAAAAGTAAGTATTGGAAACGATAAACGTGAATTTATATTGAAAAAGAGATTGAAAAAGATTGAGGATCATAGATAAAGGATTGGAATGGATAGAAAAGTAGTTATTAGAAAAGATTGACGTGAATATATAAGATTCAAAATTATTCAAAAGGATAAAATTTCTATCTTTTTAATTCCAGCAGGGTAGACTTTATTCTCCGCTGTATCGTAATAGGCGCAAGTGCAGTTCATTTTTTACATTATGCTCCTCTGTATCGTAATACACAACATTATGCAGCCTCAACTGTAGCATAAAAACGCGTAAATACACCGGAGACACATAATAGTTTATTATGTGCCTAGGCGCATAATGAGGGTTATTACGCGACGAGCGACAATGCTCGCAGGAGATCGTAAACAAGGCGTAGTCGAGGCGCGATCAGTCCTGCGAGCATTTTAAGCGAGTCTCGTAATTACCCGAATTGTGTGCATTGGCACATATTCTATTTTATGTGACTTCGGTGCGTATACGAGTTTTTATGCGTACACTCGAATCTAATCTAGTATTCATCATGATTCTCGTCCATTGCACTTAATATTTCGCGACTAGTTCCGGCCATTTTAATTTTATCGATCTTGTGTAATAGTAGCGTATTGTAATGGAGCATGCGCAGTTCAAATGTACATGGCTTTGTCAGTATGGTGCCAAAGCTGTACGAAGAAGAAGAAGAATAAGAAGAAGATCACGCTCCGCTGTATGGTTATAGGCACATGCGCAATTCAATTTTTACATTACATTCCTCTGTATCGTAATACAAAACATTACGCTACTCTAAAGAGTAGCGTAAAAACGAGTTGACGCGCCGGAGGCACGTAAAATTAATTAAACGTATCTTTGACAATAATCTTTAACCAGAGAATACGTAATATATGGAAAAATTGAATTACCTCACTACACTTGACTACACGACATGTACTATGCAGGTGGCATAAGCAAAGTTCATCTCCAACACACTCGCAACTGGCGAATTGACCAACAACAACTAGCGACACTGTGCCGAGTGGCAAATACAAGCTTCCGTACGCGCGGGACATGTGGACGGAAGCGCCTATATGCCAACTTCAGGAAAATGAGTTTGCTTTGCTCGAGAGCTAGTTCTCAAAGTAAGCCCCAAACATTTATGTATTATAATTAGTTCGAACAGTTGAACATTTTAATATTGTCTGTATTGTTAGTAATTAGAGGTTAGTTTAGGGCATGTTTATGTGTCTCCGGGACTTCATATTAGATTTAAAAAAAAAGTAAATTGCCTATTAAATATTGATATTTGTTTATAAAAAGGGTTAATTAATTTTTTTAATGATATTAGTCATTAAGAATTTTATTTTTTCAAATTAGGAAAAAAATAATGAAGCAATATATAAATGTAGATAAAATGCATTAAATTTGTTAATTGAACCATTTTTATGTTTCAATTTTTTTTCCTAAGCAACAATCTTAACTGTAAAAAATAATACTCTAATTCAAACCATTGTCATTAATGATAGAAATATAAAAATTCATTCAAAATTTATTGCTGTATGTTTTCCTCAATGACTTGATACAGTTTTCTATTACATATATAGTTATGAAGACCTGGACCAATGAAATAATTGTTTTTAAATATAAATTCATTTTACTTTATTATTAAGCGTTTTAGAAGAATATGATCCTTACATTTTTTGTTTTTCATTTAAAATATTGTATATATATTTGTGTCCAAACGGACGGAAAATGTCGCATTGCATGCTTGCGCGTAAAGCAGCATGCATGTAATTGCGCCTCGGCGACGCAATCGGGCGAAATCTTCATACCGTCTGCTTCAACGGGCGAAAATGTTCATACCGCCCGCTTCAACGGGCGAAATGTTCATACCGACTGACACTTGGCTGCCCGCGGGTAACTACGTGCTCGAAAGCAATGTGACTTTTTCCATCAATTTGGACACAAAACGTCGTGTGTTCTGTATTTGTTTACGTTTTCATTAACACGACGTGCCTCTCAAATCATTGGGTAACGCTCATTGTATCTATCACCGCTATCAAGGACACGAAATTCTCTGCATGTCATACACGCAATGTGCCCCGTATCTGCATGCATTTATTTCCATTGATACAACATGCTCTGCAAGCCATACACGTATCTACGGAAGCGCCTATACGTCACCTTCAGGTAAATGAGTTTGCTCTGTTCGAGACAGCTTGAGGCGCGGCAACTCTGTTGCCTTGCTGCAACGTAACCTGATTGCCTTGCCGCAAGGGAATCTGCGTGCCTTGCTCTCTCAGTAAGTTTATAATCAAATTCGCGGTTTTTCGACTAAATTTAAGTTGAGTGCTTCTCCTAAGCTAGTTCTGAAGGTAAGATCCAAACAGTTATGTATTATATGTAGTAGAAACATTTTAATATTGTCTGTATGTTAGGTAATTAGAGGTTAGTTTAGGGCATATTTTTGTACTTATTTTCTTTGAACAATGTTACTTTTTGTATGATTTTTATGTATGCAAAAGAAATATATAGAAAAATATAAAATATGCTACTAAAAACTATAATATATAATATAATTATATTTATAATCTTGCGCTCTTCGTTTGTTTCTGGCCAGGCTTACTCGTTCATGCGTCATTCCACTCTGCGATCTTTATTTGTTCTTGTTCGTAATTTTCGTTTATGTGTCATCTCATTGTGTGATTTTTGTTTCCTATTTTTGATTCTCACATATGCGCCCATCCATACTGCGAGCTTCATTTTATCCTGGTCATTATTCTTGCCTGTGCGTTATTTTATTTGTTTGCTCAGATAACTTTAATGATCTTACTGCTTATTGCGATCTTTCAATTAATGCAAGTGTCTCTTACGCTCTCCACTTATTTCTTGTGCTCAATTCTCGTTAATAAATGTGCCATCTAACTTTGCAATCTTCGTTTGTTTCTTGTCAGCAATAGTCGTTCATGTGTTACTCTACTCAGATGAAAACATAACTTTTGCGATTCGAATATTTATTGCGATCCTATTATCCAAACATGTCTACATTACAACAAAAACTTATGTACATTGCTTGTGATACTAAACTTAAAAAAAGCGTAGGTAGAAAAAAATTAGTAAGTGATGAAGTTAAAGCAAATGCCTTTTCTCACTGCCTTAAAAGAAGAATAGCTGTAAATGATATTCTGTGTAATGAATTCCGACTCTCTATTTATAGAAATAATTTTGACAAAGATTCTGATTGTGAACCTGAAACAGATCTTTCTCCCTCTGACGCAACTTCCTATTACCCAACATTCGAAGTTAAGGTCAAATCGAAGGAAGCTGTTTCTGAGACTGAATACTTTGAAATTCCTATGCAGAGAAAAGTTGCTACTCATAAATACTGTTGCGTTTGTTTCTCTATGAAAAAATTAACTGTCATTCCTGAAGAAATGTGAATGCGTTAATTATAAGTAGAGAGGGTTCGAACCCGCAGCGTTAAGAATAATTTTTATTACTGCCTAATCGAGCGTTTATGTAGTGTAGAGGGGAGTATGTGTTTGTAGGTAAGCGTGTATATAAAAATAGTACGTTAAGTGTCTACTTGAAAGTAAATACAGTTTTGAAATATACTAAGAATATTCATCGATTCAACTACTGCTCTTATTTGATTAACCTATGTTCCTGCAGATGACTTAACTTCAAAAATGACACTGGGGCCTTTACAAATTACGGAAAGTGAATTAAAAAGTAGTCAAACCCACCGAGATTTTTTTTCGGTGTACGTGTATAAACATATTTTTGTAATTTAATTTTTGGTTCCATATGCCAGATAGGAACCGGGTAAGGCCGGGTAGCAGGTGCTCTTTCACCTTAACAATTTGCAAGTCGATAACTGCCTCATAGAAACCGGAAAGGATCCGGGTATAAACATATTTTTGTACTTTAATTTCTGTATCCATATGCCAGATAGAAACCGGGTAGGGCCGGGTAGCAGATGCAATTTCACCTTAAAATTTCACAAGTCGCCAAATTCCTTATAGAAACTGAATAAAATCCAGGTATAGACATATTTTGGTAATTCAATTTCTGGTTCCATATGCCAGATAGGAACCGGGTAAGGCCGGGTAGCAGGTGCACTTTAACCTTAACAATTTGCAAGTCAACAACTGTCTTATAAAAACTAGATAGTACCCGATTAGAAATCTAACTTTTTATGATAATATTTAATTTCTGGCTCCACTTGTCGGATAGGAACCGTGTGAGACCGGGTAGAATATTTTCACAGCTTATTTTCTGTTACTACTTCCCGGATAAGGAGCGGATAGACCTAGATAAATCCCGCTAAATGAATTTAGACACTAGATAAAAACTGTATAGAACCAGGCAAAACCTGCCTGGGTATGCATCCGGTTTCTTTCCGATTTCTACTCGATTTCTACCTGAAATTTTGAGCAGGGGAGGAAGTAGAGTTCTTGAATGTTTGAGCGCAATTCAGATAGCTGAGAACTTGCCGCTGTTTAGTGCTCGGAAATAAACAAAACACGGTAAAGTAGACATTTCCGAGCACTAAACAACGGCAAGTTCTCAGCTATCTGAATTGAGCTCAAACATTTAAGAGACTCTACCTTCTTGCCTTTTAAAAGTGCTTTCTGATTGGTCACATCAAATTGATTATAGCTAAGTTATTATCGCTCCTACAACATTTTAAACTACACAATATCATTTTACCTTTTTATGAAGAACAACAAGGTATAGATCTTATCCTTGAATTTCGACACACCCTGTATATATCGGTATTCATCGGTTATTTCTGCATTTGGGTTCCTAAAGTGATTATAAGTTAGTATGATATATAAATGAAAATCATAATTATATTATATGTATTGTAACCATTTTATTTATTTTAATTAAGGTTATTTTACTTTATATTGATTTTTAATTAAAATGAATAGAGTCTATATTGTCATTAAAATCATAAATTATTTATTGAATTCGAAAGTCTATTTACAGAGCTCGGGGTAAGTCAAATTACTCCGGGCAACCTACCCAACAACACATAAGTCTTCCTGAGTCAGAAAATATGGTTTAGTTATTATGAATAAGTTGAGCGCCAGCTTATTTATGTAAAATAACCCCAATAAAAATGTTTTAAAACGACTGGTAGAGAGTGACAGGTCAACTCGTGACAAGTCCCTAGCGGACCCGTGTGAGAGAACGGTCATAGAATACTCTGACCGTTCTCTGATTGTTCTATGACCGTTCTATGACTTCGCATTATTACGTTTAAGAACGGTAAGAAAAAAATTCAAGGCATTGCAATTATGATTCTATGGCGAAATTTGGATTAGAAGGTGAAGCAATAAATACAATTATCTTATTTTTCAGCGATAAAAACTAGGAATACATCATGTACCTGTTATTGAAAACAGTGCAGTGGTTCACCATTTGCGGAACGTCTCCACCAATAGTAAACCTTCACGGTGGAGACGTTCCGCCAATTGTGAACCACTGCACTGCCTTCAATGACAGGTATTATGTTTTTCTAGTTTTTATCGCAGAAAAATAAGATAATTGTATTTATTGCAGAGAATCGAGTTCTTGAATCGAGAACTTGACATTTCTGTATAATTTTTCAGAAGCTTGACACTCCTGGAAAACTCACAGAAAACTGCAAAAACGTTTACTGTACGTACCGTGACTCAAGCTCTGACCCCGTGCAGCTCCGAGCAAGTTAAAACGTGGTCAGAGCACGCTGCACAGTGTGTAGAATGAGAGAATTGGGGTTCAAAATGATTCAGAGTCTACAATTTTCCTACGATTTAACTTTTTTTTTTAAATTAAAACTAATTAAATTTTGAAGAAGTCTATCGAGGCCGATTTTGCAGAAAAGACGCGGTCATTTTGTTATTTAAGTATATAATAGTATATTACGTGCCTAGACGCACAACGAGGGTTATTGCGTGACGAGCGACAATGCTCGCAAAAAGAGTTTTTATGCGTACACTCGAATCTAATCTAGTATTGTAGTTGTTTGCGGCGATAGTCATTACACTTGATATGTCACGACTAGTCCCGGCCATTTTGATTTTATCGATCTTGTGTAGTAGTAGCTTGTTGTAATAGAGCATGTGCAGTTCAAATGTACAAGGCTTTGTCAGTAGGGTGATAACGCTGTACGAAGAAGAAGAAGAATAAGAAGAAGATTCTGCTCCGCTGTAAGACTATATGCGCATGCGCAGTTCAATTTTTACATTATATTCCTCTGTAACGGAATACACAACATTCCGTTACTCTTAGCTGTAACGGAAAAACGAGTTTCCGTGCCGGAGGCACATAAAATTCCTCTTTTTCTGCCTGATCATGAATCAAGGATATATTTACATTTGTTATTAACAATACTGATTAAAAAATGCATTAAACGGTCATCTTTGGTAGAACAAATTCATTTTTCTACGTGAAATCGTCTATTATATACCAAAAATAGAAGTATAATGAAAGGACTGACATTAAACAATATCTTCCATTGTTATTAACAATTCTACTCAAAAAATGCATCCAATAGCTGTTTCCAGTTTGGAAAAATTCATTCTCATTGATAACCCCCTCTTCTGAACCAATACACAGGTCCCGATGCGATTTCTACTGGCCCTCCCTGTTGTTTCGTTCCCGACGCCCATCGAGCTCTCTTGTCCTCATCACAAGTGTAACGAATGACTCGATGAGCGTCCAAAACCGCTTAGACTGGAGCATCACAGGGACCATCGTGTCAGGAGTGAGATTGGCACCCACTGCCTGACCGTGGGCCTCCCATGCTGCGCACCACTTTGCGCAGACGAAGAGTGCGTGCTCTGCATTATCCACAGGTAGCCGGATCACTGCGGTCTTCACCCCACCAAAGCGGGTGAAGAGCCTGCAGGACCCGTCTAGTACCGGTCTGCCCAGTGCTAAGCACAGGACAGACTTCTTCAAGACTCTTCTTTCTCGATTGTCTCGTCAAGGTCCTTAATTTCGAGGGACCTCCTTGAGATCAGGGCCGAAATATCCGCCTTCTCCCTGACCGCCTGGTCAAGCTCCTCGTGGAAGGCCGAATCGTCTCCCTCCTTTTTGAGGACCAGAAGGACTTCCTCCTTCCTGGTCCTCCGGATAGACAGGACCTCGAGTCCTGCCCTCCGGGGTCGACTTTCGCCTTCATTTCCCTCAAGATGTCCGCGTAGGACTGGCCGTCCCTCGCCGACACCTTGATGGCGTCGGCCGACCTAGCGGGCAAGGAGCGCTTCAACTTCGGTCTGGCGACAGTTCCCTGCGCTTTTTGCACAGTGTTCTTCGCCTTCTTCTCCTTTTCCCCATCTTGTTCGTGGTGGGATTCCAGTCTCTTCTGGATTTCCACTCCGCTTTCCAGTAGGCACTTGTGGGTGTTAAGCATACCGCTCAACACCTCAGTTGCATCATTCACCGAATCTTTTACGAAACCAGGGTTATTCCTCAGCATACCCTGTTGGATAATGCTGAGGGCCCTGGCTAACCTTTCGATCTTTTCATTTTGCTCCTTCAGGAGCTGATGGACGTCCTTCCATCCTTCATCTCCAGAACAAGCACCCAAGTCCATTTTCCCCACAGTTTTTAATTTTATATCCATAAATCTTTTCACCAGTGCATCGTGCGTAGAGGAGCGGGTCGGAATAGTTGGGAGCGGGTGTACCCTCAGACCGAAGTCCTACCCCAGTTCTCTGAGACCCAACCTCCGCTCAGCCGTTCCCGGAATGCGCGGACAGACCGGACTCGCTCGAAACAACACCGGCTCCGACACCTGTGTTCAATACGCACTACCTGATCAAGGTCCCGAAGGGGCTGGCTCCTGATCCCGCATGGCACACCACCTCGGAAGAGCTAGGCTCACATCAACCTCTCCTCCTCGTGGGCCGGGGAAGATACCACTTGGCGACGAAATACTCCCAGTGGGATGCCATACGGAAACGATCGTGTGGACTGTTCTTGGTCACAGATTGCGGAGGCCTTGCAGTGTCCTCCAGGAGATTCCACACACCAATTCGTTCTGCGCAACATTCAAGAGAGAGCCCGTTCATAGGTTCTTCTCTCACATTCGAGGGACACATATCACAGTCATGCGGCGCTGACATTCATTCCGTTCACTTATTCCTCGCAGGCACTCGTAGACTCATTCGCAGCGCCGCTGCCTGAGGCATACATCCTTCTTCATGCATGAGGATAGACGCGTCTATAGCATCCCCCGCTTTCAACCTGGGATAGACCCGTTTATAGGGCACCCTTCACGCAATGGGAAGATGCCCTTCTATAGAGCCCCCTGCATTTGTTCACCGATTCATCGGGACACTACAACGTCCATGACCCGAGGGTCGTTTGCTAAGCCTCCCCACCCGTCCTTTTTTGGCATAGCCAAGAGAAGGACTTCGTCAAGGTCCCAGTCCGAGGGGAGGGTCTCTACATGGCTATGCAGGAGTGAATTTGTATGTTAAGGGTTGAAGCCCAAAAAAAAAAATCGATATGGACATTGTTGGAGAGCCGGAAAATCAGAGAGTGTTCCTAGACCATGAAATTCACAAAAAGATGTTTTTTATCCAAAGTACGTCTCTACATGCCCATAGCGCGTAACATTGTCTCAAGGCGTAGAAAATCACAGATCGATATAAATTGTATCTACTGATTTTGATATTGCATTAAATATTTCAACCACAATCGCTTGCAGTTAGCCTATGAAAAATAGTTTCCGGAATCCACCACGAGGAGGTAATAAATTTCCTGGCTGTTCCTTTCATGCACTAAGATGAGCTTCAATTATCAGATGAAAAGACTGATATTTGTGATTAAATAGGCAATAAATGATTTATGATTGATCCTGATCCACGAGAGGCAAGGATACTCACGAAAATGAAGCACCCCAATCTGTGAGTGATGAGGGGACTTATGAAAATAAAGCTCCCAGATTTGTAAGAGGCAAAGGGACTCACGATTAACATTGAACAAGCATCCCATGAGAAGGCGCCTTGAAGCTTACGGCAGCCTCCACGTGATAGGCCTTGTAAACTACGATAAATGTAGGCATTCCAAGACAAAAATCAGAATTCTCGTTACATTTCTGTTATGTGTACAAATAAGTTTTGAGGGTTTTTTTGGTGATTTTGAAGCTTTATTCAGAGAAATTGGTACAATGTATGTTATTCAAAGTATTGCCTATCTCTTTCTACTACCTTTGACCATCTTTCAGGCAGCATACGGATACCGCGTATGAAAAATTCCTCATCTTTTGAGGTGATCTAAGAATCGACCCAATTTTAGGCTTTTTCATAAGAAGTGGAGTGCTACTCAGCCAGGCCATGAGCCATCGACCGGGACAAGTGGTAGTTCGAATGAGCACTGTCTGGCGAATACGGCGAGTGGGGTAGGACATCTCAGCTAAGTACTTCCAAAGTTTCTTTGGCGACTTTAGCAATGTGTGGCCGAGCGTTGTCGTGCTAAAAGATCATTTTGTCATGTCTTTTGGCATATTGGGGGCGTTTAAATTTCAATTCTCGGCAAATGAATCAATTGTTGTTGGGAACATTCCGCAGTGATGGTTTCGTTAGGCTGGAGTAGCTCATAGTAGACCAATCCGAGCTGATCCTACCAGATGCACAGCATTAGCTTCTCGCCACTCTTGAAACGCCGGAACCAATACTCACATGTTTTTATTGATGGAGCATATTCCCCATATGCTTTACATAGCAATCGATGTCCTTCAGCTATACTTTTCTTCAAGTCGAAGCAAAAAAGCAGCGTTTCCCGCATATGTTGTTTTGTTTGCACAAAAGTTGACATGGTTAGAGCACAAAAAAGGCGTGTTCTTTACACTTCAGCAAAATGACACATACTGATTATTAGAGGAAAATGGTGACCCTTTAACATGAATATCGTTACAAGATGGACCGATGCGATTTAATACTAGTTACACCATCTTTTGTCAATCCCTCAAAAATTATTCGTAAACCTAATATTATATTACATCTATCGACCAGCGCAGTGAGAAAGACCTTGTACCAAGTGTCATTCCATGCGAATATGGCTGAAATTTTTCTATTATGTTCGCCATATGACATTCGAATATATCCGCTATTTTAAATTTTACTATTTTGATATGAAACTCGAAATCAGCGAAACAGCAACCCTAAAAATCCCTATTTATCAAGTTTGAAGTAAAAATGGTAAATTTTTCCATTTTTTCCGACATTTTGAATGTTGCAATTTTTTCACCTAACCTTAAAATCAGCGACCTTGAAAATCCCGCGTACCAAGTTTCATGCAAATCTAAATTAAATTTCGCTTCTCCAGCTGACACTTCGGATCCGCCATTTGCAATTAAAAATTTTGTCCTAAGTTGGACAAATGTTGTTTAAGTTGATTGAAATTTGGCATGCACACAATGTATGGTCTAGTTAGGGTGACCATCCGTCCGGATTTCCCCGGACATGCCCTCATTTTAGGGCTTGTGTGAGTTGTCCTACAGGATTTTCGACTTTGTCCGGATTTTTGTCTGGATTTTCAAAAGATAAATTTTTATTTTTTAATCAACTTTTGGATTTTTTCTTGTACAAAATTTTATCATTCAATTCCATCTAACGATTTCTTCGTCAATTGGCAAGTCTCAACAACTCAAAACTAATCTTTCAACTCAATAGATCATTAATTAAAATGCAACAAGGTTCAAAATATAAGATGTTAAGCGTTGATAACATTTAATAAAATAGTCACTTTTCTGTCCTATCTTGTCCTCTTTTTCAAACTTTTCTGTCTTACTTTGTCCTCTTTTTCAAACTTTTCTGTCCTACTTTGTCCTCATTTTTCAAACCTTTTTGTCCTACTTTTCGAAAATCAATTATGGTCACCCTAGGTCTAGTGATGTCGGCAATGTCATCAAAAACCTGAAAATCCCCTTTTGTCTAAAAAATCTCAAAACCGAGATTTTTGAAAACTTTGAAGTGTTATAGTTTCTTGAACTTCGATTTTAGAACAAAATGTGTTTAGACTTATTTGTAGAATTATTTAAGTTTAATACAGAACTCTCAACAAATTTTGAAATTGACAAATATATATGTATTTATTTTGAAAAAGATGCGTTTCAGAGAAAACTGTTAAGGAAGAGATTTATTGTTCTCTCCTAGCACAATTCAGCACAACTTTTGTTTTTTCGAAATTGGTAGTTTTGAAAATTGTATGTTTAAACAAATTTTGAAATTGACAAATATATATGTATTTATTTTGAAAAAGATGCGTTTCAGAGAAAACTGTTAAGGAAGAGATTTATTGTTCTCTCCTAGCACAATTCAGCACAACTTTTGTTTTTTCGAAATTGGTAGTTTTGAAAATTGTATGTTTAAACAAATTTTGAAATTGACAAATATGTATTTATTTTGAAAATGATGCGTCTGAGAGATAATTGATGAGGAAGATATTTATTGTGCTCGCCTAGCACAATTCGGCACAACTTTTATTTTTTCGAAAAAACAAAATGGCGGTGCTTGTAAAAAAAATTTTTTATAGAAATTATGGCCCCAATTTTCATTTTTTTCAAAAATTGTTTACGGCACAATTCACCACAAACCTAGCACAACTCAGCACAACTTTTGTTTTTTCAAAAAAACAAAATGGCGATACTGGTAAAAAATCGTTTTTTTTAAATTTTAGCCCTAATTTTCATTTTTTTCAAAAATCATTAGATTTTTTCAAAAATGAAAATTTTAGATCCATTTCAGAGAAGTGTTTAAAATCGACCCGCTGAAATTTTTTAATGCGGGTTGTCACACCTCAAAAAACCGTTAAAAATGTAGAGAAACTCAAGTAAAAACACCTGATTAAAAAAATTAATTAAAATTTATTTAATTCTGCTTGTACTCTGTGGCGTTGAACATGTAATGGAATGAACTTTAACATGAAAAATGGCACTTGAATCATATTATTCTAAGTCATCATCCGAATCACAATTTAGGTAAGTATAAACACTGTATCGCATATCGGCGCATTTTCCGTAAACAGCTTCGTTGCATGTATGGCACTTGATGGATACTTTGCTGGTGAGTTTTTTGGGCATTTTCTGCAAGCAATGCATACAGTCATCACCACTGTCCTCGTTCAATGGTGATGCTTTCTTTTTCTTCATTCTTTTTACTGGTGTTGTCTTGTTCGGTATCGTGGCTTTCTTCGGTGACGCATTTCGTTTGCGCTTTTCAGCGGCAGCCTCTTTTTTGTCTGTCGCAGCTGTTCAAATTTGCTGTCGTTCCTTTAGAAAGGCAATATTTTCCGCCAAAGTCCAAATCATAGTCTTTTGTGGCTTTAGGCCAAGATTTGATTTCTTCTTCGGAGTTCCAGAACGCAACAGACCAACCGTAGAAAGAAACGAAGATAAACTACTCGCTCGGGACATCAAAGATACTCGCTCGGGAAATCGAAGATGTTGATGAGTCTGACGTCGACACCCTTTTGTGAGCAGCTACATCTGCGTTTGTATGTATTGAATTCAGTATTTAAGAAATAAATACGTGCAACGTTTTAGTATACGGATTCTTCCTCGATTTTCTTTGACATTGATATATTACGGCTTCAACGTTTTTCAAAGGTACTCGGTTTCGCATGATTTCAACATTTTCTTTTATTTCCTTTTTTTTACTCACAGCTGGTGAGTTGCAAAGATAATTTTGAATTTTCGCCTTCATACTTTTGGCTGGCACTTTCGATGACTAAGCATCTGTATCGTGTAATATTGGGTTAGCAACAAAGTCATTTCGCTTTTTTCCGCTAGATGACTTTAGTTGTTCGAAGTCATTTTTCTCCATTGCAAACTTCAGACCGTATATGATATTTGACAGCTGACGTTTCATAGATTATTCAGTAAAAATAAAGTTTCTAGTTTTTTGTTTATTTATTGTTTTGCATTGATTTAAAATGGAAATTCCAGACGGTCATTTTCGTCACATTTTACTTTATTACTTCCGAAAAGGTAAAAACGCAGTGCATGCTCAGAAAAAGTTGTATGATGTTTATGGCAAAGAATCATTAACAGAACGCCAGTGCCAGAATTGGTTTGCTCGTTTTCGTTCCGGAGATTTTCACCTCAAAGACACACCACGCTCTGGACGCCCAACTGAATTTGAAAACGACAAAATAAAAGCAATGATAGAAAATAACCTTCGTAGTACGGCACGAGAGATCTCAGAGAAGCTCAACATATCACATACATGCGTTGAAAGTTACGTTAATAAGCTCGATATTTTGGTTTCTAACAAATTGAACGAAATTCAACTCACCAAACGAAATTCTACTTGTGATTCACTGCTGAAACGTAACGAAAACAATCCATTTTTGAAGCGAATCATAACGGGCGATGAAAAATGGGTAGTTTAAGATAACGTCATGCGAAAAAATCACGGAGCAAGCGAGATGAGCCTACACAATCGACATCAAAAGCCGATATTCATCAAAAGAAGGATAAGCTAAGTGATTAATGGGATTTCAAAGGTATTGTTTATTTGGAGCTGCTCCCAAGGAACCAAACTATCAATTCGAATGTCTATTGTCACCAGCTAATGAATTTGGACAAAGGAATCAAGAAAAAACGGCCAGAACTGGCAACTCGTAGAGGCGTCATCTTCCATTAATATAACGCCAGACCACATATATCTTTGGTCACTCGCAAAAAATTATTGGAGTTAGGCTGGGGAGTAATGCCTCATCCACCGTATAGTCCTGAACCTTGCACGATCCGATTATCATTTATTTCGTTCACTTTAAAACCATTTGAATGGGAAAACATTTGATTCAAATGAGGCTGTCAAAAATGATTTGATTCAGTTTTTTGCCTTTAAGAAGCAAAGTTTCTACGAAAGCAGAATTATGAAGCTGACTGAAAGATGGCAAAGGGTCATGGAACAAAATGGCCAATACATAATTGATTAATGTTTGTTATTTGTATCAATAAACTTGCTTTGAAAATCATGAAAAAAAAAACGAAATGACTTTGTTGCCAACCCAATATATAAGATAAAAGTATTATGTTTAATAAAGAGTATTAATATACATTTACCAAATTTATCGGTCCCATCCCAGGTAAATTTTGCAGCTACGTCTCTAGTCATGATTCGCATCATAGCTTTATTAACAACATTCTCTCCATCACCGAGATCATGGACAAATAAAATCTACAATAAATGTTTCATAATTTCGCTCTTCAAATATTTCGCCATATTAGGTAAAGCAAGAAAATTGTCGCCACCTTCAGCTTGCAGCTTCTCAAATAAGCCTATACCATAATTTTGCAATTTGTCGAGATCGAAAACAGCGTTCATCAGTTCATTATCGTCATTGCTCAAACAGCTTGTACTCTCTGAAATATTGATATGAACATGATATAGAACTCTAAAGGCAAATACAAATTCAATTGAATGTGGTGCTTGAATCATACTTTTAGCGCGATTTGATTCGCAAAGGACACGGAGAGGTTTATTATCAGTTGTTGTCCTTTTTGGTTCCACTAACACGTTGTGTTTTCCATCGTGGTACATATATTTGGAATATTATTTAATTGATCCTGTTGCTTCTCTGAAAATATTTAATGATCAAATTAAGATCGATATAATGATAGGCGCACTCTCGAAACGCATCATGCTGTTTTCCAATGAGGCTTATCAATTTTTTGGACCGGTTTTGCGATGCACAAAACACGAAGACTTTCTCATCACCACCTGAAGAAATCATGAATTTGATACCATATGCATATCTTCTAACATTGTAATAAAAATTAATATATTCACATATTAAATCAAATATAATTATCAATATGTAGCTCCCTTTTTATTTCTAATAAATTTCCTTCATTTGGGTCACACGAAGAGATGACTATGTCTTATAAATTGAACTTCTCTTGCAGTGAATTTTTATATTAGTGCAAGAAGATAAATATCACAATACCAATCATGATACATTATAAATATTGCATCAGCAATAGTAGAGCTACTAGTAAAAATGAAGTACATTAGAGTAAAAAAACACAATTTTCTGACAGTAAAATATGAACCGTAAGGGTTTTAATAGAATTTTTTATGGCACTTTATTGGCTTTCATTTGGATCTTGATATTATGGAGACGAAATTTTTCAATACTGACTTTGCACATAAAATCATTGCGTAGTTGTCTGTGGGACAAAATAACCAACATTTTTTGGGATAACAGCCAATAAACTTCGTCATATTTATGGTTCATGAGTACATTGACTTTTTCAATGCATATTGAATCGAAATCATTTTTTCGCCACTCGTTTATACCTTTAGTTAGAACTTCCAGAAGAATTTTTGGTTTTCTTGGGAGAGCGGTGCACTGATGCTGTAAGTATTAAAAAAAGTGCACTTATAAATCAATTTCTATGAGATAAAATATGTGCAAAACGTGAAACATCGTCTCTATATGCTTATTAAAAAATAAGTATTTCAGTTCTGCTTATTTTTTATTATGATTCTTTTGTCTTGTATTATAATAATTTGTTACAGCAAGTTTGTCTGTTATCTCATAGCATTTCTTAGTAACAGTAAAAAATCACTTTTTACTGCTTTTTATCATGTCAAAAGTTTATCGAAGATGAGAAATTTACAATTAAATGATTATATAAAACATGTGTTTGTAGAAATGAGGGGTCGAAATGAAAATCGATAATTAGTTCCGGTTCCTGAGCGTTCGCATGCATTTTTGATCGAAATTGATGGACAACAAATTGACTTCCCAGAATAAATAATTATATGTAAGTATTAGCCGAATTCAAACGGAACTTTGAATTATATGTATGTATTTATCGAATTAAAGTGAAAAATATTTCAAGCGAATAATTCAGGTGGATCATCATTCGGATGGTCCACTGATTTATGGAAATTTCAAGAAACAGTACCGAAAGTACAATTTTAAAAATTATATTTTAACCACATCAATTCCGAACAACTGTTGCTTAATACATGGCGCGTTTATGCTCATTGAAAATTTTACCGAGACAAAGGAAGGATCAGTTCTTGTTATTGGTCGCAAGTTTGTAGATCTCACTGATTTATTTAGTGAACCCTGTTCTTCTATGAAAGCTAATATTTATTGCGCAACAAATTTATCAGCGCGTTTAGCGTGGCCAGTAATCGAAATTCAGGAGAAATGTATGTATTTGCCATTACCAAAGGAAAAAAAAAGTTTTGCTGTTATTCCCTGTTTTCAAACTGCATTGCGCGATGGCGAATTCAACAAGTTATGAATATTTATAATTGCAAAGAAACTTTAATCACTTTGATTACCGTAATTGAAAAATTGTCCGTTCCATTTGGTTTCTATCCAATGTAAAATATGTCTGATTTCTCTGCATCAACAATCTTCATTCGAATTGTTTATAATTCTTCAAATTATTACTCTCAATTAACATCTATATTATAAAGATAATTAGTAGAAATGATGTGTACTATTGAAAGTTTCTTGCAAGCATGTTTTCTTGGATAAAAAGTCAATTAAAAAGCAATAAAATAATGTAAATGTAATATTGAATTAAATTACAATTAGGTCATTCAGGTCATGTTTAATTTACTATTAGCTAATAAGTATCCGTCTACAAATTTAAAATAATATAATTGCATTGATCACGGTCTCTGTTGAAAAATCGAAGAGAATCAACATTTTATTGTTGATGCACTGATGTAAACGAACAAAAAATCAAAAATTGCATAGACATTTACGTTGCATACTAAAAAATATTCGACTTTATCTAATACGTAATCAGATTTCGAGTTTTCTGCATTATAGTTCGTTAATTTTCGTATTTTGTATTTACTTTTCATAAATTCTATTTTTTCTAATGATAAATTTTTTCCCTGCACATGTCTGACTGGATTTCAAAAAACACTTTCACCTCTCTCGAGTTGTCGGACAACATTCGTCGCGTTGTTCCAACCTTATGGCTCATAGATAGAGACACGGTTCTCCGTGAGTATGAAACATTGAAAGAATTGTTGATGAAAGCTGCTTGTTGACTGCAGCCGAATAGCGAATGGAAAAAGCAAAAAATTGAAAGTTTACTCGAGATTTTTAGTATAAACTTAAAGTATGAAATATAAAAAATACTTTTAGAAATGCAACTTTGAACTAAATACAAAATTAAAAAATTATAATTGTATCTTTTCAATTGTCGTAATCGCAAAAAAATAATAACAGTAAGGAATGTTTAATCATTTTAACTCGGATAATGCTATGATTTTTCAATCCAGAAAAGTTCGAATTTTTCATTGAATGAAAAACAAGCAAAGCGAGTGAATCTGGACAATTTTCAAAATGACATAATTGAAATGGTGCCGATGAAAGATCCGAAAGACGTGGACAGGCTGGAAACACTTCTGCAAAAAGATGTAAAGAAAAATTTCATGTGTTGAACTGTTGTGTATTGTTAAATGTATTAAGTACCTTAAGTCAGTAGCTTTTGAAGAAGAATTAAAATTTTGTAATGAAACTCTTCTGATTTTGAGGTATTGTAATATACGTTATTTATTTTTTTTACTGCTACTATATAGAAAAATTTGTAGATATGGTATCAAAATTTTTGAACTACGGAATTTTTAATTACTGATATGAGTAGCATTCGAAATCTTGATATAAAACATATTAATTGATAAATGTTTTATTATAACAGGAGGATTATGTTAGAGGCAAAATCTTGAGTGAATCAACTTCGGGGGCTGTTAAAAATATGCTTCAAAGCATATTAACAGATGAACTTGCACTTTTATACAGCTGGAGAGGGACCGTAAAATGGCATGCACAAATATTAATGTCAGTCAAGTTAATAAATGGTATGGTGATTATATAGGGTGGGCCATCTAACATTTGGAATTTGAATCGGCTATAAAAAAAAAACTTATGGATATTTTTTTAAAAGTATGGTTTTATTAGAAAGATTGAACCTTTCCATTTAAGGCGGTATTCTAGTCTAGAATTTTGAAAAAATCGATTTTTTGTTTTTCCATGTTTTTAAAGAATAGACCTTTAAGAATATTTCCTCCGAAGGAATTTTAAAAATTTTAATTACTTACGGAGTTATAGCTATTTAAGTGATGCAGCGCGCGAACCGGTCCTGCCACGTTAAATCTGGCGGCCCACAGTGGTACAGAATCCGAAAAAGCTGGCCAAAACTATAAAGTTTGCTTTGCAATAATTGCATTTGTATAAAATTGTATGTATTTGAACAAGAGGAAGGTCCAATGTATGGAGCAGGAATCGCCGATTAACGAAATGTGAGTAAAAACTGCCTGCAACTTTTCTCAAATCTTTAAACGCGTTTTTCTCTAAACTACTTTTTCCAACAAGTTTGACATGATTTCTCAAGTTCTAATGAACCGATTGACTTGAAATTTGGCGTGGACCTTCTTTATATATCCCTCTATCGTTCGAAGTAGGATTATGTGAAAATTTTGATTTTTACTATTTTTAAAAAATTTTAAACTTTATAAAAAACAGAGCAAAAACAAACTTTTTTTTCAAACAGTCGCCATTTTGTGAAAAAAAATTTTTTGTTTTTTTCCCTAGTTCAGGTGATAGCGATATTCTTACTCATTAAGAATCTATTTTTTTTCAGATCATCAGAAGGTTTAGAATCGTGTCAATATGGACGCACTCTTTTTTTCACCCCCGCCACTTCACCAGCCTGTAACTTTGTCAATTTTCAAATTTTTTTAATTTTCAATTTTTTTTGTATTGTTAAAATATTAATAAATATCTCATAAAAAATGGATGGTAAAAATATTTTTAGTTTTTTTTATAGAATTTAAAAAACACCCAAAATTTGTAACTTTAGACTAGAATACCCCCTTAAGAATGAAACACAACATCATTCAAATGACTGCCATGGCTGACATTACCGTATCCCATTCGATCAACTCAATTTTTCAGTACATTTTCGATTTTTTGGGCTTCAGTCCCTAGAATGGCAACTTCAATTTCGTGTTTCAAGGCCTTAATCGTCTCTGAATGGTTAGCGTATCACTTATCCTTAGCGGCTCCCCACAAAAAAAAGTCCAACGGCATCATATCACAGCTCCGTGTCGGCCATTTGACATCAGGATTTTGACTGATTATTCGATTTTCGAAAACGGTGTGCAAAAGATCGATTGTTACGTTGGCTGTGTGGCAAGTGGCCGCGTCCTGTTGAAACCAAATGTCGTCCATGTCATCCTCTTCAATTTTTGAAAACAAAAATTCGTTGAGCATGGCACGGCAACGCTCGCCATTGACCGCAACGGCGGTTCCTTGCTCATTTCCGAAAAAAAATGGCAGTCATTTGAATGATGTTATGTTTTATTCTTAAAGGGAAAGGTTTAATCTTTCTAATCAAACCATACCTTTGAAAAAATATCCATTAGTTTTTTTTATAGCCGATTCAAATTCCAAATGTTAGATAGCCCACCCTGTAGTTGCAAAATTCTAGATTGTAAAAATATGCAGAAATACGAAATTAAAAATTATTTGTTTCAGACATTGCAAAGAAAAAATTTCCGAAAACGGTTGAAGAAATTGAAAATATGATTAAAACGTGGTTTACGAGAGCTAATACGAGAATCCACGATGCAGCAAAAAAGAGTAAAAAACCTCAAGACAAGAAGGACGCAGTCATACAAAAGCCAACGAAAGTGCGCACAACGGTACATAACGATACCGAAATTTCCAGCGATGAATCGTAATTATCTTGATAGTTGTAATAAATGTTTGTTATTCTGAAGAAACAGTGAAAATATCACTTTTACCCAATTTTTTAATATATAAAATACAATTTTTCATACCTCTTGTAGAGCTCTTAACATAGAGCTCTAGAAAATATTTACTTACCTGTTCTAGCAGAGTTTTTAATATTTGTCTATAGGACGATTTTCGTAACGTCTTGTGAATAGATTATCATGAACTTCGACAAGTTTTTAACAACCTCTAACAGATACCTCAATTAAAGAGGACTGGAATACGTTTTTAAGAAGCTCTAGACCAAAAATATTCGAATTAGCGGCCAATTTGAGCTCTACTAGACGTCTAATAACACTTTTTACGGAAAATCGGAACGTCTTTTAGAGCTCTCCCGTTTTTCCCAAAAAGCTGTTTTAGACGTCTAATAGATGATCTTATGTTACTTGGGGATGAATTAATAATTGTTATAAACAAATTATTAAATAAATACGCACCTAAATTAATTGTATTAAAAAAAAACAACAATTATTGATATTGATAATAAATTTAGTGATTTCAATTCCAACAGGTAGTATTTCCGGTAGTCGTCGCCCCATCCCCAGTGACGGTCATCTATTTCTTTCGACGTTTTCGATCCGCTTGCTCCTTTGGATTGCTGTGCATGCGAGCTTTCAATGTTTTCTTCTTGTTCCCCCGATACTCTTATTGAACGGTCCATGTAAGTTCCTATCTTTACGGGAGCATCCCTAATAAGGAGCCACGAATCAGGTCACGGCCCTGTACCCCTACCGGGTCCAGTTAAGAAAATGATCAGAGAATACCATTCTTTGACCGTTCTCTGACCTCACATTATCATGGCTAAGAACGATGAAAAACATTTAAAACATTGCAACTATGTTTCTGTGGCGAAATTAAATTTAGAAAAAAAATTAAAGCTGAAGACTAGTGCTTTACAATGTTGTTGATGTTGTCACAGCAATTTTTGCTGCGGTAGCAGATACTGCTACGCTTGGCACCCAATCAGAAGAGTTTTATTTATAGCCGAGTTCCCTGGTTGGTTGCCAAACGTATCAAAGGTTGCTTCTATGGCAAAAGTTGCTGTGGTGTAAACAGGCTCTATCCATTTTTTTTTTCTTTTGGTGAGGGGGAAAAATGGCAAAATCTTTTATAGACGTTGTACAGGACTCTCCTAGGACGGGTCTGGGCATACCTGTTAAAACCAGAAAACCCCCTCTCTCGAACCAATACACCACCCGCGGAACCGCCTTTCGGCTTTAAACTTCACGGATGGTTGGTTCCATTAAAGTCACGTACGACTCTTCCGTCATCCGTTCGCTCGGAACTTCCATCCGCGGCCACACGCCCACTAGGCAAACCGACTAGCCGCGCCACCCAGGGGAGAAACAAACAGATTCCTCCCCTGATCGACGCGAACAGCCAAGTCTACCCGAGACGCAGGACCGCGGGTGCAGGCCCCGATGCGATTTCTACTGGCCCTCCCCGTTTTTTCGCTCTCGACGCCCATCAAGTTCTCGCGTCTTCATCGCAAGTGTGACGAATGACTCGATGACCGTCCAGAACCGTTCAGACTGGAGCATGAGAGGGACCATCGTGTCAGGAGTGAGTTCGGAATCCACCGCCTGACCGAGGACCTCCCTAGCCACACCCCATTTTGCGCAGACGAAGATTGCGTGCTCCGCGTTATCCACCGGGAAATCGCAGTAGCAACACGTCTCCTCGTCTCTCTTCTTAAAGCGCCTCAGGTACGCGTTAGAACAGCCATGGCCCGAGAGCGCTTGCGTCAAGTAAAAGCCGACTTCCCCGTGCTTTCTGTTCAGCCAGGTGGCGAGCTCCGGGATCAGGCGGTAGGTCCATCTCCCTGTCTGTTCTCATCTGCCATTTCTTGACGAGTCTGCGCCTTCCATCCTTGCGGATGGCCTCCTTTGCGCGAGCGATTTCCTGCAGGTCGGCGCAGGTAAGCTTCTTACGGAGCTGAAAGGTCTCCTGCCTTTCCTCCGCCAATAAATCTATTGGCGGGACGCTCGCCAGGACCAACACAGCGCTCGTCGAGATAGTTCTATATGCTGAAACTATTCTCAGCGCGACAAGTCTCTGCGCCGAGAACAGCTTCTTCTGGATAGCATGGTTTTGCAAGGTATTGGCCCAGACCGGAGCTGCATAAAGCAGCTTCGAATGGACCACGCTCGCCACCAATCTTCTTTTCGCTTCCCTGGGTCCAACAATGTTTGCCATAAGCCGGGCCAAGTACGCTCCACATTGGATGGCTTTGGCAGCTGCGATCTTTAGGTGTTCGCCAAAGCTAAGCCTACGATCCAGCTGCACCCCCCCGTACTTAATGCTTGTTTTCCACTCGACTTCATGCTCTCCGAACCTTCTGCCTCACCGAGCGCACAGCAGCTTCAAACGACCTAGCAGGGCAGACCCAACCAAGCTTATCGATGAGCCTGGTTTCTTCGAGGTGTTCGCGAAATCTTTCCCTGCTGAGTCGTCTCGTGTTCCAGGAGGGGCTCCTTCCTTCGCCGCTCCTACCCTTATCCACCGCCTGACATTGTTGTTCTAGTGTAAATTCGATGCACCGGTGGTCACTCAAGGTTATTATCTCGAGGACCGACCAATCGCTTATCCTTGAAGCGAGGCGCGGTGCGGCAATCGTGAGATCAATGATTGACCCCCCCCCCCCGCTCCTCGTCTGAACGTGAATTCCCCGCTCTGATTCAAGACGATCAGGTCGTTCCTAGCGACCATCTCGCCAACCAAGATTCCCGTCCTATCTAGGCGGGTCTCACCCCATTCGGGCGACTTGCTGTCAAAGTTACCCCCTATGAGGGACCGCCCGACTTCCTGACTGAGGCTCTCCTCAAGGAGGTGGATCTGGGTCTCAAAGACCTCGAAAGGATCATTGGGGGAGAAGTAGCAGCTGTACACACACACACCCACCACCTCCACCTGAACGAACCCCGCGTCGAACTCCAGGAAATCCCCGACGCTCAAATCAGGGCCACAAACAAGGATGCCGGCCCTCCTTGATGCATCCTGATACCAAGCAGAGTTTTCGGACCACTTGTACTGCTCACTAATGAGCAGCACATCGGCCTCCCTCTCCCTGGCAATCTGCATTAGGAGGTCCTGGGCATCCTTCACCCTTCCGAGGTTGAGTTGCAGGAACTTCAATTCCTGCCTCTCAACCTCTGAAGCTCTTCCCGGAAGACCGGGCAGGAGCCGCTTCCTGACACATGGGCGGCATCTTTGTCGCCCCTGTCTGCGCATGTCAGGCACCTTGGTGGTGCCTTACAACTCTTGGCCAAGTGTCCCGTGGCGCCGCATCTCCAAAAGGCGTTTTTCCTGTCGGGGTTGCTGCAGCCCCGGGACCCGTGGCCGTACCCAAGGCACCTGAAGCAGCGGGCGACTTCCACGTGCTCGCGAATGCGGCACGCTACCCACCCGATCCTCAATTTACCTAGCTGAAGCAGACGCGCGGCGTCTGCCTCAGCTAGCTGGATCACTGCAGTCTTCACCCCACCAAAGCGGGCATAGAGCCTGCAGGACCCCTCAAAAGCTGGTCTGCCCAATGCCAAGCACAGGGCAGACACAACCTCCTCTTTTTCAACGATCTCGTCGAGGTCCCTAATTTCGAGGGACCTCGTCGAGACCAGGGCCGAAATCTCCGCCCTCTCCCCGACCGCCAGGTCGAGCTCCTTTCGGAAGGCCGAAACGTCTCCCCCCTTTTTGAGGACCAGAAGGACTTCTTCCTTCCTAGTCAAGTCCTGCCTTCCGGGGGTCGACTTTCACCTTCATTTCCCTCAAGATGTCGGCGTAGGACTGGCCAAGTAATTATTATCATTTTTTGAGTCTTGATAAGGACTGAAGCTTCAGTTGAATCGTTGACTTAGAAGGAAGTTAATAAAATTTTATTTCAAGGAATTTTGATATGGATTTTTGATTTTTTCCCGTTCTCTTATCTTCTTACATTTCTTTATTTTTAACGTTCCTATATATTCTCTGCTTATTCGTCATTTTTTTAGGAGCTCCATATTCATGTCCTAAGTTTGTTAGAATACAAAAATTGTCAAATCTGTTTAAAATAAAATCGTGCCAAAAATCACATTAGTAGGGATTTTTTCACTCCAGTGCATCTGACGCTAAAATGTATTCTGAGAAAAAAATGAAGTAGATAATATTCTGTCTGAAAGAAATAAAAAATACATATTCTATTTTCAATAGGTTCTAAGTTACTGTATTGCCAAAAAAGAACGTTTTTCCTATTTTTGACAAAAACCACTACTTTTCAAAAATAGCTCTGTACTGCAAAAAATATCAGTTATTTCAAAGAGTATTCCACAGATGAAAAAGAGTAGACTCGATTTTCAGTAGTTTCAAACAAAGGATATTGCGGTAAGTCTAATAAGTCATGAGTTGGGAGCTCTCAAACATAACTATTTTCCACCAATTTTAGAGGAAACGGACATGGAGTTCACTTTTTTTTCGAAATATGCCATTCTAGGATGATTCTACGTTAGGGATGCCACAGGATAAATTAAAGTACACGAAATTCTGCGTTAATCAAGAACAATATATAATCCTTCAGTTGCACTAATTTCGTATTTGTGATGTGTGAAAAATCCAACTTTTTTTGCTTTTATGCATTTCATCCCAAAATGTTTAAGTTTCACGATTCATGCTCCAACCCCTTGAGTGGATATTCTAGTTGTTTTGAGCTATGTTTTATATCAGGGGCGAACGATAACCTGGTGACTTTAAGTAGATACCCGGTTTAGATTCACGAACCTCAAAAACATGGGAGCGCCCTTATTCCCGAAGGTTTCAGTTACTACAATTTATGCTTCAACCTAAGGGGTTTCGCAATTTTGCAGAACTGAACTAAGAGAATTCATAATGCCTGGGGGAAGCGGTACCCGTACCGCGTGTGAATGCTCCTTTATTAAATCCTTATTAGAAACTTGAAAGCATTAATGGGTAGAAATGATTAGTTGAAAGCCTATTTAATTGTTTGACTACAATGATGAATTAAATCTACTTTTTATAATTATAGGCTTCCAAATGAAACATTTATCCACCTCAATTGGTACAGAACAAGGATATGAAACACTTGCTGTTACACTGTCTAAGCCATATGTATATAGTGTTCAGTTAAACAGGCCTAAAAGCTTGAATGCTTTGAATGATGCAATGTGGAGGTATGTATACTTAATGTTAGTTGAGTTTCTTCAGGAACTTCTCTTTAATAAATAATAGTACATTGTTAACCGGGTGGGGGATCTAGATAATTCTGAACGAGCATGTAATTGTCGCTCGAGCGGGGAGAGCGCGATAATCATGCGAGTTGTGAATTTACTAGTGCCCCCACTCGGTTAACATAGATTTTTTTTACATACCGCAAAAGGGAAAGCGATTTCGGGGCCTGGCGCGAAACAGCTGAAATGATCGGTTTCGCAATCAATTGATGCAACCACGATATCAACAAGTACGTGGCATTTCTCTTACGCAAAGCACGGGAAACTAACAATTTAGGTTGGAATTCGAATTTTTCTAAACTTTTCCGTCACTAGTATGGAAAAGTTAGTTTTATCACACAGAATCATTATCGATCATGGAATAGATCAAGTTTATTAGGACGTATTTTATAAATAATTTGATTGAGTGAAAATATCATGATTGTAATGGATTGGAAATTTATGAAACAAAATCTAATAAAAGTGTTAGTTTTCAAGATAACCTCAAAAAATCATTCAATAAATAATTGAATCACATCATTATCGAATGATTTTGAAATATGTCCATCAAAAAATATTGGTTTGAACATTCTCTAACTGCGCCACTAATCTCAAAAGATACCAAATTTTCATGACTCATAGAAGAATATAGTTATTTGTAGATCAAAGATGCAATCAGAAGTCTTTATATGTGCTTTCGCCACACATTCTATTTTTCGTACTACTTCCTCACAAAAAAAGGACTGAGCCGAACAGTAATAATTTTAAATTATTCGCTTGACCAGCAAATTACTAAGGTTAGTAGGTACTGCTCGTGAGCCATGGTGATGAAACGAGTAGTGCAAGGAAACGATTCTACGAACATTCGTGCTTTAAAAAGCGCAAAATTCAGTGTTGTCAGATGAGTTGGTTTTCCATTAGATTTAGAGGTCTTTTTGTTTTCTAGTGCGACTTTTATGATAAACATTTTTTCGTGGGAGAATTTAGTGGCTTTTTGCTTGCTTTAGGATTTTTCGAGTGGTTTTCATTGAATCCTAATACATCTTTGCATTTTAATTCAAAAAGAGACAAGTGATTTCATTTCCCCTGTAAATTCAATAATTTTGAAAAAATTAGTAGAAAGCGATAATAAAGAGAAATTTTATTACAAAAAACAGTAATGAAAGTGTTATTTTTCTCTAGTTTTAAATTTTCTAATAAAATAGTATATTACGTGCCTAGGCGCACAATGAGGGTTATAGCGTGACGAGCGACAATGCTCGCAGGAGATCGGAGCCAAGGCGTAGTCGCGCTGTAGCCGATGCGTAGTCGAGACGAAGCCGAGACAAAGCCGAGACGAAGCTGAGGCGCGATCAGTCCTGCGAGCATTTTTGCGAGTCTCGTAATTTCTAGAATTGTGTGCATTGGCACGTATTTTATTTTATGTGACTCCGGTGCGTATACGAGTTTTTATGCGTACACTCGAATCTAATCTAGTATTGTAGTTGTTTGCGGTGCTAGATATGTCACGACTAGTCCCGGCCATTTTGATTTTATCGATCTTGTGTAGTAGTAATGGATTTTAGTAGACCCATGCGCAGTTCAAATGTACAAGGCTTTGCCAGTAAGATGCTAACGCTGTACGAAGAAGAAGAAGAATAAGAAGATTGTGCTTCGTTTCATGGCTATGGGCGCATGCGCAGTACAATTTTTGCATTTCATTCCTCTGTAGCGCAATGTACTACATTGCGCTACTGTTAACAGTAGCGAAAAAACGAGTTTGCACGCCGGTGGCACATAAAATTATGTTCTATCTTTCGTCAGACACGATTGATAATGTTATATTATATGCTCTAATATCATGGAAGTTTTTGTTTCTCAGAAACCGATTTCTAACGAGTCACTCTAGATGTCACACATCAATACTTCACGAATTTCCCGAAGTGTGGCGTTATTATCGATGTGCTTTATAACGAGGTTGTTATCGGGGGGGGGGGGGGAGGGGGCACTTGACACAGGCACTTAAAATAGCTAAAAGCACTTTATTGTCATGTACAAGTTACCATCGCGTATTTCAACAGAACAACCAAAAGAGCGGACCGGACACCATTTTTATAGCCAGACACCAAACTTCCTCTAGTACAAAAACGATGCTAAAGGGAACAGCAACTCCCACCGCGGACGACAACTCGACGACAGACGACAACGAACAGTCAAGACTCATCCCTTCAAGGTTTCTCGGTGGATCTCGTCCTCCCACGGGCCCAGGGCCGTCCCCTGCAGCCTTGTGCCCCTTGTCCCCACATGACCGTAACATCTATGTTACGCCCCCCCTCCCTGCGGGGGCCAGGATTTATCCCCCTGGTTGGTCCATCCTACTGGAGTTCTCCCTCCAGTCCCGGCTGCCTCGGTAATGGCTCCTCTCCAATCCTCCGACATGGTTTTTCTTCCTGTAACATATATATAAAAGAGAGAGAAAAAAAAAACAAAATCAAATAAAAGATCATATCAAGAGTTTCTGGCGTGGTCGGTGATTCAATCTTCTACATTCTTCGTCTGACACCACCAGCATTTTAGGATCGTTTTCATCCTGCTGAAATTAATATACATATTTTGGTGCTCTGTTTGTTTGATTAGAGTCAGTGTTGTGTTGGATAATACAATTTTAACTGTTTAACTGTGTTTCAAACTGAGAGTCAAATTGAGTTGTCTAGTCATGATCAAACCATTTATCTACTGCTTACTTTTCCCTATTGCTATTTGTAATTTTTAGTTTAAGATCGTTCATATTATATTCACCTACGCTTTTTCCTTTGATTTTTTTCAATTCATAGACTGTGGGAGAGATTTTTTTCTTAATTATATAGGGGCCTTCGTACTTATTGAAAAGTTTCCCTGCTTTATTATCCGCTTTATTTGATATTTTGGGTATGGAGAATTCCAACATTGGTTGAATTTTATCGTCTTCGATTTGGAGTCCTTTTTCGTTAACTTTGAAACCAAGGTATTTGATTTCTGAACAACCGAATTCACATTTATTTAGTCCTATTGCTAAGTTTGCTTTTTTAATTTTATCCAATACGAGATTAAAATATTTCAGGTGATCGTCAAAATTTTGCGTAACAATGATTATGTCTTCTGGGTAACAAAAAACATTTGGCTTTAAATCTGGGGTTATGACCTTATCCATCAGTCTCTGGAAAGTAGCCGGTGCATTGGTAAGACCAAATGGCATCCGTTTAAATTGGTACATCCGCTTTCCAGGAACTGTGAACGCTGTGATAGGTTTAGAATTTTCCTCTAGTGTTATCTGCAAATATGCCGATTTCAAATCTATTTTTGAAATAAATTTTGCTTAGTTAGTTTGTCCCCTATATTATTTAATAAAATGGCGCTGTTTCTAAAATTAATCCACGAGTTTTTATTCCTCATTTCGGTTGTTTCATTTGAAGTTTGAATTTTTTTAGATTCTAATTTTTTACTAAGGTCGTTTTTTAACACTTCTGGTAATTCGGCATTTTAAAAAATTCTTGTTGTTATTATTTCCTTGTTTTCTTGATTTTCGTTACTGTGCTGCGTCTGTAAGGTGAGGTTATCCAGGATTTGGAATCTGTTGTATACAGGAATGCTGAACAAGCTCGGTATTTCTTTATTGGAGATTTTTTTTTGAATTTTGGGTGTTTTGTATTTTTTGGGATGGGCATGGGTTCTCATTTGCTTGATTGAGATCATTTTAGTTTCTTCCTATCATAGTTTTACCATTTTCTCTTTCGCTTTTTAATTTTATTTTACCTCCAAATTTCGGTTTCAATTCTTTTTTATTATTTTCTATGTCTTTCGTTTCTGACTTGATCTGATTGTTTACACTGGTTTGAATTTTACTATTCAGTTTTTTTTTTCACTTATTTTGTTACTATCTTCCTCACTAGTTTTTGTTGCCTTTCATTTGTCTGATGCAATGCTTTCAATGATTGGTCTTGGTAGGGAATGAGGCTTTGCCTCCATTTTATAGCGGGTTGGTGGGCTACCTGGTAGCCACCAAGTTCCGGTATCATAATCTAAGGCCATTTTAAGGTTTTTAATCATGTCTGTCCTCAAAATACTTGTGGATCTTAATTTAGGAACTAGTCGAAACGACACATGTTTAATGTCCTACCGATTATAATATGGATAATTACTTGTCCGATAATTTCTACGGTTCCCCCATTAGCTACTGTTAGGCTTTCGGAGGTCGGTTTAGAGATCGGGTAATTTAAACTTAAAATTTTCTCTAGGAGCTCTTTGCCAACGTACGAATGTGTGGCTCCTGTATCGACTAATATTCTATATAAATTATTTTCAAATTTTGTAATTAAATGGAACCTTGTTTCATTTAATTCCTCGATATCCGAATTTGAATATTCTGGCGTTCTGGTAATGGGTTTTCTTACCGTTTTTTCCATTACCCGCCCTTTTAGTTTCCCTGGTTCTGGCTCAAATATGGACATTCCCTTTTGAAGTGTCCTGGTTCTTTACAGTTGTAACAGTTTAACTTTATTGAATTTTCACTCGTGCTCGCGTTCTGCCATTGCGCCCTTTGTCTTAACCAATTTGGGTTTTCTGCTGGGCTTTCTGGGTTTTCCGTTGGAAATTCTATGGTGGTTTGTGTTTGATATGGAACTCTATTTAACGCTAAGTGGTTCATCCTGGGTATTAGTTGATCATATGGGTTATACTGGAATCTACTTGGATTATTTCGGAATCTGGGTTGAAATTTTTGCAATAATCTAGGTTGAGGGGTGTTTGAACTGTAGGTATATATTGTAATTTTCTATTTTGGGAATTCTGATTTTCATTATTTTCCCTCCTTGGTTCTGTTATTTGTAATACTTGTCTTTTTATTTCGGATTTTTTCAATTCGATTTCCCATTCTTTGCTCAAGTCTTCGAGTTCTTCGAATCTATCGAAGTCGTTACGCTTAATGTACATCTTGTATTCGATTCTTAGATTCTCATAAGCGCGACGCAGTTCCCATTCCAGACTTTTCCTGGGGTGGAGTTTTGTAAAAAGTTTCCTGATTTCTATCAAATAAGGGTGAATGTCTTGGTTCCGTTTTTGGTTACGGAATTTAATTTTTTGTTTTATCTCTTCTAAACATTTTTCGTCCATATATGTTCTCGTAAATTCTCTGAAAAAATCTAACAAGGTCCTCCAGGAATTTTTATTGATTAAGCACCAATCTTTAGCGTCCTCAGTTAGCAGCGCGTCCAGGTTTTCCAAAATATTCCTACCAGTTATTTGGTACCCCCTTTTGAATCTTTTTAGGTCGTCCAGAAAGTGAGCCGGGCTATCTTCTTTATTGTTTCTGAATTTCAGTGGCCAATTGCTCATTACTTAGAACGGGGTTTGGGTCATTGCAAAAGGAAAGTGTGTTGTCCTAGGGTGATTGTAGATTTTCTCATTTAATTCCGAATCGTCTTCCGTTTCTCGATCATCTCGGTCCACTTGTGAATGTCTGGTTGGTCTATTCCGAATTCCAGCGGTTGACTGTCATATGTATCCGAATTTTGGTGGACACTCATTCTCCTATTTTTAAAATTGATCGGTTGTTTATTTATTGTCTTGTTTTTATTTCCCATTTTTCCTCTTTCCGATTTTTCTTGGGTCCCAAGTTCTTTTTCAAATGAGCTACGGGCTGCAGGTCTAGCTGTTTTATTTAAGTTTTTATTTTTACATTTTTATTCTATTTCTCTGATAAATTTTTCTCGCTCCCTGATCACTTGTTCATTATAGTATCTTAGCAGTTCGCTTGCTTCAGTTAGGAATCGATTATTATCTTCCGAAAAGAGTCGATTTCGAAGGTTTCGCCGCTATCTGGCTAGGGATTTGCTGATTTTGAAATGTCTGGAATAGGCAAATCTATGCCGTCCCAGAGAAGGGACTGGATGGGGTTATTTTGGATTCTTTTATCTTCGTTTGTTCGCCTAAATCCTCTGCCACGTCCTGCAGAGCGGTTTATTATTTTGGGGATTGTTCCCGTGCTATTCTGGGTTATTGATTGCCCCGTTGGTAAGTTAACAAAATTTATTTCTGGGTTTGGAAGCCCTCTTGCTTCCTCAAAATTTAAATTTTCCTGTTCTGGTTCCACTTGTCCATTATTCGCCATTTTCTGTTTAATGTGGCCTGACCTAAGTAACATTAGCGTATGATACTAAAAAATTATATTTCTAATTAAATTAATTTTGATTCCCACCAAGGTTATTATTATCATTGTGTACGTGTGTAGTTGTGTAGTTGTTTGGGGTTTACAACCACTCACGTGACCTCACTGTACCTTGTAGGTGTAACTATTTCACCTTATTGTACTCAAGGTTTCTTACTTAGTCTGTCTACATAACCAAATCGTACTCAGGACTTTTCTGAGTCGACTGTACACAGAACTCTTCTGAGTTAATTGTAACTAGAATAAACTTTTGTACTTCAAATAGTATTTTAATTTATATTATCTGTAAATTCCTTAGGTGTTTATATTTTCGTTCAAAGTATTATTTGTTTATGATATAATTATTTATGATATATTTGATGCTTTGTTTATATGATACAGCTCGACCTTATGACTGTTGATAGGTGAGCGCGTACCGCTTGACCGCGCGCTTTTGATTTCTATTCTAGTTACGCTACGTTAATTTTCTGGTCCCTATTAATTTTTTATTCCTACTTTTAGGTTTGCTTCTTATTTTTTAAACTTTATTACCTTTTATTTGAGTTTTATTATTTTTGCTATCTATTTCATTTACCTTTTGTGATTTTATTTGTATCTTTTACGACCACTTAACTAAACTATTCCCCCGTTTTAATCTTCTTGCGATACGGTTCTCTAATCGAACTTATAACACTACATATGTTCACTCTTATTAAATCTAATACAATTTTAATATTAATATCAAATATTTTCCTAACAGGAGCAAGCAACAGATAAATGGTTAAGAAAATTACAACTTACAGCCAGCACAAGTGTCAAAGTTTCAGTTTCGTAGTATTCGTTTAATATCCTTTTGTTTTTTTTTTTTTGTTCCAAAACTCGGCAGGTTTTTACTTTTTAGGAAAAAGGTTTACGGGTTCTTTTTGTTGGGCGCCAGGTATAACGAGGTTGTTATTCGAGGGGGGGAAATGAGGAAAAGGATGCCGTAATTAGGGGGGGGGGGGACACTTGACACAGGCATTTCAAATAGCTAAAAGCACTTTTTGTCATGTACAAGTTACCATCGCGTATTTCAACAGAACAACCAAAAGAGCGGACCGGACACCATTTTTATAGCCAGACACCAAACTTCCTCTAGTACAAAAACGATGCTGAAGGGAACAGCAACTCCCACCGCGGACGACAACTCGACGACAGACGACAACGAACAGTCAAGACTCATCCCTTCAGGGTTTCTCGGTGGATCTCGTCCTCCCACGGGCCCAGGGCCATCCTCTGCAGCCTCGCGCCCCTTGTCCCCACATGACCGTAACATCTATGTTACAGCTTTCATCAAAAATCTGTTTCCTTTGGTTGCACTTTAGTACCCTTTTGTCTATTTATCATGCATTCAACACATAAACTTATTTTTCATGCGGTGGAACTGTACTCAGATTCAGAAGAAAATATCAATTAAAAAAAAAAAATAGAAAATTGTTTTAAATGTTCTCGTGTGACAAATTTATTTTTTCTTTTTTCGTCGTATGATCTTCAAGGCATTCAAAAATATACAGAATAGCGATTTTTGACCAAAACACATGTTTTACTGCAAAAGAAAATTTTTGAAGTTTGACAAAAGCAAGCTATTTATGGACAAACTCGTCAAATTATCTCGGAAACTAAAACAGTGACATATCTGAAGACTTCGGATTATGATTACAGTCACATTAGGGTACGTTAAAATAATATAAGTTAAAATTTGAATTTGCGGAGCGAAATCAAAATAAGCAAAGTTTGACACAGGGAAGCCATTTATCGACAAACTCCTAAATTATCTCGACAACTAAAAACGAGACATGTATGGAGACTTCGGTTTATGATTTCAGTCATATTACGGTTCATTAAAAAAAAAATATGTATAAAAATTCGAGTTTGTGTAGCGAAACCAAAATTACCAAAGTTTGACAAACGAATATAACTCATTTCTTTTTGCATAAAGCAAAAATTTACTGTATATGTTTTCTTTACGCCGGGGAACCCGTAGAACACCCTCAAGCTAATGTATTACATTATATGGTATTATATGCAGTTAGTGTAACTGCTCCCTGCATTTACAGAGTTGGGACTGTCATTGTTAAGTTAAAAGTTACAATGCCTGATTTACAGTTAGTGTAAGATTAATTTGGAATATGTTTTGAAAATCAAAACTATTGAATTTATATCTAGTTATTGAATGTGTAGGAAAGTGATGTTTCTGTTTATCTGGGTGAATTATTTGAATGTGAGTTTGATGGATTATGTTTTTAGCAACCTGTTGAAATTTTCGGTTTCTTTGCAATTACTCTTTGTCCACTGGAATAAAGCTTAAGGGTTGAGTATGTGATGTTTTGAAGAAAGTGTTGAGCTAGAACGAGCTGCAAATCTCGTTATATTCGCCCCTATGCCATCACACGCACATTTGCTATGAGCTGTACCATGGAACTGCCATTCTGCTGGGATATTGAAATCTTCTTCATGAGCTTGGAGATTAGAAAAGCTACTTTTATTATTGAAATGTTGCCGACCACCATCAGTGAAATAGTAAATTTTCTTTGACTCAAAGTTAATTTTCAGATAATGTATTATAATCTTCTGATATTCATGAACAGCCACCGTGTCATGAGCTGAATTATCGAATACTATCGCAATACTTCTGTGTTTTAGCCCTCCACCATCTTTATAATAAATCACGACAGTGAAGATTGTAGCTTGGTCGTTATTCGAGTGAAATAATTGAGCTGAATTCTGAACGACGAAGGCGTTGTTCTCTGCTAAATCGAAGCAAATCAAAAACTTACCTGCCAATAAATTTTCTTTTACGTTTTTAAAAAACAAGGACGGCATCTTTGAAACAAAGTGATGAGTTTTCGATTTTAACAACCGTTTACAGAAATCATCCAGGAATTAATCAGTATCCATTACCAAAGTTTGCAAAGTACACCTGTCGGTTTGTAGTCAAATTTCGAACTTACTTCATCAATTCCATGTTCATCGACAGCATTTTTTAAATTTTCTCCCAACTTCGGAGTACCTGGGCAGATTTCATACTCTCCTAGAAAACAGGAACAGTTCTTGCCAGAACACAATGACGAGGTCTGAGTTTTGTAAATTTTGAAATACTTATCTTCAGACCTTCGTGTTATGCTGTAAATTGTGCATGCAGCTCATTGATCTTACATAGTAGAAGTCTTTTTTGGACATGTGAACGAGTTCCATCCTCATTTTTCACCGATACAAAGTCTTTCAGTCCTGACATCATGTCATCGCGTTCATGAAAAGTCTTTACAAGAGTTTCAATTTCCAGGGGCAATGCTCTTCCTTTTTTTGGATTCGGGATATAAGAATTCCATGTTCTGAAACTAATTGTTTCACCTTAATTGCTTGCCGCTTTGACGTACCAAACACATGCCCTACTTTTCTGCGTCCCCAAGATTTTGGTGCAAGTGAAAGGAGTTGAAATTTTTCTTGTCTACTTTTAGACGTTGAATTTTTCCATAATTTGATCAAGTACTTCAACACCCGCTTTATGATACTCGTCATCACACTGCATCTTTGCCTCACTGACCTTTAAATGTATTGAAAAATCTGGATCAAATTCATTACTATCTGCATCATCATCGTCAACAAGAGTGCCAATATCTGATTGAAATTGAGTAGGATTCCTTGCAGTATTGTCGCAATTCAAGAACGATCTTCCTTTTAAGTTGTTAACTTCAAATCTACATGTGTTGCAAATTTGTAAATCTTCTCGTAAATTTTCAGAAACACGGCGAAGGGTTGTTTCTTTTTTTGGAACGGATTAATGCATTTATCCTTCCAAATTTCGCGATATTTTTTGGAAGAAATCATTACAAAAGTACTTCTTCGCAATTTAAGAAGGAAGCTTACATAGAAAGTAATATACGAAGTAAAAGAAAAAGAAAAACAGAAGAGGTAACAGAAGGAGGACAAAAGGAATATCGCGAATGCAGATATAATTGATTTTTGAAATTAGAATAGTTGAATAGACAAACCTGCTTCAAAAAACTCTTCTCAGATAAAATCTGTAAATAATTTACCCAACTCGTATGCTGGGATATTTTGCTGAGTAAAAATATTTTCTCTTATGGGAAACGAAAATAGTGGAACTCTAGTGGTAGAAACTACGAAGCAACGAAACAAATGGACAAAGAAACAAACCCTGTCACGTGATTTTGATTTCACGTGATGAAATATCATATATTAAAATTTTGAAGTTAGGTTTCTAAACATTCCACATGCATTTCACAGAGAGCAGTTACAGTAACCGCGTGTGATATTATGTAATGTAAAAAATTAGCTTGTGGGTGTTCTACGGGTTCCCCGGCGTGAAGACGGTAGCGAACGGTTGCGCGGCCTCAGCTCCGGCGAAGCATCCGGTTATTCATCGGACAATTGCTAGAAAACAAAACAAAATGCCATCCTGAAATTTTGCTATTTTATAGGAAAAAAATTCCAGCTTTTTAACTAGGTGATTTAAAAAAAATGGGTCAAAATTTGAGAAAAAGTCAAATTTATTTTTGATTTTCGAAAATCGAGGTCAAATTTTTATTATTTTTTTAAATGGTTACAACCAGTTCAAAGATCACGAAAAAGATTGAAGAAAACATATGAAGTAAAATTTTGCTTTATCCAAAAAGAAATAAGTTATATTTGTTTGAAGAAGAGGCTTCCCATCAAGTCTGAAAATTTTACCCCCCCCCCCCCCATATTTCAGCAAATATATGTTAAAACGAAAAAAAAAATTTGTAGGTATCACCATCAAATGGGACTCCAATCAGCCAAACTTTAAGCCCGATCGGACGACTTTGTTTTTGGGGTGGTATCACTTGAGAAATTATACCCTATATTGTCTCGTTTTTAGTTTATATATATATTTAAGGAACACATTCTCATCATGACACTCGCGCTTCGCGCTCGATTTTCTGTATGCATTTTTGCAACTTTTTAATAAATTACATGATTATTGATAAATTTATTTTCTTCCAAATATCTCAAGAAGGAAAAACAATTGTAGACTTTATTTAAGGAAACGATTTTGCAGAACAACGCTTATTTCGTATCTCACATATTTTGGTGAAAAAAATCGAATTTTTTCAATATTAAAAATCAAAAAATTAAAATATACATCCTGTCGAGAAATTTCTCGATAAGAATGTGTAGACCTTATTTAGCCAAACAATTTTTCATCTAAAAGTTTTTTTTGTATCTTACATATTTTGTCTAAAAAATTGAATTTTTGAATTTTAATCGTATTTTTTGGAATTGAAACGAAAAATATATCTTTTATCAGAAACTGTGTGAGGCAAAATTTGTAGATCTTTTTGAAACGAACAACTTTGTATTCTTACGTTTTTTTCGTATTTCACATATTATTGTTAAAAAATTGAATTTTGGATTTTCAATGGTTTTTTTTTAAATTAATAAGAAAAATATGCATTTAATGAAAAAATGTTACAATTCAAATTTGTAGGTCTTTATGTAAAAAATAATATTGTATCATAACGTTTTTTCGTATCTCGTATAATTTAACTTGAAAATGGAATTTTGATATTGACTTTTTTCGAATTTGAATATGCTGTAACATTTCTAATTTTGATTTAATCAAAAAATGTTATCAGGATAATTTTTAGAGATTTATGAGCACTATCTAAAACCAGTATTGAAATTTTTGATTTTTTCAAAAAATTATTTTCAAAAACACAAAAGTAGTGCTCAACCCCTCAATTTTGATTGGATGTGGCTGGTTAACGAACTTGTCCTTACTTTTTCGGCTCCGATAAAGTGTACCAAAGCTCAATTCAATCTGATAATTCTATCGAGAGTTATGCCGCACACGACCTACTACAGACAGACAGACAGACAGACACTTTCGTAAAAACCATTTTTTCTGACTCAGGGGGTCTCAAAACGTAAAGATTTGATGAAAATTTCGAAAGTCATTTTTCACATAAAACCAATACCTTCTCATCCATGATGAGAATGTAAAAAATTGTTCACACGAGACGTCACAAACTCTAGCCCAATTGACATAACGTTCTTTATTCGAATTGAGGTGTGCAATTTTTATCCTAGGCTAGTTTAATCAATTCTATGGTTTTCTTAATGGTTTTGACTCGTTCTTCGGTAGAGGTCAGGTTAATCCCAATTATTAATTTCCATTCCTCATGGCATAGTTACACTTTGGATATTTCTTCGACGTATATGTTTTCCCGTATAGGTGTCAGTTCAAAGTTGGCTTTGGTCAGTGTGGCTAGAACCAATAGTATCCAGCTCATGAGCTTCATCTGTAAAATATGGCATTGCGTTATCCATGTGAATTTGGCTGGTCTTATTCCTTGCCTGTATTATTAAATTATTATTGGCTAAGACTTGTAGCATTTTAGAGGCCTTTCCAGCTAGTATCTAATTTATTGCTTTTTGATTGATTTACTGTCTTGACTACTGTCAATCTTTATATAAGGGGTGTTTTCTCATAATGTTCTACATTTCCATTGGCTTGAGGATGGAATGCAGTTGTTTTCACATGATTAATTTGGAGGGCTTCCTGAAAGTGTCGCATTAGTTCAGATAAGAAATGTTGTCTCTGATCAGTGAGGATCGTTTTCGGGGCTCCGAATGTGTACATATAATGTTCAATTAAGTTTTTGATAATGGTTTGGGATGTTTCATCTTTCATGGGCATTAAAATTGTATAGCTTGTCAATCGATCTTGTATACTTGATATGTATTTATTACCTTTTGTTGTTTCGTGAAAGGGGCTATAGATATCTAAAGCAATTTTATCATTGGGTTTGGTAGGTATTTTCCCAATACCCGATATTCTTGGCTCTATCTAGGGTTTTCTTTTCACCCAGATGTTCCTTATGGGCTTCATTGAGAATGTTTTTTCTGTCTTCTCTGGTTAACTCGCTGGTGTTGTTGAAGCGAAGATGTAAATTTTGTTCTAGGTGAATAGTTGATAGGAATTCTATTAGTTTTTGTATAAATTCCTTTTCGATAGGTGTTATTAGGGGATCTCCGATTATTAATCTGGTGATTAAAAGCTTCTTCTCTATTGAGTCATGCTTAGTTACTTCTTTCCATAATTTTTCTATAGCATTTGGTTTGATTTTAATTATATCAAAGTTTATTGATTGTAATCTCCATTGTATAAATTGATCAAATAATAATAATTCTGTTTTATGGTGCTATCAGTTCTTCTCTGGTGATTAGTGGGCTGTCGGATACTCCAGCACCTGGTAATGCGCTTTATAATTGTTCTGGTGTTGAATCGGCATTGTCCTTTGATTGCTTAATGGTATCCGGGTATACTGAAAATAACCTTGATAAGCAATCGGCTACTTCATTTTCTTTCCCTTTGACGTATTCTATTTTATAGTCATATTCTTCCATGCGTAACCTCCATCTCAGTAGTCGAGAACTAGGATCTTTAACATTGTGAATCCAAAGTAATGCACGGTGGTCTGTTTGTATCTTGAATTTGTTTCCTAACAGATATTGTCTGAGTCGTTGCACAGCCCACACTATGGCTAGGATTTCTTTCTCAGAGGTTGTATACTTTTCCTCTGCTTTATTGAGTGTCCTTGATATAAATAGATAGGGCTGTCCGTTTTGTGATAATACGGTTCCCAGGCCTTGATTGGATGCGTCTGTTGTAAGTACAAACTGTTTTTTGAAATTTGAGAACTCAAGTACTGGTGCTGATGTTAGTGCATGTTTAAGGTCATAAAAGGCTTTTTCGCAGTTAGGTGTCCAATAAAATATGATATATTTTTATGTAAGCTTTGTTAATTGTTTGGCAATGCTTGAGAAGTTTCTTATACACTTCCTGTAATATCCTGCAAGTTTTAGAAAGGATTGCACATCTTTGACGTTTTCTAATTCCTTAAAATTTTTTATGACTTCTGTTTTGACTGGGTTAGGTTTTATTCCATCTGCCCTAATCAGGTGTCATAAATATTTTAACTCTGGTTTTAGGAATTCGCATTTCGTTGGTTCCAATTTTAGTCCAAATTTTTGTATTTGTTGTAGGACTATTTTTAAGTTTTTGTTATATTCGTCAATGGTTTCACCAAAGATGACTATATCTTTATGTAGATAAAGCAATTTATTCCAATTAATTCAAGAAATGTTTGGTCCATCATTCGTTGAAATGTGGCTGGGGCGTTTTTCAATCCAAAGGGCATTCGGTTGTACTCGAAGTGATCTTGGGAGATCGAAAAAGCAGAATATTTTTTGCATTCTTCTTTCATTGGTATTTCATGGAAATCGGCTGACATATCGAATGCTGAAAAAAATTTGATTTTCTCATTTTGTCTAGGGTGTCATCAATCATAGGAAAGGGATACGCATCTTGATGTGTACGCTGATTTAATTTTTGGTAATCTATTACCATTCGAAATTTGTTACCCTTTTTTGGAACAATCCAGAGCGGTGAGTTAAAGGGTGAATTGTATATATTATATAGTCTATCTGGGACTTTTTCTTGACTTTCTATCCGTACTATTTTATTTTTCTGTTGTATTTATTTTAAGTACTTTACTAGTTTTTCCTTGCATGTATTCCTCTGAATGTAATAGTAATTTCCATTTTTCTATGATTAGATGGGTCTTAGTTATTGAATCATTTTTTTATTTTTTGAAAAAGTCTAAGCCGATGATGCTTTCTTCGATTAGCTGAAAATCATTTCCTACAATGTGGAATAGTTGTTTTTTGTTCCAATAAGTGAGATAAACAGCTTCTTGTGTAGTATGCTCATCGTTACCCATAGAGAATTTTTGAAAGAATTTAAATGTATACCTTTGATGTTAATACTTCTTTTTTAAGAATGTTAATTGCTGCTCCACTATTTGACATTCGGCTGAGTTTTCGTAGTTCTCTCATTCTCGTATTTCGTCCTGTGTCATTTCCTGACATTCGGTATATTCGTTTCCATGTTTCTCTAGTTGTAAAGAATGATAAGTAATATCTATTTTGAGTTATATCAGTTTCCTGATATAACGTTCTTAATTCGATATTTCTTTTATTACGCGTTAGGAAGAGACTACCTTAGTCTAACGGACGAGATCCTCACGACTAGTGGACGGCTATCTATATGATTCAACTAAGTGGAAGGGATAAGGGCAAAGTCCCAACTTATAACAACGAGATGATTAAATAATTATTCTTTGTAAAACTAATATTTATTATTCCACACACACAAAATTATTTTATAATGATGTTCTTAAGAAAAGAACTTGGGAAATTCAGTAGTGCTAGGACTGGTATACACAAGTTCAACGACTGGGACAATAATAAATCTGTTGTGTACTTGTTGTTGGAAAACGAAAGATAATTTCCGGGGTAATTTTTGACGTAGAATCCGAATCCGAAATCAGAATCAGCCTATCACGTCTGGATTTTGAGATATTTGAGGTTATGTGCTCGAAAAATGGGATTTTTCGCTACTTTTGAGGTTATGTACAGGGCGCAAGAATTTTTTTTGTTATTTTTTTCTCAAATGTCATCATTTAGCACTACTTTTTCCCTTCAAAATGAGCTATTGAACAGTCACAAGCGATTTTTTTTTCACAAAGATACGGCCATATCAAGTTTTGACATTTATCCGAACAACCTTATGAGCATTCACATTGACTCTTTGGTGCTGAGATGCAGGTTTTACCCGTAACCTGGCAACTCTTGGTAATGGCTAGCCAACCAATTTTATTTCGACTCGGAGCGACCCGAAATAAAATATCACTCTCCAACAATCTATGGCGGCGATAATCGAAGCGTCGATCTATCGTGGCTTGAAAGTCGACATGGTGGCCAGTGTTGACATAAACTCGGTAGCCGGCTGTGCCTCATCTTCGACGCTGCTGTCCTCGTATCGCTCATGGAACAGACGGGACAGAAAGCGTGAGTGTGTGCAGTGCGTGATTGGTGTATTTCGAGTGCTCTCGGGTGGCGACGAAGTGCGGGCTCTCGTCACACGACTTTTTCCCCAGGGACATAACCCCACCTGTCATACCGGTGAGTTTACTAAATTAAATCTTTTCAATGTGATGGGAGAAATTTACCACGTCACAGTGTGTACCATTTTGCATTCGAAAATGTATTTTAATAGTATATTACGTGCCTAGGCGCACAATGAGGGTTATTGCGTGACGAGCGACAATGCTCGCAGGAGATCGAAGCCGAGGCGCGATCAGTCCTGCGAGCATTGTCGCGAGTCTCGTAATTTCCCGAATTGTGTGCATTGGCACGTATTCTATTTTATGTGACTTCGGTGCGTATACGAGTTTTTATGCGTACACTCGAATCTAATCTAGTATTGTAGTTGTTTGTGGCGCTAGTCATTACACTTGATATGTCACGACTAGTCCCGGCCTTTTTGATTTTTTCGATCTTGTGTAGTAATAATGGATTTTAATAGACGCATGCGCAGTTCAAATGTACAAGGCTTTGCTAGTAAGGTGGAAACGTTGTACGAAGAAGAAGAAGACTGTACTCCGTTTCATGGCTATGGGCGCATGCGCAGTTCAGTTTTTACATTTCATTCCTTTCTGGCGAAATGTACTACATTGCGCTACTGTTAACTGTAGCGAAAAAACGAGTTTGCGCACCGGTGGCACATAAAAATTTGTGCTTGCGGGTTTTGATGGTCTGTGAATAAGAATTTACAGTCAGAAAATTGACACTTCCATTTCTAAGATGGCGGATCGAAATTTACGAAATTAAACGATTTCGCTCTCTAATGTCAATTTTGCGACTGTAAATTCTTATTCACAGACCATCAAAACCCGCAAGCACAAATTTTCAAGATAAATTTTCGAATGCAGAATGGTATGCACCAAAGAGTCAATGTGAATGCTCATAAGGTTGTTCGGATAAATGTCAAAACTTGATATGACCGTATCTTTGTGAAAAAAAATCGCTCGTGACTGTTTAATAGCTCATTTTGAAGGGAAAGAGTAGTGCTAAATGATGACATTTGAGAAAAAATTTCTTGCGCCCTGTACATAACCTTAAAAGTAGCGAAAACCCCCATTTTTCGAGCACATATCCTCAAATATCTCAAAATCCTGACGTGATAGGCTGATTCTGATTCCGAATTCGGATTCTACGTCAAAAATTACTCCGAAAACGACCCATAGCTTTTCAACAACAACACCTTGCAGACCTGTGTAATAGGTTAAGTTGACTTTTACTGACTTTTTGAGGCTATAATCGATAAAAAAATGTATTGACAATCGGAGAATCGTTAATTGATTAATAATTTACTGACTAAACACAAATACAGAGATAAAACACTTTAGAATTGATTTTTTCATATGACTGTCTACAAACAGGTACATACACGTATTTTCTGTACCAGTTTGTATTCTGCTGTATTTAATAATTAATTATAAGAAAATAAGACTTCTCAGCGACGCTCGTTTAAAATATAAACATATTTGATTTATTAAAACCTTATTTTACTAACTTACCTTGACTTTAGTGCGTTTCCCATAAACAAACGTAAGTCTACTGTCAAAAAAGTTTCTACTAAGATGGAGGTGATTTCATTGCTACCACTGTGCTGGCAATGACACTCGCATAAAAAACGGCAGTTTATTTCAAAAATATACAAATTTAACACCGACAACTCATATCAATTTATTTCTTATTATTCCAGGATAATGCTTATACAAACAAATGTCCACAAACTGGTACGTGTTTACGAACTGGTACGTTTACCTTAACGGTGCGCAATGAAGTTCGTTAAATTCTCACATTTAATGAAAATCATTTATTATTCCAATTCAAACTTTTACATTTGAGAAAAAATTTCTAAAGGTTTTTATGATTGGCGTTTCCAAGATGCAATAACAATAGAAAGTCAAAGTTGACACCAGGACTAATCTAAATAATTGATTTTTGAAATGTCATGAAGTAATCTGAATTTATTTAATTTAAAAACTCAGGAACTGCATGAACCAAGTTGCAAGTAATACGTTCAATTTTTTCCACAGGGTTGAGTCGTTAGTATAAACGATTGGCTGCCAAGTCTTGACCGCCAGCTTCAGCGCACTTTTCAGCTTAACGCACTTTGCTCATCGATTTTGCTTTTGCAACTGATAACTCAATAATGACGCTTTGTACTAAATGGTCCGACAGAACTTTACGACTTATTTATTAACATGAGATATGAAATATGAAATATCTATGTGCCCCAGGATACGTCTTCCGGGTCACGTGGTGGCAGCTGGTCGTCCTGTGCGTCGCTCTTCAACGATCGATGGTGGCGATGATCGAAGCATCGATATCTCGCAGTTCGAAAGTCGACATGGCGGCCAGTGTTTGCTTCAACTCGGTAGCCGGTTGTGCCGCATCTCCAACGCCGCTGTCCTCCGGTGCCATTGTCCTCGTATCGTGTATGGAACAGACGGGGCAGGAAGCGTAAGTGCGGGTAGTGAAAGTGGTGGGGGGAGAAGGCGAGTAGGTTCACTGAGTCACTTTGCTGCGTTCAGGCGTTTGGAGCCATGTTAGGGACTTTTTAAAATAAACTTCGCAACAGTTTAGCGAAAAACCAAGATTGACGTTCTGTTGCGCTTGATTTATATTTTTAAAGGCCGTTTTCAAAATAAAAATCGAACCACCTCTGCGGCAAGCAGACATTTTACAATTAACGCATTAAGTAAATTAAAGTGTCAATAGCGCGGAAACGTATTATCTTAAAGTGTCCGTTTCTTTATACATTTGAAGAGCATAAAGTCTGCTACTTTTCCACCAAACCTCAACTCAAAATGTTAAAAATAAAGTGAGATATTAATTTGTTTATCAAAAGCTAAATTTGCCGGTTTTTCCTAATTTTACCTAATTTTTTTCGCTTCTAATTATTCACTGAGATCGAGCAACGGGTCATTTTTTTGGCAATTCAATTGTCTACAACTTTTCAATTGATGTCAACAAGATTGGATAATTACCTTCAATGTTATAAACAAAAAAATAAAAAAATGCAATTTTTTGGTCTTAAATGTTGATAAAAAATTTATAAATAATATTTCGTTGTCCAAAACATGATACAATTACTCTATGACCAACCTTTCTTCAGATGGCGCAGTCCGTTTTCTGAAATAAATAATGTCATAACAAATTCACTGTTGCTTGGACTATATACCTAAAATCTGTCTTTGGTGACTAACTTTTTAGATAAAAAAGTGTTTGCGCAGGGCACGCAGCATAGGAACCACCTAGTGTCAATTTATTCGTACCGGAAGCTAGTCGCGCAAATAGGTAGATTGCGAATGCGCCAAAACTTGATATAAGTTGCTCACGCGTCTAGAGTCATCAATCTCTTAGGCCATTGCATTCGAATGTATTCTTGTATGCACGCCAAATTTTCGAGCGTAATATTAGCTGAGGGAAAAACTTTTAGCAATTAACGTTACAAAGAAAGAAAGCACACACTACAAAAAGGAAAATCAAGTCTATAATCTATGCATCCTCATATTATAAGGATACATTTCTGATATCATAACGCTAGCTTTAATACTTTTCACTCATACCGGATCATTGGGACTCATTAATTGACTCTTTTGCGACCCTAGTTTGCGCTTGAAGCATATTGTCGAAATCAATTATTATTTTCTATTTGATTCAAGAATTATTTATTATAATATTCATCTCTAGATATACTGACAGGCATTTCTACGGCTACCTCCATTGCTTATTTTAATATCGTACTTCAATTTGTATGTAATTTCAGAGAAATTGATACCTGCTTCAAAAAACTGGCTGATAATGCAAATTGCAGAGTTATCCTTCTGTCGGGCGCTGGAAAGAGTTTTTGTGCAGGTATTTAAACATTTTATAGATAATAAATAATAGAAAGTGTTACGCTAACCTGTGGATAAAACCTCTTTTCTTTATTTTCGCTTCTGCATTTCCTTCGCTTCTTGACTGAAGCAAGAAAACAAAGTCAATAAGGCCGCGTGCTAAAAGTTCATTTTTTATAATCCGTATGAAAATATAATTAAGAATAAATGGTAGAATAAGATTTTTCTATATTTTTAGCTTTAAAATTGTTTTATCAATAATTACTTTCATGAATAATTTAAAGTTGATTAATTTTCCGAATTTTAAAAATGTATTAAGTACATCGCCGTGTCACCTAATAATTTTAATAAAAGCTTTCATTGATTTAATTTTGGGGCTGAGAATCGACCTATGCACCTAATACACTGAAATACATTCACATGCATGGAGAAAAATAGTTGAAGTAATTTTACTCAACTTCCGATCAAATTTGGGACATATGGACAAGTTAGAAATTATTTAATATCACTGTAATAATTTGCAATATATTAAATTTTCAAGAATGAACAGGGTTGCCACAAGTCAGGGAAGTCAGGGAAGTCACGGAAAAGTCAGGGAATTTAAGGTTTAGTCAGGGAATCGCTGTGGCCAGATCGTGCGTTACTGCGTTTCATTGTGCCGCGGTCAGTTCTTCCAACTCTTCTTCCTTCTTGCTCGGTTAACTCGCCGCAGCAGACACAGGCTAGCAAAAGTGTTCTCAGATCGTGGAACTTTTCGGCCCCCACTACTGACTGAAATATGTAACATTTTTTATGAAATGTCGTTTTCGAATCCCAAGTGCGAATAAAAGTTATCATTGTTTAAAAAGAAATCATGCCTGAATTTGGATACGAAATTACATCATGAGATTTCTCTGCTATAAAGTAAAGTTGAAGACTGTTTCGTTTGAATAAAATGCTTTGAAACAAATTTTGTTTAAATAATAGTTTTGTCGATAAATATTACGGAAATGCCTGTTAAAATCAACATTTTGAAGAAAATTGCTTATTTTATTAATTTTACTTGCATTTTGGTAATGATTATCAGCAAATGTATTATACTTTCCAAAAAGCGGTGAATTGTATTAAAATATCTACTAAATTTGCAAAAATTTTGTGCTATAACTATTTAAAATTGTTGAATCGGTAAAATTATGTATGTTTTTCCTGACTCCGCGCGAAAAAAGCGCAAAAGGCACGCCAATTCATTATTTATGGAATATTTAATTTAAATTTAAATTATTTAATAATAACTTAAATTATTTGATTTCATATATTTTGAAAAATATTTGCCCAAAAAAATACCTGAAAAATTTTGTTAAATTTTTAGAATGATTTAGACACTTGAAATATGATTTTGCATTAACATTTGAAAGTCAATAAATGTTAATAATTTAAAAAAAATATATCGATTTAAACTTTATGTAGCTTTTAAATCTAATATTGTAATTTAAAAATTATGCACAAAATTGTGTTTTACAATAAATATGAGGTTCAAGTTTAAAATAAACATTGTGTTTTTGTTGTATATGCAGAGACTCTTAATTTGAAAATTCAAAAACTCTATAGAAAGGAAAAAAATAAGCTTTTTAGGAAATGTATTGAAGTATTTAAGAGCTAGGTATTTTTTGCTCAAAATTTGCGAAATGATAAAGACGATAAAAACGGACGTAGATAGACTACTGCGGTTTCGAAATTTAAAAAAGTTAAATTAAAAAAAAAATATGTATCAGAAAATTTCGTTTCATTGTCAAAACCAAAAGTAGTCTATCTATGTCCGTTTCTATCTTCTTTACCATTTCCAAAATTTTGAAAACAAAAGTTGATGCATGTGCATGTATACATATTTTCTGTACGTTTCCCTTAGTATCGAGTGAAATCTATCAGATACGAAAAAATTAAGTTTGGTAGATTTCACTGGAAGTTAAGTGGACTGTACAAAAAAACTGTTAATTGGACCAGATTTCTGGTAATATATCTACTCAAAATTCAATTTGTAAAAATAAGTACTGAACTTTCTGTAAATTTTACTAAACTTTTTTCTGCGTGTTCAACTTATAAATTCGCTAAGGAATGCCTGTTAAACTAATAAAATAAGAAATTTTCTTCAAAATGTTAATTTTAACAGGGATTTCCATAATGTTTATAGATAAAACTATCATTCACAAAAGTGCGTTAAATAATTAATAATTTTGCTTCATACCAAAGAAATTTCAGTTTTATTTTGTATGCATATTTAAATATAGTGTATATGTATATATTTATTAAATATTTTAAACCTTTATTTACACTAATATATTGACAAAATATAATAGAATATATATTATAAAATTTGTTTCGAAGCACTTTATTTGAACGAAATATTCTTCAACTTTCCTTCACAGCACAGAAATCTTATGATGTAATTTCGTATCCAAATTTAGGCATGATTTCTTTTCAAACAATGAAACCTTTTATTCACACTTGGGATTCGAAAACGACATTTCATAAAAAATGTTACATATTTCAAAAACTATAAAAAATATTTTATTGGAATTTAATGTTTTTTCATGTTGCTTTCTATCAAAAAAATCTTATTGTCTAATTTTGTGTGTAAATTTAAATACAATTTATGTTTTTTATATTTATAACGTTTTAATATAAAGTATTTTAGGGGCCGTTCACATAATACGTCACGCGATTTTTAGCTATTTTTTACCCCCCCGTCCCCCCATGTTACACATGGTCGCAAACCTCAGCCCCCCCCTCGATGTCACGTCACACCTCTTAATTTTATAAAAAATTTTTCGTTAACGCGTACAAAATCCAGTAAAAAATTTCGTGGGTACACATTTAATGTGTGACGTAACGCAGAGGGCAGACCCCCCTCCCGACATGTCACACCATGTCACAATTTGCAGACCCCCCCGTCCCATAAACTGTGTGACGTATTATGTGAACGCTCCCTTAGGCATAATTTTGTATTTGAAATAGTTTATTTACAATACTAAAAAATATATAAATCTATATTTTGTTTTGAAGTTTTTAACATTTATTGAACTACACATTTTACTGAACATTTTTTTTCTCAAGTGTTTAAATCATCCTAAAATTCGAAAAAAATCTTTTAGATATTGATATTAGGTGAAGGTTTTTTAAAATATCTAAAAAAGGAGGGTAATTTCTTAAATTATCTATTTAGTAATTTTAAATATGCCGTCTGCTTCGCGCCACGTTTGAACGAAGTTTGATTGTGTGCAGATCCACACGGGTCAGTGGTGGCGGCCGAAAACGTCCACGTTCTGTGTATACTCGCGTGGTTTCACATTCTTACGGCTAAGTGACAGTAAGTGCTCCTCTTGCTAGGCAAACATGGTTCGGCCTTTGCTTCTGGACTAGTGATGTGCCGATACCGCCATTTTTTGGTCACTGGTAATTTCTTACCGTAATTCGGTAAATCGGCAGCAAAACTGGTAATTCTTTATTTACTCTGTTATTGGCGAAAATTTTTGAAGGATGACGTTCTGGAATACTTTTTTTCAAAAGAAAAGTAGCTATAAAAAGAATAAATATCTGTAAAGTAATTTGGAAATAAGAACAACGAATCTTTATTATTCTATTCTGTCAAATTGATATTGCAGAACAAGCATGTATAAACTAATTATGAAATGATAACTTTAAAAAAAAAATAATATTACATAAACTTTTATTGTAACTTATATGGGACATTCCTTTGCAAATCGTACGGATTTCAAAAAAAAAGATTGTTCACATTCTTAAGTCTTAAATTTTATTCTGTGGCATCTTTTTATTAATTTAATCGACACATATATCAGGATTTTCGAAAGAAAATTTTTTTTTGAGAGATATATTAATTTAAACTTTTGATAAAATTGGACAAAATGCTAAAGTCTCTTGTGCTTAACATTCATTATCTCCGGTTGAAATAATTAAATCGATTTCGGGTTTGTTTCATTTTTTAGCTTATTACGTTAGGTTTCAGATAAATATTTATATAATTTTTATTTTGTTAATTAAATACAGATATTAGTAGTTTAATTGTTTAAAAAATTTTCGCATGTTTGCCCCCTCAGTGAAAAAATGTGGAAAAAGAAGTATCATATGCGCTATGTCACAATGTAACTAGCGCATATTTAATAAAAGTGGAGACTCAATTAAATCGGAAGATATTAAATATTTTTTCACATTTTTTCACTGAGGGGTCAAACATGCGAAAATTGTTTAAACAATGAAACTACTAATATGTAAGATTGATCTCTTTAAGTTGACCCCGCTGTGATTAATATAACCAAAAAGTTATAAATTTCCTATGATGCCATTTTTTATATTTAACGTTCGATAGCAACATGCAAGTTATGGCATACCAGTTCGTTTCCTTTTAAGTTTTGATAAAAAATGAATAAATAAAAATACATTGTTTCTATCTTACCTTCTCTTATTTAACATCCTCTCTGTTGAAAAATAACAGGGAAAAACACGCAAATATTCTATTATAGGAATATAGTTCCACCGAGATGAGTCCTCTTACAATAGATTTTGGTCAGGGAAAAGTCAGGGAAATTAGGATACTGAAACTTGTGGCAACCCTGAATGAATCAAAGTTGAGTCAAATTCAGAAGTGTAGTGTGAAGTATGATAGCGTGCATTAATGATTTCTAAAAATATATATTATTACTCGTATAACACGGAGAAACTCCTGCACTACTGGTTACTTTATTCTACACGACTCAGCCGTGTAGCCGAAGAACAAATATCACCTACACGACTGAGTAGTGTGGTAGCACGAATCAATCGTTTTTCGGCAGTAACTATTCGTATCAGCCACACGAATTCTGCTACAGTCAAGAGTAGTGCCGTCTACACTACTCTGTAGTATTGCCACACGATTACATCGTGTATGTCACACGAATTTTTTTGATTGGTATGACGGAAATTTTTAGAGTGATAGTTGTAATTATGTGTTTTTGATCTTTTTTTTTAAATCTATACTGATTTTTGATATAATGTACTTGACGATTGAATTTGTTCCAATAATATTTATTAATTTTTTCTAATTTCCTCTATCCATGATAATTGGCTATTGACCTTCAGTAAAATATTACTGACAAAACAGTGAAACTTTACTGATTGACAGTTTAATTTTACTGATTACATGTGAAAGACTTATAAAATTCAAAAACAGTGGTTTCTCACTTTGAATAAGTGAGATTTCACTGGTTCGGATTCATGGGAAAAAATTCGAGAAGTTTCAGATTCAGATGGATGCCGGTATTAGTAAAAAATCTTATAGCCAAATATTAAAAGTTAAGTACAATCCTGACATAGTTTTTTCTTATTATATTATTTTATATATAATTAGCCACTTTTCTATTCCCGCCTATATCGCATATACTCGAGCCAAATTCATAAGTAAATCTCCCGAACTTATTTAATAGCCAATTATCATGCATAGAGGAAATTCGAAAAAATTAATAAATATTATTGGAACAAATATAATCGTTAAGTACATTATATGCAAAATCAGTATAGATTTCAAAAGAAGATCAAAAACACATAATTACAACTGTCACTCTAAGAAATTTCCGTTATTATTATATGTATTATATTAAAAAACATGGTGAAATCAACGGGAAGGAGTCCCGTCGCCAATTTCGCGTTGGCGTAGCGTTGCTCTCCCGGTGAATCATCGGTGCTAATCAACGTTGCACTGACGGTAGAGCCAACGTAAAATCCCCTAAAAATGATCAGCTGTGGCAATACTCGCGATTGTTCTTTTCCGTTCTTTTGTTTCCCTAATAAATTTTTTCCTAATTATATAATGGTATTTAAAAGCAAAGCACTGCCAATTTCATTATGGATATGAAATTGTGTCATCGTGTAATATTTTCAAATCACACGGCGTTCCAGCGTTAACATTCCCGGTGAATTGACGGGGCTGACATAGCTGGATTAACGTAAGTTTTCAACGCTACATTGACGGTGGCAGAACGTTAACCTAACGTTGTAAAGGCGCCGATGCTCCTTCCCGTCAATGCAAGGGGATTTTCCGTATAACCTGACGGTTTTTTTTTCCCAGTGTAGTGCAGATGGCACTACTCTTAAGTGTAGCAGCATTCGCGTGGCTGACAGAAATAGTAACTGCCGAAAAACGATTATTGGGTACTAAGTTCCCGCTGTTTTTTTGATAAAAATGCAACTTTATTGTGAAGAAATGGTTACAAATGAATCTTTCAAAGTATTGCCCATCGTTATCTACAACATTTTCCTATCTTTCTGGGGAGCTCGAATACCATTACGGTAAAAGTGTTCATCTTTAGAGGCTATCCACGAATCAAGCCATTTTTCGATGTCTTCATATGAGCAGAACTGCTGATCAGTCACACCATGTGCCATCGACCGGAACAAGTGATAACCGGATGGCGAAATATCTGGGGAATACGGCGGGTAGGGTAGGTTTCCCATTTAAGCGTTTCCATGTAGGTTTTAACAGGTTTGGCAACGTGAGGCCGAGCGTTGTCATGCTGTAGAATCACTTTTTCGTGCCTCTGCTCGTATTGTGGCTGTTTTTCGCGCAGTACTCGGCTCAAACGCATCAATTGCGTTCGATACCGTTCCTTAGTGATGGTTTCGCTCGCTTTCAACAGCTCATAATAAATAACACCGAGATGGTCCAACAAATACACAGAATAACCTTCGCAGCGTGAATATTCGGCCGAGCCGACGACGTCGAAGCATGACCGGGCTGTCCTCATGACTTTCTTCTCTTTGGGTTGTTGTAATGAATTCAGTTTCCATCGCCCTTCACAATGCGATGAAGAAAAACCTTCCTTTTTTGCCGCTGAAGCAGTTCACAGGCGAACAAACGACGCTCGACGTCCCTTGGCTTCAAATCATAAGGAACCAAAGTTCCTTGTTTTTGAATCGTTTCCAACGCATGCGATCGCTTAGAAATGGCTTGGTGGGTAGCTCCTAATGCTGAAGCAAGCTCTTCTTGCGTTTGGCACGAATCCTCACCGAGCAATGCCTCAAATTCAGCGTCTTCGAAGGTTTTTGGTCTTCCTTCACGCGGACGGTCGTCAACATCGAAATCACCGTCTTTGAGGCGACGGAACCAGTCACGGCACGTTGTTTCACTTAGAGCAGCGTCTCTGTAAACTTTTTGGAGCTTTCGATGCGCTTCACCCGCCGTTTTCTTCGAATGAAAGAAGAAAATCAACACTTCCCGCAAATGACGATTATTTGGCCCGAAATAAGACATTTTCACACAACCAAAAGTATATGGTGGCTAAACAAAATCACTAATGTGTCAAAACGGTTTGTTTACCATATGTTTAAGCTTGGTTTATAACGTTTTGGATGTGTCAAAGTCGACCAGCATTTACTGCTGGAACCATCTATTGACGAACAGCGGCAACTTAGTTGTGCACCTAATATTTTTTTTTCTAATTCAATAACTCGAGAAGCCTTTCCTTAAGCGTGCAACGACTGCCATGTTTACCTCACATATAAAATTTTTGGTGAAAATGTAGAGAAGAAAAACGCTAAAGGTGTAAAAGGGTCCACTTTGAAAGAAATTTCTTTTGATGATTACGAAAAATGCTTCTTAGAATTGTAAAATTTGATAAAGTACCAAAATTTGATCCCAAATAAAAAACAAGAAGTGCACGCTATTAAACAAAAAAGATTGCCTTGAGTTAGCACGATGATAAACGCAGTATTCTTATCAATACAAGCGATACATTGCCTTGAGGATATTAGGAATAATGGACTTATTGCAAAGTACCATATTTTTAGCGATAGATATGAGCGATGATATGAGTCCAGTAGAGCGAATGTGGTAACTTGAGTCCTCACTTGTAATCGTTGAGATATATGTTGTCAGATAGGAAATTCGTAGTCCAGCCGGTTGATATAGTCGATTCTTTGATCCCAGTTTTAAAGAGAATTTGGAAGGTGATTCCCCTTCAATTTTAAAGTCGTTGAACTCAGCGTCGAATTAGAATTGATCTGGGTAGCGGTAAAAATCTGATGAAGCTGGACTAAACTGACTGGACTGAACCCGCGGTATAGAGATGATGACACTGGACTGGACTCGCGTTGGTTACATTGCAGAAATCGGACGTTGACTAACTAACTGAACTGAACTCTATTGGAACTTTCGCTTTTTATAGGCCTTTGAAACGTTACCTATCGTAGCTTAAGATCGGATGAGTTGCCTTCTCCGATGACTCACGCTCCGATGAAATTTATTAGCTGGCATTAATGTCACAGCCAAATATATCAATTCTATTTGAATCTGCCATTCGATTTTAACGAAAAGGTCAACTATGCTGGGAGTAAAAACAAGGTGTACCACTTTTTCCATATTTGGTATTGAAGCTCAAGATCGGAAGAGTTGCCTTCTCCGATGACTCACGCTCCGATGAAATTTATTACCTGATGTTAATGTCACAGCCAAATATATCAATTCTATTTAAATTTGCCTTTCGATTTTAAAGATCTTCTTATTTCTTATTAGATTTTGCTGTTGATTCGATATAGTCAAGGACGTGATAATGTTGCCTTGATCCCTTCATTGGTTCCTTAATTTGTTTGTTACTGTAGGTGGTAGAGTCGTGGGACGTGACAAAAGAAAGAGAAGAAATACTTGAGAGAAACGCAGGAACAGGAAAAAAATAAAATTGTGCAAAAGCAGTGATCGTGATTATAAAAAAGATTGAGAAGAATGCGAGACAGTCAAAGATAAATAAAGAGACGGGTAGAAATATAAAAAAGACGAAAATTTCTGGAAATGAAAGTTTTCTCAAAAGAACATATCATTACTATTCTTAATTGAATCAATATAAAAGAATTGATTTTAAAAAAACGTAGAGAATCAATGTTACATATTTTCAAAATTTATCATAAAAAAAAAGTTTTTAGAATTTTCATAAAACTGTTGAAAAAAAACTACACTCAAATTATTGACACTTTTCTTTCTTTTAATATTAAAGCTTGATATATTTTTCTAACTTCGAATAATTTTTTTATAACAAGAACATGAAATGGGGCATTTCTCATGCGCGCGCAGCGAACGAGAAATTCCTCATTTCGAGCGATGATCGTGGAAAAGTTGAAAATGTGCCCATTTTATAGCTGTTAACATGACACAATATTTATAAGTTTTACTACCCTGAAAAAAATAAAGCCTGTATGCGTAAAAAAAGCGAAGCAGAGCGAGCAAAAGTGAGATCCGGCTAGGGTGGTGCCGTTCGGGAGTATTGGATGAGGTATTTAGAGGTTAGCAAAACTTAAACTATATTACACAGAAAAGCGCTTGCATTTAAAATAAAGTGAAAATAAATACAGCAGCTTCAAAGTGAACGCCACAAGTTTATTTAAAATAACCGGCGAATCCCTGGCTCGACACAATCCAAGAAAAAAGAGGATTAAAGAGAAAGTCATTTAAACCCATGTGGCGTCCGACGCCTAAAGCACAATAAGCGAGCTCTAAGGATGCTAGAGAGCCACGCGCTTTCCGTAAGTAAAACCAAGAATAATGGCTCAGAACATAGTCTTAGGAACTTACCGGGTTTCTGGCTGCAATCTCGCGCCTCAAGGCGTCCAAATTGAAATCTGTGAAACATCTCTACTTTCCCCTTGGTTTCCAGACTCTTTAGTCATCCAGGGTTCTGTAATTTGAGGGGGGCGGGGGAGTAATCTCTGACGAGTTATGATTTAAATGTGTGCGTGCGGGTGCACGCGCGTGTCTGTTCTTGTCCGGATTTTTTGTCAGTTGCTCAACGGTCTAGTCATTGTCTTGAGGGAGGGGCGCGCTCAGCGGTATCTGAGATTGGCGCCCCACCCTCGGAGCCTTTGCCATAACGGTATCCAGGGGGCTCAGGGTAATTGTGGTTCGGCCGATCATTCACGAGGCTGGACACGGTCAGCTGCATCTGACAGGGCTCGGTCCCGGGTGGTGCCTAGGCCATGGCGTTATCCAGGGGGCCGAGGGTACTGGTGGGTTCATCAGTCGGTCATTCGGTTCGTCAGTCATTCCGTTGCATTTTAATCTAGGAGGAAAAGAGTGGTCAATGAATTATGAAGAATCTATAGAACTAAAAGAAAAAGAAATTAATTGAGTCAAATTTATACAAAAATATATTCAATTTTTATGAAGATTTGTTGAATTAAAATTATACTTAATTTTTCGGAGAAGTAAATTGTGTTGTTTTTATTATACGTCCTTTTAAATGTAATGATTTTGTTCTATTGAGAAAAAAATTCATTTTACTGAATACACATCTATTTCTAAATTATGTACAGAGGGCGCCATCTAAACCTTCGGTATTTCAACATTGAATAACTCTGTTGTTTTTCAGCCGATTTTGACAAATGAGCACGATTCTGAAACCTCATTCAGTACCATTTTAACCATGAGTCAATACACACCGAAAGAACGCGCTGGAATCGTAGCGTTTTACATTGAAAACAATCGTTCAATTGTAAAAACTGTGCAGTTCTTACAGCACAAGTTCTCGGGACACGTTGTGTCGAAAAATTGCGATTTGGAGTGGCCTCCTCGTTCTCCGGATTCAACTGTACCTGAGTTTTTCTTTGGGGTCATTTAAAAAGCAAAGTTCATGCCAGCAAGCCAAAGACAATTGACCAACTTAAATGTAACATACGAGCCAAAATAGCTGCTATAACGCCCGAAATGCTGGCCAATGTTATGCAGAATGCGCGAAAAAGAGCTGCTTTTTGTGTATCGAATGTAGGTGGTCATTTAATCGACGTTGTGTTCTAAAACTGATTTGAAATAAATGGTAAAGTATATCCTAAACAAATCTTGCTCATTTGCCAAAATCGGCTGAAAAGTGTCATAGTTATTCAATGTTGAAATACCGAAGGTCTAAATGAAGCACTCTGTATATGTTTCTTTTTTAATTATGCTTAGGAAGTAAATTATAAAAATAATGTAGTGAACATTCAATGATTACACAGTCACACAAAAAAACAAGTCTGGCACTTTTAACGAGACACATGTATTTCTACGTATTTTGAGTCGTTGAATCCGAATCTGAAGTGAAAATAGCACCTTTCACGATAGGTTTTCGACATAACCTCAAAAAATCGTATTTTTGAGTATATGATGGTTAAACATGGTTTTACCATAGATTTCAAGCTGCTGACTTCATATATAATATCAGTTTAGTGATATAACTAGGAAATATGGCAAGTAACCTTGAAATAAAATTTTCCAAGCAGTGCTTTGCAGAAAATAATTAGATTTGTGTACTTCGAGGCATCAAATCTGATATTTAAGTCAAGTTAGCTGTTTTTTTCATGAATCTACTGCATGAATCAGAATCAGTAGATTCTCACTTATTCCTCAGTAGTATACTTGTACTTTTCACTGAGGAACCAGTGGTATTTCTAGCCATTGATATGATATCCCCTAGATGGCGTGGCTTTTATATAAAGTTCTGCATACTACTGTCTTTCGGTGGAAAAACAGCTGTTTGTTATTATTATAATGCACTCTTTTGGATTCGAAAGATCTTCATAGCGGAATTTTTCTTTTGTGAATGATAATAAGCGTTACATCGGAAATAGTGAGGAGTTCAGTAAAACGTGGTCGACGACAAGGCATCAATATGCGTCAGTGGGTTATCGTGAAATGTAGGTATAAGCATATCACTGGCGCTCGAGAAGCTTCAAACGATAGTTCGGTAAAATAAACACAGTGCGTGTTACTTCAACCGACAGTAAATAAAATTCTTACCTCAAGCCTGCCATTAGTTATCCTATATATACATACATAAATATCATACAATTCAGTCTCAGCCAATCATATTTTTCATCATAAATACATTTAACATACAACCTCCATACATAAACCTAATAAGTACACGTATATATAGGACGATACGCTTTCGTCGAATCACGCACACGCTCGCTTACAACGCTGAGACTAAAGTTTTTGGCTACTTAACCAATTTTTTAGCTTGCCAATCAAGCTACTTCGGAAGATTCAGGCATCCTGAAGAAGCGAGACAAGTTAATACGGGTCATCTGGAAGCATTTCCAATATACAATTCAGAAAATAACGCGAGATACCTTGGAAATTCTAATAAGGACAATCCTGTTCATGGAACTCGTCTCCTAGAATTAGATCATATTAATAATGAAGAGCGGAAACAAATGTATAGATTACTAGGACAACACGCGGACTTATTTCAACTGAAAGGGGACAAATTAACAGCCACTAACACAACAGAACATCGGATTTTCACGATAGACGACTATCTGGTCAATACCAAACAAAAAATCACGAGCAAAGCGAGTGTGGGAATGACGCGAGTGGAGATTTACCAATGGCGCCCTTGTCACACACGATATTTTTTGTCTAAGTGCACGGTAAACAAGACAATAAACAAGTATCTCAAAGGTAAAAGTACGCATATATGAAAATTATTACCTGTTTTTAGCTTTTAATATGCCCGATAATTGTAACAGATGCAAGATTCGTAAGCGGTCAGTAAGCCGATCCCCTCTTGTTTACCAGGGGTGTTAGTTGAAGTTTGCCAGTTTTTTCAATAAAGGAAACACTTAATTCTCAATGGAATTTCAAAAAATTTTTGTTCAAAGTATTGACCATTAGATTCTACACATTTTGCCCATCTTTCAGGCAAATCATGGATACCATTCCAAAAAAACTTTTTCTCTTTCAAGGCAAACCAATCGACGAGCCATTTTTCGACTTCTTCAAAATTGGCGAAGCGCTGCTCTGCGAGTGAGTGTCCCATCGATGCGAAAAGGTGATAGTCGGACGGGGCGAGGTCTGGAGAGTACGGCGGGTGCGATAATATTTCCCAATTCAATGCTTTTAATGTGTTCTTCGCCACTTTAGCGGTATGAGACGGTGCGTTGTCATGTTGTAGGATAACTTTGCAATGTCTTCGGGCCCATTCCGGCCGTTTTACGATCAACAAATTGATAAATCAAAATTGATAATTAGTTGTCGGTAGCGATCCGTATTCACCGTCTCAGCAGGTTTTAATAACTCGAAGTACACCACACCACAGTGGTCCCACCAAACACAGAGTATTGTCTTACGGCCAAAGCGATTTGGCCTTGGAGTCGATGGGCCGACCTTACCAGGTGAAAGCAATGATTTTTTCCGCTTCGGGTTCTCGAAATAAATCTATTTTTCGTCCCCCGTGATAATTCGATGCAGAAAAGATTTGCTTTTGAACCGTTGAAGTAGCATTTCACAAATGGTTTTTCGATTTTCCATTTGTCTATCGTTCAGTTGGTGTGGTACCCATTTTCCATACTTTTGGATTTTCCCATGGCTTTTAAACGTTGGCAAATTGCTCCTCGGGACACATTTGGTGTTTGTGCCAATTGTTGTTGCGATTGGGTTGGGTCTTCATCCAATAACGCCTGCAATTCCTCGTCTTCGAACTTTTTCGCTGCACCAGGATGTTCATTGTCTGTTAAATCGAAATCTCCACTTTTAAATTGACGAAACCATGTCTCACAAGTTCTAATCACTGGAGAATGTTCAGCATAAGTTTCTACCAGCAATCGATGAGCTTCAACTGCTTTTTTCATTTGATGAAATAAGAAGAGCAACGAATGCCGCAAATGCGATTTACTTGGAATGAAACTCGTCATATTCACTGAGGTAAACAACTATGATGTTATTATTTTGGCAGAATGTAATTGTGTATTTTTGAAGGCTGTTGTCCATAGAAAAATATGACATAGATGCCAAATCATAGAAATGTATACATATCTCTAGAGACATCTATGAGTAAAACCGGCAAATTTCAACAAACACCCCTGGTATACGGGCATGAATGTGTGGTTCCGGCCCACTCTTAAAGTGCGCATGCGTCACCGCCGTTGGGCGGCTATGTCACACTTTACGCTCGCTCTACATGCATGGAAGTCGCGTTTATCGTGCATCTTGGACAAATAAGGCGCTTGTAAAACTAAAAGAATTATTGTGCACAACACCATTATTACAACCACCCGATATAAGCAAGCCATTCATTATAACGACAGATGCATCTGGCTATGCTGTCGGTGGAATTTTATCACAAGGTAAAATTGAGAGCGATCTACCTGTTGCCTACATTTAACGGATACATGTGTTACATCCCGGTAACATTAAATTTTTAACTTTCATTATTGCCCCTGTATATGAGCAATACTTCATACATGGAAGTGAATAATTAGTTTATACTCTTTAATTATTATCAGTCTTATGATAATTACTACCTAGACCGGGTAACTATTCTACAGAGGTGAGTTAATGCACTACCTCCCATCGATAGGTCGGTTCAACGCTTGGTAACAAGTGATAAAGAAGAGTATCGCTCGGTCTATATGGTAATTACCCAGGCGGTAATGAGTCAGTGAGTCACACCGTGCGTCGATAATATAGCAATGCGGCGCTAGTAACCTAGTGAGACGGAAACATGTAACTGGCATGGCACTTTTAACATTGATTCATTATTGCCTTAATTAATAAGTACTATACCATCCTTGCTAGTTACTAAGCATAAAATTATTATTGATATTAATAATAAATTTAGTGTTTAAGTTTAAGATAAGTAAATATAAGTGTACTTAACCACACTGGTACTTATTCGTCAACTAGATATAAGCACAGGCAAAAGAAGGAAAAGAAGGGATGCAAAGCAAAGATAAATTCACCCTTGATTGAGAAAGTAAGGCGGAAATTAGAGGGAGTCGCGAACTCTGCAACGAACGTGATTTCTATCACTTTTGCAATGAATGTGACTTCCATCACTTTTACAATGAACGTGAACAGTCGCCTTTTGCTCGGGACGTAACAGCTGATTTGGTGGCAGCGGTGTGAATGTCACTTTTGTTGTCACAATTGATAATAATTTAAAAATTATTTAATTGAAGCTATTCAAAACTATATGTGCAATTATTTCGAATAAAAATTGTGCATAAATAAAAGCTTCGAAATTTAGAAATTTTCAAAATTACAAAATTATAAGTTTAGTAGAAATAATTAGATAAGATATTTCTACTTGTCAAAATTTAAATATATGGAATTAAATCTTAAAATAAATTATTTTATTTTAAGCGTTGGTATACTTTGCGTGTTCGCAAGCTCTGCCATCGTTAATAACATCATCAAATTACCCCGAATAAACCTTGCATGTATTCTTTGTAGCAAGATTCTGCAAGTGAAGGGTCTCAAAAAAATAGAAAAGTTAAAAACATCATTCATTGACTTAAATTCATTCAGAATTTTTTTACTTCAAGTTTACACAGGAATTGTGCTTAAACATTATCTGAATAAACTTACGGTATTAAAGCATTGAATATTTAAATTTAAAATATTCAAATTATCCGAATTTCTGAAAGTACTAAAATTACACAAGGTTTTGAACTTGAGCCGGGCTTGTTTAATTTCGTACTACTGAAATTTCCAAATTGTTAACCAAGTTTGAATTCAAATTAAAAACAGAACAAGAACAGGACACGAGAGTATAAGTCCTTTTTAGATTCGTTGAACGGTCACCATCGATTAGGATCGACTGGGTAAGGCAAAGTTCGAAGTGTTTGCATTGTAATTGTTTATAACTTCCATTTTGACTTTGTTAACTAACAGAATATTTTTGATTGCAAAGATTGTCCAAGAGTCTGTGCTTGAGTCTAGCTTGTCCAATCTTGCATCTCTAAAATTCTGTGACATTGAACAAATTTTTTTGTTTATTAACAATAAAAATTTTCTGTGATTTTAAAAATTAATTAAGGGTTTGTGCTTGAGTCTGACTTAATTAATTTTATGTGCCATCGGCGCGCAAACTCGTTTTTTCGCTACAGTTAACAGTAGCGCAATGTAGTACATTTCGCCAGAAAGGAATGAAATGTAAAAACTGAACTGCGCATGCGCCCATAGCCATGAAACGAAGCTCAATCCTTCTTATTCTTCTTCTTCTTCGTACAGCGTTAGCATCTTACTGGCAAAGCCTTGTACAATTGAACTGCGCATGCGTCTACTAAAGTCCATTACTACTACACAAGATCGATAAAATCAAAATGGCCGGGACTAGTCGTGACATATCAAGTGTAATGACTAGCGCCGCAAACAACTACAATACTAGTTTAGATTCCAGTGTACGCATAAAAACTCGTATACGCACCGAAGTCACATGAAATAGAATACGTGCCAATGCACACAATTCGGGTAATTCCGAGACTCGCGACAATGCTCGCAGGACTGATCGCGCTTCGGCTTCGTCTCGACTTTGCCTCGACTACGCCTTAGCTTCGATCTGCTGCGAGCATTGTCGCTCGTCCCGCAATGACCCTCATTCTGCGCCTGGGCACGTAATGTACTATTGTATTACCGAAAACGCAAGTTGTTAATACACATAATCAAAGTATAAATTTCACTATTGCAAAAAATTTGCTAAGGAATTCGCGGTCGCGGCTGGCCTGACCCGCCTTATATCACTGAAAACATATAATCCAAGGTTAAACGCTGCAGCGACTGCGCGCATCACAGCAAGAATTTACAATGCAGTAATAGCTAGGATAAATCATTGACAATAGTAATTCAAAAATTAAAATTACCGCATTCATTTAGCAATAAACAAATACAGACAAATTAATAAACAAATTTAACAATAGGTAAAATTTTCTAAATAAACAATTAAAAATCAAATTCAAATTAACCACAATATTACAGTATATAAAAATAATTGATTCATAATAGTCTTTTTAAATTCATCACTTTGAACAGATTTTCATACAAAACGATAAAGGATCAATTTCAATATCACAACAGCTTATTCAAACTTTGAACCTTTTTACAGCTTCAAACCGCCAAAAATCGCGACCATACGGCCAGGGCAACAAAGAAAGAAGAAGTTAAGGTCTACAGAATAGTTTATCAAAATTTAAAAAATCAAAAAGGTTCTCAATTTCGCTCACAAAAGGAAAAAATTTAAGGACATTGATATAAAGTATTATTTATCTTGACTCATTTAGCAGTTAATTGATCACTACCATTACAAAAACTGCATGGCACATTAAAACTCACACATAGTGTTTAAACACGATTCAAACACTACAATCTCAGTCTATTCCGAATTATTAAAGAACAAAATAGGCGACTTTTTATATGATCCAAAATTGAGCATTAATTGAATCCAGAAAACAGAATTAGCCTCCTTTGATAATATCAAACATCTCAAAATTTACATTATTCACAATGCCACCCTTACAACAAGTCGCGTAGTAAAAATTCCCATATTAAAGCAAGAAATCGAATTTAACGTTGTAAATCCAGAAATAGGCACAGGCATATCCGGAGTAATTGGAAAATCGTTTCCAACTCTTTTCAAAATAAATATTCCGGACAAAGTGTAAATATTTCTTAGGAAATTACAATATTATAAATAACTATAATAAAATTTTTATGTAGGGCAACTTAATTCTGGAAGGACTTATTTCTAATTTCAAAAAATAATTTTGACATTACACTCCCAATTTGAATATCAAATAATAAACAAACAAAAAAAGAGAAAAGTGAGATAGCATCTATAAATCATTTTAAGAATGAAACAGCAACAAATTTTTTTTTGAAAAACCTAATTCAGGATTTCTCGGGAAAGTCGGTTTTCTAGCAATAATCGAATTCAGGTATTAGATACTAAATTTATAATAATTATTTTGCACATAATAAACGCTCAGAACTTCCGTTTTCTAGAAAAACTAGATTCTAGGAATTTTATTCAACTTTCCGAATAACTATAAAATCATCACCCTACTAAAATCCGAGGCTCAAGCGGCGCTAGAAGATAAATATCAGCACGCGGAACAAATGTTACTACCCTTAAATGATTGCGCCTTAGAGGCTTTCATCCGAGGACTACAAGCGGAAAAGTGCGAATTTCTTTCCAAAGAAATAGCGTACTTAGGGCACATAATTACAGACAAAGGAGTAAGATCGAGGCTGTTCAAAATTTCCCCACACCAAACACACCAAGAAACATAAAACAATTCCTAGGACTAGCTGGATATTACAGAAGATTCATCAAGGACTTCTCAGCGAGAGCAAAGCCTCTATCAAAGTTATATAAAAAGGAAGTATTATTTGAATGGGGACCGGAGGAAGAGAAGAGCTTCAAGGATCTACGACAGGCTCTGTGTGAAAGCCCCATACTACAAAACCCTGATTTTGAAAAACCCTTTACAGTAACCACTGACGCATCAGATTATGCAATAGGAGCCGTTCTGAGCCAAGAAAAGGACGGAATGGATCTCCTTGTAGCATATATGTCAAAAGTGTTAGTTGGACCTGAGTTAAATAATAATTTTGGAATGGAATTTTGGAATGAAACCGCAAGGAATGCCTTGCGGTTCTTTACGCGGTACAGCAATTGCGACCCTATATTTATGGAAGAAAATATACCCTCATGAGCGACCATGAATCCCGCAGGTGCATAGATTCTGTAAAAGATCCAGGCCAAAAACTAATTTGCTGGAGACTAAAATTAAGAGAGTAGGAATATGAATTTAAATACAAACAAGGTAAATTAAATACTAATGCTGATGCCCTATCAAGAAATCCAATCGTAGAAAATTCTGACAAAGAAGGTGAAGAAGAAAAACAGCCTGCCATGTTGCTGCCAATGCTGACTAGGCAAGCTAATAAACGAGAGGATACAGCTCAAAACTAGGTTCGAGAACTGTAGAATCTGAAGCCAAGAATAAACCCGTGATTCAAACTAGAAAAGGACTTACTTCTAGGATTGCAACCTCTAAACCATCTACTTCAAGACCACAGAAACCAATCCATGCTAGGTCCAAGTCCAGCGCATCAACATCAGCAGAGCTGGACAGAAGCACTATCACTAAACGCCTTATTCGGCGACGGGTAGAGACTCAACGAGCTCAGAATCGACCAGATTATAAAGAAGATAGTAGTTCGGAAGAAACAGAAAGCGATCAAGAACCACCCCCAATTCTCAGAAAAAGAAAAAGTGTACTGCCGAGCTTTAATCTGCCACCCGCAGCGTACCCATCGTCAAGAATACCAAAGAGTGCACCGGCAAAAGCAGCAGAGTGCTCAACTGAATTCTTCCCAGAAGATCAGGAAGAATTAACCCCTATGACAGAAAAGCAAGAAGCAGGACCCATTAAAATGGTGAGTCCGCCACCCAGCGACAGCGATGACAGTACAACAGAAGAAGAGCAGGAAAAAGATAAGATAGAACAAGAAAAGGCTAATTCTACTAAGGAAAATATAGAAAAATCATTTTCACGATTTGAACAATCCTTAGAGGCACATGAAGACTGGCTGGAGAAGCCCCGCTTCTTGAAGTCATAGCAGTTTCGGAAGGAGAAAATAATCAAGAGCTCCTTGATGCCATCGAAGAATTGGAACCTGAAAGCGAGACTGAATTTACGAACAGGATTGAATCAGATATAAAAATAGTTGAAGAATTACTAAAAGGGACTCAGGAAAAAGGAAAGGTAATAAATTCCGAAAGTAAGGAAAATCTGGACCCCGGTATTTCATCTTCAGATGAAGAAGCCCCTACCAGAAATCTACACGCTCACACCAGAAGAAGCGTCACTTTCGACCCTGGAATAGCTTCAACCCCGGATGCTTTAGGGAAATATACCCCCTCAGCACTAAGAAAACCCAAAGCTATTTTCACGACATTTCCAGAAAAACTTGATAACGACTTTAATTTCAATCTATCAACTGACAAAAATATTACTCGCAGAATGGGAATAAATATACCTACACACTCAGACGAACTTACTACGGATACCACTAGTTTGCCGTCTGACCATTCGCGACCGTCAATCACTTGCATCCCTCCGGCACTGCCTAAGGCCTGTGAAATGTCCAGTAGAACGGAGACGCACAGTAGTAAAAACGCGCAGGTCAGACTAAGTAGCTTTCGAGAGAATCTCACTTATTTATAAAGTAACTATGTACATTTTCTATCAGCTGACTGTCAGTTTGTCACCCCCGTAAGCCGACTACGTGTGGACTTGGGAGCAGTTGACCCCCAGGACCTGAAGGATAGGAAACCTAAAATAGGAGAAGTGCTAATCACTCCTCATAGACGTTTTAACATATATTCACTCATAGTTAAACAAAACCATTTTGAAGAGGTAAACGAAGAATACGTAAAAGTAGCCATACATAATTTGAGAATAGCCTTAGAAAGAGAAAATATTTCGGAGTTTCGTATTTCAAAATATGGAGATATTAGTGACACATTACCAAAAGGAAAATTGCGCGAGTTACTAACTCAAGAATTCGTTAATTCCAAAATAGAAATAACGATATGTTATGGTAACGTAAATATACTCCCAGAGGAGTTACGTACTAAAATTATTTCCGAAAATCATGAAAGTAAAATTGGGGGCCACAAAGGGATAAATAGAACATATCGAAGAATTACAGAAAGATACATGTGACCAGGACTTAAAGATCAAATCACTGAATTTGTCAGAAAATGTGACATTTGCCAAAAAAAAAAAAATTGTACGGACTAAAATTCACGAACCCATGTTAATCACTGATCCACCCCTCGACACCTTCGATAAAGTATCCCTAGACACATTAGGAAAACTGCCTACCACCTCTGATGGCAATAAACATATTCTTCAGGGTATAGACCACAATCAAACGGATCCCTGGAAAGGAGCCATGCCGTATTGATGGATTACATAAGGACGTGCGCAGAAACCTACGACGATTGGGTCCAACTTCTACCCTTCGCGATTTTTGCATACAACACCTCAATACATGAAGCCACTAAATTTACGCCCTTTGAAATAGTGTTTGGCAAAACCGCATGCACCCCCAGTTCATTTCCAGACCCCGAAAAATTATAAACCTACGGGACCTATCTGCAGGAATTAATATTAAGACTATCGGAAATTAAATTAATAGCAGCAAAAAATTTGATCACCGCGAAGGAACATTCAAAAGAAGATTATGATCAAAAGGTAAAGCCATTTTTAGGGAATGTAGGAGATCAGGTATACGTCAAAAGGGAAGCCAAAACACACGGAAAATTGGATAATAAATACCACGGACCCTATACTCTTATAAAAATATTAGACAAAACAGCGCCATCTTGGAGCGTACAACACAAGGCCGCGAGAAAAATGTTACCGACCGTTGGAAAATTGTATTTTTTCAGCGAAGAGAAAAATACCTGTAATAGTATAGACGAAAAGTATCTAATTTCCTTGGACAACCCCGCGATTACATTAATCAAGTTGTACAAATGGGAAACTTGCTGCGAGTATTGTTATTTGAGGGGCCATACTATGGAAAATTGTAAAAAACAAATTAAGAGGAACAAGCGGCTTCTCGACGAGCAGGAGCCAACAGAAGAAGACTTCTGGGGTCCTCCAGAAGGGGACGAAAATACAAATTTAATCTATCTCACGCCCTAGAGAAGTCTTCCTTCAACATAAAAATTATAATATATAACAATATAACTAGCACAAATCGCTAGGATACCCTTACTATGTATCGACAGATGCATTAACATTAATATTGTGACCATTACATATCGTCATTATTATATTTCAATTTATAAAGTTTATAGGTCATAAGTTTAACCAATTTATAACAAATTATCACTGCTTATGATTCATATCACATACCGTTATTATCATATATATTCTTAGATACATATCATAATTAGGTTAAGTGTACACTACTATTATACACATATTGATTAAAAACCATGAAAGCACTGTAGCTTTATACAGAATCTGGTAAAATAGATTAGAAAAAGTTTAAATGTAAGACGTTCAATCAATAATTCAAATCCCAAAACACCTATAGTATTTTACAATATTTATGCATTTATATTGCAACAATGATCTGTATAGGAATACTACTCATCATGGCAGGCACATCAGGAAAGCCACGGAACTATGAAGTCCAACCTTTCAATAACAATCCAGAACTATTCTACGAAAAACTAGAAACTATCCGCACCACCCAGAACCATTGGAGGTTCGTTATATTCATGGACCCCCAAAAACTACAGGAACATCTTCAATTGGACAAAATGTAGTCAGAAATTCAAAAAATTTACAAAACATGCCCAAATCGCTTGAAAAGCACTAGTTGCAAGGATATGATAAAATTGGATCGCCTCAATGAAAAGCTACACCAACGCGATATTATAAATGAAAATTTAAGTGAAATACTGATGGAACTACACCAGGACATACCCCATGAAATAATCCCTCCAAGGACTATACATAGACGAAGAACACCTCTCGTAGGATTTATAGGCAGTATTCTTAGACCAGTAATAGGAGTAATGACTTCCGATGATGCAGAAGAATACAACGAAGCAATAGATGACATTTATGAAAAGCAAAATAACATCAGTAAAATAATTGGAAAACAAACCCACATAATAAAAGCAGAAGTAAATAATATTCATCAGGATTTAAGCAAGAAAAATAAAAAAAAAATTCAAATCATTCAAAAAGAATTAAATGAAACCATTCACAAAATAGAATCGCAAGAACAATATTGGAATGACTACATGTATTAAAAAAAATGATCCAATGGTCGACATATTTAGAACTAAAATTTGAACATTTACATGAAATAATAAAACAATTCTTTAAAATTACAGAATACGCACAAGAAAGCAAATTATACCCTTCGAAAATTTCCAAAGCCCAACTACAAGAAGTAATCACCGAAATACACACTAAAATGGAAGACTACGAATTTCCGATTCCCACTTCACACATTAGAGTGGAATTACTTTCACAAATTGGCAAAACGAACCTTAAAATTACTTCTGGAAAACTACTAATATCAGTAGACATTCCGTTGCTAGATAGAAAAGCACTACAATTATATAAAATTCATCCATTTACAGTGTTCCAGAACATTTCAGGAAATTGTACAAGAGCCGTCTACATTTTACCAAGAAAACAATATATTGCGCTGACAGAAGACAAAAGAAAATTCTTTTCGGCAGATAAAGATTACTATGACACCTGCCAGAAAACAATCTTTCACGCAATTTGCACAAGCACCCAACCAATACACGAGACAGTCACAACTACGTCCTGCAAATCCCTAATGCTTACACGCCATTCAATGAAAATTTTACAGCAATGTGATGTAAAAATAAACACAAAAATTTCACTCTTTTGGAAGCATATTCCATCCTTAAACGCATGGGTATTTTCAACTAAAAAACCAGAGCCAATCAGCATCACCTGTAAAAAGGGAAAAACAGAAAAAGGACATATTACAAATTCAGGAATATTAAGATTAAGTGCAGGGTGTATTGCCAGAACGGAACACACAACTTTGATTGGAACCCAAATAAATGTAAACTCAGAAGAATTTATCTACAACCCAGGATTTTCATTGAGTATATCAGAAATTTCCTCAATAATTTATAAAATTATGCATATTCCTAGCATAAGATCATTTTTATGGGAAATTGAAAAAGATGAAAAATTAAAAAATCTGCATACGGAAGAATCACTCTCTACCATAGAAGAACAACTTCTCGACACGGAAAGCAATCATTATAAACCTAAATTAACCCAAAAATATTGGTTAGGAGGGTCCAGTATCCTGACCTTATTAATAATAACAACTGCTATATACTTCACACAAGGAATAATCCGCAAAAACTGTAAAACCTGTAATAATAAAAATTTAAACATAAAAGAAAACCAAGAAGAAGTAGAACTACAACCCCTTTCGGTAGACAACCAAGCATACATAGAAGAAATTCACCCCCAACGAAGAGTATTAACAATCCCAACGACAAATGTTAGAATTGCATAAACAAATGCAAGTCGTTGAGGACACCGACACTTTTAAGGAGGGAGGACAAGTACCCAACTAGTCAAAATTTTTGCCGAAAATAACAATAAATTACTATACATTATTATGGATACCACAATAAATATATAATAATTAAGCACAATACCTAATGACAGCTGTGATAAATTAATAATTGAAGCAACAGAGGAAAAAAAATAAGGATCATAGAAAGTACGAGGAGTTTAGCCGTAGCGAGCTAACAAACCACTCCCACTTGAGAAAGAAATTAATCACACCCACCGAGAGCAACCATAATGAATTATAATCCAATCATATAAAGAAATGCAATGTGACACCTTGCAAAACGCAATGCATCACCAGCAGTCGAGACTCCCGACAACATGGCCAGAGCGTAACTCGAACGGCCCAGCGATAAGAAGACTCGCGACTGCCTGAAATGAATCATATACCAGAGGTGTTAGTTGAAGTTTGCCGGGTTTTTCAATAAAGAAAACACTTAATTCTCAAGGGAATCTCAAAAAAATTTTATTCAAAGTATTGACCATTGGATTCTACACATTTTGCCTATCATTCAGGCAAATCATGGATACCATTCCAAAAAAACTTTTTCTCTTTCAAGGCAAACCATTCGACGAGCCATTTTTCGACTTCTTCAAAATTGTCGAAGCGCTGCTCTGCGAGTGAGTGTCCCATCGATGCGAAAAGGTGATAGTCGGACGGGGCGAGGTCTGGAGAGTACGGCGGGTGCGATAATATTTACCAATTCAATGCTTTTAATGTGTTCTTCACCATTCCAGCCGTTTTTTGAGCAACGCATGATTCAAATTGATAATTTGCTGTCGGTAGCGATCCGTATTCACCGTCTCGCCAGGTTTTAATAACTCGAAGTACACCACACCACAGTGGTCCCACCAAACACAGAGCATTGTCTTACGGCCAAAGCGATTTGGCCTTGGAGTCGATGGGCCGACCTCACCAGGTGAAAGCCATGATTTTTTCCGCTTCGGGTTCTTGAAATAAATCCATTTTTCGTCCCCGTGACAATTCGATGCAGAAAAGATTTCCTTTTGAACCGTTGAAGTAGCATTTCACAAATGGTTTTTCAATTTTCCATTTGTCTATCGTTCAGTTGGTGTGGTACCCATTTTTCATACTTTTGGATTTTCCCATGGCTTTTAAACGTTGGCGAATTGCTCCTCGGGTCACACTTAGTATTTGTGCCAATTGTTGTTGCGATTGGGTTGGGTCTTCATCCGATAAGGCCTGCAATTCCTCGTCTTCGAACTTTTTCACTGCACCAGGATGTTTATTGTCTGTTAAATCGAAATCTCCACTTTTAAATTGACGAAACCATGTCTCACATGTTCTAATCACTGGAGCATGTTCACCATAAATTTCTTCCAGCAATCGATGAGCTTCAACTGCCTTTTTCATTTGATGAAATAAGAAAAGTAACGAATGCCGCAAATGCGATTTACTTGGAACGAAACTCGACATATTCACTGAGGTAAACAACTATGATGCTATTATTTTAGCAGAATGTAATTGTGTTTTTTTGAAGGTTATTGCCCATAGAAAAATATGACATAGATGCCAAATCATAGAAATGTATACATATCTCTAGCCACATCTATGAGTAAAACCGGCATATTTCAACTAACACCCCTGGTACACTAAGCAGTTCTCCTGTATGTATATGAATGCCTATTACAAGTTCATTATTAGACTTGCTGGAAATTCATATTGCAGAGGGCCTTACACCAATATATGCACCGACAAGATGGCTGTCATCGTAAAAACCCCATGGCGGCCCCGTAACAATGGCCACCTAACATAATAGCATTGTGGGACAAATAACTACCGTGGAGGCACGAAAGAAACACATAGGTATGCAGAACAGCGAACTCCACATACGTTATGTTATCCGGTCAGAAATCTTTTAAACGAACAATCAAATTCGGGAGGTTCCATTAGCAATAATTGAATTATAATCACGAAGAATAAAAATGTGCATTGCTACATATCCATAAACGTTTAATTATGTAAATCAATCAGAATTGAGCAACATAACTAAGGGTTTTTCCGAAATATAAGGGCACATATCTCCATTCATAACACAGTACTGGAATTAGCTGCAAGGAGTTGCGATTAATTAATTAACTAATTAATGTGATAAGGCCAAATTTTGTTTAAGAAAAATATTTACGAGCATGGCGATTAATAAAGCCGTTATTGGTAAAATTGGGTAACGCGAAACTCAACCACGAATTCTCAATTATAAAATTACCCGATTTGGCCAGTAAATGAGCTCGTGCCAGCCGACTTACCCTAGAAATAAGCAATAAATGGAATCAATAAAATAACTATAATATGGATTCCCAGAATTTGGATTACAATCAGACTCTAAATTAAAAATTAGGGTATAACTGTGTAAAATATCGATACTTTTAACACATAGAAGAAAGTGCTTTAATTTTCAATCACATAGAACCAAGTTAACGTTTTGGGCAACTGGAAGTTTTATGCAATGACATGAAAAAGGAAATTTCTTTGCAGAATTATAATTTCATGATAAATTTTATAAAAACTGAGTTACAGTTTCATAAGATTAAGAAATTTCCAGAAGATGCAGGGCATTTTCCAATTTTAAAATACCTATAATCAAAAACATCATAAATAGCATGAAGTTTGTGTTAGTTTTGTAACATGGAAATTTAGGAAGTTTCCAAGAGTTTCCATCAATGTTCAATTATATTAAATAATAAGAACCAAACTCCGTTGTGTCATTATCTCAATCAAGAAGCAATGTCGAGGTTGCATACGTATATTATATGAATTGTATGTATTATACAAATAATTTTATGAATGCATATGCAATTTCGACATAATAAGAAAGAGAAGCTCTCATGTCTGCCCCGTAATAAATCCCGGTGGTCCTGTGGCAAAATTGACACAATTTACCTGGTGACCTGAAAATATTTACTAATCAAAAGCCCACAAACCCTGAATTGTGTAAATCAATCAAAACTGAGTTACATAATTTAAGGTTCCCCGGAATAGTAGTCAATCTTAAATTCCATCATGACAGCTCAAGTACCTTTACGGGAGGTTAATTACTCACCAGGTGTAACAGGCTTGCGAAGGCCGAAAAATACAAAGATGGGAACACGCAATGGCGGAATCTGACCCCCCTCCCCACTATATCAAAATAGGGAACAATAATAATACAACTAATGACTATGAAATACCTTTACCTCAGAAATATTCGGTTTCCCCGGGACAAAGGCTCAGATTTAGCTGGCGAGCGAACCTCAGGTGGATTGATTGATATAACCAATCAATCCACGACTATAGTTAGGTATGGGGACATCGGATATTGATCGATGAACCCATACACGGAACTAATAAGTGGGCCTAGCCATCTGTGAGCGCTTTAACTAATATCCTAACCTCAAATAAAATCATAGTGGAGAATGTAGAGGCCATTATCGATTAGCCGGTCAAAAAAAATTCCATAACAGATAAGGAGAAAGGAAACAAAAAAAATACGCAAAATAAAATAAACCGGCAAGCGGGATCCACAAACAGTAAGAATGTGTAAAAGGAATAGGGATAAGCCCGCCTGCCGATCTCTCAATCACAACATAACATAACACTGTTTATTTTACCTACTTAACTCTATTACATAGGATAGTCTTAACATAACTATAGATACATACACAAAAAAAGAGGCATAGATATATCTTATACAATTGTACTAATAATAACTAAAATAAGGCTACAAATAGACTACACGTGTAAAACTAAAACTGCTGCGGATCACCCAGTGGACCACCCAGGGAGACGCCCAGCGGATCTTCGGTAATCCACATGCATTCTGGAGACGAAACTGCAACAACAAAAATTCGTTAGTACCAGAACAATCATAGCAAAGCAATCAGATTTCTAAACATTTGATCACTCACTCTGGAGATCGGCAGCAACGGAATCGCCCCCACAATAAGACGCAGAAGCTAAGAAACGCCCACAAGGACAGAAGCTGCCCCCATTTCCAGGAGCCCTAAAACAAGAAATTAGGTATCAGCCCTAAAACAATAGTAAAGGGCATGGGATGGAAGAAAGTAAAAGTCAAAATAAAACTACCCCAAACAAATTGAATGCTGTGACGAGAGATGGGAACAGGAACGACGTTGAGTCAGGTCACAATGCGCAGCCACCAACGCCTGGAGTTCCAGAGTGCGCAGGTAAACCAACTCCAGCGCCTGTCTGGACTCCTGCTTCATCGCGACAACAGAGGGATCTTCAAATTGTTGGCGTGGCCTCCCACGACCTCTTTTGGGAGTCAGGACACCTCGCCGGGCGGGTGGGCCTCCAAACTCCTAAAATAACCAATGCCCGAAAAATGGTCTGCTCCTGTCGCCAAGTCCAAAACTTGCCGCATTAATTGTGGCGGGGAGCATCTTTTAAGCAACTTAGGCCGTCCGATGACACCTGCAACAAGAAAAAAAAAGAACATGAGAAATTAGTAAACAATTACTTCAACCCTAAGAAATTCTTGGCAGAGAAAGTCATCTCCCTCACGGCACGACGAGGTGACACTCTCCACAACGCCAAATAAAAAAGACCTGAATGGTCTTCGATTTCGGACACCTGAAGCTTCAAGCTGTCACGCACACCCGCGGAAGCTGGAACACCCGAGTCCAACGCGTCACCTGAGGGGATCTCGGACACTTGGTTAAAAAGGGACAAGTCAAAGTCCCGCACGGCACTATCGTAACTATCCGCAACTATGGAATTACTCGACTCAACGGACCCTGCCGAAACATGGAGGGCCTCCTCCAATACAAGGTCGCACAACGATGGCTCCTCGACAGGACTGCACATTCCGGGAACTTTTGGCGACACCAAAAACACAAATGAATACTCACCAGTGCGTTCGGGTACCGCAGTAGCCCCCTTCTTCAAACAAAGAGGGATGTTGTTCATGTTGCAGAAGTCCCCATGCAACACGGTATCGGCACTGGAGTCTCTGCACTCTCCTTCCATGATTAAAGTACGACTAAAAGTTGCTACTGCAACTGCCCAGTGTTCACGAGATGACATCATGTCAAAATTCTGCAACCCCAACTCTATTCCCCACTACTACGACAGACTTAAGGGACACGTGCAGTCGAGGGCCAAAACGCCAAGTCAACTTCTACGGAAAATTGACTCACGGCAGCCACAGCATGGCATCATTATCCAGCGTGTCTGAAAAATGACATCATTCCACATCAGCTGAATCCTCGGGTAACACAATTCTCAGAATACACTAAGCCTGAGTGAAAAGAACAAAATACCACAAACGCTGCGTCTAAGTAGGACGAAAATTATGTCATCCAATGAGACCACCCCTGGGCAGCTTCGGTATAACGTTACTGGAAGTAGAGGTGAAAAGTTAAAAATTAAAATAATACTTTTATGGCAGCAAGAGATGAGGAGAGCTGCTGCACTTACCTGGAATACCTGGAGCTTCCACGCATTACACGCACAACAAACCATCGAGACAAGACATAATCACTAATCGAACACGGAGTTCAATTAACCCGAAAACCTCTATAATTTTCATCGAGGACAATGATTGTTCTAAGGAGGGAGGACTGTTACATCCCGGTAACATTAAATTTTTTAATTTTCATTATTGCCCCTGTATATGAGCAATACTTTATACATGGAAGTGAATAATTAGTTTATACTCACATCGATAGATCGGTTCAACGCTTGGTAACAAGTGATAAAGAAGAGTATCGCTCGGTCTATATGGTAATTATCCAGGCGGTAATGAGTCAGTGAGTCACACCGCGCGTTGATAATATAGCAATGCGGCGCTAGTAACCTAGTGAGACGGAAACATGTAACTGGCATGGCACTATTAACATTGATTCATTATTGCCTTAATTAATAAGTACTATACCATCCTTGCTAGTTACTAAGCATAAAATTATTATTGATATTGATGACAAATTTAGTGTTTAAGCTTAAGATAAGTAAATACAGCTGTACTTAACCACACTGGTATTTATTCGTCACCTAGATATAAGCACAGGTAAAAGAAGGAGAAGAAGGGATGCAAAGCAAAGATAAAATCACCCTTGATTGAGACCGTAAGGCGGAAATTAGAGTTCCGAACAGTTGTACGGTTATCAGGTTCGGACTGGTGATTCAACGCTGTGAGCAGACCCTTCGATAAATGTAAGTCTCAGTGGATTTCTATGAGCAATTCTACATTCGGTACTTGGTAAATAAAATCCTTGGTCCTTAAGTGGTGCAAGTCCGGAAACCATAGTGCTAATAGTTCCTTTGGAGTACGTGTATCGTTGTATTTAGTCGTGTCGGTTAATAGTGATTCATTTCTGAAATCGGGACGAACTAACCTATCTTGTTAACAAATCCATGTTTGATTCATTTCTCGTGTACTTAGCAAAATATGTATGCGCATAATTGATCACATCAGTTACTGGTGGACTTACATCCCTTACACCATACCTCCTGCGAAATTTATCGTTGTTTTGCTACCTCACGGAGACTCAAACGAAACCCAACTATCCTGCAAGGATTTGTGCCGTTGACTTGCAATTATAGGAGTAATAAACGACAGTTCTCTCTTTTGCCCTCAAATTTAAGAGGTAGACAAGTAAGTTACCATTCAAGTATCATTCTGTATGAAACTTACGCAAAATCCTATTTATTTATAATAAATTGTCTTATATATTCATAAATTCAGTGTTTTATTATCATTGTGAACAACTCAGGGCCTATAGACCTGGTAAGTGACAACGTACCCAGAAACAAAAATAAATTATCAGGCCTTACCAACCTGATATAATCAGCTAACCGTCTCCCTTACATCAAAAAATTCAAACTACCCTCGCCTTTTGCTCGGGACGTAACACATGGGGAACCAGAATTGAACTATGATACGTATAAGAAGGAAGCCTTAACAGTTATGCACGCGGTAAGAACATTCTGATCATATGTATTTGAAAGAAAATTTACAATAGTTTCAGACCACCAACCTCTGATATGGTTCAAAGCAGCTGATTTCAACACCAGAGTGCAAAATTGGAGATTTAAGTTATCAGAATATGACTTTGAATTCATATATGTATAAATCTGGGCGAATGAATGCTAATGCAGATGCTCTTTCGAGAAATCTAGTTGACATAAGCGCAGCATAAGCGAGACCAACAGAGGTAACGGAAAGTATCTTTTCGGATTGTGTGTACGAGGGAGAATCCCGTAATCGCTGGGAACAATCAACGGAACCTTACGCGCAACGCGTACACTTTTACGCGAAGCTTTAACAGCCAAGAAAATTGATTTTATATTAAGATTCATAGATAGGAGATTTAGGGGATAATTCTTAGAGTAGGGGGATTTCCCTCTTTTAAAATAAAGCACTGGAAATAAAATTATAATCAAAGGTTTATTTTATGTTAATAGGTAGATAGAAGATTTAGGGGACAATTCTCAGAGTAGGTCGATTTCCCTCTTTTGAAATAACCCATGTTAGATTGATAAATAAAAATCTTGTGAAGGGAAAATCGACATAGTATAGAATCGTTTTTATTTCTCCTTCCGCATTTGGACTCCAAGTTTAGAGATAGATTAGTTTAGATTTAAATAAATAAAATCAAAAAAAGTTACATTGGCGCCCAACGTGGGGCACGAGGAGTTGAAAGAGAGATAAGAACGCAGGAGAGAAAAAATGTACAGTACTTAAAATATGAATAAAAATGAACCCTCTAAATTTATTTAATGGTCAGATACCTTTTTGCAGAGTATATCTGCAACCTCCGACTAGTAGGAAACATGTACCAAACGACATGAAAGACTTGGACAATTATTTAAATAAGAAAAAAGCACAGCAAAAGGAAAAAGCGAAAAGTGAGTGTAAGTGAATGTGTAAATAAGAGAACAGGACTTAGAACATATAAAAAGAATTAATAATGAGTCGTCAGGGTCTACGATCAGCGACAAGTGGCATCGAATATGCACAAGGAGATTTAGAACTTTGACGGAAACAACGGAGAATAGTGAAGCAACAATCAACATGGATTTCGGGGGGCAGGCGACTCATAGAGGTGAGGGATTCTCAGAAGCCTTGACAAAGAAGCTTGAAGAGTTGGAGAAAAGGGTAAAAAAATGGTAGAAGAAGAAAGAAAGAGAACAGAGAAGCTAGAAACAGAAAGAGACAAAGGTCTACAAAAAAAATTAGTTACGATGGAAACAGGAATCAATAGATCACTGGAGGCTGCCACAGAAATTGCAGAAGCCTTGGAAGAAAGGAATAACAGGGTAGAGACACAATTTGGTAGATTGGAAGCTCAGCAAACCAGGATCATGGAAATATTGAATGCTGAAGGACAAAGAAGGGAAGAAACCAGAGGGCTGGAAAGGAATTCCAACATAAAATATATACTCCCGGAATTCCGAGGGGATACGAGCCCTATTCGATACATCAATCAATTGAAACAATATTGGGGAGCAGTAAATCCCAGAGACAGCGACACACACACTACCTCATCGAAAAATCACTAACGGGACCACCTGGAGATTGGTGGCAAATTACTAAGGACGAGGTGAATAACTTTCCAACATTCTTGAACAAGTTCCTACGAAGATACTGGGACGAGCAAGCACGAACTCAGAAGGAAAATAGAGTTTGGATCGCACCAAGGAGGAAAAACTATTACCAAAGTTGAGTATGCAATCCGTCTATATGCGGAAGCTAAAGAACTGAAACCCATAATGTCTTCCAATGAAATTATTTAGAAACTTGCGAGGCATTACAATGAGGAAATCAAATATGCGATCATAGGTCGAGGAATAGATGATATTAATGATCTGGTAGAATTTTTGGAAAACTTTGACAGGATAGGCCCTATCAATAATAACGACGGAAGGAAAAGGGAAAAGAAGTTGCATGATAGAATTAGGAGGTATTCTCACCACAGGTCTAATAGACACAGGAGCCGAAGTGACCTGCATATCAGAATAGTTTGTCAAAAGAAACAAAGAGAGATTACAAGAATATCCAACACTACCGATTAACGGGGTAACTCTGATGGGAATCCTTGGAGGAAAAGCAATCAGATTCAATCAGCAGATATATGCAGATATTCAGCTAGCAAACCATGTAATTCAAGTCGTTTTCCTGCTGGTTCTCAAGCTATCAAGATCCTGCATTATAGGGATCGACCTGATCGACGAATTTAGAAGCCACATCGAATTGGACAGCAAAACAATATCCTTTCCTTATCTGGAAGGGAAACCGTTGATCAGAATTATAAATGAAGAACTAACAACGACACCTAGAGAAACAAAACAAATATTGAATTCAATACAAACAGGAAAGTATGAGACAGAAATAGACAGAAATGAAATTAAAGTAAAAGTGGAAGAAATAAGTCCCACAAACCTGGAAGTAAAAAAACAACTGGAAGACATCCTATGGAGACACAGACCGGTATTAAGAAAGAAGCCAGGCAGTTTAAAAACACACCAGTATGTTCCACGGATAAAGGAAAATGAACCTTTCGTGGGGCGAAGCTATCCTGTACCAATGGCGTATCGTGATAAAGTAGACGAAAAAATAAAAAGAATGCTAGATATGGGAATTATCTAACGATCAAATAGCTCGTACATCAACCCGATCGTACCAGTAATAAAAAACAGGTGGCACGATCAGACTATGCCTAGATGCTAAAAAATTAAACGAGATATTAATAGAAGATTGGGAATGCTCAGAACCAGCAGAAATTCTGTTTCAAAAATGTAAAGGGACGAAAGTTATGTCAAGTTTAGACATGACAAGCAGTTTCTGGCAAGTACCACTCCAAAAAACAACTCTAAGCAATACACAGCATTTCAATATAGAGGAAAAAGCTATTAATTCAACGTAGTAACCTTTGGTTTAGAGACAAGCACCGCGGCATTAGTGAGAGGACTAGATAAAGCCTTACAAGAAGTCGGGGATCACATAATTTCCTTCGTGGACGACACTCTCATAATCTCAGAGTCAACGTAGCAACATCTTGAACACCTGGAGGAGATCCTAACACGATTAGAAAGAAATAATTTAACGCTTAATTTAAATAAATCACATATCTTTAAAAAGGAAACCAAATTTTTAGGTTTTATTTTAACAACAGAGGGAATTATACCAGATCCTGACAAGATAAAGGGTTTTTCAATAGGGACATAACAATTTTATTTATGAATAAAACAAATAAATATTTGAGATATTGAGTTCAAATTTATTGTGGGTGTAGTGCAAGCAATACATTTTATGAATGAAATTCGATATCGGTCATATGACCACTACGAGCCCGTTTACAGCGGTCGATTCTTCGGACCCAATTTTCCACCATTCTGGCAGACATTTTGACAGGAACGTTGGCAATTTCGCGTTGGATGTTGTCTTTGAGGTCGTCTAAAGTTGCTGGCTTATTGTAATAGACCAGTGACTTGATATGGCTCCATAAAATGAAATCCAATAGCGTTAGATCGCATGAACGAGGCGGCCTTTCGACCGGACCATTTCTCGAGATAACACGTTCACCGAATTTGCCTGTCAACAAATCGATTGTGACGCATGTTGTGTGGCTAGTGGCACCGTATTGTTGAAACAACATATCGTTGATGTTAAATTCATCCAATTCTGGCCACAAATAATCTTCCAACATAGCACGATAGCGCTCTCCATTGACGGTAACATGACGGTCGTTTTCATCCACGAAAAAATATGGCCCAATCACACCTTCGGCATGAAAACCGCACCAAACAGTCACTTTTTGCAAATGCAACGGTGTGTCAAGAAGCACATTTGGATTTGTTGCTGACCAATAACGCATATTTTGCTTATTAACAAAGACATTGAGCCAGAAATGAGCTTCATCGCTGAAAATGATTTTTCGATGAAATTTTTCATTTTCTTCAAGCTTTGCCAGAGCCCAATTGGAGAAGTTTCGGCCTTTCAAATGATCAAGTGGCTTTAGTTCTTGAGTTAATTTAATCTCTACTCAAAATTCAGCAGCAAACACGCTGAAGAAACAGTTCCACTATAGTAGTGTAGAGTACCATGGAAATGGGATAAAAATACACAGTGCTGTTTCAATAAAGTGAGGAAACTTTTTAGTAATGCTATGACGCTATACTTTCCAGATCCGAAGAAACCATACTACCTCGAAACGGACGCAAGTAACTACACACTAGGAGCCATATTATATCAAAAAAATGACAAACAAGAGAAAGAAATCATTACACTGGCCATTAGAACCCTTAAAGGTCCAGAAATATCTTACTTCACCACAGAAAAAGAGCTCTTAGCAATCATGCGGGCCCAACAGAAGTTTCGGACTTACCTACAAGGAGCTCAAATTATAAATCGAACGGATCACATGGCACTGACCTTCCTGCGAACATGAAAATTCGTAAATGTACGTCTAACACGTTGGATACTAGCAATACAATATTATAACATCACAATGGAACACTGTCCTGGGAAAGATAATGTAGTGTCAGATGTATTCAGTCGACAACATCCAGAGAAGAACTGGGAAGAGAAAGAAACGGAAACAACACAAATATGCATAAGTGCACTTAAATACAAATGTTCAAAAGAACTAGAAAATAATCTAAAAAAATACAGAAATTCCAACGAGAAGATACACGAATAAATCAAACCATCCAATCATTAGATGAGGGAGGAAAATCAACCTCTCGCTTTAAAGTGAATAAAGGAACATTATATCAAAAAAGAACACAAGGAGAAGAAAGAATATATTTACCAATCAACACGCTAAAAATGTTGATCTGGGAGTGTCACATAGCCTATGGACACACTGGAACAGATAAGAATTACGAAATTATCAAGGGACATTTCTACTATCCACATATGGCAAAAATAATTCGACAAATATTAAGTACGTGTGACTCATGTCAAAGGAATAAAAATCCAAAAACAGCCAGTGCAATCATCCAGGAATCGGTACAGCCAGAAGAACCACTGGAGCTCTTATCTATCGATTTTTTGGACCCCTGGTGAAAACAAAATACGGGTATGAGTATATCTTGGTAATGATTGATACATTTACTAAATATACAAAACTGTATCCTCTAAAAAGAGTCACCTGTGAGGCAACTATTAGAAAAGTGGATGAATTCATCGATAGTGTAGGAAAGCCACAGAAAATACTGTCAGATAGAGGTACACAATTTACAAGTAAAAAATGGAAAGAAGCACCAAAAGATAAAAATATAAAAATGATTATAACCTCAAGAAGACATCCACAAGCAAATATGGTAGAAAGAGTTAACCAAGAACTTGCAAGATGCTTCAGAACACTTCTATCAGAAGACAAACATCACACTTGGTATAATTGGATAGAAGAAATAGACACAATATTTAATGAGTCATATCATGATACAACAGAAATAACACCCCGTGAAGCATTACGAGGAGAAAAGTCAGATAGAATATGGGAAAAGTGGATCCCAAAAATGGAAATCAATAAAAATATAAACAACAAAACTGAACTGATTCGTATCATCAGAGAACGAATCAAAACAAAAGCAGAAAGAAGGAATGCGAGAATAAACAAAGACACAATTGGACTTACCTTCCAACCTGGAGATCTTGTGCTGGTAAAGGCCTGTAATGTGTCGAATGCGGCTACCGGGAAGGTAGCGAAATTCCTATCCCTTTATGAAGGACCCTGCAAGGTAAAGAAAAGAATCGCACAAAACACCTATATACTCAGCAACTTGAAGACTGATCGGGAGAGGGGGCAGTTCCATGCAGTGGACTTAAAGTCATACCTCACAGGTGATGCCGCAGAAGTGGGGATATCTGAAGGAAGAGGGGAGAGAAGAGATGATGAATCATCAGGAAAGAAAGGCGTCAGTTTTATCCACGATAACAGTGGAAACAATAAGAGAAAATGCAAAGTGAAACAGAGAAGATAAAGAAAGTAATTGGCCACAGGAAGAAAACATCCACGGAAGAACAGGTAGAAGAAAAAGAAGAAGAAGAGTTTACAATATTAAAAGTGATAAACCACATGAGCTGCGGAAAGAATGCATTCCTTCCAGACCTACCACAAAAGAAAAAGAACTTAATAGGTCAAGGTAAGATGAGCCGACAAGAAAAGCTGTACCAAGATATTCTAGCAGGCCCTATAGAATGGCAACCAGGCTCACCACCATGCATGCCGCAAGAGCAAAACAGCCAAAGCACAGGCGCGGACGTAGGGCGCAAGCGCGCGCCTCCCACCCACGAGTCGCGTCCCCGCTGAGTTCTAACTGGTTTCACTCTTGAGGTCCGCAGAACAGATTGATAGGTTTCTCCTCTTATTTCGAGTTCAGCGCTCAAGATTTCCACTATCGTTACGGAGGATTTCATCAATGAATTTTTACATTCATTGATGAATATTTTATGTGCCTCAGCCGCGGAAACTCGTTTTTCCGTTACAGCTGAGAGTAAAGCAATGTTGTATATTCCGTTACAGAGGAATACAATGTAGAAATTGAACTGCGCATGTGCATTATAGTCTTACAGCGGAACGCAATCTATTTCTTATTCTTCTTCTGCTCACTTTTTCTTCGTACAGCGGAACGCAATCTGTTTCTTATTCTTCTTCTTCTCACTTCTTCTTCGTACAGCGTTAGCACTGACTACTACACAAGACCGATAAAATCAAAATGGCCGGGACTAGTCGCCAATTTGCGCCCGCTTCATACAACTAGCGCAGCAAACAACTACAATAAGTACTAGATTAAATTCCAATGTATGCATAAAAACTCGTATCCGCACCACAGTCACATAAAATAGAATATGTGCCAATGCACACAATTCGGGACATTGCGAGACTCGCGACAATGCTCGCAGGACTGATCGCGCCTCGGATTCGTCTCGGCTTTGTCTCGACTTCGTCTCGGCTTTGCCTCAGCTACGTCTTGGCTACGCCTCGACTACGCCTTGGCTTCGATCCCCTGCGAACATTGTCGCTCGTCACGCAATCACCCTCATTGTGTGCCTAGGCACATAATATACTATTGTACGATCCATGTTTACGGTCACTCTTGGAAGACTGAAAGAAGATAAAACCACATCGTAAGTAAAGCAAATAGACCTTATTTAAGCGTATAGAAATTCACTTTGCATTGTATCGAGTCATTGGAGATAAAATTATAATCAATGTTTATTTTATATTAACAATCATATATAGGAGATTTAGGGGATAATTCTTAGAATAGGGCGATTTCCCTCTTTTAAAATAAAGCACTGGAAATAAAATTATAATCAAAGGTTTATTTTATGTTAATAAATAGCAGATTTAGAGGACAATTCTTAGAGTAGGTCGATTTCCCTCTTTTGAAATAACCCATGTTAACATTGATAAATAAAAATCTTGTAAAGGGAAAATCGTCATAGTATAGACACCATTAAAATGGATTCAACCGCATCCCGAATCGTTTTTATTACTCCTCCCGCATTTGGACTCTAAGTTTAGAGATAGAATAGTTTAGATTTAAATGAATAAAATTTAAAAAAGTTACAGCATTCATAAAAAAATCCATTTGCATTTTTGGAGCATTCAGAAAATAGCAAAAAAACTCATAATTAAAAGAATAAAGACTACCGCACTCCACCCACAATCCAACGGTTCATTAGAACTTTCACATTATGCATTACGTGAATTTTTAAAACAATACCCGGAAAAGGATTGTGAATGGGATCAATGCATTGAAATTGTAACATTCAATTACAACACATGCGTGCAAGAAGGCACAAAACATACACCTTTCGAAGTGGTTTTTGGACGACTAGCTAGAACACCGTCATGTGATCCAAAAATTATTACTAGAAGGTTTCGTTGACTATGGGTTTGCCAACCTCATTAGGCTTTATTAAATTAGAAAAAACACCAAATAATAAACTTTTAAAATAAAAAAAAAGATTTCCTCCTTTTATGTCAGGATCGTAAGGATCTTCTCTAAGGGATGAGGAATAAGTCAGTGAACAGGAAGGAATTGATTGTATGAAATATATTTATTAACATAAAATAGACGACAAGCAAGCACCATGGAAATAGTAATAACATAGAAGATTCAAAGTTGATTACTCAGTGTCACTCAAACTACATGAAGCATATGCTATTGGCTTATCTTTGCCCATTTTACCTTGTGATAATATACCTTCTATTGCTTATCATGAGGTATCTGTTGTGAGAACAAAGGGTTGACAAAAATCAGGTCGTTGTAAAAGTGGTTCTTTACACAATTTTGATTTTAAAATATTAAAAGCTATTTGCTGTTTATCGTTCCATATGAAAAGAGTATCCTTTTTTAGAAGTTGATTAAGAGGATTGGCAATTTTTGAAAATCCTTCGATAAATCTGCGATAATTTAAGATAAAAAATTGTTTGACATTCTTTTGTGTTTTTGAACTGCAAATTCGTTTACGACTATTATTTTGTTCGGGTCTGGTCCAACTCTATTTTTATCAATTACATGACCTAAATATCATACCTCAGGTCGTAGAAATTCGCATTTGTCTGTTTGTAAATGAAGGTTTGATTTTCGAAGACGTTGTATTAAATTATTAAATTTTTTCTTGTCTTCTTCTAGATGACTATGTCGTTAAGATATACAAAGAGTTCTGTCTCTATTAATCCAGTTAAAGTAATATCCATTACCCTTTGAAATATAGTAGGAGCGGTTTTTAAACCAAAGGGCATTCTATCAAATTCATAATGGCCATGAGGTGTAGAAAATGCAGTTCTTCATATGTTATGTTTAAAAATCTATTTGGGTTGCCGAAAAAATTGTCGGTTTTCAAGTAGCTATTCAGAATTTTATTAGATAAATCGTCATCACTTAACTTTTTCAAATCTCTTGATTGTCTTGTTGCATTTTGAGAATCTGTTTCTTCGAAATATTCTAAAGTAGTAGTTGGTATTGATATCGTTACTGTGTTACAGGCGGTCCAAAGTGTGAAACATTTTTTTGGTAAATGTTTTGCCTGATGTACAAAATCTAATTTATGGAATTTGGATTGCTTTTAGAAGTGAAATCAATGCACACTTTTGAGTGTTTGTAACCTGATTGCATTCCAATGGCTAATGCAACTCAGCATTTCTGGTCATACGAGCTGGTCTTGAGATGTAAAGCAATTCCTAAATTAACCTTTCCAGTTATTCAAATACATTTAAATAATAAAACTTTTAGAGGTAAGAATGGTTCGCCCTTATGTTTTTCAAGTGCACCAATGTTTTATTAGGTAGATTAATTGATAACGAGAGTGCATAGGGACTCGACCGCTATGGACTGTAAAGGTATGAAATAAGAGAAAAGCGAGGAATGAGTGTAAAGCGAGAGCGATGATATAAGAACTAGGATGAGTGGAGAAAGAATAGAATAGGAAAGAAAATGAGCAATAGCAGACTCGCAACTATATCATCGCGAAAGAATGGATGAAAAGAAGAGGAAGGAGAGGGGAAGGGGGAGAGATATCCAGCACACGTACACCCATGCACTGTTTTGCCACTATAGCTTTCGACCGTTTGTCAATTCCTCCTTTCGTTCGCCCATGCACATGCCTAATATACCGATCTCTTTTAGAAAATCTTGATGTGCTCTGCTATGCATCACGAGGCTAGCATATATTTCATAATTACATCTTCTCGTGAGCCTATCCTCGATCAAATGCCCTTGCCAGCTTATCTCCCGCCACAAAGGCCACGTGCTTTTTGTAACTAAAACCTAAGACTCATTTGAGTGTTTAAATAATTAATTTAATTAATTAAATAATTAAATAATTATTTTAAAGCTTTTAATCCACATAAAGATTATAAGCCTAGACTAATCAAATATATTTCAACTTACTCTGAAATATATTAGAAAATAAAATCGTTTCTACAATTTGATATCCATGCATCAAATATTAAAAATCGATGAGCGCATTTCCTTCCTCACGATAGGGGTAGAAAGACGGGAGAAATATTTACCATCTAAGAATCAGCAAATGATGCAATAACCACATCAGCATTTGTGTAAATTCCTAAATTCTCCCTGCCGTTATTACCTCTGTCCAATCATTAACTCCTTAATCATCATAAAACCCTGCCATGCTCACCTCGCGATGAACTAGTAAAACTGATCGAGGTAAAATCAAATCTGCAGTCTTCTGAGTGTCTTGACCGGGTTCAGACCTTGGAATAGTAAAGAAAATATTCTTCTTTCATCGTGCCCGTCTGCGGTCTATGGCGACAGTTTTCAGATTCGGTAGTTAACTAAAATCGTAAAGTTGCCTATCGGAACATTTTACAAAAGCTTGTCGGACGAACGTAAAATACACAAGCCTTCATCTGGACGGAAGCAAATATATAACATATATTGAAATATATGAAAATATGTTTTTTATATATCTGTCTTCCGCGGACTATTTTAAAGTCCAATTCGTTTGACAAAACGGCAAAGCGGTAGTGATCATTTTTCATCAAATATATATTAGAAATAATAGGAAAATTTAACGGTGAAAAGGGCAAATTCAAAAGCATTCGACCCTTTTCCGGTTCAAAGCCAACCATTCCTTTTTCTTATTAAAACTAATAGAAAGTGGCGAAAAGGGTGTTTATGTGCGCGTATGTTGTGCGTGACTCACGAATAAGACTCGAGTTGTGTTTTTGAGCAACGATTAGTAGAAAACCTTCCCGCCCAGTCGAGGACGAATAAGGAGCTCAGGGATAAATATCTGTCTCTCACACTCTCCTAGGACTGGTAGAGTTAAGAGAAACTTATTGTAAGAACTAACAGGTGTCTTTCCAATTGTATCTATATATATGGGTCATTTCATGGGAGATTTACAGTCAAAATTTTTTTTCGACGAAACATTTTTTTTTGCCTTTTTACTTGGAAAATAATCGACACGTATTTTTTTTTCAATGTTATACTTGAAAATTTCGAGATATAATTTTTTTAAGTTTGGCACTCGGGAAAATTTTTTTTTCCAACAGCTCACTGTAAAAGCAGTTTTGCATATAAAATCTAACCCTTGCACTTGAAATTCGCGAAAGTGTACAAGCTTTCAAAAAAGTTATAGCACACATTTCGTTGTTTTTTTGTAATAACAATATAGTACATTTTTATAAACAATTGAATTTTTTTTTAATTTGGAACTAATTTTTTTCGATTTTTTTGTTTCTAAATCTTTGTTGAAGTTTTTTCAATATGCAGGCAAAATTTTGGAATGGAAAAATAGAAACTGTAGGTGTAATTAATTTATAAAATCTGTCCCGCGCGTTGCAACGAGCGAGCTCGCACGCTGCATCTACGCTTAAGCTTGACTAGGCATGCTGGGACTCGAAGCATGTGTGGCAGTGAATGCAGTGACCGCTGTTTTAGTTTTCTGTGAATGTTTCTCAAGTGTTCACCTATTTCAAATTAATACAGAAATGCCAATCTCTCCTTCTTTTCCATCTGGTCGGCTTTCTCATTGCCCTTGATCCCTGAGTGACCAGGGACACAAATCAGGGCCACATTATTTTGTTCCGTAAGTTGGTTTAGTACCTTTTTGTACTCTCACACCAGAATCGAAGAGATTTCTGGTTTCCCAACCGCTTTGATAGCCGCCGGGCTATCCAAGCAGATGCTAATGCACCTGCCCGATGCTTTTTCACTTACTAGCGTTTTCGCATAGTGGAGGATGCCGAAAACTTCCGCCTGGAAAATAGTTAGGTACTGTCCCAGGTGGATCGCCAAATGTCCATTGGAAGCCTAGTGTGCTTGGCCCACCTCGTCCACTTGCCCATAGCCGTGAGGCGTTCCATCGTCTGAGCCGCCTTTGCGATTGTTGCTATGTGAATTGGTTCCTCGCAGACAATAAAGCCCACTGCTGCCGTCGGCGTGGTCTTCATTACCCCGGCAATACCCATGAACATTACCGTCTGTAAGCGACCCACCTTCGTTTGCACCATCTTTAGTATTACCCGTGGCGACCAAGCCATGGCAGCGTAGAGAAGCCTCGGTTTGAGAATCGCTGAGCAGAGCCAAGCGATCATTCTCGGCCCCAGACCCAAGGTTCTCTCGAAAGCCCTTCGGCATAGCCAGAAAGTTGTAATGAACCCTCTGCATTGCGCTTCCAGATGCTCCGCCCTATTCAGTTTCGTATCCAGAATAACTCCTAGATACTTCACTGATTGTGCTTTTCGGAGTCTTTATCCGCAAAAGACGGGGCCAGTTACCCTAGCCATCTTATACTTCCTTGTGGAGACTACCAGTTCCGTCTTCTCCAGGTTTACTGATAGCCCTGATTCATTGCACCAGAGCTTTACGGTGCGGAGAGCTGACCCTGGATGCCCTTCCTCCTACTTTAATGCCTCCCCATTCCGTTGAGAGGCGCCTGTACTGCTGCATACTCTGAATTCATTCCACCAGCTGTCTTGGTACGACAAACTTCAGCGCCTCCCTACCTATCACTTCGGGGGGCGTATTGCTAAAGGCACCTTCTATATTCAAGAAAGTACCTATTACATAGCCCCCTTCCTCCAGCTGCCACTCTATTCTATTTACAGCCTCATGCAATGCCGTGTCGACGGAGCAGCCCTTTTTGGAAGGAGTGTTGCCCACTGTGAAGTGGTTTACTTGTTAACACCCTATCTCGGATATACCTCTCTACCAGGCTTTCAAGGACTTTCGAAATAAAAGATGTCAAGCTGATCGGCATGAAGTCCTTGGCAGTGGTCTTGCCCTTCTTACCCGGTTTGGGTAGAAAAACCACTCTGCTGCCTCTCCATGACATTAGCACGCGTCCTAGAACAATAAGTACCCTGAGAATCTTCGTCAGGGGAAGTCGTTGATCCTCCAGGCCCTCTTGTAAGGGCACTGGGTAGACCCCGTCCGCCTGCGGTGATTTGTGAGGTTGAACGGTCCACACAGCCCATTCAACCTTCTTTACTGTTACAATCGAGGCCACAAATTTCCAATCTGCCCTTCTACAGAGGCCGACCTGATACATGTCCTCTTGGACTGCTGGAATGCGCTGGAAGCCCGGGAAGTGAACCTCAATCAGCCGATTCAGGCATTCCTCTTCGCTACCCGTGAACTCTCCCGTTTCAAGTCTAATTGGCCCCAAGGGAGCATGCGTGTTTTTCGCTAGGATCTTATGAAGGAGAGCTGTTTTTGGGACATTTTTAGTTTCCCCGCAAAAGTCTCTCCACCCGTCCTGCTTGTATTTATTAATTTTGTTCTAGTATTCCTTCTATGCCTCCTTATAGAGGCCCCAGTCGGCTGCCTCCTTCGTCTTTTGTGCCCTATTGTGCAGTTTGCTGGTTGTTCTCAAAATCCATCGGAGTTAGGCAGACATCTGGGTAGCTTGATGGTACAACGACCCTTGTCACGGCGCTGTCAGCCACCTGTGCGTAAGAGGGGCCGTGAGTCTCAAGAGCCCTTTGTCTCTTAGCCACACTATCCGGAGAAGTTTCTTGAGACTCTTTACCCCGTTTTGTTTACCCCGAGGCCACCACGGGCGAGCTTCGGTTGTCTCCTGTCACGTCAGCTTGAAGAAGCAACGCTCTCTTTCGCCACCTCTTCTCGGCACCACATAGATTCTTCCTTTTGACAGAAATCTCTGTGAGACGCTGCTCCACTTCTACAATCTCCTCAGGACCGCCTTAAGGAGGATTCTTCTTTACTGTGCCGGAGGTTCCCCCAGAAGAGCCCCCTCGGCACGGTTTGGGTGAGTACAGAGGCCCTGAGTCAGGGCGTCCCTTTGAGGACCCTGGTTAAGGGCCCTCGGTTGTTTTATTTGTGGTTGAGTTTGAATCCATTTCAATTCCCACGAGTAACAAGGGAAAAAATTTTCCGTCCAGCCAGAGCCCCGCTTGCCTGGATGGGGCTTGTCATAATGCGGGATGCAGCCTGGTTTCCTAGTCCACCGTAAGCGACACCACACATCCCAGCCTTGGCGTGCAGGCCCCTATCAGAGACAAGCCCCCGCCCGTTGATGCTGTTTGGTGATTTGGTTACCCTAGTTCCATTCAACCTTCGACACGGTTGGTTAGATCTTGGTTTGGGGGTCAGAGGACTCGCGTCCTCGATATTCTGCTAGGCATGACTGGTACCCAACAGAAGGATTACTCCTTTGTTCAGACTCCACGGGCAACCGATCTCTCTGTTGCCCAGAATGCTTGGGCCTCGCAGCCCATCTTTCCTGGTTCGCAGCTCCTAAGGTGGCCGCCCGCGTGGACTCTTAAGCCCTCCCATCAGCTACAAGGGCACGTGATCCCTAGGGAGGTTTGTGCTTTGATGAAATGATAACAATTTTCAGCAACATTACCTGGTTTTTAAAAATATTATACAATTTATATTTTTATCTCGTGCAACATTGAATCGAGTTGTTTTATTACTTCTATTATTTTTAGAATCATCCATTTTTAAATAATCTGAATTTTTATTTCATGGTAGTGCAGAAGATGCAGCCAAGTCTCTTTCTACGTTGATTGTGTCATTAAAAACTCTTCAAATGTTTCTTTTGTTTTTGCTTGGATTTCTAACACAGGACGCAGACTGCGAAAAAAGAATTGAATAACGTTTTTTTGAAGGTTCTGTTTGAAGGTATTATCTGCTTGTCCATTATTGTTGAGTCTATGAGCGTCTTCGATTCTCTCGGCAATCTCCTTAATTCTAGTTTCTTAGGAAAGTACGTTTTCTTTTTTCCACATATAGGTATTCCCTAATTCTCCTTGTAATTGAAACACACTTTTTTCAGGGGCATATACTTTTTTGAGTTTTTCAATTAATTCCTCTTTATTATTAAAAGTTGACCCAAAGATACGTTTTCTTGCTTCTCCTGATAATTTACTTTTAAATAATCGCGCTAACATCCCTCAATAAAATGTGATAATGGAATGTTACTTCCATCAGATAAGGGTACTATTTACTTCTAACGCGTCACGCAAGGATACTTGTTGACTATCAGGTAGGGCTATTTCGTTGTTTATAATTGGATTAACGTTTTCTTCCGGATTGTTGTGAACAGTTTGCTCTATTTTTTCGTTGTCGGTACTATTATCCTCGCTATCGTGAGGTCTTTAGTAGAAAAATCTGAACGGTTTTTGTCATTAACCCTTTGAGCCCTATGGACGCATATATGCGTCTGGCAAAAGCTATCAGTGTGGACTAAGGACGCATATATGCGTTTTGTCTTAGTCTTAATACTAAAAAATAACGCTTTTTAATCATCTAATCTCGTACAAAAGGATTACTATAACTTATTACTATTTGCACCTTGAATAGTTAATAAACAGAGTTCAGTCTAGCAAAAAAGTATTCCGTCCATAGCGATCATCAGCGCTGGCCGCGCGCCGTCCATATGGACCGCACCGGCCGCGAGTATCCAGCACTCAAAGGGTTAATTTGATTATTTTGTTACACTTCAAAGATGAATTGTAAGTACCAAATTTTGTAAATAAACATTATTATCAAAGGTAAAGTAGGTGTTTGCAAAAAGAAATTTAGTTCAATTGATAATTTCGTCAAATGGAATTCTACAGCAATTGTGAACAAGATGACACCTTCGATCTAAACTCTTTACGACCAAATCATGGGGTACATTAGTGAATAATGAACTGACGTCTACTGAAAGCAGAACATGATCATCATCTACAACGAGATCTTTCAATTTTCTTTTTAGATATAAACTGTCGTTTAAATGGGAATTGATGCAAATATCAGAAAAATCTTATTCGCAATAATCTTTTTTTAATTGAGCCTAGCAGCTAAGGCTAACAAATCATGTTTTTCAGTAGACTGAATCCTGTAGAAACACCTCCCACCACTCACCAACACTTTCAAAATGAGAACTTGCTGCAAAAAAAAACGACCGTGGATGGAGGTGTAGCTGTAAAGCCACACAGACGCTAGCTTCAAACTGTGTTGAAAGTGAAAGGGATTATTTTCGTGGGTTGCGCTTCTCGGCCGTGATTCTCTTTGTTTCCTTTTTCATAAATCGCCTGCCCTGTAAAATTCTCTTTTGGCGCGTCAGGTCCCTTTTCTCGTAGCACGTCACATATTATAAAATACATACCAGTGGAAGTCATGGTTCAACAAGGAAAAGAATGTTATGCAGAACTGAAGGTAATGAAAAGGAATAAAACCTATTTCCTTACACCTAGGAAGCACATAATCAAAGCAAGGGGAACTAGAATTACCTGTTATACAATTTTACTTTCTTACCATCTTATCAAAGGTAATTGGTACAAATTATTACCTTAACCAACGGAGGACTTAGAACCAATAACAATTCAACCATGGACCCAACCAACTTCTTTTTTAAATGATGTCGCACAATAAATGCATGGTCACGGTACAGCTGACCATGATGGAATGCTGTTGATGTTATTGAACGAAGACACTATGGAGAAGACTGTGGAATCAACAGGGGCAAGACTCCGGGAAAATTTTATGACATTTGACACAGCTAGCGCCGGTGTGATATCCATCCTCTTAATACTCTAAGGAATTAAAATGACGATAGAAATGGTTAAATGAACGGTTTTATATTACATCGCATTTACGCATGCTCAGTATACATGATGGGTGCTGTCTGGAGTTCACTCACTCAATGGCTCACCCAAGTCAGCAGAAAATCATCCAAACCCACATCAACTAGATTATATAAAGTTCAAGCAGGTGTGGAATAAGGACAAACTGAAGATCAGGCACAGATTTTGCCCAGCACAAGTTCTAAGACAACATAGGATGATGCATCATCAAGCAAAAAAGAACCTGAAAGAGTACAGAAGAGATTTTTCTCCTATAAAACATAATATAACCAAACTCAGACGGTCAATGTGTAGTCTACGGCACCTCAAAAACATCAGGACAAAAAAATACGGATAACTTCAGCCTACGCAGCGTACGTTCACTAGAATTCAAAATTACTAGCAAAGCGTTTTAATGTGGGGGTGTTACGTCCCGGCGGATATTTAATGTACTCAAACGCTTTTTTAAAGTAATAATCAATAGACTTATATAGGATGGAAATTACAACACCTGAAAGATAAAAACAAATTTCCGGCAGACAAACCAAAGCTGGACCTTGTCCCCTAAAAACAGATCAGGTACTTGAGATAAATGTGACCGCTATTACCAGGTGCAATATCCGGTGCATTTTATGGTTGACTCAACTGTCCTTCAATTTATCAAAATAATATTTCCAATATCATTTTATTATATTTCCTTTTCAATCAATGCCCTAATTAAGTGGCCGGAAAGCATGATAAATTGCATACCGAACAAGATCCAGATTTAATTCCTATCAGGCAGTTTTGAAAATTAAAACAATTAAAAAACATTTAGTTGTATACAGATCCCTAAAATGGTATTTATGACATACAGAAATAAATGTATGTAAAGGTGAATTAGTGCATAAGAACTTAACATATGATATACCTTTTCTTTCCTTCTCTCCTGTGAATAAATATATGTGTAACAGTAAAGGGGTATTCAAATAAAATAGACCACACGAACAATAATTACCACTAATACCAAGCATACGAATGAAAAATGCATTATTTCCGATGAGCCAAAAAATACGTACATCTAAAAATTCGATGAACGTATTTGAAATTCAAGATGATTGTTTAGGATTTCACATGACCTTCCATAATTTCAATATGTATATATGTATACATAAATATATACAATTCTTACATTCTAAAATTCTGAGTATGAATATTTGAATCTCATCCTAGGTATAAAAAATTAAAACATTTATATAACGATAACAATAATTTGTTTTTAACATAACAGAGTAAAGTTTTACTAAAATCCACAATATTAAGATCAGACAATAAGTCTTTCAGGACAAGAAATAAAAAATGTCAGATTTGAATAACAATTCTTGTAAAAGGCTAAGATGAAACGAAAACACCCGCTATAAACCTTATCTACACTCTTGCTCTCTTCCTGTTACACATAGCCCTATGGGGTGGAAGCATATATTTTAAACCTGAACCCGTATCACCACTAACCCGGATTCCTCTCAACGTCCAAACAAAAGCACAATTAAATACTTCAAGGACTCGAAACTAATCGAATCCTCAAAATACAAGAAACACAACCAAATTTGGACCAAAATCACAACACCTCAATAGAACCATTAGAAAAAAAACCGTGAGAAAAACAAACAAAAAAGGAGGAAAGAAGAGAGAAGGCAACCTTCCAAAACCCCTTTCTTCTTTTTCTTTCTTTCGTCCTCCTTTGTTTTTATTACCCACCACCATTTACATAAATTAAAATTTAAATATTTGTCGACGTTTCGGTGCTCTTCCAGTACCCTCCTTAGAGCTGTAACACCACAGAAAAAATTATTTAAATAAAGTTGTGTCTCCTATCACCCTCCAAGGGGACGTAGACCCTCCTCCACGGAACGCCAACAGGAAACTGAAACAAGACCTCGTGCATCGCTCCCTCCCAAGCACCTGAAAGACCCCAAGGGTCATTCAATAAATTTAAAATTGTTCCGCAGAATCTAGAAGCCTCAAGGATATTTACTATGTAACATTGTCTTTAGAAATAACTTATCATACTTTCATAACGTCCATTATACTCAAGCAAATCTGTTTTTAAATTTATAGAATATGTTCCCTCTCTTTTTATATATAACATTTCCATAAATTCTCTTTTTCCCTTATTACTTTCCGAGTGTAAAATCTCTACATTGTTCCAGTCAAAGTCATGATCAGCGTATTCATTTTTATGATCAGACAAAACATTATGATAATTACACTTTCTCCCAAGATTCTTTTTATGTTCTACTCTAGTATTAATCAATATTTCTAATCTATTCAAGATGTCTTTACCCAATGTTATAAGTCCTTCCATCGTAAACGGTATTCTAAAAATTGTATGGATTTGAAATTTTTTTCAACATAGATTGAATTGTTTTTGACGTTTGACCAAAATATGGAAGAACAATAGTGTTATTTTTATCAAGAATTTGACTTTGTGTATCCGTGTCTACGTGTCTACTTTTTCTACTTTTAATTTGTTGAATTCTAATTTTTATATGTTTTTCAATCAAATCTTGTGGGTAGTAATTAGAAAATAAAATCTTCCTAACAACTTCTAAATTTTCTGAATGGAATGATTCATGGGACAAAGAAACAGCTCTGTCAACAAGAATTAAATTTAAATTTAGTAGAATTCATAATGAATTCATAAAAAGAGAGGGAACATATTCTATAAATTTAAAAACAGATTTAGTTAAGTACAATGGATCCTTTCAGTTTCCTGTTGGCGTTCCGTGGAGGAGGGCCTGTGTCCCCATGGAGGGTGATAGGAGACACAACTTTATTCAAATAATTTTTCTGTGGTGTTACAGCTCTAAAGAGGGTGCTGGAAAAGCACCAGAACGTCGACGAATATTTAAATTTTAATTTATGTAAATGATGGTGGGTAATCAAAACAAAGGAGGACGAAAGAAAGAAAAAGAAGAAAGGGGTTTTGGAAGGTTGCCTTCTCTCTTCTTTCCTCCTTTTTTGTTTGTTTTTCTCACGGTTTGTTTTCTAATGGTTCTATTGAGGTGTGGTGATTTTGGTCCAAATTTGGTTGTGTTTTTTGTGTTTTGAGAAAAACTACGAAAGATGAATCAAAGTACCATTCGTATGAGCTAGAAGCGTTAGCCATTGTTTGCACTTAAGAAAGATTTCGAGCCTACTTGATAAAAATACTATTTAAAATTAGAACGGATTGTTATAGTTTGAAACTGATAGCATCAAAGAAAGATTTGAGTCCGAGGATAGGTCGATGGTTTGTCAAATTGTCTGAGTACAATTACGCAATAGGGCATCAAAAAGGTGAGAATAATGCGGTAGCAGACGCTCTTAGCAGGCATCTAGTAGAAGAAGCGATAGAGATGGAATTAACAGGTTTGCCTACTTTAGGAATCATAATCACAACAGACTGGGTAGCTGAAATGCAGAGAGCAAGCGACGAGGTTATGACTATTAGAGATAAATTAGAAACAGGAGATGCGAAAACTCATGAAAAATTTACAATGATAGATGCTCGTGTTTATCGTACACCAAATGGTAGAATCCGATTTTATGTACCGGAAGAATTACGTTATGAGATTGTTTCGGAAACTCATCGGAATTTGTGCCATATGGGCATAGACAAAACAATGTCAACGTTGAAAGAAACTCACTATTTCCCTAAAATGTGAGATTTCGTAACAAAGTATGTAAGTCGATGTATTGATTGCTTGTTTTATAAAATTTTTCGGTAATGCATATAGATCATTTGGGTCCCTTCATCACGACAGAGCGAGAGAATAATTATGTTTTAGCGATAATTTGCGGATTTAGTAAATATGTTGTATTGATGGCTGTGAATTCTACGAATACCGAAGAAGTAGTTATGTTTATGAGAGAGTTTATTGCAAATTATGGAAAACCAACGAGAATAATTTCAGATAGAGGTACAGCGTACATATCTGGGATATTCGAGAATTTTGTATTAATAGAGGTGCAGGAATGGAGCATGTAAAAGTTGCGACGTCGACTCCAAGAGCAAACGGTCAAGTGGAGTGTTTGAATCGATGGTTGTTAAGTTGTATGGCAACAACTGCAAACGAAGTAGGGAATGACTCCTTATGAGTTAATTTATGAGAAGAAAGGTGTACGTATTAGTAAAAATCCTTTAATGAGAGAATTAATAGAACTAAATGAGTTATTGAGTTTAGAAGAGAAAAAGGAGTCTGTAAGAGAGTTGTCAAGTAAAAATAGCGAAAAATTAAAGAAACAATTCGATAAGCGACGAAAAGAAGCGAAAAACTACACAGGTGGAGAACTTGTATTAGTTGAGCGTCAAAAACCATCCACAGGAGCAAGTCGCAAATTAGATCGTGCGTACAATGGACCTTATGAAATAACGAAAAGTTTAGGTAGGAATAGGTACATTGTAAAGGACATTGAAGGGGAACAACAGAGTTTACGGCCTTACGAAGCCACCATGGCAGTAGTCAAGATAAAATTTGTAGCTAAACGAGAAAGGTCTGATAAAGAATAAAAGTATTGTTAGTGTAATATAAAGGAATAATACCTAAATGTAAAATGCAAGGTTTTTGTGACGAGGACGTCACAATATGCAGGATGGCCGAGCTGTAGTAATTTTTATGTTAGAATATATTAGAGTAACTTCTGAAATCTATGGAACCTTGACTGCGAGTGAGCAATCAGGCCCAAAGGGTAGAAAGTAGAGGGGATCACAAGGGAGGTAATGAGGAAAGTGTAGGTCATGTGGCAGTACGACATAAGTTAGCCGTAACCAACGACCCTGTATATAATTCTCTTCTTTAATTAAAGTTTTTAACATCACAAGTGGTGCATTTATTTATTTTTGTGAACGCTTATAACCCGTCCAGATCCATGCCCTATGCAAGACTATACTTGTTCTTTCAATTTTCAGAACAAGTCTTCTACAGTTAATTTTATCAATTTTTCAAATTTTCCAAATTATCAATATTTTACATTAAATGTGGTGCAAGGCCTTTAATAAAGCTAAGCATGTACTCATTATTCTTTAATTATCCAAATTATCGTCTTTTATATTGAAAGGCATGCTAGGCCTTCAATGGAGCTAGATACATATTAATTCTTATTCTTCAATTTCCCAAATTATCAATATTTTATAATTATCTCATTTATATTCGTTAGAGAATTGCGTGATCCCGAATCCCAGGATACTTGAAGATTTTTGGGTTGAGGACTTTAATATCTTCGCGACGGTGAACAAATTAATCAATTAGTACCGTTCTATAAACTTCTTGTGGCTAAAATTTTGCCAACAGCCTATTTCACATCAGGCGTTCCCTAGGCTATAGCACGTGGGTGTTGGCCTAAAGGATAAGCAACAATATTTGTTAATTGTCAAATTTGTGCGTTTCCGGATGTAACACAAAGATAATAACACAGGTTTTCAGAAAAAAGAAATTTTTACACCAAATAGACATCTAAACACTGGTACAAATAATGTGGAACGATACTAAGGAAGTACAGTGTACGAAGACACTCATCTCACCCAGAGAGCAGCACAGGAAGTTTTTACTTGGCCGCAGCTAGATCTGCAAAAAGACGGTTAATTTTGTTTATGGTGAGTTCTATGGGCACGCCACCCAGGCTCCAGAAGAACAACCTATACTACTTGAAATAATTTCATTCATTTCAGAGATGATCCACATAAAATTTAATAAATTTAGTATAAATAAAAAAGAAGATATATTCACTTTGAATAGAATTTATTTTTCATTACTTAAGGTTGTATGTAAAAAAATCGATGTCTGGTAGAATTTTTTTAAAAAGGATCTGACATTTTAATAGAATGATTATTTATATGCTCAATTAATTTCAAATTTTTCAACCGTACCGATGCAGAGGTAATTAATTTCAAAGTTGACTATTTCAACACGTAATTCATGGGCAATGCATAGGCACTCTCCACATTTTAATTTGTCGTAATTAAATGCTCTGGTAGAGAAATTTAAAAAATGTCGGTATTTGTGCTGCTTGAACATACAAATTGTTGAAAAAAAACGTCAAATCTCTCTACCGCGTAGTTTTATAGATAATCTAATGAAAAAAATTTGAATTTCAGTCACTTTCGATCAGATAAACACAACAGTATCGCGACCCGGCAACACTGTTCCCATTCTTCAACTTGTCTGCTGTAGGTACTCGACGTACACACACACAACCAGCTTGGAAGAATACGTGAAATCAAGTCGGCTGTGTAAAACTATGAATGTTATTCATTAAAAATTTTATTAAATCAACAAAGAACTATGAACTATTACATATCTTTGTATGAAAAAAAAAATGTACAATGTAACATGTCTTATGGGAAAACAGTCTGAGAAACAAGGATATCTATCTACTACCCCGTTAAAGTTCTCATTCGATTGACTAGTCGCTGCGACTGAAAATGACATTTCTTTACCTTCAGGATTACTAGAAGAATAGACAATTTGTAGCTTTGGATACAACTCATCGAGAATTTCAGCCGGTCTAGAAGAACATTGAAAAAGCAAAAGAAAAATAATTAATAGTATATTGTGCACCGAGAGAGAAAGCGGGCTTTTGCGCGCCGCGTAAGAAATTGAGCTCCAAGGCGAAGCTGAGGGGTTTTCAACTTTATACAGGGCACAAACGCCCGTTTTTGCTCGAGGTTCATATACTATTTTACCCGGCTGCGGAGCGAAAGCGAGTTTTTGCGTTTGAAAATATTCAAAGCGGGTTTGAAGTAATTGATGTTCTGTCGGTTGCTATATGTTATCTGTCATTTTTGTGATCTAAAGTGACCTAAAAAATTATTATAAAATTAATTAATTGTTATACTTGATAGTTTATAAATTCGGGCATATGTGCCACCACATCGTTCGTTGTGCCTCGAACGTTTTCAATCCTCCCTCCTTCACTGGCGTGGAATCGCTCGGTTTCGCTCCTCCCCAGTGGAGCGAAAACGAGCGTCTGTCCGCTGTCGGACAAATGTACTTAAATATGCTTCTCACATGAATGTTTTTATTTATTTTTTCCCACATCGATATCTCCAAGTACACTGTACATATATATATACATACATATATATACATATGTATACAATTCAGCATTGTCCTCTTATAACTTAAAAGAACCCAATCTATTGGTGTTGAAAATTAAATTGTCTGACCGATCCTCAATGCCTCATGATTTAATCACTATTCAGAAGGAAAAAGTCCTTATAATTCGCAACATAATTGCATCATGTCATTTTATTAACTAGAATCATCATTTAACATAATGAAGAGTTTTCTTTATATTTTACCCTCATCGATCGCAAACCAACATCTTTTATAATATTCACTATGGAGAGTGACACTGCCATTTCTTCACTCGAACAAAGTCGGATACAGACTCAACATCATTAAAAACACGAAAGTTCTTCTCATATATTGATTTTATTAAAAAACCACTCGAACCTATTAAGAAACAATTTCTCGATTCCAATTTGGATTGTAATACTGTTAATACGTTTTTTCATCTTTCAAATACAAAATTCAACTTCATATTGGATCTATAACTTAATTCGTGCGGTTTGCTAAGAGATGGCGCAACTTGATTATTATTCCATCGTTCCAATATTCCGAACATGCGTTGGAAAGCTACTGTCATTGTGCTTCTTTTTCAGTATATGTCATTTATTTGAAGCGTAAACAACAATAATTGTTTTTCACTCAAATATGTCGAACTTTGAGCCTAAAAAAGTGTCTTTGCTGGGAGTTCTTCTTCATTACTTTAATATGAAAAAAACTGCTGACGAAAGTCATCGTATTTTGGTGGACGTTTATGGTGAATATGCTCTAGCTGAGCGAACGTACCAAAAGTGGTTTGCAGGATTTAAAAGTGGTGATTTTGGCTTGGAAGACGAAGAACGTCCTGGGCAGCCAAAAGAGTTTGAAGATGAAGAACTGGAAGCATTACTTGATGAAGATTGTTGCCAATCACAAGAAGAGCTCGCAGAATCTTTGGGAGTCACTCAAGCAACCATTTCAAAACGTTTAAAAGCAGCCGGATGCATTCAAAAGCAAGGAAATTGGGTTCCACATGAACTCAAGCCGAGAGACGTTGAAAGACGGTTTTGCATGTCCGAAATGCTGCTGGAACGCCACAAAAAGAAGTCATTTTTACATCGGATTGTTACTGGTGATAAAAAATGAATCCATTACGACAACCCCAAGCGCAAAACATCATATGTGAAACCCGGCCAACCAGCCAAATCAACGGCAAAGCCGAATATCCATGGCGCGAAGGTAATGCTCTGTATTTGGTGGGATCAGAAGGGTGTGTTGTATTATGAGCTGCTAAAACCGGGTGAAACCATCAATGGAGAACGTTACTGAACACAATTAATCCGTTTGAAGAGAGCAATAGCCGAAAAACGCCCGGTATAGGCGACCAGATACGAGGCAATAATTTTCCATCATGACAACGCTCGGCCCCATGTTGCTATTCCGGTTAAGAACTATTTGGAAAACAGTGGATGGGAAGTTTTACCCCACCCGCCTTATAGCCTAGACATTTCCCCTTCTGTCTACCATTTGTTCCGGTCGATGCAGAACACCTTTACTGGAATACGGTTCACATCAGAACAGGGTATCAAACATTGGCTTGATTCATTCTTGGCCGCCAAGCCGGCGCAGTTCTTTTGGGATGGAATCCACAAATTGCCATAAAGATGGGAAAAAGCCATAGCTTCAGATGGGCAATACTTTGAATAATACTATTGTACATGTTTTTCTTAAATAAACTTTCAAATTTTGAAGAAAAAGCCGCACGAATTAAGTCATAGATCCAATACTACAAAAATGTAATGAGAAACATCAAAAGAAATTTGATTCACTATCAACAAGTAAATATTACCGCAGGAGAGCAAATAAAGACAGTTGGTTTAGAAATTTATCTGACTTGCAAATACAGTCGGATGTTGTTGATATCGTCTGTTTGGGACCAAATTACAGTGTTTCACAAAAAATTTACGAACAAGATGTTATTCTCGTACATTTTCGTATGAAGTGAAGCGTTGTTCAGCGAGAGCGTGGCCCAGTGATGCGAACAGATGGTAATCCGACGGAGCCAAGTCTGGAGAATAAGCAACATGCGCCAGTATTTCCCAACTGAACGTCTCGATCGTTTCCTTGACCCGTTTCGCTGTATGTGATGGGGCATTATCATGAAGAAAAATGACTGTGTTGCATTCTTCGATAATCCGGTCGTTTTTCTTGTAATGCTCGATTTAAATCGATCATTTGCTGTTGGTAGCGATTTGTGTTGACAGTTTCACTAGGTTTTAGTCTCCGAAATTTTTCGGTGGTTTTCGACGATCTTTGTTTCTCACATCAAAATTACCAGTTTTGAATTTTTTAAACCACTCGAAAAACTGTGTTTTGCCAAGTGCATGTTCACTGTAAGCTTCGACAAGCATTCGATGCGATTCTGCAGCAGTTTTCTTCAAATCATAACAAAAAACCAGTGCTGTCCGCAAATCGTAGTTCGTAGGCACAAAACTCGACATGTTGATGCTTGTAGTAAATACACTGGTATATCGAACTTGGGTTGTTGTCTACTGAAAACCTTTCTCAGTTGCTAGAGGGAGAAGATGGCGCTGCAGAAGCGGTCGTACGGTCCCTAAACTGATGGCAAGCATCATCTATAGGGGAATTCCGGTTTCATACTCCTAGACTTGGTACAACATAACAAACTTCACTAAATTGTCAAATATTTTTAAAAAATACAATATTTCAATTATCCTTGTGGTTATCAAAACTTTGAAATCAATAATAAAATTAGGTAAAGACTCCACGAATAAATAGGAACGAACTAATATTGTGTACAAAAATTGTAAATATTGCCCCACGACTTATATTGGTGAATCTAAGAGAGCATTAAGAGTTCGTATTAATGAACACAAAAATAAAATAAAACAGGAAATCCGTAGTCTGTAAACATCAATTAGAATTCAATCATGAATTTGATTGGGAAAATACTAAGATTGTTGATTATGTCTCTGACTATCGGAAAAAATTAACATCAGAGATGATCCACATAAAATTTAATAAATTTTGTATAAATAATAAAGAAGATATATTCACTTTGAATAGAATTTATTTTTTATTACTTAATAGATTAAATTCATGATAGCTTTCCAGCTGATGTCTGTTTACATTTCAAATTCTGTGTTCAGAATAACTTCTGTCAATATTTAAAGTTAACTGTTAGAGTGTAATAAATTAGTAGACAAAGTGTCGTCGACTCCATGACATCATGTCATTTTATTAACTAAAATCATGGTTTTTATTATCATTTTATACATTCGACATTACTAATCATGAGTTAACCTTCTTTTATAAAGGTGAAATTTAATATTTTTGTGCATGTTTTAATATTAAGTCAATTTTTTTATTTTTCTTGTGTGTGACAATTTTATACTATTTGGTGTTTTTTAATTCAATATGGCCTGATGAGGTTGGCAAACCCATAGCCAACGAAACGTCGCTACAATTTTGACGTAATGAAGAGTTTTCTTCTTTATATTTTACCCTCATCGATCACAAACCAACATCTTTTATAAAATTATTGAAATAGTTTTATTATTGATTGAATTTTTCACACATTTTATGGGAAGAATAACAATTTTTACTTTTTTAATAATCGATTTTTCGTATGTGATTTGCTCTTTCCTTTTCTCCTCCGACTCTTTTTTACGCTTTCGCAGTTAGAAAAGTAGCAGGTTTCTGACACTACTGGAATCATTTCGGTCTCAAGGCCCCTAAGGGGTAAGACGCTACCTAAAACGGAGCAAAATAAACCGATGGTTTAGCACTGGTCAGATGCATTAAAGCATCATTTGACCTGTGCCGTACTGAGCCAAACATAGCCAAAGTCCTCGTTGAGTGCTTATCAGCTGTGTTTATCTTGAAATTTCTGAAAACTAAAACCGTGTGGTTGAAGTAAAACTTTACATGTCAGAAAAAGATAGTGCGCCTTTGAAAAATAAAACGGTGCGTGTTAAAAAGAAAATTGGTGCTTGGTAACACTGTGCGGGTCACTTTACACTTTTCTCGTCGAATCATGTTTCTGCCATGTGAACATGAAGTCAGAGGTTCAATTCGACAAGTTTTATTTAGCGTGCGCTATTATGGATACGCTTGCACTTACAAAGGAACAGTGAAATAAGTCCATAATAGCACGCTTGAAGTAAAACTTGTCAAGTTAGACGTCTGACTTTTCCGTATGTAAATTTCCTCGTACTGTAGGATTTAACTTTTAAATTTGTTAGTTTTTTTATTTATCATTCATGTCTATGGAAAGTATTTTATGAGCTTAACCTTGAATTCATGCAATAAATGAATAATTGAAGTACTTAACTTTTTCTAGGCTTGGATTTGAAAAGCGCCATCAACTTTGCCCAGGGACTAGTTGAACATGACGATGTCGCTCGTAAATGTAAGTTTTTAGAAAAGAAGATAAAAATGTACCAGGACTCATTGACGTCTATCGAACAGGTTTTTAAATTTTTTTCCTGTTTATTATACCTTAAAGTATTAATTAACTTATTGTCGAGTGTCTAGTGTTCTAAACATTCTTTAAATCCTCGAAATATTTTAAAGAATCAAAAATTTTATTTTTTTGAATTTTTAACATCTTTCAGAAAAAAGTTTTTTTAAGCTGACTTATAGGTTAACCTTTTAACTGGGACACATTTAAAGTGTCACACTTTTTTGGTTTTGTTCGAAAATTTACCGTCTAACTTCAAATGCATAATTTTTCAGGCAGTTTCTTACGTTTTTTTAAAATATTGGATCTATAACTTAATTCGAGCGGTTTTTTTTGAAAATTTGAGCGTTTATTTAAGAAAAACATGTACAATAGTATTATTCAAAGTAATTAGGTGAGTTTGAAATTTTTGTCACTGCCTACATTATCGGAGGTTCACTAGTCGGGTATCAGATAGGATACGTTATCGACAGGTGTCCTCGCAGACAATTTCAAACTCTTATATACCTTATATATCCCAAAAGAACTGCGGCGGCTTGGCCAATTTTTGATACCCTGTTCTGAAGTGAACCGTATTCCAGTAAAGGTGTTCTGCATCGACCGGAACAAATGGTAGACAGAAGGGGAAATGTCTAGGCTATAAGGCGGGTGGGGTAAAACTTCCCATCCACTGTTTTCCAAATAGTTCTTAACCGAAATAGCAACATGGGGCCGAGCGTTGTCATGATGGAAAATTATTGCCTCGTATCTGGTCGCATATACCGGGCGTTTTTCGGCTATTGCTCTCTTCAAACGGATTAATTGTGTTCAGTAACGTTCTCCATTGATGGTTTCACCCGGTTTTAGCAGCTCATAATACAACACACCCTTCTGATCCCACCAAATACAGAGCATTACCTTCGCGCCATGGATATTCGGCTTTGCCGTTGATTTGGCTGGTTGGCCGGGTTTCACATATGATGTTTTGCGCTTGGGGTTGTCGTAATGGATTCATTTTTTATCACCAGTAACAATCCGATGTAAAAATGACTTCTTTTTGTGGCGTTCCAGCAGCATTTCGGACATGCAAAACCGTCTTTCAACGTCTCTCGGCTTGAGTTCATGTGAAACCCAATTTCCTTGCTTTTGAATGCATCCGGCTGCTTTTAAACGTTTTGAAATGGTTGCTTGAGTGACTCCCAAAGATTCTGCGAGCTCTTCTTGTGATTGGCAACAATCTTCATCAAGTAATGCTTCCAGTTCTTCATCTTCAAACTCTTTTGGCTGCCCAGGACTTTCTTCGTCTTCCAAGCCAAAATCACCACTTTTAAATCGTGCAAACCACTTTTGGCACGTTCGCTCAGCTAGAGCATATTCACCATAAACTTCTACCAGCACAAAGTTCGACATATTTGAGTGAAAAAAAAATTATTGTTGTTTATGCTTCAAATGAATGACAAATACTGAAAAAGACGCACAATGACAGTAGCTTTCCAACGCATCTTCGGAATATTAAAACGATGGAATAATAATCAAGTTACGCCATCTCTTAGCAAACCGCACGAATTAATTTAATGACCCAATACATGTTTAGAAACAAAAGATGTGTTTTACATAACTGTGACTCCATTTTAGTGTTGTAATTATAAAAAGAAAAGCAATACTACTTTACTAATTATTAGATACGTATGAAATCCTTTAAACGAAACTTGTAAATGGAAGAATCCACTAAAGTAATTAATGATTGAGTTCTAATGCAATGCCGTTAGGCGATATGAAGGGAATTCCTGTTGAGGAAGAGATGTCGGACGCCTGTATCCCTGCTTAAAATGTCAGGTAGAAATCAAGTAGAAACCGGATACAAACCCATCCAGGTTTTACCCGGTTCGATACGGTTTTTATCTGGTCCCTGATTTCATTTTGCAGGATCTATCTGGGTCTATCCGGTCCTTATCCGAGAAGTGGTAACAGAAAATAAGTTGTATAAATGTTCTACCTGGTTCCTATCCGGCAAGTGGAGCCAGAAATTAAATATTATATCATAAAAATTTCGATTTCTACCTGGATCCTATCCGGTTTATATAAGGCAGTTGTCGACTTGCAAATTGTCAAGGTGAAAGTGCATCTGCTTTTTTCCACAGAAAGATTTTCAAATTCTTTAATATTAAATACAATATTTCACAGTGGTCCGTCTAAAGACATTGAAGCTCCTCCATTTCCGGTCACATATCACGTGTATTCATCATTTATTTTTTCTACCACCCGATTTTCAATGTATTATACGTTCTCCAGTATAGCCTGTGACTCAGGTTCAGAAAACTAATTATTTGTACTAGGATAAAGAGTATAAATTGAAAACATTAAATAAATGAACAATTTTGTTATGTTATACAACATCAATAACAAGGAAACTATAAAAAATCTTACGCCATCATATTTTAAAATGGCTGACAAAATATCTACTTACAAATTTTCCTTCTCTTGACACATAAGCCTTTGCAACAGACAACTACTTGCTACAAATCATTTGTAAATTCTATACTTATCTATAAAAACACTCAACAATATTTGAAATACTCATTCCGGGGTTGGTAATTTTATCTTATATTTTTACATTATATTACAAAAATTGACGTCATTATCATGATCATCAATTTACCTATAAAATCTCAACGAAACAGTAATACTTTCAAGAAAGTACTTATTTGATGCATTCGATAGATATAAAAAATATCATCTGCAGATAAAAAAAGATTGTATCATCAATCTTTGATATATCAAAAAGATGTTTTACAAAATGTGTGGATGACAACTCAAACATTGGAATGAATTTGATATTGGCGTTATAAGTGTAACACAATATCCCAATCCCTAGTAGTGGGTTAACTCGGTAGACGGTCCGAAAAACCGAAAAGTCAACTTCGGTGCGTATACGAGTCTTTATGCGTAAACTCGAATCTAATCTAGAGATTCATCATGATTCTCGTCCATTGCACTTGATATTTCGCGACTAGTTCCGGACATTTTCATTTTCTCGATCATGTGTAGTAGTAGCGTATTGTAATAGAGCATGCGCAGTTCAAATGTACAAGGCTTTGTCAGTACGGTGCCAAGGCTGTACGAAGAATAAGAAGAAAATTACGCTCCGCTGTGTGCTTATAGGCGCATGCGCAATTCAATTTTTACATTATATTCATCTGTATCGTAATACGTAACATTACGCTACTCTCAACTGTAGCGTAAAACCAAGTTTACGCGCCGGAGGCACATAAATGCACTTAGATACTTCGCTCTCAACGCAAAATTGTTCATTGCTTCGATTGTTTTCCTTTTTTGCCTGATACAGGAATAAATTCCGTTTCTAAAACGAATTTTCTTCATAATTTTTGATCTACCAAATCATCACAAGTTTGGGTCTTAAACGTCTCAAACTTCTATGTCATTCAAGAATTATAATGCTTAATTCTATTCAATAACGTCATTTAAAATATTTTTAGTCAATTTTTGTTGAATAATTAGAAACTAAAAAGCATTTCAAGAAAATAGAATGATCACTTCATGTTATTAGAATTGATTTAACGCATAAATTATGAATCATAAATGATTTCATACATTTTATATCATGATTTTTACATTCTCATCACATAAGAAGGTAATGGTTTTATGTGGAAAATCACTTTTGGAACTTTCATCAATTATTTACGTTTTGAGATTTCTTGAGTAAAAAAACGGTTTTTACGAAAGTGTCCGTCTCCCTGTTGTCTGTCCGGTGTTTTGTTACCCGAGTTGCGGTCACGCAGAAATCGTGGTCATCAAGTCATATTCGAGCTGTGGTAATTTTCAAAATTTACAAAATTTCTGCATCCCCATCGTATTCTACTTAATAATAAAACATTGTTACCAGGCCACATGATGACCTCCTTCCCCCAGGTTTAGCTCTCCATATATGTAGAGGTTGATGACCTCCCCCTCCTAGGTTTAGCTGCCTATGTATGTAGAGGTTCAGGCAGGCCTCAGCAGTTCTCTAAAATCTCCTCTCACGAATATAAACGTACAAAGTGACATCAGTTTGATGTCACTACTTTTAAAAAATAGTAAGTTGAGTTTTCACTCATAACATTTTGGCGATCCTGCCAGGATAGGTGCTCTCGATAAATCCACGAAATCACATAGAGGCTTATACCTGAACATAAACGGACACTGGAATCCAAGGAACCAGTGAAAGGAGTAATTAAAGGATCTCATGGGATTCACAAAGAAGGAGGAACTCCGAATCTTTTGCTACGGCAAGAGCCGATAAAGGAAGTAAGTAGAAGTGAGCTAAAATTAGTCGAGGAATTAAGTACTCGCTATCCTACGTAAATCTACTTCGAAAAACTTTGAAATGGAACGAGGCCCGCAATCAGGCGGAAGACGCATCTGCATAGGTAAGCAGCCAACGCCCAGCCAGGCAACCGGTTAGCGACAGTGAGGAGCTGACTCATCCCACGGACACGTCAAGAGAAAGGCAGCAATCTACGGATTCATCAGGCCGCGAGCAGCAGTTAACAGTAAGCAAACAACTAAAATTAAGATAGCAAATACTGCAAACACTTTCTTCAATCGATCTTGGGCCTTAGAGCATAAATCCTTTTTACATGCGTCGGACGGTGACTGTACTACGGTACAGGTAAGGTAAAATTGAGGCAAGATCGGGTTGGCTATACTCTGTGTGTTCACAAGCACTGGCCATCCTTAATAAAATAAATAACACTACCTCAAAATCAGTAACAGTTTGTAGCAGCAACTTGTACTGCATTTTGTTGTATTAAAATAAAACACTTAAAATTGTTCGCGATATATTACACCCGTCACAAACATACTTATAAATAAGTACCCAGCGAGCACACTGGCGTTTGACAAACATCGCGATAATATACGTTATCTGACTGACTCATTCTACGATACTGACTCATCCTTCCCAAATCTTACTTTCACAACCGCACTAATGTCTCGAGCACAATCACCCGTTCGAGCCCTGTTCCCTTCTCGCTTTACGGACGAATTACTGGGCAGGGTTCTCAGCCAGATGGAGGCATTAACGATTTCCTTTACTGCCTTGAAAAAGGAAAACGAGAATAGAATAAAGGAGATATCTAAACTCTCCAAGAAAATAGGAGGAGCAGGAACTGTAGAAGCAGACAACGAATTTCAACGACGACTAGAAGTCACAGTCGACTACTCTACTGACGAAGAAATACCTGAAAGTCAAGAAAATATCTATGTCCAACCACAGTTTATGCAGGTACCGTTACCTACAGCACCATACGAAGAACGAAAAATGGGAGCTACATTGGCTATAGAAACTATAAAAACAATTAACGGTCAAGACGATATGCGCGTGGAAGACTTTATTAAAGTTGTTAAACGAGCCCGACTGCGGTGTGAAAAACCGGAAATACTACTAGATTTAATACTAGCAAAAAAGATCACTGGCACAGCAGTAAAAGCCATAAGATATATGCAAATTAATTCCTACGACGATTTATTTGCAGCATTAAGACAAAATTTAAGACAAACTAACTCTTTAATTTAATTAAAATCAAAGTTAGAAAGTTGTAAACAAGGTCTTAAGGAGACGGTACAAAACTTCACACTCAGATTCAGACAAATAACCAACGAAATAAACTACCTAGTACAATCACAGCATGTAAACTCAACTAAAAGAAGATTGAAAATAGAGTTAGAAGAAAAGGAAGCGGTAAATCGATATTTACTAAATCTAAAACGAGAAATTAGGATCCAAGTACGCTTATTAAAACCAAATACTATAAGTGAAGCCCAAGCTTTGGCAATAGAAACCGAGAGTTGGCTAAAAGATAGTCAACCAGTCAAAAAGATACCACGGCCACCAATGAAAACTTGGACCAAGCCTACTGGACCACCAAGACTAAATGCAAACACCACACCCAGGGCACAAAATAGCACTATACCACTAAGTGACAGATCAAAGATGAATTGCTTTAAATGTGGAAAAATAGGTCACATATCCTCTCAATGCCAGGTGAAGCAGGGTTTTCCCCCGGGCCATGGTTTCAAACGTTCACCACTGGTAAGAGTAATTCAGAAAGAGGAAATAGAAGCGGAAAATATGACAGAAGTGGAAATAGCGGACCACCAGAACTTCGAGGACTCAGCAGAATATCTTCCATATGCGGACGATTACGAACAATTGAGGCCAGAAGAAGAACAGGAAAATACAGACTATTAGTAGATTCAGGAGCCGCGATAAATATAATCAAAGAAGAAATACTGGACGATCAAGACGAGAGAAAACCAACCTACAAAACATTCTTAATAGGAAATGACTGACACATTTCAAAACAATCTACAAAACTAAAATTCTTTGATCAAGAGCTTATTTTTCACATAGTACCCAACGATTTTCCTCTACCAGAAGGCGGAATAATCGGAATAAAATTCTTCGAAAAATATCCAAGATACGCAATAACGAATAAATACCTTGTTATAGATAGAAGGTAAAATTACCTTTGTACCTGAGTAATGATTTGATACCAGGAAATTCGGAAAAAATATGTACTATCTCTACTGAAGATGAAGACCAAGATGTAATCATTATCGATAATGAAGAAATCCCAGATGGTCTGTACGCGATAAGAAACGCGCAAATAAAAATCCCTATAAAAAGTAATGAGAAATACCCCAAAGAAATAAACGCGAAAATTAATTACAAACCAATACAAAAAATAATCACGAAAGAACACGATAGTCCTCAAAAAACGATTAGACTCAACGAATTGTTAAAAGCTTCAAGATTAGACCACTTGGAAAAATATCAAAAGGAGTTTATCAAGAGAATAATAGCCAGATATTCAGATGTCTTTACATTGGAATCTGATCCTCTACCTTGCATCAGCTTCACCGAACACCAAATAGTACTTAAAAGCGGAAAAATAATCAATTTAAGATCTCACAAATTACCCGAGAAACATACACAATTTTTTGGAAGAAACTGACAGACTACTAGAGAGGAATAATAAAAGAAAGCCAATCACCTTACAACTCACCACTATGGATAGTACCGAAGAAAGGGAACAAGTTAAGAATGGTAATCGACTAAAGGAAAATAAACGAAGATACTGACCAAGATGCATACCCACTACCAATGATAGGCGATATATTGGATCATTTAGGAAAAGCCAAATTCTTTTCTGCCTTCGACCTCTCAGCAGGATTCCACCAGATCCCAATGAAAGAGGAAGACAAAAAATATACCGCGTTTTCTACAACTCAAGGACACTTCGAGTGTTTCGCATACATAGATGATATTGTAATATTTGGAAGTACTATACAAGAACATAACGATAACTTGACAGCAGTAATAGAAATAATTCATCAACTGGGAGTAAGATTGGAACCAAAGAAATGTGAATACCTTAAACCGAAATTGGAATACCTCGGGCACATAATAACAAAAGAAGGAGTTAAGCCTAATCCCCAGAAGATAAATTGCATTAAGAATTTCAGACCATTAAAAAATGTTAAAGACATACAATCATTCTTAGGACTCGCGGGTTACTACAGAAAGTTTATTAAAAACTTTTCCACTATAGCAAGATCTTTGACAAAATTAACACAGGAAGAAACCATGTTTGACTGGACATCGGAATGTGAAAAAGCATGTTATGATTTGAAGAACTCTTTAATAACAGCACCCGTTCTAAAATTCCCTGATTTCTCAAAACAATTCATATTAACCACCGATGCATCAAACCAATGATTAGGAGCAGTGCTAAGCCAAGACGGACACCCCTGCTTATTCATTTCAAGAACTCTGAACAAAGCAGAAGAAAAGTATTCCACCTCAGAAAAATAACTTTTAGCCATAGTATGGGCCATGAAAAGACTCAGACAATATCTGTTAGGTAAAAAGTTTAAAATACAGACTGATCATCGTGCTTTGGTTTGGTTACACAACGTGAAGGATCCAAGCCCCCGATTACTACGTTGGAGACTACGCATGGAAGAGTATGAATATGAAATAGAGTACGTAAAGGGCAAGGAAAATAAAGTAGCAGACTGTCTCTCAAGAATATTCCCTATTACCAGAGATACTCTGCATGAAGCAATGAGAAAAGTCGGAATAGGACTTGCAGAGGGAGAACCAAGCTTAGAGGAAAAACTACCAGAAATAGAAATTCGTCACGTACCTTGAATAACCCATGAAGAAACTCTAAAGGAAAGAATCAAACTACCCGAAAGAAGAATGAGGGAACTATCACACGAAGACTTTACCGAAACCGAAGAAGTAACAGCACAAGCACCGCAAGAAACAAGTAACCTGTATACAGATTTTATAAATTGGAGATTACAACCCACAACGGAAAAAATTAAAACAAAACCTAATGCTATAGGAAAGCTATGGAAAGAGGTAACAAAAGATGATATGCCCATATACAACGAGGAAAATTGGTTATATAAACTAAGCTGGTTTATCGAGGAATTTGTCAATAAAAAACTCACGATTATCCGACTATCCTTCGGACATCCACTATTTACACCATTGGAACGAGAAGTAATCCAACAAATAATGGAATTTTTATCAAACTACTACCCAGATAAAAGCTTTCACATTTGTTTTTCTAAAACTAGAGAACTTAATAAGGAAGAAAGAAAACAGATTATCAAAGAAGCCCACAGAGTCCATACAAGAGAGCAGAACACCATAGAAAAAGCTAAAAGAATTGGACAATGGACTAATATGGATCAAGACATTAAAGATTATGTAAAGAAATGTCCTATCTGTCAACTACAAAAAACCACCCGTATTAAAAACCAAGCTGAAAGTATAATACCCGACATACCTATCAATCCAAACGATAAGGTAGCACTAGACATTTTTGGCCCTTTACCGGTTACACCAAAAGGAAATAAGTACATACTTAGTATTCAAGATCGGTTAACAAGGTATACTACACTAATACCTTTAAAAACTAAACTTCAAATTTAATAGTGGAAGCTCTAATAGACCAATACATTTACATTTTTGGATCCCCTAAAACCATTCTTACTGATCAAGGAACTAACTTTTTATCCGAGCTCATGGATCAATTTGAAAAGGCATTAAGAATTAAACACGTCAAAAATACTGCCTTACATCCACAAGCAAACGGAAACATTGAAAGGATGCACTCAACATTGAACAATTCAATGAAGACCAGCATAGCAGAAAATCAAAACGATTGGGACGAAAATCTAAAATATGTAACTATCATAAACTCCACAATAAATCAAACCACGGGATTTACCCCATTTGAACTCACGTTTGGAAGGATGCCTAATATCCCATTCGAAATCGAGAATTCACCTAATCTAACATATCAGGATTTAACTAGAAAATGGAAAAGGAAATATGAAGAAAACATCCGAAAAACTAAAGAAAGAGTCCAAATAGAATTGGAAAAAACGAAGAAAAGATTATATGAAGGAATAGTAAGGACACACCCTTTATACAAGCCAGGAAACCTAGTCAAAATCCTTAACAACACCAAACAATACAAATTAGAACAATCCTGGAAAGGTCCTTACGAAGTTATAGATTACCTAGATAATAATAATCTATGCATTAGGAATAAAAATAAAATACTGAAAGTACACATCGATCAATGGATGCCTTATTTTGCAGATAAGGACCCTAGTACTTCTAATAGCGGCGATAGCCAACTGTAAAGCCAACTACACCTTACAACCACTAACCAGCAACTTATTTATCGAAGACATCACCAAGGTACATTTGTACCATGGAACTTGGGATCTTGTGGTAGCAATTAACTTCACATCTAACCAGCAACGTATATCAGCGATAAGCAGCACCATTGAGTTAGCAGAATCAGCATGTAACAGAAGATGTGCACCCCAATACGAAGTACAGCTTGTAAAGAGTCGATACAATAGATTAGCACATAAGAATATGATTCTAGGGAAATTACTGGGAAAAAATAAACGAAAGAAAAGAGGATTGGCAAACTTTATCGACGATATATCCAAAACACTATTTGGTACACTAAGCGAACAAGACTTGAATAACATAAATAACGAATTTGATAAAATATATATGGACAATAAAAACTTAGCAATAGTGTTAACAAATCACACGAAAATCCTGAAACTTATCCTAGATTCATCACCCGTAAACCACAAAGAGCTCATTGGGAATCAAAATGCTGAAAGAGAGTTCGCAATAAATCTGAGTAGCGGACTGAACACCGTATCAAGGGACAGCTTCGTTAACAGTAAGCTGCTAATAGCAGCCATAATTATTGACGAGACAAAAGAAGACACAGACATGGCCATCAACGCTATCAACGACGGTAAACATGGAATCATCCATCCTCAAATATTAACACCTGCTATGTTAAAAACAACTATTATGGAATTTAAAGCAAAACATAGAACAAGATACTCAAAATTCCCATTATAGAACAGGAAGAGGGTACCATCAAACACATTATACCTATCCCTTATCCTATCCAAAACCTATACCTTGCAGTAATTCCCGACCATGACTATGTAATAAAATTTAGAGACTCATATGTATTTACTGACAAGGAAACAATAAATAAATGTACGACGATAAGCGAATATAAAATTTGCGAAAGAAACCAACCGAACCTTAGTTTGACTGACAGTGAAGCATGCGAAGCTACGATATTTAAGCGATACTCAGAGAACAAATGTAGAACTTCACCTTTTGCTTTACATAAAGTAACCTTTATACCTGTGCTAAACGGATACATAATAGTACCAATGAACGAGGTAGATTTAGATATAATTGCGAAACACAAATAGAACACCTAAAGATTAAACAACCCTGACTACTGATGGGTTCAAATTGTAAAATCTATTATGGAATGGACGCACTGTACCTTAGCAAAAATCTAAAGGGACAATTTTACGACGAATTCAATGTAACCTACAACATTAGTTACTCTAACGGTGATCTAGAAACCTTAGAAAGTAAATTAATACGTCTCCCTAAAATTATAGATAACAATGAATTACGACAAGCCAAATTAAGCCTAGACGATGCAGAAAATATGTTAAAATCAATAGCCACTGACAGAAGACTAAAAACATGGAGAGAAACAACTATGGACTGGTTAAGCTATTTAGGTTACACAGCGCTAGGATTAGGATCAGCCTATGTTCTGTACAGATTAGGAATACTCGAATTCATACAAAAGTGTATGCCCAAAAAACTCCGTATACTCTGTGTAAAAACAAAGGTAAAAACGCCGACGAACGTTGTCATGTACAATTCTAGCTTACAACCCTTGGTAACCACCGAAATACCAAATGTAAGAAGGGTAAGAATTTAGTAAATTAAGAGACTAATTCATGTCTCAAACAGATGGGTAAAATCTAGAAATTAAAGGATTAATTTATGTCTAAAAAGGGGGGTGTTACCAGGCCAGATGATGACCTCCTTCCCCCAGGTTGAGCTATCCATAAATATAGAGGTTGATGACCTCCCCCTCCCAGGTTTAGCTGCCTATATATGTAGAGGTTCAGCCAGGCCTTAGAAGTTCTCTAAAATCTCCTGTCACGAATAAAACGTACAAAGTGACATCAGTTTGATGTCACTACTTTAAAAAAATAGAATGTTCAGTTTTCACTGATACCAACATACATAAAAAAAATTAAATTTTACCTTTGCAAAAGGAGGTGAACTCGTGATGAGTAATGTCAAAAGTATAAAATTATAATAAAAATCATGATTTTAGTTAATAAAATGACGTGATGTCATGGAGTCGACGAAACTTTGAGTGGCGACCTACACTACCGTCGGAAATTGTGCGCACGGTGCTTGTCATCGTTATTAAAAATCACTGCTAAATTTGAACCACGATATCTCGGTACAAAAAAGAGATAGGTCATTTTTAAAAATACAGTTGGAAAGCTTATGAAATTCCACGCCTAGTTATGGTCAACAAATATTTTTTTGAGCTTCTGAAAAAAATACAGCACGTGAGGAGATAAAAAAAAAAATTCAATATTTTCTCAAATTCTCTACCTCAACTTCAACTTTTAGCATGACCTAGGAAATTTTTTTTCAAAATCTGAAAATTATACCACATAGAGTCTAGAATCTTATCTTTAATTTAAGCAAAGAAAACTTGAAAAATATTCATAGGTACCCGAGATACGATTAAAAATGTTTAATCGTATCTGAGTTGAATTTTAATCGACGATCACGATTCTCGGACGGTTTGTTGCTCGCCTCCTTCGTTGAAGCAGGAACGAAATGGCCACGCACAAAGGTGGCGCTTAAGTGGAGCCCTCTTATATGTATTTTTGATTCTGTTCATTCGTAATTTTTATTTCTAATTATTCTAAATTTCAAAAAATATTTATTGTTATTTGTGATTATTAAAATTTATTTAAATGCAATATTATCCCCATATTAACGAATAGAACAATGATATGTAAACATTTTTTATTTCTTAAAATTCTTATAAACTACAAAATTAATAAAAATTTTAATAGTCATTGTAAATATCAACTAAGAATGAAAGGAAAGGAAATAAAGGAAACACGTTCTTGGATCAAAGAACATATAAGAGAGCTCCACTTAACCACCATCTTTGTGCGTGGCCTATTCGGTCCTGCCTCAACTAAGGGGGGGAGCAACAAACCGGCCGAGAACCGTGATCGTCGATTAAAATTCAACTCAGATACGATTGAACATTTTTAATCGTATCTCGGGTACCCATGAATATTTTTCAAGTTTTCTTGGCTTAAGTTAGAGATAAGATTTTAGACTTTATGTCGTATAATTTTCAGATTTTGAAAACAATTTTCCTAGGTCATGCAAAAAGTTGAAGTTGAGGTAGAGAATTTGAGAAAATCTTGAATTTTTTTTTTAACTCCTCACGTGGTGTATTATTTTCAGAAGCTCAAAAAAATATTCGTTGAGCATCGCTGGACGTGGAATTTCATAAGCTTTCCAACTGTATTTTTAAAAATGCCCTATCTCTTTTTTTCACCTAGATATCGTGGTTCAAATTCAGCAGTGATTTTTAATAACGATGACAAGCACCGTGCGCACAATTTTCGACTGTAGTGTATGATTAAAATATTATTTCATACAGTTTAAATATGTATTATAACTCAGAGTGGTCGAAGCCGATTTCCGAACTTAGTATTTTCATTTCTAAAATAGTAAAATAATTCACAGCAGATCTTACACTTTCTCCCACGTTTTCTTTTCTTATATTCAGCATTTTTACTAATTACCTCTGTCTCTAGCCATGGAAACAATACCTTCAGTTAGCAGGGCGGCATGTCCGCACCGTAAAGCAATAAAAGTAGTCGACCTGACACAGGTCAAGATTCGACGTTGTCAGTTTTGCATTTTATATTAAAATACTTTCCATTATTTTTCATCGGCAACAATCTCAAACTAAAATCAGCCCTTGAGTTGCAGTTAGTAGTTAGTCTGTAAGTAACCTCGGGTAGGGCAGTCAAAACCTTGTAGCGCGGCACGGCTCGACCCTCTGACACTCCGCTTTTCTCAATAAATTTCTTTCATGTTTACCTGTTAAAAATCATCTGTTTCGATTATTCTAATTCAAATTAACCCTTTCCATAAATACCAAAAGGACCTTACACGTTGTCTACTAAATTATTATAGTATAACACATACTTTACCTTTAACAATAACATTTATTTGCAAATTTTTGGTACTCCAATGGGCTCACCAATTTCACCTCTGTTCGCAGACATTGTTATGGATGATTTGGAAAATGATTGCCTACGAATTTTAAAAGACAAACATAATTGCTCTCCTTTATTTTATTACACATTTGTAGATGACACTATTCTGTGTGTCGATATGGTAGAGTTCGGTTATCATAGTGAATGATACACTCTTCTAATTATCGACATAATCGGCTGAAATGATTTAGAAAAATGTGTACAAATGATAGAGCATTCGACCGGCAATCGAAAGGTCCTGGGCTCGATACCCAGCGGAGTGGAAGCGTTCCTTTTTTCACAGAATAAATTGTTCAAATATATATTGAAAATTCCATCTGGTCTTAAATGACGTTAATTCTAAATCACAGGTTGATGGGGTCGATATGGTAGAGTTCGGTTATCATAGTGAATGATACAATCTTCTAATTATCGACATAATCGACTGAAATGATTTAGAAAAATTTGTATTTATTGATTTGGTTCTAAACATTTTTAATTCACAAGATAATAACTCACAATTCACCTTTGAAGTGCAACAAAATAACCAAATAAACTTTCTGGACTTGTCATTGATTATAAAAGAAAATCAAATTATTTCTAATTGGTTTCAAAAACCTACCTCATCAAATAGATCAATCAATTATTTTTCCAATCATCCAATTTGTCAGAAAAAAAATATTGTTCATAACTTAATTGGCCGAGCGATATTTTCATCTCACAAAACGTTTTATTACACCAATTTGAAGATCGTTAAACAAATGTCATTCAATAATGATTATCCAAATAGCTTCGTTGATAAAAATATAACAATCCGTATGAATGAAATTAAATACAGCTCTACAAATTCTCTGAATAAAAAAAACCGTTCAGATTTATACAGACGTCAACCAAAGGTATGCTTACTATACAACACAACAAACTTTACTAAATTGGCAAATATTTTTAAAAAATACAATATTTCAACTATCTCTGTGGTTAACAAAACTTTGAAATCAATAATAAAATTAGGTAAAGACTTCACGAATAGTGAAATAAGTAATAGTCGAAATAAAAGTAGTACGTCTTAATACTTCAACAATAAATAGTCACATAGTCCTAGTATATTTCCTACAGAAAATATTAAAAGTTGTTCCTTTGAAAAAGAACAAGTCGAAATAAAAGTAGTACATCTTAATACTTCAATAATAAATAGTCACATAGTCACTAGTCCTGGCCATTTTGATTTTATCGATATTGTGTAGTAGTAATGGATTTTAATAGACGCATGCGCAGTTCAAATGTACAAGGCTTTGCCAGTAAGGTGCTAACGCTGTACGAAGAAGAAGCGAGAAGAAGAAGAAGAATAAGAAAAAGATTGTATTCCGCTTTAAGACTATATGCGCATGCACAGTTCAATTTTTACATTGTATTCCTCTGTAACGGAATACACAGCATTCCGTTACTCTCAGCTGTAACGGAAAAACGAGTTTCCGTGCCTGAGGCACATAAATTAGTAAGTAGGATTAATTAGTAAAGACATTATTTAATTATACAAAAATAATAGAGGAAATAAGTATTTAAAGCATTAAAAATAGCTAAAATGATAAGATAAATTACTATCGTCTGTAAGAACGTGAGTGTTTTATAAAAATGTTTTCAATATAAGCTATTTCTATAGAAATTTTTTTGATTTAAGGTAGTACAAATCAAAAAACTTCTTTGTGAATACTCGTATCAACTGTAGTAATTTTTGCGCTTGTGTTTGCTTATATTCGTTCGGCTGCCCGAACGAAGCCGAACGCTTTCGAAGCTAGCCGACCAACGGTCACCCAGTGATTCGTATTTTTGTATATTTACGGATGTCAACGCATGTTTTGCTTGCCGACAATTCCCGACATTGCAACGGGTTGCAAGTAATAATTGATTTTGTGCTCACATATGATCATTTGGAAACTGAAAGAGCGTAAGTATTTCAAATGTATAATTAAATATTATTATTATTATTTATTGTCCTTGGTGCTACAATTTAGTTTTACACCGTCACTTGCCATTTCTCCTTTAAACGAAATAAGCACAAACTATTTTGATTACATTATCTATTTACATTAAGACTTATTTATTTAACACAGACTCTAGTTCTTAACATTTAGAATTTTCCCTATCTTACCTAGTTTTGAACATAACTCTTCATTCATTTCCTTCTGTAGATCTGCCAGTAGCTCCTTTCTCAAGTCCTTCGTCTTTCTCTTTTCTCTCCAACTTTTCCACCATTCTTTTTCCGGTGTTTTTAACTTATTCATTATCTCTTCACATTCGAAAACATGCTGTAGTGTTTCTTCTTTGTTTCTGCAGGCCCTGCAGTTGGTGTCTTTAAAGCCTTTCTTTCCTTCTCTTACTGCATTTCCACACCTTCATCTAGCCCATACTTCTTTCTGTCTTCCCTTTAACTTTTCCTTTTGCCAGTATGTTTCCATTTCCGTCATTTCCTTAATCTCTTTATAATATCTGCAGTAACTAGACTGTTCTAATCTTGTCCAATCTTTCTGTATGTCTTGGGCTTCTGCTATCATTTCCAGTTCGACTAGTCTCTTCTCAACTATCTCCAATGGCTTCCCTTCCCCTATCATCGTAATGATTTGTCCATCTCCCATGTTCTCCATTGCTTTCTCGAATGACTCTCCCCAATTAGTTGGGCTGCTATTCCTAATGTTCCTTATTTCCTCCTTTATACACTTTCTTGCCCATCTGTCCTCTTCCATAGCGAGCAGCTTTACTATGAATGCACCCGCCCTTCTTCTTGCCTCTATTTCTATACTCCTCCTCCCCGCCTCCATTTTCCATATGTAGTCTGGGGTGTTTTTTCCTAGTCTCATACTCGCTTTCACATATCTGCTTTGGATCTTCTCTATCGTCTCTCTTCTTTTCCATTCCCAAATTTCCACTCCATATAATGCCACCGTTTTCACCGTTGAGTCCATAAAATATAGTCTTCTCTTGAGATCTGTTATCGCAGCTCTATTAGTTTCACTCCATACCTTATTAATTAATTGTTGCGTTTTTCCTGCTGCTTTTATGATGTGTGTATTGTATTGATTTGTAGTCGTGAACCAAAATCCTAGGTAGTTAAATTCTCTTAATACTTCTAACTCTCTGTCTTTATAATTCCACCTTCCTTTTTTCCTTTTCCCTCCGTTTCCAAATACCACAATCTTCGTTTTCTCCACATTCACCTCCATCAAATTTTTATCCGTCCATCTTTCTAAGTTACTAATCATTTTATCTAACTCCTCCTTATTCTCCGCAACTATCACAGCATCATCTGCATAAAGCAATGCATAGATCTTTGTATTTAAACCTGGGCTCAGAACCGTGCCTCCATCTCTTTTTCTTCTTAGTTCTAATTCTAAATCATTAATATAGATATTAAATAAAATAGGGCTAAGCGGGAACCCATGTCTCAAACCTTTTTTGTTATAAATTTTTCAGTCTTCTCTTCTCCTACTATTACTTCGTTCCGCGTGTCTTTGTAAATTTCTTTTTTGTGGATGGTATAGATCGATGCTGTACGCCAGCGTTTTATTATTTGATTTTTCTGCCACATATCCTTGATCAGTTGGATAAGTTCTTCTATTCCTTCCCTAGGCATACCCACCAAAAATTCTGCTGCTATCCCATCCTCTTTTGCAGCCTTACTTTTTTTTAACTTTCTTATCCTTGCAATTATTTCTTCTTGCTCTAGAGGTTTACTTAAATCATCCTCTTCTAGTATTTTTTCAGTCCTCTCTTCTTTTCCTTCATTGCCTTCTCATCATAACCACTCGATACCTTCCTATTTGTATTATCTTCATACGTCCATTCGTCAGCTTGTTCCTCTCTTTTCTTCTCCTCAGCCTCCTCTATATATTCCTTTCCTTCTAGTAACGACTTAAAGTGTGCCAGCCATGTTTCTTTCTTAATTGTATTACTCACTATTTTTCTTTTCTTTCTATACCAACTCATGGCCTTCCACCATTCTGTAATATTTCTGCTTGCTGCTGCCTGTTTTTGCTTTTCATCCAACCAATCTTTAATCAGTTTGTCTCTCAAATCTGCTAATTCCTTTCTACTTTTCAAGTATGCTAGTTTATTTTCCCAGTCCCTGTTTTTTCTGAATCTGTGTAGCAACTTAAATGTTCCTCTCCTTTTCTTCTTGTATTCGCCATTATCCCACGTTTCCTCACGTCCCTTATTTCCTCCTCCCTTAGTTGTCATACCAGTTCTCTTTGCTGTTTCCTCAATTGTCTCTATTATATTCCTCCATCTTACCTCTGGGTCTGGGTTTTCTTCTTTATCTTTTTCCTTCCAACATTCAAGCCATATTTTGTGAAATTCTTCCTCTTTTTCCTCTTTCCATTTTAGTCTTCTCAAATTCTTTTTTTTCGTTTCCATTTCTCTCCCTTTTTTACCCCATTCCACTCGATATAATATAGGCAGGTGGTCTGATCCTTCCTGAGCGGCAATGCGAAGCCCTCTGAACCACTCTGGCTTATCTATTTCTTCTTCCATTTTGACCATGACCAGATCCAGTACCCCTTCTAGTCCTCTTCTATGCCCAATGCACGTTACCTTCCCTTCTCTGTCTTCTTCCGTTCTACCGTTCATTATTAACATCGTTCTTGCCTCGCACTAATTTAATAAAAGTTTACCCTCAGATCGCATTTCTTTATCTTCTGAGTTTCTTAGAGGTAGATTTATTTTTTCCTTCCAACCGCATTCTGACACTCCCTGCCCTGATCCTATTTCTGCGTTCAGATCCCCCGCGAGTATTAGCCTTGCTGGATGTCCTTCTAAATCATCCATTCTTTGATCCATCTTTTTCAAAAATAGTTTGGTATTATTAAGGCTTATTGTTGTAACCTGTGATTAAAATGTAATGAGTCTGACTGTCTTTCTTTTTTATTTCTAGCTGTAGTCCGTACTCCCATTCTGTCTGTTTCCAACTAGCCTCTAACCTCTTCTTGACTCCAATCAGCTGTCCTCCACTTGCCCTGCCTTTCGCATACTTTCTGACTGCTGCCTTCCCGAACCATTCAAATTTCTTATCTAACGTTTCCATGCCTCTTTTCATTCTTTTTTCCTCCAAAAATGTTTCTTGGAAAACTACAATATCTGCACCCTCCCACAATTTCCAATTTTTCTTTGCATTTGTCATGCCCTGTACATTCCATTGCATCAGTACTAATTCACTGTCTTCCAGCACTTCCTCTTCCCCTTTCGCGAAAAAGATTCCTTTCGTCTCTCTCCTTCTTGAGTTTCAGTTCTCCCTCCAGCTCGCCCCATTGTAGATATATATCATCTACCCATAGACTCTGGTATCCCGTTCCAGCCCTCTTCCCTTTCAATCTCCATGCTTCTGCTTCTTTTTCTAGCCATGTTTTTACTTCTTCTTGTCTCTCTGTCAGATCGTCCGTAATACAGACTCCACAGCCTAGGTCTCCTAAAGTTGTCTTTTCTTTCATTAACGTTAATTTGGCCTTCCACTCCTCAAGTTCCGCTTTCCATCCTCCCTCAATTCTTTCCAGTTTATTTACTCTAGCCTTTATTTGTAATATGTTCCACTCCATCCTTCTAGTTCTTCTTTCTTTTCTTTTGTTACGAGTGTCAGACCTTCGATTATGACAGTGTTTTTCTTTGCTCTTCTTACCTGTATCTCTTCGTTCCACTCTTCTCGACTTAGCTTTTTAGGAGGGAGGTTTGTTGATCCCGTCTCCCGATCATCACCACCCGTCTTGTCCTCCTCGAACCTTTCTGTCGTCGAAGCGGCAACATGTGTTAGAGTCATTGAATCCGTTGACAGATACCTCCTTGGCTCGTCGTACTTATCCCCCGCTTCCTGAAGCTGCTCTAATAATTTTTTTAACTTACTAATTTCCATTTTACCTCTTTCAACTTCTCTTTTCAGCTGTTTTATTTCCGCTTCCTGCTTCGTCTCCTCCTTCCTTTTCTTTTCATATCTGTCATTTTTACAGCTGTATTCTTTTCTTAGCATTTCTTCCAATTCTGCCATTCTTCTGTCCTATTTTTCTTCTTCTTTTTTTTCCCAACTGTCTTCCTTCCAATAGTATTGTTTCGAGGTTCGCCATTTTTTTCTCCCATTTTCTTTCAAAACTTCTCTCCCATGTTCTTGCCCCTTCTTCACTTTCTCCCTTCCCCTGGGACTCCTGTTTCCATTCATCTTCCTCTGATCTTTCGTCTTCTTCCACTCTCTCGACTATCTCCAGTCTCCGCTGTGTTTTCCTTCGGGTCTTTTTCTTCTCTTCCAATGAATACCTCGGAGAACAGGGTTCCTTGCCCTGATTTAATTCTCTCTGTAAGTTCCCCCTAGTCACCCTTTGCTTGGGGGTGCCCTTCAGCCCATTTTTCCGTTTAGAGATACTTCCCTCGTCTAGTTTTCCCCGTTCTGCTTCGCCATCTGGCTTTATATTTCGGTTTCCCGGCCTGTCGTAAGATATCTCTTCACGCCCTAATTCCTCTCGCCTCCAAAACTCTTCCAACTTCTTATCTTTTCCAGTTCCCCTCTCATTTTCCGCCCTTTTGGGCCTGCCTCTTCTTTTACCTCTCGTCAGTTCCCAACTCTTCCAACTCTCTGTCCATGACAGGCTCACTTTGTTTACACTGCGGGGACAAGTCTCGTATCGCCCTCTGGCGAGAATCACTTTCATTATCTATATTATCTTGTGAGACCGAACTTTCTTTCTCCGCCGCACTGTCGCTCGCCTCGTCAACCTCCTCGCCAACTTCCGCCCGCCTCTTCTCACCCTCAGCCATAACCGCACTTTTTCTCTCGCCGGTGAAACAGCACTAAAAAGTGTCTTATGCTTTTCACACACTGCTCACTTATTAGTCACTCCACACCGCCTTTGCCGCTTCTCAATTTTTGCATCTTATTTCTAGTTTTTTTATATTATTAACCTTCCAATCAGACACTTTGTTTCACACTTTCGCGAGACAGCAAACTCCTTCGACGCCTCGACCGGAAGTCCTGTATAATTAAATATATATTGTAGCTTTTTATTATTAGAAATGATAGAAACGAAAATAATGATAAGTTTTAGGCTAGGATTGCCGAATACGATTTCCATTCAATACAAAAAGAGAAATTTTTCTCTTAGCAGGAATATTAAATTTGTATAATGGGAATATGAGCTTTTATTTATAAATTTGTGTTTTTAAATGGTAAATAAGTGACATAAAAATAATGAGACTTTTTAGGTTGAACTCGCAAAATACAATCTTGCTTAGTTATAAAAAGAGAAATATATTGTATTAGTAGTAGTATAAAATTTATATGGCAGAAAAATTTGTTCTAATTTAAAAGCAGAAACATTCAAAATAATAATTTTCACGCTTAAGTCATCTTTTATTTGGGAAAATTCTGACTGTTTTTGAATTTATGCAGCATAATGATAAACGACGAGTTACAGCTTCCTGGAGAATACGAGATAAGCGACGTAGAAAAAATTACCAATTCATCTAGGCAAAATCAAATAATCGCCAAATTATAATTCACTTTCGAAATGTGCATATAAGTTCTTCAAAAAATGGTATTCACAAAAACAAACTTTATGTATTTTTAAAAATTTTGTTGAATCAAATTCAAAATTGAATGGAATATAATTTAAACCAGAAATGTATAATTTGTCTTTTTTGCGTATATATAAATTTATTGTAGAATCTGACTTATCAAAATTTGGATTCTGGACGTTTGTTCACCGAAGGAATTGCTTCTGATGGCACATCTTCAAAAGTCAGTTTGTTTTGTCACACATCTTAATTAATTAAAAGATCTTTATGTTTTTCTATTTCTTATTAAAATATTTTACTTTCCAGAACCGTGATTCTCCAGAAATTGCCACTGTTCCTGATGTTTCATCTTCAGAAGTCAGTTTCTTTTATCAGTTTTTCTTTTATTTATTTATAAATATTTTAAAAATTGCTGAACTCTTCTTTTTTTCATGAAATATTTTTACTTGCAGAACCGTTATCCTGCAGCAATCGTAATTGCTTCTAATAGTGTATATATACTACGTATAATACTTATAAACACTCCCACTTATTATATGTCAAAGATTTTTGCAAAAATTCTAAAGTTTTCTTTACCAGTTCCAAATTCACAAGTAAAAAATTCGTTTATGTTCAAGGATGTCATTTCAAAAACAAAAATTGCAACAGATCACATAATGATTTCACTAGATGTCATGTCCTTATTTACAAACGTGCCATTTGATTTAGTATTAAACAGTATTAAAAAAATATGGTGTCTTATAAAAAGTGCTACAAATTTGCCTTTACAAGAATTTCAAAAAGGTATTGAATTTTTTGGCACTCCGATGGGTTCTCCTATTTCCCCAATTTTGGCTGATTTAGTTTTGCAAGATCTTGAGGAAGAAGTTATAAAAAAATTAAGTTTCAATATACAGGCTTACTACAGATATGTTGATGACACTTTTTTAATTATTCCTAAGAATAAGATTATAGGAATTTTAAAAATTTTTAATTCCTATCATTCACGTTTAAATTCTACATATGAATCAGAATTTGATGACTCTCTTTCTTTTCTAAATCTTTTGATGATCAAAAATGATGATGGTACCATTGATACGAATTGGCATATTGGTAGATATTTGATCTATTTCTCAAATCATCCTCTTATTTAAAAAATTGGAATTATTAAAAATTTTGTAGATACTGCAATACTTTTGTCACATGAAAAATTCCATGAAGAAAATATAGAAACAATAAAAAATCTTTTGATGCTTAATAATTATCCTAAAAATTTCATCAATAAACATATCAAAAATAGAATTTTCCAACTAAAAAATAAAGACAAAAAGTCTTCTTTGATGCTGAAAAATAATGAAAGAGAAATAGATTACAAACGTGTAGTTTCTATTCCTTATTATGGAGACTTATCTTGTAAGATTAAAAGACAGCTAAAAGATTACAACATAACCACAGTTTTCAGAAACACTTCAAAATTAGATAAATATATAAAATTAGGAAAAGACCCATTGGAAAAATTTGAAATTTCAAATGTTGTTTATAAGATTCCATGCTTGGATTGTTCAAAAACGTATGTAGGCCAAACGGGAAGAATGCTTTTTGTCAGATGTGATGAACATAAGAAAAACATTAATTTAAATGAAAAATACCATAATGTTGTTACAAAACATAGAATAAATAATAAAAATGATACAGGTTCTCAACACAATTTTGATTCGGATAATATTAAAATTTTACACAAAGAAACACATTATTTTAAAAGAATAATTGCAGAAATGTTTTACATAAAAAAAAAAAGGAAAAAATAGTATTAATGTGATGTCTGACTTAAAATATTATAACACTTCTTATGACATTATTTTAGATCAGCTCACATAGAATTTAATTTTACATCAATTTAATTACAAACTTATAATTTTGATTCTATATTCTTAAAAATTAAAAATTAAAATAGGTTTAATTTATTATTATAAAGTGGTTTTCCATTACTACGGCACTGTCAAATTTGTCACATATAGATTTCAGTTTAGTATTTCTCAGTATACTGATATTAGCTTCTGTGAAGCCACACTCTGATTACATAAGTTCTAAATTAAGAAAAATGAAGTTAAGGTTCATCTATCGCAACAATAATTTTGTAATACAGTTCCTTTATGATTTTTAAAATTAATTGTGACTACGGTATTTCAAATAACAATCGGAGATGTACTTTGAAGTTGTAAGATAAGTTGACAAAAAATTACAGGTATTTAGATTTACTTTTATTCTTATTCTTATAGAATTTTAGGTTGGTTATTCTTATAATTTTCCTTTTTTTTAAATATTATAGAATTCTACAACAAAAATATAATCTGTAAATCTGAAGAGGATGACATATGGTTCATCGAAACGTTATTAAAGAATTTTAAACATCTGATTGTCCGAGGTTGGTCGTTTTCCTGCTTTTAAAATGAAGAAAATTAGTCGGACGTAAAATATCATATAAGTTAATTAACTTTTGATAAGACTTGAAGGATTCCATGAAAAACAATAACCTTCTTGAGGATTCAAAACATTACAAAAAAAAGAAAGTGCCTAGTGGCACATCTGGAATCGTAACGGAAGGTAAAATAACTTTTTGATACTATACAGTGAGCAGTAGATAATTAAACATTGGGTGACAATTAATAGAGTTGTTGATTTTTATCCCCAAATAATTACGTAAAAATTTCAATTCACTCAAGGTATAAAATATTTTTTGTGAAGCAATAATTTCTATTTCAAGTTACGAAGATTTGGATTGGTTGCAAAAAAACCTGGAACCTTAGGAAGTAACCTACTAAGTAAGAAAATTCTTTTATTCAAGCAGCGAACTATCGATCTCAAAATCAACAACTTTCCCTGCTTGAAAGTTCAAAACGCAAAGGAACTGGCACAGAGAAATAATTTATAAACAATAAATTTTCACTCAATTTTAATATGATTCTAGTAATATTCATTTTATTACTTCGATGTTTTACAGTACTCCCTAGACTTTGAGAAACTTTTTCCTGGAAACGTTTCTTCCTTAAACAGCAGGTGGAATACTATCAAGCCGACACTCATAAAACAATTGCAAGCACTGAGTGCAACCAAAGGAAAAGTTAAAGACGTTAGTGATAAAGTTTTCATTCATCTGCTGCCAACTTTGGAAGCAGCTAAAAAATAATGTTAACTGTAAATAATGTTGAATTCAACGTTCGTCGTATAAAAATGAGTACGCACGTGGAATAGAGGATATTGAAATATTTTCAAACGAAATCGATTTTGTATGAAATGATTTCCAAAAATATAATTTTTGTAGGAGCTCAAGACGCAGTGATACTTTGCTTATTACCATTAATAATTGATGTCGGCCGCCCTGATGGAAGAAAGAAAAAAGATACTCAAAATCCTGCAGAATCAAGTGCCCAACAAAACGATACTAATGTTGCACAGTCAAATGTTACTAAAACTGTAATAACTCGTGGTAAAAGACTTGAGACTTTTGTTCAGCACGTTGAGGTATATTTTTAAAAATTAAATCATTTTTAGATGTTTGATTATATTTCAGCAGGCAAAGTATATTTTCTTTTTGTAATTATACTTAAGCTTTATGAATGTGATAAAGCTATATACACTGTTTAATTCATTATTTACAGTTGGAGACTAACTTGAACAGCACGATAGAAAAGCTGAGAGATAAACTTTTAAAAACTAAGGACACCTTTCAACCCATGATCTTCTTCGTAGGACCCTTATTGAAAATTGAGAAGGCAGTAGTTATTGTATATCAACAACAATATAATTTTGGTTCTGCTCTAGAAGCTGTAGACTTGGCTTTCAAAATATTTTTTGTTCTACAGTGAAACTATCTAAAAACCTCACATTCATTGTGGCAATTCATTCAAATCGCTGGTTTTGACATGTCGCTTCCAAATGATAATCCTATCTCAACCGTTAAAGTAGTGGTGGGTTCAGTAAAGCACGCTTTTTCTGCACTGAAGGAAATTTGATTTGCCGTTTTTTTTTTAGATTTTTACATTTTTATACCGTTTTTAAAGACGTTGAAAAACATGATTGCTTGTCATGAATTTCTTTGTTCCTTCGTGAACAACCGTACTCTAATGAGACATGTGAGTCTAACACATTCGCAATTGCAAACGTTTAGCTGCGTAGAAAAGTTTTGTCAGAAATCATTTTCTCTACTAAATACCTTTTTAAGGCATAGACGTGCAAAGCACGAACTTGGCAAAGAAGCTCTTGCACCTTCTATACAGAAGGTATCACCTTCAATACTAATATCAGGTGAAACTTGTGCTGGTGAAACTATTGACGAAAAATCTAAACTTGATTTTGCAGAATCTTTTTATGACGATTCACAATTTTATGTGGATTTTTCTGATTCCGAAGATAACTCAACTTCAGACGATGATTTACTTTTTGCTTCACGCTGTCAAGAAAGTGCTTCAAATTTAATTGATGAACGTACACAAATGGTAAAAAACGTTTTTGAACAAGAATTACAATTTGTGAGTAAATATTACCGGTGCCCAGATATTTCGAGAAAAAAAGTCAACAGCATTATTTCAGATACTTCAAAGTTGTTGCATACCACTGTCAACAAAATTAAAAACGAAGTGTACAGCCGCTTAAAGAATGTAGGTGCTAATGGAAACTATATCCAGGAAATAAAAGATTTATTCATACAATTTTCAAAGCCGCTTGAAAATATGAAAACCGAAAAACAGTGCTTTTCTAAATTCAAAAATTTTGACATATTTATTGTTCCACAGAGCTATAAAATTGGTGAAAGAAAATAATATACATCCAGACCTACAGGATCTACAATTAAAGATGTTCCAGTGCTGGGACAATTTATTCCTATCCGAAGAGTGCTAAAAATTTTTTTAAATGCCAGAAATCTATGATAAAACAGTGAAATACGTAGATTCTTTGAATTCGCAAAAAACAATAATATCAAATATTATTCAAATCCCTCTGTGGAACAAAAAATTAGCTTGCTATGTGGGAAAAACTGTTTTTCTACTTTTAATGTGCTTTGATGATTACGAGAATAATAATCCTCTAGGTAGTCATAAAGGTATATTGAAATGTGGAGCAGTTTATCTAAGTTTACCATACTTGCCGTCAGAATATCAGTCGAAAATAGAAAATATATTTTTATTTATCCTTTTTAACAGCCTACATCGTTCTGTATTCAAAAATGCAGTAATTTTTGAAAAAGCTATCCAAGAACTCAATTTTTTGCAAGAAGAAGGAATATTAATAAACCATAATGGCGTTGATGAAGGAATATATTTCGATTTGGCAATAATTATCGGCGATAATCTTGGTTTACATTCTATTTTTGGGTTCGTAGAGAATTTCCGAGCGAAAAAGTTTTGTCGTATGTGTCTAATTAATAATGAAAATATCAGCAAAACCTTCAAAGAAAGCGACTGCACACTTCGTGATATTTTGAATTACAATCAACTATTGAATGTAAACGATAAAAAAATCTGGTATTAAAGATCCATGTGTTTTCAATGAAATACCAGGTTTTCACGTAACAGAAAATGCAGCAGTGGATTTGCAACACGACTTTTTAGAAGGAATATGCCGATACGATGTCGCTTTTATTTTGCACAATTTTATTTACGTTCGGAAATATTTCACACTAGATGATTTTAATGAGATCATACGCGGTTTTTATTATGGTTCAGATTATCATATTCATAAACCCCCTGAAATTTCCGAGTTACACCTAAAAAATAAATACATTGTACTTTCATCTGCCGAAATGTTGAATTTGGTTCAAAATTTAAATTTAATGATCGGACTTCTTATTGATGAAAGTGATGAATACTGGCAAATACAATTGATGCTGCAGGAGATTTTGGAAATAGTTTTGAACAAAAATGTAACTCTTGAAACACCAACACTTGTTAGAAGTGAAAATTCATGATTATTTGAAATTCTTATCTAAAGAAAGTCCCAATGGTTTAAAGCCGAAACATCATTTTCTTGTGCACTATCCGTCTGTAATGCGAAAACATGAGAACTATAAAATTTTACACTATTTTACGGAATTACAGAAAATTTATTTAAAATTTACTTAATTTGGTATCATTACAGGATTAATGGGATTCATTGTAACATGGTAAACATAAAAATGGTTTTCCTTCACAAGTATTACAGAATGTTACAACACGCTTGGTCTTTCTTCTTGCCATCACTCTACCATCTTTTCTTACATTTTTGTCATAACATAATTTACAGTACTTTCGAACTTCAGAGACTTTTCCCGATTTTCTTTCGAGTTTGTGTTTGTTTCCGGATCTTCTTGCAATTCTGCTCGGTGGAATGTTTTCTTTGTCACAACTTATAAGATGGACTGCTAATTTTTTCCGAAATTCGGTAATGCTAATGTTCTGCTTCGTAATATTTTTATATAGAATGTAACTATTTACAACTGTAGTATTTAGTAACAATTCGAAAGCTAGTTTTCTATACCATTTTTAGAGACTTGCGTAATGGATTGTTGTAGGCGTTCATTTGGTCGGATAAGTCGACAGCTGACTTTTGTCTATTGTAGTCTACTATAATTTGTGGCTTGATCTGGCCTCCTGATCGGCATTCAACATTCACCATTTCTGACGAGTGCTTTGTCGATAGAACTAGGATGTCTTTCTTATCTTTCCACTTCAAAATAGTTATCCCCTGGTTATTTTCCTTTGCTATTATTTCTCCTCGTTTTAATTTTGTTGAAAGCACTTGTTGCGAATTTCCTCTTCGATTTGTACGTAGTGTTCCCACTAAATGGGTGTTTTTACTAATTAATTTTTCGGCTAATTCTAAACTTGTGTACCAGTTGTCCGTATAGAGAGTGTGCCCCTTATCAAACAAATCTTCGCAAAGAGACATTACAATATTAGTGGGCGTAGTTTTTTCTTTTTCTAAAGTTTTCCCTGTGTATACGCGGAGAGCATAGGTGTATCCCGATCCACAGCACAACTTAAATATTTTAATTCCATATTTATGGCGCTTTTGTTTTAAATACTGCCTAAATATAATGCGGCCACGAAATGGAATCAAGGATTCGTCAATACATATGTCCTCGGTCGGACTGTAATATTTTTTGTAATTGGTCTCCAAAATGTCTATAATTAGTTGTATTTTATATAAACGATTGGAACCATTATCTTTTTCGTTGTCTACAAAATGTAGCATTCTTAGTAATAATTCAAATCGGTTCCTTGACATGACCGCTTTTGCAAACGTTTGCAAATAGGCAGGATCATTAGACCAATAATGATGTATGGCCGGCAATTTTACTAATCCCATCCATAGGACGAGTCCAAAAAATCTCTTTATTTCAGACGTACTTGTTTGTGTCCACTTTGCCAAGCGCTGCGTGTATCCAGCTTCTATTTTCTGTGCTGCATATAAATTTGTTTGTTCGGCAATTTGCTCGATCAGTTCATCCGGCACAAATAATTGATAGCTGGTTTCTACGGCTATATCTGATCCTATATGCTCCCTTACAAACCCGGAAGGATGTGTAAATGGCACAATCTTTGGCTGATTGCCCCTCGGATCATGCCATTCTTCAACAATCTCCTCCTCTTCGTCAGAGGATAAAAATACATCCACTCTAGGCCGTTTTCTAGCAGAAATAATTTCACTGCTGCTGTCGCTTGCACACTCTCGGACTGACATTTTGACGCTCAGGGGTAAAGAAAATTTTTGTCTGCACGGAGCCAAGAACTGTAATGAACTGATTTGTCGCAAAGGGAACACCGGCCACGCATCCATTTCGAAGAAATCTTATATGGGCGGGCCAAGCGGTAAGGAAAACAAAACAGACTTGGCGCGTAACGTGTTGAATCAATGACTATAGGTATCACGTTCCAAACGTACACTATGTTCTACTGCGATCGGAAACACCGGTCCTTCAATACCAGCGCTTTAATCGAAGCGGCGCGCGTGGCCTGAACGGGATTGTCTTAGAAATACGCGTGGCGCTCAACGTGTTAAGCACCAATTGATTTTAAACTACAGGTTTCTGAGTAAAAATTCAACATATCCGTGTTATATTTGTGGTCGAATCAGGAAATTTCCGATACATTCTTTACCAAGTGTTACACATTTCATTCAATTATTGCCAGAGTGTCTGAAAGACAATGTTTCAGTTGTAAATTCGATTCAATACATGGGTAGTACTTTGAAACGAGACAGTGTAATTGTAACTTTCTCCGAATTGGGCCCTGAATTTTACTTTGTATATTTAATAATACTGATAAGCGATGATAATTTTTGTATCGTTACAAAATGTTTAACAGACTGTTACTTGAACGAGCATTTAGGAACATATAAAATATATGATACTTCTAGCTTTTATTGGGAAATTATTAAAAAAACGAATTTGGACAATGCCACTGTTACACATGCAAACAAACTTAGCGACGGAATGTATTACATTTGCAAGAAATGGATGTGATTAATTATTCAAGTATATTAATTCAGTATTATTAGTTATGGAAATATTAAAACATAGTTTCAATGTACATAGTAGAAAATATAAGAAATTTAAAAAAAAATTACTATGCTTTTTAAATCTAGCTATAGAAAATTATTAATTGCTTGTAGCCTATTGTGATAAATCAAATGAATATTGATAATTCATAACAGTAGTAAAGTCCTTGATAATCTATAAAAAATAATATTCAATAGCATGTTTCTTTAGCAATTTTAGTTGAAAAATAAAGTTACTCCAGGTATAATTTAAAAGCCAACTTTGAAGTTTCAGATTTAACCATTCACTGTGGTATATTATTGATTTAATTAAAATCACATGACCAATTAAAAATGTATACTATTACAAAAATAAAAAAATTAGTTAACTTCCTGAAGATGTCGAAGATTTATTGAAATAATTACTTTTAGTGACCTGCTCCTTTGTCAATAATAAATTAACGGGGACAAATTTTGTATCGTTCATAAAATAAAATAGAAATTTATGTTGATCTATGATTAATTAGTATTTAATACTTACAATTCATTTTCATTGTGATCGGATATGCGACGTTTTATAGTTTTTATTCTTGTGATTCTTATTTCGAATTTGAATTTAGTACGTTCTTTTCTCGATAGGTGGCTACTGAGATCTCTAGTAGTGAAAATGTTCTTGCAGGCGGTGAAACATTCTTCCATTAGTATATAACGAATATAGCTCTAACGAAACATATGTAACTTGCTTTGTATATAGTTAGTGTATGCGATTAGATATAGAAACGGTTAAACTACGTATATATGTATTAAGCGTGCGGCGTAGCGTTTTACTTTAGTAAAAGCGTTATTGTATAAGTTAAGTATTCATATATATATGTAAGCCACTGTTTAAGGAACTTAAATGGAGCGAAGTTTAGGTTAAAAATCAACACTTGTATGATGTAGTAATCAACTGAAATATTAATAATATGTACAAATTAGCAAAAGCCAAAAATATTACAGTAAACGAATAAACTTAAAACTAACCTGAATCAATACAATTGCCGATGGCAAACCTTTATATACATCCGTACAATAACATCAATGCTAACAGCTCGGAATCTTGTTACATACTGACTCTCACGCAGTGCACAAGTCGACCAAAGATATTATAAACCTAGATGCAGTGCAGGGCGTCAGAATGGGGGAACGATATATATAGCCAACCACTTTTTCCGTCATATCGAAGTGCTGCCCTCATCGTACTACCAAGCCAAATCAAACCCAGCAAAGAAATGTCGATAACGTTTGGGTAAAGCAGAGCCAACAATTATTTTCAAAGACTTTTAAGGTTAGGAATTTCAAAGTTGACAGCTTGTCAACATAATGTAAACAAAAGTTATGACATAATGATTAATGAAGAATTACAATCACGAATAAAAAATAATTTCTAAATAAGTGTCGAACTTTTAAATTCTATTAAATTAATAATTAAGATCCAAAATGTTTTAAAAGTGAATTTTGAAAGTATTTTAATTGAACATATGTGTTGTTGTTGATAATTGGCTTTAGAGTCCAAAGTAAATAAAAACTTAGATTTACGTAGTTATAGAAGTTTTGGTTCTGATCGAAGCCCTCATCAGAAATTTATTTTTAAAATAAAAAGTGCATAATAAAAAATTATTAACTTAGGATTTCTTTCATGGAAATTTTTAAAAATCAACATTTGCGAAAAAAAACTTGTAAAAAGCTGCCTGAAATTATCATTAAGTCCTTTCATCAATATGAAATCAAATAATTATATCCTGAATCATTATTTTCAATTTGACAAATTTGAATTCTTTCTGTGGAATAAAGACGCTTTCGACTGCGCTGGGATTTGAGCCCAAATCTAAGTGGAAAAATTTCGAACTCAACCTAGTAATTTCAAATTATTTTCAATTATTTTATACCAAAGAAATATTTTGAGAAATTGTTAAATTCTTTCGACCTCTTCTTTTGAAACAATGTCAAGTGTCTCATTGTCTCGCATGTAAAGCTATGTTTAAGTTGAAAGTATATCTGAATCTTCTTTTTTACATAGGCAAAAAAGTCTATGATTTCTATTATCGTCTTGTTTCAATATTTTGATATCTCTTCTTAAATGCTGTTTTGAAATTGTCTGTAAAAGGATTAAAAAAATATTTTTCTATTATTGTGTTTTTTTATATAATTAATCTATTAATTTAAATACTACATTGAGATACAAGTAGAAATTAATAGTAGTATATTTTTGGAAAAGATTTGCTTTGAGGTCCACAAATGATAAAATTAATATCAATCTGACATTTCAGCCTAGATCGGAACCCTCATCAGTGTTTTTTATTAAATTATGAAAATATACAGAAAAAGTGCGTTGTTAAATTGACGTAACATTTTTATATGACAATTGTAATAGTTTACGTTTTTGGAGTTTACTAAGTATACTTATTCCAAGAAATATAAATCATGTATTTTACACCCATACAATACATACTCAATTTTCTGTGCAAAAAATGTTACGTAAAGAATTTCTTTGAAATATTTTTCTGGAAAAAAATGTTTTTAGGATTGTTTTATATTCAAGCCTTTCGTTTTAAAATATATAATTTATTTACCAAGTAAAAAAGCTACGTCTTTTCAAATCTAAAATAGTTCATTCCAAGAAAATCTCAATTCAGCTTGGCACTTTTTCTGTGTTTTTATTATGTTTTAATAAAAAACACTAATAAGGGCTCCGATCTGAGCCAAAATGATATGAAACTTTAGTCTGAATTATATTAAAATTTGTTGTGAGCTATGCTAAAGTTTCATATAATTCTTCTAAAGTTATGTATTTTTTTTTGACAAAAGGTCTTAGAGTGATACGTTTTTCCCTAAATTGAAATATATAAAGAGTATATAAATATATAGAATATATAAATATAAAGAGTTTCCCCGTGTACCTAAAGAAAATAGTGTATAATGATAAAAATTGATTTGAAATATTATGAAAGTTAAATAAAATTGAAATTATATTTAAAAATGTTATACTTAATTTTGTTCTGAATTTGAATATTTTTGTTGTACTTAGTTGGCTTTAGGGTCCAGAAAAAATGTAAACTCAAGGTTTCATATTTTCAAACGTTTCGACTCAGGTTGGAGTAACCTTGAGTTTACATTTTTTCTGGACCCTAAAGCCAACTAAGTACAACAAAAATATTCAAATTTTAATACTAAGGGTCGATATAAGTCCTGTTTATTATTATTTGTTCTGAATATTTTTAACTTACAAAAAATTTAGAAATTTTAATTAGGAACTTATAGGTATGAATTACAATTATTTCAGTACAGGATTTTTTTCACGTACTCCTGTATTCTGTTTCAGATATACTTCTATCTACATAATACGAAAAACTTTAAATAGTAAACAATAAATTCAATTCAATTTGAAGAAACATTATTACAAGTACTTATTTGCTGAGGAAATTGATTCGGATTGTAAATTAGAGTCAACATATAAACTAGACAATTGTTGTTATTATTTTTTTTTTATAATTCTGAAATTCAGCTTTGTAGAAAGCGATTCTAATGTGGATATATGTTTGAATATTATTTATATTCATTTATTAAAATGATTGATTAAAATTTAATAATTCATTATTAAATTTATTTATTAATTAAAATTTAATAATTTATTATTAAATTATATTTAATCATAATGTAATATTTAATAATTAATTATAATTTAATATTATAATTAATTAATAAATTAATGTTTGATGACTACCATTAAACTTCTGATATTAAGATCAATAAAAAATTCAAAATCAAACTCATCATATTATAGCCCAAATTTACACCATAATATCTTGCGCTATATCGTTGGATTTGAACATTTTCAATTCATACAGCTTCAGCAAATGTAAGCTTGTGGGTATACAAGAGGATTGAGGGGTACGGGGAGAGTTGTGGACAGCGCTCCTAAGGTTTAGTTGGCGAACTACTTGGATCGGCCAAATCGGCGGGTAGAGGTGTACGGGGGGGCCTGAACATTTTCGCTGGAGGCGCCGTCTACAATCTTCGCGGGGAACTAGGCCTGCACCGCATCTAGGTTTATATTATCTTTGAGTCGACAAGGGACAGAGCCAAGCTTGATAACACACAAGCTTACATCCCCCCCTTTTTAAGACAGGGTACATTCCATCGGAATAAGGAACAAGCTTACTGGCATGAAAAATATCTGACTCATTTCTTCTAAATCTACTATCTAACAAAAACATTACATCAGAAATTTTCTCTTTAATTTTAAAAGAACCTACTCTAATTGGATCTATTTTATCTTTATTTAATTTATTAACGCTTTGTACATAAACTAAATCTCCTACCTTATAATCTATCTGTTTTAAATTCTTATCATAATATTCCTTATTTTGATTGTGAATTTCTTTTGATTTCCTAAAAGCTATTTCTATATTGTTTGTTGACCACATTTGTCAAATTATTGTCGTTTAATTCATCAGGTAAAAATGAATAGTTCAATCCTGTCAGCAAATAATTAGGAGTAAATCCAGTCGAACTGTGAATTGTGTTGTTATAATCCTTTACACATTCCTCTGCTACCTGAGGCCATGATTTATTTCCATTCTCATAAATTTTACAGCGTATTCTGTTTACCAGTTTGATTTGCCCTTTCATTTAATCCATTAGAAAACACATAATCCACTGCTGTAAAAACCAATACTATCTTCTGTTTATTTAAATATTGCTTAAACTGTGCTGAATTTATACCAGGATACTGATCTGATAAAACTAATTTAATACTTCCATCTTTTTCTACTTTCTTAATTAAATTTATAAAATCCTTTGCAACTTGAGTCTTTGAAGTTATTATGTAGGTGAATCTTTTAGAATGATCCACCGCCAAATGTAAATATTTTTTTGTACTTTTATTACCTTTGAAACCTCCTATTGTATCTATAGACACTATTTCAAAGGGTTCCTTTGCTGGGCCAAGTTGAGACAAAGGTGCTTTGAAGCAACCTATTCATGATTTATTTTTAATGCAAGTTTCACAAGATCTACAGGTCAGTCTTATGTGCTTATACATATTTTTAAAATAAAATTTTTGGCCAAAAGTTAAAATTAACTGTTTTGTGCCTATATGACCCTGATCAACATGTACATCACCAATAAGAGACTCCAAATTCTTCATTAATCCATATTTTCTCTCTATTATTTAGAGTTTTATAAATCATATCATCTTTAATAATGCATTTATCATTAACTTTTAACAATTTCTGATTTTCTTTGATATCATTCAGTTTCAATAAATTTGAAGTTTTAATCACAGAATCATTATCTGTATCCTCATGTGATTCCAAAACCGGATTTCTAGACAAACAATCAGCTTCAATATTATCTTTACCAGGATTATATACTATTTCAAAATCAAATTGTGAAATATAATTCAAAATCTGCAATAGTTCCACATCATTACTTTTTTTTATATTAAAATTTTCCAATGGTCTGTGGTCCGTAAATACAATAAACTTCTTTCCTATCAAATGAAGTTGCCAATATAAAATGGCCTCTTTAATGGCTAAACATTCTATAAAAATAGCTTTCTTCTTTTTCTGAGCGTCTGTCAACTTCCTAGAAAAGAAAAACACCGACTTCAAAGAATTATCTTCCTGTGGCTGCTTCAATATCGCTCCAACTCCTTCAACAGTTGCATCCGTGAAAATAAATATTGGAGCCTCTAGATCAAAAATTGCCAAAGCAGGAACTGTACACGAATATTCTTTTGTCGAATTAAAACTATTCCTACACTCTTCAGACCAATCGAAAGACACATTATTCATTAACAAATTTCTCAAGGGATCCAGTAAAATAACATGATTTGGTATAAACCCCAAGTAAAAATTAATCTTACCTAAAAACTGTCTAACTTGTGTTTTTGTTTTAGATATAGGAAACTTCTTAATAGCCACTAAATTATCATTTATTGGTTTAATCATATTGTTTCCAATTTTGTGTCCTAAATATGTTATCCTTTCTTGGGCAAACTGACATTTATTTTTATTCAATTTAAAACCTTGTTCAAATAATGCTTGCAGTACCCGCTCTACATGATATACATGCTCTTCGTAAGTCTTAGAAAACACCAATATGTCATCTATATAATTTACTGTGAAAGCATCCAATTTATTTTTTCTTATCACACCTGCTAAAACTCTTTGAAAAATAGCAGGAGTAGATTTTAAACCAAAAGGTAAACATCTCCACTGCCAGTGTCCATGATGAGTCACAAAAGCCAACTTATATCTATCCTTTGCACGTACCGGAATCGACCAGAACGCCGAATTTACATCCAATTTTGAAAAAAACTTACAATTTCTGGCACGTACAGTAAGATCATCTATCCTTGGAAAAGACTGACTTTCTGGCACTACTATTCTGTTGAACTCTTTAAAGTCAATACACAAGCGTGATCTTTTTCCGTCATCTCTCTTGAAAACCATGGTTACAGGAGCTGCATAAGGACTGCTTGACACCTCTATTAAACCTGCATTTAACAAATCCTCCACTTGTTTCTCAATTTATAATTTATCTTGAAAAGAGCATCTATAAGGTTTCTTTGAAATATATCTATTTTCTGTCAGTTTCACTGTGGCTTTATAATCCTTTACTGTTCCTATATCAAACTTTGACTTAGCAAAAATTTTCTCATTTTAAAAAATAATATTCTCAATTCTATTAGTACTTATTTCACCAATGTTATTTTGCTTATCCAAATTTTTTATTTCTTGTTTCTGTGATATAATCAAATTTTCATCCTGACAGAGCTTGAATTTTTGTATTGAGTCTAATCCTAATAGAAAGTCACAATCAATTACACCTTCTTTAACAATGAAAAACTGAAAATCCTCTTCTAGATTACAAATTTTAATACTTATTATTACAACTCCCTCTGTTTTCGCCATTCCAGCTAAACCTTTAATAGTGTCTCTCCCACCTATTATTTGTTTAATATTTCTTTTATCATTCAAAAATGTACTACTAACCAAATAAACATTGGATCCAGAGTCATATAATCCAATTGCTGGACAGCCATTTGCAAAAATCTTAATTTTAATAAGCGGGAGGACTATTCGTTTTTTGCCTCCTCATAACTTGCTACTACTTCCTGTATTTCATTATTATTTGTAACCTTGATATTTTCGTTTTTAAAATTTTTAATTTGCCTATCTTTATTACGGCATACACTTTCTAAATGAAATCTATTTTTAAAGCCTGACTTATCACAAATACTACATGGTCTTTTTTCACTTAGAATCTCTTGTTTACATTATCATTTTTCGAATCGTAAGTCTTACAAAATTGTTTTAATTTTGACATTAAATTTTCTATGTTTATAATAGATTTCCTATCTAACTTATTTTGAATAAAGTTTGGTAAGCTAATTACAATCATGTTAATTTGTGTGTTTATAGACAAGCTATCATCCACTTCTAACAATAATCTTCTTTTCTTTAACGCATGTTCTAATAACGAGCCACTATAAAACGTAAAATTGTAAGCATACGCTATATCTATCCAGGACTGTGTAGATAAATTGTCAATAAAGGCGTTATTCCATGCCTCCCAATTTAACAAAGAGTTCTGCTTTACGAATACATTATACCAATCTAATGCAGATTTCTCTAAAAACAATCTTAATATTTCAGCGTATTTATTTTGGGCAATCCCCACTCTGTTACACTCCTGCACAAATAAATTAATCCAAACACTCACATTTATATTTTCACCGTTAAACTTTTCAATCACTATATCCTTTACCAGATAACTTGTTTTTCTTTCAAATGTTACTGCTGACTCTGTTTAGATTCGACTCTTGCATTGTAGTAACCTCTTCCAAATATTCGTCATACAACACAACATTACCTTCTGTGTCCAAATAAATATTCTTAAGTTCGTCAGATAAAGTCAACACACCATTGCGAAATTTATTGCGAACTTTTAAACTTTTAACGACATTTTTAACAATTGGATTTTCAACAAGCTGTTTATGTTGAGCACTAGTCTGCTTATCTACTGGAAACAAAAAACTTTCCTCTTGACCTTGCAGCTGAATTCTTTTCACTGTAACTACACTCGAGATTCCCTATAACGAAATTCCCTGTAACGAAACCTCTCTGTAACAAGCGCGTCACGCCTCCCTATAACGAGCAGACGATCGACTCCTCTTCCCCCACTACTACGGAATGAAGCGCGCTCGAATTTGAAAAAGTAATCAATGAGTTTGATGGCTTTTATCACAAATTAATGAGAAAATTATTTGTCAATTATTGAAAAATTACTTGATAGTGTAATTTTACAGTATTTTAAATAAAAAAGTTTATATTTAATTTTTCCAATCTGGAGTTTTCAATATTTTGAAGTAAAGTCGGTTATCGAACATTAAAATTGCATAATTTTTTTTTGAAATTTTGATATTTCACACATTACTGTAGATAACTAAAATTGTTCCTTTTTAAACAATATGTATAAAAAATGTATATAATTACAATTAATCAGTATGTATAATTCTGCGCAGTTTATTATTGTGATCAATACTACATGTGTTTCGAAACGCATTTTTTATAAATGAAAACCAACAGCAACATTTTAACATTTATAGTACTGTTTATTACATTAAAAGTTTGAATAACAATTAAATTGTGTTAGGAAAATACTTTCCATCAACACCGTGAAAAAATATGTAACGGTACATTTTTCTACTTTTGAGAAACTATTGAAAGTACTCTGGCGTATGTATCGGATAGGAATTCATTCCAAACTAATCAGAACTATTCCGATTCACTCCGATATTTGTATCCGAGCCAATGCGAATCATTCCGAACCAATCCGAAAAACGTTTTGTGACTCGTCTGATGAAATATGGTATAAAAATCGATCCGAACTAATCCGATTTAATCCGAGGTAACTATCCGAATGAATCCGAACCAATCTGAAACCAAGTTTTCAATCCCAATAAATCCGAGCTCGGATTGATCCAAACCGAATTTTCAATCAGAATTAATCCGAATCAATCCGAGGTCGGAATGATTTGGATTAATTCTGATTGAAAATTTGGTTTGGATTAATCCGAGCTCGGATTAATTTGGATTGAAAACTTGGTTTTTGATTGGCTCGGATTTAGTCGGATTGTTGCATCGGATTAGGTTGGATCGATTTTTTATCACTTTTCATCAGACGAGTCACAAAACGTTTTCGGATTGGTTCGGAATGATTTTCATTGGCTCGGATACAGATATCGGAATGAATCGGAATAGTTCTGATTGGCTCGGAATGAATTCCTATCCGATACTTTCGCCAGGGTACATGTTCAGTCTTTTTAATGTCGAAAACGTTTATTAAAAATAAATTAAGGAGAAAGAAATGCATTGAGGGCAATATTTCGAGGCTTCAAAAATACTTGTCGCTCTTCATCGGTGAATTGGTCGATTTCCCTGGTCAAATCGACTAAACCTTGTGCCATATTCACGATATTTTTTTTCGTTCGGCTCACATTTGGACTTGTCTCAACTTCCTCGTCTTCTTCCATGTCATTGGAGTTTGAACTTTGAAGACAATCTCCATCAATTGGCAAGTCCACTCCAGCGTAGGTGTTTAAAAGCTGATTGTCAGTCATGACTTCAAAAGCAGGCTTTTCGCCTTCGTCTTCGAGCCACTCGATAACGGTAGCTGCTGAACAAACTTCTCTGCCAGGAACGCGATTGAGCAGGGAGGTCAATTCGGTGTTGGAAGGACAATTACTAAGAGAATTGGGCAAATGATTCGGTAGAAGCTTCTTCCAAGCGTTGCGAAGAGTGCTCTGTGTCAACGCGCCCCATGATTCCCTCAAAACAAACATGCAGTTCAAAATCGACCATTTTTTAACAGATTGGACAAATTCTGCATTTGTTTTGTGATTGCGAGATAGCATTTCGTACAAGAATCCCGTTTTGTAACGACGTTTTAGCGCCGAAATGACACCCTGGTCCATCGGTTGCACCAAGCTCGTGACGTTCGGTGGAAGGTACATCACTCGGACATTCGGATCAATCTCGTTCAATTCCTCCTCAGATGGAAGCGTTGGAGCATTATCAAGTAACAACAGAATCCTGAAAATTATATTACGTATCATTATTTCATGTTAATTGATTTGATTATTGTCTTCTTGTTGTTTTTGATTCTAATTTTTATTTATTGTTTTTAATTTAATAATCGTTGATTTCTTATTGTTTATATGTAATTTTAAACATTAATAAGATTTTGTAATTGTCTTTCATTTTATTGTTATTCATTATTCTTGATTCTGTTATTGTTGATTATTTATTGTTTTTAATTTTATCATTGTGATTTCGTTATTGTTTTTGACTTTATCATTATTTATTTATTCTGGTAATATTATTGTTGATTTGTTATTGTTCTTATATTCATTACTGTGCTTTTGTTAATTTGAAAAAAATTTTATTGTTGTAATTTTATTGTTTAATTTAAACTATTTTCATTTGTGATTTTTTTTAACTTTGTTATTGATTTTCTTACTAACTTGCATTTTATAATTACTTTGAATTATTTTTTAACTTCAATACTGTTATTTATTTTTATTCTGAATTTATTGTTTTGATTGTTCGTTTAACTAAGAATGCATATTGTAAGATGTATACCGTTTATCAGGCTTAGTTTTCCTGACGTTCATCAAAAAGACGTTTTTGAACCAATGCATAAAGGTCTCTTTCGACATCCACGCTTTTTTTTGGTTAATGTAATCAATAGGGAGCTCTAGATTTCCAAGGGAATGGAAGCATCTTGGCTTTTTCGCTTTGCCGATTATCATCAAGGGGATTGCGTGAGTTCCAGTTGCATTAGCACATGTCATGAACGTCACTCGATCCTTTATCGGCTTGTATCCAGCAACTTCCTTTTCATTAGCTGTAACCAAAGTTTGATTTGGCAGCGATCTGAACATGAGTCCACCCTCATCCCCGTTGTAGACATCATCCAACTCGTATTCGTTGTCAATCAAAAACTGTTCAAATTTTATAACGAACGCGTCGCTCTCTTCTTTATTAGCTGAGGCTTTCACCCCCTTAGCTTGCAAATTTCTGAGTCCATGCCTTTTCTTAAATTTCGCTAACCACCCATTACTGGCAATAAATTTATTTTTTGGGACTAATCCTTGATCCACCAATTTTTCGTGAAAATTTTTCGCAACGCTTTGCAAAATTATTCCGGAAATTAGTTCACCGTTGGCTCTTCTTTGGTTAAACCACTCATAAACAATGCGGTCAAGGATGTCGTAATCTGTATCGCGCAATCGTTTCCGGCTGAGATTCGAGCCGACACTTCGCATGAAAGCATGCTGTTCTTTGATTTTATCTTTCCTTTTCAGGATGGTCGAGACAGTGGAACTATGGACGTTGTATTTCTGGCAAATTTCCCAATTTTTCTTCCCATTTTCTGAATCTGTCAAAATTTGGTTAAACCACTCATAAACAATGCGGTCAATGATGTCGTAATCTGTATCGCGCAATCGTTTCCGGCTGAGATTCGAGCCGACACTTCGCATGAAAGCATGCTGTTCTTTGATTTTATCTTTCCTTTTCAGGATAGTCGAGACAGTGGAACTATGGACGTTGTATTTCTGGCAAATTTCCCAATTTTTCTTCCCATTTTCTGAATCTGGCAAAATTTCCATTTTTGTATACATTGGCAAGACTTTTCTTTTTTTCTGAAAATATTAAAAAATACACCTGATATAAGCATAAATATTTTTATTATTATATTATTATATTTTTAGTATTTTGTGTACATACCGTCAAATAAGTTAATTCCATCTTCAATACTCACAGAAATCTTTTTTATACCGTTTTAACTATGTAAATATATTATTCACATAGCCTCACTGACAGACAGACTGCGAGCATTATATATAGTAATGCGCATAACAGCGCTTAGCAACAAGTAGGATATGGAGGGGATCCCTCTCGCGTTCGTTACAGAGAGGTTTCCGATGCTCGAGCTTTTCGTTACAGGGAATCTCGAGTGTACAGTACTTTTCAGATCTGCACCAGCCTCCGAGACAAAATAAAACTTTGCCTTACTCTCCATTGTATTGATTTGTAATACACTGTTTAAGGAACTTAAATGGAGCGAAGTTTAGGTTAAAAATCAACACTTGTATGATGTAGTAATCAACTGAAATATTAATAATATGTACAAATTAGCAAAAGCCAAAAATATTACAGTAAACGAATAAACTTAAAACTAACCTGAATCAATACAATTGCCGATGGCAAACCTTTATATACATCCGTACAATAACATCAATGCTAACAGCTCGGAGTCTTGTTACATACTGAGTCTCACGCACAAGTCGACAAGCGACAGAGCCAAGCTTGATAACACACAAGCTTACATATATATGAGAAAAATTGTGGTTGTAGATAAATCCCCATCGGGTGTTTGCTTTTTTTATTTGCTGTTTCGGCTATAGGAGTTTTAAAAAAAACTATAGTAATTTGGCTGGCGCTCGGACCGTCAAATTACTATAGTCCTTTGTGAACACTGCAACCTTCTATATATATAAATGTAATAAGTTTTGAACTTTATCCTATCTGACTTAGTAAGTGGCTGCGATGAACCACTTGTAATTTTACTACAGAATTTTGCAAATATTAAAAACCTTTTTTAAAATAAATGCAATATTTTTAGATTTTATCATTATCAATTTAGTAATTCTGGAAATTACTACTCAAAGTGCTAATAATTACAATAGTTCCCTATTTTCCCTACTTTGCTACCTCAAAATAGTAAAATGTACTGTGATTTTTTACATAGTTTACTACAAAAAGTCTCTCAGTGTATTGGTGAATCTAAGAGAGCGTTAAGAGTTCGTATTAATGAACACAAAAATAAATAAAAAAAGTAAATTCGTAGTCTGTGAAGATCAATTAGAATTCAACCGTGAATTTGATTGGGAAAATACTAAGATTGTTGATTATGTCTCTGACTATCGGAAAAGGTTAACATCAGAGATGATTCACATAAAATTTAATAAATTTAGTATGAATAAAAAAGACGATATATTTACTTTGAATAGAATTTATTTTTCATTAATTAATAGATTAAATTCATGATTATTTTCCAGCTGATGTCTGTTTACATTTCAAATTCTGTGTTTACAATAACTGTTGTCAATATTTAAAGTTAACTGTTAGACATCACGTCATTTTATTAACTAAAATCATGATTTTTATTATAATTTTATACTTTCGACATTACTCATCATGAGTTAACCTTCTTTTATAAAGGTAAAATTTAATTTTTTTGTGTATTTTTTAATATTAAGTTAATTTTTTTTAATTTTTTTGTGTGTGACAATTTTACTATTTGGTGTTTTTTTAATTTAATAAAGCCTGATGAGGTTGGCAAACCCATAGCCAACGAAACGTCGCTACAATTTTGACATTATGAAGAGTTTTCTTCTTTATATTTTACCCTCATCGATCGCAAACCAGCATCTTTTATAATATTTACTAATAAGGTTATATGGTTTAATGTCAAATACGATACGATTTTCTCGATTTGCATGCTTTAAGCTTTTTCTGAAAGTATAAGGTAAATCATTTTTATGTGCCTCAGGCACGGAAACTCGTTTTTCCGTTACAGCTGAGAGTAACGGAATGTTGTGTATTCCGTTACAGAGGAATACAATCACAGTGTGGCCACTACCATGTATTTTAGGAGGGTACTTAAAAAAGTGAAAATGAGCACCAGCGCCGCCAAGTTTTGATAGCAAGAACTAATATCAATGCAAACGAAACCCCCGTCCCCCCAACACGATGTATTCTAAAGAGCGGAAAATTTTGAAATATATTGTATAAAATCTATTTCATAAATTTAAATGATTTAAAGTTGAAAATAATTTATGAAAGAATAAAAATACAAGAATTTTTAAATATGAATCACAATGAACAGTTAAATACTGTACTATTACACGAAGAAAAATAGTTGGAGTAATTTTATTCAACTCTGTAGATTAAACTTGGGAATTAAAGACATTTGAACATTTATTAAATCCTAGTCGGGTAAAATCAATTTGAATAATACCTAATTCATCCAAAGTGAATATCAATAAGCGTTACATAGGAAATAGTAAGGAGTTGAGTAAAATGTTGTCGACGACAGGGCATCACAATGCGTCAGTGGATTAACCTGAAATGTATAAATATATCACCGACGCTTGAGGTGCTTCGAACGGTAGTTGAGTAAAATGAGCATCAGTTGTATTATTTCAACTGGCAATGATATGGTTGCTATGGTTTGAATTGTGCTTTGAATCGCTTGTTTCGCAGTGTTCGTACACATAACCGGGTTTGCGTAGGTTTAGCATTATCTATGAGAGGCCATTAGAAATTTAGATAAATTTGTATATCCTCTGTAGGAATCTTATGGTCATATTCAATGTTGTCTTAAAGGAACACCATACACTCACCCTAATTATGAAAGTAAAAAATTTAAATGAAATACCTTGTGAAAATTACAGTGTTCCAAACCAGTAATTGTAGCAGCACATGGAGCAGTCGTAGGAGCTGGAGTTGATATGATGTGTGCAGCTGACATAAGATATTGCTCGTCAGATGCATGGTTTCAAATCAAAGAAGTAGATTTAGGAATGGCAGCTGATGTTGGAACATTACAAAGATTACCGAAAATCATAGGATCTCACAGTTTAATACGAGAATTAGCATATACAGGTCGAAAATTTGTGTCCAATGAAGCCCTTCAATGCGGTTTTGTAAACAAAGTCTTTGATGACGAAAATGTGTAAGTGAAAACCTTTTCCATATAATTGAAATTTATTGGCGAGTGACACGTGGGAAGCATAAATTTGAAGAATGATTTAAATCTACTTGTTCACGTGAAAAATTATTATTTACTTCCTTTAATTTTAATCAGTATTTGATAAAACTAATGGATAATCTTCGTTGAAAAACTCACTCTACTCATTTTCATTGAAATTTAAATTTAAAGAGAGTTAACATTGGAAGACGAGTGAAACTTCTCAATGTTAAATGAACAATTCAGACCATTGTAATAATCAATCAATTTATTAAAGGAAAAGAACGCGACGTTTCGCATGCCTCTGGCAGCACGTTCAGGAGTGAACTTTTACATTATTGTTCATTCTCCGAAGTCCGCATAAAAATATTAACAATTTAAAAAAATATTGTCGTCAAACAATGTTGGTTATAAAAAGACAATAATAAAGACATTAATACTAACAATTTCCAACTCAGTCAAAAATAAAAAAATATGAGGGCAAGAAAATGATGCTCTGCTCTTAAGTTAGATTTTAAAATTTTCAATAATAACATAAGAAACCATATAATACGGGACTGTGTGAAATTGTTGTCAATTAAATTGATAAAGATAATAATAATAAACCAAAATAAAAGATCAATAATAATTAAGATCCAGAAACGAAGATAAATTGTAATTTATAATATCAGTCAGTGTAATAATATTTTTAAATTTTTAAGTAAAAAAGTTCAGTAGCATATGCATCTATAATGTTTCTAGCTGAAATTACTAACAATAGAAAGTGTGTGCGTCTAACAAAATATATACGGATTCTAAAGGCCGTATACCACCTGTTTAAAATCCTTTACAAACTTGATAGACGTGCTATTTTTGGTCCTTCATAGAACTCATTGGGGTCCTATTTGTGACCGGACTTAATTCGGCTGGGGCCTTTATAAAATTTTTTTTGAAAACTACGTACGCTTTTATATGTACACCTTGATCCTGTGTTTCAAGCTGAATAAAGTCCAGGGAGACCAAATTACACACTGCTGTGCAAAAGTCATTGGACTCTTGTTTTTAACCATTCAAATAAAAGCTTCAACTTCATGAAATACCTAAAAATAAATTTTTTTCTTAGAATAACATGGAAGGTGATAAAAATATTTATTTAATCCCTAGCGGACCCGGTTGAGAGAACGGTCAGAGTATTCTCTGACCGCGTTCGCTAAGGATGTTCTCAAAACGAAATGTTTTATAATAGTTAATTATTAACAAATGTATTGCAAAAAAACTAGGTTTAAAAGTATTCTTGAATTTTCAAGTCTCGAAGCAATAAACATTTTGGAACGTTTCTCAGCTTATTATGCAGTTAAATTTACATAGACTATTAGCCACGTATCTAAAATATTTTAATAGCTTTTTCGTGAATACTGTTAAAGTTAAAACTTAGAATAATAAAGTTGTGAAAGTACAAATGATTCTCATACTTAAAGAATAGATTTTGAAAAATAAGGAAAAATGATAGTGAGAAAATACAAAACATCATTAAAAAATACAATAAAAATATTTTTCAAATGTCCATTATTTCGAGTTATTCAAAATTTTAGAAGACTGAAATTCTGCCCTTTTAGGCAACATCTTTGTTAATAATGGACTGAAACACTCTGTTCTGGGGTCATTAAATGCAGAATTGTGTTACCATCTATGGCTATTCTTAGAAAAATATTTATCATTAGGTATTTTGTTAATTGAAAACTTTAATGTGAATATTTAGATACAAGTGCCCAATGATTTCTGCACAAAAGTGTACATAAAATTTCTTATCTTCAAGCCGCATTCATGATAGTTACAGTATTACTTAAAATTCATTCTATAAACTTTTTATTACGTTTCGAAGCAGTACAATCTACTATTTTGTGATTTCTTTCGTAGCAAAAGTGACTTCTTAACTTGAAATGATTGTTTCCTAATGTTTATAATTTTTTGTTGAATTTTTCTTGTTAGCGAAAGTGAACAGAATTTCATTATTCAAGGTAAGTATTTTGACCTATATGCCCTATTTGTCAGTGATTCCTCATAAACTTAAGTTTCTAAAATAAATTTTGATTGTACTTTTCTGGTTCGATTTGTTATTTATTATTTGAAATTTACTCTATTCAATCGATACATTAACAAGCTTCCTCGTCTGAACGTAAAACCCCTGCCCTGATTTAATATAATCAGGTCATTCCTCGCGGCCATCTCGCCGACCAAGATCCCCCTCCTGTCCAGACGGGCTTCGCCCCACTCGGTCGACTTACTATTAAAGTCTCCCGCGATAAGGGACCGCCCACTAGCCTCTCTGAGGCTTTTCTCAAGGAGGAGGATCTGGGTCTCGTAGATCTCGAAAGGACCGTTGGGAGAGAAGTAGCAGCTGTACACACGTACCCCCGCCACCTCCACCCAAACGAACCCCGCATCGGTCTCCAGGAAATCCCGATGCTCAAATGAGGGCTACAAATAAGGATCCCAGCCCTCCGTGATGCATCCTGGTACCAAGCAGAGTTTTTGGACCATCTGTGTTGCTCACTAATGAGCAACAAATCGGCCCCCCTCTCCTTGGCAGTCTGCATCAGAAGGTTCTGGGCTTCCTTCCCTCTCCCGAGGTTGACCTGTAGAAACTTCACTTTCCACCCCTCAACCTCCGGAGCTCCGCCCTAAATATTGGGCGAGAGCCACTCACCGAAGCATGGGCGACATCTTTTTCGCCCCTATCAGCGCATGTCAGGCACCTAGGCGGAGCCTTGTACTCCTTGGCCACGTGCGACGCCCCCAAACCTCCAGCAGGCGTCCTTCCTGCCTGGAAGCGGGCAGCCGCGCGACACATGGCCATAACCCTGGCACCTGAAGCACCGGGAAACCTCGACAAGCTCCCGGATGCGGCCTACCGAGCCCGAACAAGCTTCGAGCGTCCGCCTCGGTTAAACAGACCACCCCAGTCTGTCCACCGCCGAAGCGCTTATACAGCCCGCACTGGACCCTCGATGGCCGAGACGTCACCCCCCTTCTTTAGGACCAAGAGGATCTCCTTCTTCCTGGTTCCAGGAACCAGCTGCCATTCCCCATCCTTTTGTGGGGTCTGTCCTCTGGTGGTCGCGGCGTAAGAGGGCAGTGTGTTGCGCTTCCCTTTCTTTGGGATTCGCTCCTCGGGGGGAGAAGGGGCAAGCCTCTTCTCCCCCTTTGTCAGCTTCTTCGGGGTATCTCCCAGAGATGCGGAACGCGGTCTCCGAAAGATACCCATCCTTTTTGAAGCGGGGTGGGATTCCAGCCCATTCTGGAATTCCACCCCGCTTTTTTGTAGGCACTTGTGGGTGTTGAGCATTCCGCTTAACACCTACGTAGCCTCACTAACACTGTCCTTAACATGACCAGGGTTGTTTCTCAGCATACCTTGCTGGATAACGCTGAGAGCCCTGGCCAACTTCTCCATTTTTACGCTTTGCTGCTTCAGAAGCTGGAGGACGTCTTTCCATCCCTCAGCCCCTGGAGGAGTGTGTGAGTGCGCATCTGGCGCCTTCATCTCTTCATCTCCTTTGTTATTTTTTAAAAACATATTAATCCCATTATGTTTTAAGACGGTTCGCCCATCATGGGAGCCCTACCGCAGTAGGGCTACTATCCCCGCCTGTATAGATCCCTAGTTTTGTGCGCCGAAACCGAGAGGCGGCTTATCGGATGGTCGATTCTATCGGCACATTTAAATGAAGCTAGAAAAATGTTGCGGGATAGGCCTGCGCCATAATGATGCTAAAGGTTTAACGTCACCCCTATCGACCAAGCGGTGCCGGGTCCGCCCCGACACCTGACCCGGACTTCAGGCTAGACGGTGTGCGATTTATCCTACGCAGCATCGGATATAAGGAAATACTGACCAGGTAATCCTTCATTCCTGCGCCCGGGCGTCCATGATTTCAACCCCGAAATTGGATCCAGACAGTGGAAACGTGAGCGGTTTTCCCAGTTTAACATGTGGTTTAACGGGATCTTTGCCCTTCGCGGCCGAACACCGGAGGGACTTACATTTACCCATATTACTTCCACAGAGGAAAGGTACTGACACCGCGTCCTACCCTGGTCGGGAGGCTACTACTCCTCCCTTGGCTAGTCTATCGGGAATATTCACCAGGCGCCAGCCGCAGCCCATTCACTCAGCAATCCATTTATTCTGGTATGTGTGGGTGTCAGTATCATGCTTGTGGTTGTGATGTGACCGGGAGAGGGCATGTGGGAATTTCAGCGTGACCGCCGCATGCGCATTTGGGGCAATACCCCGATTAAGGGTCCCCCCGCATTCACTCCGGGTCCAATCATCCGGCATCAAGGAACCTGTTTAAAGTCCCCTGATGCTTTTGCTCCACACCGCGTCCTCACGCGCTTGAAGTTTTTGCGGAGAAACCCTCATAGCGCGGGCGCCCGGCAGGCCCACCTCTAGGGAAAAGCCTGTCTATAGGGCCCCCTTGACGGCCATCCTGACGGCGACAGCTCTGCTGCTGATAGAGTCCTTTCGGTCGCCACCGTTGGTGAGCTGCAGGACGCGTCCGCTCCGTGCGTGGCCTCGTGCATTCATCTGGGCCCATTTATCATACAATTTGTGATTTTTCGAAAAAAAAATTTAACTAAAAAATTCTCAGAAACCTGAGACCAGATTTGGATTCAACACAGAAAGCTTCTTTGAGAACAATATATCTCATTTCATGAACATATAGGTCATATTTTGTTGACCAGTGTTATTATACAGGGTGGCACTTTTTTGTACGATGCATATTTTTTGAGATATTTCGATGTCTCAAGATAAAAAATCCACTCTGTACATACGGTAATATTTAATAGATTGTTCTATTATTATGTCGATCTTTCTGTTGCTTGTGTCGATAGTCAGGGGTCGTGACATCTCCGTCCTTAGTTCGAATGTACGGATTGAACTATCCACAATTGAAACTTCGGCAGAAGAGTAATAATAAAATGTACGTGTATATTGATCGTTGATTCTACAAGGTTTTTTACTATTTCGTCTTTTTATATCATATATTGGTAGTTACAAAAAATTTTATATCTGGCGTAATTATGTCATACAATCAAAAACATAGGATATACGTTGTTGAGAATTTGAGATACATTCATAGAAGTCATAATTGATATATACACGGAGAAAAATGAAAATTTTAGTTTTGGAAAGACTGCCGAACTTTTTTAAAAAGTTTTTTTGAAGTAGGAAAGAATGCACATATGTAAATTCTGTTCCTAGATATTCCAGCAACCATAAGAAATTAAATTACTTCTAAATAAATTAACAAATATTTGATATGCTAATGGGATTAAGTACAATTATATGTATGTTACAGTTATTTGAATATATATGTTATAATTTTATACGTTTTTTTGATAAATGCAATACTGAAGATATATTATGATTGTAATCAGTTATAAAATGGAATTGTAATTCAAAGTTTTGTGCCCTTTCAAAGAGAATACATATATGCGGCATAATTTCTCAAGTGATACCACCCCAAAAACGAAGTTGACCGATCGGGCTTGAAGTTTTGGCTGAGGCCGCGCGACCGTTCGCTACGGTTTTCACGCCGGGGAACACGTAGAACACCCTCAACCTAATTTTTTACATTACATAATATCATACGCGGTTAGTGTAATTGAGGAGTTATATTCAATAAGGTGACAGTTGCTCGAAAACCTGTAAAAGTATTGTCCGCCTCGTGATGTCATAGTCAAAAATTGAAAATCGAAATTCGAAAAAACCAAAAACATGGTTTTATAGCTCGTGAAAAATGAATGTTTGTATCCACTTACAGTTTTTTTATAACGTTGCAAATTTTCGAGTAAATTAATAAAAAGTGTGTTGGTTTTAAAGCATAAAAACCATGCTTTATTTCAATCCACTCGCCTCGAAAAATTCATTAATTAACGGATTGTGAAATTTTTTTTTGCGTTCTACTCGTGAATCTCTGGCGGAGGCGACAGTGCTTGCAAAAAATTTTTTTGTTCATTGTTAAATGGTTTTTTTTAATCCGAAGAAAAAACTATGTTCTTCGAGCTTCGGACCGAAAAAGTGATCGAGGAAGTTTGAGCTACAGTGAACTTCCCGCGAACAAGTTGATTATTAGTATATGGAGCAACTTTTTGAAAATTTCAACTCAATTGAACAATTACTTCCGAAAATACGAGTTGAACGCAAATGTGAATTAGGTTTTGACGCGATTTTACCGGTTTTGTTACGAGCAATGCATGCGCGCCGATGAGTAGAAGCGAAGGAAGATTGAGAAAGAGAGTAGGAGTGGCATGCGATGAAAATGAGCGTCAAAACCTAATTTGCATTTGCTCTCAACTCGTTGTATTTTCGAAAGTAATTGTTCAATCGAGTTGATATTTTCCAAAAAGTTGCTCCATATACTAATGATCAACTTGTTCGCGGGAAGTTTACTGTAGCTCAAACTTCCTCGAAGACTTTTTCGGTCCGAAGCTCGAAAAACATAGTTTTTTCTTAACAATGAACAAAAAAATTTTTTGCAAGCACTGTCGCCTCCGCCAGAGATTCACGAGTAGAACGCAAAAAAAATTTCGCAATCCGTTAATTAATGAATTTTTCGAGGCGAGTGGATTGAAATAAAACATGGTTTTTATGCTTTAAAACCAACACACTTTTTATTAATTTACTCGAAAATTTGCAGCGTTATAAAAAAAAACTGTAAAAGGAAACTAACATTCATTTTTCACGAGCTATAAAACCATGTTTTTGGTTTTTTCGAATTTCGATTTTCAATTTTTGACTATGACATCACGAGGCGGACAATACTTCTACAGGTATTCGAGCGCCTGTCGCCTTATTAAATATAACTCCTTAATTGCTCTCTGTGAAATACATTTGGGATGTTTAGAAACGTAACCTCAAAATTTAAATGTATGCTATTTCATCATGTGACATGGTTTGTTTCTTTGTCGATTTGTTTCTTCATTTTTCTTCATTCGTTTCGTTGCTTCGTCACTTCTACCACTAGACTTCCACTATTTTCGTTTCCCATAAGAGAAAATACTTTGACTCAGCATACGAGTTGGGTACATTTTTTCCAGATTTTATCTGAGAAGAGTTTTTTGAAGCAGGTTTGTCTAGAAATAATTCAATTTCATAATATAATTTTGTTGATTCTGTTGAATTATTCTAATTTCAAAAATCAGTTATATCTTCAGTAGCGATATGACAATTTACGCGTAAAATTCCTAAATTTACCAGAAGATGGCGTAATGATGCATCAACCAACGCGAAGGGCAATGTTTTACTAATTTGTTACTAAGATCCTGCAAAGATTCCAAACAAAAATTGAATTCAGCCTCTCGCTACTGGCTGTTATGGACATAATCGATAAGCCACGTAAAAATTTCATGAAACCATTTTGGAATTGCATCTTTGCACGCATGCTGTACAACTAAATTGCATGACGGCTGCATTGTCTGTCGATAAAGCGAGAATGTTGCCAAACGGAATTTGAAATTTAGTCAAGTACTGTTGCATCTCTTTAAATAACCCTCCCCCAGTTGTGTCAGACGCGTCAAGAAAAAGTAAACTCAAGGGTTCTGTGTGGACATCCATAGTTTCTACGTCAACACACCTAGTCTGCAAAGTCATCCACTTCTTCCTTTGCACAGGCTCGGTAAGTTAATTGATGTGCAGAGGAAATTTACAATTTCGTAAACTTTTACGTGCATTTCTTTCATATAAGGACTCAAGACATTTTCTACGACGTTAGAAATTTTTGTACGCGACTTGTCTTGAAGAGCTGCACGATCTTGGCCGACTGTTTTGAAAAATTTCAAAACTTTTTTCCCTTGTGTAAAGATTATTCCCGTTTGGAATAGAAAATGCAGCAAATCGTAATCCTGCCACTTTTGTGCGATTCTCCAGTGTTAATCCTTTAGGAAAAAAGGAGTTGCCCAAGTCATCATATATATCTATTGGGTTGGCAACAAAGTTATTTCGTTTTTTTCATGATTTTCAAAGCAAATTTACTAATACAAATAACGAACAGTAATCAATTATGTATTGACCATTTTCTTCGATGACCTTTTGCGTTCTTTCAGTCAGCTTCATAATGTCGCTTCGTAAAGGCGGAAAGAACATGAAGAAATCGACTTTCGACCCACCGGAAACAAAAAGATTCGATGCTTGATGTAACCCCAACATTGTATGTTAACCATCTGTGAGTTGATTTTCTTTTCATATAGGTTAAATCTACGTTTGCTCTGTAAAGCTGCTATCCGTGTTATTGAACACGTACTTATTGAATTCAAATGAAAGACACATGATATGGGGGACAGATATTATGAGGGCTAAGTAAGCGAAGTTACTGGAATCAAAGCTCATAAGCAATTTGGTGATTGTAAAAACAACTTGATAAAAGTTTCTTCAAACACCGTGTGGCGATTAGTTTTAATCAAATAAGTTTTATATGTATATATAGTGAAATATCACCAGGAAGGCATTTTTAAAAGTGTATTCTTTTTTTTTAAATGGATTAATGAGAGTGACGGGTAATTGAATATATAAATTTAAATTCTAGCGACGTTTATAAATACATCGCTAGATGTTCATTAACTTGGAATGAATAATTAGACTTTCTCATTTAATTGCATTTAAAGACATCGACAAAAAAGATCATCAATAGATTACAAAACAAAGGATCCGACACTGTTATACAGTTAAGTTGCAGTGAATGAATTAGAAGGGACGCCTTGAGACTCAAATTATTCTAACTAAATAAAGGGTTTTCCAATTAGAGGTTTCATTTTAATTCATAAGAAAAATGCGTATTTTTTGTGAAAAATCATTTGATTTTTATTTCATTCCATAGTCGAAGGATTGCCATTAATAATGAAAAACAATATCATTCATATGGCCTCCACGGCTACCTTGCAGGACCATGCTCCTTTGAAGAAATTGTCCATTTCATTTTCGCACATTTGGGGCTCATTTCGTCGATAACGGCACGAATCTTCTCTTTGAGTTCTTGAATTAACTGAGGAGCATCAGCATAAACCTTGTAATTCACGTAACCCCAAAGAAAAAAGTCTAGAGGTGTTGAATCGCATTATCTTGGTGGCCAATTGTAATCGCCGTTTCGAGAAATATCTCGGCCTGGAAACTTTTCACGCAAAAGACTGATGGTTTCGCCACTTGTATGGCATGCCTTGTTGGAAGTAAACTTTGCACTTTGACCAAATTTGTCAATCAATGTCCCCGGTAGGGACCGTTTAGACCCTGATAGACGCCTACACATATGATTCCTTAAATACCTGATACAACGACGCTAGACCCGTTTAAACACCCAAAGTGCACTTTGGAAGAATAATTTTCACATACTAATCCCGGACGGTAGCCAGGTATAACCTGTTAAGTCCCGTTATTCAATTAAAATAATATAATTTGAGTACCAATTACCCATGTAGAACTCGCTTACAACCGGATAGCAATCCACAATTATGTTATAGTTTTCCGGTAGAACCCTGGTAGGTCCGGATAAAGTGCCAGAGCTTATAATGAGAAACTACCTGGGTTCTAAATTGCATTTCACCCGATCCAACCAACGGTTGGTTGGAAAAACTAACGGTTTTTTAAAGCAGGGATCGTTCCATTTTTATTAAAGGCATAGTTTTCAGTTGTCATCTGTCAAAAAATGACACCTCTTATTATGACAGCTGCCAAAATAGCGGGCTATTCAAAATGAAACCTTTAATTGGGAAACCCTGCATAAGTCGCCATATTACAAGGTTGATTATAAAAAATGTTGATATGTAGGTATAATTGAGAAACCATAACAATGCTTATTTTTTTTATTGAAGCATTTTAAGTCTCATATGAGCCTTATAGCTGCTTTATGTTTATTTACAGAATAATAGCGCATCAGAGATGAATGCACATGTATAATAGTTTTTTACAGCGATAAGTTACATTTGTTAAAGAATTCTACAATGTGTTTACATGCTAAAGAGTTAGGATAATGTAAAATAGATTCAATTTGAAGAGGAAGTTGAAGTTTCAACCCAAGAAGATTTTTGATTAGTAACGTTCTTTGCCTGTTGTAAAGAGAGCACTGCCATGTAACATGATTGAGATCTTCATCGTATTCGTTACACAAGCATGTAGGGTTATTAACTATATTGACTCGAGCCAATGAAGCTGCCAAGTTGTAATGATCAGCTCTACATCTATTTACAGTGACTATGTAGTTCCGGGAGTAATTTTTTTGTGAAAACCAAGTTTTTGTTGAGTCTTTATAGTAGAGTTTGAAATAATTATTACCTTTAAAATTGCCCTGATTTATCATGAATAAGTTTGTTTTAAGGAAAGAATATTTTTTGAATTCTTGATGATAGTCTGTAAAAGGAATAATTTTTTTTTTTTTTTTGTAGTAAGGGAGAAATGCTTTATGCACCGTCAAGGGAACTCCGTGCCCCCCTGGTGTGTGGGACTCTGCTGCTCGCGCAGCCCTACCCACTAAAACTCCCTCCCTGTCTCTAGGCCGTAGAATCCCACCCCGGAACCGCCGTTAGGCATTACTTCAGGGTGGGGGCCATCTTAAGGCGATGTTAGCCTTTCTTCCTTGCTTCTTCTTCTGTTTCCTGGCGTAACAGGTCCAGGTTCTCTCCCATAGCGGCCTTTCTAAGGCTTCCTATTCGGAGCTGCCTCCCGATAGGCCGCACAGCGCATAGTCCCCGGTATATGGTCATTCCGGGGCTTTTCCTCCTTTGCAGCACAGAGAAAGCACCTCGGCTTCCCAATGCAGGAACCCGCGAGATGCCCCTCCTCACCGCATCTCCAGCAGCACCTGCTGCGGTCTGGCCCTCGACAGTCCGCCGCTATGCGGCCAAAACCAAGGCAACGGAAGCACCGGTTCACCTCCTTTTCCCTGCGGACTCTGCAGGAGACCCACCCGATCTTGATGTGGGCCCCCTTGAGCAGCTTCAGCGCCCTAGCCTCCTCCAGAAGCACATACGCCTTCCGGTTTCCTCTATAGGGTGTCTTACTTAGAGACACCCTTAACTCCAGCCCCGGTTCTTTGTCGAAGAGGCTTCTGACGGCATCCTCGACGTCTTTCACTTCGATAGTGGGTTCCAGGTCGACGATCTCGACCTCGATCCGGGGAATAAGATGTCGGACCGTCTCCCTGGCTCCAATTACCTCTTTAAAGGCAGTGTCAAGCATCCCTCTGCTTTTTGCGAAACATTTCATTTCTACTAGCAAGTCCTTGGAGCGCGTCTTCCTGATCCCCTGGACTGTGGCGCCCAGTTCGTCAGGGTTGACGCGCTTCTTAAGTTCGCGCAGAATGGTAGCGTAGCTCATCCCTTCCGCTGGTTTAATGAGCACCGCTTCTGGGCGCGCACGGCGAGGTTGCTCCGGCGTCTTGCAAGGCTTCTTTTCTCTCTTCTTCCGTAGGTGCTTCTTGCTGGGGACAACTACCCACTCCTCTTCCTTTTTAGAGGCTTTTGGCCTCTTTTCCATTGGTTTTGTAACCATAGGCACTTCATTCGACAGCTTCATTGTGCTCAATGCCAATGCGGGAAGGTATCCAGGTAAATTTTATAGATTTATCTGGATATCTAGCAATTATCTCGTTGTAACTCTTTTTAATTTCGAGAATATAATAGTGGGATTTTATACATGTATTGACGGATTTTAAACATAACAGTGCACTTAACGAATCTGATAAGATTACAAATTTGTCATGTTCGCTTTCACTTATTAACATCATAGCTTCATAAATTGCGATACATTCGGCTGTATAAACAGAAGCAGTTTTAGATATAAAGGGTTTCCCAATAGGGGTGATATGATTTTGAATGTCCCTATCGGGCTCATTTGAACTGAAATTTTTGACGTCTGCTGTCAGTTGTCATCCGTAAGGTTTGCCATTTAATCATGAGTAGTTTCACGCTTCCACAACGTTTGGAAATTGTCCAATTATTTTATCAAAATTCAAGAAGTTTTGTCGGTGTTCAAAGAGCATATCGTGCAAAATATGGTCGTCATTCTGCTCCATCCGCGCTCTCAATTCGTCGACTAATCGATAAGTTGGAGAGTGAATTTACTCTATTGGATACTAAGCCTAAAAATCGTATGCGTACCGCACGTTCTATACAGAATATAGCCGCCGTACAGGCCAGTATCGAGGAAAACCATGAATTGTCCGTGCCACGCCGATCTCAGGAATTGGGCCTGTCCAGGATGACTACCTGGCGTATTTTGCGATTGGATCTTGGCCTGCATCCCTATAAGATGATTCTGGCCCAAGAACTGAAGCCTAATGACCGTCGTTTGCGTCGGGAGTTCGCGGATTGGGCTCTGGAATCAATTGAAAATGATCCCAATTTTCATCAAAAAATCATCTTTTCTGATGAGGCGCATTTTTGGCTCAAGTCTCGGGGGACATTTGGCCGATATATTGTTTAAATCATAAATGGCATAGAATATCCAATATAATAAAAAAGATTTCGATCAATTCCGAATGAATATTCAGTGTTTTTTTTCAATTTCAAAACATATCACCCTTATTGGGAAACCCTTTAGATCTTCCTGAATTACGTTCTAGTCAGGATAGATACAAGCAGAACCTACGAAGTGGTTTGAGTTTTTGCTGCCGTCGATGAAAAGGGGGTGGGCTTCTAATTTCTCTAAGTAATTGTGTAAAATACGATTTGGATCAGGGGCTTCTTTCATTTTAGATCCTAATTCAGTGTTTATGTCGATACTTGTGACTGAAGTTTTATAATCAAAACAATATATGTTGTAGTTAGATTGGGTGTGAATTTCTAATTGACATATTTCGCGTATGTATGAATTTAGTATTCTTTCGAGTGAGGTTTGATTGATTTCTGATAAGAAAAGAATTAGTTTTACGTACAGTATCGTAAATAGCGAGGTTGGAGTTTGAAAGGATTTTAATCAGGTAGGATTTACATAGAGCTGCTGTGCGTTCAAGAATAGACTGTATCTTGGATTCTGCAATAATAACATTGGTTGGTGTGGAAATGCGGTAGCCCATTAATGCTCTTAGATTGGCAAATTGAATTTTTTCCAAAGTTTCGACATGCTGCTGAGATTTTGGAAAATAGATAAATGTGCCATAGTCAGTTAGTGAACGAACATAGCTCTTGTAAAGTATGAGTAAAGTACTGGGGTCTGAACCCCACTTTACTCCGCATAAAAATTTAATAATGTTCATATTTTTAGCACACTTTTGTTTCAATGTATTGATGTGAGGCGTAAACGAAAGTTTATAATCAAACGTAATGCCTAAAAATTTAACAGTATCGCTGGATTTGATTGTATGTTCGCCAATTTTAAGATGGGTTTCACCAGGTGATATGTTTTTATTATTGAAATCAATTAGTATGGTTTTATCAGGAGCTATGTCTAATCCTAAGTAATACAGATTTTTTCTCAATATTTCTGCAGCTTTTTCAGTAACATTTTTACATATACGAAATGGAGAAAATTTACAGTAGCAACAAATATCATCTGCCAATTGAGAAACTGTGACGCTTTTAGGAATGCCAATTGCAATATCCTTGACGTAAATAATATATAAAAGAGGGCTCAAGGCACCTCCTTGTGGGACGCCTTTGAAACTATATCTGTAATAATTCCCGAGTGATGCTGTAAATAAACTTTACAGTACCACTGTAAACGATTTTTAATAAGAGATTCAAAGAGTTTGCCTAGATGGGATGTGAGAGCAATAGGTCGAACACCTTTGTTTTCTGGTTTGTTGATAAAATGAATATAAGATTCTTGCCATGACTTAGGGTAACTATTAGTTCGATATATTTCGTTGAAAATGTCTAATAATATTAACTTATAGTCGAAGGGAAGGCTATTGATAACTTCATAATCAATACCGTCGAGACCAGATGCTGCTGTATTCTTTTTATTTTCTAGAACGGAATTAAATTCAGCAGGGTCAAAAGGTTGGTCTAAAAATGAATTGCTTTTGCATTTAGGAATCCAGTCAGGGTTTGTTTCACACCGGGGTGGACAAATTTTGTTTAAGGCTACCTGAACATCGTTTTTTTGTTGCAAGTTATTCTTAATATTCGATGGTTGGACTTTAGTCCATTTGTTTTTAAAAATTTTACATTTATTCCAAACGTAGGAGATGTTTGTACAAAAATTAATAGTATTGGCAAACTTTTTGAAAGCTGCTTTTCTTTGTCTTATGATTCTTTCACAGTCACTATCCCACCAGGGAACGGGATTTATGTGCACGTGTCGATTAACAACTTTTTTTGTTGGAGTACTTTTTCTTAAACACCTTGTTATAACTTCAACAAACGACTCGTATTTTTTGGAACCAGGAAGTGATTTGTATTCTGTTGTAGAAAACGTATTTTAGTATAACTTTAATTCACTGTCAAATAAATCCCAATTCGTACGTTTGAATTTGATTTTAAGTGACCTTTGAACGTATAAATTTGTATCTAATTCAACTGCAAAAAGCATTGGATAATGGTCAGAGCCCAGGGTTTCATTGAGTACTTGCACATTTATTTTTTGTGACATTTTTTAGGTAGAAAATAAAAGATCTATATTGGAATTTGTTTTATAGTATGGATCGGTACGCGTAATGCTGTCATGATTATGAAGGAATAAATCATTTTCATTAATGCTTTTGGCTAAATGTTTGCCGTTAGTGTCAGAATGAGTGCAATTACAAATTATATTGTGCGAGTTGAAATCGCCTACCAATATACCTGCTTGAGTGTTATCGAGACTTTGAACTATTGAATCCCAGATAGATTGAAGAAGAGTGAAACCCGGAACTCTGTAACATACTACAATATTTAGCGTAGGGTTAGCATTAGTAAGTTGAATTCCACAAAGTTCGACACTTTTATGTGGAGATATTATGGATATCTCATCAAAGGCTATTGTTTTGCGCACCATAATCAGGATACCACCTCCTCTATGATTTTTTTCAGTTATGTTTGTACTGCACAAATCCAGAGGCATATATATGGTCCTTCCTATCGTCAGAGTCTTGGAGCCAGGATTCAACACATAAAAAGACGTCGATATTTTTAAGCAAAGTTTCAAGTTCGTGTTTTCTCTTATTTATACTGCGTGCATTCCAAAAAAGAATGCTTAATAATTTGGACTTGTTTGGAAGGTTGTCCATTTTGCTTATTTGGATATTGTTTAAACTTTGTCTGACGAATTTGCGTCGCTTGAGGTTTCGTCCTGATTGTTGACATTGGAGGAAGAAGCTCTTAGGCGATTTAGAATGAGCGTTAACCTTGCTTTAATCTTCCTTTCTTGCACCAAGCCATGTATATCGTATAGCATATCGCATAGACTTTCCAAATCATTTGTATATTGTTGCGCTATTTCTCGTGTATTAGAATTTCCGTATGTACTTGAAATGAAAGTAGAAAAATTTTCTAAAGTCAGGGGGTACTTTTAACATTATCATTTATAACTTTTATTGCTGGATGTAAGAGTTTAGTGATGTTATCTGGAGAAGCTTGTGCTGCGTTTTTTACTTTTTTTTTCACATTTGTAGCTTTAGTAAAACCATCATCATCTTGGGTAAGTTTAGGAATCGATTCGAAATTTGAGGAAGTAGAGTCAGTGGTGCTTGAATGGGGTCTTTTGGAGTTCGTGACCTGAAGAGTTTTGTTTATGTTTTCTGAAGGATTGATGGTCGGAGTTTCATTATTTACAACAAAAGAAGGTGATTGTTGCATACTCAGGCTAGGTGAGTTAAGATTTGATTGCATGTTCGGGTCAACATTTTTACAAAATTTAGCCAGATGGCCTTCCTCTTTGCAAAGAAAACATGTGAGTTTTTCAGTGGAGAAATAGATCCAGTAATTTGTGTCATCATAATTGATTTGCATGTTATAAGGAATTTCCGTGACATCTTCTGTTTTTACGTACATTTGTTTTCGGAAGCTAAGAATGTGAGAATAGCCCGGATCTTTGATACCTGCTCTTATAGAAGTTAGTTGAGAGACTGGAATAATATTTATTTTGTTGAGTTCATTTAATATAGCTGAATGCTGTATGATTGGACAAACATTTGAAATTATGATTCTTTTGGCTTTCGAGATTAAAGGTCGTACAGCCAGTATGCTTTCTCCGATTTTAATTTTGATTTCATCGTCAACAATTTTTTCAACTAATTCTTTAGTAGAAAGATAGAAACAGATTCGACCGTGAGAAATACGCATCACAGGCACTTGCAAGACATCACCTCAAACACACGCACTTGTAAGAGTTTACCATACGCGTAAAATTTGGTGTATACACTCGCGGAGCTGTAAACATAAACACACCTTACCTCGACCGTGTCCCGATCAAGATTCATAACGATGCTTATTATTTAAATTAATTCATTTTTATATTACGGATTGTGATTTGTGTGTGGAGTGATTTTTAAAAAATGTTATATTATGTGTCCGTTGAGATTTAATATCTGTATTCAATAACGTTTTTATCAGTCTCATCTTACATTAAATTTATTTAATTATCATACTGATTGCTAAGTTATACGAGTTTCATTCTCAATGAATGTCATAATAAAACTGTAACAATATTATTTGACAAATTTATGTTGTGTTTAGTTTCTTAGCTAATCCATTTTACTATCATTTATCTATAATGTATCATTAATTCTACCATATTTCTTTCGATGTTAAATTAATTTAACTTTTTTACTGGAAATTAATTTTTATATCGAGTTGAGATCACATGTAACTTTGAATATAACTAATAATCATAACACATCGATCTTGAAAACATCAATGTCAAAGGTAAAACCTCGATTTTCTCGATGTCGGGGTTCCATTACTAGTAGATGCACCCTGTGAATTCTTCTTAGCGTTTCATTAGCGGTTCGAACTTCCTGGAATGCCTTTAGAGTGGAATTATTTCTATTCTTATAAAAATGAAAAGCATCATTTTTTCATTTTTCTACCTTATTCGTATAGCAACCCTAGTTGGATGACTGGAAACTCTATGCCTCATGTCGTGGACTGAACCTTAGATGATGAACCCTGTGAATTATTATGAGAAAAGTTAAAACTGGTTTCGAAGTACACTTGTTTGATGGGAATCGGAATCAATGGGTTCTGATTTAAAGTGTTATTACAGACACGACTATGTATTTCATTCATAAACTGGGAAGCTTTAGGGTCCGCAGGAGGTGATTCATTTCCTTAAAAAAATTCTTTCACAACAAATATTTTTTGCACTTCTTCGTTATGACAGTTTATACTATATAAATATTGTACCATCGTTTTTTATGGTGATGTGGTTATGGTGTGATGTTAATATCCTGGTGATTTTCTTACAAATTACACTAATCAACAGAAATGACCTATGTCTTTGCTGAGTGCGATATATAATTTACGGAGGACCTTTCAATGCTGAAGACGAATCTGGATTCCGTTTTTTGCTATTACGCCTAGTTTAATAGAAATTCGCAATTAAAATTGTTAGTAAAAAATTGTTTAACAATTTTTTTAAGGGTGAAAATTTCTTTCCGTCATGGACGCAGGTCATTTCGGTGCGTTTTTAACGCAGTTTGCGAATATCGTCTTACTTTAACGATATCTATAACGGTGTTAGAGATATTCTTAAAAAACTGGAAAAAAGTGCTAAAAATCTACTGAAATTTCAGTGCTCTGTAATTCAGGACATATATACTTTTTTTAATAAGTAATAGGTCGATTTGTTTGTATTTTTATCAAACATTCTTTTCAATGACCGAAAACTTGTACTGAATGCTATACTGGGCATCAGATCTTCACTTAACCATATAAAAATGTTCGACGTTTGCTTGAGCAAACATTTTTTGATCGAATCGTGATGTGATGTAATCGTGAGTGATGTGAATGAAATGTGAGTGATCGTCTTATATTTTAGAACTGTATGAAATTCATAATCAAGTAACATAAGCCGCTCACTCTCATTGTCATTTGTTTCAGAATTTGATGCAGTTATGAAACATAAGACGATCACTCACATTTTATTCGTTTCTGAAATTCATGCATTTGTGAAATATAAGACGAATAACCACATTGTTTCTCTTCGGTGAAACTTGTCTTTAATCATAGGGAATACATTTATTTTTCTTTCCCTTATCGGGTTTCTACCATTTGTGTCTTTGTGTTATTAGATTCAATTCATTAGATATAAGTTGAACATATTTGTGTTTTTCGTTTTGAGTCAATAGATATAAGGTCTGTACATATACATTAGGAATTCAATTTTCTTTCTTGAGTTGAATTAAGCTGAGAAAATTTCGGGCAGGTGTAAGAATGATCCGATTTTTTTCTGTTTCGTTTATGGTCTTTATATTATATTGTAACGACGTAAATAAATTGATGAAAGTAGTCGGACATAAGCACATAGCCAGCGAATGTCGTTTATTCACCAAATCAAATAAGACTAATCTGAAAGGAGTTCTTCTGCATAATGATAATGAGTTTCCATTCATACATGTTGCCTATGCGTCACATTTATAAGAAAGCTACGAAGTTATGAAAATGCTTCTTCTGGAAATAAATTACCACACACACTGTTGGTCAATCTGTTCAGACTTTAAAGTGATTGCTATTCTGCTAGGACTGCAGACAGGATGCACGAAGTATTCTTGCTTCTTATGTTATTGGGAGAGCCGTACTAGGGACAAACATTACATTGTCAAGGCTTGGTCCGAACACGACTCGTTTGAACCAGGGCCGCGCGACCGTTTGCTACCGTCTTCACGCCGGGGAACCCGTAGAACACCCTCAAGCTAATTTGTTACATTACATAATATCATACGCGGTTAGTGTAACTGCTCCCTGCATTTACAGAGATGGAACTGTCATTTTTAAGTTACAAGTTACAATGCCTGAATTGCAGTTAGTGTAAGATTAATTTGGAATATGTTTTGAAAATTAAATCTATTGAATTTATATCTAGTTATTGAATGTGTAGTAAAGTGATGTTTCTGTTTATCTGGATGAATCATTTTAATGTGAGTTTGATGGATTTTGTTTTTTCATTAAAAGTTTTCTATCCTGAGTAGAAATGAAAGCGTGGTATTGCAGTGTACCCAGAATCGTTACTCCTTGGTCAAACCGTCCTTTCAGAATCTCGGTCGCTATGGTGTAACTTTCTTTGCTGCTGAAAAAAATTTCGGTTTCTTTGCAATAACTCTTTGCCCACTCAAATAAAGCTTAAGGGGCGAGTATGTGATGTTTTGAAGAACGTTGTAAGCTAGGACGAGCTGCAAATCTCTTTATATTCGCTCCTATGCCATCAAACGCATCTTTGCCATGAGCTGGGTACCATGGAAGTGCCATTCAAACTCACATTTAAATAATTCACCCAGATGAACAGAAACATCACTTTTCTACACATTCTGTAACGAGGGTACACTAGCGCCCCGGGAGGACACAGCCCTGCGACCGGAATTCGGGGGAACTTGGCCCGGCATGCCCTACGATGAGGCGCCGTCGCCGGTTACCGGCTGCTAGTAGTTGGATCTAGGTCAGCGTGTCAATACAAGTTGACTACCTTTTTCGTTGTGCCTGGACTGTGCTTCGGAGTGTCGCGCACCGACTTGTAAGTTTTAATAAATCTAGTTACCGCGATTGTGATTTTTATTTGGTGTGCACCTTCTCGGCGTCCCTTCCTTTTCCCCTCCTCAGTTTGCGACCCCGGTCACAAACTTGGCGCCCAACCAAAAAACCCACGAAATCCTATTTAGCCAAATAGTGGAAAATCCTCCAGCCGAGAAAACACAAAGTAATAAAATTGCCAAGTGACAAAAGAAAAATACAGTGCGGTGAAAAATTAAGTGAAAAACAAAAATAAAATAAAGGAATAGCAGACATCACGAGTAAGTAACGTAAAATAAGTCGATGTGATTAAGGTCCGGAAAAAGTAAAAAAGAATAGAAAAATGTCCAATAAAAATAAAGTTATCGAAAATGAAAAAATAAAAGAAATAGAATTGGAAAATAAATTATCAAAGAATGAATTAAGGGGGGAAAAGAGTGAAAATGAAGAAATAACGGAAAATAAAAGAAAAAGAAGTAGAATTAGAGATTAGAGAGAGACAGCATGCCAACAAAACAGGCACAATACCGAAAGCCACAATACGTAGCATAGAGACAATTTCAAAACCACGCGACAAAGACGGACGAAGCAAGGACATATTACAGAAACACAACATAGACACAGAAATAATAAATAGTACTTACAAAGGCATGCTATCTCCTAATACGGAAAATACGGTAGGTTATTGGCGAATATTAGAGGAAGAAGAAAATTTAAATTTAGATAAAGTAAAATTTCGGGAATTAGAATTGGAGTACTTAGAGAGAGAACGCGAAATAAGAAGAAGCGAAACGAAAAAACTAGATAAAGAGAAGGTAGAGATCGAAAAAATAATTAGGGAAAAATGGGAAAAGGATAAATTAGAGCAAGAAATATACAAAATAAAAAAAAGAAAAGAAGAAGATAGGACATTCGAAATAGACTCGTTTATAGAAACAAATAATGAATTTTGGAAAGAAGCAAAAATACTCATCGAAAACGAAGAACAAAAAAACAACAAGTCAAAAATTGAAGAATTAACCTTAGAAATAGAGTCATTAAAAGAAAAAATGGAACGAATCTTAAAGAATACACAAAATAAAAGTATAGAAGCACCTAACATAGTTAACCTCAAAACAGTAAACCAAATAAAAGTCGATAGTGATAGGAAAACAAAACCCAAAGAAAGGTCAGAAAACATAAATACAGAAGAGAACGAACAAAACCAGAATAAGTTTAAGTTGCCAACACCGGTTCCCCGAAAATTAATAAGAAGCGAGATATTGACTAACCCAGAAAATAAACAAAACGAGGCGCAAGTCGAACTATACGATAACCAAAGTAGAGAGAATAACAACCTAAGCGACGAAAGCATACAGGACAACGAATTACAAACAATGCGAGCATCGCTTTTCCCATTCGGAATGGTCCAAACACCTTTCCAGATCATGCTAAAGTGGCCGGTTAAATTCAGAAACAATATAGACGATAGCCCAACAATTTTTTTAAATAATTTATTGAGATTCAAAAAAGGGTATAAAATCAACAAACAAGATATCCTAGAAAATTTAGACGCCGTATTGATAGGAGAAGCTCAATGTTGGTACCAAGTAAATAAAAGAAATTGGCATAACTTGGAAGATTTCATACAAGAATTCAAACAGGTCTATTTGAATGAAAAGTACCTAGAAGTAATTCATAACAAAATAAGATATTGTAATCAATAGAAAAATCAAGAAATTCACAGTTTCATAATAGAAATGAGACAGTTATTCGAGAAATTAGAACCACTTCCCAGCTTGGAATGGCAATTAAAAAAAGTTTACGGGAATTTAAGACTCGAATATAAAATTTACATTACAAGAAATTCATTCAAAAATTTTACAGAATTAGAAATATTAGGACGCGAATGGGAAGCAGAAATGGCAAAATCAAGAATGAAAGGGCAAGAAATTAAAATATGGGAGAACAATAGGAATGACAGATTGTATATAAGAGAACAAGAGAGAAACCAAGAGCAACAAAACAATCAAAGCCATGAAAATAATTATGAAAGACAAAATAATAGTAAACCGAAACATACAACACACCAGACGAAACAAGAATGCACATAATAATAAAATGGGAAAAAACAAAATATAAAGTATTAGTGGACACAGGTGCAACCCACTCATATATCAGCAAAGAATTCTTTAAACAGATAGAAAAATCGGACTACGAAATCAAAAAACCAAGCAACGACAAATTAATAGTTGCAAATGGCCAGAAATTAGAGATAACGGGACAAGTACTGATTCCGATTGAGGTAGGCCACATTAAAAAGTATTTATTATTTAGATTAGTACCCGAACTGCAATCCACAGGAATCTTAGGAACAGATATGATAGAAAGACTGGGATTAAAGTTAGATTTCGAAAAAGAGAAACTGGTGGCTACCAGAAAAACCACAAATAAAATACAAAATAGAAACAAACCCCAAGGAAAACGAAATAAGAGAAAACGAAAAGGAAAGAATAGGAGAACAGAGAAAAACAAGCAACTTACAATGGAGAGAAATACCCACTAGTACCCCAACCAACCATACCCGGCCTGTAGTCGTCCAGACAAGGGACACAAAAGGGTCCAAAATACCAGTAAGACAGAGAAGTCTAATCCCACAAGAAAATAAAAAACAGAGGCAAGAAGTCACTAGTTTTAGTCCCTTAGAAGAAGAAAACGTAATACAAACAGCTCTCAAAGCAAAAATCAAGAGTGAAGATAAACAAAGAGTAAAGGAAATAGAGAAAGAACCCGAAAAGGAAATAAAAAATAAATTAAAACTGAAAAGAGAACGAAACGAAGAAAGCAAGAATGAAGAAGTATCGAGGGAAAGAAAAGAAACAGAAAACGAAAAATGCGAGGGAATAATTGAACTAAATGAAAACCAAGGACAACAATTAAGAAAATTAATCGAAAGAAAGGTTAACAAAACAGGAATAAAACTAGAACCTACACACATGACAGAACACAAAATAAACGTACAGGGCCACGAACCAATTAAACAAAGATATTACCATGTCTCACCCAAAGTAAGAGAGTACATGTACGAAGAAATAGATAAAATGTTGGAAGAAGACATAATTGAACCCTCAGACAGCGATTGGTCAAACCCGGTAGTTATGATAAAGAAACCCAACGGAAAATATAGATTCTGCTTGGATTTCAGAAAAGTAAATAAAATAACAAAAAAAGACCTGTACCCAATACCAATCATGGCAGAAATCTTAGATGCATTGAGGTCAGCAAGATACATATCAAAAATTGATCTCCGCTCAGCATACCACCAAATACCACTAGAAGAAGAATCAAGAAAAATAACAGCATTCACAGTACCAGGAAAAGGAATGTACCAATTTAAAAGAATGCCATTCGGTTTAACAAACGCTCCAGCTACGTTCCAGCGTTTAATGGATAAAATAATAACACCAGACTTAAAACCTAACGTATTCTGCTACCTCGATGACATAATTATAGTAACAGAAAACTTCGAAGAACATTTGAAAAATTTAGAAATAGTTCTAGAAAAAAATAAACCAAGCAAGATTAACAATAAATCTGGAAAAGTGCGAATTTGGATGCTCGGAAGTGAAATACTTAGGATTTGTAGTAAACGAAAAAGGACTATTAATGGACGAAGACAAAATAAAACCTATACTAGAATTCCCAACACCAAAAAATGTGAAACAACTGCAAAGAATTATAGGAATGACATCATGGTACAGAAGATTCATACCAAAATTTTCGGAAATAATGGAACCTTTATACACACTATTAAAGAAAGGAATAGAGTGGAAATGGGACATAGAACAAGAACAGGCATTAGAAAAAATAAAAAAATTACTAACAACAAAACCAATACTGGCATGCCCAAACTTTCATCATCCATTTCAACTTGAAACCGATGCGAGCGATACGGGATTAGGAGCCGTCTTAACCCAAAATATAAATAACGAAAACTACGTAATAGCGTTCGCAAGCAGAAGCCTCAACGAAGCAGAAAAAAAATATTCAACATCAGAAAAGGAATGCTTAGCAGTAGTATGGGCAATACGGAAATTCAGACCTTACCTAGAAGGATATACCTTCAAAGTACTAACAGACCATATAGCTTTAAAATGGCTGCATAATTTAAAAAACCCGACGGGACGACTAGCAAGATGGGCACTGGAACTACTCGAATACGACTACGAGATAGTATACAGAAAAGGCTCACTAAATTACGCACCAGACGCATTATCAAGAACACGCGAAAAGTTGGACTCGGTAGCAAGTACGTTATCAATGGCAAAAGAAAAAGAAAAAGAGAAAAGCAAAGAAACCAACGACGAATGGTATAGTCACAAACTAAAACAAGTAAAGGAAAAACCAACAGAAAACCCAAACTGGCGAATAAGAGACGACCAACTTTATTTCTTCAGACCAGATCCGTTAAAATCAAGCTTGAACCTGGATAATAGTCCATGGAAATTAACAATACCGAAGGAATTAAGAGAACAAGTGTTAAAAGAGAACCACGATAATAAACAAGCAGGACATTTGGGCATGGAGAAAACATATGCAAGAATCGCAGAGAACTATTTCTGGCCAGGTATGTATTCAGAAACATTAAAATACGTAAAAGAATGCGACACATGCCAAAGAATCAAACCAAAAGTAAACAATCAAGTAGGACTACTGGGAAAAAGAATAATCGAAGAACCATGGACAGTAGTAGCAGCAGACATAATGGGCCCACTGCCGAGGTCGAAAGCAAAAAACCAATATATACTTGTTTGCGTGGACATGTTCACCAAATGGGTGGAAATAATTCCAGTAAAAAACAAGGTAGCAACAACAATAGAAAAGGAATTCCACAGAAGAATCATATCGAAATGGGGAACACCAAGAATATTATTCACAGACAACGGCAAAGAATTCGTGAACAAAATCATGGTAAAGTTAACGCAAAACTTCGGAATACGACATTCGAAAACACCACGATACCACCCACAATCAAACCCAACAGAAAGATGTAACAGATCAATAAAAACAGCGATCAAAGCATACCTAGAAAAAGACCATAGAGAATGGGATGAAAATTTAGAAGACCTACAATTCGCGTTAAACACTAGTAAACATGCGTCAACAGGGTTCACACCAGCATTCTTAAACCTTGGAAGGGAATTAGAACCAATTCAAACCTTAAACAAAGACTTAATAAACATAGAAGGAATAGAAGCACAAGAAGTAGGGGAATGGGTAGAAAGACTAAACAGGTTGAAAATAATAAAAGACGAGGTACAGAAAAATTTAGATTTAGCAAATGAAAGGCAGGCAAAATATTATAACTTAAGACGTAGACCAATTAGCTACGAGATAGGGGAAAAGGTACTAAGAAGCGAAAAAACGTTGTCAAATAAAGCAGATAATATAGCAAAAAAATTAAATAAAAATTTTGAGGGCCCATTTTTCATAAAAACAAAAATCTCACCGACAATTTACGAAATAAAAAACAAGAAAGGTAAGTCACTTGGCAATTGGAACATAAAAGACATTAAAAAATATGTAGAAAAAAATTAAGTAAACAAATAGAAACACACATAAAATAGTAAATTGACAAACCGATACAGAGACACAACGAAAATAATTATGTTAACAGATGATGGAGCAGAAACTAAACCTAAAGTGCGAGCGATGTTATCGAGAGATAACAGTGGCAGAAGCTTTAAAACACAAATGCCCGAGACTTCTTGACCTAATCCAGACCCCGCTTGTCCCAGAATCACCAGAAGAAGAAAAACAGAGAAAAGAAGAAATAAGAAGAAGAGAGGAAGCAAGAAGAGAAATAGAATTGAAGAATGAGTTTAAGAAGATACATAGAGAGGAAAAACTGAAACAGGAAGGAAAAGAGCCCGAAGGGAAAAAAGAAAAGAAATTGCAAGAAGAAATACTAAAGATAATCAAAGAAACCAGAGAAAAAATGGGAATAAAAAGCTATGAAGAGGAAAAAAAAGAATGGGAAGAAAAGAAGAAACAAGAAGAAGACTTTATAAAATGGAGGAAAGAAAAACTGCAAAGAATATATACAAACGAACTAAAAGAAGAAGACAGGAAAAGAGAACAAGAAAAATGCGATAAAGAATGGAAGAAACAGAGAGAAGAGCTTAGACGATGGGAAGAAAACCAAGAGCAGGAAAGGAGGGCCTGGAAAGAAGAAAGAGAAAAAGAGAAAGAAGAAAAGATAATGTTCCAAAAAATAAGAGAGGAAAAAGAAGAAAGGGAAAGAAGAACATGGAACGAAGGAATAGAAAGAAAAAAGAAAGAACTGAGGGAGAAGAAAGAACGCGAAGAAAAAGAAAAAAGAACTAAGAAAAACACTTGAAGAATTAGAAAAAGACACAGACAGGACAGCGACACATAATCTGATGATTCAACGAAAACGATTATTTACATAGTAAATAAGAACTAAAATTAATAAAAAATGTACATTAAATTAATGGAAAAGGATCAAAATAAGATAATATATTTTCTTTTTTCTATTTCGATTCGTTTATACATCGACCGAATTCAAAGAAGAATCAAAATAATAAAAATTTTTTTCTCGTTGTATAAATAATTAAAATAAATAAATAAAATCAAGCAAATCGTCTTGTTTACAATAAAATAATAGTATAAATGTTTAGAAGTAGATAAACTATTTAATTTCAGGTATGGCAATGGAAGACATCGAGATGTGGGAGTGCAGGTTCTGCGAAAGAAGAGTGCCAAAAGAGTTATATATATTCCATGACACCTTCTGCAAGAAAACACCAAACAGGATCAGAAACTACTATACAACACCAAACAGCGCGAAAACCAGATATATGAGGGGCGGATGGATGGATATAAGTAGAAAATTCAAGAAAACCATAGAAATTAGCGTGAAAAAGAAAACAAAACCAACGAACGAAAACAGCCAGAGCGGAGAAGACACATACATTACACTAGACATCGAAACAGACCCAATCTGGCTGGAGTTCGAGGAAGAAATACAAAAAATACAAAAATATAGGGAATAAACCACAACCCGATCAGGAGGGAGGGGGTTGTAACGAGGGTACACTAGCGCCCCGGGAGGACACAGCCCTGCGACCGGAATTCGGGGGAACTTGGCCCGGCATGCCCTACGATGAGGCGCCGTCGCCGGTTACCGGCTGCTAGTAGTTGGATCTAGGTCAGCGTGTCAATACAAGTTGACTACCTTTTTCGTTGTGCCTTTAGACTGTGCTTCGGAGTGTCGCGCACCGACTTGTAAGTTGTAATAAATCTAGTTACCGCGATTGTGATTTTTATTTGGTGTGCACCTTCTCGGCGTCCCTTCCTTTTCCCCTCCTCAGTTTGCGACCCCGGTCACAATTCAATAACTAGATATAAATTCAATAGATTTAATTTTCAAAACATATTCCAAATTAATCTTACGCTAACAGTAATTCAGACATTGTAACTTGTAACTTAAGGGGGCAGCCCACCTTTGAGGCCTCTTTTTTCACTATTTTTTTTCTTTTAGAAATTTTCAGTTTACCATTTCAATTATTTTACATTATGTTGTATGGTTATTGAAGTATAAGAGAAAATTTTTTTGGAAAATTTTGGTCATACCCCGCTGAGTTATGGCCGGCCGAATGGTCAGCAATTTTTTCCTTGTCGGCACGATTTCTCATGTTTGGATGGTCTGAAACAGTAAATCCATATTTATTCTTAAAGAGGGCATGAGTGGTTATCGTCCCTAGCAAAATTGTGAAAATGCGTTTATAAATAAACAAATAGTGAATTTTGTATGTTTTTTTCCATTATTCACCCAGTTTTTCAACATAAATGTTGCTACACTATTGTTAATAAACAATTGGCATGGATGTCCGTGCTAGGAAAGATAGCGAGGTGTTTTATAAACATTTAAAAAAAAAGTTTAAGCAAATCCGTGCAGTATTTTTGCCGGAATCATGCCGACAAGTTGAAAAAATAGTGTTTTGAGAAAAACGCGTTTAAAGTTTGAGATGCAGAAAAAACACATAAGTATCGAAATTAATGTGGCACATACGACCATATTTTGTTGGAAAAGAAGGTTTCTACATGAATTCCAAGGCTTTAAATTAAGTAAAAATGAAAAAAAAAATCGAATTTTTGAAAATTGAAAGGTGGGCTGCCCCCTTAACAATAACAGTCCCAACTCTTTGAATTCAGAGAGCAGTTACACTAACCGCGTATGACATTATGTAATGTAAAAAATTAGCTGAAGGGTTTTCTACGGGTTCTCCGGTGTGAAGACGGTAGCGAACGGTCGCACGGCCTCAGCTCCGGCAGAGCATTCAGTTATTCATCCCTCAATTGCTAGAAAACAAAATAAGCCATCCTGAAATTATGCTATTTTATAGGAAAAAATCTTAACTTTTTAACTAAATGATTTAAAAAAAAAATCGGCCCAAATTTGAGAAAAAGTCAAAGTTATTTTTGATTTTCGAAAATGGAGGTCAAATTTTGATTTTTTTTTTTAAAAACTTAAAAGAGATTCGAAGTGGTCTCGATGTGTGCGATAGACGCCATGACGCGTTCAAGTCAGTGTCAATATGCTCGGAATTCCGAGCCACTTTCCAAGAGAAAAATTGAATAAAACCAAACTGACGCTATCTGAATCACATCACCAAGTTCGGGCACGAAACGCAGGATAAATTCCCCTTCCATCCTTGGTTGATCCAAATAGGGCTTTCAGAATTTCCCGATGGCACCGACTTTCTGACACCTTTTCCCTAGTAGTCGCAGGACGAGATTGATGAAGGATTAAGTCGCGACGTAGGCAAAATTCCCCACCTGCCCTACGAATTGATCGCTTGATCCAATTGCAAACCCGGAAGCAGGTCATATGTCACATCTATGATGGCCGTCTAGGCAACTCGTGCCTATTACAATAATCGCCCTCGGCAAATATTTCTTATTGTAGAACCATTGAATATGCGTTGGTTATGGTCATTTTACCTTCCTGTGCTTATTTGAATTTTTTATAATCATTTTCCAACTTCGTCTATGGAGACGTCTCGAACTTCGGCCCAATAGCAATGGGCAAGAAAAGAATAAAGTAACTGATATTAGAAAAAACATACGCTAATGCATATATCCATCTGCAACTCTACTCGATTATGCCATACAAGAAAAACCACGTTGACATTCAAACTCGCTTTGCGTCGAATTCCTTTATTATTGGTTCTAGTGATGTATCCCCTGATGATAATTCATTCTCTTTTAAACATAAAAAGCACAATTGCGCAATAATAAATAATAGTAATGCAACTTAAGTAATTATAAAATTGTCATAGCCAGTAAATAGACCCGGATTTAAGAATAATTTAAACTAGTACTTTTTTAAATCTGAAAAATAATAAAGGTATTTAAAACCGAAATTTCGCTTTTCCATTCAGCTTGTGGAGCGAGGGCACTGGATGAAGAAAGAAAACACGCAAGAATATTATTGAAAATATTATTTTTATACTTTCCTTTTGATAAAAAATTATGATTCGATATTAACTTTACTAGAATGGAATAAAACTCCTGTCAGAATAAATATGTAATGTTTTCACTTGTAATAAAAAAAGAAATGTGCATCCAAATATTTATAATAATAGTTATAATCATTAATTGCAGAATTTTATCACCAGAACAAAGTTATGGCATGCGCAGCGCAAAGTGGAATTCACGTGACAGCCTAAGATTCTTTCTATTCACCGTGTTTTTTTCCGCCTAGTACTCTCACTTTACACGGTCCAAAAGTTTTCTGAGCGCACAGCTACACTATACTGTTTTACCGACCTCCTCTTGTCCGGGTTCTGATTGTAAGCTTCTGGATACAATCAGGAAGGTTTGAGGGCATTATGCTAATTTTGTTGTTACCGGTCCTAGATTGAGAACAATCACGTTTTCTCATATAGCTAGTCGAGGCTGACTCGTAAAGTGATCTAATTAGGTTTTATAATTGGGGATTGAATTATTATGCATCATTATTTATAATAGTAAACTAATTAGATTTTAAAAAAACATCTCGCCAAAACTTGAAAGAACGAGGAGGAACTCATCATATAAGCTGAAACTAGCATTGCTTAAATATGAGAATGAAAAAAACAGGTAATATAAACGTAATTTCTCCCTTCTGGTCAGTAACCATCCATCTTCTTATATTATAAATAAAAGTATTTGATTTATTTCTGTTGTTATGATATAATATTATATTTTGAAAGTGACCGTACGAAACGGAAAGATCAATACCGAATTTTTTAACTTTGTAGTATGAACATCAAAACAAACTAATTTTTTTATAGATTACATACTAATGTATGTTTGAAACACTTTGCAGATTGATGAAAGAAGTTTTACTAATTGCGGAAAAAATTGCTGGAAAAAGTCCGGTAGCTGTGCAGGGTACCAAGATCAGTTTAAATTTCTCAAGAGACCATACAGTTCAGGAGGGATTGGATCATATTGTGAGTTCTCATTGCTTAATATTATTATTGTATACGATAAAAATGGGTGACTAGAGGGAGGATATACATTTAGGTGGGAAAAAATTAGTCAATTTTCAGGAATTTTTTGAACTAAGAAATAATTGTTCTACATTTATAAAACTGTAGGTATATTTTAATTGTATGTATATTAGAGCATATAAAATTTTTAATTTATTTTCAAAATGGCGGATCTGTGGCACAGTTTTCTGTGAAGGTTGCCACGAGAGTTACGAATCGGCGTGCAATGTAGCTTGATGTAGACTTTGATGTGCAAAAAAATTAAACAGCTTTTTCAGTTACAACTATGGTTTCTAACTGAATATGGAATTAAAGAGAACATAATGCAAATTCAAAAGAATGGCATGCATTCAAAAGTTTTAACAAAATCGGTTTAATAGTTTCTGACTGATCTTGCAGTCGCCTCTGATCGCTGTTGTGAGCGAAATTCTTTGCGTACATTACTATTTCCAATTGGGACGTATACATAATTTTGAAAATAGCTGCATTCCCTCATTAAATATACTGGCTGTCAAATAAGCTGCGATCTCGATGATTTCGCGTCCAGGACGCAAGCGCTTTGGAGTAAGTCGCCAAACGGTCAAATTGAAATTTTCGTTGGCATTTTGCGTGTGGTCGCCGAAATACCTCTCCAGTAAATCTTCTTTAAATAAATCGGCAGAATGTGGTTTTTTACGTCTGGATGCAGTGGTGCAGGTTGCCCTTATAGCCCTGGATTGGCTCCTATAGTTTCTGCTTTTTTGCATTCACACTAGCTGTTTGTTTCAAGTGGACAGTACTCGTGCCTTGGATTTTCGTCCGTAACTTTTTAAATTTTTTGAATTTCACTTTGAATCTCTGAGACAATACTCCACGCATATACAAGGGGCACTATTTATATTTTGAGCCTTGGCAACACTGAGTGTTCTCAGGTGTCATCTGACATTTACACTGGAAAGTTTGATATTTTTTACCATAACCACCTTTAGAACGTTTTATCATTTGAGCCCATTTGAAATGATGTTGTTTACAGTGACTTGGAAATTGTGTGTCAGCAAAAAATGGAAATAACTCGTGAAAATTTTCGTGCGATGATTTATTACGACTTTTAACGTGGATTATCAAGACAAGAATGCATAGATCAACTTATTTCCACTTTTGGCGATGAAGCTCCATCATATGCCACTGTGAAACGCGGGTAAAATGAGTTTCATCATGGCCACCATTCGCTCACCGACGAATTTCGTAAAGGTCATCCAAAATCAGTTGTTGGGCCAGAAAACATCAATGCTGTGCAAAAACTGATAATGCAAGATCGTTGTGTGACATAGTGTGAGATTGAGTCAATCTTAAGCATTAGTTCCACCAGCATATATAAAATATTGCATGAACATTTAGCCGTGAAAAAGATTTGTTCTTGTTGGATCCCACGTAATTTGACAAAACCATGTTTTAGAGATATCTCAAGAGGAATGGTAAAATACTATGACACATGGTTCAAAAGCATGCAAAAGTGTATAGATCATAAAGGAGAATACTTTGAAAAGCAATAAAGAGATTTTTGATGACAAATTACTGTTTTTCATTATTAGGCTCAAAATAAAAATAGTGCCTCTCGTATTTCTATCGTTTCAAAATGAAAATGAATAATAAATAAAATAAATAATCTTTTAGTATTTGTAATTTTCTTCGTGTTCTAGAAAAAATCTGACTGCTATAGTTTTATTGTTGCGTCCCGAGCTAAGACGAGAGTTTGTTGATATTTTAAGAAAAAAGGGGGAGACAACATTTGGCAACACTGCAGATGCTCTAACACGCAGAGGGAAATCCTCTAGGCTTTGGTAACCGTGTAACAATTTTTAAGTTTGGTAACGGAGGGTTAATGAAGCATCTAAATTTCTTGAAATATCTTTATCATCAATTTGATAATCTCTTTAAAATCTATTAAATTGACTTATAAAATTAGATGGATTGTCCATCTTATCGTTTATAAATACGAGTAGAAGGTAGTAGGAATAACCGATCAGGGGACGTTCAAATGATTGGAGTTTGACTGTAATTAAATTATTTATACAGGGTGGTCCATCTAAAAATTTGGAATTTAAATCGGCTATAAAAAAGAACTTATGTATATTTTGTTCAAAAGTATGGTTTATTAGAAATATTGAACCTTTCTATTTAAGAATGAAACAGATCTTTCAAATGACTGCCACAGCTCCGAGGCGGCCAATTGAAATCAGAATTTCGGCTGATTATTCGAGTTTCGAAAACAGTGCGCAAAAGATCGATGGTTACGTTGGCTGTGTGGCAAGTGGCCCCGTCCTGTTGAAACCAAATGTCGTCCATGCCATCTACTTCAATTTTTGGAAACAAAAATTCGTTGAATATAGCACGGTAACGTTCGCCATTGACCGTAACGGCGGCTCCTTGCTCATTTTCGAAGAAAAATAGACCAATGATGCCACCGTAACAAAATCCGCACCAAACAGTCACGTTATTGACCTTTTTCCCAAACAATTGAAAATGTACTGAAAAATTTGGTTGATCGAATGTGACACTATAAAGCCAGCAATAGCAGTTATTTGAATGATGCTGTGTTTTATTCTTAAATGGAAAGGTTCATTCTTTCTAAAAAAACCATACTTCCGATTAGCTCCCTTAAATATGGGCCACCAATCAACAAGCGACAAATCCATCCTGGATCGCTGTCGCTAATAAAGTCGAGCGCATCTAATTAATTTGGGGATCTACCAGAGACGGGGATCGACACTTTCGAAAATCGGAAAAATCTCACGGATAAGAATTAAGTTGTAGGAGTAAGGTCCAAACTTGTGTTGGTGAGTCTGCTGTATTCATGATGGGTTAGGTAGTCCTCGTCAATTTAACCCTAGCTTGACGACAGAATTTTACAACACAGTTTTTTCCCTCTTTTCCTTCTACTTTACTCTTTACTAGTCTTTTCCTAAGATCGAATATATATTTTTAAGAAGTAAAGATATTAAAAAAGAACCATGTTTTGAAATTTATTACATATTTATTGACGAATTGTTTTCAATATTCTTTCATTATATTGATTACAATAATGAAGACATATAGACAAAGGAAATAAATTATCAATAATAATATTTTGAAAGTTTAATATTCATACAATATAATTTTCGTTTATACAGTAAGGTTACAAAGTTAATATTATTCTGTATAGGGATACAATAAAAATTGCTTTTTTAAAGAAATTTACTATTCTCAGAGAAATTAACATTGAAACAAATCATTACTCTTAATATACATATAATAATTTATTAGAGAATGTAAAAAGGATTTTTACAGAGGATGAATAAAATCTTAACTTAGTTTTCAGATCTAGAGAATTATGAAATAAAAGAATAATACTACTTGTACGAATTCATTAATATTTTTCTTTTGATTTAAAAAAATTTTATTGGAAACTTATTCCTTGTAAATTACTGTCTTAATTTAATCAATTCAATAGAATTTAATCAATAGAATGTATTCAATAAAAAATAAATTACAGAATTTCCGTACTTCAATTATTTTAGTTTCCAGACATTTTTAATTGTGATTAAAAATGTTTTTTCATTACTTGAAGCCTAGCCTGTCGCCAGAATTTTACAACACAGCTTTTTCGCTCTCTTCCTTCTACTTTGCTCTTTACCTGCCTTTTTCTAAGATCGGATTTATATTTTGAAAAAATGAAGATATTAAAAAAGAACCATCTTTTGAAATCAACAATTTTTTTCTGGAAGTTGTTACGCATGACAAACCAAAAATTAAAAAAAATCATTTTAACTTTATTACTCGTTTGCTATACATTAAACGAAATATTTTTTTCCGTTTAAGTAATGAAAAAACATTTTTAATCACAATTAAAAATGTCTGGAAACTAAAATAATTGAAGTACGGAAATTCTGTAATTTATTTTTTATTGAATACATTCTATTGATTAAATTCTATTGAATTGATTAAATTAAGACAGTAATTTACAAGGAATAAGTTTCCAATAAAATTTTTTTAAATCAAAAGAAAAATATTAATGAATTCGTAAAAATAGTAATGTTCTTTTATTTCATAATTATGTAGATCTGAAAAGTAAGTTAAGATTTTACTAGTCCTATGTAAAAATCTTTTCATAGTGCTTACACATTGCACCTGCAGGTACTTAGATTTGAGATTTATAATCTGAAGAAATGACGACCTTCGAGATGGTTCTTTATAATTACGATACTGTTTTACAGAAACTGTTAAACTGTAAAGTAGTGGTAAAGGAGCCCTTTTGCCTATCTTACTATCAAATTCTACAAAATAACTTTTAGTTAGAAGACACAGAAAAATAACTGAATTTTCCAATCACAAAAATTCATTTTAACACTCCTTTTCCTAATTTTCAGTAGCTACTGGCTCTTCCAGCAAAACAGTTGTGTCAAGTACAAATGTAAAAAAATTTCGTTGACGATCAAAATCTCAGTGAATGAATTAAAAGTACGTTCAAATACATAAAGAGTAAAAAAAACTATGTCGTGTCTGAGAGAAAATTGTTAACGAAGAGATTTATTGCGCTCGCTTAGCACAACTCAACGCAACTTTCGTTTTTTCAAAATTCGCATTTTTGAAAATTATATGTTTATACAAATTTCGATATAGTTTGTTTTAATTTTAGTTTCTCTGAGCTTTGTAAATTTCTTTAAAAAAGCAATTATTATTGTATCCCCATAGAGAATAATATTGACTTTGTAACCTTACTGTAAAAACGAAAATTATTTTGTATGAATATTAAACTATTATCATTGCTAATTTATTTCCTTTTTCTATATGTCTTCATTATTGCAATCATGATATCAAAAATATTAAAAACAATTTGTCAATAAATATGCAATACATTTCAAAAAAAGATTCCTAAATTCAAAACATGGTTTTTTTAAATATCTTTACTTTTCAAAAATATATTCGATCTCAGGAAAAGACTAGTAAAGAGTGAAGTAGAAGGGAAAGAGGGGAAAAGCTGTATTGTAAAATTCTGTCGACAAGCTAGGGTTAAATTGACAAGGACTACCTAACCCATCATGAATACAGCAGACTCACCAACACAAGTTTGGACCTTACTCCAACAACTTACTTCTTATCCGTGAGATTTTTGCGACTTTCCAAAGTGTCAATCCCCGTGTTGGGTTTTGGAACTTAACCTACCCCTGGCGTCTTTCCCCGCAAGGGCTGGAACTTTCAATCGCCCTCTATGTCTCTTCTATACCTATCTTCATTCAACGATCAGGTGAACGGTTCTGAGAATCTGATCGGGCATATTATCGTCGAGCTGATACCGTGGCCCAACAGGGCGGTTTGCCAGCAAGACAACTAAAGCAAAAGAATTAGATATAATCACTGCGCTGATGCCGTAGCTCAGTAGGGCACTTTACCTGGGCATTTGAATATAACCCGATTCCAATAAGAATTGAGGGACAAATCTACGCGCTAGCTAGTTTTTGTATGGATGGTTTTTCTTTCCTAGGCAAATGATGCCAGTTTCCACGAGTGTAAGTCCATGAAGCTCCTCTCCTCCTGGAACACTGATGCCTGTGAGAAGGAGATTTTCTACGTTTAAGGGAAAGAAATGGATTTTTGGAGAGGAGCGTGCGATACTTAGAGGGACGCGAATTCAACCTGGTCTGTCCGATATAGCCATGAAAGAGCCCACAAGTCAATAAAACATTCAATTTCAGGAGTAGGGTCTTCTTCCCCAAAATTATAACGTGGGAATTAGCAGCGTAATAACGCATATTTTCCTTTGCAAAATTCCAGAAAATTGAAGCGCGCACATACCCGTAGGAACGTACGATGATTTTTTGTATGTTTGCTCGTTTAAATTAAGAGTTTAATTGCGCAAAATTTGCCCCCTTCATGGAGTCCAATTATGAATTTTCACAGGCAGTTTTGAACCGAAAAAGGTCAAAATTTTTCCAAAAAATATTTAAAATAATAATTTTAAAGCCGCGCAAAGAGCAAAATGTATCACCCCGTTTGGACCGCGTTTTGGTGGTATCGCCCGGAGACGCCGACCTGTATCTTCGGAAAGTCCCTATTTTCCTCGAGACGGGGTGAGATTCCAGCCTCTTCTGGATTTCCACCCCGCTTCGAAGTAGACACTTATGAGTATTGAAGGGGCTGTCCAAAATCTCAGCAGCCTCTCCTATACTCAGTTTGACGGGAACTGTTGTGTTCCTCAGTGTATTTTCTTGAATTACTTTTAGAGCCATGTCTAACCTCTCCATTTTCTCACTTTGTTCTTTTAGTAGCTGGAGAATGTCTTCTATTCCCCCGTCCCCCAAAAGAGCAAAAGAGCCAGTCCCGGAATATACGGACGAATTGGACTCGCTCAAGGCTACACAGACTCCGATGCCTCGGTTCAATACACACTTCCTGATCAAGATCCCGAAGGGATTAACTCCTGATCCCGCATGGCATACAACCTCAGCAAAGCTAGGCTCACATCAGCCACATCCCCTCATGAATCGAAAAAGACACCACAAGGCGACGGGGCACACCTAGAAAGATGCCATACGGAAACGACCATTGGACTGATCTTAGTCGCAAACTGAGAAGTCTTTTCAGTGTCCTTCTCGGAGATTCCATTAACCTGTTCCCTCTTGTCTCCATTCAAGAAAGAGCCTTAGATTCATCCCTGACGCCACTGCCTGGAACATACATCCTTCTCCATTTATGGGGATAAACGTGTCTGCAGCGTACTCCTCTCTGAGCTTGGGATATACCCGTTTATAGGGCACCCTTCATGTAACTGGAAAGATGACCGTTTATAGAGCCTCCTGCATTTTGTCACTGATTCATAGGGACAGTACGACCTCCATGGCCTAAAAGGCGTCCGCTAATCTTGGTATAGCCAAGAGAAGGACTTCGTCAAGTTGTAAGTCCAAGGGGAGGCACTTCATCAATTTATTTATTTATTTAAATCTCAATCTAGGCGTTTTAAACGAGCTATGTGCTGTTTCAATTTCAAACAATTCAAATTTAACGCGATAGGAAAAGAAAAGAGAAGTAACACAACTATATATTGGTGAGTGTCGTGTACAATTGTATGCGTTAGTCGCGAGTACATATGAGTGTATAGATCGGCCTTCAGCGCGCACCCCATAACTCAGCTGGTTCGACGAGTAAAAAAACAAAATACAATACAACACAAACTGTAAATACTTCTAAACTTGTTAGTGATTAATACGAATGTTTTTGCTACCACAGTAGGTATAAGAGTTGCATTTCATTAGTATAATAGTACAACAATAAATAATTTATTCTTTGAATGACTTTCGCATTTCAGATAATTTTAATGACATAGTGAGCATTACAAGAAAAACAACTGCCTGCCTGAGACCAAGCGTGAAACTTCACTAGTGAATTGACAATGAATAGAAACAGTAATACTAGTGAAAGTTGGAATTTTTTTTTTAAATCGGAAAATTCAATTTAGATACTCCAAGCTTTCGGCTGTAAACTTCACGAGCGGCTGGTTTCGATTTTAAGTCGCGAACGACTCTTCCGACATCCGTTCGCCCGAAGCCCTCTCCCTTGCACGCCCGCCCGTCCAGTGCGATTATCTGTTGGTTTGACATACAGGTGAGCTCCTTGCAGAGCTAAAAGGTCTCCTGCCTTTTCTTCGCCAATAAGTCTATTGGAGGGACGCTCGCTAGGACCGACACAGCACTCTTCGGCCCAATTTGGCATGGTGAGACTATTTTCAGCGCCGCCCCTCTGTGCCTCGATTCAATTCATTCATCTCGGGGTATTAAACGCATTGCTTATGTCAATGCTAACCAATGCGCAGAATTCCTTACTCCATTCTCCATTCCTTCTCCAGGCTCCATTCCCGAATCCGAGGAGTTCACCCTGGCCTTTATCACTTTCAGGATCTCGGCATAGGACTGGCCGCCCTTCGCCGACACCCTGATAGCATCGCCTGACCTGGCAGGCGAAGAACGCTTTGGTGTCTTTCCCCCCTGCTTCTGTTAATTAAACTTTTTAGGCGTTTTAACAGAGCTATGTGCTGGGTCAATTTCAAAATTTATTTATTTGAATCTTGTGCTGAGCGTCTTAATAGCGCCATGCGCTGATTCACTTCCAAACAATTCAAATTCGACTTTTTTTTAGTTTTTTTTACTCCATCAATTCATTGATTCAATTAAATCTTATGCTAGGCGTTTAAACAGAGATGTTCACTGATTCATTTCAATTCAAATCAAATTTGATCTCTTTATGAACAACCCCTTTAACTTATTAATTTTATTGAATCTTGTGCTAGACGTCTTATTAGAGCTATCATATGCGCTGATTCGATTGTAATTCAAATAGAAATTAATTTGGGGTAGCTCACCCAGACAAAAACTTTTTGATAAATTTTAGAATATTACATTCTTTATTTCTCATTGCGAGGTCATTTTTCGGTTTCGTTCACAAAAATACTGTATAATCTAGAAACATAATAAGATGCACTTTACGGTAGTTATCCCCTTTGTAATGATTTTTTTTCAAAAACAAAATCACGAAACCTTTATTTTGTTATTCGTGCAACATATATTTTTTGCAGATTTTCCCGCTTGAATCTACACCTGTTTGGCAATTATTGGTGTAATGGAAAATAATTTTGGGGTAGCTCAACACCACAACATTTTTTTGACAAATTTGAGAATATATGTGGATGCGAAACCTATACACGCACACATCGAGGTAATTAAGCTCTGATTCTATAACCACGCTCGACGCTCGAACATAAAGCGCCGATAATCGCGTAAATAAGTAATGCCGCAAAAATTGAGTACTCCCTTAACTATTTTGTAAATGTGTAAATAAATTGTGTTCCAGATCAGAATTTGAAATGTAAACAGACATCAGCTGGAAAGCTATCATGAATTTAATCTATTAAGTAATGAAAAATAAATTCTATTCAAAGTAAATATGTCTTCTTTTTTATTTATACTAAATTTATTAAATTTTATATGGATCATCTCTGATGTTAATCTTTTCCGATAGTCAGAGACATAATCAACAATCTTGGTATTTTCCCAATCAAATTCATGGTTGAATTCCAATTGATGTTCACAGACTACGGATTCACTGTTTTTTTTTTATTTTTGTGTTCATTAATACGAACTCTTAATGCTCTCTTAGATTCACCAATATAAGTCGCAGGGCAATTTTTACAATTAAATTTGTACACAATATTAGTTTGTTCCCATTTGTTTGTGGAGTCTTTACCTAATTTTATTGTTGATTTAAAAGTTTTGTTAACGACTGGTATAGTTGACATATTGTTGACATACTTTTGGTTGATGTCTGTATAAATCTGAACGGTTTTTTTTTATTTAGAGAATTTGGAGAGCTGTATTCAATTTCATTCATACGGATTTTTATATTTTTATCGATAAAGCTATTTGGATAATCGTTGTTTAATAATATTTGTTTAACAATCTTCAAATTGGCGTTATGAAACGTTTTGTGAGATAAAGATATCTCTCGGTCAACTATCCCAGTCGTTAACAAAACTTTGAAATCAATAATAAAATTAGGTAAAGACTCCACAAACAAATGGGAACAAACCAATATTGTGTACAAATTTAATTGTAAAGTTAACTGTTTGAATCTAATAATTTAGTAGACAAAGTGTCGTCGACTCCATGACATCACGTCATTTTAGTAGTAAAATTATGCCTTTTATTATAATTTTATATTCTCGACATTATTCATTATGAGTTAACCTTCTTTTATAAAGGTAAAATTTAATAATTTTGTATATGTTCTTGATATTAAGTTAATTTAATTTTTATTTTTCTTGTGTGTGACAATTTTACTATTTGGTGTTTTTTTTTTAATTTAATAAAGCCTGATGAGGTTGGCAAACCCATAGCTAACGAAACGTCGCAACAATTATGACATTATGAAGAGTTTTCTTCTTTATATTTGACCCTCATTGATCGCAAACCAGCATCTTTTACAATTCATTATATGTTCATAGATAGCCAAAAATCGTCGAAAAAGTGAGAACATTTTTGTATTTTTGACACTTAAAGGTTGACATACTGGATCTGCCATTTTGAATATTACTTATTTGATTGAATATCATTTGAGAGTATAAGTAATGTGATTTTTTATACTCATTTCGGGGCCACGATATTGGACCGGCCATTTCAAAAATTGAGAATTGTGTCAACCGACGTTAGGATACTCTATAATTATTATCCGAACTTATAATAAGCTTCGAATATTTCAATAAATAAGAGATATTAACGAAAAAATCTGATTTTTAGGACATTTTTACGTTCTAGCCGCTATTTCGAAAGTCACCAACATGAATGTAAAAAATTCCTGTTGAATTTCAAAAATTTTGTGCACCGATGATTAAGGCATGTTGCAGATTTTAGCGCAATCAGAAAAAAATCGTAAGCATTGAAAATATACAATTCTGTCATTTCTTTATCGTGGTCGTTCTCGATTCAGAGCCCAGATTCCGTTGGAGCACATCCGAAAATATAAGAAATACTGACTTTCATCTATGCATTCCTTTGTTACAGGCATAAAATTTAGTTTCAAAAACATGTTGAAAAATAAACGATCTTCGTCGTTAATGGGCTAACTTTGGACATTAACATGTAAAAACCTGTAATCGATGAAATATGCTAATTTTCTTAGTATGCATGCTCTCAAGGAGCAGAGGTAAACTTCAATTTTAGAGCTGCTTCATTATCAAAAGGGTCCACGGTCAAAAAGGGCTGGCCCACATTTTTTTGAAAATAGAATTTTCTCAATTCGAAGCGTGATTTGTTCATTTTTGCTATCATTTTTATCGATTTGTGAGTTGGTACATTGCCTTGCAAAAAAAGGCTTTTTTCCTTCAACAACACAAGGTCATTCTAGTCACGCAAAGTATGAAAATAGTCGATAAATCGAAACTTATCGGAATAATCACTTTCAACGCATCCACTAACCGTGGTTTGGGTCTACCCACAGAATATGCTCGAAGTGATGACCCTTGACTTGTAAGCACTTGTTAATTCGCTGATGAAAAGACCGTCTAACTTCAGCCAACATTTGTGGTGTAATTTCGGCACATGCCCGGCGTATTCTTTCTTTCATGTCGTCAAGCGTGGTAGGTGCTACCGCCATTACGCTTTCTTTGACAAAGCCCCATAAAACGTAATCTGGTGATGTTAGATCTGGCGAACGAGGTGACCAAGCTACAGGGCCGCCTCGTCCTATTCACTTTTCGTCAAAAATTCCATTCATCACTTGTCTTTAACACAGAGCATAATGGGGTGGTGCACCGTCGTGTTGCATCCACATGTTCATGCGAACATGCAAGGGCATGCCTTCCATTAATTGTGGCAGTAACTTTTGCAGAAAGTTTGCGTAAACTTGCCGAGTCAATCGAACTTCAAAAAAATATAGACCAATGACGTGATTGCCGACAATGCCGCACCAACAATTAACGGACCACGGATGTTGAAATGGTACAGTTCTCATTCATCGAGGATTCTCATTTCCCAATAATGCATATTATGCCTATTCACATTTCCCGTATTTGCGAAGTTAGCTTCATCAGAAAAAAGCACATGACTCAAAAATGAGATATCTGTACGAATTTTTCTACGAATCCAATTATAAGATATCAGCCGCATTATAGTTAGTGGATCCTTTGAAAGTGATTATTCCGATATGTTTCGATTTTTCGACTATTTTCATACTTTGCGTGACTAGAATGACCTTGTGTTGTAGGTCGCTGAATTCGTCTTGACGTAGCTTCATCGTCTCCGCCGATAAAAAAATAGGGTGGTCGAGTATGACGGCCTTCTGGAATTCTGAAACTTTTGTCTAAAACAATTTTGAATATGTTTGAGTAGGTTTGAGTGATATCGCTCTGTAACACTTTATGTGCCTCGCCCTGTATACTGCAACCAATTACACAGACCCACGAAAATAAAAGTGTCCTGTGCATCAGACTCGACCACCATACCTATACACCTTTAGGGTCACTGAATCCGAATCCAGCGTCTGTTCTACCCCATCCATATTTATAAATGTCTGAATTACAAGTCTTTATCGAGCATGGTTTGGCCTCATGATATTTTTCCAAGGGGGATTAGAGAACCAAGAAAGCAGATACCTATAGCCACGCGCTATCGACGAATGGCGTTTCTCAATCCTCTGGGAAAAAGGATGCGTTTCTGTTATTATACAAGTATACTGGCTGTCCAAACATCTTGGTAATAAAAGACTGAGAAGGTACTGGAGTATCACTAATGAGCTCAACTTTAGTAACTTCGTAATCTACTCTGGGACCAAAAAGAGAAAACAACCATAAAACAGCTCCAATGGGAAAATATTTTGCTACCTTGAAGTGACCTTGGCTCTAAATTGATGGGCTGAGCGACCCCAAACATCATAGGTATGACAGTCTAATCTGATGCACAGAAGACTTTCGTCTGGGGCTGTGTTGTTACGAACTTATCAGTACTTTTTATGCGGTAGTTAGGGAGATTAACAATGAAAAAAGTGAAGCTTGCCAGTCATGCATAGTCTCAATATACCCTCTTCTAATTATTATATAAAACTCGGGGTATACTTTTCTGTTCTAAATGCATTACAGTTAGATATCGTTTACATTACTTCGTGATATTTACATTTTTCAGTGCAAATAAATCGTAAAATCAATGATCAGCGTAATGAAACTTTATAAAAAGAGCCGATATTGCTTTACTCTGTTAGACGCTGTTGAGACTGGAAAGTCCGCAGTCATAAAGGATAGTGATGCTGGATTGTGGAACCAAGCATTATTGTTTCCTTCTAGATTATGTGCCTTACAAGTTGATTGGCGGGTCAGTAGCCTCGCTGAGCGCGGATATTTCGCCCGCTATGTGCTGGCCTCAGTCGGCTGGTATACACACCACCTCGAAGTGCAATGGTAACGAAATCGTTTCTGTTAGCGACGTCTCCCAGCTGAATACAGAAAAAAACGAGGCCAAGAAGATAAATAAAAACAAAAATTAAATAAAAAGCAGCTCTCATAAGAAAAATACTGACGTCTGATTTACCACGTCAGATTATTATATGCAGCCTTTTTTTAAACAAAATTAGAAATATATAGAAGCATTTTTAACCCTTTCGCTACGAGCATCGCCTATAGACGACATTCGCATGACGACCTGTGTGTACGAGTATCGCCAATAGACGACATCCGCGCGACGCCTGTGTGTACGTTGGCCCGTACAGTGGTGTCGCTTTATGGAAAACACTGCCGTATCGAAAGGGTTAATTTCCAAAACGAACCGATTCAATGGGAAGGAAAAAGATTTAAAAACTTGAAAACATTTTAACATCAATACTGAGGATCAAAGAAATTAATATTTCATAGGCTCTTTGTCCTTAAACTATAGATATTGCGAATTGTCAATGTTATATCGTAGGTTGAAAACTATAACGTAAATTTTAATTCAATTCCTTGTTTCAGGCAATGCGTAATCAAGTGATGCTGCAAAGCGAAGATTTTATGAAGGCAACCGTAGCATTAGCAACAAAGGATGACCCACCTGCATTTTCGAAGTTATAATCTGTTGTCGAATTTCCTATTCGAAAATACTTTAATGATTCTAACACGATTGCAAAATACTAAATAGGCGATGTATGATTGAATAAATATTTCAAAAGTATAATGTCGTATACGTATTGTCTTTGTAATGAAAACGCACACAAACATACACATGAGCAGATAATAGATAGGAGCATAAACATACATGTATTGGACTGGGTATCCCAATAGACATAAATATTTTCCGACGTAAGAAGATAGATTTCAAATTTAAAAGAGATAAACATGATATTCAAGTTTAAAATCTACATTCTTAGTTTGATGGTGAAATTATTTTTATCTTGCGTTTTTGTGGTTTAAGCACGAACTTATAATTCAAAAATTTAATGCTGTACAAAAAACGAGAAACGATTTTCTTTCATCATGCAACAGGACGATGTATGAAGTTTTTGCTATTATATAAATAGATCCTGTTGTATTCGAAGATATAACAAACGGCTATCACTGTTGTTAAGTTTCAACCTTCAAACCTCCTCTGTCAAAATTTGAACCAAATCCATCCATTAGTTTACAAGTCACAGGGTATGAAAGCAACCAACCTCCGAATGAATGCAAAGGTCGGTTCGTAACGGTGGATGAACCATGGATCCGTCGCTATGCTCTGGAATCATGTAAAGGGTCAAAACAGTGGGTTGAACCTGGTGAAGTTGAATGGGGAACAGAAGGGTATTTTAGAGGGTTTGACAAAACGTATTATTTGAAAGGCATAGAAGAGTTGAAAGATCGTTGGACTTGTTGTATCCAGCTAAAAAGAGAGTACAGTGAGAAATTAAAACGATTTTTGCCAAAACAAACAAATTCTTGTTCATTTTATCACGTCAATATCAACACCCTAGTACCATATACTGGATGTGCATAAATTTCGTTGAGTTGATACCCTGATTTATCCAGTAAGGGTATGTCGATAGTGATGAGCAATCGTCCAGAGCTAATTCTAACATCTGTTCTTCCTAATTTTGATAATTCTTCTGCACGTACATGCGAAGTGGGTATTGGAAATTCATATTCACTTAGTTTAAAATGTATTTCAGTAATAATTTCTTGGTGTTGTTCTTTAGAAAGAAGTGGATGTAACCTTTATTTTTATAAATTGTTTTAAACTTTCGGCTAAGTGATTAAGTTTTATTTCAATGTGGTCAGCCCATTTCTCATCATTCTGAAATATATGATGTTATTTGTTTTTTTGTTTTTTTTTGCTAGCAGGAAAAATGGCGAAATCTTGTATAGACGTTGTACAGGACTCTCCTAGGACGAGTGTAGGCATACCTGTTAAAGCCAAAAAACCCCCTCTCTCGAACCAATACACCGCCCGCGGAACCGCCTTTCGGCTTTAAACTTCGCGGGCAGTTGATTCCAGCTTAAAGTCGCGTACGACTCTTCCGTCGTCCGTTCGGCCGGGACTCCCATCCGCGGGCACACGTCCGTTAGGCAGGCCGACTAGCCGCTCCTTCGTCTTCATCACCAGGGTGACGAATGACTCGATAAGCATCTATATCTGTTCAGACTGGAGCATAAGAGAGACCATCGTGTCCGGAGTGAGATGTGCGTCCACTGCCTCCCTTTCCGCGCCCCACCTGGCACAGACAAAGAGTGTGTGCTCTCCATTCTTCACAAGGGATCCGCAGTAGCGACACGATTCATCGTCTCTTTTCTTGAAGCACTTCAGGTACGCATTAAAGCAACCATGGCCCGAAAGCGCTTGCGTCAGGTAAAAGCCGACTTGATCGCGATTTCTATCTAGCCGGGTGGCGAGCTGCGGGATCAGACGGTGTGTCCACCCCCCGGATTGGTCACCATGCCATCTCGTCTGCCATTTAGCGGAGAGTCTGCGCCTCCCTTCCTTGCGGATGGCCTCCTTCGGGCGAGCGATTTCCTGCAGGTGTGTTAAGCAGGTGAGCTCCTTACGGAGCTCCTTACATCGAGTGGTCTCATGCTGATACCTCTTTCTGCCTCGCCGCCTGCACGGTGTCCTCCAACGACCCAGCAGACTTAGCCCAACCAAGCTCATCTATGAGCCTGGTTTTTTCAAAATTTTCGAGAAGCTTGTCTTTGCTGAGTCGTCTTGTGTTCCAGGAGGGGCTTCTTCCTTTGCCGCCCCTTCCCGTACTCACTGGGTGACTCCGTTTTTGGGTGCTAAACTCAACAATGCATTGGTGGCCACTCAAGGTTATTACCTGGAGGACGCACCAGTCGACTATCCTTGAGGCAAGAAGGGGCGCGGCTAACGTGAGGTCGATAATCGACCCCTCCGCTCCTGGTCTGAACGTAAAATTCCTGCCCTGATTTAATATAATCAGGTCATTCCTAGTGGCCATCTCGCCGACCAAGATTCTCCTGCCCAGACGGGCTTCGCCCCACTCGGGCGACTTACTATTAAAGTCGCCCACGATAAGGGACCGCCCACTAGCTTCTCTGAGGCTTTCCACAAGGAGGAGGATCTGGGTCGCGAAGATCTGAAAAGGATCGTTGGGAGAAAAGTAGAAGCTGTACACACGCACGCTACAAACAAGGATCCCAGTCCTCCGTGATGCATCCTGGTACCCCTATCAGCACATGTCAGGCACCTAGGCGGAGTCTTGCACACCTTGGCCACGTGCGACGCGCCCCCACACCTCCAGCAGGCATCCTTCCTGCCTGGAAGCGTGCAGCCGCGCGACACATGGCCATAACCCTGGTACCTGAAGCACCGGACAACCTCGTCATGCTCCCGGACGCGGCAGTTCATCCTCCCCACCCTCAGCTTACCGATCCCGAGCAATTTTCGAGCGTCCACCTCGGCTAAACGGACCACCGCAGTCTCCACACCGCCGAATTGCTTATACAGCCTGCACTGGTCCCCGAGGTCTGGCTTGCCCAGCGCGATACAGAGTGCGGCAACAACCTCTTCCCTTGTGACGGTCTCGTCGAGGTCTCTAACTTCAAGGGACCTCTTCGAGACCAAACACTTAACGTCAGCTCTCTGCCCGACCGCCTGGTCGAGCGCCTTCTCCAAGGCCGAGACGTCACTCCCCTTTTTAAGGACCAAGAGGATCTCCTCCTTGCTGGTTCTCCGGATGGAGAGAACCTCCGCTTCCTAATTCTGAGGGTTCACCTTAGCCGTCATTGCTTTCAGGATCTCAGCGTAGAACTCACCATCCTTCGCCGACAAGCTGATAGCGTCAGCCCTGCCGCAGTATCATTTTAGTTACACAAAATAAGATTAGATAATTTATTACTAAATTTGTCTTCAATATGGTATTAGTATTTTCCAAATACAAGGGAAGTCGGTATTATTTTGTACAAGACCTCATGCCTATTCCTTTCTATTGGGAACGACATAATTATGGCTGCAACCGCATAACGAAATATTTTACTATTTAATGAAACACACAGCAAACTATAGTTTTGTATCGATTTTCTAGCTTGTGTCCTCGCAGATAACAGTATTTTATGGAGGCCTTAGAAACGTTTTTTCATCAGTTTTACGCTGAAGGCAATGGTTTTAGATGAAAAAAATTATTTGAGCTTCATTTTTTAATTTTAAACATATTTTTGAGTTTTTCTGCAAGTGCGGCCGCTAATTTTTTTTCCAAAATTATGTTTAAAAAAAAGCCTGACTTTTTCCCTTTAAAATGAGCCATGGTCCACCAATTTATTTCGCCCACTTTCGACCATGGCTCATTTCAAAGGGAAAAAGTCAAGCTTTTTTTTAAGTATAATTTTGGAAAAAACATTAGCGGCCGCACTTGCAGAAAAACTCAAAAATATGTTTAAAAACTAAAAAATGAAACTCAAATAATTTTTTTCATCTAAAACCATTGCCTTCAGCGTAAAGCTGATGAAAAAACGTTTCTAAGACCTCAATAAAAAATTAATTTGGATAACTTTTGTAGAAGTCATGGTTAATTGAGTATCAGCGTGCGCGGTAAAAGGTTGAAAATTCGAGCCCCTGTACACTGACAACCCGTCGTACTAGAGACGTTCTTTTAGGGGAATTAAAAGAGGTTCACTAGGATAATAATTTCGCGGACTTTCAAGGAAATTAGAGACAAAAAGTTTTAAGGCGGGTACATTTGACTAATTTTGCCCCATAAGTATCTGCTATCTCTTTTTCTACGTTTCACTAAAATGGTGAGTATCCTCTAAAATTTTGAAAATTTTTCTCACCGCCACATGTTCAACATTTATTGAGCCTATTCTCTCCATTGCTATGTTCTGAAAATGTCTTATTACGTTTATGAGCAATTAAGGTTCATGCCATGTCGGAATGTTCTGGTCTTTTTGCATTAGCTAGGATATAAGACGATATTACTTGTATGAAACCATACTCAGCTGCTAATTCTTCTATAGCTCCTTTTGGATTTTTTAGGTCATCCACATCTCGCTTGGGATAAAAGTAATTAGGGTAGATCTACTCTTTGGAGGATTTAATAACCATGGTGGCAAAATCAAACATAGCTTTCCTATAATAAAAAAATTATTCGCTTCTAATTACAAGTATTTATGCATATGCTGTTTTGCGTTTATCTAAGTCTAAGATTCCTTTTTATCTCTCAAAATCGCAGTATTTGAAGATTTGTCTTGCCTTCATCAAATTTTCTGTTGCCATATTTATAATTTCAGTTAATCTGCAAAATTATTCCTGTAAATATGAACGATAAGTTTCTAACGTTTTATAATTAGGGAACGAACTAAGGGTGCGTGCTATTTTTTCAAATATTAACTCTGAAGGAGTAAATTTTGTTGCACTATGGATAGATGTGTTATGGGCGAACATGGCGAAGAGTTGTAATTAATACCAATCGTCATAATTCTCTGCATAGGCCCTGATATAATCCATTAATATGCCGTGTCTCTATTCTAATGATTCATTAGATTGTATCCTATACCCTGAGGTGGTAATTTTCTTTATTTCGAATATTTTTGACGAATTGTTTGATAAGTTGTTGAGAAATTCTCTCCATCTATCAGTGAGGATAGCTTTAGGTGCCCCGTAGTGAGAAATCAGTGTGTTTTGCTAATGTATGAGCAATTGTTGATGCTGAGATATCTGGTATTGGCACTGCTATGCAGTATTCTGAAAGATTGTCTTGCATCGTTAGAATATGCTTATTGTCATCTGAGGTAGTTAGTAGTTTACCTACGCTATCTTTTATTAACATGGGTTCATGGATTTTACTCTAACAATTTTTTGTTCTAGGCAAATATCACACTTTCTTACAAAGTCAGTGACCTGCTCTTTAATTCCTGGCCAAAAGTTTCTTTCTGGAATCCTTTGGTATGTTATATTAACTCCTTCATGGCCTCCGATCTTGTTATTGGGATTTTCGGAAATTATTTCGAGACGTGTATCTTCGGGGTGTGTGCTTACGTCGACATAATACAGTTTTATGTTGATGTTCCTATTTTTAAATTTTATAGTCAACATTTTGAGTAGCTTTTCCTTTGTTAGATCGTCTATGAGATTTCCATGTCGAGAAATTCGAAATTCTGAAATGTTTTCTCTGAATAAAGCGACCCTTAAATTGCGGAGGGCTGTTCGGAAGTATCCTTCATCCGGGTTGTCAAAATGATGGTTTGTTATAATTAATGACTATATATTGTATCGTCCCCAAGGAGTAATTAATACATTTCCTATTTTTGATAGTTTGTTTTTGAATTCCGCAGGGTCTATTGCTCCGATATGAATTAGTAACCTATCTACGGGGATACTTATTTCACCGTGGGCAGAGAGAAAATGTTAGATATGTTTTCCGTGGCTTTTCCTGAGAATTTATAAAACTAGATGTGGTTTATATCTAGTGGATCATGTTACGGCGTTGGTGAGATCGTCTGGGATATTTGAATATGGAGTTTAAATCGCGCTTGGTTCTCTAACTGTTGAGGGACTGAAATTTTCTAATACGTCTGATGTTGAAGGTATCTTGGGTTTAAAAGTTACACTCTTCCGGGTTTATTGGGGTAAATTGGGTAAGGATTGGGCTTCTTCATCAGGGGACAAAATTCCTGGCTCCAGATTTTCTTTAGTTTCTGTGTTGATTTCCTTTTCTATCCTCTGTGTCTCTTTCACCGTGCTGTTTTAATTGCTGTTTTGATTCGATTATCAAATTCTGTCTCACTTCGCGGTTCTAATTCTTCTATAGTCTCGAAGAGTTCTTGACGGTCTACTCCTTCGAGAACCGCTGTATTCTCAAGGATTGGAGTACCTTTCTTAGTAATTATTTTGTTTATCTAGTTTAGTTCTTCAATAGGACATTCGGTATAGTTTTGTAGAGTTTTTTCTGGGGCACTTTTGGGTATAGTTGAAGGTAGACGTGCCGCTGGAGTTGGATTGAAGCTGGGTAGTTCACTCTTTCTTTTTCGGAGAATTGGAGGTGGTTCAGGGTCTTCTTCCGCATTATCGGAGCTACTATTTTCCTTTTAATTAGGTCTTATTTTTTCCTCTTTGTACTTCTAATCGTCGACGTATCAGACGTTTGCTGATGGTACTTTTATGCAATTCTGTTGAAGGTAAGGTGCTGGATTTAGACCTAGAGAAGGTTGGGTTGAGTTGTTTTGAAGTGGATGGGTTTGGAGGTTCAATTTATGGCTTGACTCCTTTCCTGGTTAGTATGAAGGGCTTGTTTGTCAAACTATAAGCTAATGTTTTTTATTAAAGTCTTGGAACAGGATCCTACTTTTTATTAGATTTCCGAGTGAACATCGGCATTATTCTTGGGGGTGGCTCTTTTAAGTGTTCCTGTTTAGTTGCGTGATCTACTACTGGATTAGGAGAAAAAGCGTCGGCATTGATATTCAAATTACCAGCTTTATACTTAAATGTATAGATAGGATCTAAATTCTGCTTTTGCATATAACACTGCTAAACGTTAATTTTGGGTGGTTTAGTAATTTAACTTGGGACCGGTTAAAGCTCGTGATAAATACGCTTTTGTATGTCCATGCCATCAATTACTTGACTTAATACAGTGCCAATTGCATAGCCTAAAACATTAGTTATCACCGTCAAAGGTTTAATAAATTCTGGGTATTGTAAAATAGTACTGTTACATAGGGCTTGTTTCAAGATTTTAGAATTTTCTTCTTCTTTTTCACCTTTGAAGACTGCCTCTTTCTAGTTATACAAATTGTTCTGTTCCTCGTAGTTCTATTAACACTTAATACGGTATTCGTTGGAATTTGGCTGGTGAATTTTTTAATCCCATAGGCATTCTGAGATGTTCATAATTTCCGTTTGATGATGAGAAGGCTGTCTTGGGGTCTTAGGGTCCCAAGGGCCTTATTCTATTTGAGGAAAACCACTCGCGAGGTCAAACACTGAATAATATTGGGCTCTACCTAAATGGTTGAAAATCTCAGAAATTTTGGGAAGAGGGTAAGCATCGCCAGTGGTTTTTTTATTCAGAAGACGAAAGCCAATAACAATTCTCCACTTTCTATTTCCGATGGGATTTAACTTCATCAGTAAAATTAATAGTGAAGAATTATAGGGCGATTTTGAATTTTTCAAAGCGCCTTCTGTTTCCATTTCAGTTATAACGCGTTCCACTTCTTCCCTTTAACGGTGGTTGGCAATTTCCCGTGCCTGATGAAATTTGGTCATTTCCATGCCCCTAAATCTTAGAGTCTTCTACACCAATTAACTTGATTTTTTTTATTTTGTCAAGAAATGAGTGATATATTACACACAGACATGCACATATATACATTATATTTTATTATTATATTACATACATATACACAATACAATCCCTTCACAGATATGCCATTGTCTCAGACTAATGAAGATCACCTATCTTATCATAAAACTAATCACTATTCAAATTTCAGAAACAAGATAGATGAGAATGCATCGACCAAAATCGAAGAAAAAGAACATCGAATAAATGTTAAAATACTGATGCAAAGTGAAAATCTCTCAACCCTCCGCCCGACACCCGGTTCCAGCCAGACTTTTTTTTTTTCAATCGTTAGTTAAATATATTTCTAAATCAGCTGGCGACTCGTGCTCCGAGGTAGCTCCCTGAAATTTTATTGGCTTTCGATCTATGACAAAATCATGACGAAAAAGTCCTTAGAAAATGATGTTATAAGGACATTAAAAAAGTACACCTTCGGACCGACACATGGTGCCTGGCTAGACCCCTATACATTTTGTATGAAAACGTATGGAATCCCAAGTAAAATTTTTGTAACTCAGCTATATATGAGAAGGTGGGAAAGGAACAGAAGTATATCCTATTTTTAAATTTTATTCTGCATCCTCTTCCTTCACGCACACATCTGTACAAGCTTTACAAAAAATGTTATTCGGGATATGATATATTTTCATTATTTTCCCTGGCTCTTTTCTACTATTTCATGGTAATTTTATATCCAGACTATCTTTTATGTTCATTCGACATACACGCGTGTATATATTCATGTACACATAAGTACATTCGTGTGTATTATTACTATAATTTTGTTTTTTTCATCTTTGTTCGCATCAGTTGACTAGTGAACATTGGACGTAGAGCAAAATAGCGCGTAAACAACACATATAAATAAATGTACGAAAACACTGCCATGTATGTAATCGTCTATATTGGTTGTTTCTCTTATATTGCGCTTTGTGTATTTCGAATTTTGAGCATTAATTGACGATTGAGTGTTGAACGACAACTTAGTGCCAATAAAAAATATTTTTTATAGCGCGTTTTTTGGAAATCCAATTTTCGGTACCTGCGAAGCGGGTTGAAACTGCGATTTTCAACCCTAGGGGCGAAACTTTAAAGGTAGGGTTGCAAACCTCAGTCTCGACCCGCTCTACAGGCGCCAAAAAACTCATTTTTTCTGTTCGAAATGTTCAAATCCAGTGTGTCAACAATATTCAAAAATCGGATATACTTGTTTTAGTTGCATTCCTGAGAACCAGTAAGAGAGTTCGTATCATATCATAAAATTAATTGTGATCCCTTTTTTGTCTTCAAACAGCATTTAAATAACTCAAAATAAAATACAAAAATAAACGAAAAAAACATGTTTTCCTTACAGTCCAAAAAGTGAAAGGAATTTTTTTCACATTTATACGTATTAAAACATCATATGCCAAAACCACTGAGAAAGGTAAGAGATGAAAAATGTTTACCTGCTTCTGACAAAAATGAGTGTGAAGGTAAGTCATACTTGCATACAAATGCATGTAAATGTATAGGGGTCCAGCCAGGCACCATATGTCGGTCCGAAGGGTATCGGGACAGGTGTCGGACGGAGGGTTAAGACAAGAGTTAAAATCCTTCGTCACCAAGGATTCGTTCTCTGCACAAACTAGCACAGAAGAGAGTAAAAATATCAGTAGAAAAATAATAAAGGTCACAACCAAAGACAAATCAGAGCTGATATCAAATTTAAGAAAACGAAAAAACAATACTTCTGAAATTCTGGACGTAAATCTAAGCCCAATAAAAAGGATTGGTCTGATGAAAGTACATCAATCGAGCACTCCTGCCAGGACGATGTCTGAATCTGCCATTCAAACAACCTTACCAACACCTGGCCATCGTTACACGTCAATGGCTAGTAAATCTTTTGACTTACCTGAAAGATATAACAAGCAAGATAGTATTCAACCGTACAGTCTTGTAAAATCATGGAACGCAATCCAATGAAACACTGGACAGGAGCGACGTGGTATTGGGTAGTAATAAAATCATAAGTTGGCTAACATGGTCGCTCTCAGCTAACATTATGGCTTAACTCACTCGAACGGTTTATGTATAAATTTTATTGTTCGTTTTAAATGAATAAAAAGCAATCACCTGATGATAAGTATCTTCCAACAAAAAACGTCTGAATATAATTTGCCTGAAGAAAACCTCGCTTATCAATTATGAAGAAAATTTGAGATAAGTCAATATCTGCTACTATTGGTTCCAGTCCCATACTTATAATTTTCAAACACACAGAGTAATTTCACGCAAAAATCGTGCATATATCCTATACCGCCTCAAGCATACTTTTGTTTAATTAAAAGTTTTTCAGGAAAAGAATACAATTTTCAAGATTTTTATGACAAAATTACTGAAGTACGAAGACATTTTTAGTATTTGGCCATTAGAGGCATATATATATATACTTGTATATATTAATACAATTAGAACGATACCTGTTAGTTCTTACAATAAGTTTCTCTTAAATCTACCAGTGATAGGAGAGTGTGAAAGAGAGAAAGAGATTTATCCCTGGGCTCCTTATTCCTTAATCGCCACTTTCTATTAGTTTTAATAAGAATAAGGAACGGTTGGCTTTCAACCGGAGAGGAGTCGAATGCTTTTAAATTCGCCCTATTCACCATTGAATTTCCCTAATATTTCTAATATATATTTGATGAAAAATTATCACTACCGTTTTGAGATTCGGTAGAGTTAATTTTCCGGTGATTCTCGCTACTTTTTTCCGTTTTGTTAAACGAATTGGACTTTATAATAGTCCGCTGAAGACAGATATATTAAGAATATATTATCATATATTTCAATATATCTTATATATTTGCTTCTGTTCAGGTGAAGGCTTCTGTCGTTTACGTCCGCCAGACACGTTGCTGTAAAATGTTCTGTGACGTGGTAAATTTTACCCGTCACTCAAAAAGATATTTATGTAGATTCACCGGTATGACAGGTGGGGTTATGTCCCGGGGAAAAAGTCATGTGACGAGAGACCGCACTTCGTCGTCACTCGAGAGCAGCCGTAACACTTATCACGCACTACTCGCACTTACGCTTCCTGTCCCGTCTGTTCCATACACGGCACGAGGACAACGGCACCATTGAACAGCGACGTTGGAGTGCGGCACTGGCCGCCATGACGATTTACGAGCTTCGATACATCGATGCTTCGACTATCGCCTCCATCGATCGCTAGGCAGCGAGGCACAGGAGGACATTTTCGACATTCGAGATACTAAATTTATGTTGTACAATATTTCTGGACGCTACTTAAAATAGTCCTGCGACTATTAGTGACAACTGCCACCCCGTTTTGTCTCCCGAAAGGAATCTAAAAGAGAAATAAGATTGGGAAATCATGAATGGTGAATTCGTCTTGCGTTATGACCCGGAACTCGACGATGTAATCCAGGTAGCGTAAGTGTTCCATTACATTCTTTTCGCAAGTGGTTCGGAATACCGAACAGGTGGATATTATAGAACAGAAATTGACGTTGACGTTATATGGCGTCCACCACGACCACCGAGACCACGTTGCCTGTTCCTCTTTTTCTCTTGTGTTCGCGAGTGCTCCCTCTCTTATATTTGTATCTTTTTCGTAGCTCACTTCACTCTCTCTCACGGTAGTAACAGTTTTATTATTAAATTAAATCTTTATTAAATTCTTGTTCTCTCAGATGGTGACAGGGTAAATTAAATTCAATTTGCCATATTGTCGCATGTAAGTCGGAAAGTTCCGAGAATTGTAAAAATACATTTTTCGGATATTCTGGCAATTTTCTTTATTTAATTTTGAACTGTATAGAGTCTGTCTATTCTAATAAATTTTGTTCTGCAAAGTTTCATTTTAATTGGATTCTGGTTTCTTATTTATTACCCACTCACTGTTGTAACTTTTATTTGACCCCGCCTTGTATTTAGTGTTATTAGTTTCGAGTCTCATTGAGATTTGAATTATCTTTGTCACTTCGAGTATTTTTTTATTTTCAGGTAATTTTAAATTAATAAAATTTGTTGGGCTAAATAGAGCTGTCAGGTTCCCGATAAGAACCTGCATCTCAGTTCTGATAGGCAATTTTACGATTTTTGTCAACTACCGAATCTAAAAACTGTCGTTCCAGACTGCAGACAGGAACGACGAAAGAAAAATATTTTCTTTACTATTCTCAGGTGACGTGAATTCTGAGGGAATCCCTCCATAGTTTGGCTTTCGGGCAATGGAAATAGCTTGAGTTCTAGAGTGCGGTGTTGCCATATTTTGATGTTGAACGTTCAGCCAAGTAATCTCCACATTTGGCAACACTGCAGATGTTCTAACACAAAGAGCGAAATCCTCTAGGGTTTGGTAATCGTGTAACAATTTGTAAGTTTGGTAACGGAAGGTTAACCCGGCTAAGACACTCAGAAGACTGCGAATTTGATTTTGCCTTGATCCGTTTTACTAGTTCATTGCTAGGGTTTTTTTGATGACTAAGGAATTAATGATTGGGCAAAGGTAATAATGGCAGGGAGGATTTAGGAGTTTGCACAAATGCTGATGTGGTTGTTGCACCATTTTCTGATTTCTAGATGGAAAATATTTCTCCCCTCTTTCTACACCTATCGTGAGAAAGAAAATGAAGTCATCAATTTTTATTATTCGATGCATGGACATCAAATATTAGAAACGATTTTAGTTTCTGATATATTTCAAAGTAAGTTGAAATATATTTGATAAGTCTAGGCTTATAATTTTTATGTGGATTAAAAGCTTTAACATAATTATTTAAGCATTCCGATGAGTCTTGGGTTTTAGTTGCAAAAAGCACGTAGCCTTTGTGGCGGGAGATCATCTAGCTAAAGCATTCGAGCAAGGATAGGCGCACGAGAAGAAGATGTAATTATGAAATGAATGCTAGCCTCGCTTTGCTCTTATTTCATACCTTTACAGTCCATAGCGATCGAGTGCCTATGCACTGTCGCTATCAATTAATCTATATAATAGAACATTAAAGCACTTGAAAAACACAAGGGCGAACCATTCTTACCTCTAAAAGTTTTATTAATTAAATGTATTTGAATAACTGGAAAGGTTAATTTAGGAATTACTTTACGTCTCAAGACCGGCTCGCATGACCAGAAATGCTGAGTTGCATTAGCCATTGGAATGCAATCAGGTTACGAACGCACAAAAGTTTGCATTTAATTCACTCCTAAAAGCAATCGATATTCCATAAATTAGATTTTGTACATCAATCAAAACATTTTCCAAAAAATATTGCACACTTTGGACCGCCTGTAAAATAGCATTATGATGGAATTATCAATGCATGATCTTGACGGCAGTTTGAACGGAATCCCGGTATCGGTCTCAGCTCCGTCACAGTGACGGCTAGCGAGGTTATACCCAGTTTTCCGATAGCGACAATGGCGAGTACGATGAGCAGGAGCGCAGAAGGGTTCGTGACAGTTTCTGAACTGGTTCATGGCGTCACTACTTCAAGGATAACGCCTTCTACGCTCACGGTGCCGTCGGGCTTAGCGTTGGCATACGGTTATGCGAACATCTCGTATACCGGGCCACGTGATTCATTTCATTTACCTAACCCGATATTCCCGCCTATGCGACTCTCACGGGTATCGGGTGAGACGGCCAAAGGAGACGCGCGACCTGATTTTAGCCCACTAATACCATCGATCGCTCCTCACGTTAACCTGGATACTAACTTGTATACAGTCAATCAGACTGGGGTTCCAGATGAATTTACGGCGTGGGCCTAACTCAGCTGGATATGATTCGGAAGGGGGGGCTTAACCGTTTTTCTCGGTATGAGGCGGATTTCAGGCCCCTGAATATTCATGTAGATCCCGAGACAAAGACACACCATGATCTGGACCAGTATAATCGACCTCCAGGTAATATAGGAGGAGGAAACGACAAACATTACCCCCACCACCTCCAGAAAACTCCTTCGTTCCCGAATTTGAGTATCGAGCGGAAACCACGTGGGCTACGCATAAACGGACTCCAGTCTCGGCTGTTTCCGAGACCACATCACCTCCCAGAAACTCGCAAGCATCAAATCGCGGAAATTGAAATAAAGAAGACCCGGAAGATAGAAACGGAAATAAATCTAGGGACAATGGCCGTCAAACAGGATTCGCGAAGGATAGGTTTGAGAAGAGCAAGGAATCCGAGGGTAAGAGGAATTTAAAAGGTACTAGGGGTGACTTTCAGGTGGGGGGAGGCTAGCAACGTCCGAGTACGTCTGCTAAAAAGGCCCCTAAAGACTCGGGAAAAGAAAATGAAGTCATTTGCTTTAGGTGCGAGAAACCTGGCCATTTTCAAATAGGTTGTCCCCTGCCAAGGAAACTAGTGTGTTACTGCTATAAAACAGAGGGTTGCACGATCAAAAGTTGCCCTTATTGCTCCGGAAACGGGGAAAAGAAGCAGTGAGACCGGTCTGCACTGCCTCTCAACCTTCCGTGAACGAAGTGAAGTCCGATTTAGGCATTAAGGTTAGTCTCGGATGCACTTCGAAAGTCTGGGGCCCGTTAACGACGACGATAGTTCTCGCGACAATAGATATGCCAGAATATAGAGGCGTTAACATGTCTGGCATCGACGAATTCAACTTGGTAATTAAGAATCGAATCGTCAATGATATTCAATGATGATCCACTAAGACTTTTGTGAGGAATAAAGTGGGTCTGAAGATATTGGATAGTATCGGGAAGGAGGTGGACAGATCGCATAGATCAATGATGATTGTAGCCAATAGATCTACGCAGGTTATCGAGGGAAAATGTCGAGTTACCACTGATCATTGAATAGGCAACTAGGCTTTTTAAGGTTAGATTTGCAGAGCACCTCGATACCGAGATGATCTTGGGGTTAGCTGCACAGGCTGAATTCGATATGTATCTCAGATCTAGGTTGAAGAAAGTCTTCATGCCTGACGAATCCGGAAGACACAACCCTTTAAAGATGTGGTTGGTTGATGAGGAGGGCTGTGGTGCCATAGCAGATTTGCTAGACGATCAACAGGTGAGGCCAAAAGAACTTGTGGATAAAAAGCTTCCGCCTAAAGTTGAAGGTCAGCTTAAGGCTACTCATCTGGCAACGCATTACATAGACGTTCAAGGGCACCCTGCTATAAAACAACGTTGCTGAGTAGTGTCTCCAAAGGTCCAAGAGGCCATGTATCAAGAGATAGATCGGATGTTGACCGAAGGTGTTATAAAGGAGTCCTTCAGCGAATGGTCAACACCGATAGTCGTGGCAAAAAAGGCAAATGGCGGTTATCGTCTGTGCCTCGACTTCCGGAAACTAAACGCTGGTTCAAAGAGGATGCCTATCCGATACCGTATATGGGACATTCTTTTGCAAATCTTACACTCATTTTGAACTCAGAATTTAGATTTGCATACAATTTTTTTTATAGCTTCTTTTTAATAAATTAACCAACACGTATATCGGGATTTTCGAAAAAAAATTTATAGGAACGTAGATAGAAGAAATGATAAGGGAGAAAATAAAGGGTTTTCCAATAGGGACATAACAAATTTATCTATGAACAAAACACAGAAATATTGGAGATATTGAGTTCAAATTTATTTTTTTAACAATTTGAAATATTTCGCAAAAGCCCTCTCCGATTTGAATAATATTTTCTGTGATTTATTATATTGGATCTGAAACTTAATTCGTGCGGTTTTTGTTTAAAATTATAACGTTTATTTAAGAAAAACATGTACAATAGTATTATTCAAAGTATTGCCCATCTGAAGTTATGACTTTTTCCCATCTTTCTGGCAATTTCTGGATTCCATCCCAAAAGAACTGCGCCGGCTTGGCGGCCAAGAATGAATCAAGCCAATTTTTGATGCCCTGTTCTGATGTGAACCGTATTCCAGTGAGGGCGTTCTGCATCGACCAGAACAAATGGTAGTCAGAAGGGGCAAGGTCTGGGCTATAAGACGGGTGGGGTAAAACTTCCCATCCACTGTTTTCCAAATAGTTCTTAACCGGAATAGCAACATGGGGCCGAGCGTTGTCATGATGGAAAATTATTGCCTCGTGTCTGGTCGCATATACCGGTCGTTTTTCGGCTATTGCTCTTTTCAAACAGATTAATTGTGTTCAGTAGCGTTCTCCATTGATGATATCACCTGGTTTTAGCAGCTCATAATACAACACACCCTTCTGATCCCACCAAATACAGAGCATTACCTTCGCGCCATAGATATTCGGCTTTGCCGTTGATTTGGCTGGTTGGCCGGGTTTCACATATGATTTTTTGCGCTTGGGGTTGTCGCGATGGATCCATTTTTCATCACCAGTAACAATCCGATGCAAAAATGACTTCTTTTTATGGCGTTCAAGCAGCATTTCGGACATGCGAAACCGCCTTTCAACGTCTCTCGGCTTGAGTTCATGTGGAACCCAATTTCCTTGCTTTTGAATGTATCCGGCTGCTTTTAAACGTTTTGAAATGTCTGCTTGAGTGACTCCCAAAGGTTCTGCGAGCTCTTCTTGTGTTTGGTAACAATCTTCATCGAGTAATGCTTCCAGTTCTTCATCTTCAAACTCTTTTGGCTGCCCAGGACTTTCTTCGTCTTCCAAGCCAAAATCACCACTTTTAAATCGTGCAAACCACTTTTTGCACGTTCGCTCAGCTAGAGCATGATCACCATAAACTTCCACCAAAATACGATGACTTTCAGGAGCAGTTTTCTTCATATTAAAGTAATGAAGAAGAACTCTCCGCAAAAACACTTTTTCAGGCACAAAGTTCGACATATTTGAGTGAAAAAAAATTATTGTTGTTTACGCTCCAAATGAATGACATATACTGAAAAAGACGCACGATGATAGTAGCTTTCCAACGCATGTTCAGAATATTGGAACGATGGAATAATAATCAAGTTACGCCATCTCTTAGCAAACCGCACGAATTAAGTTATAGATCCAATAGTATGAACAATATTGTCTCAAATTTTAAAAGTGAACGGTTGGATACTTTATTAAATATGATTTTTGATATTCTATCTCGCGCGCAGGCGAGCATGTTTTGTATTGAAAATGTTACAGTTTGTCTACAATCCTGTGATAGGTTTTTCACGCAGTTCATATGAATCAAGGTCGAGGAAATAATAATAGATTCCAACAAAACTTTGTTTAATTAAAAAATACGCAATTGCATCACAATCATTATTAATATAATAATTTTTGAATTAAACAAAGTTTTGTTGAAATCTATTATTATTTTCTCGGCCTTGATTCATATAAACTGCGTAAAAAATCTATCGAAGGATTGTAGACAGACTGTAACATTTTCAAAACAAAACATGGTCGTCTCCGTTATTCGCCAGTGCCGCCCAGCTCGCCTGCGCGCGAGATAGAATATTATAAATCATATTTAATAAAGTATACAACCGTCCACTTTTAAAATTTGAGACAATATTTTACATACTCTAATAACAAATTACAGAAAATATTATTCAAATCGAAGAGGGCTTTTTAGAAATATTTCAAATTGTTTAAAAAATTGCTTTATAAAAATTACTCAACAAATAAATTTTTAACGGTTGAAACGTGCACTTTGAAGTTGTACAAAAAATGGGCGATTTGCGAAGCATTTAAGGAAAAACTGTTTTTTTTGGGACCAAAAAATTAAAAAATCGATATTTCGAAAAATATAAATATCATACTGAAAAAAAATACGTGTCCTTTTTCATCGTCTATAGAACGAGGAAAACAAATTTCAGCGCCATCAAAAATTTGGTTATAAATTTGACGTAGAATCACCCATAAGTATCTCATATCGTTTGGTATTATTAATTACTTGAGTATATTTTAATTTAAATTGCACAAGGAAGAAAGTATGCTACGCATGTAGTTCGCATTAATGTTCGAGTATTCAGAAGAAAATTAATTTTGAGATTTGCCTTCAAATAGGCAGCTTATATTTTATTTATAAAAAATTAATCAAGTTTGTACATTTTCGTAGTTTAACAAGAATATTAGTTGACTAACTACATGAACATTAATTGAGTTGCCCAAAAGTCTATATCTTTGCTTATTAGTAACGCTATCTGGAAACGAAAAATCCTCCGGAAAGCACATGAGCCTGGAAACTTCTTTGGGCGTGAAGTATCTTAATTTCAAGTCTATTATAGGCTGCAACTTCTCAGAAGGCACTTTCTTAGAACCCTCTAGCTTCGGTAAAGTTTCTTTAATTACCTTGTTTGAATAAGGACAAAATACAGATCCAGTTCCTTCTACGTAGTGACTATATGCTTTAGTAAAACAACAGGAACCACTTGCTTCTTTGTTTCTTACATCCAAAACCCATGCATACTTTTGTAGTATCTCTTTAGAAATTAGATATTCTTGTCCAACATTTTCTTTTATTATGTTATGCAATTTATAACAGTTATTGCCAGATTTCGGATTTAAACAACCATCCTTAGAAGCCAGTAATATATGGTGACTGAAAGGCAATATTTGAATGATGTTTTTGGGAAGTGAATTAGAAATAGCCAAATCGTTAAAACAAAAGTTGAAATATTTCCTTTTGGCTAAAAGATAGTATCTATTCCTTGAATTAGGAACACCAAACTGACACGGACTAAGTAAAAATTCTTTGTAATTGAATGTAGTCTCAAGGCACTTGACGAGTTTCTTCCTTGCTTGTGATGATTCGAATCCTTTTACGTTTTCCACTAATATGTAATTTAATGTTTCAATTTGAGGTATGAGTTCCAAGACATAGAATAAAGATATGGATCTGTTATCCTTAGCGTCCTTTTTAAGACCTACTCTTGTAAATGGCTGGCAAGGTGGACTCATGAGAATAGTGTCGATATTAAATTTCCTTATTTCTTCAATACATAATGACTGTATGTTCTTGTTAAGGTTAAGAGTCTTTTGGAAATTGTGCTTGTAGACTTCATTTGCAACGGTGTTTATGTCGATTGAAGCAACGACATCGCCTTCAACTTTACTTTCTGCAAAAATATAGCTCAATTAAAGAAAAAATGGAATATTGTACCAGTTTGTGAAATCATTAGATATTCTTAACCCCTTCACTGTGCAGACCGAAAATCCCAAAGTGGGCCCAAAATGTGCGGGACGTCCATGACGTGATACACGTCATCCGCAGTGAAGGGGTTAATGGTTATGGAAGAAAATTTGTATTGTGAATGCTGAAAACTACCAAACATAATTTTAAAGATTTTCAGAAACATTTAATACAGCCTCTAGTCGAATTTCTTCCAATATGGACGCTCAAGATATTTGTATTACTGATTAGATTGAAAATAGTATTTAGAAAACAGTATTTACAAAATTAAAAATATACTTTCTTTATTATGGAAGAAATGGTAGTGTCACCCTCCATATTAATATTATAAAAGATGCTGGTTTGCGATCAATGAGGGTCAAATATAAAGAAGAAAACTCTTCATAATGTCATAATTGTTGCGACGTTTCGTTGGCTATGGGTTTGTCAACCTCATCAGGCTTTATAAAAGAAGGTTAACTCATTATGAGCAACAATTATGACATTATAAAGAGTTTTATTCTTTATATTTGACCCTCATTTTATAATATTCTTTATTACTGGTTGTTGGCTCGTGTCGAAAAGTGATTATAAGCTGCTACTACTGACTAGAAACTTTTTCTTTTGCATGCTCGACGATGATGAGCATTTGATTCATCAGTCATGAGACTCCAGCAGTAGTCTGCTAAAGCGTTAACGCTCCACTTACCTTGGTACCTCTTTTCTATTTTAGCAATGTCTTGTTGAAATTTTTCCCCGTGTTCATCACTAACTGCTCCCAAATTTTCTGGCAAGAGAAAAAGTTTCTAGTCAGTAGTAGCAGCTTTTAATCATTTTTCGACACGAGCTAACAACCAATAATAAAGAAAGTATATTTTAAACTTTGTAAATACTGTAAACTCTGTAAACATTGTAAATATTGCAAATATTGTAGACTTTAATTCAATGATATACAAGAAAGAGACAACTTCTCTGCCATGTATCTTTCGAACAGTTATAGATGGACCTATAAACTTTTATAAAAATTTTTGAGCATCAAAGGAAAAAGAGTATGACATGCAGTTGACTAAAAAATAAATGATATTCAGTTAAATATAAGGTTTTATGTAAAACCATTTTTATAAGTTTTTTAAAATTATCTCAGGAACTTTATAAGATATTAGAAAAACAAAACAGTCAATAGATTCTGCGTTAAAAAAACGTATTGAAACCCTTTGATCATACGATTTGTGACTTTTAGGAAGAAATGTTTACTCAAAATCCTGACATGATGGGAAAAAACAGAGGCCAGATTTTGATTCAGTACAGAAAACTACTTTGGAAATCATATATCTCATTCCATGAACAAATAGGTCATATTTTGTTGACCAGTGTAATTGAAGAACGAGAAAAAATCTGCCTCGGCCCGGATTCGAACCGACGTCACCATTTTACATGAGTGATAAGCTAACCGATTACGCCACCGAGGCCTCATGAGATCCTCTCTAGCTCTTCATACTTACTCGCAAGCTGATACCTTCGGGATTCATGCTTGTGCATCTTAGCATTAGATTAAAACACTATGTTTAAACACGGAACTAATTCACGTGTATTAAGGGGGTCGTCTACCTTCGCGCCTGAATTTCGGGCGTATTTTTGACGATGGATTGCGAAAAAACTACACATGATATTGACACAAAGTTTTTTTTATTTAATTAGTGCATTATCAAAATTTAAAAAAAAAATATTTTTTTTTTTTCGTTATCTTGGCCTTGACGCGTCCTTGAATCGATCTCTGCCAGCGCGACATAGTAGACTTTGTGGCACGATTTCTCAGCTTCAGAACCTTGAAACATGAAAACAATCATATTTGTTTACTTTTTACTAATCCGACTACGATAAGACACAAGCTTTTTGAAAGATTTTAAAATTTAACAAAATAGCAGCGATTTGAAAAAAAATTTCTATTTTCTACCCTGTTTTTCTAGCTTAAAAAAGCTGTAAAAACTTGAAAAAAAAAATTTTGTTTAAAAAGCTCGTGTCTAATCGTAGTGAGACGTTTTTTCAATTCGAAACAATTTACACATTTCCAATATCTTCAATAGTTCCGTCAAAATCGTGCCAACAATTTTAAAAAACACTACTTTCGAGAAAACGCGTTTAAAGATAAATGATGAGGTCGGTAGTATTTGAACCAGCATGTTTTCGAATAAATCCTTCATAAGGCATGTTCCTTATAGTGTCTAGATTCGAAATAAGCAACAAAAAAAAATTCGATTTTTTGAAACCGCGAAGGTAGACGACCCCCTTAATAATTGTCATTATTGAAAGATTTCATATTGTATAGTACGTTCAACGTCTGGGATTTAAACAATTTATTTAAGAAATAAACGGTTCTTTCAGAAAAATAACTAAAGAACGAGAAAAAATCTGCCTTCGCAAATATAAATATAAATACTATAAACAGAAATAGTATAATACAAATAGGAAATCGATTAATTTTAAAGATACTGGTTAAACGGAAAGTTACATAATGGAAATGCTAACAAGGCAAATTCAGAATCCAGCCAGAAGAACATTTACACCAAGAACCTAAGAACCCACAAGCGAATTAGCATCGATGTCATACCAAAGATATTCAGGGTTGCCACAAGTCAGGGAAAAGTCAGGGAAAAGTCAGGGAAATCGTAGTGGTCTGGAAAAGTCAAGGGAAAGTCAGGGAATTTAAGGTTTAGTCAGGGAATCGCTGTGGCCAGATCGTGCGTTACTGCGTTTCACTGTGCCGCGGTCAGTTTTTCCAACTCTTCTTCTTTCTTGCTCGGTTAACTCGCCGCAGCAGACACAGGCTAGCAAAAGTGTTCTCAGATCGTGGAACTGGCTGAAATATGTAACATTTTTTATGAAATGTCGTTTTCGAATCCCAAATGCGAATAAAAGGTGTCATTGTTTAAAAAAAAATCATGCCTAAATTTGGATACGAAATTACATCATGAGATTTCTCTGCTATAAAGTAAAGTTGAAGACTGTTTCGTTTGAATAAAATTCTTCGAAACAAATTTTGTTTAAATAATAATTTTGTCGATAAATATTACGGAAATGCCTGTTAAAATCAACAAAAATTTTGTTAAATTTTTAGAATGATTTAGACACTGGAAATATGATTTTGCATTAACATTTGAAAGTCAATAAATGTTAATAATTAAAAAAATATATATCGATTTAAACTTTGTGTATCTTTTAAATCTATTATTGTAATTTAAAAATTATGCACAAAATTGTGTTTTACAATAAATATGAGGTTCAAGTTTAAAATAAATATTGTGTTTTCGTTGTATATGCAGAGACTCTTAATTTGAAAATTCAAAAACTCTATAGAATGGAAAAAAAATAGCTTTTTAGGAAATGTATTGAAGTATTTAAGAGCAAGGTATTTTCTGCTCAAAATTTGCGAAATGATAAAGACGAAAAAAACGGACGTAGATAGACTACTGCGGTTTCGAAATTAAAAAAACTTAAATTAAAAAAAAAATATGTATCAGAAAATTTCGTTTCTTTGTCAAAACCAAAAGTAGTCTATCTATGACCGTTTCTATCTTCTTTACCATTTCCAAAATTTTGGAAACAAAAGTTGATGCATGTGCATGTATACATATTTTCTGTACGTTTCCCTTAGCATGCAGTGAAATCTATCAGATACGAAAAAAATCAAGTTTGGTAGATTTCAATGGAAGTTAAGTGGACTGTACAAAAAAACTGTTCATTGCACCAAATTTCTGGTAATATATCTACTCAAAATTCAATTTGTAAAAATAAGTATTGAACTTCCTGTAAATTTTACTCAAATTTTTTCTGATGTGCAACTTATAAATTCGCTAAGGAATGCCTGTTAAACTAATAAAATAAGAAATTTTCTTCAAAATGTTAATTTTAACAGGGATTTCCGTAATGTTTATCGATAAAACTATCATTCAAAAAAGTGCGTTAAATAATTAATAATTTTGCTTCATACCAAAGAAATTTCAGTTTTATTTTGTATGCATATTTAAATATAGTGTATATGTATATATTTATTAAATATTTTAACCCTTTATTTACACTAATATATTGAAAAAATATAATAAAATATATATTAAAAAATTTGTTTCGAAGCACTTTATTTGAACGAAATATTCTTCAACTTTCCTTCACAGCAGAGAAATCTTATGATGTAATTTCGTATCCAAATTTAGGCATGATTTCTTTTCAAACAATGAAACCTTTTATTCGCACTTGGGATTCGAAAACGACATTTCATAAAAAATGTTACATATTTCAAAAACTTTAAAGAATATTTTATTGGAATTTAATGTTTTTTCATGTTGCTTTCTATCAAAAAAATCTTATTGTCTAATTTTGTGTGTAATTTAAAATACAATTTATGTTTTTTATATTTATAACATTTTAATATAAAGTATTTTAGGCATAATTTTTCATTTTAAATAGTTTATTTACAATACTAAAAAATATATAAATCTATATTTTGTTTTGAAGCTTTTAACATTTATTGAACTATACATTTTACTGAACATTTTTTTTCTCAAGTGTTTAAATCATCCTAAAATTCGAAAAAAATCTTTTAGATATTCATTTTAGGTGAAGGTTTTTTAAAATATCGAAAAAAGGAGGGTAATTTCTTAAATTATCTATTTAGTCATTTTAAATATGTCTTCTGCTTCGCGCCACGTTTGAACGAAGTTTGATTGTGTGCAGATCCACACGGGTCAGTGGTGGAGGCCGAAGACATCCACGTTCTGCGTATACTCGCGTGGTTTCACATTCTTACGGCTAAGTGACAGTAAGTGCTCCTCTTGCTAGGCAAACATGGTTCGGCCTTTGCTTCTGGACTAGTGATGTGCCGATACCGCCATTTTTTGGTCACTGGTAATTTCTTACCGTAATTCGGTAAATAGGCAGTAAAACTGGTAATTTGTTATTTACTCTGTTATTGGCGAAAATTTTTGAAGGATGACGTGCTGGAATACTTTTTTTCAAAAGAAAAGTAGCTATAATAAGAATAAATGTCTGTAAAGTAATTTGGAAGTAAGAACAACGAAACTTTATTACTCTATTCTGTCAAATTGATTTTGCAGAACAAGCATGTATAAACTAATTATGAAATGAGAACTTTAAAAAAAAAATAATATTACATAAACTTTTATTGTAACTTATATAGGACATTCCTTTGCAAATCGTACGGATTTCAAAAAAAGAAGATTGTTCACATTTTTAAAAGTCTTAAATTTTATTCTGTAGCATCTTTTTATTAATTTAATCGACACATATATCAGGATTTTCGAAAGAAAATTTTTTTTGAGAGATATATTAATTTAAACTTTTGATAAAATTGGACAAAATGCTAAAGTCTCTTGTGCTTAAAATTCATTATCTCTGGTTGAAATAATTTAATCGATTTCGGGTTTGTTTCATTTTTTAGCTTATTACGTTAGGTTTCAGATAAATATTTTTATAATTTTTATTTTGTTAATTAACTACAGATATTGGTAATTTAATTGTTTAAGCAATTTTCGCATGTTTGCCCCCTCAGTGAAAAAATGTGGAATAAGAAGTATCATATGCGCTATATCACAATGTAACTAGCGCATATTTAATAAAAGTGGAGACTCAATTAGATCGGAAGATGTTAAATATTTTTTCACTGAGGGGTCAAACATGCGAAAATTGTTTAAACAATGAAACTACTAATATGTAAGATTGATCTCTTTAAGTTGACCCCGCTGTGATTGATATAACCAAAAAGTTATAAATTTCCTATGATGCCATTTTTTATGTTTAACGTTCGATAGCAACATGCAAGTTATGGCATACCAGTTCGTTTCCTTTTAAGTTTTGATAAAAAATAAATAAATAGAAATACGTTGTTTCTATCTTACCTTCTCTTATTTAACATCCTCTCTGTTGAAAAATAACAGGGAAAAACACGCAAATATTATATAATAGGAACATAGTTCCACCGAGATGAGTCCTCTTACAATAGATTTTGGTCAGGGAAATCAACTTGAAAAGTCAGGGAAAAGTCAGGGAAATTAGGATACTGAAACTTGTGGCAACCCTGATATTCGTTTAGTATTGCTAATTTGGAAGAAAAAGTCCATTCTTATAATAACCAAACAATCCCAGCAGCCTACTTCCCATTTGGAATGATCAAAACTCCTTTCCAAACAATGTCAGAATGGCCAATTCGACTTAAAAACAATAAGGTGGATAGTCTGACTGATCAATAGTCAATAGTCAAAGGAATCGATTTCAAAGTTATTAAATTAATAATGAAGGAATTATTGAAAATTTTTTATGATTTATTACAGAAAGAAGCAGGTGAGTGGTTCCACGCTACAAAAAATAGTTGGCTTAATTTAAATAAATTCAAAAGAGATTTTGTACAAATTTATTCAGATGAAAAATACAGCGAAGAAATAATTAATAAAACTAAACTAAAACAAAAAACGGACCAAGATATACATTCATTTCTCTCAGAAATAAGAAAATTATTTACAAAATTACATCCTAGAAAAGATCTACACTGAGAGACTTTTCGTTAGAGTAAATGATAAAGATGAATCAAAATTTAGTATAATATCGTTCCAAAATGGGGAAAGCCGAGGCTTTATTATACTTATTCATATTATGACATCGAAGTTTGATATAGTCATAACGGTCTTTAATACATGAAGAAGATAAAGTAGTATTTTAAATACTAAATATTATGAATCTCTATTCGAGAAATTTAAAGTACGAGAAAATGATATTATGATTACTAAGTTGTCTAAAAATAATTTGAATAAGATGAATAATGAGTATCAGATTTTGGAAAGCATGTTTGAGAAATTCATATTATGAATATGAACTTGCTAGAAACCTGGCGACGCGCAGCAGAAATCAAAATGTTTATTCTTGGTTTTTCGTATAATTCGTTTCAGAATGCCGTACGAGTGCTTCCGATGTTTTCCGATTGGCTTCGTAGACTCAATCCAAGTCTGCCCAACTCAGTAGTGGCTTATAAGCGATATTTCTTTCGGAATATGACAAGCGAGAATAGCCGAGAGGATTTAGGCGTTAGACATGCGTTTAGTTATGTAAATATAAGTAGGGTTAGAGGGTTCGAACCCAAAAAGCGATTCTGAAATTTAATTCAAGTATGTTATTATAAAATAGTGTATTATTGCGTACATAAATATGTGAACATAAATAAGGTATGATAATAATATTTGTGTATGTGTTTCAGAATGTCGCATCAGAAAAAGACACAAGAATTCCTTTTCTGAAGCCGTCACTTCTAAAGGTCAAACTTTTTGGTGGAGTGAGTGATTTTTCATATAGTGGTTTTCAGATTCCCATATTCTTTGTTTAAAAATTTGAAAAGATTCTTTCAGTCTTTCGAATAAAATGTATTAACACCACTTTAAATTCGCTTCGCAACTTTAATATAGTGAATTTCAAATTCTCGTCGGTTTTATAACAGATAGTAAAACATATATTCCATTTATACAAACGAAAATATCAACTTTGCCCCTTGAAAACCACTATATTAATTTCTGATACGTAAACCCTGCTTGCCTCACTTTGAAACGGTATTATACTAAAATATGATTCACTTTTACGATTTATTCTAACGAAAAGTCTCTCAGTGTAGAGTGAAAAATAATTTAAAAATATGAAAATTTAAAATTAGATTATAAAATTTATATTAAAAAAAACGATTTTAGTAATTTGAAGAATTAGAAACTTTGGGCAAAAAATGGGAAAAAGAGTTAAGTCTAAAGTAAGGGATCAAACATTACACGTAATAGAAAGTAAAGAAAGTTTAAAAGTGAACAACGAAAACAGACGTATACAATCGACACTTACACCAGACAGAATCAAAACAAAAATTTCAAATTTTCTACCTAATTTCAATAATCAAAATTCTCAAAATAGATTAAGGAATGAATTTTTTAGGCCACATTTCCAAACGAAATAATTTCAGAACATCAGTCCAGCTTTCCAATTTAGAAATGTACAGCACTAATACTCAAAATAGACCATCTTCTAAAAATAGAACAACCGTTATACCTGCGATTACATACCCAGCGGAAGTGGGTATGTACCACCTATAACCAACCGGAACGCGAATAATATCGAAAATAAGATAAATGCCCACCCAAAGGAACTTAGATTTTAAAGATGTAATATAATAGGCCATTTTCGTAATGAATGCCCAGATAAGTTTTAGGGAAACGAATAAGGGGGGTACTTGAGGTGCAAGTACCTCCAATTCGAGTAAGTCGTCAGAAAAAATAAACACTAAATGCAAAGAAGAAACAGACACACGATTTTACGTTATAACGAATTTCGAAAACAATCTAATAAAAACTTTCATCGATACAGGCACGATACATTTTTATAGTATGCAGGGCCAACTGTTATTGAAAATATTAATTCGTTAAATTACAAAATTTGTCAACAACTATCGAATAACTAATGGTCGCAAATGGACAGGAAGTGGAAATACGAGGCCACGTAAGGTAAAGGACCCCATTAATGGCACGGGCTTAATTAACGTAAATTTCAATATTTTTTTCATCGAAAAGACATAAAATTTCATTAGTAAAATCGGAAAATTTTACTCAATAACATTATGCAATGGATATAGTTTGTACATACGTGCAATTTTTCTATTTTTGTTTTAAATGAGTATTAGAAAATATTTAAATTTCCGCACCGCGCTCTAGGTGGCTTAGTTTGATGAAAGATAAGTTGATAAAGGGCGTAGCCGGATAAGCATGGTTGCGCTGCCTCCGCTTGGATTTGATTTATATGTCGTGGATAAGTTTGTACCACCATAAAACTAATTTACCCCAAATAATATTTTCAAAAAATTTTGTTTACAAAAGTTATAAATAAATTTTAAAAAATAAAAAAATTCGATTTTCTCAAAATTGACTGAACCAATTTTCATGCCTCAAATATATATCACTTTTTTGAGTATTTTTTTATAAGAGTGGTTTACTATTTTTTGAAAGTGTCATTCTGTCGGACATCATTAAAGCTATTCAAAACTACCCAATATTCTGATCTAAGCGAACGCGCTTGAGACGATATAGCCATTTGTTCACATTTTTGAGTCTTTTTTTGATAAGGGTGGATTATTTCATTTCGTCCCCTACTTTTTAAAAGTGTCAATCTTTCGGGCGTTACTAGAGCTATTCAAGACGACGCGAAATTTTGATTTAAACGAACACGCTTGAGGCGATATAGCCATTCTTTCACTTTTTTCAGTATTTTTTTATAAGAGTGGTTTACTATTTTTTGAAAGTGTCAATCTGTCGGGTATCATTAAAGCTATTCAAAACGACCCGAAATTTTGATCTAAGCGAACGCGCTTGGAACGATATAACCATTTTTTCACTTTTCTGAGTCTTTTTTTGATAAGGGTTGTTTATCTAATTTCGTCCCCTATTTTTTGAAGGTGTCAACCTTTCGTCCGTCACTAGAGCTATTCAAGACGACCCGAAATTTCGGTCTAAGTGAATGCGCTCGTGACGATATAGCCATTTTTTCACTTTTTTGGATCTTTTTTTGATAAGGGTGGTTTATTTCATTTCATCCCCTATTTTTTGAAGGTGTCAATCATTCGGGCATTACTAGAGCTATTCAGGACGACCCGAAATTTTGATCTAAGCGAACGCGCTTGAGACGATATAGCCATTCAATCACTTTTTGTGTCTTTCTTTGATAAGTGTGGTTTATCTAATTTCGTCCCCTATTATATGAAAGTGTCAATCTGTCGGACATCATTAAAGCTATTCAAAACTACCCAGTATTCTGATCTAAGCGAACGCGCTTGAGACGATATAGCCATTTGTTCACTTTTTTGAGTCTTTTTTTTATAAGAGTGGTTTATTTCATTTCGTCCCCTATTTTTTGAAGGTGTCAATCATTCGGGCATTACTAGAGTTATTCAAAACAACCCGAAATTTTGATCTAAGCGAACGCGCTTGAGACGATATAGCCATTCTTTCACTTTTTTGATTATTTTTTTATAAGAGTGGGTTACTATTTTTTGAAAGTCCTGAAATGTCTTAATGATAATTTATAGACCTCATTTAGGCAAACAATTTTCCATCTAAACGTTTTTCTTGTATCTCACATATTTTGTCTAAAAAATGGAATTTTTGAATTTTAATCGTATTTTTTGGCAATGAAACGAAAAATATATGGCTTATCAAAAACTGTGTGGGACAAAATTTGTAGATCTTTTTGAAACGAACAACTTTGTATTCTTACGTTTTTTTCGTATTTCACATATTATTGTTAAAAAATTGAATTTTCGATTTTCAATAGTTTTTTTTCAAATTAAAAAGAAAAATATGCATCTTATGAAAAAATGTTACAATTCAAATTTGTAGGTCTTTATTCATTTAATAATATGGTATCATAACGTTTTTTCGTATCTCGTATAATTTAACTGGGAAATTGACTTTTGATATTGACTTTTTTCGAATTTGAATATGCTGTAACATTTCTAATTTTGATTTAGTCAACAAATGTTATCAGGATAATTTGTAGAGATATTTTGATTGGATGTGGCTGGTTAACGAACTTGTCCTTACTTTTTCGGCTCCGATAAAGTGTGCCAAAGCTCAATTCAATCTGATAATCCTATCGAGAGTTATGCCGCACACGACCTACTACGGACAGACAGACAGACACTTTCGTAAAACCCGTTTTTTCTGACTCAGGGGGTCTCTAAACGTAAAGATTTGATGAAAATTTCGAAAGTCATTTTTCACATAAAACCAATATCTTCTCATCCATGATGAGAATGTAAAAAAAAAATTTCAGCCAGCAAAGCCACATGTCCCGGGTCGGTTTTCAAAACAGTTCAACTCGATCGTCGAGAGACTCCGGTAACAGATTCCTCCAGAAAAATTCTCGAAATTGAAAAGTGTTCGGGTGGTTCAGATTTACCAATTTAACATTTTATATATATAAAAAAAAATTTCCCGGCCGGTTCGTTTTGAGTCAAAATTTCTCAAATCGACCCCCAACACCAAAATTTCGCTTTTTTTATCATTCTGTCCACAATCGATAGATGTTTCGATAAAAAACAACTACATGAATTTTTTTTTTCAGAAAAATCATTTTTGCAAAAGTAATTTGCAGTTGAATATTTATACAGGGTTTTATACTAATTAGCATAGCTTGAGAACGATTCAATGGATTTTCATGCGACTTGCGACAAAATGGAGATCTAATTTCACGCTATAACATGACGCAATCAGATTTTGCAAAAAAAAATTTTATTATAAAAAAAGTTATTGTTTATAAACAATTGAATAATTTTTCAACTTCTGGACCTTCAATCTGAATCGGACAAAATGATTTATATACTACATTGTTTTGAGCTATGATTTCAATTCAAAAAAGTTAGTGCACTTAAACGCTTTTTGAATTAAAGAACATTATAACAAGCGTCACTTAGACGTGAGCCCTTCTCAAGCGGCAGAGAATGCGGCGAATAATCTTGCGCACTCTTTCGTTTAGTTTTATTATTACAGTTTAACTTTCATATTACAGGTTTTGATGCATATTATTGAAACAAATTCAAATTTTAAAAAAATATTTATTTCTTGTACACAGTTTCTAGTGTAAAATTTTTGTCAGAAGAAAAAATCTTGCACATCAGTTTCGCACCGTCGATTGGTATGTAACAATGAAATTTGCGCGTATTTTTCAAAGTTTTAACAACTGAAAAACGATTTGTCAACTTTTCTTGGTGTGCCGCATGCTCTTCTTTTGTACAGAAAGAAAAATTGATGTTTCGGAAATTTTTTTTTGCCCAACAATAAAACTTTTCCGGTGTTGTGATTTCGTCGCCATAAATACGCCGTAAATAACTCGTTCGAAAGATATTTTAGAATTTCCGCTCCTCTCGTCGAATTTCTCAGAGAGCACAGTAAATCCAAAGAACTTTGTCGTGCTAACGAAACTTTCCAATTTCGAACAACACCAAAGACCTAATAATGCATTTTTTCTTGCATGATTTCTCCGTTTCCGAAAATTCTCAAAATCAATACTTGTTTTCCTATCAGCACTTTCAAAAATTTTGCGGTTAGTAAAAATTAAGAGACAGTGCAAAAAATCTGTTTCTAATATATGTTTTCTTAATTTCTTGTAATTTTTAAACATCGTTCGATTTATTTTTTTGTAAACTTAAAAAATAATTCCTGAGATGTAATAATTTTTGAGTGCCAAGTTACAATAAACGTGGAGGGAGGGGATCAAGCAAGCAAAAATTTACGTTTAAATTATTGTATTCTAGAAACGTTTACTGATGGGGAGCCTGAAGGAACTGCATGAAAAATTTCTTGTGCGATTTCCGAATAGGAAAATCAGTTTGTCTATCTTCACGAAATTGAGACCACAATTTTGTATTCTTGCGGGTGCCAAAGGAACACACAACGTTTGTGTCTGTAAAATACACCAAAATATGAGATTACAAGTACGCGGCTTAAAACAAGAATTAGGCAAAGTGGGAGTCAACTACGAAACAACTTATAGAGATTTGCTAAAAAAAATGACGTGCTCATTGTCAAATTCAGATTGTTGTTTGTCGATGTGTGATTTTTGCCCAGGAGCTTCAAGAGTAATTGAAGAAATTGAATCACATTTGTCGGCAAGCAGAATTTCGCAGGTGTCTTACAGTCAGTGGCTCACAACTGACAGGTAATCAATCTGTTTATCGTAGTTCCATCAGTCTTTCATACGATTTTTACTATTCGCGAGTGCAACCTTAAATAACTTTTCAGATGTCAACTTCTTAGCCACACGGAATCTACAAACACGTTTCTTCAAAAACTTAAATCTGACTTGCCTGATCTACTTCGGCACGATTTCATTGCTGCCGAGCAAGCTTCTCTTCTGGAAGGTTTGAAAAATACTATTTCTGACGGAGAATTCATCGTCACCTTGGACTTCTCGGAAAACTACAGTTTCCACATTCAAGACGCTATCCAGTCTCAACAGTGGTCCAAGGATCAAATGACTTTGCATGTGTATGTGATTTATTACAAAAAAGAGGGCAAGGTTAAGCATAAAAATTTTGTCGTACTTTCTGAGTATATCCTCCACGATGCAAATTGTGTACATTTGTTCAATGAACGATTGATTTCGCATTTACGTCAGGAATTTGGAGTGAGAAATGTTAAAAAAATATTTTACTTTTCGGATGGCGCAGGCTCACAATATAAAAACAAGTTCAATTTTGTTAATTTAATAGAACATAAAAATGACATCTGTATCGATGCTGAGTGGCATTTTTTCGCGCCATCCCATGGAAAAGGGGCCTGCGACGGAGTGGGTGGATGTGTAAAAAGAAGCGCTTATCGCGCTAGTTTACGGCGTATTTATGGCAACGAAATCACAACACCGGAAAAGTTTTATTGTAGGGCAAAAAAAATTTCCAAAACATCAATTTTTCTTTCTGTACAAAAGAAGAGCATGCGGCACACCAAGAAAAGTTGACAAATCGTTTTTCAGTTGTTAAAACTTTGAAAAATACGCGCAAATTTCATTGTTACATACCAATCGACGGTGCGAAACTGATGTGCAAGATTTTTTCTTCTGACAAAAATTTTACACTAGAAACTGTGTACAAGAAATAAATATTTTTTTTAAATTTGAATTTGTTTCAATAATATGCATCAAAACCTGTAATATGAAAGTTAAACTGTAATAATAAAACTAAACGAAAGAGTGCGCAAGATTATTCGCCGCACTCTCTGCCGCTTGAAAAGGGCTCACGCCTAAGTGACGCTTGTTATAATGTTCTTTAATTCAAAAAGCGTTTAAGTGCACTAACTTTTTTGAATTGAAATCATAGCTCAAAACAATGTAGTATATAAATCATTTTGTCCGATTCAGATTGAAGGTCCAGAAGTTGAAAAATTATTCAATTGTTTATAAACAATAACTTTTTTTATAATAATTTTTTTTTTTTTGCAAAATCTGATTGCGTCATGTTATAGCGTGAAATTAGATCTCCATTTTGTCGCAAGTCGCATGAAAATCCATTGAATCGTTCTCAAGCTATGCTAATTAGTATAAAACCCTGTATAAATATTCAACTGCAAATTACTTTTGCAAAAATGATTTTTCTGAAAAAAAAAATTCATGTAGTTGTTTTTTATCGAAACATCTATCGATTGTGGACAGAATGATAAAAAAAGCGAAATTTTGGTGTTGGGGGTCGATTTGAGAAATTTTGACTCAAAACGAACCGACCGGGAAATTTTTTTTTATATATATAAAATGTTAAATTGGTAAATCTGAACCACCCGAACACTTTTCAATTTCGAGAATTTTTCTGGAGGAATCTGTTACCGGAGTCTCTCGACGATCGAGTTGAACTGTTTTGAAAACCGACCCGGGACATGTGGCTTTGCTGGCTGAAATTTTTTTTTTACATTCTCATCATGGATGAGAAGATATTGGTTTTATGTGAAAAATGACTTTCGAAATTAATTTGTACTCCAATTAAATAAACGTCTCAGCTGAAAATTCCTGTGAGACCCCGTACTGGTTACCGTGCAGAAAAATATCGCAATTTCTTATATTGAACATCCCTATTGAAAAAATCCTCCAGAAAATCCTCGTTTACATTTAATTTAATCTATTCTTACTACTCATTTTAAATAAAAATGCAAATTTAAATGATCATATAGGTTAGAAATCGAACTCTTGGTGTGCCTCGGTATGATGGTATTAGGCAAAAAGTACTCAAATTAAAAATATTTTCGCTCTGCGATTGAAAAAATATGTATGGTTAATTCCAGTATTTGTGGATTTTTAAAGTAAAATCAGTAAAAAGTGGATTGAATTTTGAGGTTAGAGCTTGAGTACAAATTCCTAAAATTTAACACCGTTAATTATCAATTGTATATGTTTACGATGTTTACTTCGGAATTATACATTTTAAATAAAATTAGTGGTTAAAATTTACGCTTATAATTATATACAAATTGAATACTTACTTAGCTTACTTACTTTCAGCCCCTATTGAAAAATCCCATGTAGGAAACTACCTAGGAAACTATGCAAGAAACTATATCGGAAACAACATGGGAAACTATATACGAAACAGCATGGGAAACTGTATAGTAATTTTTGCCCGGATCCTATATAGTTTCCCATGTAATTTCCGACATGGTTTCCTGTACAGTTTCCCATATGGTTTAGTACATAGTTTCGCAAGTCTTTTTTTAAATTTAATGATTGTTTTTAAAATTATAAACATACCAATATGAATGTTGAAGTTGGATGTTAAGCGATGGTGATGGGCGTATTATAAATTATTATAAAAAGAAACTAAAATTCGATTTTTTGCATTTTATTTTTTTTTCAACGAGCATAATTATAAACATATTTAAATTATAGCTTCCTCCTAACGTCGTTTATTTTGTCCGTCAAATATTTGCCAACTAGTGCCATTCTAGCTTGACGTTTCATTCCAGTCACGCCAGATTCTGTAATTTTATTAAACAGCAAATCTGCAAAACAAGAAAAAAAGTGCGTTTATTATAATTATAAAGAAATTTTAAAAATCTATTTATATAAATTGCATATTAAGGATATATGGACATTTTGTGATTCAAGTTTTTGAACAATCATTTAAACAATGCTGTTACGTGGTCAATTGCATATATTATTTTCGGCGGCTTTATAATTTGAAAAAATATCAATATTGTGCTGAAATTTGAGGAAATAGTTCAAAATATATAGGGTCAAGTCTATCTGGCCGTATGGATTTTTATTCTATTTAAACAATTTTATTTAAGGTAGTACGAGCACGGTAGCATCTTTGAACAAAAGACTTGATTTTTATTTTATGTGAAGTTCAAATACGACTAAACAAATTCTGAAAATTTGAGGGGGGTTGACCGATTGTTTAAACAAATAATGGACTCCAAAAGTCAGCATATTAAACATTGGTCTTATGGCAAAGTGGTGGATAGATAAAATGTTTCAATCATTTTCGCCCAAATTTGTCGATGAAAATGAAAAAAAAATATTTAATTTAAAGCTAAGGCCTTAACGAAGAGATTTAAAAAAAAACCGTAGTTGCAGAATTATTAAAAAGCTATTTAAAAAAAAGGTCAGCTTTTTAGAAAAATTAGCTGGCTTTGGTTGCCATACGTACAGCTGGGGTCACGTGATCAACCTCACCCCTTTACTGCGCGCCCGCAGCGGTCAATGCCCACCCGGTACCCTGCTCGTACTACCTTAAATAAAGCAAATTCATTAATTCGCTTTTAGTCAGGGCACTAAAACCCTTTTTTCAGTTACATAGCAAATTAAAAATGAATAAAATTTCACTATTTAAACCAAATAAATACTGAAATGTACCTCTGTGTATTTTGAACCATTTCATACAATTTCGGCACAATATTTACATTTTTTAAAATATAAAGCTGCCGAATATAAACTATGTAATGACCACGTAACACTCTGATTCATGTCCTTCAATATTCATAATGTATTACCTTGTACAAGCACAACTTTTTCCGGTGTCAGCTCTTCTCTGACTACATTTTCTGTTGAACTGTCATTTTTTATTCCACGCTTTAGTCTTGACTTGTGTTGGCATTTGTTTATAGAGCCTCCGTACCCCACAATATCAAGCTCAAGTCCCTCACAAATTTCGAGTCGTTTTCCCTTTTCATACCATCCCGAACGTCTCTATGGACATGGTAATTTAGACCAAGGTGTACCTTTTGGATAAAGATATTTAAAATAAAAATATTATTCCATAAGCATTATTAAATTAGGCCTCACAGTCTCTATGGAATGCAAAATAGATTACGAATTGTACTTTTTAAATGCTTTTTTACAAAAATGGGATATTTTTTTTCTATTGCATTTCTATGTGTAACTTGTTTTGAGGTCTTATGTTTTTAAAGAAATTTCAGACATACAAAAACGTTGTGAGTATAGAGACCAAATCTTAAAAATAATGATACTTACTCGATCACTCGATCCTCTTCACCTTCAATGAAATGCTCATAGTTCTGAATGGCACTCAAGGTACGACGCCGACGTGATTTTGTAGAAATGTCTGGTAGCTGAAATTTCTCCACCCCAGTATGAACAGAAGCCGCTGGTTGCCGTGGTGTGTGGCACTACTTTCAGCAATATTTCCAGAAATTGATTCCATTAAAGTACTTCTTTGATTAGTATTTTGTATAGGGGCTTCAGATTTCTCTTTGACTCCAGGTTTCGCAACGATTTCAGATGGCATTCGAAGAGGTGTTTGTTGTCCCATGAGCTCTGAAAATAATTATTTAGAAATTTGAAAGATGCAAGCTTTTAAAACATTTTCTTTTCAAATACTAATACAGATTTCAAATCTCAATCATTGGAAAATGTTCTTTTTACGTACACGATTGAGACATTGTATGTAAAAAGAGGTGCCTCAATTGTATAATAGAAACATATTTTAAAAAATACAATAATATTCTATATTTAACATAATGTAATTTTTTTGGATTATAAATTTTTATAAATATTAGAAACATTGATATTGAATTATAAATGACTTTCTTAAATTATAATTAGTTTTTAAAAAGTATGCTACCAACCATTATCTCCATCGGAATCGAAATCTTCTGAGATGCGAACTGTATCAATAGATTCAGCTGACAGACTTTGTTTGCTAGCAGGTTAAATTAATAAAATTCGCACAGAGTTCGTTTTGATGTTTACATATATTTTAACACACACAAGCAAAGTTTAATATCTACAGAATTGAATATGAATAATAGTTAGCCGAAGATTGATAAATAGCAGCCAAAGTGGATGGCTGATCGTTTCCCGAATATATAAAACAGCTTAGTGGGATGGCCGAAAACGATTGAATGAACTTAGAGTTAGAAACAGACAGTTACTTGTAGGTTCAATGATACAAAGAGGGGTACAAATTAGTAGAGGGTGAATCAGGTTTTCTTATTGGATAGATCATCGAAGGGAGGAATTTTGAAACCACTCCTTTTTGCTGACGTAGGTGGAAGACCGTAAGGAGAGTTTTCTCTGGAAAAACCCAAAAAGGCAGATGGGCCCGATCGCCTGACCGTCGTTTTCGTACCGACACTAGTTTTTATGATAGGGTAGGTAAGTTGAAGAGTAGAGTTTCGATGCTAGACAGCTTATAGCAATAAAGTGTTCGTAGTGAAAGTGAAGATAGACAGATTGTAGGATTAAGTACAATAAGAATATAAAGCGCAGATGGGACAATAGCATAGGTAAGCAAATTCTGAGTTTAAGTTTTTGTCGACATTCCTTTTCAAAATTCATAAACCTTATAATAATAGAATTTTCACACTCTCATAAAACTTCCAAATGAATCATGATAAAGTTCCAACGGAACAGACTTCTACCAGCACTCCTCAAATTTATTTCTGTTTCATTTTGGCGTGAATTTGAATGTCCCAAAAATTTCCAAAAATATATGAAATTTTTAAAGAAACATTATATAAAAAATGATTCGCAACTTAATGGAAATACTTGGCATTGTTATTTTCTGGTACTACTGTGGGCAAAAACTAAGGTGAATTTTTAATTTAAGCTTCGCGGGCTAACCAATTCTGGCAAACTCTTTTATTTTTATGTTTTTCCTACTATTACTGACATCTGTGCCAAATTTCATTTTAATGTCATCATTTGTTACATAGTTACGCTTGTGTTTTCTAAACGACTAAAATTGATTTTTTCGATATTTACAATGTCTGAATTTGTTGAGCAAAGAAGTGCCATTAAATTTTGTTTGAGGAATAAAATTTCAGTTGCGAAAACGTTCAGAAAGTTGCACAAGGCCTTCGGTGATTTGACGATGTCACAGAAAATTGTTTATAAGTGGTACAAAGACTTCAAAGAAAGCAGAGAACGTGTTGATGACTTGGGTATCTCAAGCGCCTTTTGTCTTTCTGTCGCATAATATTTGCTTCACTTGCTAGGAAAGAAGATGTATTTTTTATTTTCGTGACAGTTTATAATAAAACCAATTAAGCTTAGTACGTGGTTGCCTGATGTAACTAAATTTCACACAGCTTATAGTCAGAAATCTATTTTTTTTTTAAATTACTGAAATAAATTTTTCAGCAATAATATAGAGTAATGAATTATTTCAGATGGCAATCATGATATGAAAACTACGTGAAAATCCACCCACGTACCCTAATGTATAAATATTTTATTATAATTCTAATCTTATTTTAAAATTGCTTGGAATTAAGCTATTCAAATTTATTTATGGAAACATTTGCAATTCTTTTAAATGGCGTTGAAAACGCTTTATCAATTTACGTAATTTTAATAAGTTCTTTTAGGCCTAAGAAAATTAGGTAAATTTGTGTTAAGCATGCGTAATTAGGTGTACACTACCGTCGGAAATTGTGCGCAAGGTGCTTGTCATCGCTATTAAAAATCACTGCTGACTTTGAACAGGTTTTAACAGGTATGCCTAGACCCGTCCTAAGAGAGTCCTGTACAGCGTCTGAAAAAGATTTCGCTATTTTTCCTCCTCACCAAAAAAGAAAAAAAAAGAAAAAAAGGCATTTTTAAAAATACAGTTGGAAAGCTTATGAAATTCCACGTCTAGTGATGCTCAATAAATATTTTTTTGACTTTCTGAAAATAATACAGCACGTTAGGAGTTAAAAAAAATTCAAGATTTTTTCAAATTCTCTACCTCAACTTCAACTTTTTGCATGACCTAGGAAAATTTTTTCCAAAATCGGAAAATTATACCACATGAAGTCTAAAATCTTATCTTTAATTTAAGCCAAGAAAACTTGAAAAATATCCATGGGTACCCGAGATACGATTAAAAATGTCCAATTGTATCTGAGTTGAATTTCAATCGACGATCATGGTTCTCGGCCGGTTTGTTGCTCGTCTCCTTCGTTGAGGCAGGACCGAATAGGCCACGCACAAAGGTGGCGCTTAAGTGGAGCTCTCTTATATGTTCTTTGATCCAAGAACGTGTTTCCTTTATTTCCTTTCCTTTTATTCTTAGTTGATATTTACAATGACTATTAAAATTGTTATTGATGTTGTAGTTTATAAGAATTTTAAGAAATAAAAAATGTTTACATATCATTGTTCTATTCGTTAATATGGGCATAATATTTGATTTAAATAATTTTTAATAATCACAAATAACAATAAATATTTTTTTAACTTTAGAATAATTAGAAATAAAAATTACTAATGAACAGAATCAAAAATACATATAATCATTGCTCTTGATGACATTTTATTTCATTTTCCCCGGAGCCCATTCATCGCTTCATGTTTCCTTTGTTTTAATACTCGCCACTCTCGCCACGTGCTGGTGATGCCGGTGGTTACCGGTTTTGCGTTTAAATTCACGTGTTTCTTTAAATTCAGGGCAAATGCGCGTAGTAGCGTCAGATGCTACTTTAGGGAGCACTCACACTATAATTTCTTGTATAATGTCCGATAATGTACATACATACGATTAACGATAATAATAAATTCAACTGTATCATGTATATTAGTAAGTTTTTTCAACTTATGTACAAGGAGATAGGAAGTGTGACATTTATTTTAATTAAAGTTTAAAAAAATACAATTCCGTATGAACATGCCTTTATTTCTTGCCTTGTGGGGGTACGATGCAGTACGATCGTACGATGTTGATTTCTTTTTTAAACCTCCTGAAATTTTGCAGTTAACATTGATGACAAAGTGAAAAGTAAAAACACGAAATCAGATTTTGAAAAGTTCAAAATCCAAGTTAAAGTGAAAAGTTTTGATTATGTGCTACCTCTTTATGGGAATTCAGAAGCAAGAATATGGAAGAATAGTGATAATAAAGTAAGTATGTATAACATAACCTAACAGTATGTATTATAACATCACAGTTCAGTGTTTTCATCTTGCTCAATGCATAAATAATATTATAATTTATGGAGTTCAACGTGTAAATATTTACAAGAGATGTACAGTGTTTTTTCATTCTCGAATAAGTTTATTTGAAAGTGTTCGGAAAAAGTCAATAATAACGAATAGCAAGCATTTTTTAAATGATTAATATGAATATTTTCACAATATTTCCCACTTTTCAATCCTAAAGTTTATTTTCTTTAGAAGAATAATAATTCATTTAAAAAAAAAAACATATTTCCCTCTTTGCATTGTGCAGTTTTTATTTAATTTAAAATGTTTGTCAATATCTGAGGGTGTTTTGGTAATAAAGATACTATAAAACAAAACACAAAAATTATTTCTAGGAAAACATGCTGTCTTAACATAATGTAATTTTTTAGAATTATCAATTTTTATAAATATTAGAAACTGCTATTAAATTATAAATCACTTTCTTAACAATGCAAAGAGGGAAATATGTTTCTTTTTATATGAATTATTATTCTTCGAAAGAAAATAATCGTTGGCATTGAAAAATGGGATTCGTTATTATTGATTTTTTCTGAACACTTTCAAATGAACTTCATTAAAAGGAATCACTTCGTAATGTACAGATTCGTAATGGAGAGCCGTAGATCAGGAAGTTATAAGAAATATTTGCAGCCAGAGTCGGATGAACCGATACCATTATCATTCTAGAAAAAATATAAACATTGTGAGCAGGAGGTAAATTAGTAACACTTTCATACACTGTTGTGAATTGTATTAATTTCTAACACCGAAAGCAGAGGTTTAATTAATTTACCCTTATTAGGACGCTGAATCTGCAACTGAAGATTTGTATTCTAAGGCAGAAAATAATAAGCAAAGACATGATGATGACATACATGTTGCTGATTATTTTTTTGATACGGAGAATCATCATGACAGCTCTGATTATACGAAGTATAACGCAATTAATGATAAATTTCTTGTTAAAGCTCTTGAAAATGCCTTGGAATCTTGTAAAATACCGTACAATATTTTAAACACTGAAAAATCCCATTAAATTACTGAAATCGATTGAAAACTCCTTGGAATTTTTTTTTAAGTATCCGAAAATATTTCAAGTACTTTAAAGTGTTTTGAAATTCCTTGAAGCTTTTTAAAGCTTTTGAAGATTTTTACAGAAAAACTTCGATATGGATTTGCCCTTCATTGTCACTGAGGATCATGTTCATAATGTTCTTGAACATTTAGCTGAGGATTTAGACGTCATTGAAAAAGATTGTGCCCAGGATTATGAAGTACGTAGAAAATGAAAATGTGATAAAATTACTTGTTTTTTTAAATTGACATTACTGAAGCTCATTTGTACTTGAAGTAGAATTATTGAAGAGTTGGTTAACCCTCCGTTACCAAACATATGAGGGATTCCCTCAGTGGGGTCAGTTTTGCCGAAATAACTTCTAATTTACGCTTCACACAGTCTGGTCCGTTTGAATACCTTTCCACGAATTATTCCTGAAGCTTTTTGTAGCAATAAAAAATTGTCAAGTAGAATACTCATTCAATAATCACTTTTCAAAACCAAAGGTGTCGTGAATTCTGTTGGAATCCCTACATAGTTTGGCTTTCGTGCAATGGAAATAGCTTGAATTCTAGAGTGCGGTGTTGCCATATTTTGATGTTGCACGTTCAGCCAAGTAATCGCCACATTTGGCAACACGCAGAGGGAAATCCTCTAGGGTTCGGTAACCGTGTAACAATTTTTAAGTTTGGTAACGGAAGCTTAAAATAGTTCGGACGTCTCATCAGATTAAAATTATCCAAATATAATACTGGAAATGTTCCCTTATAGTAGAGACTTCTCACACACTTTTCGTTTATTTGTTTAAAACTCTAACGTCAAGAACTACGAGTTGAGAAATGTTTTCAGTATTATTAACAGATTTTCAAAAAACTTCTTAAAAGGTCATTGAAATCGAATTATGGCAAAATTGAACTTTTTGCAATTTTTTATTTTAATCTTCCACCAGTTAAAAATTTTTTATTGTAACTGATACTAATAATTCTTTAAATTATTTTTGAATATAAAATTTTTAAGGAATATTTTTCGCTTACTTGGAAAAATGTTTCATATTTATTTAAATATTGAAAAAATTATTTACAGTACGTTTGTAATATCAATTTTTAAAAATGAGTCTGAGAAGAGGTCGGCTTGGGACCTCAATAAAGGGTTTTGTAGAAATAGGCTTAAATTTAAAAAAGAATGTTTGGATAATCTCAGGCCTACTCCACAGAAAGCAGTTTAGAAACACCAAAAATCAGGATGTGGCTAGACAATAAAACCACTATATTAATCATCATTGATTTCAGTAATATGTTTAAATAATTTTCTAATATTTCAGGTTGAAGTTGATGAGGATGATTTCATTATGGATGCATTGGAGGAAAATGACGCTGAAAGTTTAGGGTCAGCTGACAGTGGTGAATTTCCATTCGAATAGTGTTTTTCATCGCTTGATGGTATGGCAAACAATGAAGAAATCAAGACTCCAATAAATGTTCCAGTGGACAAAAGTCGAGGCGAAATAATACTTATTATTATCAAGTATGCAATTGTTCATGCGTTGTCACTGACAGAAATTACAGATTTATTTATTTTAATTAACTGTATTTTTGCGTACCATATTATACCAAACACTAGATATTTAATCGATAAATTGTTTTACCCGAAAAATGGCATGGAACTTCATGCGACGTGCCCTAAGTGTAATGCGTACATCAGTAAAATTTCAACGAAAAGATAGCTTTGTGAAATGCAAAGAGGGCAAAATAAAAATTAACGTGAAAGACTTCAAATATAAAAAATTTTTTGTCGCGATGGATGCATCTTCACATATATCAAAGTTGATCAAGTCAAATAGCAAATATTACACTTTTGTTGTTAGCGAAAGAGTTCACGAAAAAGGTTTTATGCGTGATATTTATGACAGTAAACTTTACCGCCAGTTCGTTAAAAGTTTAAGTCAGGTTGGAAAACAGAACTACGCTACTTTAATCTTCAACACCGACGGGGCACCCTTATTTAACAGTTCAACGTATTCTGTTTGGCCGATTTTTGTAATTGTAAACGAATTACCGGTCCACGTTAGAACAAAAGAGCTAATATTAGTTGCTCTTTGGTTTGGCAAAGACAAGCCAAATATGAATGTCTTTCTCAGTCCGCTCGTAGATCAAATGGATACTCTTGCAACTAAAGGAATCCAGTGCAAGATAAACGACAAAGACTTTAACGTCAAAGTTTTCACTAAAGTTTGCTGCGTTGAACGCAACACACTTAACACCCGAGAGGGTGTTTTCCGGAGGGGCAGCGTCTCGCCCAGAGGTATGCATGAGGCCATGCACGGAGCAGACGCGTCCTGCAGCCCGCCAACGGTTGTAGCCGAAAGGACTCTGCCAGCAGCTGAGCTGTCGCCGTCAGGATGGCCGTCAAGGGAGCCCTATAGACAGGCTTTTCCCTAGCGGTGGGCCTGCCGGGCGCATGCGTTGGTATGGTTTTTCCAACCTTCAAGCGCGTGAGGACGCGGTGTGGAGCAAAAGCATCAGGGGACCTTGAATAGGTTCTTTGATGCCGCACGAGTGGACAAGGTTGAATGCGGGGGGGGCCCCTCAATCGGGGTATCGTCCCAAATGCGCATGCGGCGGCGATGCTGAACTTCCCTCGTGCCCTCTTGCGGTCACATCACAACTACAGGCACGACACCGACACCCACACATACCAGAATGAATGCACTGCTGAGTGAATGGGCTGCGGCCGGCGGCTGGTAGATATTCCCGATAAACTAGCCAAGGGAGGAGTAGTGGCCTCCCGACCAGGGTAGGACGCGATGTCAGTACCTTACCTCTGTGGAATTAATATGGGTAAACGTAAGTCCCTCCGGTGTTCGGCCGCGAAGGGCAAAGATCCCGTGAAACCACATGTTAAACTGGGAAAACCGCTCACGTTTCTACTGTCTGGAGCCAATTTCGGGGTGAAATCATGGACGCTCGGGCGCAGGAATGAAGGATTACCTGGTCAGTATTTCCTTATATCCGACGCCGCGTAGGATAAATCGCACACCGTCTAGCCGGAAGTCCGGGTCAGGTATCGGGGCGGACCCAGCACAGCTCGGTCGACAGAGGTGACGTTAAACCTTTAGCATCATTATGGCGCGGGCCTATCCCGTAACCTTTTTACTAGCTTCATTTAATGTGCCGATAGGAACGACCATCTGATAAGCCGCTTCTCGGTTTCAGCGCATATAAATAGGAATCTATACAGGCGGGGATAGTAGCCCTACTGCAGTAGGGCTCCCATGATGGGCGAACCGTCTTAAGACACGACGGTGATAAATATGAATCCAAATCAAAATAAAGAAGGTGAAGAGGTGAAGACACCAGATACAGTGTCAGTGAGGCTACGGAGGTGTTGAGCGGAAAGTTCAACACCCACAAGTGCCTACTAGAAAGCGGGGTGGAAATTCAGAACAGGCTGGAATCCCACCCCGCCTCAAAAAAGATGCTTAACTTCCGGAGACTGCGCTCTGCGTCTCTGGGAGATACCCCAAAAAAGCCGACAAACGGGGAGGAGAGGGTTGCCCCTTTTCCCTCCGAAGATCGGCTTCCCAAGAAAGGGAAGGGCGGCATATCGCAATCGTACGCTGCGGCCGCCAGAGGCCAGAACCCAAAAAAGGACGGAGAATGGCAGCTGGTAGAAAAGAAGAAAAAGAAGAAGAAAAAAGAGAAGAAAAAGAAAGAGGTTCCCGTGCTCCCTACGCAGGAACCTAAAACAAAGGGGAAGTTGCCGAGGCGCTCTCCGGCCTCCAGGTCGTGCGACGCTATCAGGGTGTCGGCGAAGGATGGAGAGTCCTACGCCGATATCCTGAAAGCTATGAAGGCGAAGGTAAACCCCCAAAATGCGGGAGCGAAAGTTCTCTCCATTCGGAGAACCAGAAGGGAGGAGATCCTCCTGGTCCTTAAAAAGGGGGGTGACTTCTCGACCTTCGAAAAGGCGCTCGATCAGGCGGTCGGGGAGAAGGCCGAAGTTAAATCCTTGGTCTCGAAGAGATCCCTTGATAGGGGCGAAAAAGATGTCGCCCATGCTTCAGAGAGCGGCTCTTGCACAATATTCAGGGCGGAGCTCCGGAGGTTGAAGGGAGAAAAGTGAAGTTTCTACAGCTCAACCTCGGGACAGGCAAGGAAATCCAGAACCTTCTGATGCACTTGTCGTGTGCGCCGCTGACGAAGTCAGAATCCTAGAGCTGAGGATCAATGAAAGTCTGTGGCGAGCAAAGCGTTGGTTGGATAGCAGATGCCTGAAAATGGCCCCTGAAAAAACCGAGGCTTTGCTGGTCACGGACAGGAGATCCTTCCAATATTCAAAGATCGTTCTCGGGGAACATGAAATTTTGTGGAAAAAGAGCATTAAGTACCTGGGAGTGCAGTTGGATCGAAGGCTTAGCTTGGGCGAACACCTGCAGATCGCAACTGCCAAAGCCATCCAATGTGGGGCTGCCCTGACTCGGCTCATGCCCAACATTGGTGGACCCAGTGAAGCTAAGAGAAGGCTGGTTGCGAGCGTGGTAAACTCGAAGCTGCTTTATGCATCTCCGATCTGGACAAGTGCCCTTAACAACCATGCTATCCTGAAGAAGCTGTTCTCGGCACAGAGAGGTGTGGTGATGAGAATTGTCTCAGCATACCGAACTGTGTCGACGAGCGCTGTGCTGGTCCTGGCAAGCGTCCCACTAATAGATTTATTGGCGGAGGAAAGGAAAGGACCTTTCAGCTCCGTAAGGAGCTCACCTGCTTAACAAACCTGCAGGAAATCGCTCGCGCGAAGGAGGCCATCCGCAAGGATGGAAGGCGCAGACTCTTCGAGAAATGGCAGGCGAGATGGCATGGTGACCAATCCGGGAGATGGACACACCGTCTAATCGCGGAGCTCACCACCTGGCTGGATATGGCCATGGCTGCTTTAATGCGTACCTGAAGCGCTTCAAGAAGAGAGACGACGAGTCGTGTAGCTACTGCGGATCCCTTGTGGACAATGCAGAGTACACACTCTTTTTCTGTGCCAGGTGGGGCGTGGCAAGAGAGCCTATCGGTCGGGAAGTGGGCGAACAACTCACCCCTGACACGATGGTGTCTCTCATGCTCCAGTCTGAACGGATATGGATTCTTATCGAGTCATTCGTCACCCTGGTGATTAAGACGAGGTAGTTCGATGGGCGTGTAGAGCGCGGCAACAACGAGGGCCAGTAGAAATCGCATTGGGGCTTGCATCTGCGGTCCTGCGCCCTGGGCGGACTTGGCTGCCGCGTCGACCGGGGGAGAAATCTTTTTGTTCCTCCTCAGGCTGGCGCGGCTAGTCGATCTGCCAAACGGGCGTGTGGCCGCGGATGGGAGTTCCGGGCAAACGGATGACGGAATAGTCGTACGCGACTTTAAGCTGGAACCAACCAACCGTGAAATTTAAAGCCGAAAGGCGGTTCCGCGGGTGGTGTTTTGGTTTGATAGAGGGGATTTTGGTTTTAACAGGTATGCCTAGACCTGTACTAGGAGAGTCCTGTACAACGTCTATAAAAGATTTCGCCATTTTTCCTCCTCACCAAAAAAAAAAAAAAAAAAAATAATCGTGGCTCAGGAAATATTAAGTATCCTTTTACAGAAAAAGCATTTTGGAAAGCGCGAGAGTGGGAAAATTGGAATCTATTTTTTCGTCTGCCTATTCTATCAAATGTATTGCCAAACAATTTTGTCATGCACTGCGCTTTATTCGTTGAAGCTATGTATCTAGTAATGAAAAAAGAAATTCCAAGCTTTGAGTAAGACTTGGCTGACCAATTGTTACATGAATTTGTATCAAGAACTGAATTACTAACAGGAGCAATATAATTAAAATTATCTATACAATATTGTGCAATCATTATATTCATTATCTGTTTCAATTTGTAATTAAACCAGTACAATTATTACTAATTTGGAAATAGCACAAAAACAGAAACATCAAACAAACAATTTTTTCAACTCTAAGCTAAGCAGAATGTGAAAAGTTCAAAAAATTGACATTCTAGCAGGCGTAATTAAACGACCGTCACAGCTGGACTGCTTTATATAACTTAATCAACATTTGCTGGAAATCCGATGCGGATCCCGACGCACGCGTATATATATATATATATTTATATCAAGTTCGTATCAATATTGTTTCCAAAGATCCATAGTAAATTTTATCCATCTAATCGAACTGAAAAAATAATTGAAATATAAAAGTAATTAGAACGCGTATAACTTCAACTTAAAAAAACTTTAGTTGGCGAAACCACCGCCAGGTGGCACAGTCGCGCAATTTTCTCACAAGTAGTAAGTGAGTCGAAAAAGTTTTCTTAAGTTTTATCTACACAATATAGAACGCATTATGCAGTGTATTGAAAATGATAAACAAAATTATACACCAAATAGTCTAAGATAGAGTAGTTTTGTTATTCAAGGCACGTCAAGCATTTTATATCAATTCTCGTAAATAGAGTGTCTACTAGAAACTCTATGTACAGTTGCAGAGTAACGCATTAGCGAATTAACGTTTTCTGCTGTAGCAATCACGGTAATGCGTCGCTAGTACTCAGCTCTGTATGTTCAATATATATCCACGCTTGGTAACGCTAAGTCCGATACCTTTTCGATTAATAAATAACGACATCAATGTTCGACCAACCAAGTTGGTTGACACCTGACACTACCGCGATTTCACTGAAACAATTCTGAAATAATCTAATGCCTTGGCAGCTGGAAATGTTGTTTCTTAGTGGGTTTCCTTACTCACGCAAACCTGTCAATCCAACCTTCTCATTTTTATCAATCCTCCCCTTTATTTCACGTTTTGGATTTAGAAACACTAGAATTGCTGTTTAATAATATTTACGCTAGTGGTTGCTGTAAAATATCTTATCTGAAACGTTGTTCTAGAACCGTACCTTAAAATAATAATTAAATTCATTAATTTAATGGGAAAAATTTTAACGATATTGGTGTTGTCTTTGTCCCATTCCAGAAAACGAAACTCAACACCGGAGTAAACTAGAAACCCTCGCTTTTAGCCATGGACGGACTGACTAATGTATCATCGAGTAATATTTTCAACAACTCTATGCTTTACTTTTTGCTGTTGGTCGTGAGTTTACTTAACAATTCATATGGTCGTCTTGATTAACATCAAACCTTTTAAATTATTTATTAAAAAAAAATTAAATTGTAAAATTTTATAAACAGGGATACAAATCTTCGTTATGAGAAAGAAACTCTTGTTACTTTTGATAGCACAAATACTCCTTTTTATTACTAAAATTAATAAATATTTTATTAATAATGTAAGTATGATAATTTCACAGAAATTAATAGTATAATCGAGATATTAACTAATTCAGACATATGTGAGAGCAAGAATTTATTGACTTCTTACGCCGCGTTACCATTGTGGATACCAAAGCAACATCTAACATTTCCAATATCACCTTGTCGCTTCGCTAATCACTTCACGCATTTTGCGGTCATTGAATGAACGCTATCGCTAAAGCGAGCCTAAAGTAGTATCTTGGGGCAGGCTAAGAGTTTTCTGCTCTTAGACGAGTTCCGACTTACTACTTGAGACCTTTTTGGGGCAGGCTAAGAGTTTTTTGCTCTTAGACGAGTTCCAAGTGGTCTCACTCGTGAGGTCCGCTGGGCAGGATAAGAAGTTTTTCTTCTTCATCTGAGTTCGGCGCTCACGATTCTAAAGGTAATCTGTAAAGCCTTCTCATTAGTAAATTTGTATTTACTAATAAGAGGTTTCAGATACCTATGCCAGCGGTCTCCCTCGAGCTCAATAGAAGCATAAAAGGGTTAAATTCGATGTAAAGCATCTTCGCGCTTCAAGACTGATTTCGTATTCGTGATATTTCGAGTCACGCGGTAGGCTTATATAGAATCTTATAGTATAAAATTCGCGTATTTGATTTATATAAAAGTTCAAAACTCGAGATATCAAAATCATGTCATTTTATATCTTATTTTCTTTACATTAAGCAATTTTGTCAAATAGAAGCGAATCTTGGACCAAATGTGCACATAGTATAAGTTGTCAACCAAAAATTCGTATCATAGAGTAGAGCTTAGGAACTCCAGGCTGATCACCTGTGAGTAAATTTACATACTCAGCGCAGGACGATCTCACTCTTTATTGCCTTATTATACCAATGTTAGAGTTTATATTTGTAAAGTGAGATCGTATAGATTTTATTATATTAAACCTGATTAACGAAAATAATTGTATGATTCTTACTTCCTCTCCCGGGCACGATACTTATAATAAAAATTAAGTTTTGAAATACACATAGATATTATTAATAAGAGAAAAATATAAAGTTACAATAGCCATGACGTATAATGTACATTCACTTCTACACTTGGCTAGAAATGTTTATCATTGGGGTCCTCTTTGGGCTCATAATGCATTTAGCATTGAATCTGGAAATGGTGATTTGTTAAAGGTCATACATGCTTCTAAGGGTATTCATGACCAAATTTGTCGGCGAATTAGTCTCCAGTACAGTATGTTGTTTTTGAAGGAAGTCCTACAGCCGCATTGTTCACATACAGTCAAACATTTTTATAATCACTTGGGTACAACTCTCGTTCGAAAATTAGAATTTGGGTAGAAAAATTGCATCTCTCCGAACAAGCAGTTACATACAGTGTTCGCAGAATGTGGACGTAAACGGCCCCCACCATAGATGCTTCGAGCTCATTGTGTCTTCCTCATTCAACCAACCTATGGCAGTGGAGCGAGGAAGAAGCCATGAGCTGGTAGGGTCCATGGTGGGGGCCATTTACGTCCACGTTCTGCGAACACTGGTTACATATGAAAAGATTGTGAAAAAAAGTTGCTTTTATGTATCATCGATGAAAGACAACAAACGATCTGACAACTCCTTCGCACAATTAGGTAACAGATCTTACATGCATTTGGTTGATTTTATAGCAGATCCCTGTACTAAAAATGTGTACACAGTTGTTAAAAAAATTAGCACCACAGACTCATTCAATAAAAATTGTAACATGATTCGAAAAATCGTTAAAATAGATAATGAAAATTCTGTTATATTTACCGTTGAAATTTATAAAGTATGTGTGCACATGCTATTGGATAAGGATAGTGAGTACTTATGCGCGGTTCCGAATTTGTATTATTACTAGGTCTTGGGAAACATTTCTCAGATGAAATGTGTAAGTAAAACTAAAATTTTATTACAAGTTATGGATTATATATCTCAAATTTTCATTGTGTAATTTTAGATTCCTTATGTTACTTAAGAAAAAATAAAATGCAAAAAATCGAATTTTAGTTTCTTTTTATAATAATTTATGATACGCCCTTCACCATCACTTAACATCCAACTTCAACATTCATATTGGAATATTTACAATTTTAAAAACAATCATTTAAAAAAAGACCTGCGAAACTATGTACGAAACCATATAGGAAACTGTACAGGAAACCATATCGGAAACTATATAGGACCTGGGCTAAAATTACTATAAGTTTCCCATGTTGTTTCCTACATAGTTTCCCATATAGCTTCCTATGTAGTTTTCGAGATAGTTTCCTAGGTAGTTTCCTACATGGGATTTTTCAATAGGAAGAAGATTAAACCGGAAAAAAACGCAATAAAGGGCTATAGCTGCGAACGCAGCGACAGTAGTAAAAATCTAACAATTAATATTGGAATCAATGTGGTCGATACCAGTGTAAAATGTATCAATACCAAAACGCCGTGTTTAGTTGCGTAAAATTTCACACGGGTCAGTGGTGGGGGCCACCGGCGAAAAAAAAGCTGATCTTGTTAGATCCAGTGATCCCAGAACGTGGGTGCTAGCGGCCCCCACCATAGACCCCACCAGCTCATGGCTTCTTCCTCGCTCGACTGCCATAGGTTGGTTGAATGAGGAAGACACTATGAGCTCGAGGCATCTATCATATCATATCAAATTCCCTGATCTGATGCTGATCATATCTAATCTTGATCTGATCAGATCTAAACTAGATCTGGTCAGACCTCGACAAAATCAAGATCTGGTTAAATCTGAGAATTTGACATTAATTAAAAAGGAATATAGAGAAACAACAAACGTTAAAATGATTTTGTCTATGTATTAAACGCAATTTATTCTTTTTTAAGTATAAGAAACATATTTTAAAATACCTTTAAAAGCATAATGCATTCCCCCAATGCCACTATAGATTTCAAGGACTCTCATTATGAATATATTTCCACTCCGGTGCAAATTATCGTCAAGAAGTACTAATGAATAAAATTAAACAACAACGTACTTGTGGTCTGACAGGAATTCTTTTAAGCACATTTAAAGTGATTGAAGTCGGGAGTTCCTATGTCCTAAGTTAGTTTGCCGAATCGTCACACGCGGCGCTAACTGTACCATCACTCCCTGAAAATTCACAGTACCATACGAAGAATTTAGTATAAAAAAAATATTAAAAAAGTAGTCTATCTACGTCCGTTTTCATCCTCTCTAACATTCACGAAATGTGAAAGTCGAAATTTAGGGAAACGAAAAGTTGTAAAAATTACAAGTATTTTCATACCTAAAAAGCGGATCCTACAAGTTGTGAAAATTAATTATTAAAAACAAAATAGAAAATATGTAACTTAGAAATACATTAAAAGTATTTTTATATTTTTTTTTATGAATTTCAGGAATTTGAGTTTTTACAACTTTGTTTCCCTAAATTTAAACTTTTACATCATCCAGGTAAAAATAATTACAGGTTCGTTCATATACATCGGATATTTTCCGTAAATCTACCTTTGTAATAGATGAACAAAAATTTTGGAAAGTTCATTGCTTTAGGTGTTATTAAAAATGGTTAAAACTATGAAATTTGAACTTTTTTTGCATTATTTTTGTCAATGCTACACAAAAACACTTCGTTTTTAGTTCACTAAATGCAAAATTTCATTACCTCTGACATGATTTCGAGAAATGTAATTTATTTGATCTATTACTAAAATTATGAGCTTTAAGGGCATGTGATACTTGAGAAGAGTTGCAAAATTATATGAATAATTTGGTCCAGTTTCTACTTGTTTGTGTCTAAAGTACATAAAATGTTGTTTCCAAAATTTCGTTGCGTAAAGCTATCATAAAGTAGCATTATAACTCATGAATGAGGCAAAATAAATATTCAAAATGTTTTTATCCTTATTCTACGATAAAAAAACGTTAAAAGGTAATGGACATATGCAATAATTTTATTTATTAACGCTACAAATTAAATAAACATAATAACTGTCATTGAAGGCAGTGCAGTGGTTCACCTTTTGTAGAACGTCTCCACTGTTATAGTTGACCATTAGTTGGAGTGAGACACAACTATACTTTCATCTCACTCTAACAAATAGAAAATCCTGACGGTGAAGACATAGAAAGTGATGAACCACTGCACTGCCTTTAATGACAGGTATTATGTTTTTTTTTAATTTTTAGCGTAAACAAATAAAATGATTGTATATTTCAATTACTAGTTAACGTTTTTTTAACGTAGAATAAGAATAAAAACATTTTTGAATATTTATTTTGCCTCATTCACGAGATACTTTACGATAGCATTACGTTACAGCGGAAAGCTAGCGTTCAGCCAGTTCGCTAGGGTTGTTCAGAATTTTTCATTTTTCTTCCATTTTTCAACTTAATTTTGCCTCAAAAAAATAATATAAATGCAGTGATACACGGAGAAAAATAGTTGTAGTAATTTTACTCAACTCTGTCGATTAAACTTGGGACATAAGGACATTTGAACATCTATTAAATCCTAGTCGTGTAAAATAAATTTGATATATACCTAATTCACCCAAAGTGAATAACAATAAGCGTTACATAGGGAATAGTAAGGAGTTGAGTAAAACGTTATCGACAACAGGGCACCAACATGCGTCAGTGGGTTAACATGAAATGTATAAGTATATCGCCGACGCTTGAGGTGCTTCAAACTGTAGTTGGGTAAAATGAGCATCGGGCGTATTATTTGAACTAGTGATGCAATATCGAAAGGAAAATATCGATATTTGCAATATCGATATATCAGGAAGGTAAATATCGATATCACTGATATATCGGCGAAAGTTTCCGATATATCGATATTAAAGTTTTTATTTAAATTTTAAATAATAATTCAGGTACTTCATTCAATGTAAAAGTAAAACAAATAATTTTCTTTAATTCAATGTAGGTAAAACGACTGCTATAACAGTGTCCTTATATTGTAGATCAAATTTACCCCCTCCATTTTACAATTTTATTACTTATTACTTATATTACTTTTTTAAGTTGTTCTTTAACTATATAATAAAATTTTCCAAAATTATTCTTGTTCAATAATATGGTAAAGTGGAGGAGGTAATTTTCATCCACGATCTGTAAGCACTGTGCAGTAATCTTTTTCTTTATTTATCAAGATACAAAAAATGAAGAAGTTAACTTAATTAACTATTTTACATGTTCAATATTTTTATTGACAAAATTTATGAGAACTGATACAAAAAATCTTAAAAACGCATGGAACAAAAATAGAATACTGTATTTTTAATGTCCTGGAAGCTAGAACCGCAAACATAATATTTTCAGAGAATAAAAGTTGTGCTCAGTTGTGCTAGAGTTTTTGCTAGAACCGCAACTTTGCCGTAACATAAAACTGACAGTTGTGCTAGGTACTCTCAAGTGCACCCAATGTTGTGCTGCTAGCAGAAATTTCGCAACTTTGCCTGCTTTTCGAAAAAAAACAAAAAAACAAAAAAACAAAAAAATTTTGAATTTACAAAAATAAATGTTTTTCTACATTTTTACAGGTCAATAAAATGTTTATTGAGTAACAGATACAAATTTAATTGCTTTGCTGTAATTCCGAACCCCTAATTTTAAAAATATTTTTAAAAAATTCGGAATCAAAAAATCAGAATTTTATAAAAAAAATAATTTCAGGAATCGGAAACTTGTGTCGAGTTGTACGATTTTTCAAAAGATGTTAACAACAATTCTTACTTTTGCTAACAAACAAAAGAACAATTGCGAGCAAGCAACCGGCTCGGGCGACCGTCAGACGTGTGTACATGTAGATTTTATTAGTCTTTGTTCTGTCACTGCTTTCTTCGATAAAGTGTTCTGCAATGTGAAAACAATTTTTTTTTATTTCCTGTCGGCAACGGATTCCACTATTTCCACTTAAATGTTAAATATCGATCAGGAAAAATTTCGGTTTTGGGGAAAATATCGATATCCCATATCGAATATCGGTATGGAAAATATCGATATATCAAGAGGAAAATATCGATATTTTCGATATTCCGATATCGATATTGCATCTCTAATTTGAACTGGCAATGGTATGGTTCTCTTACATAAAAAAAAATTCTTACCTCGAGCCTGCCAATAGTCATCCGGTACATACAAAAACAACATACAAATTCATTCACACCATCCAGACGTAGCCAATCACATTTCAAATCACAAATACACTTAAACATATAACCTTACATATATAAACCTAATAACTACACACTTATATATAGTACGATACGCTTTCGTCGAATCACGCACACGTTTGCTTACAATGCTGAGATATAAAACTTGGAACTTTCTTATATAGTGACTGCCTGAGTTATTCAGAGCTTGTGAGAGTAAGTGCCGTCAATAAAATTTTTGAGCCTTACTTAAGTAAAAATAAATCAACTTTTTTCATTAATGATTAATAAAATATTTTTAAAAATTAATATAATTGATCAATTATTATAACTATGATGATTAATATATATAATATAATTATTAATTTACATTTGGTATACATTTTTATTATACGACGTATGAAGTTTAGTGAAACTAAATTTTCAAATGTACATTAAAAAATTGCATTATTATTAAGAAGTATTTTGAATAAAAACATTTAAAAGAAGGTTCTTTTATTTTCTGTGTTTGATATTTTCAAAATATGGATTTTACATTTGCGAGATCCAAATTATTATTCTGCCTGAGTAATTTATGTGATATTTCATATTTTATGTAATACACTTATCGACTTTTTTTGTTTAAATTTTCATAATATCAATTTAATTTTAAGAATTAAGTTTTTGAAATTAAAAATTTTTTATGTGTGCCCAAGGCGCAGATTACTTTCATTCGTTCCTGCGTGAATAGATGTAGCTGTTGGAATAAATCTTGCAATTCACGGTTTACTCAACTCTCGATTGAAGCGTAGAGTAGAATGAACGGAAAGCTCTAATATTTTTGTGATTTAATAAAAGATTGGTTTTTTATAGTTATACTACGAGTAATAATATATATATTTAAAAAATTTTAATGCACGCTTTCATACTTCACCCTACGCTTCTGAATTTTACTCAACTTTGATTCATTTTTGAACATTTAATATATCACAAATAAATACAATGACACTAAATAACTTCTAACTTGTCCTTATGTCCCAAATTTGATCGGAATATGAGTAAAATTACTTCAACTAGTTTTCTCCGTGTATGTAGACAATTGAATATAAAAATTTAAAAAAAGTTATTATTCAATTCCATAAAGGAACAAAAGAGATATTAATATTTAAATATTAATATCAGCTGAATGTTTCAAAATAGTTTTTGTACGAGATAAATATGAATAAATAGGGGAAAATTTAATTTAAAATATTCAAATAATATTAATATTTAATGTCTGATCTCTTTTATTTGTTTATGGCATTGAATAATATATTTTTAAAAAATTTTATATTAAATTCTTCTTATGTTACTGTGAATGGCAAACTAACTTAGGAATTCAACTTAGGACACTGACGGGGTCAAGTTAGAATCGTGAAATACGGGCTAATTCATACGACTGCTTTGGACCCTATATCGACCTCCAAACCATAAATTCTCCGACGCGCGGTGAACCTCACGCTGGAAATTCTAAAAATTTTCAGGCGCGCATTGTGACTTACAAGAAAGGCATACGTTTATCAAAATGCAGATGAATGTCGGTAATAAGTGCAGATATTCGTGATATAGAGGATATAGAGTAACAGATGGAGCTACAGATAAGTTAAATGGGTAAATTCAAAAAATTAATTTCTCTGAACAAACAAACCACGGTCGTATAGACAGGCCTGGCAACTCCCGTGGTGGGGGATGTTTCTTTGTAGTCAGAATGTTTCATATTTTCGCCACGGATAGCGCTAGTATCGAGTAGTGGCCCGAGTGACCGCACTATAGCATGTATTTATATAGATCATGGAGACTAGATATAAGGAGACGAATCTCTTATGGCCGTACTTCACAAAAAATGAAATGAATTTCTGCCAAGTACTTAGTTAGGAAACTTCCCGATGAGGGCACGTGTGTTCCCTGAGTGCAAAATGGCGGCATCCACGGTTTATACGCATCGTGTATTAGACGTCGCCATTTTGCACCCAGGGAACAGACATGCCCTCATCGGGAAGTTTTGTAACTATGTACATGGAAGAACTTCATTTCGGGAATGGATATATGGAGATTGGTCTCCTTCACTGTCGTATACACAGGTCTGGACACTCTAGGACTATAGCATTGGCCGTGGGTGTCGCGATTTTGAGGCCAAACCGTGTAGTTCCCGAGTCGGCTGCTTGGGGCGCTGCAATCTAGAAGTAAATCTAGCCTATTCCGAGATCCGAGCACTGCTACTACCGGCGCGACAAAGCTGTTTACTGTAATCATACTGTTTAGATAAAACTTTTGTGAAAATGATGTTCATTGTATTTATGAATTGATGTGCTGTTTTTTTTTTTAAAATGCCTTCAGCGTGTGTTATTCCTAATTGTGAATCGCGCAAACTCCACAAATTAGACAACAATTCAGTTTCTGTATTCAAAGTTCCAAAGGATGAAAAGTGCAGAAAAGAATGGGAAGAAGCTATTCGTAGTGTGATACCTACGTTATCAGAACTAAAACCTGGGCAGGTAGTTTGTGAAAAACATTTCAAAAAATGTGACATAAAGAGCAGTCTAAAGAAGTATGACAAATTTGGAAATGAAATATTGAATGTGAGTATAGAACACTTACCTGATATATCATATATAAACAAATATTTTTAAGAACTTGAGGGATATTGGATCTTTGAAATTATTTCATATATTTTTTTCAAGGTACCATTTAAAAGATATTATTTGAAAGATGAAACTGTTGTTCCATCAATTTTCATTGAAGACAAAGTACATTTATCAAGAGATTTGGAAGTAAATGGTATTCAATGCTCTACCATTGATTGTAAAAAAAGATGAAAAATTGGACAAATACGCTGGAGGGGAAATTTTCTTAAATAATATTAGTAGTAACTTTTATCAAGAAGAGTCTGGTAAATTAATATTAATTTTAAAATTTATCTTTGAAAAAACAAGCAAAATTAAAAACAATCAAGCATACGAATGTTTACTTCATTTAGCAATAAATTAATTAATGAAAAAAAAGAAAAAAATTCGTATCATTAATCACTTCCGCCCAATGTTTACACTTTTATCCCCGTAAATCAAAGTTTTTTTTATCTTTGAATTGTTAAATTGTACTGTCAACAAATATAATGCTTATTCAAACAAAGTATAGTCTTGTGATGTTTAATCAAATAAAAAATTTTATAGGAGCGAAAAAATTAAAGTCTTGATTTTCAAATTTGAGCGCCGTGCTCCAACCTTACTTCCAGATTGCAGCGCTCGGTGCGTCAGTTTATGCAAGCTCACGTTTTGGCCTCAAAATGTGAACGCCTCCCACTACCGAAGTGTCCAGACCTGTGTATATGACCGTGGTCTCCTTATATCTAGTCTCCATGATATAGATATACCAGCCGTATGCATCAGCCCGTATTTCACGATTCTAACTTGACCCCCTTAGTGTCCTAAGTTGAATTCCTAAGTTAGTTTGCCGAATCGTCACACGCGGCGCTAATTGTACCATCACTCCCTGAAAATACACAGTAACATACGAAGAATTTAATAAATAAATTTTAAAAATATATTATTTAATGCCATAAACAAATAAAAAAGATCAGACTTCAAATAATAATATTATTTGAATATTTTAAATTAAATTTTCCCCTTTTTATTCATATTTATCTCGTACAAAAACTATTTTGAAACATTCAGCTGATATTAAAATTTAAATATTAATATCTCTTTTATTCCTTTTTGGCATTGAATAATAACTTTTTAAAAGTTTTTATATTTAATTTTCTACATATCATTTTACATTTATATTATTTTTTTGAGGTAAAATTAAGTTGAAAAATAGAAAAAAAATGAAAAATTATGAACAAGGAACGAAGCTGATGAGAGTTGTAATTAGTTGGAAATCATTATGAATAATTAAAGAAAATAGAATATAAAATAAGTATTCGATATTCGATATATGTATAAATTGGCTTTAGGGTCCAGAAACAATGAAAACTCAGTTCTTACATTCTTTCAAACGTTTCGACTCAGGTTGGAGTCCTCATCAGTGAGAATTTATTTCTATAAAAAATACAAAGGAGGAATCTTAAAAATTGCCCGTGTGGCGGATAAACATTGTAGTAAAAAAGTGATATAAGAATTGCAGGTGCGAAAATAAAATTGGACTAAGTGACTAAATTTGCGATACAGTAAAACTGTAACAAAACTGTACAAAAAAATTTGTTTCCGTAAAATTGCTAAAGAGAACCTTAAAGAAACATTGTAATAAAATGATATAAATAAATTATGCATGTGAACCTATAAAATTGGTCCAAACTGAATGTAATGAACTGTACAGAACAATTTTCTCTATAAAGGTACAAAAGAAGAACTTGAACAATTTTGAACGTATGACCGAAGAGCAATCTGTTAAAAATTATTTAAAAGAATTGCAAGTTTGAAATTATGAAATTGGTATAAATAACTAAATTAGCTATAAATTAAAACTGTAAACCTTAATTTGAAAAAATTACCAACAAGAGAGACTTAAAAGTAGCAAGTTTAGACCAATTTTATAGGTTCACATGCATAATTTATTTATATCATTTTATTACAATGTTTCTTTAAGGTTCTCTTTAGCAATTTTACGGAAACAAATTTTTTTGTACAGTTTTGTTACAGTTTTACTGTATCGCAAATTTAGTCACTTAGTCCAATTTTATTTTCACACCTGCAATTCTTATATCACTTTTTTACTACAATGTTTATCCGCCACACGGGCAATTTTTAAGATTCCTCCTTTGTATTTTTTTATAGAAATAAATTCTCACTGATGAGGACTCCAACCTGAGTCGAAACGTTTGAAAGAATGTAAGAACTGAGTTTTCATTATTTCTGGACCCTAAAGCCAATTTATACATATATCGAATATTCATCAAAGGGTCGATACAAGTCCTATCTATAATTAATATAAAATAAGGTGCATATAATTTTTTTTTTAAATATTCAACTAACATTAATCAAAACAGTATAATAAAAAAACAATTAAATTTTTTTTTTGCATTTTCAAATCCAAAAGTAGTCTATCCACATCCGCTTTCATCCTCTCTAACATTCACGAAATTTTGGAAACAACATTTTATGTACTTTGGACACAAACAAGTAGAAACTGCACCAAATTATTCATATAAACTTGCTACTCTGCTCAAGTATCGCATTAATTAAAACCATTTTTAATAACACCTAAAGCAATGAACTTTTCAAAATTTTTGTTCATCTATCACAAAGGTAGATTTACGGAAAATATCCGATGTATATGAAAGAAACTGTAATTATTTTTACCTGGATGCTGTGAAAGTTTAAATTTAGGGAAACAAAGTTGTAAAAGTTCAAATTCGTGAAATCATTCATAAAAAAATATAAAAATACTTTTAATGTATTTCTAAGTAAATTATTTTCTATTTTGTTTCTAATAATTAATTTTCAAAATTTGTAGGATCCGCTTTTTAGGTATGAAAATACTTTCAATTTTTACAACTTTTTGTTTCCCTAAATTTCAACTTTCACATTTCGTGAATGTTAGAGACGATGAAAACGGACGTAGATAGACTTCTTTTGGTTTTGAAAATGAAAAAAAAATTTAATTGTTCTTATTATACTGTTTTCATTAATGTTAGTTAACTATTTTAAAAATATAAATTAATATTCTATTTTCTTTAATTATTCATAATGATTTCCAACTAATTACAACTCTCATCAACTCCGTTCCTTGTTCAGAATTTTTCATTTTTTTCCATTTTCCAACTTAATTTTACCTTAAAAAAATAATATAAATGTAATGATATGTAGACAATTAAATATAAAAATTTTTGAAAAGTTATTATTCAATGCCAAAAAGGAATAAAAGAGATGTTAATATGTAAATTCTAATATCAGCTGAATGTTTCAAAATAATTTTTGTACGAGATAAATATGAATAAAAAGGGGAAAATTTAATTTAAAATATTCAAATAATATTGTTATTGTTTATGGCACTGAATAATATATTTTTCAAATTTTTTTATTAAACTCTTCGTATGTTACTGTGCACTTTCAGAGAGTGATGGTACAGTTAGCGCCGCGTGTGACGGTTCGGCAAACTAACTTAGGAATTCAACTTGGGACACTAACGGGGCGCCATTTTCTCTTCTGATGCATTGGCAATGAAAACTACCACCGCGGGCAAAGAGGCGCGCGTGTCGCGAAACAAATATAGCCGGCAGTGGTATACATTTTTCTACAGCTGCATATGGATAAGTTCACAAAAAAAATATAATGAAAATGGTTAAGTTTTTAAAAAATGTTAACTCTGCAGCTACATACACTGTGTGAATTTGCGAATGCCATACCGTCCTCAAGAAACCTAATAGAAGGTCAGAAAGTGGTGAATTCTGACATAATTATAATGAGTGGCGTGACTAGCAGAAGCAATGAAAGCATTGAGTTGTTCGCATTATGTCTTCAAACAAGTGCATTAACGTCAGGGCCACACACAATTACTGGCACACTAAAAATCAACGATTTGAACAATAATTATCTGGACCGAACTTGCTTGCTCTGATCTTTTATTTTTATTCTTCTAAGCCACTCTGCTCTTTTGTCGACAATTTCAAGGCTTCCGAACAAATTTTTGATTTCAATATTAATTCCACTCTTTAGCACTTCATGGAAACTTAAGTTCTTATTTTTGTTCATTCTCGAGTCACAACCTTTTACACAACATTTTGTTCTGCACTCCGATTTTCGCTGTTGAGGTGAAAATTCCATTTTGAAAACTCAAGAGGAATGAATTAAGATAGATAGGCCACAAGATATATGCTCTTTTAAATACACTTTTATTAAGTTTATTGGCAGAATAATATTAAATTTCCATATGTCAACGTTAATGAATGTATACCACTGTCGGGCATTATTATTGGTTTATGTTGCGGCCGGTGGTGTCGCATGCTAATTTTAAACTCCCAATACGGCTGAGCACGAAGGAATAACAAGGAGACCAAACTGCCATGGGAAACTTTTCCGAATCTGGCAGGAGCAACGGCACGGTAAGTGCCCGGCTTGTAAGTTGGAAGTAGTGAAAAGGAGTGCGCAAATGCGCAGTTGTCCTCTTCTTACTCACGGGAAGATGTGCGAATGAGAGAAACTTGTCAAATTAATCTAAGCCAGAGAGGTTATGCAACTCGGTACGCGACACGACATTGCTAAGAAAAAAAGTTATTATATTAAATGCATTATATTATATTACATGCGATCTTCAAAATCTTGAAAATTTCTCGGATTAAATTCCCTCACCTTTAATGGAAAAAACTATTCAACAGTATTTAACACACCATTTACGAAGTAATAACAAATACCATAATTTCAATTTCAATATTTACAATCTTATATTCGATATATACTTACCACTTTTATAATGCACTCCTTTAGCTTTATAGAAGTCCTGAGATAATATATATATTTTTTTCAAACTAAATTGATATTGAACAAATATCTGCCGCTTGCAAGTGATCAATAAATCGATCAACATAACCACTCTGGCTTAGATCAATTTGACAATTTGACAGATTCGTCTCACTCGCACATTTTCTCATGAGTAAGAAGAGGACAACTGCGCACTCCTTTCCACTACTTCCAACTTACAAGCCGGGCACTTACCGTGCCGTTGCTCCTGCCAAGTCGCTTACATGGAGATAGGTCTCCTTATTATTCCTTCGTGCGGCTGAAATATACCCAGAACGTAGTCAGATATGAAAGCTGTCTGTAAAACAGGAAGGAATAATAAGGAGACCAAACCAGGCCCTCCAAGCTCCAATGTATTTCACTAAGTTCTGGCTACGTAGTTCATTTCGTGAAGTTCGATGGCGCCACCTCCGCTACCAAATTGTTAAGTCTTCCTGTCATCGATATATGTCAGTGCATTTGTGTTGATTTGTGTATGCAGACGTTCCGTGGTTTACGGCATAGTTTTTACATGAATTTCGAAGTAAGTGATTATTCCAGGAGTATACAGAAGCTGCGTTTTTCAATTTTTCTTGAAGTATGTGCATTTTACTTGAATTAATGTGCAATGAAAACCAAATGAAACAACACGTGACACGTGATAATTTTGCAATCCTATTTGTAATTTGGTTTTCATTGCACATTAATTTAAGTAAAATGCACTTACTTCAAGAAAAATTGAAAAACGCAGCTTCTGTATACTCCTGGAATAATCACTTACTTCGAAATTCATGTAAAAACACAATCAACACAAAACTACGCCGTAAACCACGGAACGTCTGCATACACAAATCAACACAAATGCACTGACATATATCAGTGACAGGAAGCCTTAACAATTTGGTAGCGGAGGTGGTGCCATCGAACTTCACAAATTGAACTACGTAGCCAGAACTTTGTCACAGTGAAATACATTGGAGCTTGGAGGGCCTGGACCAAACTGCCATGGGAAACTTTTCCGAATCTGGCAGGAGCAACGGCACGGTAAGTGTCCTATTCTTACTCACAAGAAAATGTGCGAGTGAGACGAATTTGTCAAATTGTCAAATCGATCTAAGCCAGAGAGGTTATGCAACCCGGTACGCGACACGACATTGCTAAGAAAAAAATTTATTATATTAAATGCATTATATCATATTACATGCGATCTTCAAAATCTTGAAAATTTCTCGGATTAAATTCCCTCACCTTTAATGGAAAAAACTATTCAACAGTATTTAACACACCATTTACGAAGTAATAACAAATACCATAATTTCAATTTCAATATTTACAATCTTATATTCGATATATACTTACCACTTTTATAATGCACTCCTTTAGCTTTATAGAAGTCCTGAGATAATATATATATTTTTTTTAAACTAAATTGAAATTGAACAAATATCTGCCGCTTGCAAATGATCAATAAATCGATCAACATAACCACTCTCGCTTAGATCAATTTGACAGATTCGTCTCACTCGCACATTTTCTCGTGAGTAAGAAGGGGACAACTGTGCACTTGCGCACTCCTTTCCACTACTTCCAACCAATTCTCCATGTTCCAACTTACAAGCCGGGCACTTACCGTGCCGTTGCTCCTGCCAAGTCGCTTACATGGAGATAGGTCTCCTTATTATTCCTTCGTGCTGTAAACCACGGTGCAACGCTGCCCAAGCGGTCACTTTCGATACTACTACTCGTCAGGATAAGGGAACATCCCCCACCACGGGAGTTGCCAGACCTGTCCACGGTCGTATAGACAGCTTTTACAGCTGACTACGTTCTGGGTATATCTATATACATACATGCTACGGTGCGGTCATTCGGGCGACTAGTCGATACTAGCGCTATCCGTGGCAAAAATATGAAACATTCTGACTACAATTGAGATAACCAAGTTGACGTCACAGGCCATGTGGTAGGGATAGACTGTAAGTTACGTTGGTCTTGGACGAAAGAAATATATAGGAATCATTGGGAAATTGATGAAACAAAATTTTCTAGCGTAAAAATAAGTCATAAATTTATTAATATATATATTTTTCAAGTGCAAAATTCATTTCCGCTTATTTTGAGTACCTACTTGTCGCTTGTCATTCTTTTAATTTTTTAATATAAAATAAAATGTCATAAATTTGTGGGTTATGATGACCGTTTGTTTTGAAGGATTTGAAGAATGTTTTGAAAACGAGAACATGCTTATCGATACATTCTTCAAATCATTCAAAACAAACGGTCATCATAACCTTCAAATTTATGACATTTTATTTTATATTAAAAAATTAAAAGAAGGACAAGCGACAAGTAGGTTATCATAATAGGCGGAAATTAATTTTGCACTTGAAAAATATAATTATTAATAAATTTATGACTTACTTTTACGCTAGAAAATTTTGTTTCATCAATTTCCCAATGATTCCCATATATTTCTTTCGTCCAAGACCAACCTAACGTACAGTCTATCCCTACCACATGGCCTGTGATGTCAACTTGGTTATCTCAATTTTGCATGAAATGTGATTGAAGAAAATAAAGTTGCAAAAAAATATACAGGAGATGTATTCTTAAGTTCTCTGTTGCATTTTCATCATTTTTGTTCCAAAAAGTAAATTTCTTAATGAAAAACAGTCCAAAGCTAAATGAATTCCATAAAAGGGATTTTTTAGGTTACGCTTTTAACTTTAGTTCGAAATTTGTGTTTTTATCGATTGGAAACGTACTTTAATGGCTAGTCTCGATCAAGCGTTACACAGAATGTATTGAGGATGTGTTTTAAGGTTATATTATGAACTTTCCTCCTGGAATGCATAAATGTAGGTAAAAGATGATATATTTTCTTGAACAAATATCTCAAAGATTGCCTTATAAGCAATGTTATTGATTTTTCGACGGAAATGTGTTCTTATTGATTTAAATGGCCAAGTGCGACACTAGATAGACAAAAGATATATTTATTGGTTATGTTCTCCGATTTCATTTGGAAATGTATTTTTATGGATAGACTCGCTCAAGCTTTACGCATAATGTATTAAGGATGTGTTTTAAGGTTATCTTAAGAACTTTTCTTCTTGAAATATACAAGTCTATCTTTCGTCTATATAGTGTCGCACTTGACCATTTAAATCAGCCCTCTGCAACTTAAAACTAAAAGTGGGCTGACTTTTGACTGGCGAGGGTATTAGTACTTAATGTGACCGAGCGCGGCGCTGATAAGCTTTAGGGCCGACTAACTGTCAAATGCATGGCAAAACAGTAAAGATTTGAGGTTTTTTGATATTTAGTAGTGTTTTTATCGTGTTTTTTGTTGAAAAAGTAAAGTGAATAGTTTTCTTGGTGTAAGGATATAAAAAACAATAAAAAATGGTGAAGTGTATTGCCGTGAAGTGTGATTCTGGCTACAAAAATAAACGGAGTTCCGAGGAGCAAACTCGTCGATTTTTTTATGTGCCAAAAGATAAAAATTTAATTAAAAAATGGCAACGCGCAATTTTAAGAGACTATATCGAAGTCAAAGAATTTCAAGCAGTTTGTGACAAACATTTTGCTGAAAGTGACATCATCCGCGAAAAAACATTATTGGTCCTGACGGAATTGTTTTGGGAACGGTATGTATTTTTCGCATTCATTTTCTCTGTTGTATATTGTTTTGTTTATTGTGTACTTCTAATTTACAATCCCACCGGATTCGCTAACAGAAATTAACGTGAAACTATATTTCTACAAATATGATTCACATTTGGCTGAAATCATTTAATTAAAATTTAAATTTAAAATAAGAACAATCGAAATTTCCAAGTTTAAGGTAGTTATCACCCACGAAAATTAGACCTCAGGCAAAAATAGATAATTTTGCTTTTTAGAATACCAATGTTATTATTGAAGGGCTATTTTGAAAGAGAAAAGATTATTTAACATGAAAAAAATTTGAAACACAGAAAAAATCCAATTCTTTTTCTTATTGCTTTTCGCCAAATTTTAAAAAATTATGCGATTCTAATGAATCATGAATCATTTTTTTAGAGAACAGATTTCCCACAACTTTACCGTTTCTGATTTTTAAATATAAATTCTTTAATGGCTGAAAACATTTAAAAAAATTTTCCAAAACGAAATTTTTATAAACAAATTGCTAAATTTACTAATAATTTATTCATTTTCGAAAATTGGAAATGGTTAAGTTGTAGGGGATCTTTTTCTCGAAAAATTTATTTGTAATTTATTAAAATCGCATAATTTTTTAAAATTTGGCGAAAAGCGATAAGAAAAAAAATTGATTGATAAAATTATTTTTCTGTGTTTCAAATTTTATTCATGTAAAATAATCTTTTCTCTTTCAAAATAGCCCTTCAATAATAACAATATATAGGATCTTACATAGGATCCTGTGTAAGATCTTATGCAAGATCCTATGTAGGAATTTGGCATAGGAACTCACATATGATCGTAATAGAATCTTATATAGGATCCTATGCAGGATCCTATGTAAGGTCCTATATGAGATCCTATGTGGTATCCTACACAGGATTTTTCAATAGGGTAAAAAATGTTTATAGACGAACGACTCGATTTAAAAGAATTGTGATAAACTTATTATTGTTATTGATGAAATTTTCTGTTATGTTTTATTGTTATGTTTTATTCACAATGTGATAATTATTTTTTTCATTATATGAGTGTTGAAATGCTTATTGTATTTATTCTATATATTGTTTATCATAAAATACTACGAAGATTGGAATATGTTTACAAGAATTACAATCTTGAAATTTTAAAATTGCTTTATTTATTATAAATCCTATATACATCCCTAATGTCTCTTGGTTATTGCTATTTTTATAATTGCAAAATATAATCTGTGTTAGTAAAAATAGTTCATCATGTTAAATAAATTTTAATAAACAGTTGAGTTAGTTAATTTACAACTACAGTTTAAAAAAATGCAATAACCAATTTAGAATTTTGATTTTAAAAACCAACAATTTCCACACATTTATTTATTTCTCCCAATTACTATGACATAATTGAAATATATGAAAAACTAAATATTAATGTTTACTTGCACAAATAAATGTATTTATATTTGATTATAACTTATAATCATTGCACTAAAATTCATTAATATACTAATTATATTAATTTTTCGATTAATGACAATTTTATTGTGATTACTTCGCGTTTTATATTTATTTTATTCAATTCATTAACTGGGACAAATTTTTCTTATTGCTTTCACTCCTACTTGATCATTCAGAATATCAATATATTTCACTTTTTTTCTCATATATTTTGTATTATTATATGCCAGAAACATTTAACTTTATTTTTTTGTAAAAAAAACACGAAAAGGCAGTTTAAATTTTAAAAAAACATAAATATTTACATTTTTGCCATGTATTTGAAAGCAAGTCGGCCCTAAAGGTAATCAGCGCCACCATTTCGCCTGGTGGTCGTGATCCAACTCTCAGCCAACTTTTATTCTACAGGCCTCCAGAAGAGTAGCACTGGGCTGATTTAAATCAATAAGAACACATTTCCGTCAAAAAAATAATAACATTACCGATGAGTCAGTGTTTGAGATATTTGTTCAAGAAACTATATCATCTTGTATCTACATTTATGCATTCTAGAAGGAAAGTTCATAACATAACCTTAGAACACATCCTTAATACATTATGCGTAACGCTTGATCGAGTCTATCCATAAAAATACATTTCCGAATGAAATTGGAAAACATAACCTACAAGAATATCTTTTGTCCATCTAGTGTCGCACTTGACCATTTAAAACAATAAGAACACGTTTCCGTCAAAAATTAAGAACATTGCCTATAAGACAATGTTTAAGATATTTGTTCAAGAATCTATATCATCTTTTACCTACATTTATGCATTCCAGGTGAAAATTTCATAACATAACCTTAAAACACATCCTTAATAGATTCTGTGTAATGCTTGATCGAGTCTATCCATAAAAGTACGTTTCCAAATGAAAGTGGAAAATACAACCTACAAGTATATATCTTTTGTCTATCGAGTGTCGCAATTATCTAGTTAAATCAATAAGAATATGTTTCCGTCGAAAGATTAATACTATTGCTTATAAGACAATGTTTGAGATATTTGTTCTAGAAACTATATCATCTTTTATCTACATTTATGCATTTCAGATGGAAAGTTCATAACATAACCTTAAAAAACATCCTTAATACATTCTGTGTAACGCTTGACCGTTTTATCCATAGAAATTTATTTTCCGAATGAAACTATAAAACATAACCTACAAGTATATCTTTTGTGTATCTGGTGTAGCACTTGACCTTTCCAATCGATAAAAACACAAATTTCAAACTGAAATTAAAAGCGTAACCTAAAAAATCCCTTTTATGGAATTCATTTAGCATTGGACTATTTTTCATTAAGAAATTTACTTTTTGGAACAAAAATGATGAAAATGCAACAGAGAACTTAAGAATACATCTCCTGTATATTTTTTTGTAACTTTATTTTTTTCAATCACATTTCATGCAAAATTGCCTGTTTTGTTTTTTCAGAGAAATTGATTTTTTGAATTTTCCTATTTAACTTACCTGTAGCTGCATCTGTTACTTTATATCACGAATATCTGCACTTATTACCGACATTCATCTGCATTTTGATAAACCATAAACGTATGGTTTTCTTGTAAGTCACAAGGCGCACCTGAAAATTTTTAGAATTTCCAGCGTGGGGAATACTGGTAAAAATACGTATCGATACATATCGATATTTTTGGGAAATATATCGATAATATCGATAATTTTCAATAACATCCCACACCCTTCGTCATCCTAACCTGACTTTATTTAACAGTTTGGCAAATTAAAAATTAATTTAAATTAATGACAAATTGAAATACAATAAAAAATAAAAGAAATACGAAAGTGATTTATTTTTGTCGTTATATTTCACAATTTTTGAGTTATAAAAAATATAATAAAATGATTGAAATTGAACATTTAAAAAAATTATTAAGGTAGTACTGTCGATACGTAGCTAATCAAATGAGTACTTTTTCTAATTTGCTTCACGTAGTATATAAATTTGTCTATGTCGCATAAGAAACCGACTATACGCTCCGTGCGAAGTCATGGTAGGGAGAGTCAGATCGACGCCAGCGTACGCAGTGGATAATTTTGGCGTTAAAGGAGGCTGTTTTATATTTCCGTTCAATCAAAATACACATGCAAATCTAAATTTTGTTTTAATTTAAAAAATAAAGCTAAAATGAAGCACCGAAGTAGTTGTGTTGTGAATTGTAAAACTACAGGCAGGAAAAGTGAGTGTAAATTTTACAAATTTCCAACGTCTAAATGGAAAATAAATGAAAGGAATAAGTGGGTAGCTGCAGTATATATTTTTTAAGCTGTAACAAGTAATAATTGTAAAATGTATTCATCTAATTTATCATATTTTAGTATTTGATATAATATTAATGAATTTTGTAACATGAATTCTTCGACTTTTAACAAAATATTTTGAAATAAAGTATGTGTAACAAACGTTTAAATATATTTATTTAACTTAACATACACCTAAACTTAAAATCATAGAAGCTATATTATTTATTTGAAGTATTGCTGATGTCAGTTCCAGTAAAACTTCGGTTAAATAATATCTCTTCATCTTTACTATTACTTAAACTTTCACAGTTTTCTAAATTTTCAGTATTATTTTCATCATTGATTTCTTCGGCAATCACAGCCTTATATAAAGCATTTAAATAATTTTTAAAATAAAATCCTTCAGCCTTCAATAATGCTGTTTCTAGAAATTTTTCATCACGGTGTGATGTCTGTTTTGATCTGTCATTAACTTAACCTTATATTTACTGGTTTCTATATCACATTTGTTATGTATAATACTTACTTTTTACTGCTGATTTCACACAAATACTTCAGAAGGAAAAACAATTGAATTTTAAAGTAAATTAAATTGTTTTTTTTTTTTTTTATTGATAATAAACATTTTTATAACTAAGCCCCATTATAATACATTGTAAAAGCTCTCGAACAGCCTCCTTTAGTTCACTCATGCTATGGCGCTGCAGTCACGCACAGAGCGTATACATGTATGTATAGCAGATCACTTTTTACGATACGTGAATGACGCGCGCTTTCAATTATTCTGCGACTTTTCCACATCTACTTCATCGCCGCCAGTTACTGGAGACAAATTATATTTTTGCTTACTTAATTGGATTTTGCTACGCTTTCACGTATCCAATTGAGATGTTTTAACTTGCAAAATGATGCTTATATTATCAGTCAATGCGCCCGTCATTTTTATTGAAATCTAACCGGTTGTTATGGCAGGATTTGTAAATGAACTCGGTTCCCCATAAGCTTAGGTACGTTATTCGTCTCAAAATGCAATTACTAATTACTCCCCTCCAGTATACCCTAGGTCCTCAAAAATTTAACTGAGTCATTTCTGGCTTAATGTTCAACAGTGATTTCAATTTTATCAATATCTGAACGGTTTTTCCATTTACTATTGAAAACAATTGAAGATGATCAGGATATAAATATCAATATTCAGATTTCCCGAAGCCAATGATATTTCTTTAAAGCCTCTGAAACCATCCACAAGCGTGAATTTCCGGTTAAGGTAGTCTGGTAGCGATCAAATGAGCAACTATAACAATTTTTCGAAAATGTTTCATGCACGTTTCAAAATTTTTTCCATTATAACTTACTATTAACAACTATAACGATTGTAAAAAAATGTCTTCTATTAATTTGACTCTCGGAGTATTTCTTTCGGTGAACTTCGTCAGAGATGAGTTGGGTGATTGCTAAAGTAATGGAATCAGGCCCCCCATGCTCCAATGTATTTCGCTGTAACTAAGTTCTGGGTACAGGGTTCAAATCGTGAAGTTCGATGGCGCCACTCTCGCCACTTACATTGTAGCTGGCGGCCCCCACCACGCTCCCATGTGGGAGCGCACACAATCAAGCGCGCCGTGTCGGTGTGTCCCCACTTCCTCGCTTCGATTTCACGCTCTCGTCTGTTGAGCCAAGATCGAAAATTATGTTTCTGTCGACTTCGTGTCAAAGTGGCGCGAAGCAGACGACAAATTTAAAATCACTAAATATATAATTTAAGATATTACCTTTCTTTCTTTGATATTTCCAAAAACATTCACTTAAAATGAATATCTAAACATTTTATTTTAAATTTTAGGATGATTTAAAGACTCAAAAGATGGTTTTCTATTGAAATTTAAACTCAATAAATTTTCAGTTTCAAAACAAAATATCAATTTCAATATTTTTTAGCTGTGCAAATCAAATAGTTCAATTAGAAAATTATGTAGAGAATATTATATATTAAGGAATGGTAAAATATGATATTGTAGTTTAAAAAATAAAATATTAAAATACTTAAGTAATACATAAATTATATCTAGTTATACACTCGAAATTATACAGTAGAGTTTCTTCTCTGGTATAGGCAACATTGAAAAAATTTCATTCAAATAAATAAATTAATATATAAATATATAAATTTAAATAAATAAATAAATAAATATAAATTTCATTATAAAACTGTGAATAAAAGGTTTCAATATTCAAAAAAACTAAAATTACATCTAAATTTGCATACGAAATTAGACTTTACGATTTCTCTTAAATAAAATACAAATATGAAATATTTATTTTTTAATGAAATAGTTTTAAAAAATGTTATAGTACGTGAATCAACTATATCAATTAAAAAATTAAGTGGAAAATATTTGATTTAAAAAAAAAAGAAATTAAGGTTAAAAATCTACATTCTTAATTACATGGTGATAGTAGATAAAAATTCTATACGATGTTGTTAATAATTGGCTTTAGGGTTCAGAAATGATAACTCAGGAAGTCACATACTTTCAAACATTTCGACTCTAATATGAATCCTCATCAATGATCTTTATTTCTAAAATTTTAAAACAGTGGATAAAATATTACACATATGAGCTCTATTTTGGAATAAACTTTGGTAATGTAAAAAATGTAAAATATCGTGAGAAAATTTACATAAAATTGTACAGAAAACATCGGTAAATTATCTAAAAACTTCCTTAAGAATAACAATAAAATTCTAGCACATAACTCTAATGTAAATCAACTAAAAAACTAGTATATATTAGTGTCTAAATTCTACTGAAGATATAGATGCAAGTACATATGTAGTATAAAATTACAAAGGATTATTTATGAAAATTAGCTTAGAATTGCTAATACAAATTCTACACTGTTAGAATTTTCTACCGCGATTTCCCAGAACATGTGAGTGGAGTTTTATTCAGCTACAGCCTCCTAAAATTTAGACAGAATTTCAGGAAATTCTGTTACTTTTTAGTCAATTTATGAAAAAAAATTTTTTTATTAAACTTCACTTCCAAAGTGTTGAATATTCTGTATATTTTCCCCTGGAATTACTGATACTTGTAATAGGAATAATTTTGCGTTTTGGTAACTGAAGTTCAATGCACTTACATGCACCTGAAAATTCATCCACATGCAACTGAAACTCAGTTACAGTTACGGAATTTTATGATAAATTTATAAAAATTGTGTTACAGTTTGGTAGTTTTTAAGATACATTTTTAGAAAATGAAAAATTTTCTGATTAAAATAGTTAACTAACAAAGCTACTGAATTTCCAATCAATACCTTAACTTGAAATTTTAAACATTTATTGACTATGGAATTTTATTGATATTTGTAAAAACATTCGCCTAATAAAAACATTTTTGATATTATGTGAAATTCTTGGAAAATTCTCAGTAAAATTTAAAGTCAATAAATATTTGAAGATTTAAATCAAGATATTAATTAAAACATGTTTCGGGTTTAAAAATTTGATCAACTGCATCAATTAGAAAATTTTGCCTTTGTGTAAAGCATTTCTTTTTTCTCATTAAAAAGTCTATGCATATAAGCCACTAAAACGTAAAATGAGAACTTGAAATTGGAAAAAATGTACTGAATTTTTATATATATATAAAGAAAAGTTTTCTTAATATTATGAAGCTCAACTGAATTTTCAAAAAATGTATCTTAAAAACTACCAAACTGTAGCAGAACTTTTATAAAATTATCATAAAATTGCGTAACTGTAACTGAGTTTCAGTTGCATGTGGATGAATTTTCAGGTGCATGTAAGCGCATTGAACTTCAGTTAACAAAACGTAAAATTATTCCTATTACAAGTATCAATATTTCCAGGGAAAAATATACAGAATATTCAACACTTTGGAAGTGAAGTTTAATAAAAAAAATTTTTTTCATAAATTGACTAAAAAGTAACAGAATTTCCTGAAATTCTGTCTAAATTTTGGGAGGCTGTAGCTGAATAAAACTCCACTCACATGTTCTGGGAAATCGCGGTAGAAAATTCTAACAGTGTAGAATTTGTATTAGCAATTCTAAGCTAATTTTCATAAATAATCTTTTGTAATTTTATACTACATATGTACTTGCATCTATATCTTCAGTAGAATTTAGACACTAATATATACTAGTTTTTTAGTTGATTTACATTAGACTTATGTGCTAGAATTTTATTGTTATTCTTAAGGAAGTTTTTAGATAATTTACCGATGTTTTCTGTACAATTTTATGTAAATTTTCTCACGATATTTTACATTTTTTACATTACCAAAGTTTATTCCAAAATAGAGCTCATATGTGTAATATTTTATCCACTGTTTTAAAATTTTAGAAATAAAGATCATTGATGAGGATTCATATTAGAGTCGAAATGTTTGAAAGTATGTGACTTCCTGAGTTATCATTTCTGAACCCTAAAGCCAATTATTAACAATACCGTATAGAATTTTTATCTACTATCACCATGTAATTAGGAATGTAGATTTTTAACCTTAATTTCTTTTTTTTTTTAAATCAAATATTTTCCACTTAATTTTTTAATTGATATAGTTGATTCACGTACTATAACATTTTTTAAAACTATTTCATTAAAAAATAAATATTTCATATTTGTATTTTATTTAAGAGAAATCGTAAAGTCTAATTTCGTATGCAAATTTAGATGTAATTTTAGTTTTTTTGAATATTGAAACCTTTTATTCACAGTTTTATAATGAAATTTATATTTATTTATTTATTTAAATTTATATATTTATATATTAATTTATTTATTTGAATGAAATTTTTTTAATGTTGCCTATACCAGAGAAGAAACTCTACTGTATAATTTCGAGTGTATAACTAGATATAATTTATGTATTACTTAAGTATTTTAATATTTTATTTTTTAAACTACAATATCATATTTTACCATTCCTTAATATATAATATTCTCTACATAATTTTCTAATTGAACTATTTGATTTGCACAGCTAAAAAATATTGAAATTGATATTTTGTTTTGAAACTGAAAATTTATTGAGTTTAAATTTCAATAGAAAACCATCTTTTGAGTCTTTAAATCATCCTAAAATTTAAAATAAAATGTTTAGATATTCATTTTAAGTGAATGTTTTTGGAAATATCAAAGAAAGAAAGGTAATATCTTAAATTATATATTTAGTGATTTTAAATTTGTCGTCTGCTTCGCGCCACTTTGACACGAAGTCGACAGAAACATAATTTTCGATCTTGGCTCAACAGACGAGAGCGTGAAATCGAAGCGAGGAAGTGGGGACACACCGACACGGCGCGCTTGATTGTGTGCGCTCCCACATGGGAGCGTGGTGGGGGCCGCCAGCTCCCACGATCTGGGATCACTGATTATGACAGTGCATTTGCGTTGATTTGTTTATGCAAACGTTTCGTGGTTTACGGAGTGGATTGTGGTTTTTCATATGAATTTTGAAGCAAGTGATTATTCGAGGAGTAAACAGAAGGTGTGTTTTCCAATTTTTCTTGAAGTAAGTGCATTTTACTTGAATTAATGTGCAATGAAAACCAAATTGCAAATAGGATTATAAAATTACTACGTGTCACGTGTTGTTTCATTTGGTTTTCATTGCACATCCATTCAAGTAAAATGCACTTACTTCAAGAAAAATTGGAAAACACAGCTTCTGTATACTCCTCGAATAATCACTGGCTTCAAAATTCATATAAAAAACCACAATCCACACAAAACTACGCCGTAAACCACGAAACGTTAGCATACACAAATCAACGCAAATGCACTGACATATTCAGTGACGGGAAGGCTTAACAATGTAAGTGGCGGAGGTGGCGTAATCGAACTTCACGATTTGAACTACGCAACCAGAACTTAGTTACAGCGAAATACATTGGAGCTTGGGGGGACTGAATGGAATAAGAGAATTTCACAAAAGTGAGCTGATAAACGCGTCCTCTGAACGCGTAACTTTGAGTTACTTTAAAGGTGAATCTTGTGCGTCGGTAAATAATGAAACTTAGAAAATCCAGACATGATTTACTATCAGAATTTCTATGGAGGGGCGGCGGCGCGCGTTGCCCTTGTTTCTTCCTCGTCGCTCTTGCACGCAAGAATTACTCGTCCCACTTCTCTTTATTCTCCTCACTTCCTCCGTGCAATGCTATTTTTAGATTTCACGCTTTCGGTTATCGAGTCGGAATTGAGAATTGTGTATTTCTGTTGAAACCATGCAAAAGAGGCGCGAAGCAGACGACAATTTCAAATTTAAGAAATATGTTATTTAAGAAACAACACTTTTTTCCCGATATTTTGGAAAAAATCTGCCTAAAATAAAAACCTGAAATATCGTGTAAAATTTTATAAGCATTTGAAAACTTGAAAATAAACTTTCAGTAAAATGTGATGCCCATAAATATTCCAAATTTGAATCAATATATATTTTCCTATTCAAATTTCCATACTCCTTATCAATTTTGTACATTTGAAAACTTTTTAGTTAGAGAGATATTTTCTATAAAGAAGAGATAAACATAAAATTCAAGTTTAAAATTTACATTCTCAGTTTTATGTTAGAAATGTTTTCATCTCGCATTTTTGTAGCCTAAGCACAGACTTTTCATTAAAAAAATTAAATGGTTTAAGAAAAGGAAAAATTTTCTAATAGATCTTTTTACAATATGACAAGATCATATAGACGAGTTCAATTTTTTCAATGAAATATTTTGTAATTTTTAATTTGTCTGTTCTTCTGAAATCGGAGGAAGGTTTGAATAGTAAACAACAAATTTGCCAATGGAATTCAAGGTCAATAAATGCTTAAAGTTTTATATCAAGATTTTAATTACAAAATTATGAAGCTTTGTAACTATAACATTTTTTAGAATTTACATCTTCTACATAACAATTTGTATATATATATATATATAAACTACCATCGGAAATTACAGGTTGACCTGGAGTTTCAACATTCGTTACAGTGATTTATTTTATAGAAAGATATTACAAAATAAATTTTAATTTAGATCTCTTTGAAGGAAATTAATACGTATGTAAAAAAATTAAAATTTTGAAAGATTTTTTTAGTATGTCTTCATAGTGATTTGTTAACCTAATTAAAATATTATTAGAAATTCTTTTCTGGATTCTATATCTTGGGTTTGAACATGTTACAAAAAGTCGTGTAATTTTAAAAATGTGTATCCCCATACCAATGAAAACTTGAAGTGTGCTGTTCGATAAAATATTAGATATGATATATTTTCCTTTTGAATAATCAAACCTTCTATTTATACTTATATATTGAAATTTTCATTTAAAATATGTTATGTATTCTGATAGTTTTTTCAAAATGTTTTATTCTTGTTACGTCACAAATGAGTAAATACTTACTTTTATGAAAAGGTTCCTCGTTTTAAATTAGGATCGAATGATCCTCGCTTAGGGATGAGGATAAGTTAGTGGAAGACACAGCGATTATCAAATTGATACAAATTGAATTTATTTAATTGATTAAAAGGTCAATATACACATTTGTTAAGACAATTCATATAAAAATGTAGACACAGGCTGGTTGGTATGTGGGTAAGAGAGAGACAGAGAATAGAGAGAGAGAGAGAGAGGTTCGGTCACTGACCTCTATAATACACAGGATGCACAATGCCAATGGGAAAGTCCGCAAAGTCGTGTGCTTCCACTGATCTCTATAGGCACCGTGCGAAGTCATGGTAGGGAGAGTTAAATCGACGCCAGCGCACGCAGTGGATAATTTAGGCGTTAAAGGAGGCTGTTTTATATTTCCGAGCAATCAAAATACATGGGCAAATCTAAATTTTGTTTTAATTAAAAAAATATAGCTGAAATGAACCACCGAAGTTTTTGTATTGTGAATTGTAAAAATACAAGCAGGAAAAGTGAGTGTAAATTTTATAAATTTCCAACGTCTAAATGGAAAATAAATCAAAGGAATAAGTGGGTACTGTAGGGTGTTGCATGAACTGATGCTTGTCGAATTATACGAGATTTTATTAAATAACTTTCATTATTTCTACGGAACTCTTGGACATCTCGTACGTGTTCTGCCAGAACGGGATTTTTACCTTTAATTTTCGTTTGTGGTTGAAATTCTATTGTATGTTTAATTGATTGAAAACCTGTTTTAATAATTATATCCATGATGAATTTGAATCTGAAAATAAACAATTAATATTTATTTACTCAACAAGTACCTAAAAGTGTCATCATGAAATTACAATTTAATTCTTTATTATTTTTCTAGTCTGTTTTGATCTGTCATTAACTTAAGGTAGTCGTCATGCCAAAAAACAGTCTCTGGAAAAAGAAGTTTTTCTATGATTTCAAGACTTAGAATTATATCATCAGCCGTGACATATGTAAGAAAAGACACTCTTTTTAATGAAAAAATTTAAAAATTACGAAAAATAATATTTTAATAATGTTTTTTATAATAGGATATTTCTTTACTATCGCTTCTTACCAATTTTTTGAAAATGATTGAAGTTTCTTAAATCATAGCTTATTTTTTCGGGGGAAATATTCTCTACAACTTAACCGTTTCCAATTTTTGAAAATAAATCAATTATTGTCAAATACAGCAATTTGTTTATAAAAATTTTGCTTTGGAAAATTGATTTTTAATTATTTCAGTCATTAAAGAATTTATTTTCAAAAATTGGAAACGGTCAAGTTGTAGAGAATATTTTCCCCGAAAAAATAAGCAATGATTTAAGAAACTTCAATCATTTTTAAAAAATTGGTAAGAAGCGATAGTAAGGAAAAATCCTATTACAAAAAACATTATTAAAAAATTATTTTTCGTCATTTTTTCATCAAAAAGAGTGTCTTTCCTTACATATGACACGGCTGATGATATAATTTCCAGTCTTGAAATCATAGAAAAACTTCTTTTTCCAGAAACTGATTTTTGGCACGACACTACCTTAACCTTATATTTACTGGTTTCTATATCATTTTTATTATGGAAAATACTTACTTTTTACTGCTGATTTCACACAAATACTTCACAAGGAAAAACAATCGAATTTTAAAGTGAATCAAATTGTTTTTTTGTTTGTTTTTTTATTGATAATAAACATTTTTATAACTAAGCCCCATTATAATACATTGTAAAAGTTCTCGAACAGCCTCCTTTAGTTCACTCATGCTATGGCGCTGCAGTCACGCACGGTGCCTATAATACACTGGATGCACAATCAATGCAAAGTCGTGTGCTCCATTGAAGTCTGAGCCGCCATATTTACTTAGGTTGATTACAAAGAATGTTGCGGTAAATTCAAATATAGTAAAAAGGGAAAAGTGTAAATATTAAAGAAACAATATGAAATCCATGCTTTTTTACCGGTATTAGTATTGATAGTATACATAATTAAACTAATGAAATGAAATTTATTGAATAATACTAAAATATAACTCGGTAATATTTATTATTATGGCATATAATGTTGTATATATTTAAATGGACATATGTATTTATTTCTTAACTATAATTAAATATAAATTTATCAAATATAGATTACAGAATTCAACAGGTAAACGTACCTTGGAGTAGTGTAGACCAGTGATAATTCCCAAGGAATATTTAAGTGTCGAAACAGACGAAGAATTAATTGACAGCTTGCTCTTGGTGTGGGTCTCTTTTATATTTTTCCATATAAATTGACGGTCAGCGAGAATCGTGACGTAGTCATATCATCTTAGAGAAGAAGGGGCTCGATACTGCTCCCTACTTCCCCTACTCCTTATTCCCCTTTATCAATTTTATCATAGATTTCTAACTCAATCCAGCCTGTGTGTATTAAACACATTCAAATACGTCGCGGGACGTGACATTCTGAAGGATTTATTTTCAATTTCGATCATACCAAATTAAAGTTAGTGTACAATTTCGTGTGTTAATTTTGATATAATTTATGTATTTTTTAAATATTTAAACGTTTCATACTCATACATTCAGAATTTTTTTGAATTCAAAATGTTTTAATGAAACAGTACGTTTGCGTTGGGTTTAGGGTCCATAAATGAAGAAGTCTATTATAAATTAAATACAGGGTCAATGTGAATTCAAATACAATTTATGTTTTTTTGTAATATTTAAAACCTTTCTTTACACAGACACTTCCATTGGTAAATTAGAGGTTCAAATGTTATTTAAGCTATTGTTAAAGTAACTTAATTTTTATAATAAATGGTTAACATTTTTTCCTTGTGCTAAAATAAAAGTTAATACAGTTTTGCTTCTAAAAAGCCCAAGTTAGAAGCAAAATATTAATTTTGTAGAAATATACTACAAAAAATCTGCCCACTTCGTGGGCGCATTCTCATCGCGCGCTTCGCTTGCAAATTCTGAGCGCGCCTGGGGCGTGCGAATCGATCGTCGCACTCGGTCTTATATTCTTCGCATACATTTAAATTTATTACTTGTAATATGATACTTAAATTCAAAGTCAATTTTATAATATTAGCGATGTGAATTACATTTTCTCAAAGTTTCTAAATTTGTTTTTGATTTCAAATGAAAAAAGAATTTCAATTTACTTAAAGCTCTATCAGCCTTAAAGAACACATTCTTATCATGACACTTGCGCTTCGCGCTCGATTTTCTGTATACATTTTTGTAACCTTCTAATAATTTACAGGATTAAAAAAAATCTATTTTCTTCCAAACATTTAAAAAAGGAAGAGAATTCATACTCTTTTAGAGGAAACGATTTTTTTAATTATCGCTTATTTTGTATCTCACATATTTTGGTTCAAAAATGGAGTTTTTGATTTTCAATAGTGTTTGTAGACCTTATTTAGGCAAATAATTTTCCATCTCAACGTTTTTTTCTTATGTCACACATTTTCTTCAAATAATGGAATTTTTGAATTTTAATCGTATTTTTTAAAATTAAAATGAAAAATATACGTTTCATCAAAAACTATATATGAAAATATTTGTATATATTATTGAAACGAACAATTTTCCATTCTTACGTTTTTTTCGTATTTCACATATTTTAGTTAAAAAATTGAATTTCGGATTTTCAATGGTATTTTTTTAATAAAAAAGAAAAATATACATCTTATGAAAAAATGTTGCAGTTCAAACTTGTACACTACTGTCGGAAATTGTGCGCACAGTGCTTGTCACATAAAGTCTAAAATCTGATCTTTAATTTAAGCCAAGAAAACTTGAAAAATATTCATGGGTACCCGAGATACGATTAAAAATGTTCAATTGTATCTGAGTTGAATTTCAATCGACGATCACGGTTCTCGGCCGGTTTGTTGCTCGTCTCCTTCTTTGAGGCAGAACCAAATAAGCCACGCACAAAGGTGGCGCTTAAGTGGAGCTCTCTTATATGTTCTTTGATTCAAGAACGTGTTTCCTTTATTTCCTTTCCTTTCATTCTTAGTTGATATTTACAATGACTATTAAAAGTTTTATTGATGTTGTAGTTTATAAGAATTTTAAGAAATAAAAAATGTTTACATATCATTGTTCTATTCGTTAATATGGGGATAATATTGGATTCAAATAATTTTTAATAATCACAAATAACAATAAATATTTTTTTAAATTTAGAGGAAGTAGAAATAAAAATTACTAATGAACAGAATCAAAAATACATATGAGAGGGCTTCACTTAAGCGCCACCTTTGTGCGTACTCTATTCGGACCTGCCTCGAAGAATGCGGCGAGCAACAAACCGGTCGAAAACAGTGATCGTCGATTTTTTTTTTTTTTTTGGTGAGGAGGAAAAATGGCGAAATCTTTTATAGATTTTGTACAGGACTCTCCTAGGACGGGTCTAGGCATACCTGTTAAAACCAAAACACCACCCGCGGAACCGCTTTTCGGCTTTAAACTTCACGGGTGGTTGGTTCCAGCTTAAAGTCGCGTACGACTCTTCCGTCATCCGTCGCCCGGAACTCCCATCCGCGGCCACACGCCCGTTTGGCAGACCGACTAGCCGCGCCAACCCGGGGTAGAACAAGAAGGTTTCTCCCCCAGTCTGCGCGGACAGCCAGGTCCACCCAGGGCACAGGACCGCAGGTGCGAGCCCCGATGCGATTTCTACTAGCCCTCGTTGTTGCCGCGCTCTACACACCCATCGAGCTCAGTTACGATTGAACATTTTTAATCGTATCTCGGGTACCCATGAATATTTTTCATGTTTTCTTGGCTTGAATTAAAGATAAGATTTTAGACTTTATGTGGTATAATTTTCAGATTTTGAAAAAAATTTTCCTAGGTCATGCAAAAAGTTGAAGTTGAGGTAGAGAATTTGATAAAATCTTGAATTTTTTTTTCAACTCCTCACGTGCTGTATTATTTTCAGAAAGTCGAAAAAATATTTATTTAGCAGCACTAGACGTGGAATTTCATAAGCTTTCCAACTGTATTTTTAAAAATTCCTTATCTCTTTTTTTCACCGAGATATCGTGCTTCCAAAGTCAGCAGTGAATGTTAATAGCGATGACAAGCACTGTGCGCACAATTTCCGACGGTAGTGTATATCTTTATATCATATAGTTTTGGTTTCGTCGGTCTTGCGGTCAATAAAATAGTGAAAGGAAATATCGACCAAATCGCGTATCGATTAATATCGATATTTTTGGAAAAAGTATCGATAATATCAATATTTATCGATAACTTCCCCCTCTCTTCACCATCCTAACCTGACCCAGTGCTCCTAATTCGTGCCACTTTTACTCAACTGTAGGGTTGTAAAATTTCATGAAACTTTAATCTAATGAAAGTTTCATGAAACATTGGGGGTCTCATGAAATATTTGAAAGTTTCAAACAGATAAGCGGGAAAATTCAAACTATATATAGTTTAAATAAATATGTCAAGGAAATTTTATGATCTAACTATCTAACCTGATCTGACTTCTGTGCGCCTGCGTAGATAGACGTTTCCCCCTCTTCTCCTAATGTTTCATAAAACAATGAAACTTTGACCATGAAATATTGAAATATTTATAAATGAAAGTTTCAATGTTTCAATGAAACGTTACATCGCTTACAACCCTGCTTAACTGTGCATGCGTTTCACGCCGTATCTGATTGGTTGCTATTCGCGCGCGGTTTAAAATGCTGAAAAATATTATTTTTATTAGTTGAAATGCCATTATTTATTTCCCTAGCGGACCCGTGTGAGAGAACGGTCATAGAATACTCTGACCGTTCTCTGACTGTTCTATGACCGTTCTATGACCTCGCATTATTACGGCTAAGATCGGTAAAAAAGACATTAAAAGCTTTGCAATTATGATTCTGTGGCGAAATTTGGATTAGAAGGTGAAGGAATAAATACAATTATCTTATTTTTCAGCGATAAAAACTAGAAAAACATAATACTTGTCATTGAAGGCAGTGCAGTGGTTCACAATTGGCGTAACGTCTCCACCGTGAAGGTTTACTATTGGTGGACACGTTCCGCAAATGTTGAACCACTGCACTGCCTTCAATGACATGTACATGATGTATTCCTAGTTTTTATCGCTGAAAAATAAGATAATTGTATTTATTGCTTCACCTTCTAATTCAAATTTCGTCACAGAATCATAATTGCAAAACTTTTAATATCTTTTTTACCGTTCTTAGCCGTAATAATGCGAGGTTATAGAACGGTCATAGAACAGTCAGAGAACGGTCAGAGTATTCTATGACCGTTCTCTCACACGGGTCCGCTAGGGTTATAATAAACATTAAAAATAATATTGGGAACACTAATCTGACCTTACTTCAAAGTTTCGAAAATTAAATTTACTTGAAAAATAAAGGCAGATTAAAACACAATAAAAAAACACAAGAAATACTATAATAGTATATTACGTACCTGGGCGCACAATGAGGGTTATTGCGTGTGAAGAATAAGAAGAAGGATTGAGCTTCGTTTCATGGCTATGGGCGCATGCGCAGTTCAATTTTTACATTTCATTCCTTTGTAGCGAAAAAAAGAGTTTTCGCGTTGGTGGCACATAAAATATATTTATTTAAATGTTCAATATATATTGTTAGGAACCAGTTGTTCGGCTAGGTTTGGCGACAAACGCGACCTTTTATCGGGGATAGTATTTCCTGCCGTTGAATTTACGCATTCCGAAGGAACTGACGTGGCAGGCATAACTAAGTACTTTAATACAATCGTGCGGAGCTCTTCGCAACTGTTATACTTTTCCCAGAATGCAATCACGTCTGTATCTTCAGACATGAGTCCGTCTACCAGGTAATGGTTTAAGTGTACAATAGCTTGAGAGTAACGTGGAATGGAATGCGTTGAGGGCTGAGATCTTATTTTCTCCAGAAATTTAAATGTGGCTGTAAAAAAAGCATATAAGAAACTTTGTGGCAAAGATAAATAAGAGAAAAAAAGAAAAATACCAAAAAAAAGCAAAGAGGCAAAATAAAATTTACATGTTTTTTTATCACATTTGGTTAATGAAGACGTTGGTTGCTTGTTCAGGAGAGTCGTTTGCGAAGATCGAGTTTGGTTTTCCTTAATCCCCGATAGCAATGTCGTAGGCAACATTTGTCAATAACACATCCATCGGATTTACCTAAATTTATACATAATTGGCCCAAGATGCTACCGCAAAACGCTAAGATTTTCCACGCATTCAAAATGAGCTTACTGACAGAGCAAAATCTGCAGCATAACAGATCATTCCTATTGAGACCTTCCATTCCCTTACTACCTCTCCATTACAGCAGCATAGTGTATGCATCAAATGCAGCATTCTGAAAGATGCATTTAGGCTGCTTTTTTGCACCACACCATTATAAGGCGACACAACATATGATGCTCAAATAAATGTGTCACTACTCATGACTTTAAAATAACATGTGGAAATATTTGTTGGGTTGCTATAGAATATATTTGGCCAACAAGTTGATCACACCAATGCAAATTTATTTTCAGGCTACTTAGCGAAGTTTAAAATTAACATTGAGTACTGCTTAGACAAAAATTATTAACATTATTGCAAAATCCTAAACTTCGTTTTTTTTTTAGTAATAAGGAAACGAACCTCAAGTGCCTCACTGACATCACGAACCAAACAAACAAAAATTCTCGGCTTAACGATTTTCTGATGAAAATGATTGGAACACAGAAAAATGTTGTAAAAACCAAAAGAAGTAGAATAATATTACAAAATAAAAGCAATTTATTCGAATAACACTTGGCACGTAATACAATAAAACCTAACATTCAACGAAATAGAGGTATTCTTTCTGTAATCCCAAAAATGTATTCCGTAATTTTCAGCCATCGATAATATTTTCGAAGAGTTCATGCGTATAAATATTACGTGAACCCTAAAAAATTTTTTTACGAATTTCGAATTCTGTATTTTTAATGTGATGCGCAGCGATAAAATTTTCTATTCACAGTTATTAGGCAAATTTCGGAGAAACTTTCTGTGACACAATACAATACAAAAGTCTCAATAATGCATAAATATGAAAGTAAATCTCGAATCACTTTTAACTCTGTAATGATTAAAACATCCTATACGAGTTCACGCACTCCAACGCATGACACTGTGATGTTGCCTCTATTGACAGAAGTCTGCGGCTTCTTTAATGACTGACTGAATGCTCATTCGTGGCAGAATCGCATTCAACACGTGATTGCGAAAAAAACACGACAAAATGTGACCCCATATTTCTGTGTTATTCCGGCATGACATTTTAACGCGTTAATCACACGTAAATGCACAATGAATAGTACACTGGAAATATTCAACAAATATTTTTCGTGAATAAACACAAATAAGTATCAATCATTGATACATATAAGTCTCTCATTTCAATTGACGAAATGTTGAGCTCAATCTTTTGCTATCGAGGAAGGTTTGCTTCAGTTCATCCTGTAGTTTCATCGCTGCAGTGGTGTAATTATTTTTGTCAACAAATCCATGTTCTTTAAACCATGGATCTAAAATTGTGCTGATACTAAAGAAAAGAAAATATAATATAAAGTACTGTGGTGCATATGGTCACTATTTATATAAAATAATTTGCAAAGTACATAAGCAGAAATGGTCCGCGTTTCATATATTAGAAGCCGCTCTTTTGTTAATTCGATTAGCTTTGAATGGAACTTTATTACTTCAACGGACATGATTTTCGGCAAAACGTCGTCAAGTTCTAGAAGAATCAGTTTCGTGCATGGAATGATGAGAGACATCGTTGAGTATTTATCTCCACTAAGTTTTTCTGTCGCGTCAACAAAAGGCTTTATAACTATTAATATTTCGGGAATTGCCTGTCTTTCTGTGCTTTTTAAATGTGGCACTTTCGCACCAGATTTAATCGAAACGATTGTGATGGCATCTGCAGATTTATTGATGCTCTCAAGCATTAAATATGAAGAGTTCCAGCGCGTGTAGCAATATTGGATTAATTTTGTCTCAGGTTGATTCCTTTGGCGTAACTCTGGCATTAGATTTTTGTTTTGTAGTGGGCTACGATGAAAAAAATCCACTATTCTTTTGCACTTCTTGAGCATAGTATAAACTGACACGTCATCTTCTAAATTCTCAAGCATATTATTTTCGAATATCAAAAGTATGTCTTCTACCGCAATTGTCTTCGCGGCAATATCTTGCTTGCTTCGCGTTTGAACAATCGCCTTATTTACACCGAGCTCAAGCGAGTGTGCAGCACATGGCATGTTTTTTATCTGAAAATTTGATAAATTATCATTATAGGTTTTTACATCTTTTTACTGCAAATACATCATACTCTTATTTGCTTACCTGACATTCTCTGCAAGTAGCAAGCATATTGCTAGCATTATCTGTCACTGCACCAACAATAGATAAACCTGGATATTTTTTTAGAACATTTTCCAAAAATTACTTGAGGTTTGATGCGGTTGACTGTGCAGGGATAGGGGCTACTGCTAATGTTGTACACTGCAAGGCACTATTTAGTATAAAATGCGCTGTTATCGTCAAATAGTTTTGGTTTGCGCAGCTAGTCCAACCGTCGAAAGTTATTGCGATGTGTCTGTAAAAATAAATTTGTTAATAAACGGAATACTTTTTTATATGCTTGAAAAATCCCTGTGCCGACGATTGAGCCTGTTCTGGTGGTCTGAAACAAAAAACACAAATGAAATTGTATTTGTGTTTTTTGTTTCAGACACCAGAACAGGCTCAATCTTCGGCACAGGGTTTTTTCAAGGTTCCGGTCAAGGTCATCCTGACGTCACGAGTGACAAGACAATAAACTCAAAATAATATATAAGAAAGACATTGAAATGCTTTATTAAATAGAAAAAAATTTATGTCATTATCTTTTGTGGTTTGCTTGCAATAAATTCTTGAAAATGCGTGTGAAAATCAGACGGCGAACCAGAAGACCCCTTTAACTACCCACTGTATTTTTGTAATTAATTGATTATATATACCTAAAGTTGCAAAATGACTTCAGTAATGCATTTTCTTAGGGCTTTTTAAAATGAATTTAGCAGGTTATGTTTGGATTTTGAAAACACACAATGAGTAATTTACAAAAAATATTTTTTAATTAGAAACAAGCAATGTAATTTATGTAATCAGTCCAAAAATGTGAAGAAATTTATAATGTTTAATACTTTCAGAACAATTCTGTAAACGTCAAAAAATATGCTAAAGGAAATATCTAATTTATTTCCTCAATATTTATGTGACTACATTTTTTTAACTTTTTTAAATTGCAACTAAATTTGATATTTGTTATAAAATTGGCAGAGTAATAATTTTGGTTGAAAAATTCGCTACTGATTTTTTTTTATTTATTCATCACTTGTTTGGCTGATAAATACGTCACTTTTTAAGTTGAGTTATTTGCTACTTGTTTGGCTGAGAAACTCGCCAATAATTGTTGAGAAATTCGCTACTTTTTGCTGAAAAATTCCTTACTGCTTTGGCTAAGAAATTTGACACTAATTTGGTTGAGTTATTCGTCACTTATTTGTCTGAGAAATTCGCCACTGATTCGGTTCAGTTATTTGCCACATATCTGGCTGAGAAATTCGCCACTGATTTGGTTGAGTCATTCGCCACTGATTTGGTTGAGATATTCGCCACTTTTCTAGCTGAAAAATTCGCCACTGATTTGGTTGAGTTATTCGCCACATATCTGGATGAAAAATTCACCACTTTGGCTGAGAAGTTTGCCAATTTTCAATTTTTTTTTCGAAGAAACCGTTTCAGTGACACCAATGGTAAGCACCACATTTTGAAAGTCTGTAATCTTCTTTCTCCTTTACCTATAGTCAATGCTTCACAACCATAGAGTGCTACCCTCCATACATATGTTTCGAGCAGTTTCTCCCTGATTCCTAGACCTATATTTGAAACCAATAATTGGTTTTATACTTAGTGAAAGAAAAGAGAAACTTATATGCTAGTATAAAGAGGTGCTGCGACACTATCACACATTTAGACATGAGGGACTGACAAGAAAAATTTCAAAACGTATAGTAGAGGGACGCAAAAGGAAAGGGAGACAAAGATTAGAGTACGTAAAACAAATTATAAATGTCGTAGGTTGTAGCGGATACTGCGAAATAGAAAGACTTGCTCAGGATAGGAATGGATGGAGAGCTGCATCGACTAGTCTCAGGACTGCTGACTATAACAGCAACAATAGTTCCTTTATAAATCTCCACAGATTGGCTTCAAAGAAACACTTCAATAAAAACTCATTCTAAAAAATTATTAAGGTTTATGTGCAATTTTACATACGCTGTTCTTTCCCTCTCTTGGTGAGGTTACTGGCGAAAAATTAAAAAAAATTTTTTCAAGGAGTATTAATATTAAATTTTTTATATAAACGATTAATAAAATTTTTTCTACCAGCGGTACATAAAGTTTATTTTTTGATCCCCCATTAAAAAAAAATTATGTGCTGTACGGAAATCACATTTATTTTACTCGTGTGATTTTTGCCCTCGAAAAATAAACTTTTTTTCCCTAGTTGCACAATATACAATTCTGGCACTTAACACGTGGATCAATAAGTCCCAGGATTAACTAGGAAAAACACATTTTTTGGCAAAACTCGACTTTATTCATCAACATAGTCTCCTTCAAAAGCAGCACAATCAGTTCAGCGCTTCTCTAACATTTCAATACTTTTCTTGTAGAACGATTTATTTTTGGCCTCGAAATAAGCGTTCGTTTCGGTGATGACATCCTCGTTGGAGTAGAATCTCTTGCCCTGGAGCATTTTTTTGAGGTCTGCAAACAGGTAGTAGTCGCTGGGGGCCAGATCCGGTGAATATGGTGGGTGCGGAAGGAATTCGAAGCTCAATTCATTCAATTTCGCCATGGTAGCGAGTGGCTTGTGACACGGCACATTGTCTTGGTGAAAGAGCACTTTTTTCTTCTTCGCTTGGAGCCGTTTCTCAGCGATTTCGTTCTTCAAACGCATCAATTGGCCAATGTAACGTTCGCTATTGATCGTCTTACCTTTTTCAAGGTAGTCGATGAACAAAACTCCATGAGCATCCCAAAATACCTAGGCTATAACCTTACCGGCCCACATTTGCGTTTTTGGCCGCTTTGGACGCTTCTCACCGACTGCAGTCCACTCGGCTGATGACTGCTTTGGCTCCGGAGTGTAGTGATGGATCCAGGTTTCATCCATTGTCACATACCGACGCAAAAAATTCGGTATATTTCGGTGAAACAACTCTAAACAGCGCTCGGAATCAACGACACGTTGTCGTTTTTGATCCACCGTGAGCAAACGCGGCACCCACTTTGACAACAGCTTCCTCATAGACAAATTTTTATACAAAATAGCGTACACACTGCCGTATGATATCTTTAAGGTGTCAGCTATAACACGCAATTTTAATTTACGGTTTTCGAAAACGATTTGGTGGACTTTTTTCATGGTTTCCAGTGTAACTACCTCATTTGGCCGGCCGAAGCGTTCAGCATCTTCAGTGTCTGTACGAACACGTTTAAACTCGGCATAACACCGACAAATGGTTGTTTTTGATGAAACTGAGTCCCCGTAGCACTTTTCAAGCCATTGCTGAGCTTGCACTGTGTCTTTTTTCATCAAAAAGCAATGGTAAATCAACACACGAAATTGTTTCGAATCCATTGTTTTGAAAATATCAAGACTATCTTCACTTAAATCACTGTAACTTGTGGACCAAACATCAGAATGTCATGCAATTTTGACAGGTATCTTTTGAAGGTTGGTACTCATGAAAAATCATACAGAACTTGTAGGCCTTTAGTCAGTAGTGGGAAGCCTACAACCCACGATGGTGAGGAATAACTTGTAACACCATTATCTTTGGTAACAACAATAAAACTTTTATTTATAAAATAGTTATTGACGTAACTATGGACTAGTGACGCCTTACAAGCATAGAATAGCTATTCGCAAGATGCGAATGACGCGACATAAAAATCGACCAATAGTCGTTCCCTACAAACTTTTGTTGTCAACGCCATCTATGTGTCAGTCCCGGGACTTATTGATCCACGTGTTATAGTATGTTGTGCAACTAGGGAAAATAAATGTTTTTCCCCTGTCGCACACGATTTTTCCAGGCCTACCCGACTGTGTGTAATAGAAATGGCGGAATTCCACGCCACCTACCACCACTTTTGCAACTAAGACTTTGTGCACATGTATTAGTTCGCATGCATGTATACATTGATGGTTTGAATGTGTGAAATAAAATTTTCAATTTAATAGAAATTAAAGAATTAATGCAAAATCTAGGCAATATAAAATAGAAAAAACGTAAAAATTTTTACAGATATTTTAAATATTTTCTGTGTGATATTTCCAGGACCTCACATTAATTTTTCAATTTATTGTCGATCACAATTTTTATTCACATTCTCAAAAAGCAACTTATATAAAAGACTCCTATATACATAGTTTCTAAATTTCATATATGGGTACCTTTTTTATAAGTTTCTTTTTGAAAATGTAAATAAAATTTTTAATCGACAATAAATTGAAAAATTGATGCGAGATTCTGCAAAAATCACACAGAAAATATGAAAAAATATCTGTAATAATTTTTACGTATTTTCTATTTAATATTGCCTAGATTTTGCATTAATTATTTAATTTATATTCAATTGAAAATTTCATTCCACACATTTAAACCATCAATGTATACAAACGTTAGCACAAATACATTTTGTTACTTATTTGCAAATATAATAATCGGAGACAAGTAACATGCAATGCAAGCACAACTAAAACATAACCTCACGTATGCGTGCTAATGTGACAGCGCAATCCCCTTTCGTCTCTTCGTCCCTCACCCACAAACATCTGGCGCTACCTACCACCATTTTTATAACTAATCTACCGCCCTCTCTGCCCTCCCTAAGCTCACTCATCAGCCATTTCTACTACACAGAGTTGGGTAGGCCTGATTTTTCTTCTACTAGGGGGTTAGAAAATGCATTTGCTTGCCCCGCACGGGGCAATAAAATCCACTTCATGGTCCGCTAGTAGATAAAAGAAATTATTTTTGAAACTAAAAGAAGAATTCTTGAAAACAAACTCATTGAATTCACAAGCTTTTGCAAATATTGGTTAAATTATAATATCATAGTATTTAATATATAACATACCCAAAGTATTATGGAATCTTGATAAAAAATGTGATTATGCAAAACAAATTCGGTTTTCATAAACTTTTTAAAAATCAGTATAATTCGAAGAATTTTAAATCTTTCCGTGGAAAAAGAGACGTTTTCGACTGTGCCGGTATTCGAGCCCGGGTCTTTCGATTGCCGGTCGACGGATCGAATTCCGGTACAGTATTATTGCGATATAAGAGTTTGAAATTGTCTGCGAGGACACCTGTCTGGAACTTATCCTATTTGATACGCGACTAGTGATCTTCCGATAATGTAAGCAGTGGCAAAAATTTCTAACTCAACCGTCTAATCAGGGTGATAATTACAAAAACACGATCACTGACAATTTGAAAGTTTATCTTAATTTAAATTTTATTTATAGAATTTCTCTACAAATGAATGGTAAAATTTAGCGTCTTTTCAGTACACCCCCCCCCCTGACGCCCTCCTCTGCACCCTCCTCGGTGACCGCCCCTTCCTCTTCCATAATCACTTATTTTTGACATCCACTTTTCTCTCCTTTCTCTCCATTTCCTTTTACTTTCACCACATCCCTTGCCTCTATGCCTTGCTGCTTCTTCGCTATAATCAGTATCATCGGCTGAAAACAACAAGATTTGTATAATTAAATCGACCATGTAATGATTTCTAATCTTACACTAAGGCACAATCAGGTATTTCTATTCCAAGGAATACAAATTATGTATTTTTATCCAAAAACGAAAAACTCTTCACTTACACTTACTTATTTAAAAATGTCATGCAAAAATATTACATATCAGAAACCAATATTGAAATTTTTGATTTTTTCAAACTGTTTTTTTCAAAACCATGCTATTATTTTCATAATTTTGGTTAGATGTTGCTTACCGAACTTGTCCTTAGTTTCTAAGACCATATGAAGTATGCCGAAACTCAATTAAATTCTATTGACAAAACAAACGTCCACCGCGGGCTTAGGGGCGCTGCTGCATGAAAACAATCATGGCTGCCGCAGGGCTTCGGCGTTCACGTATTTACTGTTGATCTGAATAGGACTTTTCAAATTACGTTTATCTGTAGGTGCTAAAAGTGCTTTTGTTGTCGTTAAATACGTTACGCGAGTACGTACAAGCACTGCCTTTACGAGTAAAGTCCTTTCCTTTCCTGTGCTTCGGTGAGAATTCCATTTTCACGCTTATATTTATTTATGCACTTGTCACTTACTTTTTATGTTAACTATATATTTATTTGTCAAACAATTGATTAATTACTGCGTTACAGTGTGAGCATCTGGCTTTAGTATAGTATACACAATGCTACGCGAAGCCCAACGGTAGCCATATTGAGTAGTTCGCTTGTCGACCACCAGGTCTCGAATTGCAAGTTTGAATTGCCAATAATTCTATTCAGAGTTATCGTGGACACGACCTACATACTACTACTACTAGTACAGACCGAAAAAGGGACAGACAGATAGACAGACAGTAACTTTCGTCAAAACCGTTTTTTCTGACTGAGTGGATCTCAAAACGTAAAGATTACATCACAATTCTTCGCATACATTTGAGTTTATTTCTTATAATTTGATACTGAATCTCAAGTCAATTATATAATATTACAGATGTGAAATATACATTTTCTCGAAGTTACTAAATTTTTGTTTTTGATTTTAAATGAAAAAGCAAATTCAATTTACTTAAGGCTCTATCGACCTAAGGAACACATTCTCATCATGACACTCGCGCTTGAATTCCTGTATACATTTCTGTAACCATATAATAATTTACATGATTAAAATAATTTATTTCCTTCCAAATATTTCAAAAAGGAAAAAGGATCGTAAACTTCATTGAAGCAAACGATTTTCCATAACAACGCTTATTTCGTATCTTACATATTTCCATTAAAAACTAGAATTTTTGATTTTTAATAGTGTCTTTGAAAATTAAAAAAAAACATATTGTCAAAAAATGTCCTTCTAAGAATTTGTAGACCTCATTTAGACAAATAATTTTTCATCCTAATGTTTTTTTCGTATGTTACAGATTTTGTTAAAAAGATGGAATTTTTTAATTTTAATCATATTTTTTGAAATTGAAACCAAACGAATACGTTTCATCGAAACCTGTGTTAGACGAAATTTGTAGATCTTATGAAAACGAATAATTTTGCATTCTTAAGATTTTTTTGTATTTCACATATTATTGGTAAAAAATCGAGTTTTGGATTTTCAATAGTATTTTCTTAAATTAAAAAGAAAAATATACATATTATGGAAAAATCTTTCAATCCCAATTTGTCCATCTTTATGTAGAAAATAATTTTGAATCATAACTTTTGTTCGCATCTCGCATAGTTTAACCGGAAAATGGAATTTAAATATTTACTTTTTTCAAGCTTTAACATGCTGTAACATTTCTACTTGTGGTTTAATCAAAAAATTTTATTAGGATACTTAGTAGAAAATGAGCACTATCAAAAACCAGTAATGTAATTTTGAATTTTTTCAAAAACACAAAAAATGCTCTAATTTTGACAATTTTGGACGGATGTGACTGGTTAACGAAATTGTCCTTACTTTTTTGGCTCAAATAAAGTGTGACAAAGGTCAATTCAATCTGATAATTCTATTGAGTTATCGAGAATATGATTATGACTAGCAGCCTCATTTCCTAAAATGGAATTAAAATTTTCCAAATACTAACCTATTTTATGGAAAATAAATTAAAAAAGTGTATTCTGGTAAAATAAATTTTCTGTAACTACACTCACCATCGTTTTTTTTCTTAAGGTCTCGTATGACTTTTTGGAGCTTTTCAAGCTCCGCTTTATGCTTATCCTGCATATTCTGTAAAATTTGTACAAATTCCGGCTCCATCGCAGCTGTTTACGAACGATTTAAAAGAAATTAAACTAACCGGTATTTCTTTGTTTTAAACATTGATTTTCACTCCCTAATATAAAATGAAAATCACAAGTGAGAGAAGTTAGCTACATTCATAACTTGCGAGTCCAGCTAATACCACGTAAATAACCCGGAAATTGAAAAAAAAATTTCGAAATTGAAGGCAGATATGAACAAGAATGGTAAAAATACAAAAACAAAATAACGTAATAGTATAGTATGTGCCTAGACGCATAATGAGGGTTATTACGCGACGAGCGACAATGCTCGCAGGAGATCGAAGCCGAGAAGCGATATTCATATTCTATTTCATGTGACTTCGGCGCATATACGAGTTTTTATGCGTACACTCGAATCCAATCTGAAAAGGTCGAAATTGCCATGATTATCGCTCATCTGACTTGACATTTCGCGAATACTTCCGGCCATTTTGATTTTCTCGATCTTGTGGAGTAGCAGTGTATCGTAATAGGCGCATGCGCAGTTCAATTTTTACATCACATTTCTCTGTATCGTAATACACAACATTACGCTACTCTCAACTGTAGCGTAATTTGATCTCAGAATCATAATTGCAATGTATTAAATGTTTTTTCTATCGTTCTTAGCCACAATAATGCGAGGCCAGAGAACGGTCAGAGTATTCTATGACCGTTCTCTCAATCGGGTCCACTAGGGAGGAAGCCATTTTTCTTGTTGACACGGGATCAAGTGTAAATTTGATCAAGGAATCATCCTTAAAATCACTAATTTGGGTAAATAGGAATAGAATCCTCAAATTAGTCGGTATAGGTTCGAATACTATTTCAACTCTTGGTGAAATTAACATCACGATTGAAAGTGTAGAATCCACATTCCATGTTGTTTCTAGATCCTTTTCAGTTGCACAAGTCGAGATTCTTGGAGTAGGCTTCTTGAAAAATCATCGAGCAATTCTGAATTTTGATGATGATTGTCTTCTTATGCAGGGTGAAAGGTATCCTCTTTTTGGATACACGAGCATTCATGTACTTGCAAGAACGAAAAAACGAATTCAAATGAAATTGAAAAATACTAATTTGAGTGAATATTATGTAAGAAGAATACACTGCGGTCCAGGGATTTTTCTTGGCCAATTTTTGGTTCGCAATCAGAATAATATTGCGAGAGTTTTTATTATTAATTCCACAACAAAGGAGGTAGATTTAACAATACCCCCAGTAGAACTTGAAGAATGTGAAGTAATTCCACCCTTAGTCCGTTCCTTTAAGGGTGTTGAAAACCTAGAAAAACAAAAACAATTAGGTTTGAGATTGGCAAAACTTTAAAAAAATTTTAATCTGACTGAATTAAGTCAAGAAGAAATGGAAAGTCTTATCCCTATTCTTATCAATTGTTTGCATCAATTCCACTTACCTGGTGACAAATTGGTAGGAACTAATTTTTTGACACATAAAATAATAACTATTGACAAACAGCCTATTTTTACCAAACAATATCGTTTTCTCCCAATTCACAGAGATCAAATCAGGAAGCAGACAGAACAATTGATTGATTCAGGTATTGTACAGCTTTCGACTTCACATTTATTAATAGTCCCTAAAAATCAGATTCTTTTGGTAATAAAAGGTGGGGAATGGTAATAGATTATAGACTTCGCAACCATCGACCGACGCGCCGCCAAGTGGTGCGTAGAGACAATATTAGGCCGTCGGTATTTCGCAAATGTGATGTAGAAATGATTAAAAATTATGAAAGTCGTTATTGTTGTGTGCCGGGCTGTTCAAGCGCGGAAGTGAAAAATCCCGAGCTTCATTTTTATTCGTTTCCTGGCCATAATTATGAAGTGGCAAGAAAAAAGCAATGGATAACTGCTATTCGTCGACAATCGTGAGTATTGAAATTGAAGCAATCCGTGAAAAAAAAGAGTAATGTCAGTTAAACTCCAAAAATCGTTTAAAATTTAATTGCACACTGGTGATGGGAAAAAACCATGGGTTCCGGGAAAATCAGCAGGGGTTTGCAGCTGGCATTTTGTCGATGGAAAAAAATCTGAAAATTGTGGGAATGAGGCTTATAACCCAACAATATTTCCATGGACAAAAAAAAAGTATATCAACTCTTCATCGAGCTGAGAGACACAAAAGGAGGCTTGAGAATTTCACAATAAAAAGTTTTCATCAGGTAATTAAAAATAGAAAATGACAGTGTCATACTTGTTTCATATCAAAAATAATTAAAATGCAACGGATGAAAGTGCAACTTCAATTTTTGTCTTTATAGATAAGCTCACAGCAATTTCCGGTGAAGCTTTCGAAATGGAAAATTTGCTGCCACCAGTATCCACAGTTGTTACTCGTGAAATAAAAGTGCAGACGGACTGTGAATGGAATACATCTGACGAAGAGCCTCAAACAATTTTATTTTGCTCACAGGTAACCGAATATGAAGCCTCTACGCAAACAATCATCGTTATGAAAAATCCTTTGTTATCGAAGATGGTGATTGTTCCTGCATCAATATCTCGTAAATCTACAGCTGTCAACACAGATGCTGAAATTTCAAGTTTCGGATTCACTGGTTTTAGAGATATTAAAGGGACAGTCCCCTCAAGAGACCGATAAAAAGCGTTATTTCCTGATTTTTTTTCTCACAGAAAGAAACATCGGAGACATAAGAACTTTAGGATATGTTTCACGCATATTTTAGACTTTATTAACAAAAAAAATTAGATCCGAAAAATTTCAAATGGCCGAGTAATCCACGTTTTGCGGCAGCGTCTCGACACGGTCGGAGTCAAACTGCGGGAACTATAGCAGCCGTTATTTTCAACTGAAATCAAAATTTTGTTTTTTGTTTTCTTCGTTAGACTTATTTGTTCTATTTGAACTAGGGAAATTTTAAAATTCGGAAATTAAGACGAAAAATTATGATTTAAAAAAAAAGACTTTTTTTTAGTAATTTGTTCATAAAAAAGGTATTAAAAATCGGAATTTCTTAAAATCCATAGTTCACATAAAGTAGCTTTTTATACTGAATAAAAAAAACCTTGGTTTAAGAAAATCGGTTAAGAACTTTTTTAGTTATCTTTCCCGCAAAGTGTAAAAACATGGTTTTGAGAAAACGCGCTTTAGATTTCGTAGTGTTTCACCATACAATCGTTCAAGACTCACTAGTAAGCTCTGAAAGTTGAAAAACTAAATGTCTCCAAAAACATATTCACTCTGACATACCAACCCACATACACCTTCAAATAGGTTTCTAAAACAAAGAAAAATGATCCCGAAATGCAAAAAGTTTCAAATAATGCTGATAAGTCATTAGATTAACAGACCCAGCGTCATCGTTATCTTCATTCATACTCTTATCTTGGGCGGCCGCCAGGCGCCGTACCTGACCGACAGAATTTCCGTGTATTTCCCGAAATACTTCGAATTTCGAGCTAAAATTTTACACACATAATCTTGAATAGTTGCCTAATCGATTAGGCAAAAAAAAACGATTTTTTGAGACCTCTTGAGGGGACTGCCCCTTAACGACGATGCTATTATGAAACAATTGGGGGGCGTGACACTCGTTTTTTCTGATCCTCTTTCAGTGTATTACAATAAATAAAGAAGACAGACCAAATTTTATTAACAAAATGAATAATGAAAATCGTTTACTTCTTTTTTTGATAAAAATGAAACTTGGGCTTGATTTCTCAGCTTTGAGTTGCATTTTCAGGATCTCAAGAAGAACAGCTTCAACTATTTTCTATCACACTTTAAATATTATATTCAAAAATGCAAACAGTTAGATATTTTGGCCCTCTAAAGATGCTATCAAAGAAACTATGCCTTCTTGCTTCCAAAATTACCCAAACTGTCCAGCAATTATTGATTGCACTGAACTGTATTGTGACACGCCTCAAACCGTTGAGCAACGAGCAATGATGTATTCTTCGTACAAGTCAGGCTTTACTATCAAATATTTAATTCCTGTTGCTCCTTCGGGATTTATTACATATGTTTCAAAAGGTTTTGGTGGTAGAACATCTGACGGGATTGTCACGAATTCTTCGGTCTTTCTAAATTTAATAGAACCTGGCGACGAGATTATGGCCGACAAAGGGTTTCCGCAAATAAAATCTGAATTAATAAAACGTCAAAGTTTGTTGATTATGCCGCCATTCGCATTCAACCCTCAATTCACTCCGGAAGAAGTTTTAGAGGGATATTCCATTGCTGCGGTTCGGATTCATGTGGAACGCACAATTCAGAGATTGAAAACATTTAGAATCCTAGATCATATACTACATGAATTATTTCCTCATATCGATAAAGTTATGCGCGTTGTTGCGGTACTAGCAAATAATAAACCTCTACTTATAAAAAGAAAATAACTTTTATCACAACTTTTTTCTTATATGTATACACAGATGTGTTTAAAAGTGACCAATAAAGTACTGAAAAAAAAGCCAATCGATTTTTGGTATCAACGCACCCAAAAATTCCTCGCCGCGATTAATTTTAAGATGTACTTGATCACACTGAGAATATACGTAAAAGTGACACTTGCTGGCTCCGATGACATACATTGAGACTTGAATTGAGGAGTTATATTCAATAAGGCGACAGACGCTCGAAAACCTGTAAAAGTATTTTCCGCCTCGTGATGTCATAGTCAAAAATTGAAAATCGAAATTCGAAAAAACCAAAACCATGGTTTTATAGCTCATGAAAAATGAATGTTAGGTTTCACTTACAGTTTTTTTATAACGTTGCAAATTTTCGAGTAAATTAATAAAAAATGTGTTGGTTTTAAAGCATAGAAACCATGTTTTATTTCAATCCACTCTCCTCGAAAAATTCATTAATTAACGGATTGCGAAATTCTTTTTTGCGTTCTACTCGTGAATCTCTGGCAGAGGCGACAGTGCTTGCAAAAAAATTTTTTGTTTATTCTTAAATGGTTTTTTTTTAATCCGATGAAAAAACTATGTTTTTCGAGCATCGGACCGAAAAAGTGATCGAGGAAGTTTGAGCTACAGTAAACTTCCCGCAAACAAGTTGATCATTATTATATGGAGCAACTTTTTGGAAAATATAAATTTGATTGAACAATTACTTTCGAAAATACAATGAGTTGAACGCAAATGCGAATTAGGTTTTGACGCAATGAACTGTTCCAAAAATAAATCAAGTCGGAAAAGAGTTCTTGATGATGAATCGTACAGTGCAAGTACAGGAAAATACGATAAAAAGAAGATCGCCAGAAATAAGGTAAAAGTTTAATAGAGAATTTTTTTTTGTTTTTTAGCAGACTTTGCAAGTGTTCGATAAGATTGGTCAACTGTAAAATCAATTATTTAAACATTCTTAATGCTTTTTTTTGGATGTAAAAAAAAGTGACAAATCTATTGCTTTTTTTGATACTCCGAGATGTAAATAGTATGTGTCATTTTTTTTCATTTATTGAAAGAAAATTTCCCGAATGGACTAAAATAGAATTTAAGTTAATATTAAATAACCACTTTATATATGAATGGAATTGACGACAAGTATATTGTAGGATATTGTTTTTTATTGCTTATCTTCTTAATAATTAAAAAAAAAAGATCATTAGATTAAAAAAAAGTAAAATTGATTTGTATTTGTTACGTACGGCTATTATTAATTAAATAAAAATCAGGAAGTAATAGATTATCACCTTTAAAATATTTTATTAATTAGTAGGAGCACGCGGAGGTCGTTCAAACTGCCGAATTTAGTTAATATAAATATTAACTAAATTCGTTTATTATTAAGTGGATCCGTGGTTTCTCTTCGTATATGTATTTTCCAAAAAAAATGTTAGGATTATTTAAAAAATGAATTGTTCACTTTATTCATATTAAATTATAAATACAGAAGCTTAAAATTTATAAGTAAAACAAATCGGAACCAGTTTTTGTTAGGCTTATCCCTACCAGTCAGGAAGAAGAGAGGAAGAGTATTTCTGCCTATCCTTGTTGACTAGGCTTCTGTTCTTTTAATTTCTGTTTTTTTGTTGCGGCTTTCGTCGCACTCCTGTCGTTCGCGATTTCTAATCAGCACACACGCGCACTTGTTTTAGCGATTTTGAACTCTTAACCTTAGAAGAGGCAACAAATAAGTGGCTTTTAACCAGAAGAGGAGCAATGCGTTTAAATTGCTCCACCTTCCTTACTGATACCTCGTAATAATGTTAAGGGTATCCCTTATAGAAAGTATTCTTGTCGTTTTGGGATTCGACAAGAATGTTTTCTCTGAAGATTTCTTTTTGTTCTGCACCGAGCTGAATACGCACTATTAGCACTTGCGGCTAATTGGCCACCGACGCACTTTGAAATTGTGATGATTTTGGGATTTTATTTAGGACATGCTGACAAGGAATTTGGACATAGTTGATTTCCAAATACTTGGTAAATTCAAACTCTTTTGAGTCTATTGCCAAATGAGAATTTTTGTTGACGTAATCGCTTTCCGATCTTTTGAAATAAGTCGGACTCGATATTAATTTGACCCTTTTTTATTTAAATTTGTTAATTAAAATTCTGATACCTTTCGTTATATTAGCCGAAAATGGTACAGCTTTTATTAACTTTGGTCCACTCATTGGCTAATAGATTATTTTTATTAAGTTGAATTTAGTTTTAATTAACTAAATGCATTTCATGAATTTAGGAATAATTGGATTGATTTATGCTATATATACATTTGCGTGGGCATAGCATCGATACCAGTAGTCGAGGAACTTCACATGCCACCCTTAGGGTGCGTAAGGATAGTCCAAGTACGTTTGTCTAGGCGAGCGTAAATTAAAGGCTTTTATGGTCTTGATTTAGAAGTTATATGTGCGTACCCAGCTCTCAGCTTTTGCTTACGTAACGGTGTGTGTTTGCCATTTCCTTCCTCTCTCCTTCGTTTTGATCCTTTTATATTAATTTATTTATTTTCATACCTTTTCATTCATTCCGAAGTGAGCGGTAGATCTCCCGTTGGATGTACACCCGTAATGTTGATATCTGAAAACTATGTAATATGTAGTAAAGATAAAGTTTTTATGGGTAAAGGACATCTTGTACATTTCGTAGATGCGCACTGCGAAATGAATTCAAAAGTCAATAAATATCTGATAAATAAAAACTTGTTGAAAATTGAGGATTTGAGAAAAGAGAACTCAAAGCCCGGTGACGTACTTACGTTTATCCGGAATGGTTGACATGTCTTCAGTCTCATTGTAAAAGATAAGCAAGATGATAAGGTTGATATTCATATTATTTCGGATGTTGATCAAGCATTAAGAAATGCCATGGTTACCTTGGGTGTGAAAATTGTAAAGGTCTCCAATGTAGGGAATGGTCTGGAAGATCTTTCCTGGTCCACAGTTGAACAGGTATTCAAACAGCATTTTTTGAATACAGGGCTCTTCATAATTGTTTGCTCAGGAGAGATATTGATTCCTCCTGTAAACCAAAGAGCAGAAATTATTAAAGAATTTTATGAATCAGTGGTAGGTGGTCATAAAGATGCATCGAAAACTTATTGGAAGGTAATTCATCGCTCGCTATGGTTGTCCACAGATTATACACAGTGATCAAGGGTCGAATTTTATGAGTAAGGTAATAAAAACCTGTGAAATACCTTCATCAGTTCCAAAATAATTAAAATTGGGACGAGTCGCTTCGATTTGCCGTATTTTCATATATCACTAGCATTCACGAGGCTACTGCTTTTGCACCTTATGCCTTGGTATTTGGAAAAGAAGCTAGTATTCCAAATAGTTTTGCGACGAATCCACCAGACAGTACTTACTGTGGTTATTTGAAAAATCTTTTCCTGAAACTAGATAAAATTCACTCTTTGGCTCACGAGCGAATAATAAAAGCAAAAGAGACGTCCAAAAAATATTATGATACGAAAATGAATCCTAAATTATTTCGTGACGGTAACGAAGTGTATTTGAAGGTAAACCCCAGAAGGGACAAGCTTAGTCCTTACTACTCGGGACCTTATGTCCTGGAAAAGCTGCTTGGAGATGGGAACGCACTAATCCGAATAGGTCCAAATGAATAAAAAATTGTGCATACTGATCGTTTAAAACTATCCGGTCATCTTTACGGGGATGATTAGTTAACACTCTTGTGGGGATACATTAAAAAACCAGAAATATATAAATCAAGAAGGAAAATAAAAGTACAAGGTCTAATTTGGTTATGTAAATCAGCCAATTATAAAAAGGTTCAATTAACTGCAGATTAACACTACAAACTGTGGGTGTTTTTCTGGAAACGAGGCAAATTGTATAAAAGTAAACATGCAGAAAATACATAAGCAAAATGAGGAAAAGTAGTAAATAAAATTTTGTTCAAGTTATATCAAGCATTAGGTGTATTATTACCCACTGATAAAAGGATTGAATAGCCAATCACAAGTAATGAGATAGAATACAAACGAATATTTGACTGGTTTTTCAAATGTTTTTTTGAATCAATAATAAGTTACAAATATTCAGATTCAAAACGAATTATATTGCTGATTTGAAGGCAGTCAATTAACCAATTACTAGAAATGTGAATGATTACAGACAGATATTTTATATTACTTACGAAATATTAGACATACAGGACAGGAATATCTCTGGATGGAAACAGCAGCGTGTGACAAAGCACTCGCCAAAAAAGGGCCGAGCCCTATTGTTTGATTCTTCCAAAAAAAATTGACGCAATTATAGTACTTCAATGAGGATATCATCAGGCGGATCATCCTTGAAGTACAACTTTCGGTAAACTCATTGTAGGTGACTAATGTTTTCCTGAAACGAAAATTACTTAAGAAAATTATGAAAATTCAGTTAATTCTCAATATATTGATTGACTGTAGAATAATAATGGACCAGTTTTATCGAATGTTTTCTGTAAAAAGGGAATAATGCAAGGAGTACTTGGCAGGTTATCTATGCGACGAATAAAGCGGTTAATCCAAAAGAGAATATTGACTGGGAAATAATGTTTTGAACAATCATGTCAAAATGTTTTTCTACGAGTAAAATTCAGGAATTATCCGAGAAATGATTGGTAGCAAGTGGAAAGGCGAAGCAAAAGATAAAATAGAACAGATAATTGAAACAGCCAATCAGATGGTATGGTTGACTGCAGATTAATATTTGAAGAAATCGTCGAATGTTTTTCTGAATCTATAAAAAATGAGGAATCAAGTCACAGTGAGGTTGAAATTTTCCGAATTCACAGTTGGGAAAAGGAATTTAATTAAGGCGGAAAATTGTCTGCATAAAAAACACTAGAATAATAAGATGCGCATTGTGACATGGTAGATTTGACCCGTCACTTAAAAAGATATTGTAGTAGACTCACCGGTATTACAGGACTTACGCTTCATGTCCCGTCTATTCCAAACACAACACCAGGACAACGGCACTAGAATACAGCGGCGTTGGAGAAGAGAGGTAGCCGGTTTCGAGTAGGAGTAAATACTGGCAGCCATGGCGCCGCATCGAACGTCGATACTGGACGAGTCTCCACTGATCGAAGGATCGATTATCGACGTCATGATAGATAGGACGACCGGCCGCTACCACGTGATCCGGAAGATGCAGTCTGGGGCACACTGGCCTCAGGACTTTATATTTACTATTATCAACATTAGAAATACTAAATTCATGTTAAATAATATTATTGGACACTATCTAACATAGTGCCAATACACTACACGCGCCGTTCGCCGTATAAAAGAGAACCACATGTTTATAAAAATTGTTTTCCGAGGGCCATTATTGTACTAGGCATGACTTGCCTAGTCGTCTATTAGAAATATGTCATGTGACCTGCTTCCGGGTCCACGATTGGGTCACGCGATTAATTTGTGAAGCAGGTCGGGAACTTTTCTGGCGTCACAAATTCCTTTGACACTCTCGTCCTGCGACTCCTGAAAGCCGGTGCCACGCTCTCTTTTGCACGACTAGGAGAAATTTCGGAAGATTATTATGGTCAAACTGGAAGGGGAGTTCATTTTAAAATTCGTTCCGGAATTAGAGGATGTCATATAGATAGCGTAAGTTTGGTTTATTTAATTTCCTTTGGCAAGTGGTCCGAAAATACCGGATAATATTGAATTGACACTAACGCTTTATGACGTCCATCTCACCTTGTTACGTCCAGAGCAAAAGGCGTGGGTAGCTTGGATTTTTGGATGTAAGGGAGGTGCTTAGCTGATTATATCAGGTTGGTAAGGCCTGAATTTATTTTTATTTGTGGGTACGTTGTCACTTGGCAGGTCTATGGGCTCTGAGTTGTTCACAATGATAATAAAACACTGAATTTTTAAATATAAGATAATTTATCATAAACAAATAAGCTTTTGTATAAGTTTAAACAAAGAACGATACTTAGGTGGTAACTTACTTGACTAGCTCTTATATTAGAGGGCAAAAGAGAGAATTGTCGGTTTTACTCCTATAATTGCAAGTCAACGGCACAAATCCTTGCAGAATAGTTAGTTGGGTTTCGTTTAAGTCTCTGCGAAGAAGCAAAACAACGATAAATCTTGCTTACGTATCTTGCTAAGTACACGAGAAATGAATCTGGCATGCACTTGTTAACAAGATAGGTTAGTTCGTCCCGATTTCAGAATCGAATCACTATTAAACGACATGACTAAATACGACGATACACGTAATCCAAAGAAACTATATAGCACTACTGCTTCCGGACTTGCACCACTTAAGGAACACGAATTTTGTTTACCAAGTACCGAAGGTAGAATTGTGCTCAAAGAAACCAATGAGACTTACGTTTATCGAAGGGTCTCGTCACGACGTTAAATTACTGGTTCGAAATGAAACGCGTTGACCGTACAACTGATCAGAACTTAATGACAAACCTCCAGAGGTGAATCTGGGGTATATATATTATTGGATCTTCCAACAGTGATTGAAGTGGGAGCAAATCGCGCAAAATTGTATAAAGTCACGCGCCGTGCATATTTGTATAAAGTCACGCGCGGTGTAATTCTGTATAAAGTCGCGTTTCATCTATGATCTATGTTTCTCTTTCACCACTGTCTATTAATATTGGTTGATTTGAGACTTGTATTTTTATATCCCTTACCTTCTCTTTCTTGCCTATTTCTATTTCTATTCAACAAGTAGATCCGGATATGACTAAGAATACCTGCGTCTACTTAGTTGTAGCTTATATTTTATATGTGATAACCTATGATTGATTAATTGATTGATTTTCTATAATCAATCAATCTTTCTATTTATGACAGCATATGTATCCTTATTTCTGGATTGCTTATGATTAAATACTTAATTATTATTGATGGTTATTAATTTCAACAATAATGTTATGCTTCATAATAACAAGGACGGTATGGTAATTAGTAACAAAGGTAATAATGAGTCAATGTTAATGAAGCTACGCCAGTAACCTGTTACCGTCTCACTAGGTTACAAACGCTACATCACTATATTATCGACGCGCGGTGTGACTCACTGACTCATTACCGTTCGGGTAATTACCATATAGACCGAGCAATGCTCTCCTTTATCACTTGTTACCAAGTGTCGCACCGATCTATCGATGTGAGGTAGTACATTAGTTTACCTCTATACAGTAGTTACCCGGTCTAGATAGTTATTACCATAAAACTAATTTTAATTCAAGAGTATTAATGAATCATCTACTTTGGTGTATGATTTATTGCTCTCATGTAGGAGCAATAGCAGAAAAATAAAATTTAATGTTACCGGGATGTAACGGTCCTCCCTGCTTAGAATAATCATCATCCTCGATGAAATATAAGTGTCTTAAGTGAACAAATTAGACAATAGAGTAGTTGATTTTGGGTATCCAGATGTGGGCCTCATATTTTGGTCTGTAGTGAACTTCCGGAATCTCCTTGGTAAGTAAATAGTTCTTAGTGGGTGGTGATGTCATTTTACAGCTGCATGCTGATAATTGCAGGGACTGAAGAAATTTTCACTATAATTTGACAAGTATGGTGTTACCCGAGGATTCAGCTGATGTGGGATGCTGCGATTTTTAAAGATGCTGGCCAGTAATGCCATGCTGCAGCTGTCGTGAGTCAATTTTCCGTAGTAGTTGACATGGCGATTTTGGATCTTGTACTTTGTTGTGGCGCAGATGCGATTTGTGCTGTCGTCTCAGAGGGAATTGAAGCTGATGCTAGGGCTTTATAGTGATGTCATGTGTTGGATGCAGGGCCATCTACTCGTTTCTGCTTTCAGTTTTCTTGTAATCATGGACAGCGACACATCCAGCTCCAGCTCCGTCATCATGTCCTACGATGAATTATATAGACCAGGGCCACCTCCTTCCTCTGAAGAAGGGATCCTCTACGGTGCTCGAGACTGGTGGTGAGTACCCCTTTTCATTCTCTTAAGTGTTGCGAGGCTGACTGCGTGCTAGTCAAATGCATCATAGCAGTGCTTTAAGAGATGTCGGGTTCCCTAAATCGGGCTGATTCTTTTGATTCCTTTCTCGCGGAGTGTTTTAGTGTTCCCACTTCGACAAGCATTAACGATGATTTGATAGAACTATCGTGCGAACAGGTTGTTTAGAGTGCGGTTGATTTCGATTTGTCGCTGCTGAGGCCGGTCGTTGAGGGTGGATCCATGGCTGAAGCAGCTCCCGTGGCTGCCTCCAGTGGGGCTTTTTTATGCGGGGACAGCGTGAAACTGCGGATGTCGGAGATCGAAGATCTCTTGGGTGTACATTAGATTGCCGTTTGGCGAGCTTCCCCCAGTGTTGCGGTGTCTTTGATCGTATCACTGTGTCGTGAAGAGCTAGCGTTGCAGATCGAGGAAGCTGATTTCACGCTAGTTAGAGAACTAGATCGCCGGCGGTACGGAGTTTTACTACGCGTGACATTCGTTGTCCTGAAGCGAAAAATCCTGGCGGCTAAAGAGATTTGTAAATTGCGCGGATATTTCATGGCAGTGATCCCAGAACGCGGGAGCTAGAGGCCCCCACCATAGAGCCTCGAGCTCATTGTGTCTTCCTCATTCAACCAACCTATGTCAGTCGAGCCAGTTTGTGACTCCCAAAATTTCTCTTGATTTAAGAATTTATTCCGTTTTTATTGTGCTTTCAGTGATCCATGGCCGTCCTCGTAGTCAGCTGCGGTGCCACCCAGGACTATTCCTGGCTAAGGTCCGACTTTGGGGCGCGGAGGTTGCCCATCACTTATTTGAGGATCAACATCGAGGTCAAGCAGCTCGCTCTAGGCGTGTCCAAGGTGTACATGGAGGTCCGAGTCAAGGTGGGGCCCGAAATTATGTCTTTTAGTCCCAATACCTGGCTTCCTTGGAACAGGTGGACATACAGCACCCAGAGCTTGCTGCTGACCGAGCTGCAGAGCTGCTGTCGCTGGTACATGCTCACGTGACCACGTCAGAGGCGCGGAAATGCGTTCATTGGCCTCTTTCATCTGCTGTTTTCCTGGGGTAAGTCACAGTTATTATGTGAAGTTTGCTAGGTTTTCATATTTTAATTTAATGTCATCGTCTTAAGGGGTTATATACACTTGTGTTCGAGAAAAAAGCGGATATTTACGATTTTTTTTAAAAACTGAACGCCTATTTATTTATACATGTCAAAAAATAATTCACGAATTTTTTCAAAAAAAAAAAAAAATTCATAGCTGGTGTCAATATTGCCATTGTGCTAAAACACAATTTTCCCCACATCTCTTGCGGTGAGCATGATAAAGAAGGAACTTTTGCTTGAAATTTAAAATCCTTCGTCCACTCAGAGGCTATTATTGTTGTTAGTAAGCCTGCAAAAATTCAGACTGATCTGGTTAACGGTTCTCGAGAAACTGTGCTCACCGCAACCGCACTTTTTGAAAAATCAAGTTTCGAGATAATCGCGTGTAAAGGCGGAGAAGATGAAATGAAGGGTTCAAAATAAATTTTCGTGGACTTACATAGAATCATCTATTCCGGGGCCGTAAAGGGTTGTTTCTGCATCTGCAGCTGCCTCTAAGAAGTCCACTTGGTTGACATTCATTTTTATCACTTTTTTTTAACCCGTGAAAACCGTATAAACTGGATAAAAACCGTGATAAACTTCGATATTGCATATCTGAAAACTTTTGTATAACTGGCCAAGAGGCTCGAAAAAGACGTAGATGATCCTAAATTGACAAAATTTAGTGAAAACTGGTTTTCTATATCACAAAGGTATCCGAAAAATTTACCCGATAAGCGAAGAAACGGAAACGCTCGTGGAGCGTGACTTGCAGATGACTCGCAGTTGCAGATAGCGCGCTATCAAGAGGTGCCAAATCGGTGCTACTGCTACGATCTGTATCATTTTTTGGAAAAAGATTCTCTGAGATATGTACTTTCAGAAAGTGCAATAAAAAAATTTTCGGTTTTTTCAATCAACACAAGTGTATATAACCCCTTAATTTCTGCCTCTTTTCTTTGGTTTTCAGAAATTTTGGAGCCGCGGGTGTGTTTTGCCTTCGTGGCGAATTTCTCCACGCTGGCCGTGGATGTTTTCCTTGCCGGTGCAGGTCAAACCCGATGATCCTCCTTGATGAGTGCAGTTTCTTGTCTCCACGGAATGTTGTATTTTTTCTTGCTCAATTACGTGTCACGACTGTTGCTTCTATGCAGAAAGCGAAGCTGTGAACACCTAAGTTTCTTAATTTTTAATATTGTTCTCTCCTTTTCAGAAATGCCGCTCGATGAGGAGGGAAGGCGTAGGGGAATATCATTAGTATAATATTTATTCATTAGTATTATAGATTACCTGCCTTATTGTAGCTACGTCTTTTGTTTTATTCTAGTTTTATCTAATTTTTCATTTATTCTTATCCTGTTATATATACTTTCGTTTATACGCTTTCATATATTTAATTTAACTGTAAATACTTATGATATATATATACTATGCTTATATCCTTTTATACATTTGATATAATTGCAACTATTTCCTGGTTTATTAGACAATTCAAGATTTATATAATCGCTTGAGGGTCTGGCAGACGGGACAATCTCAATAAAAAATGTTTATGTTTCCTCATAAAGATTCCCACTCTGCCCGTCTCTCTTACATTTGTGCTTTTGATTTATCACTTCCTTTAACTTAGTATTTGACTTATTTTAAAGTAAAAAAAAATTTTTTATTTCTGTTGTGAAGTATTTCTTTGGTTATATTTTTGCTTATTGTAGAATAGTTTTAATATGAATTACAATTCATACCAAAGATCTTTACGGTCAGTTAGACCCTTATGTATTATTTCTTAATTATAAAATTCATGCTTCTGGATATGGGCTCGTTAATATGTGATTGCTGACCCCATATACACTCGCATACATGCCTACGCACGTAAGCATGTATGCACATATGTGGAGACCCTAAATCATGTAGCTAAATTCGATTGGGATACATGATTGAGGATGTATAGGTTTTTGACTATAATTATGGACTGAGGTTAGTTGTTATATATTTATTGTCGTATCCGTAATAGATCCGTATATAGATGTTCTTGGTGTTGAAATTATTGATTGAACAATTTCCATTTAAACTTTCTCTATTTTCCTTTACAAGGATTTGTTTAAGACTACAATGTTTTTATGAATTTCAATATATATATAAATAATAGTAATATGCATCTAATATAATAGTAATATGCCTCTTATATAATAATAAGAATATATATATAATAATAATTATGATATAAAGGGGGTCCCAGGACTCAAGGTACATATTAATATTTTTGAATTCCAAAAAAAAAATGGAATGAAATATTCTAATACAAAAAATTTGTGAAGTGTATAATTACTGAGTAATTAGCAATTAAAATTGACCAATCATAAAAATGCGTTAGATAGACGACTGTTTATATGCTATCGCTGAGAGAGTGTGAGAATGCAAGTTCAGATCGTATAATTTCCCCTCAATTTATTTTTGTAAGAGGTATTGATTCTTTGGTGCAACTTCACACTTAAACGAGATTCAAAAATTAACAAGTATCTTTTTCGTAGCTACCAAATTAGAAAACATTGCTTCATGAGTTAATTACCTTACATAAAATGTATGCGTTTTTGAATTTTGTACGATTCTCCTGAATTCTTGGTATTCCGCAGAATTCTCTCGAGTTCTGTAGAAACCACTTTAACACCGTGATGCCAGCTTTTAAATATATTTATTTATCATATTCTTAAATTTGTCATAAGAACAGACAAAAAAATTCGAGACACTAGCAATATTGATTTTTTTAGAAAACTTATTTATTTAATATTGACTGAGCAACAAGTTTATAATGACTGTACAATTTATAATTATAAATCAAAACAAATCAATGAAACGATACAAAGGTACATTGCCGATGGTTTTTGTTTTAATTTCTATCACTCCCAGGGCAACGAAGTTGATGAAAAAGGAGTTTCTGTTTTCAATGTCCTAGTAGAGCGGGCGTGAATTTGTTTCGCTGCGTAGTAGCAACGCCTGTCTCTCGCCGCGCACGATTTTGCACTAACCAACACATTTTTCGTATTGTAAAACAATCAGTGAATTGAAGAAAAATCAAGACAAATTGCTTTGAAAAAGAGAAGTCAACGTGCTTTCAAACGAAGCACTTCTCTTTACCAGATTTTTATTCAATCCTGCTCGGGATATATCAATAAAAATTACTCCTTTCTGCGACTACTTCTTCTGTCTGCTTGTCGTTAAGACGCGACGACAACAGTCTGATGCCACTAATTCACTTTTGTGAAAATTTCCACTAAAAAAATTACGAGAAATTTAGTACAATTCGGAGGAATTTACAGCATTCAAAAACCTTGAAAATCCAAATAATTAGATGTATTCAAAATTGTTCAAGGTAATTCTAAGATGTTAAAGGGATTTCTAAAAAACTAAAAAGAATTCTGCGAAAATGCCAAGAATTCAGCAGGATTGTACAGAATTCAAAAACCTATAAACGGGTCTATCCCAGGTTCAAAGCGGAGGACGCTATAAACGCGTCTATCCCCATGAGCGGAGAAGGATGTATGCCCCAGGCAGCGGCGCTGAGAATGAGTCTGCGAGAGCCTGTGAGTAATGAGTGAACTAAATGAATATCATCGCCGCATGATTGTGATATGTGTCTTTCGAATGTGAGAGAAGAACCTATAGATGGGCTCTCTCTTAAATGAGGCTAAGAGCGAATTGGTGTTTGGAATCTCCTGGGGGACACTGCAAAAGTCTCTGCAGTCTGTGATCAAGAACAGTGCAAACAATCGTTTACGTATGGCATCCCACTGAAAGTGCTTCGTCGCCGAGTGGTGTCTTCCCCGGCCCACGAGGCTGATGTGAGCCTAGCTCTGCCGAGGTGGTGTGCCATACGAGATCAGGAGGTTGGGCCTCAGGGAACTGGCGTAGAACTTCGATCCAAGAGGATGCACCCGTTCCCAACTATTCCGATCCACTCCTCTACGCACGATGCGCTGGTAAATTTATTTATGGATTTCACGGAAAGAACTGTGGGGAAAATGGACGTGGGTGCTTCTTCAGAAGCCGAGGGATGAAAAGACGTCCTCCAGCTCCTGAAGGAGTAAAATTAAAAAATGGAGAGGTTGGCGAGGGCTCTCAGCATCATACAACAGGGTATGCTGAGAAACAACCCTCGCCACGTAACAGAAAGTGTGAATGAGGCCACCGAGGTGTTTGGCGGAATGCTCAACACCCATAAGTGCCTCCGGGAAAGCGGGGTGAAATCCCAGAAAAAAATGGAATCTCACCCCGTCATGAAGAAATTGGAGATCTTTCAGAGAGCACGTCCGGCTTCTCTGGGAGATACCCCAAAAAAATCCGGCGAAGGGCGATAAAAGATCTGCGCCCCCCCCCCCCCCCTGGAAAAAACGGCCAAGGAGAAAAAAGTGGCTTTTCGCTCTCGTACGCCCGGTGGAAACGAGCCAGCCCTCGAATGAAGAAGGGGACTAGCATGTCGTCACGAAGAAAAGGCAAGAAAAGATACGAGGAAAAAAGGAGAAAGAAAGGAGAGGAGGGCGGAGGACCCCGTGCGAAATGCAGAGGAGACTACCGCCAAGTCAAAGTTGGAGCGCTCCACGCCCGCCAGGTCGGGCAACGCCATCAAGGTGTTGGCGAAGGACGGCCAGTCCTACGACGACATCTTTAAGGGAATGAAGGCGAAGGTCGACCCCCGGAAGGCAGGACTTGAGGTCCTATCTATCCGGAGGACCAGAAAGGAAGAAGTCCTTCTGGTCCTCAAAAACGGGGGAGACGTTTTGGCCTTCCACAAGGAGCTCAACCAGGTGGTTGGGGAGAGGGGGGAAATTATGGCCCTGGTCTCGACGCGGTCCCTCGAAATTAGGGACCTTGCCGAGACCGTTGAAAAAGAAAAGGCTGTGTTTGCCCTGTGCTTGGCACTGGGCAAACCGGCACTTGACGGGTCCTGCAGACTCTTCACGCGCTTTAGTGGAGTGAAGACCACAGTGATCTGGCTAGCTGAGGCAGACAACGCGCGTCTGCTTCAGCTGGGTAAAAATAGGATCGGGTGGGTTGCGTGCCGTATCCGCAAGCGTGCGGGAGTTGCCCGATGCTTCAGGTACCTTGGCTACGGTGCCCGTCTATAGGTTCTTCTCTCACATTCGAAAGACACATATCACAGGCATGCGGCGATGATATTCATTTATTTCACTCATTCCTCACAGGCTCTCGCAGACTCATTCATTCGGGATGCCGAACGAGATCCTCAAAGTGGTGATAGGGGCATACACGGAGATCCTCCTAGAAGCCTTCAACTCCTGCCTTCGGGAGGGGAGGTTCTTCGCAGCCTGGAAGAAGCAGAGATTGATCCAGCTGAGGAAGGGTAACAAACCTCCAGGGGTTGCCTCGTCGTATAGACCAATATGTCTATTGGATACGATGGGAAAGCTTCTGGAGGAGTTGATTCTGCAAAGGCTTCAGGATCTCTTGGTCGGGGAACGGTCTCTCGGAAAACCACTTGGGATTCAAGAAAGGCAGGTCCACTGTGGACGCCATTCAAGCTCTGGTTAATATCGCCACAAATGCAAGAAAAGGAACTAGTAAGGGTAAGGGATTCTGCGCGTTGATCACCATTGACATATGCAATGCGTTAAATACCGTGAGGTGGAATATCTGCTTCGAGGCGATGATGCGGAAAAAGGTTTCAGACTACCCGTTGAGGAGGATAGATCACTATCTGAGCGACAGGTGGGTGACATACGAGGGCGACAAATGGTCTCTCAAAGAAGAGATGACATGTGGTGCCCCTCAAGGGCACGGGTAGGTTCTTTCGTTTCAAACGTTATGTACGTCGATTTCCTGCGCATGGACTTGCCTGCTGGAACGAGCATCATTGGCTTCGCGGCTGACGCACTCGTTGTGTGCGCCGCTGACGACGTCAGAATCCTAGAGCTGAGGATCAATGAAAGTCTGTTGCGAGTAAAGGGCTGGTTGGATAGCAGAGGCCTGAAAATGGCCCTTGAGAAAACCAAGGCTTTGCTTTTTACGGACAGGAGATCCTTTCAATACCCGAGGATCGTTCTCGGAGAACATAAGGTCGAGTGGAAAACAAGCATTAAGTACCTGGGGGTGCAGCTAGATCGTAGGCGTAGTTTTGGCGATCATCTAAAGATCGCAGCTGCCAAAGCCATCCAATGTGAAGCAAACTTGGCTCGGCTTATGCCAAACATTGGTGAACCCAGGGAAGTGAAAAGGAGACTGGTGGCGAACGTGGTCTATTCGAAGCTGCTTTATGCAGCTCTGGTCTGGGCTAATGCCCTGCAAAACCATACTTTCCAGAGGAAACTGTTTTCGGCGCAGAGACTTGTCGCGGCTGAGAATAGTTTCAGCATATAGAACTGTCTCGACGAGTCCTGTGTTGGTCATGGCGAGCGTCCCGACAATAGATTTATTGGCGGAAGAAAGGCAGGAGACCTTTCAGCTTCGCAAGAAGGTTACCTGTTTTAACGCGTACCTGAGGCGCTTCAAGAAGAGAGACAAGGAGATGTGTTGCTACTGCGATTTCCCGGTGGATACCGCAGAGCATGCACTCTTCTTCTGCGCCTAATGGGTTGCGGCAACGGAGGCCTTCGGTCAGGCAGTGGCTGCCGAGCTTACTCCTGACACGATGGTCCCTCTCATGTTCCAGTCTGAGCGGTTCTGGACGCTCATCGAGTCATTCGTCACACTCGTGATCCCTTAAATAGCAGTAATCACAGCAATTCTCCCATTTATATAGTTTGATTAATGAATACACGGGGTTTTCTAGGCAAATTACATAACTTTCGTCTGTACTATTACAGATATTTTTCTCTTCATTAAAATAATATATTTTTTCAAGGATAGCTAACATTTCCTTCCCAGCCTCGTGTTCCGCGCTACGTATTATATTCTCTTCATTGCTTAGAGTACTAAATTTATTTCCACGTTTTTCGTCCTCCACCACGCATCGAACGAAATTTTTTTTTTTTGTTGTCAGCTTCCGTAGCTTCCCCTGACATATATTTCGGTTTTATGAAATTGTATTTCGCCGTCAGCTTTTCAGCTGCCCCTTGACGAATCTCGAATCTCCCTTGGGTGGTAAAGTCTTAATAACGGACATGATTTTCCTATAAAAGAAAACTGTGGTTAAAATTTTTAATTTTCAGCTATATACTAATTTAAGATTAGCAAAATGTTTTTGGAATAGTTTTCCGTTGGGTTTTTCTAAGATGGCATTGTCTTTCTCTAGGATTTTTACAAGGGTGTAGGGTCCGTCGCATTTATTATCTAGTTTCCTGTATGCTTTGGCTTCCTCTTTGACGTATACCTGATCTCCTACCTTCCCTAAAAACGGCTTTACCTTTTCATCATAGTTTTCTTTTGAATGTTCAATAAGCGGTGATCAAATTTCTAGCTGCTATTAATTTCATTTTCGATCAACTTAATATTAATTCCTGCAGATATATCCCGCAGGCTTCTAGTTTTTCAGGATCTGAAAATGAACTGGGGGTTCGTGCGATTTTGCGGAATACTACTTCAAAGGGTGTAAATTTAGTGGCTTCGCGCACTGATGCGTTGTATGCGAACATTGCGAAGGGTACAAGTTGGTCCCAGTCATCGTAGGTTTCTGCGTATGCCCTTATGTAGTCCATTAATACTGCGTGGCTCCTTTTGAGGGATTTGTTTGATTGTGGTTTATACCCTGAAGCGGTAATTTGTTTCACTCCGGAAATTTTTGATAATTTTCTGAGTAAATTATTGAGAAAACTTCCTCCCCTGTCTGGAAGTATGGCCCTTGGGGCTCCATATTGTGAGAATAAGTACTTTGCCACCACATGAGCTACAGTGGTTGCCGAAATATCAGGTATAGGGACGGCTATGCAGTACTTGGATAAATTGTCCTGCATAGTGAGGATATGTTTATTACTGTTAGGGGTGGTAGGCAATTTTCCTACTGTGTCTAGGGACACTTTGTTGAAGGTGTCGAGAGGTGTATCGGTGATTAACCCATTAACGCCCAAATTGTAGGTTTTTACATGATCATATTTCATCGATTGCCAACAACGCTAGGGTAATGGAAATCTTACAAAAATTCGTACCCGACTATTTTCGAGGATGCTCTTTCCGATTTTGTTACTTAGAGAGCATACAAAATTGATTTTCCCAAAAAATGTTGTAATTAAAAAGAAAATTTCGATCAATTTCTGAGGTAGTTTTTCCAAAAAAGTAATATTTTCAAATCGTTTGACCACTCGAATCGGCTTGTTATCATCAAAAGTCGTGCAATTTTTACACGTGCTTCAAAACCATGTATTTAGAAAAAATTTATTTTCATTAGTATTTTCAAAATGGCGGGTGGAAAAGTGTTAAACTTTGCGTAACATTGAAAAAATGGGCGGAAACGGTTTTATATATTTTCTTGAAGTGAATCGTTGAATACTGTGTTGAACTTTGTGAAAAATCATTCGTGGGTAATTCTTGTACAACAATTGAGGTTAGATCTCCCAAATTCAAAATGGCTGATTTAAGATGGCGTAGGAAAATGATAAAAAACGAGATTTGACGCAAAAATTTGGTCCCCTGGGTTTTGACGGATGCTGAATACGAATCTGAGTTCAGATCTGAAACATTCAAAATGGCGGATCCAAGATGGCGGACTGAACCATAAAAATAGCGTGAGTTTGCGCTGAAATTCGGTCTAAGCGGTTTCAACCTCCAATCCAAAATCAGATTTGAGAATTCTGTTATGCAAGATTGAAGATGGCTGACAATGCATCGGTTTAGAGCAAAAATTTTTTCAATGAATGAATTTAAGACGATCAGTCGAACACTATTTGCCAGCGAGTTTCTAATTTCTACACTGTTGCCCGATTTTCACCACGTGGAGGTTGCGTTCTGAATAATCTTGTTTTTTTTTGGTATTTTGTTTTCATTTTTGAAATTTTTTTTGTTCTTGATTTTCAATATTTTTGGTTTCTTAACTTCTTTGTATTATCTTTCTGTTTTTTTAATTAGGTATTTCATTTTTAAATTTCAAAGTTGCTTACTCTAACCTTTTGTTTCAAAAATTTGATGCTTCCGTTCGAAACATGTCTTGCAAAAATACAAGTTACAAGCACAGCATATATCCACAGTGCGTTTACCAAATTTGTTGCTGCAAAATTTTGTATTCGTTTTAGTGACTTTTTGATGTTTCACTGCTTTTTGCTTCTTCTTTTGGAGATCATTCTTTTTCGGATCAAGATAATCTTTGATAAACGATTCACATTTCCGGTGAATACTTGCTTATGGGTCGTTAGAGCACTTTCGCGAACATTCAAGTCCTCATATTTTCATATCTAAGATCGGAAGGACGGACAAAAATTTTGTCTCCAAAAATGGAATCTTCAAAAGAAAAAAAATTCCTCGACTCGACCCATAAGAAAGTATTCACCGGAAATGTGAATCATTGATCGAAGATTATCTTGATCCGAAAATGAATGATCTCCAAAATAACAAGCGAAAAGCAGTGAAACATCAAAAAGTCACTAAAACGACTACAAAATTCTGCAGCAACCAATGTGGTAAAAGCACTGTGAATATATGCTCTGCTTGTGACTTGTATTTTTGCAAGACATGTTTCGAACGGAAGCACCAAATTTTTGAGACAAAAGGTTAGAGTAACCAACTTTGAAATTTAAAAATGAAAATAAAATAAGCATTCAAAATGTTTTTATCCTTATTCCACGTTGAAAATAACGTTAACTGGTAATTGAAATATACAATAATTGTATTTATTTACGTTAAAAATTAAACAAACACAATACCTGTCATTGAAGGTAGTGCAGTGGTTCATCACTTCCCATGTCTTCACCGTCCGGATTGACTATTTGTTAGAGTGAGATGAAAGTATAGTTGTGTCTCACTCCAACCAATGGTCAAATTTAACAGAGACGTTCCACAAAAGGTGAACCACTGCACTGCCTTCAATGACAGGTATTATGTTTTTTTAACTTTTAGCGTAAATAAATAAAATTATTGCATATTTCAATTACCAGTTAACGTTATTTTTAACTTAGAATAAGGATAAAACATTTTGAATGTTTATTTTGCCTCATTCATGAGTTATAATGCTACTTTACGATAGCTTTACGATAGCTTTACGATAGCTTTACGCTACAGCGTAAAGATACCGTTCAGCCAGTTGGCTAGGGATACATCATTAAAAAAACAGAAAGATAATACAAAAAAGTTAAGAAACCAAAAAAATTGAAAATCAAGAACAAAAAAAATTTCAAAAATGAAAACAAAATACCAAAAAAAAAAACAAAATTTTTCAGAACGCAATCTCCACGTGGTAAAAATCGGGCAACAGTGTAGAAATTAGAAACTCGCTGGCAAATAGTGTTCGACTGATCGTCTTAAATTCATTCATTGAAAAATTTTTCGCTCTAAACCGATGCATTGTCAGCCATCTTCAATCTTGCATAACAAAATTCTCAAATCTGATTTCGGATTCGTAATCAGCGAGGTTGAAACCCCTTAGACCGAATTTCAGCGCAAACTAACGCTATTTTTATGGTTCCTTCCGCCATCTTGGATCCGCCATTTTGAATATTTCAGATCTGAACTCAGATTCGTATTCAGCATCCTTCAAAACCCAGGGGACCAATTTTTTGCGTCAAATCTCGTTTTTTATCATTTTCCTACGCCATCTTAAATCAGCCATTTTGAATTTGGGAGATCTAACCTCAATTGTTGTACAAGAATTACCCACGAATGATTTTTCACAAAGTTCAACACAGTATTCAACGATTCACTTCAAACAAATATATAAAACCGTTTCCGCCCATTTTTTCAATGTTACGCAAAGTTTTACACTTTTCCACCCGCCATTTTGAAAATACTAATGAAAATAAATTTTTTCTAAATACATGGTTTTGAAGCACGTGTAAAAATTGCACGACTTTTGATGAAAACAAGCCGATTCGAGTGGTCAAACGATTTGAAAAAATTACTTTTTTGGAAAAACTACCTCAGAAATTGATCGAAATTTTCTTTTTAATTACAACATTTTTTGGGAAAATCAATTTTGTATGCTCTCTAAGTAACAAAATCGGAAAGAGCATCCACGAAAATAGTCGGGTACGAATTTTTGTAAGATTTCCATTACCCTAGCGTTGTTGGCAATCGATGAAATATGATCATGTGAAAACCTACAATTTGGGCGTTAATGTTACGTCCCGAGCAAAAGGCGAGGGTAGGTTGGATTTTTGGATGTAAGGGAGGAGGTTAGCTGATTATATCAGATTGGTAAGGCCTGATAATTTATTTTTGTTTGTGGGTACGTTGTCACTTGTCAGGTCTTTGGGCCCTGAGTTGTTCACAATGATAATAAAATACTGAATTTACGAATATATAAGGTAATTTATTATAAATAAATAAGTTGTTGCACAAGTTTTCATAAAATGATACTTAGTTGGTAACTTATACTACTTCTCAAGATGAGAAGGCAATGTTATGAGTTTTATGCGGTTATGAGCCAATTATACAGGTTTTGAGATGCCTATATATGTAACTTCCGCAGTTGATTGTGGACGTTTTACGCTAATATACTAGGTTTTGAGATGCCTAGGTATACAACTCCCGTTCCACATTCAGCGTTATAGTTAATATAATAAGTTTTGAGATGCTTATTTATATTTATATAACTTACTTGTCTACCTCTTAAATTAGAGGGCAAAAGAGAGAATTGTCGTTTATTACTCCTGTTATTGCAAGTCAACGCGCACAAATCCTTGCAGGATAGTTGAGTTTCGTTTGAGTCTCCGTGAGGTAGCAAAACAACGATAAATTTTGCAGGAGGTATGGTGTAAGGGATGCAAGTCCACCAGCAACTGATGTGATCAATTATCCGCTTACGTATCTTGTTGAGTACACGAGAAATGAATCAAACATGCACTTGTTAACAAGATAGGTTAGTTCGTCCCGATTTCAGAAATAAATCACTATTAACCGACACGACTAAATACGACGATACACGTAATCCAAAGGAACTATCTAGCACTACGGTTTCCGGACTTGCACCACTTAAGGACTAAGGATTTTATTTACCAAGTACCGAATGTTAAGTTGCTCATAGAAATCCAATGAGACTTACGTTTATCGAAGGGTCTGCTCACGACGTTGAATTACCGGTCCAGACTTAACAACCGTACAACTGTTCGGAACTTAATGACAAACCTCCAGTGGTGAATCTGGGGTATATATATTATTGGATCTTCCAATAGTGACTGCAGTGGGAGTGGATCGCGCAAAATTGAATAAAGTCACGCGCCGTGCAAATTTGTATAAAGTCACGTTTGGCGCAATTCTGTATAAAGTCACGTTCGATCAAAGATCTATGTTTTCTCCCACCACGGTCTATTACTATTGGTCAATGTTGATCTGCAATTTGGATTTTATATCCCTTCTATTCTCTCTCTTACCTATTCTTATTTCTAATCAACAAGTAAAGCCAGGTATGTTTAAGAATACCTGCATCTACCTAGTTGTAGCTTATATTTTATGTGTTACAGCCTATAATTGATTGATTGATTGATTTTCTATAATCAATCAATCAATATTTGTGATAACATGTTTTCTTATTTGTGGCCGGTTTAAGATTAATTAATTATTTTTATCAATATAAGTAATAATTGTATGCTTAAATACTAACAGGGATGGTATATTAATTATTAATTAAAACAGTAATTAGTCAATGTTAGTGGCGCCATGCCAGTAACCTGTTACCATCTCGTCAGGTCACTAGCGCTGCATCACTATATTATCGACGCGTGGCATGATTCACTGACTAATTACCGCGCGGGTAATTACCATATGGACCGACTGATGCTCTTCTTTATCACTTGTTACCAAGTGTCGAGCCGATTTATCGATGTGAGGTAGCGCATTAGTTTACCTCCGTAGAACAGTTACCCGGTCCAGGTAGTAATTACCATAAGACTAAATTTAAAGAGTTTTTAGTACTTATTTACGCTTGTGTATTACGTATTGCTCATATGCAGGGGCAATAATTAAAATGATAAAATTTAATGTTACCGGGATGTAACAATCCTCCCTCCTTAGAATAATCATCGTCCCCGATGAAAATTATAGGAGTTTTCGGGTTTAAGCGAATTCCGTTTTCGATGAGTGATTGCGTCTTGCCTCGATGGCTTGTTGTGCGTGTGATGCGTGGAGGCTCCAGATATCCCAGGTAAGTGCAGCAGATCTTCTTATTTCCGGTTGTCATAAGAGCATTGTTTTTTAATTTTGTATTCTTTTATTTCTACAAGTAGTAATGTTATACTGCAGCTGCTTATGGATGGCTTTATCGGATGACATAATTTTCGTCATAATCAGACGCGGCGTTTTTGGTGTTTTGTTCTTTCGCTGAGAATTTTGTTACCCGAGGATTCAGCTGACGTGAAATGATGTCATTTTCCAGAGATGTTGGATAGTGATGCCATGCTTTGACTGTCGTGACTCAATTTTCTGTAGAAGTTGACATGGCGGTTTTGGATCCTTTACTTTGCCGTGGTGCAACTGGGTTTCATGCTTTCGTCTTGGTGGGAATTATAGCTGATCCAGGGCTTTATAGTGATGTCATGTGCTGGATGCAGGGCCATCTGCTTGTTTTCACCGTCAGTTTTCTTGTAATCATGGACAGCGATACATCCAGCTCCAGCTCCGTCACCATGTCCTACGAGGACTATTACATTGATCAGGGCCACCTCCTTCCCTTGAAGAGGGGATCTTCTGTGGTTCCTGAGACTGGTGGTAAGTACTCCTTGTTCATTTCTCTAAGTGCAGTGCTTCTGACCGGTTGCTAGTAAAAATTTTTTTTTTTTTTTTCATAAGTGCGTTTAAGATATGTCGGGTTCATTAAGTGAAGCCGACTCTTTTGAGTCTTTCCTCGCGGAATGTTTTGATGTTCCCACGTCGATAATTGATAGTGATGTAACGGAATCAACGTGTGACTCGGTGTTTCAAAGCGTGTCTGACTTTGATTTGTCGTTGTTAGGGCCGGTCGGTGAAGGTGAGCCCGCGGTTGAAACAGCCCCCGTGTCTATCTCCAATGGTGCCGCCTCATGCCGGGATAGCATGAAGCTCCGGCTCTCGGAGATCGAAGACCTCCTGGGAGTGTATCAGTTCGCGTTTTGACGCGTTTGTCCTAGTGCAGCGATACCTTTAATAGTTTCGCTGTGTCGCAATGAACTAGGGTTGCGGGTCAAAGAAACTGATTTCACCCTGGTTCGGGAACTTGATCGCCGACGGTACGGAGTTTTATTGCGTGTGCCGACCGTTGTCCTAAAACGGCAAATCCTAGCAGCCAAGGACCTTTTGAAGTTGCGTGGATATTTCGTTGATTTCGCCTAGGTGTGTGTTCCGGGTTGTGTTCCCCAAAATGGCTTCTGTTTTAAGAATTTTTAATTTGTTTTTATTGTTTCAGTTGTACATGGTCGTCCTCGTAGACAGCTGCGGTGTCGACCCGGGTTATTCTTGGCCAAAGTCAGACTCTTGGGAACTGAGATTGCCAACCACCTGTTTGAAGGTCAACGCTGTTGCCGGGCGGCTTATGTTGGACGTGCTAGGGGCACAGCTGGGGGTCCGAGCCAGGGTAGGGCCCAAAATGACGTTTTCGTGGCTCACCGCCTTGCTTCCCTCGAGCAGGTGGCTATGGTCCACCAAGAGCTGGCCAGTGAACGAGCAGCGGAACTGCTGTCACTTGTGGATGCCCACGTGACTACTCGTGCAGCGCGAAACTGCGTTCACTGGCCTCCTTCGTCTGCTGTTTGTCTGGGGTAAGTCACAGTTTTTCCTAGGTATTCATGTCTTAGTATAATATCATTGTCCTAATTTCTTCCTTTCTGCTGTTGTTTTCAGGAATTCTGGAGCTGCAGGGGTGTTTTGCCTGTGTGGCAGATTCCTCCACTCTGGCCGGGGGTGTTCTCCTTGTTGGTGTGGGTCGAGTCCTGTAGTTCTCCCTGGTAAGTGTAGTATCTATTCCTTGGTTGTATTTGTATTTATTATTGGATAGTTTTGAAATTGTAAGTTATACCAAAAATCGTTAGGACCGATTATATCCTATTGATTAGTTTCTAACTGTAATTTTCATGATTCGAGATTTGGGCTTATTGGCATGTGATAGCTGGCCCCTTACACACCTGTGCACACACAGACACACATATGTGCATACACACGCATGTGGAGAGCCAAAATTATGCGGCTCAAAATCGATTGAGACACATGATTGAGGGTGTACAGGGTTTTAATCAATAGGTATTTTAAAATTGCAAAATGAATTCTATCAATTTCGACACAGGACCACCCGAATTTGGTTGCTGTGTTGATATAGCTGTATTAGGGTAGCATAAAGATTGAGGAGCATTCATGCTGTTATATCTCCCTGAAGCTTTCATGGTAGTGGTTAAAAGCCATGCCTTGTTTTTGTAAGTGTTCGTTAAGTATGTCGAAATTGTATATGCATTTATGACGTTGCATAGATACTCATAATGCATTCACAATTTTATCGACATTATTTCTTGATCAAAAGAAAGAACATCAAACTTGTGTCTCTCACTAGTTAATATAATTGAACATTGCTAGAAACTCTTGAAAACTTCCACATTTCTATTTTACAAAGCTAACACAAATTGATGTTATTCATGATGTTTTGATTATAGGTATTTAAAATTGCAAATTGCCCTGAATCTTTTGGGATTTTCTTAATCTTATGAAGCTGTAAAATAGTCTTCATAAAATTTTTCATAAAATTATAGTTCTGCTAAAAAAAATTTCTTTTACATGTCACTGCATAAAACTTCAGTTGACCAAAATGTTAACTTAGTTCTGTGTAATTAAAATTAAAACATTTTCTTAAAAGTATTGATATTTTACAAAATTCTACCCTATTTTTAACTTATAGTCTGATCATAATCCAAATTCTGGGAATCCATTTTGTAGTTATTTTAGTGATTTCCATTTGTTGCTTATTTCTAGGTTAATTTGGCTGGCACGAGCTCATTTATTGGCCAAATCGGGCAATTTATAATTGAAAATTCGTGGTTAAGTTTTGTTGTTACCCGATTTTACCAATAACGGCATGCTAGTAAATATTTTTCTTAGACAAAATTTTGCCTTATCCCATTAAATAGTTAATTAATCAATTACTCGAAATATCGCTGCAGTTAATTCTAGTATTCTGTTATCAATGGAGATATGTGCCCTTATAATTCGGAGAAACCCTTAGTTATGTGGCTCAATTCTGATTGATTTACATAATTAAAGGTTTATGGATATATAGCAATGCACATATTTTATTCTTCGCGGATATTATTCAATTAATGTTAATGGAATCTCCCGAATTTGATTGTTCGTTAAAAATTTTCTGACCGGATAGCATACCGTATGTGGAGTTCGTTGTTCTGCATACCTATATGTATCACACTTGTGCTTCCATGATGGTGGCATATCCAATAATACTTGTATTTTAGGTGGCCATTGTTGCGGGGCTGCCATTGAGTTTTTGATAATGATAACCATCTTGTCGGTGCATCCATTGGCATAAGGCCCGCTGCCATGTGGGTTTTTGGCAAGTCTAATAAAGAACTTATAATAGGCATTCATATAGGTACAGGAGAACTGCTTAGTATATATGATTCATTGCAGGCGGTCGCGAGTCTTCTTATCGCTGGGCGGTTCAAGTTACGCTCTGGCCATGTTGTCGGGAGTGTCGAATGCTAGTGATACGCTGTGTCCAGTAAGGTGTCACATTGCATTTCTTTATGTGATTGGATTATAATTCATTATGGTTGCTCTCGGTGGGTGTGATTAATTTCTTTCTCAAGTGGGAGTGGTTTGCTAGCTTGCTACGGCTACACTCCTCGTACTTTCTATGATCCTTATTTTTTTTCCTCTGTTGCTTTGATTGGTAGTTTATTATAGCTGTCATTATGTATTGTGATTAATTATTGTATATTCCTGGTGGTATCCATGATGTATCGTAATTCAGGGTGATTTTTGGCAAAAATTTTGTCTACTTGGGTACTTGTCCTCCCTCCTTAAAAGTGTCGTTGTCCTCAACGACTTGCATTTGTTTATGCAATTCTAACATTTGTTGTTGGGATTGTTAATGCTCTTGGAAGGGGGTGAATTTCTTCTGTGTTTGTTTGGTTGTCTACCGAAAGGGGTTGTAGTTCTATTTCCTCTTGGTTTCTTTTTGTTTTTATATTTTTATTATTAGAGTTTTCACAGTTTTTACGGATTATTCCTTGTGTGAGGTACATTACTGTTGTTATTATTAATAAGGTTAGGATACTGGACCCTCCTAGCCAATATTTTTGGGTTAGTTTATGTCTATAGTGATTGTTTTCCATGTTGAGAAGTTGTTCTTCTATGGTAGAGAGTGATTCTTCCGTATGCAGATTTTTTAATTTTTTGTCATTTTCTGTTTCGCAAAAGAATGATGTTATCGTAGGAATATGCATCGTTTTATAGATTATTGGGGACATTTCTGATATGTTCAATGAAAATCCGGGGTTGTAGATAAATTCTTCTGAGTTTACGTTTATTTTAGTTCCAATTAAAGTTGTATGTTCCATTCTGGCAATACATCCTGCACTTAATCTTAATATTCCTGAATTTGTAATATGTCCTTTTTCTGTTCTTCCCTTTTTGCAGGTGATGCTGATTGGCTCTGGTTTTTTAGTTGAAAATATCCATGCGTTTAAGGATGGAATATGCTTCCAAAAAACTGAATTTTTTGTGTTTATTCTTATATCACATTGCTTTAAAATTTCCATTGAAGGGCGTGTAAGCATTTGACATTCGCAGGACGTAGTTGTGACTGTTTCGTGTATTGGTTGGGTGTTTTCGCAAATTGTGTGATAGCTTGTTTTCCGGCAGGTGTCATAGTACTCTTTATCTGCCAAAAAGAATTTTCTTTCGTCTTCTGTCAGGGCAATATATTGTTTTCTTGGCGAAATGTAGATGGCTTTTGTATAGTTTTCTGAAATGTCTTGGAACACCGGAAATGGGTAAATTTTATATAATTGTAGTGCTTTTCTATCTAGCAATGGAATGTCTACTGATATTAGTAATTTTCCAGATTTAATTTTCAGGTCTGTCTTGACAATTTGTGAAAGTAATTCCACTCTAATGTGTGAAGTAGGAATCGGAAATTCGTAATCTTCCATTTTAGTGTGTATTTCAGTGATTACTTCTTGTAGTTGGGCTTTGGAAATTGCCGAAGGGTGTAATTTGCCTTCTCGTGCGTATTCTGTTATTTTAATGAATTGTTTTATTATTTCATATAAATTTTCCAATTTTAGTTCCAAATGTGTTGACCACTGCATTATTTTTTCATAATACATGTAATCATTCCAGTATTGTCCTTGCGATTCTATTTTGTTGATAGTTTCATTTAATTCTTTTTGAAGGATTTGAATTTGGTTAGTTTTCTTGTTTAAATCTTGGTGAATATTATTCACTTCTGCTTTTATTATGTGGGTTTGCTTTCCAATTATTTTACTGATGTTATTTTGCTTCTCATAAATATCATTAATTGCTTCGTTGTATTCCTCTGCGTCGTCGGAAGTCATGACTCCTATTACTGGTCCTAGAATGCTGCCTATGAATCCTAGAAGAGGTGCTCTTCGCCTAAGCATGGTCCTGGGAGGGATTATTTCATGGGGTATGTCCTGGCGTAATTCCATTAATATTGTAATTAAATCCTCATTTATAGTTTCGAGTTGGTGTAGCTTTTCATTGAGGCGATCCAATTTTATCATTTCTTTGCGATAAGTACTTTTCAATCGATTTGGGCATGTCTTGAAGATTTCCTGAATTTCTGATTTTATTCTGTCGAATTGAATATGTTCCTGTAGTTTTTGGGGGTCCATGAATATAACAAACCTCCAATGGTTTTGAGTAGTGCGGATAGTTTCAAATTTTTCGTAGAATAGTCCTGGGTTGTTATTGAATGGTTGGACTTCGTAGTTCTGTGGATTTCCTGACGTGCCTGTCATGATGAGCAGTATTCCTGTACAGATCATTGTTGCTTGGCCTAGGATCTGGGCAATCATCCTGTTGCTTGTCTACTTGTCTACAAAAGTAAGGTTTGTGTTAGAATTTTATTAAAGTTTTATCAGGGATGTTATCTTTTGTTACGTTGTTGTGTTGATAAGGGAAAAAAAGAATAAGGCAACCTCCATATCCTCTCCCTTGATTTCTTTATTCCCTTATTTTCGTGAACTCAGAATATGCCGACGTGAAACAAAAAAAAAATTATTAAATATAAAAGTGATATAATTATATATAAGAATATGAAATAGTTAATGAGTTTTTGAGACTACCAATCAATTGCATAAATTTTACAAAATACTATAGGTGTTTTGGGATTTGAATTATTGCTTGAACATTTTATGTCTAAACTCTTTCAAATTTATTTTACAAAGTTTGTATAGATGGGTATAATATAATTTGTACATTGGTATAATGGTAATGTACGCCTACTCTAGTTGTAATATGTATCTGAGAATATATCTATAATACTAATAGTGATATATGGTATGAATCATGGGTAATGCTAACTAATTATAACTTTGTTAATCCTATAATATATAGCTTCATAAGTTGAAAGATAATAATGAAGATGGTTGTTTGTTATAACATTAGTGGTAATGCGTCTGTCGGTGCTTAGTAGGGGTTTCCTAGCGAATTTTACCAACTAAGTTGTATTCTATGAATTTTCCATTAAAGGAAGACTTCTCTAGGGCGTCAGATAGATAAGATTTGTATTTTCATCCCCTTGTGGAGGACCCCAGAAGTCTTCTTCATTTGGTTCCTAATCGTCGGGAAGCCGCTTGTTTCGTATAATTTGCTTTTTATAATTTACCATAGTATGGCCCCTCAAATAACAGTATTCGCAGCAAGCTTCCCATTTGTACAATTTGATTAATAAAGTCGCGGGGTTGTCCATAAAAATAACGTACTGTTCGTCCCTAATATTACAATCATTTTTTTCCACGCTAAAAAAATACAACTTTTCAAGGGCCGTTAACATTTTTCTTGCGGCCTCATGTTCTGCGCTACATATTTTTCTTCCCCGTTGCTTATGGTACTAAATTTATTCTCGCGTCTACGGTCTTCTACTTCGCATCTAATGACGAACATTTTTGCGTTATCGGTTCCCGCGGTTTCCTCTAACGTGTAATTTGGTTTTGTAAAACCGTACTCTGCCGCCAGCTCCTCTAACTGTCCTTTAGCGAACCGTAGGTTATTTATCTCCCCTTTTGGATGGAGGGTAGCGGGGTATATCTTTCCCTTTGGTGGTTGAGTATTAATGACGGACATGACTTTCCTGTAAAGGAAAATTAGGTTAGTAATTTTAAATTTTAGTTGTGTACTAACTTAAGTTTATTAAAATTTTTCTGGAATAGTTTTCCGTCGGGTTTTTCCAAGATGGCGTTGTTTTTGTCTAATATTTTTATAAGGGTGTAGGGGCCATGATATTTATTATCCAATTTCCCGTGCGTTTTAACTTCCCTTTGGACATATACTTGATCTCCTACCTTTCCTAAAAATGGCTTTACCTTTCGGTCATAATTTTCTTTTGAGTTTTCCTTCGCGGTGATCAAATTTTTTGCTGCTATTAATATAATTTCCGATAGTCTTAATATCAACTCCTGCAGATAGGTTTCGTAGGTTTCTAATTTTTCGGGGTCTGGAAATGAACTGGGGGTGCGTGCGGTTTTACCAAATACTATTTCGAAGGGTGTAAATTTAGTGGCTTCATGTATCGAGGTGTTGTATGCAAACATCGCGAAGGGTAGAAGTTGGTCCCAATCGTCATAGGTTTCTGCATACGTCCTTATGTAATCCATTAATACGGCATGGCTCCTTTCCAAGGATCCGTTTGATTGCGGTCTATATCCAGAGGTGGTAACTTGTTTTACCCCGAAAATTTTTGATAATTTTCTGAGTAAATTATTGATGAAACTTCCTCCCCTGTCTGTGAGTATGGCTCTCGGGGCTCCGTATTGGGAGAATAAGTGTTTTGCTATTGCATGAGCGATAGTAGTTGCCGAAATATCCGGTATGGGGACGGCTATGCAGTATTTAGATAAATTGTCCTGCATAGTGAGAATATGTTTATTACCGTCAGGGGTGGTAGGCAATTTTCCTACTGTGTCTAAGGATACTTTGTCGAAGGTGTCGAGGGGTGTATCGGTGATTAACATGGGTTCGTGAATTTTTGCTCGTACAATTTTTTGTTTCTGGCAAATGTCACATGTTCTGACAAATTCAGTAACTTGATCTTTTACTCCTGGCCACATGTATCTTTCTCTAATTCTTCGATACGTTTTATTTATGCCCTTGTGACCCCCAATTTTACTCTCATGATTTTCAGAAATAATTTGAGTACGTAACTTCTCTGGAGGTATATCGCGCAATTTTCCTTTTGGTAATGTGTCACTAAAATCTCCATGTTTTGAAATGCGAAATCCCGAAATATTTTCCTTTTCTAAAGCTATTCTCAAATTATGTACGGCTACTCTAAAGTATTCTTCGTTTATTTCATCAAAATGGTTTTGTTTGACTATGAGTGAATATATGTTAAAGTGTTTATGAGGGGTGATAAGCACTTCCCCTATTTTAGGTTTCCTATCTTTCAGGTCCTGAGGGTCTACTGCTCCCAAGTCCACTAGTAGTCGCTCACGGGGGTGACAAACTCACAGTCAGCCAAAAGAAAATGTACATAGTTATTTTTTAAATAAGTGAGATTCTCTCGACAGCTATTTAGTCTGACCGGCACGTTTTTACTACTGTGCGTCTCCGTTCTACTGGACATTTCACAGGCCCTAGGCAGTGCCGGAGGGATGCAAGTGATTGACGGTCGCGAATGGTCAGACGGCAAACTAGTGGTATCCATGGTAAGTTCGTCTGAGTATGTAGGTATATTTATTCCCATTCTGCGAGTATTATTTTTGTCAGTTGATAGATTGAAATTAGGGTCGTTATCGAGTTTTTCTGGAAAGGGCGTGGAAATAGCCCTGGGTTTTCTTAGTGCTGACGGGGTATATTTCCCTAAAGCATCCGGGGTTGAAGCTATTCCAGGGTGAAAAGTGACACTTTTTCTGGTGTGAGCGTGTCGATTTTTGACCGGGGCTTCTTCATCTGAGGATGACATACCGGGGTCCAGATTTTCCTTACTTTCGGAATTTATCACCTTTCTTTTTTCCTGAGTTCTTTTAGTAATTCTTCAGCTATTTTGATAGCTGATTCAATCCTGTTTGTAAATTTGGTCTCGCTTCCCGGTTCCATTTCTTCGATGGCATCGAGGAGCTCTTGATTATTTTTTCCTTCAGAAACTGCTGTGACTTCAAGAAGTGGGGCTTCTTCATTCACTTCTGTCTTCTCCAACCAGTCTTCATGTGCCTTCAAGGATTGTTCAAATCGTGAAAATGATTTCTCTATATTTTCTTTAGTGAAATCAGGCCTTTTTTGTTCCATCTGGTCTTTTTCCTGTTCTTCTTCCGTCGTACTGTCATCACTGTCGCTGGGTGGCGGACTCACCGTTTTAATGGGTCCAGCTTCTTGCTTTTCGGTCATAGGGGTTAACTCTTCCTGATCTTCTGGGAAGAATTCAGTTGAGCACTCTGGTGCTTTTGCCGGTGCACTCTTAGGTGTTGTTGACGATGGGTACGCTGCAGGTGGTAAATTCAGGCTCGGTAACACACTTTTTCTTTTTCTGAGGATTGGGGGTGGTTCTTGATCCTCTTCTGTGTCTTCCGAACTACTATCTTCTTTATAATCTGGTCGACTCTAAACTCGTTGAGTCTCTACCCGTCGCCTAATCAGGCGCTTAGTGATGGTGCTCCTGTCCAGATCAGCTGATGTTGATGCACTAGATTTAGACCTAGCAAGGGTTGGTTTTTGAGGTTTTGAAGTAGATGGTTTAGAGGGTAAAATTCTGGAAGTGAATCCTTTTCTAGTTTGAACAGCGGGCTTATTTTCGGCTTTAGGTTTTGAACCAAGCTTCGTGCTGTTTTCCTCTCGTTTATTAGCTTGCCTAGTCATCATTGGCAGTAACCTGGCATGCTGTTTTTCGTCTTCGCCTTCTTTGTCAGAATTTTCTACGATTGGATTTCTCGATAGGGCATCAGCATTAGTATTTAATTTTCCTGGTTTGTATTTAAATTCATATTCGTAGTCTCTTAATTTTAGTCTCCAGCGAATCAGTATTTGGCCTGGATCTTTTACAGAATCTATCCACCTGAGGGGCTCATGGTCGCTCATGAGGGTAAATTTTCTTCCATAAATGTAGGGTCGAAATTGTTGTACCGCGTAAAGCACCGCAAGGCATTCCTTCTCCGTGGTAGAATAATTTTCGCACAGAGCCTGTCGTAAATCCTTGAAGCTCTTCTCTTCCTCCGGTCCCCATTTAAATACTACTTCCTTTTTCAATAAGTTTGATAGAGGTTTTGCTCTTGCCGAGAAGTCCTTGATGAATCTTCTGTAATATCCAGCTAGTCCTAAAAATTGTTTTATGTTTCTTGGTGTTTTTGGTCTGGGAAAATTTTGAACAGCCTCGATCTTTTTAGGATCTGGCTTTACTCCTTTGTCTGTAATTATGTGCCCTAGATATGCTATTTCTTTGAAAAGAAATTCGCACTTTTCCGGTTGTAGTGACAGGTTGGCTTCTCTCAGTTGTTTGAGGAGACGTCTTACCTTTTTTCCGTGATCTTCTAAGACTTTGGCGTATATTACTATGTCGTCCAGGTAGACAAATAGTTCTGTCCCCTGTAGCCCTAATAGGACTTGGTCCATTAGGCGCTGCAATGTAGCCGGTGAATTTTTCAATCCCATGGGCATTCTGACGTACTCGTAGTGCCCATTCAATGATGAAAATGCTGTTTTTTGTCTATCATTCGGGTCTAGTTCTATTTGATGGAATCCACTGGCCAGATCAAAAATAGAGAAATATTGTGCAGTACCTAAGTGATCTAAAATATCTGCAATATTTGGCAATGGGTATGCATCCCCAATTGTTTTCTCGTTTAGAAGCCGAAAGTCAATTACTATTCTCCATTTCTTCTTTCCTGTGGCGTCTATCTTTTTGGGTATAATCAGTAGGGGTGAGTTATAAGGAGATTTTGAGTTTTGAATTGCTCCTTCCGTCTTCATTTTTTGTATTACTCTCTCAACTTCTTCCCTTTGAGAGGGTGAAAATCGGTATGGTCTGGTATCAATAGGTACGTCGTCCAAGGTGTGAATTCTGTGCCGTACTAAATGAGTGGGGGTTAGGGATTCTCCTGGAAGATAAAAATTATCAGGAAAGTCTCTAATTATCTCTAGGACGTGTTCTTTTTCCTCGGGGTTTAGATGATCTAGTCGAAGGTGTTTTATCACCTCTTCTGCCTTAGTTACTGGGGGTGAATAATCTTCGTCGGTGGAGTATTCGTCGAAATCCTCTCCTGGAAATTTGTAATATTCAAAGGGGATGATTGCTTGGGGGGGTATTTCTATTTCGAGGTCATCATCTGTGGTGTTAATAGCGAATACATGACAAGTTCCATTCGAGTTGGTTACGGCTGCTTCGCCTACTAGCACGCCTTCTGTGGTTTTTATTAAGGGTAAGTACCCATATTTTAATTCTGAATTTATCACTGCTATTGGGATAGCTCGTTGAGTCCTGGCTCTTACCTTGATTGGTCCTAGTAGAGGTCCTTTGTAATCTGTGGTATTTTCTAACGCTACTCTAGATTCATTGTCTATGAACGGTATAGGTTTTGTGGGGTTGGAAGGCGTCACAATAGTGTTATGCCAAAAGGATATTTCCACCTTCTCTTGTCGAAGATATTCTCGACCTAATATTCCATCTGTGCTTATGGGGAAATCAGATTGTACGACATGAAAAATGATGTTAGATTTCATTAATTCGATGTTTACAGTGCCTATGGTCGAAATTCTACTTTGTGTGATTCCTGTAATTTCTATTGCTTCATTTTCATTAACCAGTAGGTCCTCATCTAAAGCATCTAATTTAATAACATTTATGTCTGCACCTGTGTCCACTAGAAACCTTGCCTTTGACTGTAAAAGTTCCTTTGACGAAAGCTCTACTACTGGGGATTCTCGACTGAGTTTGGTACAGAAGATTTTTTTTGCTTCTTCAGAAATCTCACGCTGTTCTGACGCTCTGTTTTCTCCACGCTCGTCGTCGCGTCTGTTCGGCGAGCGGAGTCGAAGTTTAAATCATTTTTATTAGCTGGAGCGGGTGATTGTGCTCTCGGGGGTGTATTAGTTCCTTTATATGGGTAATTGTGGTTAGGGTAAGGGTTGTTTGATGCGAGCGAACCTGGGTAGTACGGATAAGGTTGATAGGGTAAATAAGGTGGGTATTGAAATGGGGGTGCGTAATTATTTGGGTAATTAGGCACTATTGGTGATGTAGGTCTCCTTATTATCCCTGTTGGTCCTTGTCTGGGTTCCATTGCTCTATTCCTATCCGGTGATGACACAAACCTAACGTGAGGGCTCGGGCTTCTATCCCTTGATCCTGTACAGGGTGTGGAATATCTATTTTCCGCAATATTATTCATAGGAAAATGGGGGTTTAATTGATGTCGAGCCTCATACTCGAGTGCGTATTTTAATGCTGATTCCAATGACGATGGATTCCGTGATTCCACCATTCCTGATATTACATCGGGTAGTCCTCGGATGAAAGCTTCTAAGGCGCAATCATTTAAGGGTAGTAACATTTGCTCCGCATTCTGATATTTGTCTTCTAACGCTGCTTGAGCTCCGGATTTAAGTAGGGTGATTCTGTCATAAAACTCGCTTACACTTTCGGTGCGAGACATCCTAATTGTAGATATTAAATCGCTTATTGTGGAAAATGTTTTTCCGTGAGTACTATCTCTTGCAGCACCCTTTAATCGCGCTAGTACCGCCATTATGTACTGCCTTTCGCAATTTGTAGGTACACTGGATTCTCCGTTTAGAACATCTTGAATAAAGTCCCTAACTGGCATATTTTTTCCGTTAAAAGTGGGTATATTCATCACTCCTTGCTGTATAGCAAAACATTCCGCCATTGAAGTGACCATTGCCTCACTAAGGGTGCGTGAGATGTTCCCTGTGAGCTCTCCACCCTGCGTTTTGTCATGAGTGGTACTATTTTTGTCTTGAGGCATTTTGATTTATTATTATTTTTTTTTTGTTATTCGGCAAGTTAAATACAATCCGTTATAATATGGTTTTTCTAGAAAACGGGAGTTTCGAATGCTCCTTATGTGTGAAATTATATTGAATTTAATACCTGATACTCAATTTTGATTATTAATAAAAAAAAACCGACTTTTTCAAAAATTAATTTAATTAATTTAATTACTCATTATTATTTATTAATTATTATTGATTAAAAATTACTAAATTAATTAAATTGCCAGTGCAATGTCAAAATTTGTTTTCGAAACCAGTAATTATACCTTCCAAAATTAAGTTGCCCTATATAAAATGTTTATTGTTATTATTATTATAATTATATCTATTTTTATTTCCAGTATTGTAATTTTTCTAATAAATATTTAGACTTTGTCCGGAATATTTATTTTGAAAAGAGTTGGAAATGATTTTCCAATTACTCCGGATATACCTGTACCTATTTCTGGATTTATAATGTTGAATTCGATTTCTTGCTTTAATATGGGGATTTTTACTACACCACAAGTTGTAAGGGTGGCGTTGTGTATAATGTAAATTTTGAGATGGTTGATGTTGTTAAAAGAGGCTAATTTTTCCTTCTGGATTAGATTAATTGTTAAATTTGGGTCGTATAGAAAGTCGCCTACTTTGCCTTTTAATAAGTCGGAATAAACTGAAATTATAGTGCTTGAATCGTGTTTAAACACTATATGCGAGTTTTTATGTGCCATATAATTTTTATCTCTGTGTTCTTATTTTTAATTGTAATTTACCGATCTTATTTTTTCAACTTATTCCGGATAATAATATTTTATATAATTGTCCCTAAATTTTGTCCTTTTGTGAGCAAAATTGAGAATTTTTTGATTATTAGAATTTTGATAAACTATTCTGTAGACCTTAATTTGTTCTTCCTTTATTGCCTTGACCGTATGGTCGCGAATTTTGATTGCAGCTACCAAATCAGCTGTTATAGTATTGAAATTGATTCATTATCGTTTTTGTATGAGAATCTGTTCAAAGTGTTGCATTTATATTTAAAAAAAAACTATTATAATTCAATTATTATTGTATACTATAATCCTTGAATTTTATTTTTAATTGTTAATTTAGAAAATTTTATTTATTGCTAAATGTGATTACTTATTTGTCTGTAATTGTTTATTGTTAAATGGTTGCGGTAATACTAATTTTTAAACTATTATTGTCAATGATTTATTCTAGCTATTACTGCACTGCAAATTCTTGCTGTGGCGCGCGCAGTCGCTGCAGCGTATAACCTTGGATTATATGTTTTCAGTGATATAAGGCGGGTCAGGCCAGCCGCGACCGCGAATTCCTGAGCAAATCTTTGCAATATTTGAATTTATAATTTGATTATGTGTATTAACAACTTGCGTTTTGAGTGATACAGAATTAATTAAGCCAGACTCAAGCACAAACCCTTAATTAATCTTTAAAATCACAGAAAATGTTTATTGTTAATAAACCAAAAAAAAATTTTAGTTTAATGTCACAGAATTTTGGAGATGCAAGATTGGACAAGCTAGACTCAAGCACAGATTCTTGGACAATCTTTGCAATCAAAAATATTCTGTTAGTTAACAAAGTTAAAATGAAAGTTTTAAACAATTACAATGCTAGCACTTCGAACTTTGCCTTACCCAGTCGATCGTCATCGATGGTGACCGTTCAACGAATCTAAAAAGGACTTATACTCTCGTGTGCTGTTCTTGTTTTGTTTTAAACTTAAATTCAAACTTAGTTAACAATTTGGAAATTTCAGTAGTACGAAATTAAACAAGCCAGGCTCAAGCTCAAAACCTTGTGTAATTTTAGTACTTTCAGAAATTCAGATAATTTTAATATTTTGAATTTAAATATTCAATGTTTTAATACTATAAGTTTATTCAGGTAATGGTTGAGACACAATTGCCTGCGTAAACTCTAGGTAGAAAAACTTCTGAACTTTAAATTTATTTTAAATCAAAATAATGATGTTTTACTTTATCTTATACTTTTTAAACCCTTCACTTGCACAATCTTGCTATAAAGAATACATGCAAGGTTTATTCGGGGTGATTCGATGATGTTATTGACGATGGCAGAGCTTGTGATCACACGAAGTATACCAACGCTTAACATAAGATAATTTATTTGAAGATTTTAGTCCTAAATATTTAAATTTTGACAAGTAGAAATATGTTATCCAATTATTTCTACTAAACTTATAATTTTGTAATTTTGAAAATTCCTAAAATTTGAAGCTTTATTTATGTACAATTTTTAATCGAAATAATTGCACATATAATTTTGATTATCTTCAATTAAATATTTTTTTAAATTATCATCAATTGTGACAACAAAAGTGACAATTCCACCGCTGCCACCAAATCAGCTGTTACGTCCCAAGCAAAAGGCGAGGGTAGGTTGGATTTTTGGATGTAAGGGAGTCACTTGTCAGGTCTTTGAGCCCTGAGTTGTTCACAATGATAATAAAACACTGAATTTACGAATATATAAGGTAATTTATTATAAATAAATAAGTTGTTGCACAAGTTTTCATAAAATGATACTTAGTTGGTAACTTATACTACTTCTCAAGATGAGAAGGCAATGTTATGAGTTTTATGCGGTTATGAGCCAAATATACAGGTTTTGAGATGCCTATATATGTAACTTCCGCAGTTGATTGTGGACGTTTTACGCTAATATACTAGGTTTTGAGATGCCTAGGTATACAACTCACGCTCCACATTCAGCGTTATAGTTAATATAATAAGTTTTGAGATGCTTATTTATATTTATATAACTTACTTGTCTACCTCTTAAATTAGAGGGCAAAAGAGAGAATTGTCGTTTATTACTCCTGTTATTGCAAGTCAACGCGCACAAATCCTTGCAGGATAGTTGAGTTTCGTTTGAGTCTCCGTGAGGTAGCAAAACAACGATAAATTTTGCAGGAGGTATGGTGTAAGGGATGCAAGTCCACCAGCAACTGATGTGATCAATTATCCGCTTACGTATCTTGTTGAGTACACGAGAAATGAATCAAACATGCACTTGTTAACAAGATAGGTTAGTTCGTCCCGATTTCAGAAATAAATCACTATTAACCGACACGACTAAATACGACGATACACGTAATCCAAAGGAACTATCTAGCACTACGGTTTCCGGACTTGCACCACTTAAGGACCAAGGATTTTATTTACCAAGTACCGAATGTTGAGTTGCTCATAGAAATCCAATGAGACTTACGTTTATCGAAGGGTCTGCTCACGACGTTGAATTACCGGTCCAGACCTAACAACCGTACAACTGTTCGGAACTTAATGACAAACCTCCAGTGGTGAATCTGGGGTATATATATTATTGGATCTTCCAATAGTGACTGCAGTGGGAGTGGATCGCGCAAAATTGAATAAAGTCACGCGCCGTGCAAATTTGTATAAAGTCACGTTTGGCGCAATTCTGTATAAAGTCACGTTCGATCAAAGATCTATGTTTTCTCCCACCACGGTCTATTACTATTGGTCAATGTTGATCTGCAATTTGGATTTTATATCCCTTCTATTCTCTCTCTTACCTATTCTTATTTCTAATCAACAAGTAAAGCCAGGTATGTTTAAGAATACCTGCATCTACCTAGTTGTAGCTTATATTTTATGTGTTACAGCCTATAATTGATTGATTGATTGATTTTCTATAATCAATCGATCAATATTTGTGATAACATGTTTTCTTATTTGTGGCCGGTTTAAGATTAATTAATTATTTTTATCAATATAAGTAATAATTGTATGCTTAAATACTAACAGGGATGGTATATTAATTATTAATTAAAACAGTAATTAGTCAATGTTAGTGGCGCCATGCCAATAACCTGTTACCATCTCGTCAGGTCACTAGCGCTGCATCACTATATTATCGACGCGTGGCATGATTCACTGACTAATTACCGCGCGGGTAATTACCATATGGACCGACCGATGCTCTTCTTTATCACTTGCTACCAAGTGTCGAGCCGATTTATCGATGTGAGGTAGCGCATTAGTTTACCTCCGTAGAACAGTTACCCGGTCCAGGTAGTAATTACCATAAGACTAAATTTAAAGAGTATTTAGTACTTATTTACGCTTGTGTATTACGTATTGCTCATATGCAGGGGCAATAATTAAAATTATAAAATTTAATGTTACCGGGATGTAACATTAATGGGTTAACATGGGTTCGTGAATTTTAGCCCTTACAACTTTTTGTTTTTGGCAAATGTCACATTTTCTGACAAATTCAGTGACTTGATCCTCAAGTCCTGGCCACATGTATCTTTCTCTAATTCTTCGATATGTTTTATTTATACCTTTGTGGCCCCCAATTTTACTCTCGTGGTTTTTGGAAATAATTTGAGTACGTGGCTCTCCTGGGGGTATGTTTACGTTACCGTAACACATTATTATCTCTATTTTGGAGTTAACGAATTCATGTGTTAGTAATTCATGTAATTTCCCTTCAGGTAGTGTATAGATAAAGTCTTCATATTTTGAAATGCGAAACTCCGGAATATTTTCTCTTTCTAGAGCTATTCTTAGATTATGTATGGCTACTTTAACGTATTCTTCATTTATATTCTCAAAATGGTTTTGTTTAATTATTAGTGAATATGTGTTAAAATGTTTACGAGGAGTGATAAGCACTTCTCCTATTTTTGGTTTCCTATCCTTCAGGTCATGGGAGTGGACTGTTCCCAAGTGCACACGTAGTCGGGTTACGGGGGTGACAAACTCACAGTCAGCTGAGAGAAAATGTACATAGTTACTTTTCAAATAAGTGAGATTCTTTCGACTGCTATTTAATCTGACTTGCACGCTTTTACTACTGTGCGTCTCAGTTCGACTCGGCATTTCACAGGCCTTAGGCAGTGCTGAAGGGATACCAGTAATTGACGGTCGCAAATGGTCAGATGGCAAACTAGTGGTATCCGTAGCAAGTTCGTCTGAGTATATAGGTATATTTATTCCCATTCTGCGAGTATTATTTTTGTCAGTTAATAATTTAAAGTTAGGGTTGTTATCAAGTTTTTCTGAAAATGGCGTGGAATTGGCTTTGGGTTTTCTTAGTGCAGAGAGGGTATATTTCCCTAAAGCATCGGGGGTTGAAGCTATTCCAGGGTCAAAAGTGACACTTTTTCTGGTGTAAGCATGTTAATTTCTGGTAGGGACTTCTTCGCCTGAAGATAAAATACCGGGGTCCAGATTTTCCTTACTTTCGGCATTTATTACCTTTCCTTTTTCCTGAGTCTCTTTTAGTAATTCTTCAGCTATTTTGATAGCTGATTCAATCCTGTTTGTAAATTCGGTCTCGCTTCCCGGTTCCATTTCTTCGATGGCATCGAGGAGCTCTTGATTATTTTCTCCTTCAGAAACTGCTGTGACTTCAAGAAGTGGGGCTTCTTTATCCGTCTCTGTTCTGTCCAGCCAGTTTTCATGTGCCTTGAAAGATTGTTCAAATAGTGAAAATGACTTTTCTATATTTTCTTTAGTAGATTTAAATTTTTTTTGTTTCAACTGATCTTTCTCCTGATCTTCTTCTGTTGTGCTATCTTCGCTGTCGCTGGGTGGTGGACACACCATTTTAATGGGTCCTGTTCCCCGGTTTTCTGTTATAGGGGTTGATTCCTTCTGGTCTTCCGGGAAGAATTCGGTTAAACACTCTGGTGCTTTCGCAGGTGGACTTCTTGGTATTGTTGATGGTGGGTACGCTGCTAGTGGCAAATTCAAACTCGGCAGCACACTTTTTCTTTTTCTAAGAATTGGAAGCTGTTCTTGATCTTCCTCCGTTTTTCCTGAACTACTGTCCTCCTTATAGTCTAGTCGGTTCTGAGCTCGTTGAGTCTCCACCCGCGCTGGATCAGGCGTTTGTTAATAGTGCTTCTATCCAGCTCGGCTAATGTTGATGCGCTAGATTTGGACCTAGAAAGGGTAGGTTTCTGAGGTTTTGAAATAGGTGGTTTAGAGGGTGCAATCCTAGAAGTAAATCCTTTTCTAGTTTGAACCACAGGTTTATTTTTGCATTCAAGTTCTGACGTTTTTGAAGCGGGTTTTGAGCTATTTTCTTCTCGTTTGTTAGCTTTCCTAGTCAGGATTGGCAGTAAGCTGGCAGGTCGTTTTTCTTCTTTGCCTTCTTTATCAGAATTTTCCACGGTTGGGTTTCTTGATAGGGCATCAGCGTTAGTGTTTAATTTACCTGGTTTCATTTAAATTCGTATTCATAGTCTCTTAATTTCAGTCTCCAGCGAATTAGTCTTTGGCCTGGGTCTTTCACAGAATCTATCCACCTGAGGGCTTCATGATCGTTCGTAAGAGTAAATTTTCTCCCATAAATGTAAGGTCGGAATTGCTTTACGGCATAAAGGACTGCAAGGCAATTTTTTCCGTTGTGGAATAATTTAATTCAGGTCCAACTAACACTCTGGACATATACACTACAGGAAGATCCATTCCATTCTTTTCTTTGCTCAGGACGGCTCCTATTGCATAATCTGAGGCATCAGTGGTTACTGTAAAGGGTTTTTCAAAATCAGGGTATTGTAGTATTGGGCTTTCACACAATGCTTGTCGTAGGTCCTTGAAGCTTTTCTCTTCTTCCGGTCCCCATTTAAATAATGCTTCCTTTTTTAATAAATTTGATATGGGTTTTGCTCTTGCTGAAAAGTCCTTGATGAATCTTCTATAATATCCAGCCAGTCCTAGGGATTTCTTTATGTTTCTAGGCGTTTTTGGTCTGGGAACATTTTAAACAGCTTCAATCTTTTTAGGATCTGGCTTTTCTCCCTTGTTACTAATTATGTGCCCTAAGTACGCTATTTCATTGAAAATGAAATTTGTACTTTTCCGGTTGTAATGAAAAATTGACTTCTTTTAACTGTTTGAGAAAACGTCTTACCTTTTTACCGTGAGTATATCACTATATCATCTAGATAGACGAATAGTTCAGTGCCCTGTAGTCTTAATAGAACTTGGTCCATTAGGCGTTGGAATGTAGCAGGTGAATTTTTCAATCTTATGGGCATTCTGACATACTTATAGTGCCCATTCAATGATGAACATGCTGTCTTTTGTCTATCTTTTGGGTCTAATTCGGTTTGATAGAAACCCTTGGCAAAATCAAAAATTGAAAAGCATTGCGCAGTACCTAAGTGATCTAAAATATTTGAAATATTAGGCAATGGATATGCGTCACCAATTGTTTTTTCATTTAACAGCCAAAAGTCAATTACTATTCTCCATTTCTTTTTTCCAGTGGCGTCTATTTTCTTAGGTATGATCAGTAAGGGTGAATTACATATTAGATTTTGAATTGCTCCTTCTGTCTTTATTTTATGAATTACTTTCTCGACTTCTTTCCTTTTGGAGAGTAAAAATCGGTATGGTCTAGTATTAATAGGTATGTCGTCCAAGGTATATATTTTATGTTGCACTAAATGAGTGGGGTTTAGAGGCTCTTCTGGCAGGTAAAATTATCAGGAAATTCTCCAACTACCTCTAGTACATGTTCCTTTTCTTCCGCTTTCAAATGATCTAAACGAAGGATTTTTATTACTCGTTTAGCCTTATTTACTGGGGGTGAATAATCTTAATCTGCAGAATCTTCATCAAAATCCGCTCCCGGTAATTTGTAATATTCAAAGGGAATGATTTCTTGTGGGGGTTAGTTCTATTTCGAAGTCATGGTCTGTGGTGTTGATAGCAAATACATAACAAATTCCATTTAAGTTGGTTATGGCTGCTTCACCTATTAGTACGCCTTCTGTGATTTTTATTAAGGGTAGGTACCCTTCTTTTACTTCTGAATTTATTACTGCTATTGGAATGACGCGTCGAGTCCTGGCTCTTACCTGAATGGGTCCTAGCATAGGTCCTTTGTAATCTGTGGTATTCTCCAAAGCTACCATAGATTCATTGTCTACGAACGATAGTGGTTTTGCAGGGTTAGAATGTGTTACAATCGTGTTATGCCAAAATGATACCTCCACCTTTTCTTGTCCAAGATATTCTCGCCCTAGTATTCCATCTGTACTTATTGGAAAGTCAGAATGCATCACATGAAAAGTGATTTTTGATTTAATGAATTCAATTTTTACTATGCCTATGGTTGACATTCTACTTTGCGTAATTCCTGTGATTTCTATTGCTTCGTTTTCATCGACCAGTAGGTCTTCATCTAAAGCATCTAATTTAATAACATTTACATCCGCAGCTGTTGGTTGTGGTGGTGATTGTGCTCTCGGGGGTGTTTTGGTTTCTTTATAGGGATAATTATGATTAGGGTAAGGGTTGTTTGACGTGTGCGTACCTGGATAGTACGGATTATTTTTTGCGCGTTAGTATGTTTTGGATTGGTCAATCTCAAAGCGTGACCATGTGGTGATGATGAGTGATGTGTATGTCGAAATCTTGTTACCTCTATCTTGTTACTTCTATCTAAATGAATCCGCGATTTTTTCATTTTATTTCACTATATATTCGTATACTATATATATACTAGGCGTATAGTGAAATAGTTGAAACGGCGTAAGTCCACGAAAAAATCTAACCCCAAATTTTTTTTGCATTTAATTTATTCACTTTCAACGATTACAAAATATAGATTTAAAAATTACGCATAATTCATTTTTTCATGTCAATAAACCTGATTCAAGTAAGGATTACTTTCACATTTCAAAAAGAGTGAGTAATATTACTTCTTGAGTTATACGATTTGTCCACGATTGAATATGCGTTCAAAATGATAAAAGAGAAGAATTAAACACTTTTTTTCATTCTTTACAAAATTAATCGAACGATAAATTACACTGCAAATATATTATGTTAGGTTAAACATTTATTTTTCACATTTTGCTGTTATAAAAATAATTATATTTCCAGATTCCCGGATTTTTCATCAAATTGTTTTTAGATTTTGTGATTCTCAGATTCTCGGATTTTTTATCAAATTGTTTTCGAATTTCATCGATTGTTTCGTCAATGGTCTCGGATCTCGACATTTGGATCGCAGATTGTTTTGTAAGTTTTGTCTTTCGAATTGTTTGCACGTAACAAATTTGAGAAATGATAGATTTCGCAAACAGCACCATTGTCCATTAAACGTCATGTGATGGTATGTTCACGGGACAATGTATCGGGTTAATTAACAACTAAACCCGCTGTTAGGGTTTACATAAAAGCGATTACAAGATTTTAGAAATTCCCTTCGTAAATTAATTGTTATAATAGGAAAGAAAACTTTAAAATCATAATCGTTTCGCTTTTTACACTTCAATTCGGATATGTAGATTATCGTTATTAAATTTTGAATAATTTGCGATAAAATTTGATAGTTGAAACCCGATGATTAAAAATGGCATCGATAATTTCAAGGGATACTAAACAAACATAGAGTAACATTTTGAATACATAAAATAATGATAATAACGTATATATGAATGAAAATGTTTCCTTGATGTCAAACATCCCGTGAAAATTATTTCAGAATTTTTTACCGTCCCATTTTTGAGTAATCGATCATCAAAGTTGCGAATTGACATAGAGGCGATTACTAAAGAAAGAAAGAAAGGCAAAATGGAATATTTAACGGTTAAACCTTTCATCTTGCCTCTATTTTGCTCTTTAGTAATCGTCTATATGTACAGAGGCTTTACAGTTAATCACACGAGTGATTCTCTTGTGAATCTTGAGTGATCTCGATGTGAGCTCATGGTGGTTATACAACTGTATATGCATGTGAGCTCACATGTGATTTACTTGACGATGTGTATGTGATTTCACATACTTTGATATTATTAAAGGAGGCTAATTTTTCTTTCTGGATTAGATTAATAGGCAAATTTGGATCATATAAAAAGTCCCCTACCTTGTTTTTTAATCATTCGGAATAGACTGAAATTATAGTGTTTGAATCGTGCTTAAACACTATCTGTGAGTTCTTACGTGCCATAGAAATCTTACTAATTGTAGTGATTAATTTATCAATTTTAATTTGGTAAGGATAAATAATATTTCATGCCAATGACACTAAATTTTGTCATTTTTTTGGCAAAATTGAGAATTTTAAAATTTTGAAAAGGCTATTCTGTAGCCCTTAATTTCTTCTTTCTTTGCTGTCTTGACCGTATAGTCGCGACTTTTTACTTGTTGAAGCTTTAAAAGGTTCGAAGCTTGGATAAGCTGTTGTTATTTTCGAATTGATTCTTTATCGTTATCGTATAAGAATCTGTTTAAGGGTACTTTTACTTTCTAAATTGATTTTTATTTATTTGTCCGTATATGTTTATTGATAACTGAATGTCGTAGTTTCAATTTTTGAATTACTGTTGTTAATAACATATGCTAGCTATTACTGGACTGTTAATTTTTGCTGTGATGCGTGCAGTCGCTGCTGCGTTTAACCCTGAATTATATGTTTTCAGTGATATAAGGCGGGCCAGGCCAGACGTAACCGCGAATTCCTAAGCGAATTTTTGCAGTAGCAGAATTAATAAGTTGATTATGTGTATGACCAACTTGCGTTTTCAATGATGCAAAATTAATTAAGCCAGACTCAAGCACAAAACCTTGATTAACCTTTAAAATCACAGAAAATGTTTATTGTCAATAAACAAAAAAAAATTTGTTAAATATCACAGAATTTTAGAGATGCAAGATTGGACAAACTATACTCAAGCACAAACTCTTTGACAATCTTTGCAATCAAAAATATTCTGTTAGTTAACAAAGTTAAAATGGAAGTTATAAACAATTACAATGCAAATACTTCGAAATTTGCCTTACACAGTCGATCGTAATCGATGGTGACCGTTCAACGAATATAAAAAGGACTTATACTCTCATGTGCTGTTCTTGTTTTGTTTCAAACTTGAATTCAAACTCAGTTAACAATTTAAGAATTTCAGTAGCACGAAATTAGAGAAACCAGGCTCAAGAAAATACCTTGTATAATTTTAGTGCTTTCAGAAATTTATAATTTTGAATTTTTGAAAAGTTCTAATTTTTGAAGCTTTTATTTATGTACAATATTTGTTCGAAATAAATTGTACATTTAATTTTGAATATCTTCAATTGAATAATTTTTAAATTATTATCAGTTGTGACAACAAAAGTGATGATCCCACTGCTGCCACCAAAGCAGCTGTTACGTCCAGAGCAAAAGGCGAGGGTAACTTGGATTTTTGGATGTAAGGGAGGTGCTTAGCTGATTATATCAAGTTGTTAAGGCCAGATAATTTATTTTTGTTTGTGGGTACGTTGTCACTTGTCAGGTCTATGGGCCCTGAGTTGTTCACAATGTTATTAAAACACTGAATTTTTAAATATGAGATAATTTATCATAAAAAAATAAGCTTTTGTATAAGTTTACACAAAGAACGATACTTAGGTAGTAACTTACTTTACTACCTCTTATATTAGAGGGCAAAAGAAAGAATTGTCGTTTGTTACTCCTATAGTTGCAAATCAACGGCACGAATTCTTGCAGGATAGTTGGGTTTCGTTTGAGTCTCCGTGAGGTAGCAAAACAACGATAAATTTCGCAGGAGGTTTTCCCGATTTCCCGATTTCAGAATTGAATCAATATTAACCGACACAACTTAATACGACGATACACGTAATCCAAAAGAACTATATAGCACTACTGTTTCCGGACTTGAACCACTTAAGGACCACGGATTTTGTTTACCAAGTACCGAAGGTAGAATTGTGCTCAAAGAAACCAATGAGACTTACGTTTATCGAAGGGTCTCGTCACGACGTTGACTTACTGGTCCGAAATGAAACGCGTTGACCGTAAAACTGATCGGAACTTAATGACAAACCTCCAGAGGTGAATCTGGGGTATACATATTATTGGATCTTCCAATAGTGATTGAAATGGGAGCGAATCGCGCAAAATTGTATAAAGTCAGGCGCCGAGCATATTTGTTTAAAGTCACGCGCGGTCACAGTGGGTCCACTCATATAGGAGAAAAGGGGAACGAATTATAATGGTTGCTATCAACAAGAGGTGGCGCTATTGTCGCTACCGATGTTATTTTTGAACTGTTGTAACCATAGCAACCATATAATTGCCAGTTGAAATAATACGGCCGATGCTCATTTTACCAGAGATGAGTTGGGAGATTGCTAAAGTAATGTATTTAATTTCGAGTGATTTTCCGCAGCGCGCCCTATTGCGAAATGCTCTTGGGAACTAAAATGAAAGGTTCATTCTACTACTTGAAGGGTAAAACAGAGCTACTGTTTATCACTTTTGCAGCGCCCCCAATTGCGTACAGCTTTTTCGGATCTTTTTCGAACTAAAATTAAAGGTCCGCGCTGTTATAGTTTATCGATCCCATAAAGTCGGTATAGAAGTTCGTAGTGGTAATTGTCATGGGATAAAAGCCGGTGTAGTAAAAAGTTGTTATACAATTTTTAAAATCTTGTAAAATACACGATCTTAAATGTTTTTTGTGGAATAATGTATGCTTTCTTCTTCGTACAGTGAAGTGTGGAATGAGAAAAAGTGATGTTTATAAAATTTTTTACTTTTCATAAAATTTATAAAAATGTAATGCGTGAATGCAAATTTGTAGAACCCATTTAAGCAAACCATTTCTCATTCTGACATTCTCTCCACAATTTTGTATATTTTTGTTAAAAAGTGGAATTTTCGAATTTTAATGGTATTTTGTAAATTGAAACGGAAAATATACACTTTACCAAAAACTGTCAGACAACATTTTAGACCTTATTGAAACGAATATTTTTACGTTTTTTTGTATTTTACATATTCTATTTAAAACTAGGTGGTTGAATTCGGAATTTTTGCCAATGCTAAATTAAATTTTTTATTGTCAGTAATATCATAAAAATTTAATTTATTTAATTTTAATTACATTAAAAATTTATTTCTCTATTATTCTAGAAAAAAATTGAGACAAAACTTCCTTTTCTTATACAAATTATTTTCACTTTTTAAGGATTATAAAAATTTGTATAAGAAACATTAGTTTTATCCTGATTTTTTTCTAGAAGCATAACGAAATTCAAGGAAAGGTCATAGGCAAGGTACCCTTTATATTTACAATCAAAAACAAGAAACTAAGACTCGTGATGTAATGGAAAAAATCAATTTAAGTCTATATTGATTCCTCTGTAATGTATTATATATTTTCACCTTATTTTTTAAGCGAAAAATTTCCTATTATGATTTTTTTTCTATATCTCGAATATTTTGGTTAACAAAAGGGTATGAAAATTTGTGGGACTTATATAAGCAAAAAATTTTGCATTATTACTAATATTTTGTTTGAAAAATTGAATTTTTGATTTTCAAAAAAGAATTTTTTCCTAAATCAAAGCAAAAAATATTCATCCTGCGAAAAAATTATGAACGCAAATTTATAAAACTTACGGAAGCAAACAATTTCGTATTCTGACACTCATTTTTTTAGTTATAAAATGGAATTTTCAATAGTGTTTTTTAAAATCAAAACAAAACATATATTTTGTCAAAAAATGTCCCAATGAGAAGTTGTACTTTACACCTCATATGGCAAATAATTCTCTATCTCAAAATTTTTTATTTATCTCACATCTTTTGTTTAAAAAATGAGATTTTTAAATTTTAATGGTACTTTTTTTTAATTGATACGAAAATATGAATTCGATCAGAAACTGTTCCAGACAAAGGGCCTAGCCGGATTTCCATGTAAAAACGTCCCCCAACCCAAATGAGATGTATAATATCAAGTATTCGAAAGCATTTTCCGTAGGATTGTTTTGTGCAAATTTTCTTGATAATTTTTTAACACTATTATCGCTATATTGAGTCAATATTCACTGATGATTATGCAAATTTTGTTTTTCGCATTTTTTAGTGGAACTGATAATTGGAAAAATGTGGAAGATTGAACCCTGATTTATTTAGAGACATCTGCGTTCATTTTTTCGCCAACTTTTCTACCCGCAATTCGTGTTGGATAAGATAGCAAAAACTTCTACATGCAATTTCTTTATAATTCAAAACAGAATAAAATAAAAATAAAAGTTTCATTATAACCATGAATAAAATGGTGTACTTTACTGTCTACATTGTTGGAAAATCTGAATAAATTAGATAATATCATTTTATATCATAGTTTCATATCATATATTATATGATATAAATTTGCATAATCATGAGTGAAAATTGACTCAATATAGCGATAATAGAATTAAAAAATTATCATGAAATATATTATTTCTTTGCGAATTTTACACGCCAAAATTCGCGAAAAATTTACAGAAATTTCTCTTAATAAGAATGAATGCTGTGAATTTTTTCAGAATTTTCCAACTATTATTTGAGGTAAAAAATACAAAAAACGAAATTTGCATAATCAACGATAACTCATCCAATATGGCGGCTATCGGGTTGAAAATTTGCACAAAACAATCCTAGGGCAGATGCTTTCGAATACTTGATACTATACATCTCATTTGGGTTGGGGGACGTTTTTACATAGAAACCTGGCTAGGCCCTTTGTAATTTGAACTATAAAGTTTTTTCGTATTTCGTGTAATTTAACTGGAAAATGGAATTTAGATATTGACTTTTTTCAAGTTTTAATATAAGTTTTATCATAATGATAATTGGTAGGAATTTATGAGCACTGTCAGAAATTAATATTGCAATTTTTTATGTTTTCAAATCAGAAAAAATGATCTTATTTTCACAATTTTGGTCGGATGTGGCTAGTTAGCGAACTTGTCCTTACTTCTGGGACTCTAATTAAGTGTACCAAAGCGCATTTCAATCTGAGAGGATTCTTTGGGAAGTTTTTGTGTCCCCAGGCAACGACGATGACGATAATGACGGAGACAGACGGACAGACAAGATTGAAAAACCCTCCATCGTATTCAGGAGATTATGAAAGGTGGATAATCGTTAAAAAATGTAGGGGTCAAATTTTACATTGATATATCTTCTCATGTGTGACGAGACTGTAAAAATGCAGCCTGATATAATATAATTGATTGGAATTTGCAAGAAACTATTTATGAAATGAATTAAAAAACTTTTAGGGTCTATAAATTGTTGTCTTATAAATGTAAAGCACCCGGCAATAAGGGTTGAATAGAGAAAGATTAATATTTTTAGATTTTAGCGTAAAAGAGAAGATTATTCTTTTCTTTTCAATGCGCGATTTTTTCATCAGCCTAAAGTGTACAACATTTGAATAGGATATCTCCAAAACTAATTGCTTTCTATTTCCATAGCGACCGCCGCATTTCTCAATTCTATTCTCAATTCTATTCTCAATTCTATTCTACAAACGCAAACGTATTTCCGATTTTTTTAATTCCTTCTAATCGTAGCAGTACGCACACCTCAAAGAGATGTTTTGTATTCCGCAAAGGTCGACACATTTTGAGTTTATTTAATTCCTTCTAATCAGTTCATGAAATATGTGTATTAAACTGTTTTAATTCATTCTTGTAGAATATAAGTTTTGAAATTTCAATTATAATAAATTCGACTCAGAACCTCTAGAGTTAAAATAATTTCAATTCGCATATTTGAATTGGTTTCATCTGCAATACATTCTCCTCAATAATGTTTTTTTTATCACCTTTGAACAATTTACTTAAATATAAATAAATATAAATTTGAATATTTTCCAACTGTACAAGTTATAAATCGGTTTAATAATGAAAAAAGTAGGATAAATAAGATACTTCATAAATATGTGATAGTAATTAAATAGCAATGATAATTGATAATAAATTAAATTAAAGTTCAGTACGGGAAATAAAGTGTAATATTGTACAAAAATTATTAATTTTTATTTTTATTTTTTTGCAAGTATTTATAATGGAGCACTGGTACAAATATTTATATTACATATTTAATCCAGTGTCCTCTAATGAATCATATATGGCGGTTGTAATGCAATACACCAAATATACATTCAATATATTAATAAAAAATTTTTTATACAATTCAGATAGATTTTTTCTATTCTAATTACAAATTAAAATTCAATACAAAATATTTATTAACGAGAAAACTATTCATACATTTAAATTCAACCTGGATTTTTTAAAGTGAAATTCCTTTAAGCCTTTCCATTCCTTCTTTTGCATTCTTCTGCTTATTAATTCTTTTTAATACACTCCCGTTAAATTCTTAATTATTATCTATTCAGCCCTTATTACCGGGCACTAATTACCGAGGGAGAACTTATTGTACAAGGTCGAAAATAACATTTTCTATTTTCATTCGATTGGCATGCAAACCTCATTTTTCTGATACAGTAGCTTAAATGAGACTTATATGTAATGACTTCTACTAAAAAATAACAGATTACAGTTTTAGATTATAAGAAATCAACTATTTTCTCGACAAATTGTTCCCTCTTGGTAATTGGTGTTTTGACCTTATTAAACATTCATAAAGCTTGAGATTACATTAATTTTAGAAACAACATATGAATTTATGCAGGTGAAACATCCCTTACAAACTGAGACTGTAGTTACTTTTCTGTAATAATTTTATGTCGTTTTGTCGAAACTAAAGGGATAGTTACTTGCATAATTCCACAACCAATAATAAATGAACGTTCACTATTAGAGAGGGGAAGGATTTGAAATCACTGACCATATTCATGTGCAGAGATGAAAGTGAAAGTAATGTTTATTGAATGAGTTTGATTTGCCTAACAGACATGTGAACATTACACTGCTTCAGCACAACCCGGTCGGGAAAAACCACGTTGTGGAAAAACCTCCGCGAGGAGCCTCATATATCTATAAATTACATCATTACGAATAACGGACATAATAAATAGAATATTAAACATAAAATAAATTTAAAAAAGATAAACTATGTTCAATTATATTAAACGAGACAACAAAACGAAAAAGTATTTTTTTTAAAGTGAAAACATTTAGAATTATACAAGTATAAATCTAAATTATAACAAACCATAAGCGCGTTACCAATACTCAAAAGAAAGATTTGTTGGAATTAGGGAAATGAACTTGTTCGAGAGGCCTATTTTTTCACAATAATGTGGCCAAGTTATTCTGTAATATAAAGATTTAAGTCTCGAAATACAAAAAAAGTATTTGCATTTTATTTTAATTTTAAATTTGCCCTACATATCCTTTTTCGAGGATATCCCGAATATCAATTTTAATGAATTAAATTCGATTTTTCTCGTTTAAGCTGAGTTTTCTGAAAGTGATTAGTTTAAACTAAGTTTAAATATTATTTTTTGGCTTTCAAGAAAGAATTGCAATTTTGAAATAATTTACTTAATTTACAAGAAAATTTGTTTGATTCAAATAAAACTTTGTGTGAAAGAAACCAAATGCTTTGAGAGAAATTCTTTTCCTGGCTTCCGTCAAATCTCTTTTCGAAGTATATACGACGACTTTCTTGTACGTGAAAATCGCAAATAAAAATATTGCATTACAAATGGATATTAAGACATTGATATTATTTTAATATTCGGAAATTTTTAAATTATAATTCGAAGTTTTAAAGAAGTAACATATTAAATATTCGCAGAAATAAAAATTACTGAAACTATATAGGTTAAAGCCAAGGAAGTGCACCGTTAACAATGAAAGAATTTTTTTAATTAAAGTAAAAGCAACAGTAAGCTTTTACCGAACATACAAATTAAGGCCTTCCAATTATTTTAGGTAAAACGTTTACACGCCTTTGTTCTAGTTGAGGTCATTGCATTGACTACAATGTTTCCACGATTGAAGTTAAGAAATACCATGGTCCCACCTGTAAGGAGAATATTACAAATTAACATCAGATTTTATCAATATTTCCATTCTGAAGCGTATACATAAGTCGTACCTTCATGAAAAAAGAGGCACTCGTACTCGCTGAAGATGCAGAGTTAGTTATAAAATCTAAAATCACAGTAATGAAATAATTAACTGCTACATTTTATTGTTGAGGGAAATTTAAATCGCAAAATGTTTGAAATACCTGTAAATAGTACCGAAACATCAAAAATATGACCGGAATATTCAGTTTCAATCAAATCTGCTCCGCCTTTTCTTATTATATTCTAATGACTTGAATCCAGACCTACAATTGCACTCAATGGTAAATGCTGTACTGGATATTATTTTTAAATACGTTGAAATTACCAATAAAAGATGGTTAAATAGTACCCACCACTCTTAACGGAACAAAACGCCTTGATAAGGACTCTGTTTCGTATTCTAAATTCTTTGCCGTAATTACAACTGATTGTCTTTATGACATCCTTTTTGATGCTGCTAACAAAATTATATATTTTTAAACATATTCCATCATTATGGCCAGTGAGTCCTTAAAGTGAAATTCAAATAAGCGACATGTTACACATAACCTTCATTAACATTATTATTAATTTTCTGTTTGCACCCCAAAAATTCCAAAGACATCCATCGTGGATAGGAACGCCTATATTCTGTAATCAATTAAAATTTGCATCCATTAGTGAAATTACCAAAGAAACATTTGAGTTAATTTTTTATAATGAATGTACTTTTCTTTATTTACCTTATAATTTGAAATCAATTTCTGTTGACGAGATTCATTTCCTTGAAATCTTTCAGGGATAAAACTCACGGTCTTCCCAAAGATCTGAAAACACAAATATTTAATGTTTAAGATGTCATTTGTGGCTGGAGATGTAAAATGCATTGTCGTCATGTGCAGTGAATAAGAATTTATTGATTCCTGTGTTACAAATGCACTTCTAGCACAACATACATGATACACAAAATGTTCTTTACCTTAATTATTCATCACAATGTTGACTTTTCTGCCCCTTTTCTTCATGCGAATCACTTGCGCTTGTCGTTCTCCATTTCGTTCCCGGCTTTTCGCGTGAACTTTAACACGCAGCATGAATCTTAGAGCACTTATACGGTGCTCACAGCAGTCACAATCTGCCTTAAACCATTCTGGGAAATGCTCTTTGGTTTCCTTCTCAGCTTCGTCAGACAAATATTGCAGCAAGTTGCTAGAAGCCCAGTAATTTTCCCATGATGACTCAAACGATTTTAGTTGATGGTAAATTATTCTTGTGAATTCATTGGTTGGTCTTGTCAATTTTTCAACTTCTGGGGCATCTTCATCCAAATTTTGGTACTCTCTCAATCGAATGTAATATTCATTCTCCTCTGATTTTTCCATTGGTGTTTTCATCATATTGTCTCGACAACTCTCACACTTACTTCTGAGAAAAAGTTTAGAAGCGACATATCCAGCGAAATATGTAACCGCATTACGTTCATAAAAAGAAGTTTCCTCCGGTAAATGGCTGGAATCCTCCTTTACCTGCAAGTTGAAATGTGCAACGTCTGCTTCGTTGAGGCCTTCTCTTCCATTACTGATCAAATCTTCGTTCCTATCGATTGCTTCTACAGTCGTCTCAATATCTTTGCGTTGAATGTCATCCTGTTCTTCGCATTGTTTCAGTTCTTCTGCAAGCAGTTCTTCGCCGTCTTTTCCAAATGCTTTCTCAACATCACTTGGGGTGTTTATCAACATGTGCAGGTTTTTATCTTCTATTTGAACGTTGGCGCCTGAACCACCTTCGATCTTTCCACTACAGAGTATGTGTCGCAAACTTAAGCGGACCATTCTTGCTGTAGGGTTGCTGACGTGACCTCCTCGTTGGCGAATTTTTGAAAATAAATGTTCCAAAGAATCTTGGTTGCAAAGTCCAACTGCTAAATCGAAGTTTGGATAATCGTTTCTAATTGTGTGATACGTAGAGAGTATTGCATTTACCGTAAAAGGTAGACCTTTCAGGCATGGCGCTTTGCTCTTAGATTTTGGGTTCATAGTCCAAGTTGATGACCAACGTAGGAAGTTTTTTAACGTTTCTTCAATGTGTGGATTTTTCGATGATAATGGTCGCTTTGCCGGGTTATGGAACACCAATTTGTAAGCGTTAGTTGCATCAATAAACTTGTCCATTTCTTCTGCGAAAGCAGCAGTGAGTTTCCAAGTTTGAGTAGGATGCTCCTTTGTGCCGTGAATCTCACTTTTTGGATCTGCTCCAGCCAGCCTTATTGCTGTTGCAAATCTTTTACTGAAAAAATGGAAAGCTCTTAGAACGTTCATAACTTCCCAGTTGTTTGGATCCATATGCGCTTCCGTAATGTGACTAAGTAAATTACTTGTTGGACTCTTTCGGTCATAATTCCAGGCCGCTACGTAATCTTGAAAATTAGCTATTATGTTTCCGTCAACATCATATAAAAATTGGTGTGTTCGCAGTTGTGCCAACAACCTTTTTATCAAATGTGGGATATTGAAACTGCAAAAGTACCTTCGCCCCTCGTACTCGAAATAAGGTTTTTCTTCCGTCGCTCCAAATGACTTCCATATGCAATTCTGATTTGTTGATGCCTGATCGCACGTCAGAAGCCTCACATCTGATCCACATTCTGCCAGTTTCGACAGACATCGTTTAACTAATTCCGCAATTACCTCACCGGTTGTGCTTTTGTCAGTTAAAAAGTACGAAATTGGCTGGGAATATGGATTTTTAGCATCTAAGCTATCTAAAGAAAACACAAGAACGGTAGATGCTGGCGCGTTTTGCCGACCCAAAGGACCAAGATCCACTAAGCCTTCAATTAAATCGCAGTATTTAGAATACTCTTCGAATTTTTTACAGCTGAATTCGTCCTACTTTAATCCACATATCCGTTGTTCCGGCGGCAAGTCATTCATCTTCTCCTTCAATTTGTCGTAAATGGCGTCACTGAATCCAGGCTTTATGTCATATTCACCAATCCATTTTCGTATCGAAGACATAGCAGGCAGCTTCAGTCCAGCCTTTCGCATATGCCTGTACGCTGATGCAGAATAATAATTCAGCCTTTTTACAAGATCCTTTTCATCCTTGGTGAAACGTCTATTACCTTTCCGTAGTTGAAGTGTAACCATAGCACGAGATACAGAATTTGTGCAATGATGTGCATCCAGAAATTCCTTTACGCTGAGTTTCTTCTGTTTGAGTGCGGACATCTCTCTTTTGTGTTTTGTTCGTTCAGCTTTTAAAGTCTCCTGCAAAATTTTTATTTTTCTTGCCGATTTCCGTTTCGCTTTCTCATCCCCCTTTCTCAATTTTTTGAACTTGTTGGCTAAACCTTTAGTAATGTTAACAACCTTTTCTTCAATAGGGCGATCACAGTTTTGGTCAACGCTAGAGCTTCTACTCGGTAATGGAGGTTCAATCTTACACCACTCCATTTCATCGTTTTCTTCGTCTACGGTAACAAACTCATTCGCTTTAATAGCACCTGGATAAGTTTTTAACACTTTTTCTTTATGCACACATAGGTAATCTTCATCATTATGAGATGTTTCTGCCAACATCCTCACATCTCTTTCAGCTTCACGAACAGTTCCGGTCTCTGTTTCTTCTTTTTCTTCACAAGTTCCCCTTTCGTCCTCTTCTTCCATCTTATATGTTTCCTCTTCTTCACTGCTGGTCCCACGATTGGTTCCCTCTATCCTCCTTTGCGTTTCCTCTTCTTTTTCGCCGACGATACTGCTGGCCTCCATCCTCTGCTGCACTTCTTCATCTTCCTCTGCCGCAACTGCATACGGAATTGGATTCTGATTTGGTCTCAACTTTTTGCGAGTTTCGTTCCAAAACGATTCAGGCAAAAAGTGATCTCCACAGATTCCTGTTTTCCGAAGCGTTGATGGAGTCAACATTCTCAATGATGGTCCTCTTCCTAAAAATAGAACTACAATAGTTACTGACATGAAAAATGAAAATTGCATTGATCAAATAAATTGTATTTGACTCCTTTCAATAATTTTATTAGCATAATTTCAGTATAAAAGTCCACTGAGAAAAAAAATATCGCTGAGTAGCGTCCAAACAGCACTTCCTCCTGTTAATGTACTTACAGCTCTGAACGTTCATTGAACGATGAAAAATATTTGTCTTCAAAACAAAATAATTGTTTTTTGTCCAAGCAACTTAAAAAGTAACCTACGATTCGTAACAGATTGTATATTCGAGGCTCCCGAACATAGAAAGAAAAAATTTCGTTCTGAAAATACATTTTTTTCATTGTTCAATGGCCGTTCAGAACTTTAAGTACATTCGCATTAAGCGGGTATATACCTTTTTTACCAAAAAAAAAATTCTTTCTTACGAGTTCGTTGTAAAGACAGATTTATTTATTTTTTCAAACTGAAGATTAATTTTTCGTGAAAAAAAAACGCTCTTTTTAGGTTGTACAAAAAAAATTCGATCTTCAATAGCTCGAGTTTTATATCATAAATAATTGATAAAAATTTCAAAGCAATCTGTCAAGCCGTTCTCGAAATATTTTCCTCACCGACTTTGAAAATGCTGTTTCGAGAAAAGCGTGTTTGAAGTTTAGCTCGGGATATCTCCGCGCGCGGACCCTTTCCGATGTTTGAGGTTGTATCTTCCACAATTTTGAAGATTTTTTCATATAATATGAACGAAAATATTCTTGAAATATGCGATTATTAGAAAATGAAATAAAAAAATCGAAAATTTTACGTATATACCCCCTTAAGCTTCACGGCGCATTAAGTACAGAATGAGTGCTTCGCATTTAAAATTATTGAATCGTATTAAATAAAGTATAAATGCCTCGCGTTTATTGAGTATTAGATAGTATTAAATTTTTAATGAATTCTCCGCGTTTTAAAGTATTCGAAATTTTACAGATCATTTACACCAGAGTATGGAGAAATGAGATTGATTATTGAAAATGCACAGCCAGTGTTCCCAGATCGTAGAATTTTTCGACCCCCACCACTGACACGTGTGAAACCTCGCGCAACCAAAGTCCAAACACGGCGTGTTGGTGTGTCCTCGCTTCTTCCCTTTGATTTCAGGCTGTCGGCTGTTGAGCCAAGATCGAGAATTATATTTCTCTCAAATTCGTCTAAAAACGGTGCGAAGCAGACGGAAAATCAAAGTCAGTAAATGTTAAAAATTGCAAAACAAAATATGAATTTCATTATTTTTTTGCTTCTTGAATTAAATACTTTAATTGGAACATTATGTGGTCACTATTTTATTTGAAGATATGATTCAACATGAAATTCAATTAAAAAATGAAGGATTTGGATATCTAAACAATACGTAAATCATATCTTAATTCTCGCACGAAATTATATACAGTAGGATCTCTCTGGTATAAGGCAACATTGGAAAACATTTCATTTGAATAAAATACTTTGAAAATTTTTGAAATACGTAATATTTTCCACATGTCAATTTCAATATATAAATGTCGACAAAAGTTTCCAGTATGTAAGAAACAAAACTTATATCTAAATTTGCATAAAAAACTACAGATTCACTTGTAATTTCAGCTATTGTTGAAGTATCTTATTAATATTATATTTTTATTAATTTTTCTTCTTAATCGTTAATTAAGGTATACTTCATGTATTTTTTAAATAATTAAGTTCTATATTTATACTTATATACTTAAATTGTCATGTAAAAAAGTAACGCATTTTATACATTTTTTCCAAAGTATTTTACTTTATAGTAATGGTTTGTCGAATTTCTTTCACACCAAATTAATCTCAAAGTGCGAATATGTATAACCATGCAAATTTGTTATGTTGTTCCATATATCGTGGTTTAACATATATAATTTATTCCTACATATTTTCACTACTTTCATTACACAACAATAGCTATAAAATAATGAAATGTCCCATTAAACAAAAATTGAACACTATACAAATAATATAATTGTCAGTGTAATTGTCTTTAAGATAATTGTCAGTATAATTGTCACTTTCGGTGAGTGAAAAATCCAAATTTTGTGAAGAATCCTTTTACTTATATAAAAAAATAATTTTCAAATAATAATAAAAGAAACCCTTCCCAAAATCGGCTATTTATGATGTGAGAATTCTCTCCTGTAAATAATTATTTGATGAATCCTGAGCAGAATGTAAGGAGATAAATATATTAAGTCATCAAAGGTTTTGTAAAGTGTTTATGAGAAAGCTTGTGATTAGGTTAATAACTTTCCATATTTTCAGGCGCATTTTATTTTCCTTGGAAATATTATAAATATTTGATTTAAAATTTAAAATAATATTTTTGTTGTGCTTAGTTGGCTTTAGGGTCCAGAAAAAAATGTAAACTCAAGGTTTCATATTTTCAAACGTTTCGACTCAGGTTGGAGTCCTCATCAGTGAGATCTATTTCTATAAAAAATACAAAGGAGGAAAAGTTATAAATTACCGTGAGACGGATAAACATTGTGGTAAAAATATGTGAAACAATAGAATTGTACTAAAAAACTAAAATTGCGATAAAGTAAGACTGTACAATAAGTGTGCAAAAATTTTTTCTGTAAAATTACTGAAAAGAACATAAAGAATAGTACGTGTGAAAGACAAAACATTGTGGTAAAACCGATATAAATAAATTGTACATGTGGAACTGTAAAATCTGTCTAAACTAAATGTAAAAAGAACTGTACACAAAAAATTTTTTTCCCCATACAAATACAAACTTTGAACAATTTTGAACGTGTGACCGATGAACATTTTGTTAAAAAAATTATGTAAAAGAATTGCAAATCTGAGACTATAAGAATGGTATAAATAAATAAATTTTCTAAAGGGGTAAAACTATAAAGCCTTGATTTGTAAGATTGCTAAAGATAGAAACTTAAAAGTAGCACGTGTGACGGGTAACATTGTGGTAAATCGATATAAACAAATTGCACAATCGAAACTAACTACGTGTGAAAGATAAAACATTGTGGTAAAACCGATCTAAATAAATTGTACATGTGGAAATGTAAAATCCGTATAAACTAAATGTAAAAGAACTGTACACACAAAAAAATTTTTTTTTTTTTTCCCATACAAATACAAAACTTGAACAATTTTGAACGTGTGACCGATGAACATTCTGTTGAAAAAAAAAATTATGTGAAAGAATTGCAAAACTGAGACTATAAAAATGGTATAAATAAATAAATTTTCTAAAAGGGGTAAAACTATAAAACCTTGATTTGTAAAATTGCTAAAGATAGAAACTTAAAAGTAGCACGTGTGACGGGTGACATTGTGGTAAATCGATATAAACAAACGATATAAGTGATTTGTACATGTGAAACCATGAAATTGGTCCAACACCAAATTTCCACAAACAAATTTTTCATACAAAAACGTGCCACAAAATTGTTTTATATGCAAATAACAAAGTGAAACGAAAAACTTTTTTTATATGTGTGAGCAATGAACATTGTGGAAAATTGATATGAAGGAACTACACTTATGAAACTAAAAACTGGTATAAATGACCAAAATTTACAGAAAAATAAAAATGTACCATAAAAAATATTTACTATAAGAATACAAAGAGAAGAAACTTGAAAAAACTTAGCCCATTGTACGTGTGACAGATTAACTATACAGAAAAAGGTTTAAGGACTGCGAGCTCACACCAAACATTGCCAAAACAAAAAAACTGACCTGTTATTACGTTCAATAGATGTAGAAGACGATGATGAAAAAAATTTATTTAATCCAAGTGACGACAAACACAATATTCCTTTTTTCTCTTTCTTTTCTTACATCGCAAACAAGATGAGCACATAATTTTTTAAAGGAACTCTTTTCACTACGGATTTTTCTATAAAACTGAGTTACATTTGGAAACAGACCTGGTAAAAGGCTTTGCATCACGGTAATTTATAACTTTTCCTCCTTTGTATTTTTTATAGAAATAAATCTCACTGATGAGGACTCCAACCTGAGTCGAAACGTTTGAAAATATGAAACCTTGAGTTTACATTTTTTCTGGACCCTAAAGCCAACTAAGCACAACAAAAATATTCAAATTTTAATACTAAGGGTCGATATAAGTCCTGTTTATTATTTAAAATAATAATCAATATTTAATTTAATGTGAACTTAAGAAAGTATTTATGCGAAGAAGTAACCTGAGTTTACTTTCCGACTGATTCTGATAAAAAGAAGGGTTTGTATATTTAAAAACAGCACAAATTAAATCTGAATTCGCATACAAATTCGCACTTTGAGATTAATTTGGTGTGAAGTAAATTCGACAAACCATTGCTATAGAGTAAAATACTTTGGAAAAATGTATTAAATGTGTCACATTTTTTGACATGATTTGTTATTATTAAAATTCAGATGCTTCAATAATGAATGAAATAGGTGAAACTGTTATGTTCAAGATGTTACGTATTATACAAATTTTTCAGCAGTATTTTATTCGAAAGAAACATTTATCAATTCTATGTCATATTACAGAAATTGCGAAGCGTAATTTCGTTTGCAAATTTAGGTATAGCTTTTGTTTATTAAATACTGAAACCTTTTATTCAACGATATATAATGAAATTCACGTATTGTTTAAATATTCAAACCCTTTATTTTTTAAACTTGTATCTCATGTTGAATCCTATCTTCACTGAGAAAACAGTTTTGTCAAATCAACAAAAATATTTGGTTAGTATTTAGCTAACAAAAATCTTTTGTTGTGCCAACAAAACATTTTGCTATATCAAACAAATTTTGTTGGTTAAACAAAATGTTTTGTTGGGACAACAAAATATTTTGTCAGGATAACAAAAAAAGTTTTGTTGGCTAAATTTTTTTCTCAGTGTTGTTGTAAATTATGTACTTACAATTTTAAACGATAACAAACTTTTTTTTCTAGAAGAAAATTAATGATTATGTTAATATTCAGGGCCCTTTAAATATACAATCGTTTATGAACAATACACTATGTTTTTAATTTTCTGGGACAATAACTAATCATTCAGTTTTCAAACAAGAATATGTTCCATCGTTCAATGAACGTTCAGAACTGTAAGTACATGTAAATTATTCTCCACAAAATTTTCTAATTAAAGTATTTAATTCAAGAGGCTAAAAAATACTGAAATTCGTATTTTGTTTTGAAACTTTTAACATTTATTGACTTTAAATTTCATTAGGAAATGATTTTTTACGTATTTAAATAATCCTAAAATTAAATATTTTACGAAATATTTCAAATATTTGTTTTAAGTGAATATTTTTTAAAATATCTAAAAATGAATTGTAATTATTTTAAAAGTGTATTTTGTTATTTTGAATTTTCCGTCTTCTTCACGCCTCTTTTTTACGAATTTGAGAGAAATATAATTCTGGATTTTGGCTCAACAGCCGACAGCCTGAAATCGAAGCGAGGAAGTGGAGAATGGTAGAGAATGGCAGGAGACCCACCGACTCGCCGTGTTTGTTTGTGTAAGGTTCTACGCGGGTCGGTAGTGGGGGTCGAAAAGTTTCACGATCTTGGACACTGATTATTGCACATGAAATGTACCCAAGTTTTAATTTCATTTGATGCATAAACTCTTCTTTCATTCTTTCATATGAGGCTAAGTATAAAATACCTCAGTAAATGTTTATCTGGTATAAGGAAAATCTAAACGACATTACGTGAGAATAAAATACTTCGAAAAAACATTTTCTCTTTTGAAAAAGCACATAGTTTGTTTCCTTTAGGATTCCTTTTGTATAAAGTAAAATGTTGGGAATAACTGATTAGAAAAACTTCAGAAAATTGCGCAGATACGTCTCCAAGATTGTAAAAATGGTTAATTTGGACAAATAAATGATTTTTGCAAATGTGCATGAATTGAATTCAAATCAATGTATAATTCGACACGCGAAGTTCTTTTTTAAATATAAGGCTAAACATAAAATACCTTAGTAAATATTTCTTTGGTATAAAACAAATTGAAAATACTATCGCCTTAGAAAAAAATGCTTTGAGAAAAACTTAAAAAAAAACAATTTCAGGTAAATTTGTCAAAATCAACTTCATTCGTCCATATACTTACAATTTGTACACTCTTTTGCGTAATGCCACTCTTTTCTTCCCAAAATTTTTTTCTAATTAGTTTATTCGTTTCAAAACGTTACTGTATACCCAAGAAATCCCAATGTCAAAAAATTTGTTTCGTTTGAAATTGAAATTCTGATGTGCAATTCCATACATAAAGACAAGCAGAACTTTACGTTAACTTATTTGCGCAAAAATTGTTAGTCAAGCTTTTAAGTCTGTGAGGTTGACTCCACACTATCAACATTTTTGGAATTTTATGAAAGTTCTGACTTCGTTTGAAATAGTTCTAGAGTTCATGACAGTTTTCAGAAATAGTTCCGGTAAATGAAGGAAAATATGGCTACTCAGAGTTTCCACTATTTTTTTGAAAATCTCATTTTTAAAAGTCCCAAGAGTTCTGTTTAGAGTTCTGTATTCTTCTGAAATAGTTCTACAAATAAGTCCAGATACACTTTGTTCTAAAATTAAAATTCAAAAAACTATATGGCGTTTCAAAAATGAGATTTTGAAATTTTTTTTTAAAACTTTGAAGTATCATAGTTTTTTGAATTTTAATTTTAGAACAAAGTGTATCTGGGCTATTTGTAAAACTATTTGAGAAGAATACAGAACTCTAAACAGAACTCTTGGGACTGTTAAAAGTGAGATTTTCAAAAAAATTGTGGAAACTCTGAGTAGCCGTATTTTCCTTCATTTACCGGAACTATTTCTAAAAACTGTCAGGAACTCGAGAACTATGCAAAATCTTCCCAGAACTCAGGAAAAAATTTGTTTTTTCGATAGTGTAGAGGTGCGTGAAGGTAGCTCCGCATTTCGAAAATCGCATTTTTTATGCATTAAAAGGCCAGAACTATTTCTAAAACCTATCAGGAACTCTAGAATTATTGTAAATGAGGTCAGAACTCTCATAAAATTTGAAAAATGTTGATAGTGTGGAGCCAACTTTACAGACATCAAACTTTTCTGAAAGCATATTAATGTAAAGCAATGTTATATTTTAAATTTGCTTATACCAAAGAAATATTCACTGAGGTATTTTATACTTAGCCTTAATGTATAAGTAGTTTTTAAGGATATGTGATACTTGAGAAATTAGAAAATTTTATTTATTCTATAGGTTTCTATATGTTTATGCCTAAAAAGCCCATGCAATTTTCTTTTCAAAATTTGGGAAATGATAGAAAAGATGAAACGGACATAGATAGAGTAATTTTGGTTTTGAAATTGAAAAAAAGTTCAGTTTTAGCAAAATAAATCGGAACATCTTTTTTTATTGTCAAAACCGCAAGTACTCCAACTACATCAATTTGTATCGTCTTTACCATTAACCAAATTTTGAAAACAAAATTTTATATATTTTTTCGGCACAAACGTGTAGAAAGTGGATCAAATTGTTCACAAGAACTTGCTACGTTTCTCAAGATTACATGTCCATAAGTTGTTTTTCCAATGGACGAATTTAAGACATTGTAGCTGGTGCGACCGTGTCCAGTTCTGCATGGAGAAAAAAGATTTACAGTATTAGGTAACCAAATTGTTGCAACCTACAAAATTTTTTTTTCTGTCTAAACAAAATTTTAGTTTTCTTAATAAAACTTTTGGTTGAAACAACCGAAAGTTTGGATGTGAGAGCTGAAATAAAGACAGAAATAAATTGCAAATATATTATCTTTAAATTTTGCATTCTTAAGACCTTATGGTAGACTCTGACGTACATGAATTAAATACGACCACTTTTCAATTAAAATAATAATTTAAACAGAATTTGTAGACCTCATTAAAGCAAACATTTCTGCATTCTTACGATTTTTCCGTATTTTACATATTCTAGCCAAAAAATGTAATTTTCGATCGTCAATAATATTTCTTTAAATTATAAAGAAAAATATACATCGTATAATAAAATTTTGCAATTGAAATACGTAGATCTTCTTGTGGTAAATAATTTTGTATCATAACGTTTGTTTCGTATTACCTATAGTTTAACTGAAAAATGGATGTTCAATACTGGTTTTTTTCAAGCAGTAATGTACTGTAACTTTCCTAATTTTGATTTAATCGAAAAATGTTTTTCGGATAATAAGTAGAGATTTATGAGCGCTATTAGAAAGCTGTATTGCAATTTTTTAAAAAACTCAAAAATGCATTTATTTTCACAATTTTGGTTGGATGTGGCTGGTTAGCGAAATTTTCCTTACTTTTTGGCCTCTGATAAAGTTCAATTGACATTTACCTGAATGAGCAATCCAGATTTCCTGCCTTTTGTCTTCACTTGCAGGAAAAAGGAAAAGTTTAACTTCTTCCGATTTCAAATTTCGGCAACCCTTGTATTGGCAGCGATTGATGATAGTAGTGAACATTTTTAAAACCTGAAAATTAAAAAAACACACGCCCAAACCACACGCACACTTCACACACTCCCAACTCTCTCTCACACACGCACACACACACTCTCTCTCTTCCACTCCAAAAAATATATCTTTTCTTCCAAAAGCACACTCGCGAAAACCGCACAAAAAGTACAGGCGATTTTCACGTAAATACCACGCAAACTGTACGCACTTTTCACGCGAAACACTTCCCGGCGACTTTGGTTCAAGCAATGAATGCTTTAAAGTTTGCCAAAGAGTTGCTCACGAAAATCACAATAAAACTGTGCGCACTTTTTACGCGGAACACTTTCCGGCGATTTTGAGTCAAGCAATAAATGCTTTAAAGTCTGACAGAAAATTTCTTTAGATTTTGATGAAAGCCAAGAGTGCTTTAAACTCTCAAATTCCCAGAGAATTGCTCGAGTATAAAGCGTGCTTCTTTGACAACATTCGAAATCAAAGTGTTGTTTTGTTTTTAAAGCGTACTAATTCCACGTTCGCGAAATGATAGTGGAGGGGCGAAAGTGAATCCTCATGCCTTATCACCTCTATTTCACCTTCTCTTAGCGGTGAAGACTTTCCGAGAAATATACCCAAACAATAAGGGGAATAAAAATGAAACCTTGAAAACTATTTCCTTCACAACTTATTTAATTTACAAAGCTTTTAAACTGTTAGAATTTCTTGAGGTATTTAATATAATATATTGGATTCTAAAGGTGTTCATTAATTTCTACCAATTATCTTCATAACATTTCTCGATTAAATTAAAATTTGATAATTTACAGTATGTTAAACCCAATTAAAAGATGTTATGTCTAGAAATATGTATTTTTCACGTCAAAAAGGGCGTGAAAAATACATTTTTTATTTTCTAAGTATTATATTGTTAAATTTTATAAACATGCCTCGAAATATCTCACTTAATTTACACTTAATTTTAATTTTTTTAAGCGCCTGGAACTTATATCGACAACTACTGTTAATATTTCATGCGCCTAAAAAATTAAAATAAAGTGTATCATGCAATATTTTGTGGCATATTTACCCCATTTAACAATAATTTTATAAATAATACTTAAAAATTGTATTTTTTATTTCCTTTATGACATGTGAAATACGTATTGCTAGACCTAACATTTATCAACTATAGGAAACTTGAAAAAAGTCAATATTAAAATGTCATTTTCCAGTTAAACCATAAGAGATACGAAAAAAATTTATCATACATAATTGTTTACTACAAAAAGATCTACAAATTTTAATTGCATAATTTTTTTATGAGATTTATATTTTTATTTTTAATTTTAAGAAATACAATTGACTATCGAAAATTTAATTTTTCAGCCAGAATATGTAAAGTAGGAAAAAAACGTGAAAATGCAAAATTATTCGCTTCAATAAGGTTTAAAAATTGGGTCCTACACGGTTTCTGATAAGAAGCATATTTTTCGTATTTATTAAAAAAAATAATATTAACATTTTAAAAATTCCATTTTTTAAACAATTATGTGAGATACGAAAAAGCGTTTAAGTGCAAAATCGTTTGCCTTAATAAATACTACGAATTCTTTCTTCTTTACGTTCTTATCATCGATTAGATGGTATTGGTTTTATGTCAAAATTGACTTTCAAAATTTTTATCACATCTGTACGAGACCCCCTAAGTCAGAAAAAACGGTTTTTACGAAAGTGTCTGTATGTCTATCTATCTGTCTGTAGTATTAGTAGCATTGGGTCGGAGGTACGATTATTCACGATAGATTTTATCGGACTGAATTTGGCTTTGATCAACTTTGTCAAAGCCCTAAAAGAAAGAACAAGTTTGTCAACCAAACATATCTGACCAAAATTGTTAAAATAACAGCATTTTCTGTGTTCTTAAACAATCAAAAATTGCAATATTAGTTTCTGGTAGTGCTCATAAATCTTTACCAATTAATTAAATTAAATAATAAAAAGTATTGTACCTTGTATTGGCCCTTAATATCAATAGAATGGTATGTTGATGGAAAATTGGCTTTAGGGTCCATAAAATGATTAAGTCAAATTTAATCAAACGTTTCAGCTCTGATCGGAGCCCTCATCAGTGATATTTATTAAAATCTAGAAAATACAAAAAAGGTTCATGTCGCTAATTTCACATATTTTTTCGGAGTTACTGGAGTACATAAAATATGGCACAAAAGGAGTACTTGATATATTAAATAAAAGAAGGAAAGTTTGGATATATTCTTTGGTGCAACACTGAAAATGGATAGTCTGGTATAGACAATTAAGGCTATCTTTCGACTAATTTTTTCCCAAACTATTTTAATACTATTCATAAGCTATGTATAAAAATATTCACATTTATTCATTTCTTGTACATACCGGTGTCTACAAATAAATTCGCTAAACTGAATTGGTTGAGGCTATTATAGGGATTTGATTGAACTATTTTTCCTAAACGATTTTAAAACTGTGTTAAAATATGTATATACATATATATTTTTGAACTATTTATCTGAAACTATTTTGAAAGCATTCTTGAACAATTTATAACAATATAATTCACAACAAAATTGGTTGAGGCTATTAGGGATTTGTATGAACTATTTTCCCTAAGATATTTTAAAAAAAGCTACGTTGAAATATGAATATAAATATTTTGAATATACGTCTGAAACTATTTCGGAAGCATTCTTAAAAATTTTTTAAAACAATATTAAATAAAAATAAAATTCTTGAACAATTTGTAACAATATAATTCACAAAACTGAAAAATATTCACATTTCTTTCCAAACTTTCCTTCTTTTATTTAATATATCAAGTACTCCTTTTTGTGCCATATTTTATGTACTCCAGTAACTCCGAGAAAATATGTGAAATTAGCGACATGAACCTTTTTTGTATTTTCTAGATTTTAATAAATCTCACTGATGAGGGCTCCGATCAGAGCCGAAACGTTTGATTAAATTTGACTTAATCATTTTATGGACCCTAAAGCCAATTTTCCATCAACATACCATTCTATCAATTAAATTAAAATTAGAAAATTTACAGTATGTTACAACTCGAAAGAAGTCAATATAAATATTCCATTCAACATCTAAACTATAGGAAATATGACACAAATGTTACAATACAAAATTGTTTACCTCAAAAATATATACGTATTTTAATTGCATAGTTTTATCATAAAAAGTATATATACTATTGACAATCGAAAATTCAATTGTTTAGCCAGAATATGTAAAATAGGGAAAGATTGAAAATCAAACATTCCATTTTTTAGCCAAAATATGTAAGATAGGAAAAACATTGCAATGCAAAATCGTTTGATTAAATCAATGCTACGAATTCTTCCCCTTTTTGAGGTATTTAGAAAAACAATTGATTTATGTAACTATATAATTCATTGAAGAATTATAGAAATACTAAGAGAAAATCAAGCGCGATTATATTGATATAAAATATCTTGCTACTTACCTCAAATTTAAATTACACGGTATTGATACTTTCTTCTAAATAGTCTCTTTCACTCTGGAAAAAAGACAGAAACAAATGTCCGACAAGTTTGAAAAATGCGTTATATGCCTCGGCAAAAATCTGAAGCTTGTTTCTTTGAGACAGGGTAAAAAAACCTTTAAAATATTACCTGTTAATTCGGTAAACTGACGTGAGAATGAAGCGAGTTCTTTTTAAAGTATATCTTTTGTACAACGTTCATAAAGGTGTTTCAAGAACTTTTTGCGTTTTCAAGTCTTGCTCTCTCGCTCTATGTTTCTCGAAAAACATAATTAAAACTCTGCAAAAATTAGCAAAATCTATCTTCATCGAATAATACAAAATGTGGGGGTGAGGCTTCATGGAATAAAAAAAAATTCGTTTAACGATTTATTTAGATATACGTATAAATATACGCTCCTAATTCCCTCACAGCAATGGGATATTGCAGGATATCCCGTTCGGTCATGCGCTTTGGTTTCGGGTTCTTTGATAATATGTTCTAGTAAATGAATAAAAAGTGAAAAAGTAAATATTAATTTTTAATTATTGTACTAAACAATATTGTTCACAAGGGTTAAGTAGGTTCACAAATAATTTGACTGTTCGGCAAAGCGGTACTTCAAGACAATGTAATTTCAGAAAATTTAATTTAAAACGATTCAAGACAATTTAGGAAAAAAGTTATCTTAAAGTTAAAATAATTACCCGCGTTTATAATGTCGCTCTATGTGAATTATGCAATTTCAATTTAATTGAAAAAAAACCTGAAAATCTGCTACAAAATATTGAATGTGTAATAGTTATATTTTGCGTATAAATTTAATATGCCTATACGATGAAATTATTGTTGAAGATACAATAAATAGCGAAAAGTAACTATGAACACAAATTTATGTATGTATTAAATAATGAATATTCTCATAGTAAATGATTATGCACTTTTTGCATTTCGTGCTCATGATCTGCTTATGATAACTTTGCCCATAGCAACTCTGATGGTAAATCATGTCTGGATTTTCTAACTTTCATTATTTACCGACGCGCAAAGTGCACCTTTTGCGCAACGCGTTCAGAGGGCGCGTTTATCAGCCCACTTTTGTGAAATTCTCTTATTCCATTACTTTAGCAATCTCTCAACTCATCTCTGATTTTACTCAACTAGCGTTCGAAGCACCTCAAGCGTCGGTGATATATTTATACATTTCTTATTACTTACTATTTACTTACTATTTCTTATGTAACGCTTATTGATATTCACTTTGGGTGAATTAGGTATTTATCAAATTCATTTTACCCGACTAGGATTTAATAAATGTTCAAATGTGCTTAAGTCCCAAGTTTAATCGACAGAGTTGAGTAAAATTACTTCAACTATTTTTCTCCGTGTAATAGTACAGTATTTAACTGTTCATTGTGATTCATATTTTAAAATTCTTGTTGTATTTTTATTCTTTCACAAATTATTTTCAACCTTAAATTATTTAAATTCATAAAATGGATTTCGTACAATACATTTAAAAATTTTCCACTCTTTAGAATACATTGGGTTGGGGTGACGAGGGTTTCGTTTGCATTGATATTAGTGCTTGCTATCAAAACTTGGCGGCGCTGATGCTCATTTTCACTTTTTTGAGTACACTCCTGAAATACATGGTAGTGGCCGCACCGTGATACCATCTGAAAAATTTGAGAGATTTGAAGTTTCTCTCTCAAATTTCCGAGACAAACAGAACCCATACGAGGGATAGGGAAAGAGAAAGAGAGAGAGCACTCAGTATTGGATATTTATGATTTTAAATGGCCTGAATGTATAAAAAATATTATATTGTATATCTTATATGTATTATATATTCTGTAAACGAATTTTGGCGTTGAATTGTGTATAATTTGACATTTTCTTCCTTTTTTTTTTATTTTGAGAGTAAAGGCATAAAGGTTGGATTCAGCTGGCACTTAAAATTTGAGAGGGGCTGGAATTCGGAAATGTAATGTTTGACCGCTTATAGGTAGAATTCACTGACTTGAGGATGTCATGAATTTTTTTTTGGATTTGGATAACCTGTCAAGTACTTACAGAGTACGAATTCTTGCTTAGACCTAACTAGCTTCAGTAATTGGATTTAAAAGTGGAAAATTTTCCTTTTATTATAATTGAGGTTAGAAAGTGTCAAATTGGAAATTTGAAAATTTTATTTGAGATTTTGCACCAAAGGAGTAATTTCTTTTATTATCGGAAGTGAACTTTCTACTCGCGGAGTAAGGTCGAGAGTCACTGAACACTATTATCAGCGGCCAAGAAGGTTTCTCAGGTTTAAATCGGGAATATTGTTAAAACTTGTTAACAAATTTTTCCGGTTATTCTAGTCGAGGGTATTGGTCGGAGGGAAGTTTTGAAATTAAATTTCGAAATCGAAATTTTGAAAATACTTTTGATATTAAATTATTTTATTTTCTTTATTTGAGGTAATTGATTCGGAATTTTGAAAATTCGAATTGTAGTCGATTTGTCGAACGAAATTTTACAAACGTATGTAAAGAAATAGTATTCCTTTCATTTAAATATTACCGCGCATCGCGCGATCGTAGAGTGGTCGCTGACACAGGGACCCACTAAGATTAAGAAGGAGAGAGAAAAAATTTCTAGTTTATTTTATTTTAGAAACCCTCAATAATGAAAAATTGTCTTATAAAAAGACATTTCTAGTCACAGAAAAAAGAGAGAAAATTGTAAAATTCCAGTTCGAATTTGCTGTAATAGCAGGAAGTGATGGAAAAACAAACGTGATTGCCATAACCTTAATCACTTCGGAAGAGGGAAAATGTTTTGCAATACAGGAGGAAGTAAGAACAATAAATAATCACAAAGAACTTATAAAGACACCTAATTTTGCAAAAGTAAAAAATAGCTTAAAAAGAAGACATCAAACCAGGAAAGTTTGGATAAAAGTAGAAGGAGCTCTGAAAGATACATATATATAGATGAAGATGAAAAAATACAATTTATGGATCAATATTTAGAAGAAATAGTTAAAGAACAAGAACTAGAAAACAAGGATGACCTAAGAAAAATCCTAAAAAAAATTAGTTGAAGCAACAGAAAAAAAGAAGTTCAATAGAATCTAAAACACATCTCAGAAAAATTTATTTTAGAGAAATTCACAAGTAAAAATTCAAATGCAACACAATGGATGGGAACTTTTGAAAAAGAGTGTATACGATTCAACGTAACAACAGATGAAACAAAAATAGAAATTTTGAGATTATTTTTAGAAAAATCCTGTTTGGATTGGTACAGCTCATTAGCAACAAAACTAACAACAAATTCTGAATTTGCATTCAGATATAAGGAAGGGCTATTAATTGATTATGCGATAAAAAAAGAAAGACTCATACTAGACATAAACAAATCTATTAATCCAAAAACATTGATCGATCTGATTGCAACTGGTTTACCAGAATTTATCTTAAATAAAATAAACAGAGACGATCTGGAAGATAGTACAGATTTAGTTAACGAAATTAGAAAATAGAAGGTATAGTATACAAAAAAATTACTACAAAATCGAACAATAGTAACTTTGGAGTCAAAATAAGAGTTGAAGGGAAAAAACCGTGTAAAACGTGTGGAAACTTGAATAAAGGAAGTAAATATCACCCCGGGGAAGCATGTTGGTTTAAGACAAATAAAACCGGATATAAAAAAACGAACCATGTTAGATATGTGAATAGTAATTCTGTGTTAGAAGTAGATTTAAACACAGATAAAACAAAAGAGATTACATCATTAATTAAGATCAAACTACTAATAGAAAATAAACTAGAGGTAAGTGGTGTTTATTACTCAGGTTCACAGATCTCTTTAATAAATTCGAGACTGATAAAAGTATTAACAGAAAATAGAAAACATAAATACAGCATACATGAAAACGGTTAATGGTGTAAAGAAAACGGATGGTTTGATAACTATAAAAATAAAGATTTTTGAAATAGAAGGAGAAATGGATGTATATATAATTAAAGAAGAAGATTTCGATGATTTCATAATAGGGTTAGATATAATAAAGAAATTTAGACTTACTCAAAATGAAAATTTGAAGATAGAACAAAAAAATAAATCAGATATAATAACATTAAAAAATACAATTGAGAAAAACTCGAACAAAGAAGAAGATAAAGATAGTAAGATGGAAATGTTTTCGATTAATTTTAACGAACACATACAAGAGAAAGAATTTGAGATTACAATAGATCATTTGGACTACCAAAAGAAAAATGAGATAGGAAAAATAATAGGAGATAACAAAACAGTATTTGCCAAAGATAAATACGACATTGGAACTGTTAAAGACTATGAAGCTCACATAGATCTACTAGTAAATAAATACTGCAGCAAGAGGCCATACAGATGCACAATAGAAGACAAAAAAGAAATAGAAGAACAGATATCTATATTACTAAAGAGGGATTTGATAGAAGAATCGTACAGCCCTTTTGCAGCCCCAGTTACACTGGCATATAAGAAAGATGATAAAAAAGATCGAGATTATGTGTAGATTTCAGAGAATTGAATAAAATTATTATGCCACAGGTCCAACCATTTCCATTAATAGATGACCTAATAATGAAGACAAGAAATTGCAAATACTTCACTACGTTAGATATAAACTCAGCATTTTGGTCCATACCACTACGAATTGAGGATAGAAAAAAACAGGATTTGTCACTAAAGATGGACACTTTCAATGGACCTGTCTACCTTTCGGATTGAAAACATCACCAGCAATCTTCCAACGGATACTAAGCAACATCTTAAGAAAACACGAACTCACTGGATTTGCGGTAAATTACCTTGATGATATCTTAATATATTCACATTCTTTTGGAGAACACATAAAACATATAAAACGAATACTAGAAGCAATAATAAAAGAAGGTTTTAGACTATAATTTAAAAAATGTACATTCGCTTCAGACTGCCGTAAAATACCTTGGTGATATAATTCAGAACAACTCAGTACGACCTGTAAAAGATAATTTAATCTCAATAAAAAACTTTCCAACCCCAACAACACAGAAAAACATTGGAAAATTTTTAGGAAAAATTAACTTTTATCATGAGTATATACCGAACTGTGCAATAATTCTAGATCCATTGCATAACCTACTAAGAAAAAACGAAAAATTTGTATGGACAGGAAAATGTGAAAGATCATTCAAACTAATAAAAGATCTCTTGTGCTCTCAACCAATACTGGAGATATTTGACAAGGACATACCAATAAAAATATATAAAGATGCACATCTGGAGGGTATTGGAGCAGTATTGAAACAAACACAACCGGATAAAAAAAATAAGCCAGTAGGGTATTTTTGGAAAAAATTAAACTGGGCCCAAAAAAGAAAAATGTCCATATACCTAGTGTCTTGCAATAAAAGAAGCCGTACAATTCTGGCAACACTGGCTTATAGGAAGACAATTCATTGTATATTCTAACAATAAACCCCTAGAAAATATGAATATAAAGGCTAGAACAGACGAAGAGCTAGGAGACCTAACATATTACTTATCTCAATATGATTTTGTAATAAGGTATATACCCGGTAAGGAAAACTTAGAAGCAGACTGTTTAAGCAGAAATCCTGTGTTAGAGGCTGAAGATAACAAAGACGAATTATTGAAGATAGTGAATTTAATAAAAATATAAGATATAATGTCGGACCAACAGACAAATGAAATACTAAAAGAAAAACAAGGCTGGATAAAGAAAAATGGAATTCATTATGAGAAAATGAAAAAGAAAGAAAAAATTATCCTATCAGAAGAATTTAGCAAAAAAATCATAAAACTAGTGCATGAGTACCTATGTCATATTGGAATTAGACAGATGCAAAAGAAAATTAGTCCAATATACACAGCGAAAAATTTAACGAGAAATATAACTAATATTTGTAAAAATTGCGAAACCTGTAAGAAGAATAAAACAAGAGGCCAAGAAAAATTTGGATTGATGTCACTATTAGGTCCAGCAACAAAGCCATTTGAAATAATTTCCATAGACACTATAGGTTGTTTTGGAGGATCCAGATCAACAAAAAAGTATCTACATTTATTGGTTGATCACTTCACAGGATACGCTTTCGTTTTAACTTCAAAAACGCAAAACGCGAATGATTTCATTAAATTGTTGAAGAAGGTACTGGAAACAGATGAGATTGGAATAATTCTTACAGACCAATATCCAGGCCTTAACTCCAAAGAATTTAGAGTTTCTGGATAAACATAATGTAAAACTAATTTTTACAGCAGTAAACACACCATTCTCGAACGGTTTGAATGAAAGACTGATCCAAACGTTAGTCAATAAAATAAGATGTAAAATGAATGAGAAGGGAGAAAAAAAGGTTGGACAACGGTAGCACGAGAGTGTGTGGATAAATATAATGAAACAGAACACTCGATCGCAGGCTTTGCCCCAAAATATTTATTGGACGGAACAGATGTAATTATCTTACAGGAAGGAAGAAAATTGAATCAACATTTTTTCATATAACCAAGTTACAACCAATTCAGACGGAAGAAGACGAGAAAGATGAAGCAGAATATGAAGAAGACGCGTGCGAAAAAAAAAGAAATAAATAAAAGAAAAACAGAAAATTGAGAATTTTCACCATGAGTGGGGGAGATGTAAAGAAATAGTATTCCTTTCATTTAACTATTACCGTGCATCGCGCGATCGTAGAGTGATCGCTGACACAGGGAACCCCTATGATTAAAAAGGAGAGAATGAGATAGAAAAGAGAGACGAGGACATGTTGATAAGACAGATGGAAGATCTATAAAAACGTGTTGATAAAATTATATAGAGCGTAAATAAGGAAGTGATAGATAATAAACATTAAATGTCGTTTCTTTGTTTACAGGTAAGATTGTATATAGTATAAATAATAGTGGTAACAGGATGTGTAAAATAAAAAAAATATTCCTTTGTTTACAGAGAAACAATTTCTAGTTTATTTTACTTTGAAAACCCTCAATAAAGGAAAATTGTCTTATATGTATCAACAAGAGTTCCGTAGGGACGGAACGAGGTACATTTAATACAATTCTGTAAATTTGATAGAATTTTGTGAATGTAATAGAATTTCAAATTGGGAATTTATATGGCCAAGTAGACATTATCGGGGTGGTAAGGAACGGATTTTAACGGTTACTTTGCGATTATCAGTTCGTTTGGTAACGGAATTCAAGATAAGAAGTGCTAAATCGTGAATTTGAAATGAACTTTCGAGTGAAACTCGCGGTTACTGACTTAATAGACTTCTGAGATTTCGGAATTATTGGGAATCAAGAGATTCCTGGCTGCATAAAGTGCGCTGGATTTCTTGAGAAATGCTTTGTACTGATTGCGCTCTGATATAATTCCGCTAGCACTGCTTTGCTAGATTATTGCCATTTTTTTAACTATTGGTGCTATTTACTGTTTGTTGGAGATAATCTAATATGGTATGCTTTATTGCTTACTCTGATTTCCTATCACACATTTTGCTTACTACCACCATCACGCAGCAGTGCTTCTTGCTACTTTCCGATTTATTTTGTGAGCTTTAATAAGTAGTATACTTGGAATAGTTGGAAAAATATTTCTTTTTCGGTTTATTGGAAAATAACGGGGCAACGTATCTTCCGAAGTTAATCGAGCAGTTTTGAAGTTCGAGCTACTCGTCACTAGATATCTTCATTATATTTATCAAAAATTGGAAGAACTAAAATCCGGTTAAAAATAACGGAAATAATTCACTGCCCGAAGAGAAACCGAACGAAATCGCCATTGGCTTTAGGAGCACCTGTCGCTAGAATTTTTAAAAGAAAATTGGAAGCAACCGCCATGTCTCTGGTAGAAGAGATTCTTGCTTGCCCTACGCCAGAGCAGGTTCTAATTAACATGTCGGAACTATCGGACCAGGAATTGGGAGAGGCCTTAGATGAGGTCGAATTGGTTAGTCCGGTAATAGACGCTCTAGGATTAAATGGCTTTGAAATTATGTGTTCCGTATGAAGGCATTCTCGGGCGAATGTTTTTCGAATATCTCTTCTAATGTCACGCAGGATAATTCAAACGACTTAGGTGATATTAGGGGATTATCTGCTCATGATCTTAACGGCAATTTTAACGAATGTTACCACAGGACGTAGCCCTGTCGTGGTTCCCGATTAGCAAGGATGAGTGGCGAAATTGGTCGGAATACAAGACTGCCTTCAGGCGAAGGTTCGGCAACTATGACTTCGCAGCAAAAGTGCGAGAAAAAATTTTCAAGCGAACGCAAGGTCCGAAAGAAAACGTGAATGATTATTTGATTCACTTGCGAGGATTAATCGCGATGCTGAGGGATAAAATACTCTGGGCCGGGCAATTGGATTGGGCTTATCGCGGATTGAGACCGGAGTTTAAGAAGGTAATTCGGAAGTTCGAATTCTAGGATTTTAATGAATTGACCCAAATAGATAGGAGTTGGGAAATGGCGTGGGCAGCGGCTAAGTAATACCAACCCCCACCACCGCCAGAAAACTCCTTTCCACCAGAATTTGTATATCAAGCGGAAACAACGCCAGCTGCGCATAAACGGACTCCAGTTTCGGCTGTTACCGAGAACGCACCACCTCCGAGAAACTCGGGAGGATAGGACTTCGGAAGCCTAAATAACGAAGACCAGGGAAAGAGAAACGGAAATAGATTTATGGACAATGGCTGTTAAACTGGATTTACAAAGGATAGATTTAAAAGGAGCGATGAATCCGAGATTAATAGGAATTTTAAAGGTACTAGGGGTGACCTTGAAGTGGGGGGAGGTCAGCAGCGTCCGAGTACGTCTGCTAAAAAGACCCCTAAAACTCAGGAAAGGAGAAGGAAGTTATCTGCTTTAGGTGCCAGAAACCCGGCCATTTTCAAATGGTTGCACCCTACCTAGGAAAATAGTTTGTTATCGCTGCAAAACGGAGGACTATACGATTAAAAACTGCCTTAATTGCTCGGGAAATGGGGAAAAGAAGCAGTGAGACCGGTCTACACTGCCTGTCAACCTTCCGTGACTGAAGGGAAATCTGATTTAGGCGTTAAAGTTAGTTTCGGATGCACTTCGAAAGTCTCGAGCCCGGTAATGACTACGATAGTTCTCGCGACAATAGATATGCCAGAATATAGAGGTATGAACATGTCTGGCATTGTCGAATTCGACTCAGTAGTTATCGATCGAATTGTCAATGAAATAGAAAGCTCTGAATATATGGTTAAAGATCTTGGAAATTTAGAGGTGAAGAATCGGGAAAAACCTCGTGAGCTCCCGTACAATTGTATGGACTTAACAGATGATAGCAAGGAGCCCACGAATACCGAGCAGGAGTTGGAACTATGGAGACAGGGTAAAGAATTCCCAGCCGAAGAGTATACCCAGATCACTGTCCAAACTCAAGTACATAGGGTGGACGATGCTGAGAGATCTTCCAGTCTTAAGACCTTGGTAGAGAAGACTGGACCAGACGTGGTTCTATTAACTCCAAACAGCTCGGTTGGAGTTGTTGCGAAGGAGTCATCTCACCCGCACTCATTAAATTTTGTTGAGGATGAGTTCCATGAGAGTGAGAGTCTGGAGACGGAGTTTAATAGCAGCATCGTCCCTACCGACAAAGTTCGCGGTCGAGTACATCTAGCCATAGAAATAGGATCGATTACCCAAGATGTTTTATACGACCCGGGATCCACTAGGACTTTAGTGAGGAGTAAAGTGGGTCAGAAGATCTTGGATAGTACCGAGAAGGAGCTGGACAGGTCGCATAGATCAATGATGATTGTAGCTAATGGATCTATGCAAGTTATCGAGGGAAAAGTCGAGTTACCATTGGCCATTGAAGAGGTAACTCGGCTTTGTGAGGTTAGATTTGCAGAGCACCTCAATACCGAGATGATCTTGGGGTTAGATGCTCAGGCTAAATTCGATATGTATTTCAGATCTAGGTTGAAGAAAGTCTTCATGCCTGACGAATACAGAAGATACAACCCTTTAAAGACGTAGTTGGTTGAAGAGGAGGGTTGCGGTTCCATAACATATCCCATTAGACGAAGCGTGTCAGGAGTACACCGCGTTCACCGTACCGGGCAGGAGGTTATTTCAGTTTGAGAGGATGCCCTTCGGACTTTTGAACGCGTCTGCTACCTTCCAGAGGTGAATTTTGACGTTCCGAGGTAAAGTATCTGGGTTGTGTAGTAAATAGAGAGAGCTTGAGTATTAGTCTCGTGGAGACAAAACCAATTTTGACCTACCCTGCCCCGGAGAATATTAAGCAATTGAGGTGTTTTATAGGCTCAGCTTCATGGTACCGGCGATTTATTCCGGAATTTGCTGTTGTGGCCGAGCCCTTGACTCGGTTGTTTAGGTCTAACGTGAAATGGCACTGGGGCGAGGATCAACAGCGAGCGCTTGACTGGCTAAAAGGAGCCTTGACAGGTGCGCCTATCTTGGCATTTCCGAATTTCAAAGATATTGTAGTGAACCCCTTCCACTTACAGACCGACGCGAGCAACACCGGTCTAGGAGTCGTCTTGACCCAAGTGCAAGATAGGGAGGAGAACGTGATCCCCTTTGCGAGTCGTCTCTGCTATCGGCCGAGAGGAATTACTCGGTAACCAAAAGGGAGTGTCTGGCAGTCGTGCGGGGAATCCGCAAGTTTTGGAAATACCTTGAGGGCTTCTCCTTCAAGGTTATAACCGACCATAGCAGCCTGAAATAGCTGCAAAACTTGCGGAATCCCACGGTGAGACTAGCCAGGTAGTCCCTACAGCTTTTGGAGTACGACTTCGAGATTATTCACTGCAAAGAAGCGCTCCATCACGTTCCAAATGCCTTGTCGAGGGTCACAGAGAATGAAGAGTTCTCAATGTCATCCGCCTGTGACACAAGCGACTCCTCGTACAAGCGTCGCGTCGCAGCTGTCCTGGAATGGCCCTGTACTTCCCAGATTGGAAGGTGGAAGGTGGAAGACCAGAGGCTGTACAGGCATAGGGCAAACGAAATGCTCGATCCGTTCATCCCGGACCTTGACACGTGAACCTTTGCCCGAGGAGCAAAGGTTGGGAAATTCTGATATCGTCCTACGACTTGTTAAAAGTCTGGAATGTTTAAAGCATGATCTAGAAATTATCATTAATTAATAAAATGCCAAGTTGAAAAAACTTCTCACTTGGCAAGAGACATGAAGAACTTCAAAACTACTAAGTATTTAGGCCTTCAGTATGTCCAAATCCTTCCTCATCGGAAATACCATTTCACAGAAATCATGGCACATAGAAATAATTCTAAGTCCTTATTATTCCCCACCCGAATGACATCTATTCAAGTTTACGAGGTAAATTAAATTGAAATAAAAATTGTAGTCTGACGAGCTTCTTACCTCGGCTAAGAACTCTAGAGAGCAAAACACGGTTCTTTGCTTTTGTCCGTCTGCGGTTCGGAACAAACGTACTACGAAACGATAAAGTCTGTAAAGTTTACAACTTTTAAGTTTTTTCTCCGACGAATGCCATTTACGGGGCTGTCGCGCTAAAAAGTACATAACTAAATTTTTACCACTACGTTTTGCGCTCAAATAATATTTTGAGTGCGTCGGTGGTCGATTAGTCGGAAGTGTTAACTGTGCGTTCACAGCCTGAGGTTGGAAATCAAAATATTTAAAAAATAACTCTGTCGTCGAATCTCAAAACGACGAGAAGATATTTTCCAGAAGCTATATTGAGGTTATAAAATATTGAAAGCGGAGGAAGAAAACAATTTAAAAGTACTAATTTCATTCCGGTTAAAAGCCATCAATCTTTTGACTTTTAAGCAATTAATAAGAGCAAAGAAGTAAAAAATATTTTTGGTGCGTGTGTGCAAGTTTTCAACCACATGCCGTTCGTGAAATGAAAAGGACTAGAGTGCCTAATTTTTGTCACGAGACAAAAAATCCGAAGCCCAGCTGAATCTGAGGGTCTAGGGCAGCAAAGGCAACCTTCTTTCTTCTGCCCTTGCCCTACCAACTGGTAGGATTAATTAAACGAGAACGGTAAGCTGTATCATTCTATTTCATAATATGTTATTGATCGCAATCATTAGTATTTGGAAGCAAAACCTCTTAATTGAGTTCATTCAAAACTAAGTATATCCTTTAATTCACCAAAAATTCTGATTCTCTGTATTATTTGCAAATCAGTTATCATTCGATTTACTTTACAAAATTCTTATTTCATTTCAAAATAAAATAAAAGCTATTAAGTCACTCAAAGGTTTGACCTTGAGGCTAACTTGTGTGACTTAACATCGACTTTATTTTATTTACTATTTTTAGCTTTTACGAGTCCAAATCAACCAAGATTTTTCTCTCTTGGCAAAATTTAGACTATGTTTGATGATCATGTTACAATTTAACTAACGCATAAAAGAACCACTGCCTGAAATCCAATCCTGCAAAGATCCTTAAATTGAGCGGAATAAGTGAACCACCGTGATAAACCCACAGGGGGTGCCAATTTTGACAATTTCAAGTCTTTTCAAATCCCTTTTGGAACGAGCGGAAAGTGCAATTCTTAGAAAAACGATTGAAAAGGTAGACTCGTTACAGGCTCCAGCTAGGTCTCTCAAATTTAAACAAGTGTATTTGTCGGTATTTGAGTGAATGACTCTGCAGCCGAGCACATAGCATATCTCTCAATTCGACGGTAAAAACCTGCCCCTAAAAGATTTATTGCAAGACGTCTCAAACAGAGCAGTATTTGTAACAGACGTTACGGAAGTTGGTTTCAGCAAAGCCATGTTAGTCAATCTCAAGGGTGTAGCTCGCGAAAGCGTCCGTGACAAACAATTCTTTAAAGTAAAGGGCCTAATAGCGCACCTGTAGAAAAAATTCGCGCCAACAAAGAAGTACCGATACTACTTCGAATCCATCGTTAACCGCCGGATGAAACAATCGGAACCCGTGAGTCATCATAACGATCGCGTATAGGGCCAATTGAGCGGCGCTAGCCACGTGATAGAAGAAAAATATACGGTAACGTATGGACACACCAAAGAAAGCGTCATTATGATAAAGCCAGTAATCGACTGTGCTCTAGACGCCTTTATTAGGAGCCTACCGGATGTCATATCCATTTTTGTCGACACCCGCAATCCGGAAGATCTTAGTGCGCTGAAAGCTGAAGAACGACAGAAGTATACAGAGAAATATAGAAACGCCGCGTCATCATATCATATCGCCCGGCCCAGAGAATTTTCATCTGAGCATCAACGCTCACCAAGCCCCTTCTCGAAGCAAACGAACCATTCGGAGAAGCAAGTAAAATCCGAGAGGTCAATTTTGAAGGAAAGCACAAAACCTCTATCAACCCAGGCCCCAGTATACTCATCCATGTACAGCCAATACCCTGTGCCCTACCCTCCTTATCAACCTAATTAACAGTCCCAATATCCGTATTCCTTTCCTCAATATCCATTAAACTACCCATATCCACCGCACTATCCTTATCCTCCTCATCCCGCCATGGTGCAATGCTCACCAGTTGAAAAGGGTCAAAAAGCACCCGGTAACTCCTGATGGCAAGGGCAAAGCAAAATTGCAGGAAGCATGACTCCACCCAGGTCAGCCTCTCCAGGACCATCAGGAGCTTTAAACTTCCAATCGACTCGTCGCTCGGACGCTGTGACGAGTCACTCGATTATGCAAGAGAGTTTCAAGTCAGTCCACTTCCAGGAGAACTCCGTAGGGTCCTTCGGACGGGACGCAGACAAGAAGACTCACCAGTAGTTGAATTGGCTGCACCCGAATTCCGAGGTCCTAGGGCAACCTTCCTGGTCGACCCAAGTTCTGACGTGAATCTCGTAAAACTTCACTTTTTACGCCAGAATATGATTATTAAACCCTGAAATTCTATCCTCATCACTGGCATAACCAACAATCCTGTGAAAACAATCGGTACCGTGAAGATCACGATTTTTAAAAGGTCTGTGGATTTCCATGTCGTAGGAAACGAACCACAAGAAATCATCCCCTTTGATTTCTGCAGATTCCCCGGTAAAGAATTCTCAGATCCGGAAATAGAAGACCTGCCTGAATTTCTCTGGGAAGAGCTGAGAGGGAACTATTCCGATCGCGTCCAGAGAGTGATACGAAGTTTGCATGAATCGCACTTGACGCCTCAGGAAAAGAACTACGTATTCGGCTGGGCGGAAGTTTATGCTAACATCTTGTACCTAAATCGCGAAAAGGCTATCCGGGCGTCGTGGAATAACGGAACTCCCAAGAACATCCAAAAATTGCCTCGAATCTTCTTCTGAGAGCGAACAATCTTCCAGCGACGGGGGAAGCGAGGACGCAGACCTTTCTGTGTACAGGAAACGGCACAGCGTTCTCACAAGCCTGGAGCTACGCATAAATGGCACAACTGGCGGTTTCTCCATCGAAAAGTGCGCCTCTATGTGTCCGTGCTCTAAATCCTTGGTTCCCTCCCCTATATAGATGTCTTCGTCAACGGTGCTTGCAGCTACAACGAAAGAGGTGAACCCCAGTCTGACATTGGCGTCTGGTTTGGCCCAGAAGACCCGTTGAATGTCTCTCGGACGGCCCGAGGTCGGCAGACCAATAACGCCGCCGAAATCGAGACCACTCGAACAGCTCAGGATGCTGCAATAAAGGAATTGAGGATTAACACCGACTCCAAATATCTAGTCAGCAGCAAGATAGAATGGATCCCAACGTGGTAAAAAAACGACTGGAAGACAGCTGAGAACAAATTAGTTAAAACCGAACCGAGTTTGAGAAATTTAAAAAAGCACTTTAGCTGATCGAGGTAATTTGGAACCATGTTCCAGGGCATAATGGCATTGAAGGTAACGAGGCAGCCGCCAGGCTTGCCCGCGAAGGAATTGAAGCAGGAGTACTGCCTAATTCTGAATCTAAAGAAGATGCTGATAACCTTAGTGGACCAGTCAAGGTAATTGTCGACGCTCCGCCGTTGCCTGAAGACAGTGACAAGAGCAGCGACGATGAAGAATTCGATATGGAAGCCCTTAAAAGGGATCTGCAAAAATCATTCTCTCAATTCGAGAAATCTGTAGAGAAGAAAGGACTAGACATATCCAAAATTAACCCTGACTCACTCTACTGGAATCATGAGGGCATAGATACGGAGGACCTCCCGGTGTGTACCCATGTGTATGAAGGTGAGAAAGGCGAAGAACTATTGGAAAATCTGAAGGCCCTTGACCCTTATGGGCAGTTTATAACGGGTGACTTCCGTTGAAACAAAATAAAATAGTCTTATCGAGGCGGACCCAAGGACTCGGGATTACCCTTTGCATCACTGTCGTTATTAATGCGGCTTTTTAAAATGAGCGTCTGGCGTCTCTCGGCGCCATATTTATAAACTTGATGACCCAGAAAATAAAAGGCTTGCATGCATGCAAAAATAAAAAAGCAAAGTAAGGGTCCCGGCTAGGGCTGGATGGGTACGGGAGTTCAGATTAGGTGGTATTCTAGGTTGGAAGGAAAACCTAACCTAAAATATAGAAGCTCTCGCATGATAAAAAAATTTAATGAATCAAACTGCATTTAACTAGAAGTGAAATCTACAATTTATTCAGTAATTGGGCAAAGTCCTGGCTCGACACAAATTCAAAATGAAATAAAATGAGACATCGTTGCCAATAATGGCGTATGGCATCTGAGCCTAATACACAGGCTCTGGAAGAGCCTGAGAGCCACGCAGGTAGGAAGAACAAATTTACAATGGCCCGGAATAGAGCCCCAAAGACTTACCGGAGATCTGGCCGCGATCTCGTGCCTCACTTCGTCCAAATCGAAATCTGAAGTGGCACCCATTAGAAAACAAATCCTTTAATAATTTTTGGCTACTTGCCACTCGGATGACAGCGACAGAATAAAGCTGCGCGCCAAAGGTGTCGCACAGTTTTATTATATCAGCTGGAAAGGCTGGCGCACGCGCATGAAGCTCAGGTTTGCGTGGGCGACTCGCCTTGTGAGGACGACGTAGCCAGGCAACCAATAAGCCCCATTGGCTTAAAATGTCGAGGGGTGCGTTTAAACGACGAAGAGTTTGTATTGCATTACACAATACTTTCAATTAGGCTACGCACATATAAAATATACAATACATAATATAAGTGACTCGAACTCAATAGATCCTTCTTATATTAACCATAACGGTATCGCTGTAAAGGTGTTGGAGACTGTGGTCTGCAGCACGTGGTCACTTTTCAGATGCCACGCCTGTCTGGTGATGCCCTGTGTGGCTTGCCTGAGAACCTCTCTGACTTGCGATGGTAACAGAGCGATCTTCCTGGCGGCACCTTTCAAACTGGTGTTAATGAAACAAAAAGAGAAAAACGGCCAGCAAAGAAAATAAAATAAAAGAACTTTCCAAGTAGCTCTCAGACTGTCCCTAACAATTTCGTGTTTTATATGGTAAAGAAGGGTGGTTTGGGCTTGATCCTGTCGCTATCGGTCAAAGTAAAAGAATTTAACGTAATTTACCACGTCACAAGTTCTACGATGACGATTACCCTAAAAGGGTTCAGGACTTCGTAGATCAATATGTAGGAAAGATTTCTGGATCATCTGCCAGACTAGACAAGGCCAAGGAAACTCTCTCTGACCTATTTCAACATCCGGAGAAAGAAAGTGAAACAAACGGAAAAAAATCTCAGTCGCACAGGTTTCAACCAAGATATTCTGGTATGGAAAGAAAAAGCATGTTGAGATTCAAGGATCTCCCGGAGTATATCGAGTCCTTAATAATTGGAAGGCAACCTCCAAGGAGATCATTAATCTCAACTCCAGTTCCCTCTGTAGCCCCAAGCGCGAGGTCGACACTATTTCGAACCGCCGAAGAAGAGGAAAGTATGGATATAAACAAGAGCCCAACAAAAAAAGGCTTAGAGCTTAAACCACGGAGACTACAGGGTACGGAGACATCTGAAACAATCGCCGTTGGCTCCACTCCATTTTCTAGCTCCTTGATCGTTGTTGCTATTCCTTATATCGATCCACCGTGACCCCCATCCTTGGAGAAAAGGCAAAAGTGCAAAAACCTCTTTTTAATTGTACAGAGGTGCCCATCATTAAGCACGAGTGGACGGAACCACTAACTTACCAGCAAGACAATTACTTGGGAAAATATGCTTACCACCGACACTCCGGCCGAACTATTTGAAAAAGTGTCTCTGGATACAGTCGGGAAATTACCAACTACCCCTAACGGGAATCTCCATTTTCTCACGATGCAAGACAGCTTCAGCAGGTACTGCATCATGGTCCCTATACCAAACCTCTGGCCGTCGACCGCAAACCAAAGGGTCTTTGACTGGGATCAACTGCTCCCATTCCCCATGTTCACCAATTACACTTCTGTTCACGAGACGACCAATTTCAAATCTTATGAGCTTGTGTTCGGGCAAAAATCCAGGACCCCCAGTTTCTTTCCCCAGGGCGTGGAACTGAAAATCTACGACTCCCACTTGCGCAACCTGATAGTTCGACTATCGGAAATACAGAAAATCGCGGCACGGAATCTGGTCAGGGCTAAAAAGCGTTCAAACGCATTCTACGTTCAAAAATCTCTACCCTTGAAGGCTAAAATAGGCGACCAAATCTACGCGATTAAGGAAGTTAGGGAAGGAAAATTCGACAGTAGGAGAGAAGAACCGTTCACCGTCGTAGGGTTCACGGAGAATAATGTTACGTACGGATGGTAGGTGTGGGAAATAAATAATTTAATTAATTAAACTTATGAAATATTTACGTCCGAATAATTCTCTTCATTGTATGTAGGAAAATGACCAACCTCGGACAATCTAGATGTTTTTTATACTCTCTTTAATAACGTTTCGATGACTACTATGTCATCCTCATCAGATTTTTACAATAGGATTGTGTTGAATTCTATAATAATAGTACAAAAAAGACAATTCTTGAGAAAAAATTAAATAAAAATCATTATTTCTTAAATATATATACATAAAAAAATCAAAATACCTTTGATAAATCGTCACAAGATTTTTTTTCTCCAAACTTTGAGGAACATATCTCCAATCGATATTTTAAAACTAATTTGTCGTCACCATTAAAAACTTTGTTCAGATATTTTGTCAAAATCAATAAAATTGGAACATTCGTCGAATTAATTATATATAGGTCAATATATTAAAATTTTTTCCATTTCCAATTTTTGTCAAACTGAATGAAAAAAACTATTGCACTCAACAAAGATGGAAGACAAGTTACCTTCATAGTTTTTATGTTTTTTTGTTTTTATGTTAAAAAAATTATTGATTAAAATAAAAATGTGTGGTTACACTAGAGATATTAACGAGATACTGAGAAGTAATAAACAGAAACGATAACGGACAATAGCATGTGACGTAATAGAAACAGTGCCGTAGTACTAAGGACCAACTTAATTTGATTGAATCAAAATACAATATTTAATATTTAGAATATAGAATCAAATTGTAAGATTAAATTAGTAATATTTATAAATTAAAAATTATGTGAGGTGATCTAAAATAATATCATAAGAAGTATTGTAATCTTTTAAGTCGGACATCACATTAATGCTATTATTTCCTTCCTTTTTTATGTAAAACATTTCTGCAATTATTCTTTTGAAATAATTTGTTTCTTTATGTAGAATTTCAATATTGTCCCAATCAAAATTATGTTGAGAACCGGTATCATTCTTATTGTTGATTCTATGTTTTGTAACAACATTGTGATATTTTTCATTTAAATTAATGTTTTTTTGTGTTCATCACATCTGACACAAAGCATTCTTCCCGTTTGACCTACATAAGTTTTTGAACAATCCAGGCATGGAATTTTATAAACCACATTTGAAATTTCAGATTTATTCAAAGGGTCTTTTCCTGATTTTATGTATTTATCTAATTTTGTAATGTTTCTGAAAACAGTGGTAATGTTGTATTTTTTTAGTTGTCTTTTAATTTTACAAGATAAATTACCATAATAAGGAATAGAAATTACACGTTTATAGTCTATTTCTCTTTCATTATTTTTCGGAATGAAATAGGAATTTCTATCTTTATTTTTTAATTGGAAAATTCTGTTTTTGATATGTTTCTTTATGAAATTTTCAGGATAACTATTCAACATCAAAAGATTTTTAATAATTTCTAAATTTTCATCATGAAATGTTTCATGTGGATTGTTCAAAAACTTATGTAGGTCAAACGGGAGGAATGCTTTGTGTCAGATGTGATGAACACAAAAAAAACATTAATTTAAATGAAAAATATCACAATGTTGTTACAAAACATAGAATCAACAATAAGAATGATACCGGTTCTCAACATAATTTTGATTGGGACAATATTGAAATTCTACATAAAGAAACAAATTATTTCAAAAGAATAATTGCAGAAATGTTTTACATAAAAAAGGAAGGAAATAATAGCATTAATGTGATGTCCGACTTAAAAGATTACAATACTTCTTATGATATTATTTTAGATCACCTCACATAATTTTTAATTTATAAATATTACTAATTTAATCTTACAATTTGATTCTATATTCTAAATATTAAATATTGTATTTTGATTCAATCAAATTAAGTTGGTCCTTAGTACTACGGCACTGTTTCTATTACATCACATGCTATTGTCCGTTATCGTTTCTGTTTATTACTTCTCAGTATCTCGTTAATATCTCTAGTGTAACTACACATTTTTATTTTAATCAATAATTTTTTTAACATAAAAACAAAAAAACATAAAAACTATGAAGGTAACTTGTCTTCCATCTTTGTTGAGTGCAATAGTTTTTTTCATTCAGTTTGACAAAAATTGGAAATGGAAAAAATTTTAATATATTGACCTATATATAAATAATTCGACGAATGTTCCAATTTTATTGATTTTGACAAAATATCTGAACAAAGTTTTTAATGGTGACGACAAATTAGTTTTAAAATATCGATTGGAGATATGTTCCTCAAAGTTTGGAGGAAAAAAAATCTTGTGACGATTTATCAAAGGTATTTTGATTTTTTTATGTATATATATTTAAGAAATAATGATTTTTATTTAATTTTTTCTCAAGAATTGTCTTTTTTGTACTATTATTATAGAATTCAACACAATCCTATTGTAAAAATCTGATGAGGATGACATAGTAGTCATCGAAACGTTATTAAAGAGAGTATAAAAAACATCTAGATTGTCCGAGGTTGGTCATTTTCCTACATACAATGCAAATAATTAAATATTATTTAGTAAATAATCATTATTTATTCAGAGGGAAAAAGAGATGTACGCGGAGGTCGTCCAAACTGTAGGACACTTTCTTGTCCCTTTTTATTTTTAAGCGGGATCGCTTCCCGGTGTTTTTCCCCACCTTTAATTCGCTAACAAGAGAACAATTTTCAAAGAGTGCTGAAACTTATTTTGGTGAATTTCGACCGGAAGGTTTTACTATAATTTATTATAAACGTTTCTAAAATTGTAACGATACTGCTTACCAGTCCGAAGTTATTAATTCTACCAGTTGATAGGATAAGGGCTGGAGAAGAAGGCTGCCTTCGATGTCACCCTTAATTTTCCTGACCCAGCTGGGCTTTAAAAACTTTGTTAGGCGTGACTAAAACTAGTCACTCTTGTTTGTCCTTTTCACCGGTTGCACGTGGTTGCAACAAGCAAACACGCACGAATTTTCGACCCTCTGGCCTTGTTCATTTTATAAAAATCAAAAGGCGGATGGCTTTGAACCAGAAAGAAAGCAGTGCGACTGACCGACCACAGACGCACTCAAAATATTATTTTGGAACGAAGCGTAGTGGTAAAAATACGATAAATATTTTTTAGCGCGACAAACCCGTGAACGGCTTTCGTCGGAGGAAAGATTTGCAAATTATTTACGTCCGCCTAAGTGTGTGTACTTTAACCAACTTTGTCGATTCCTGACAACACGTATGTTCCGAACCGCGGACGGGCATAAGCAAAGATCCATGTTTTACTCCCTAGAGTTCTTACCCGGAGTAAGAAGAATATATATATATATATATATGCCCCTTTATGAGTATAAGGATATATTTAGTTTTCGGAGTATATATATATATCATTTTTAGATTTCAAAATGTTTTAGATTTTAGAATGTTTTCGATTTTAGAATATTTCACCATTTCCTAGGTCCTTGAACCGACCCCTTAACAGTTTATGCTGAGCGCGCGAAAACGCTCAGGTTACAAGAAACGCAAATAAACTTTTCGTCGTTATCTTGAATCAAGTGAAATATCATTCAAATATTTCCCTTGATTTATATAAATTGAAATTCGGCACTTTGGAGCCCCAAACGAACGGACATTTGGATTAAATATTTTTATTCATATTAAAATCGAATACTCGTACGTAACACATATAATGATTGATACTGACGCTGCTCACAATTTAATTAAACAAAAGGTTCGCAACCCTGAAGTACCCATAAACAAACAAAACATATTACAACTTACAGGAATTAATGATTTACTACTTTACACATAAGGACACGTAAAAATAAACATTCTTGGTTATCCAATGATTTTTAACATTATTCCGAATGAAGTCCCAGTAGAAGAAGATGGAGTATTAGGATCAGAATTTTTTCAAGATAAAAGTGTAAATATAAGCTATACTTCAAAATGTTTAGAAATTGAGGACCACTGTTACCCTTTTAAATCTACAAATACATTAACTATTCCAGCTCGAACAGTTACAACATTTTATGTTCAAATAAAAATACAGAAAAAAGTGCGGGGAATATAACTCGATTACATATCAAAGATGGCGTTTACGTAGGAGACGCAGTATTAAAAAGTCACAAAGGAAAAGCTTATTTAAAATTTGCAAACATAAATGAAATGCCAATAACATCATCAGTCCCAATAGTTAATTTAGAAGACTTTGAAGAACCAGAATCTTATAAATCAATTGCAAATTTAAATAATTATAAGCAAAGAAATAACGAAGATTTATCAAGCAAAATATTAAACAGCTTTTTAAGAACTGACAATTCTTTGATTAACTCATGCAAATTTTATAATGTAACAGACGAAGAGAGAGTATAATGTATAAAAAGATTCTTCGATTAGACCATTCAAATCAAGATGAATATAAACATGCAGAAAAATTAATTAAAAATTCAATTCAATTCCTCCTTTGCTGTCTCAAATGAAAACGTAGTAAGTCCCATTGGCTATAGAGGCGAAATTTGTGCGATCCTTTGTTTGCTCACGTACATTTCACGCAGCCATACGATGCCGCAACTACCGGCGGAAATTCACGAACATAGAAACTAATGAGACCTTTAAATTTTCGTCTTTTGCATGTTTTTTACTTTTTGACAGACTTACAGTTTGACATTTGATACTGATTGGTATTCTAAACTGTGCAAATTATAATAATTGTCACGCGTAGAAATGCACATACATTTTTCAAAATATACTTACTTTAATTTATTTTGGGAAACCTTCACACAATACAATTATTATAATTAGCAGAGTTTAGAATACCAATCAGTATCCAATGTCCAACTGTAAATCTGTCAGAAAGTAAAAAACTTGCGAAAGACGAAAATTTAAAGGTCTCATTAGTTTCTATATTTGGGAATCTCCGCCGGTAGTCGGGGTATCGTATGGCTGTGTCACGTTAGCGATTGAAACTCGCAGAATATTATTTTGATGTAGTTTACAAGGCAGGAAAAATGAATGAAAATGCAGACGCTTGCTCTAGAAACCCCATGGATGATAACAAAGAGAATTCAAAACATTTACAAGTTGATGACAACGGTACTTTTATGACTACTCAAGAAAAAATGAATACCAAGAAAATTTTTACAAGAAATAAACAAGAAAACTCTAAAAATGAGGTGAAACCTTCAAAACGAAGAAACTTGAATCCAGTAATCGTACCAAACGACGTAAATTATTTTAGCGAAATTTTGGAAGCCCAAATATTAAATATAGACTCAAACATTCCAGAATTTTTTCAAGAATTTCTTAGTGAAAAATCATTCAGTGAGATTGGTGAAAATATTTTAGGATACACAAATTTATTAAAAAATCTGGCTTCAAGACTTATTTTTATGACAATATTTTTATTAAGTCTAGTATTTTTCAAAAAATACGAAAATTTATCATGGAAAACTATTACTACAAGAGCTCAAACAAGAATACAACAGAAAAAAAGCAAAAAATGTGAACCAAAATGAAAATCAAGAAAAATTAGACGAAAATTTTTCTGTTAAACCTTTTTAGAAAAAACCACGAGGTAGGCCAAAAAAATCTACTTTCAAATTTGAAAAATATTCCCTTTCAAAGAAAAAGAAAGAGAGGTAGACCAAGAAAACAAATAAATAAATATGAATCACCAGAAATATATACGAAAAAAAGAAGCCGAACAAAAGTAGAATCAGGTTCCGACTCTGATCCTGATTATTCAGATTATTTGAAACAAACTCATGCAAGAAGCAGAAGAAAGAAGAATTCCAAAAAGCGAAAAAATATCACTGAACTTGAAAGCGAAAAAGGTAAAAATTATTTTTCAACCTGAGAAGCTGAAATCAACTACATTGAAGTCACACACAAAGGAAATTATGAAGAAAATTATGAAGAAAATTTGGAAGAGAATTCTGAAGAGAAGTTTGAAGAAAACCATGCAGCAAACTTGGAAAAAAAATATGAAGAGCCTTAACTCAAAGAAAATTTAAAACTAAACCGAAGATTTTAAATAATTTCTGAAAAAGACGATAATGATCATAATGATGATAATCGTCCACCCCCAGAACCCCCTCCTATAAACTTTCGAACAGAAAAAATTATAACGACAAAAAATATAGTTGAATGTTGCGATCAATTAACTATTACCGGTACTTGACGGGTCCTGCAGGCTCTTCACCCGCTTTGGTGAGGTGAAGACCGCAGTGATCCGGCTACCTGAGGCAAACGCTACGGGCCTGCTTCAGCTAGGTAAGGCCAGGATCGGGTGGGTTGCGTGCCGCATCCGCGAGCATGCGGAAGTCGCCCAATGCTTCAGGTGCCTTGGTTACGGCCATGGGTCCCGAGGCTGTGGCAACCCTGACAGGAAGAATGCCTGTTGGAGATGCAGTACCACGGGACACTTGGCCAGGAGCTGTAAGGCGCTGCCAAGGTGCCTAACGTGCTTAGACAGGGGCGTCAAAGATATCGCCCATGTCTCTGGTGGCGGCTCCTGTCCGGTCTTCCGGGAAGAGCTTCGGAGGTTGAGAGCCAGGAATTGAAGTTCCTGCAGCTCAACCTCGGAAGTGCGAAGGATGCCCAGGATTAAAAATTCTGCCTGGTATCAGGATGCATCAAGGAGGGCCGGCATCCTTGTTTGTAGCTCCGATTTGAGCGTCGGCGATTTTTTGGAGTCCGACGCGGGGTTCGTTTGGGTGGAGGTGACGGATGTGCGTGTGCGCCGCTGACGACGTCGAAATCCTAGAGCTAAGGATCAATGAAAGTCTGTGGCAAGTGAACCGCTGGTTGGATAGAAGATGCCTGATAATAGTCCATGAGAAAACTGAGGCTTTGCTCGTTACGGACAGGAGATCTTTCCAATACCCGAGGATCGTTTTCGGAGAGCATGAGGTCGAGTGTAAAAGAAGCATTAAGTACTTAGGGGTGCAGCTGGAGCGTAGGCTTAGCTTTGGCGAACTTCTAAAGATCGCACCTGCCAAAGCCATCCAATTTGGAGCAAACTTGGCTCGGCTTATGCCAAACATTAATGGACCCAGGGGAGCGAAAAGGAGACTGGTGGCGAGCGTGGTTCCTTCGAAGCTGCTCAATGCAGCTCCAGTCTGGGTTAATGCTCTGCAAAACCATGCTAACCAGAGGAGGCTGTTCTCTCCACAGAGATCTGTCGCGCTGAGAATAGTTTCAGCACATAGAACTGTCTCGACGAGTTCTGTGTTGGTCCTGGCGAGCGTTCCGCCAATAGATTTATTGACAGAGGAAAGGCAGGAGACCTTTCAGTTCGGCAAGGAGCTTACCTATACCGACCTGCAGGAAATCGCTCGCGCAAAGGAGGCCATCCGCAAGGATGGAATGCGCAGACTCGTCGAGAGATGGACCTATCACCTGATCCTGGAGCTCGCCGCCTGCCTGAACAGAGAGCACGGGGAAGTCGGCTTTTATTTAGCGCAAGCGCTCCCAGGTCATGGCTGTTTTAACGCGTACCTGAAGCACTTTATGAAGAGAGGCGACGAGATGTGTTGCTACTGCGATTTCCTTGTGGATAATGCAGAGCATGCACTCTTCGTCTTCGCGAAATGGGGTGTGGCAAGGGAGGCCCTCGGTCAGGCAGTGGGTGCCGAGCTCACTCCTGACATGATGGTCTCTCTCACACTCCAGTCTGGTTTTAACAGGTATGCCTAGACCCGTCCTAGGAGAGTCCTGTACAACGTCTATAAAATATTTCGCCATTTTTCCTCCTCACCGAAAAAAAAAAAAAATATTCATCAAAAGATCAACGAGCTCATTTAATTAAAGGAGCTCATTCTTCAGACTTAGGAGGCCATAAAGGTGTCACATAAACTTATACTCGAATTCACCAAAAAAAATTCTGGGAAAATATGAAAGTAGACATTCAAAAATGTATTCAAGACTGTTTACAATATCAACTGAAAAAATTAATCAGAGTCAAAACAAAAAATCGTATAGTGATTACTGACACACCCACTACTGCTTTTAGAAAGATATCAATTTATTTTGTTGGCCCACTACCTGAAACAAAATCTGGTAATTCTGAGATAATTAGTTTGGCATGGGGTCAGATGTTTTAGAAATTTTCTATGTAATAACCATAGAAATTGGTAAAGGCAAACGTTGCGGCCACAAATGGGGGCCCTCTTCAGTGCCAACAATTTTAATTTGCATTAAAAATAATAATTATAAACTAAACAAGCAAACTTCATGCAACTTAATAATTATTTTGTTTTTTTGGTTTTTTGTTTTTTTCTCATAATAAATTTATTCAAAAAATAGAATTAGAGCATACGAATAGACCTTCCAGTACCGTCCTCACTCAGAAGTCCTCTCCTGTCAGATTCATGGAAGATGTGAATTGCGAAACGCACCACCTCAAAGGCAAACAACCACAATTAATTCCAAAGAAAAACACAGAATATAAATCTTATCGCGAGCCCTCGATCGAGAACGCACAGCACAACACACACACGCACGAAACCGAGAAGTTAAGGGTGAGTCGAAAACCGGCAAAACTGAATTTGGGAAAAAAAATTTTCTTCTTCTCTTTCAGAGCACGGAGTCGATAGACCGTTTGGTAGTCTGCCACTCCGTTACAAGACAGAGAGAAAACTGATTTAGAAAATATTGAGAATTTTCTCTTTAGGAGAAAACTTTTATGAAGAGTCAGGTTTCAACCCCAAAGAGTATGCACATTCAAATATCTTTTCAATGTCTCGGGCACTCGAGATTTCTATGTGCTCGAGCGTTCGAGGAAAGCAAACACCATACCACATGTTCGAAGGAATTCGTCAGAAAAGTCACTCAAATCGGTACAGAAACACTCCCTTGAACATATTTTAGCACAGGCGTTAAAAATGATCGCAAGTGAGAACATTTTTCGATACAAAAGAATGGTATTGAATTTTTTAGTTATTTTGAATTGACATGTATGATATACGTGTAAAAAACGTTGTTACCAATACTTTTTCGAAAGTATAGTATTTATAGTAAAAAGCAATCTCGTGATACAATTACTAATCCTGAAAACGCGATTATTTTTAATTGACGTGTATGATATACTCGTAAAAAACGTTGTTGCCAGCACATTTGGAGATATTGTATTTATATTGAGACAGTACCGTAATACGACTTCTAATCCTCAAAACGCGAAGAATATTATTTACGAATTAATGTAATACTGGACACTATCTTATTGGCTTCAATGATCGTGTGGATTTACGGTTTCCAATACTTTTTCGAAGGTATTGTATTTATGGTAAAAAAACACGATCCCGTAATGCAGCTACTAATCCTGAAAACGCGAAGAATAGAACATTTTTGTTACTTTAAATTGACATGTATGATATACACGTAAAAAAAATTTTTCCAATACTTTTGGAAGTACTGTGTTTATATTAAGACAGTACCGCAAGACGACTTCAAATCCTTAAAACGCGGAAAATAACATTTATGAATCAATATAATACTGGGCTCATTCTTATTAGCATAAACGGCCAAGTGCATTTCCGATTGACAACACTTTTTCGAAGGTATTGTATATACAGTAAGACAATACCGTAATGCAGTTACTATTCCTCAAGACTCGAAGAGTAGAATTATTAAAATTATTTCAAATGAACGTGTATGGTACACGCGTAAAAAACTTTGTTGCCAATACTTTTAGAAGTATTGTATTTATATCGACTTTTAATCCTGAAAACGCGAACAATGGCATTTATGAATTAGTATAATATTCGACTCGCTCTTATATACGTTATAATGACGGCGTTATAATGACAATACAAGACCCAACAAGTGGAGTTGCAGGTCCCAGGACCAGGTCAATTTTTTATGGCACTTTTTTTCATATAACAAAAGACTATACTCTTTGAAGTTATAGTATTTCTTCGTAAATGATATTGTAGTTCGATTAATAGTTCTGAATACGCGAGAATAAGCCCTTTAAATAACATTTATAATACACACGCATAAACCAACCATGCCTGTTTTTTTTTATCCTGAAAACGCGAAGAATAGCATTTATGAGTTAAAATAATATTGGACTCGCTCTTATATACGTTATAATGACCGTGTTATAATGACAATACAAGATCCAAAAAGTGAAGTCGCAAGTCCCAGGACCGCACAGTGGTCGGAAAACGCGAAAAGCTGGCCGAAAGTAAAAGCTGTTCTTCTATGAAGCTGAAATTCTGCATACAAGCGTTTTTTGGGTCGCTGATCACGAATTTGAGGTTAAAATTTCATTTTACAAAATAGTTGATTCAAAATGTCGGACAAATTTTCCAAAACTTACTCAATTTTCAATAAAATCAGTATCGTAGAGTTATTGAAGTTGCTAAATTTGAAAAAAGTCAGTTCAGGGTGTTTCCCAGGTACACATACACGCTTTTTCGAAAAACATGACAGCAAATATTTCTTTGTAGTTACTCCTTGTATAATAAAGTTTAATAACTCATTGCCAATAATATACAACAAAAATAAGCTTAGTAAAAAATTTTTTATTTCAAACGGTATGGTATACTAAAATTTGACTCAAACTAGCTTTATTCAACATCCATTTCATCATCATCGTTACCATCCACTACGAAATCATTAGTACACAAAAACTCGAAATCATTTTCTTTTTTAGACAAATTTTTTTCTGAGATTTATTTTTGTATCCAAATCAGCTTGTAAAGGGCCTAGGGGGGGTATGTATGCTAAAGTTGCCCCTGCTCATATCCAGCTGATATTAACACCATAGATGGGTATCCATGTGACATGAAATCCCTCCAAAGGAGAAACTCCAATATTCATTTTTGAGGGAGTTATAGAGGGGGTAAGTAAAATCGAAAAAGTCATTTTTCTCGAGAACGGCTTGACCGATTTGGATGAAATTTATATATGTTAATGACACTATCAAGAGCTTTCAGAGGAAAAAGTTTCAATTTTTTCCCGCGAAAAATAGAGGTAAAAAAATGTTTTGAAATTTTCAAAAAAAAATTTTTAGGTTATGTTTTAGAGGCATACCTCTAATTTTTTCGTGTAAAAATTGCTTGAAGTGTCCCCTTCAACACATATTTTTTTTCACATTTTCAGTCAGGGTGCGTCATGGCTCAAAAACAGAAAATCTTGCAGCGAGGTGCCATACACCTGCGTAGTCCTGATTAAACACCCAAACGTACACATGATGAAATTTTTTTTTGACTTCTATGAATGCAGTCGAATGTTTCCATGACATGTTATAAGTCGTTACGACATTGAAGCTCTGCTCCCATGATTCGATTGTTTTAAGACGATAAATGCTTTCATGACATTTCATTGTGTACTACGATGCCAACTTGATGATATTCCACATTCATTTGTTTCAAACTAATTGACGAATGCTCTTATGATATCTCTTCGACTGCTGCAAATGCAACTCGCTGATTTCGTTATTCAGTTATTTCGTACTGACAGTCAAATGTTTTCGTGATATTCCATTGTGCATCGGGACATAAGCTTTCTTATTCTGGTTTTCTATTATTTCGAACGAGTTCTTGAATGATCTCTTGGCAGAATACGCGTGGCCGCAACTTTAACTTGCTGTTCCTGTTCTTCTTTCGTTCAAAGTGATCCTCAAATATTTTTATGTTCTCTTGTTTGCCGTTGCGTTACTAACTGTCCTTCATTCATCCTATTCTAAATCGCACTGTCAAATGTTTCTATGACAACTTATTGGTGAATTGTCGACTCGTAGAAACGAAAAGATCAACTCATGATCGGAAATATATAATTGACATTTTGTGTAATAGTTGTCGACTTTCTGCGTACAGAAAGAATCTGAACAATGACTCTCATACTAACCTCGAGAGCGCCTCTTCTTCCGACAATGAATCAATCAGCATTAAGGATCCATCGTTTGAAGTTAAACTCAAATCGAATAATCAAATCCCTTATGTTAAATGAATTGAACTTCATATTCAGCGGACTATTGCGACTCATAAATATTGTTGCCTCTGTTCTTCTACGACGAATTTGACTACGATTCCGGAAGATGCTCGAATGCAGTCTTATATTCAGAAAAATATATACATACCACAGGGAAATCGATGCTGTCGAATTCATATCATCAAGAATCGTTTTTTCGAAGAAGATCTCAAACTTCTGAAGGTACATTCTAATACGAGTGTCACTGCATTGGAGTCATCTAAAGTAATGGAAACCCTCTCTATAAGGTGTGATTCACGTTTATTTGATAAAATAGGGGAATATAGTCTTCCCGAAAAAGATTTGGAAGTGTTCACAGGATTAAAATAGGAACAACTCAATTCTTTGAATGATATGTTGATTTCCTGGCGAAACAGCCAATCTCGTTCCGCGATCCAAGCACTCGTAGTTTTCTTGTTCAAATTACGCAGTGGAAACTCTAATAAAATGCTTTCTTCTATCTTACAATTGGAAAACGAATACAAAACGTTTCTGATTATTGTGATAGTATGATGAGATCTTTTGAAGCTGATGTTTTGCCACATTGATTCGGATTAGATTCTCTCAACATAGATGATCTGATTCGAGATCATACGACCGATATGGCAAAGAAATTGTTCAACATTAACAACAAATTATTTTTAATTTGTGATGGAACGTATGCTAGACACCAAAAAAGCACCAATAATGAATATCAGATGAAATCCTACTCTGGACAGAAAAAGTTCCGCTTTGCAAACCGTTCACTATTTGCACGACTGATGGCTTCATTGTTGACATGCTTGGACCATATCTTGCCAATCAAAATGGTGCTGAAATTTTGAAGAGTGTTGTTGAAGATCCACATGGTTTACGCAGATTCCTCAAAGAAGGTGATGTTTTCGTTCTTGATCGGGGTTTTCGAGATGTAAAAGAGAAGTTGGAAGAACAAAATTTCAAAGTTTTGATGCCTGCTTTGAAAGGAAAAAAAAACAACTGTCTGCGGACGAATCCAACATATCTCGTTTCGTTACGAAAATCCGTTGGGCAGTTAAATCAGTCCATGGCGTACTTAAACAAAAGTATCGTCTTTTGGATCACAAAATTGACAACGAATTGATACCTAAAATTGGAACATACTTTCGGATCGCATCATTCCTCAATAACACTTTCGGAAAAAGACTCAAATCCGATGTAGGCACTTTCGATGATATATTGCAGAGAATGCATAGTCAGAGAAACGTGCAGAATACTCTGGCTACTGGAGTAGAAGAAAAAGGATGGCTTCGTCGGAAACTTCCTTTCAAAAGTGTCACATCGGACGACATTTTGGATTTTCCGGAAAGGACTGAACGAGATTTAAAAATTTTGTTCACTGGAACATACCAACTGTCTCAAGCTGTATCGTATTTAGCAGAAATAGTCGACAAAGATGATAATTTGAAGATTGAATATGTAAAAGATGAGTCAAATGTACTCAGAATAAGAGTTCCATCTCGTCAGATCTCTCGTACAACTTAAATATGTTTTTTGAAGCACAAGCCAAATAGTGTTGGAATCTCTGGATTGACACATTACTTTTGTGAATGTGCTAATGGTCAACAAACTGTTGGTTGCTGTTCACACATTGCTGCAATTGTGTATTATTTATCACATGCCAGGTATTTGTCAAGAATCTTCAAACCTGCAGAGATACTCAGTGATGTGTTCAAAAAGAGCGACTACGTTCCAGTGATTGAGAGTGACAGCGATAATGATTAAAATGATGAACGACTTCGAATGGTGAGAGGCAAGGGGACTCACCTAAATCAAGCACCCCGAATGGTGAGAGGCTAGGGGACTCACGCTAATCAAGCACCCCGAATGGTGAGAGGTTAGGGGACTCACGTTTAAAAAGCACCTGGAATTGTGACAGCAGAAGGTTCCATATAGATCTGTGATGTTCCAGTCCTTGAGACGATGTTACAAGTCATACCCATTACCCACATGGCACCTCGCTGCAAGATTTTCTGTTTTTGAGCCATGACGCACCCTGACTAAAAATGTTGGAAAAATATATGTTGAAGGGGAAACTTCAAGCAATTTTTACACGAAAAAATTAGAGGTGTACCTCTAAAACATAACCTAAAAAAAAATTTTTGAAGATTTCAAAACATTTTTTTACCTCTATTTTTCGCGGGAAAAAATTGAAACTTTTTCCCCTAAAAGGTCTTGATAGTGTCATTAACATATATAAATCTTTCAAAATTTCGAAAATTTCCATTCTTGTGCATGACACTTCTCCAGTAACTGATCATATAAAATAACATTTATTTATACAAAATTTAGCAACAAGAATATATCAAATGACTTATGTGTCTGATTTTCGGTAAAGTAGTTTTGAGCGATGATAAATTTTCAAGTATTGAAAAAACATGCATGTCAGATGACGTGGCAAAACCCACGTCAACACAGCCGACATAAAAGAGTACAGAACGTCCATCTGCAAACATCTGCAACATTACTTTGAAGTTACCGAATCTTTACACTATTCTGCATTAGTTAAAACTTCAAACAACGCAGGATCTCTTGGGATCACAACTATTTTGACACTTTTCTACAGAACTTTTTTATACTTGGCTTAAGTTGCGAGCAGTTTTGACGTCCGATATTAAAGCATGTTTGGTTTTATAAAATAGGTTTTCAATGCATATATATATTTAACTTACCTCCAGAAACGCCCGCCATATTGTACACAATGAACGGAATATCAATTATATTTTCTATGCACTCATTAACGAATCAATTTTTCTACCCTTCTCAATTGTTCTTAGCTACTTGGCGAAGCGGCATACTATGAGCAGCAAGTATACATTTAAATACGATACCAAGCTGTTTGCTCTTTTGCGAAATTACGCAACGACTCCCTCTGTTGATGATATGAAATAATTAACACATACCGCCAAAAATTTAATTTCGACTTTTGGCCAGCTTTTTACGTTTTCCGACCACTGTAGACCGCGTCAATTTTTTATAGCACTTTTTTTAGTATAGGGTTGTAAATCTTAGAGAGATTTTCTATGTCTGTTCTAAGATTCACAGCGTCATTTGTAGCTGCGATGTGACAAATCTCCAACAGCACTTTTTTTTATAGATGTGTCAGAGATGAGTTGGGAGATTGCTAAAGTAATGGAATAAGAGAATTTCACAAAAGTGGGCTGATAAACGCGCCCTCTGAACGCGTTGCGCAAAAGGTGTACTTTGCGCGTCGGTAAATAATGAAAGTTAGAAAATCCAGAAATGATTTACCATCAGAATTTCTATGGAGGGGCAGCGGCGCGCGCTGCCCTTGTTTCTTCCTCGTCGCTCTTGCACGCGAGAACGACACGTCCCACTTCTCCTTATTCTCCTCGCTTCCTTCATGCAATGCTATTTTTAGATTTCACACTTTCGGTTATCGAGTCGGAATTGAGAATTGTGTATTTCTGTCGAAACCGTGCAAAAGAGGCGCGAAGCAGACGACAATTTCAAATTTACGAAATATGTTATTTAAGAGACAACACTCTTTTTTCGATATTTTGGAAAAAATCTGCCTAAAATAAAAATCTGAAATATCGTGTAAAATTTTATAAGCATTTAAACACTTCAAAAATAAACTTTCAGTAAAATTTGATGCCAATAAATGTTCCAAATTTGAATCAATATATATTTTCCTATTCAAATTTCCATACTTCTTATCAATTTTGTGCATTTAAAAACTTTTTAGTCAGAGAGATATTTCCTATTAAGAAGAGATAAACATAAAATTCAAGTTTAAAATTTACATTCTCAGTTTTATGTTAGCAATATTTTCATCTCACATTTTTGTAGCCTAAGCACAGACTAATCATTAAAAAAATGAAATGGTCTATGGAAAGGAAAAATTTTCTAACAGATGTGGATAAATTAAGAAGCTAAAATATGTGTTCATTAATCTCTTCATATGAACATGTAAATATTTATCGATATTAAATTTTACATAAAAATTTTTGTCCGAAGTGTTCAAATCTTGTTACAATATGACAAGATCATATGGACGAGTTCAATTTTTTTAATGAAATGTTTTGTAATTTTTAATTTGTCTGTTCTTCTGAAATCGGAGGAAGATTTGAACAGTAAACAACAAATTTTCCAATGGAATTCAAGGTCAATAAATGCTTAAAGTTTTATATTACAATTTTAATTGGAAAATTTTGAAGCTTTGTAACTATAACACTTTTTGGAATTTACATCTTCTACATGACAATTTGTATATATATATATAAAAACTACCATCGGAAATTACAGAGGTTGACCTAGAGTTTCAACTTTCGTTAAAGTGATTTATTTTATAGAAAGATATTACAAAAGAAATTTTAATTTAGATCTCTGAAGGAAATTAATAAGTATGTAAAAAAATTAAAATTTTAAAAGATTTTTTTTAGTATGTCTTCATAGTGATTTGTTAACCTAATTGAAATATTTTTACAAAGTCTTTTCTGGATTCTATATGCTGGGGTTGAACATGTTACAAAAAGTCGTGTAATTTTAAAAATGTGTATCCCCATACCAATCAAATCTTAAAGTGTGCTGTTCGATAAAATATTAGATATAATATATTTTACTTTTGAATAATCAAACCTTTTATTTATACTTATATATTGAAATTTTCATTTATAATATGTTATGTATTCTGAAAGTTTTTTCAAAATGTTTTATTCTAAAGGATTTATTTTCAATTTTACTTCATACCAAATTAAAGTTAGTGTACGATTTCGTGTGCTAATTTTGATATAATTTATGTATTTTTCAAATATTTAAACCTTTTATACTCAAACATTCAGAATTATTTTGAATTCAAAATGTTTTAATAAATTGCATTGGCTTTAGGGTCCATAAATGAAGAAGTCTATTATAAATTAAATCAAGGGTCATTACAATTTACTATTTTAATTCTTTTAATAAAACATTGAATAATTTAAAAACATTAAACATATTAATACGTTCATAGTTACATACTTAAGTTTAAAGAATTTGAAAATCTTTCTGTGGAAAAAAGACGTTTTCGAATGCACCGGGATTCGAGCCCGGGTATTTCGATTGCCGGTCGACTGTATGTACATTCGTGTAAAAATATTAAATATTTTGAAAATGTTTTTTCAAGTATTTTACTTTATAGTAACGATTTGTCGAATTTACTTCACACCGAATAAATCTCAAAGTGCAAGATCGCATGCGAATTCAAATACAATTTATGCTTTTTTTGTAATATTTAAAACCTTTCTTTACACAGACACTTCCATCGGAAATTAGAGGTTCATATGTTATTTAAGCTATTGTTAAAGTAACTTAATTTTTATAATAAAAGGTTAACATTTTTTCATGATGCTAAAATAAAAGTTAACACAGTTTTGCTTCTAATAAGCCCAAGTGAAGAGCATAATATTAATTTTGTAAAAATATACTACAAAAAATCTGCCCGCTTCGTGGGCACATTCTCATGGCGCGCTTCGCTTGCAAGTTTGAGCGCGCCTGGGGCGCGCGATTCGATCGTCGCACTCGGTCTTATATTCTTCGGACCGTAAAGCCAACTAAGAACATGAACAATATTTGAATATTAATACTAAGGGTCGATATAAGTCCTGTTTCATTATTATTTAAATTTATTACTTGTAATTTGATACTTAAGTTCAAGTCAATTTTATAATATTATCGATGTGAATTACATTTTCTCAAAGTTACTAAATTTGTTTTTGATTTCAAATGAAAAAAGAAATTCAATTTACTTAAAGCTCTATCAGCCTTAAAGAACACATTCTTATCATGAAACTTGCGCTTCGCGCTCGATTTTCTGTATACATTTCTGTAACTTTCTAATAATTTACAAGATTACAAAAAATCTATTTTCTTCCAAATATTTAAACAAGGAAGACAATTCATAGACTCTTTTAGAGAAAACGATTTTTTGTATTATCGCTTATTTTGTATCACACATATTTTGGTTCAGAAATGGAATTTTTTATTTTCAATATTGTATTTTTTAAAACCAAAACATGAAATATATATCTTGTCAAAAAATGTCCTACTGAGAATTTGTAGACCTCATATAGGCAAATAATTTTCTATCTCAATGTTTTTTTCGTATGTTACATATTTTGTTCAAATAATGGAATTTTTGAATTTTAATCGTATTTTTTAAAATTATAATGAAAAATATACGTTTTATTAGAAACTATATCTGAAAATATTTGTATATATTATTGAAACGAACAATTTTCCATTCTTACGTTTTTTTCGTATTTCACATATTTTAGTTAAAAAATTGAATTTCGGATTTTCAATGGTATTTTTTTTTTTAATTAAAAAGAAAAATATACATCTTATGAAAAAATGTTGCAGTTCAAACTTGTAGATCTTTATATCATATAGGTTTGGTTTCGTCGGTCTTGCGGTCAATAAAACAACATTCTATAAAAAACTCCTTCATTATATTTGGTCAAAAATTCTCCTATGTTTCAACCTCACTGCGGGTCTTTTTCAAGGAATATATATGTCACTAAAAATTGAACAAATCAATTTACCATCAAATTTCTTTTTCCAAAGAGAACTATTTTATGTTGTGTTGGTATAATAAATAAGTACTTACATAAATTACAAAAAAACGAAAGCACACATGAAGATTCAGTCTTATTCTTGAAAATGTCATTAAAATTAAAGCCTCAAAGATTGAGGGCTTCAATAATTTAAAATTACATTATAATACGGTGTGTACAATCCGATGAAGCAACGCAAACTTTAGGATAGAGAGACGAAGATACGATAAATTGAATTAAATTCACCAACACGGAGAAACTTTTTATATCAATTTTTACTATAGTATTTTTCAATTTAGGGAAAAACGTATCACTTTGAGAATTTTTATTAGTAAAAATACTAAACTTTATAATAATGATATGAAACTTTAGTATAAACTATAGTAAAATTTGCTATGGACTATGCTGAAGTTTCATATCATTATAATAAAGTTTAGTATTTTTACTAATAAAAATTCTCAAAGTGATACGTTTTTCCATAAATTGAAAAATACTATAGTAAAAATTGATATAAAAAGTTTTTCCGTGAATGAAAAGCGTGCTAAAGCTTGAGAATACAAACTTGAAAATCATATGTTAAATAATGCCATGGCAAATTCGATTAATATTCATAATTTCAGCCTTACAATTTATTGAAATATTAATATTTTTATTGATATAAATTGATTCAATAATTTTTCTTTAATGTTGTTTTATTGACCCTAAGACCGACGAAACCAAACCTATATATGATATAATAATATAACGGTCGAAGAAATGGTCATCCGTTCTTTATAAAGGAAAAAAAACAAACAAAAATTCTAGCCTGTTGTTTACAAATTTCTAAGTTTTTCGTTCATTTTATCCGGTTTTCTATATACAGTGAATTCTACATATTTTTTCCAATTCGTGTTGTTGCTTACTGGACTTCTTCATTTTGAATTGCAAGCAATGAGATAAGGTTTTGAGTTTTATTATTATCCTTATTTTAACTATCTTCTACATTTTTATCTTTTACGAAAATTTTGAATTAATCTTTTAATTTATGGCACTGAAGAGGGCCCCCATATGTGGCCGAAACGTTTGCCTTCTCTCTTTTTTTTGCGTTTTTTATCGTAAGTAGCATTGATAATATTAATAGAAGAAAATAAAAAGAGGCTGACCCAATGCCAAAAAAATGAGAAATTAACAAAAATTCTGTGAATTTTGGGTCAATATAATAGCAGACATGTCATCAAACATGTCACTTTACAGTTATTACTGTTGTAGATCTTTATGTAGTAAACCATTTTTTATCATAACTTTTATTCGTATCTCGTATAATTTAACTGGAAAATGGATATTGACTTTTTTCAAGTTTTAATATACTGTAACTTTCTTAAATTTATTTTAATTGCAAAATATTATCAGGATAATTAGTAGAGATTTACGAGAATTATCAGAAACCAGTCTTAAAAATTTTGGTTTTTTCATAAAGTTTTTTTCAAAAACACAATAAATGCTCCTATTTTGACAATTTTTGTCGGATGTAGCTGGTTAACGAACTTGTCTTTACTTTTTCAGCTGCGATAATGTATGCATAAGCTCAATTCAATCCGACAATTTTTTTCTATCCAGAGTTATCGAGTATATGACCTATTACTACTGCAGACGGACAGACAGACACTTTCGTAAAAACCGTTTTTTCTGACTCAGGGGATCTCAAAACGTAAAGATTTGACGAAAATTCCGAAAATTATTTTTCACATAAAACCAAAACCTTAATTCTCATATGATGAGAATCTAAAAGACATCAAATTTAGATCTTTCTTAATAATATTAATAACTCTAAAATTAATTAACATTGTCAAAAGTCTGTAGTCTCATTTCAAAGGTAAGTTTTCATAGTATTTTTCTAACTAATTAAGATGTTTATGGAATTTTTCTGCTAGATTCTGCTCTAGAATCAAAGATGGTAATGAAAAATCATCAAATTTCAAATGATGATTGTACTACATTCATTTCAAGAATTCAAAAAATCCAAACTATCAATATTTTGATAAAAATTTCTAAATTTATTAGAATATGATATACGTCGATTTTTAAAAACTTCTTGAAGAAGCTACATATTTTAAAAATTACATGACTTTTTTAAATTCTGTTCAACCCCAAGATAGAATCCAGAAAAGAATTTCTAAAAATATTTTGATTAGGTTAAGAAATCGCTATGAAGACATACTGAAAAAACCTTTTGAAATCTAAATCTAAATTAAAATTTCTTTTGTAATATCTTTCTATAAAATAAAACACTTTGACGAAAGTTGAAACTCCAGGTCAATCTGTAATTTCCGGTGGTAGTTTATATATAAATATATACGAATTGTCATGTAAAAGATGTTAAATTCCAAAAAATTTTATTCAATGTATTTTATTTTTTAGTAAAGGTTTGTCGACTTAACTTCATATCAAGAAAAGTTTGAGGTATAAATTCACATATAATTTATGTATTTTCTTAAATCAGCAAACACTTCATTTACATTCATCTATTGAAATTGCCATGTGTATAAGATGTTTCATACTTCAAAAAATTTAAGGTGTAAATTCATATTGCGAATTCAGATATAATTTATGTACTTTCTTAGTAGTTTATCTTCAAAAATTAGATCTTAGGTAAAAAAAGATAATTTTGCATCCAAATATAAAAAATTATTATTGAAGAGATCATTTCAAAGAAAAGAGATTAATTTCCAAGAAAAATATTTGAAGCATTAGAAAAAATAAATTTAACAAATGTTATTTTTACCCCGACATTTTTTCTTATCGCTTCAAACCAAATTTAAAAAAAAATGATGTGATTAAAATAAATCAAGAATCGTTTTTTCAGGAAAAAGACCTAATACAACCTAGCCGTTTCCATATTTCTAAAATGAATAAGTTTTTACCAAATTCAGTAATTTTTTTACAAGAATTTTGCTTTGGAAATTTTATTTTTAATGCTTTTAGCCATTAAAGAATTTATTATAATTTCCAAAAAATGGAAACGGTTAAGTTGTAGAAAGCCTTTTTCTTAAAAAAATTATCCGTGATTTCACAGAATCGCATCATTTTCTAAAATTTGGTATGATGCGATAAGAAAACATGTCCGGGTAAAAATAAAATTTGTTGAATGAATTATTTTTTTATGTTTTAATTTTTTTTCTTGGAAACTAATCTCTTTTCGTCCAAATGATCTCTTCAATAATAATATTGCTATTCTTGAAAAAAAATTTATGTATTTTTGCCTGACGTCTAATTTTTGTGGATGAACTACCTGAAATCAGCAAAAACTTCATTTACATTTATTTATCGAAATTTTCATACCAAAGATGTTACCTATTACAAAAATGTTCAAACCCTTCATTTTTGAAACTTGTATTTCATCTTGAATGATATCTTATTATAAAATATTCTCTACATAATTTTAAAAGAAAAATGCTGAAATAGATATTTTGTTTCGAATCTTTAAGCATTTATTGACTTTAAATTTCATTAAAAAATTATTTTTCAAGTATTTAAATCATCTTAAAATTTCACAAAATCTTTTAGATACTTATTTCAGATCAATATTTTTCAAAGTATATAGAAAAAAAGTGTAATTTTTTTAATGTTATATTCCGTAATTTTGAATTCTGCGTCTATTTCGCGCCTCCTTTGCATGAAGTCGAGAAAAATACAATTTCTGATTTTAACTCGACAACCGACAGCGTGAAATCGAAGCAAGTTAGTGGGGATACACTGACATGACACGCTTCATTGTTTGTGCTCCCATATACTACTGTAGCAGTGCGGACCTTTAATTTTAGTTCGAAAAAGCCACGGAAAAAGCTTTACGCAATTGGGGACGCTGCAAAAGTGATAAACAGTAGCTCTGTTTTACCCTTCAAGTAGTATCATGAACCTTTCATTTTAGTTCGCAAGAGCATTTCGCAATAGGGCGCGCTGCGGAAAATCACTCGAAATTAAATATATTACTTTAGCAATCTCCCAACTCATCTCTGGTTGTGTTCATTCGCTAAAATTCTGATTCTATCAAAATTAAACAAATGGTCTTTCTCAACTGTGTGTTTTGTGAGCGTATTTTATTTATTTGGGCTTTCTTTAAAGTTGTTTTTGTGTTCTTTCAATCCGTTTTCAAGGAACCGTTTCGTTTGACCTATATAGATGGCCTTACAGTCATTCCCTTTGCAAGGAACGCTGTAGACGATGTTAGAAGATTGTTCTTTCAGTATTTTATCTTTTGTTGATTTGAAAATCATTTTTAGGTTTTTGTGATTTTTGAACGTAGTGTTTATATTATAACTATTTAGGATTCCCGATATTTTTTCTGACAGACCTTCAACGTAAGGGATTCCGATGTAAGGTATGTTTTCTGTGTCTATGTCAACCTGATTGCTACCTAATCGTGTCTTTTCTTTGAGGGTCAAAAGTCTTTGGTTCATAATTACTTGTACGAAGGAATGTCGGTAGTCATTTTCTTCCAGTGTATTTATAATTAATCTGAGGTTATTTTTTTGGAATTCTTTATCTGAAAGCAAAACTGCTCTGTCAACCAAGTTGTTTATAACACTTTTTGTATATCTGAGAGGGTGATGGGAATTGAAATTAAGGTATCTTCCCGACCCATTCGGTTTCCTATACCAATTGGACGAAAGTTCTTTATTCTGTTTTTTTGTGATAGTGACGTCAAGGAAATTGACTGCGCGATTGAACTCTTTTTCGAGGGTGAATTCAATGTTGAGGGGGTTTGTGTTGAAGATTTGTAAAATGTGGTCAACATGTGTGTTTGGGACAACGATGAATATATCATCTACGTAACGAAAGTAGACAGGTACTTCAAAATCGAGATTAGAAAGCTTATCTTTCTCTAGGTCGTCCATGACTATATCAGCAAGAACGGGGGAGAAGAGAGAACACATTGGTAATCCTCGTTTTTAAAAATATGTGGTGCCATTGAAGTTGAAATCTGTGCTGTCTAAGCATAATCGCAAACTTTCTTCGAAATCATTCCATGGCAAAGATACTTTGCGACGAATCTCTTCCCATCTACTTTTAACAGCAGAGATGGCTGCTTCCTTGGGTATATTTGTGAAGAGGGAGACTACATCCAAAGAAGCAAGAACGAAATTATCAGGGACCTTAACGTTTTTTAGTTTCTGTACTAATTCAAAACTGTTCATGATTTTCGATTTTAGTGGGGTGGTGTTTTTGGATATGGTAGTGCTAAAGAAAGATGCTAGATTGTAAGTTGGGCTGCCCACATAAGATACAATGGGTCTAGCAGGGTTGCCTTCTTTGTGGATTTTTGGAAGTCCATAAAATCTAGAGGGAACTGCATTAGAGGACTTTAGATCCTTAGCTAACAGGTTGTTGAGTAATTTATTTTTTTCCCATTTTTTAACTAGACTATTTGATTTGTTTTGTATTTTAGTGGTTGTATCTTTGGGACGGACTAGGTATGTGTTTACGTCTTGTAATAAGTTATTGACCTTGTCATTGTAGTCTGTTCGCGTCAAGGCAACTGTGGTGTTACCCTTGTCTGCCCTAGTAACAACTATATCCGGTTTATTTTTTACAAAATTCATAGCTTCTTTTATTTCTTGAGCAGGTTGTACGAATTTCGATTTGTGTTCTCTCCCATTTTTCCTAAAATTATTAACAGTATTTGCAACTTTAAGTCGCATTCCATCCTGTGATTCAGGGTTAATTTTATTGATGTTATATTCGATGTCCGCGATGATATTATATGTAAAAATTTCCCGTTTTTTAATAGTAACGCCGAAATTTAAACCTAAGCTAGCTACTTTTGCGACATTTTCTGGAATTTGGCTTCCTGTTAAATTCTTGAACCACTTTTTATTTAGTTTACTGTAGGAGACGGTTCTTTTATTGTATTCAACAGAGTTCAATAGAACATCAAGTTTCCTTTTGCATTTAGATTTACTTTCTTCGAATTGGCGGGAGGCCTTTCGGGACTCAAAATTGAAAAATCTATCGAACACGTGGCTGGGAAAAATAGTAATAATTCTACTTTCAAGATGCAAGATGTGATTCTCAAGATTCTTTAAATGTGCACATATATCGCGAATTTCGAGATTCAAGATGGACTTCTGAAAGGTATTGTGTAAGTTTGAGAATCTGTTTCCCATACTTCTGGATTTGATTTGATTGAGACCATTTTTTGAGGAGTGATGCCTCCTCGTATCCATATGTCTCTTTGATTTCTTTATAAGAACCCATCCCATTTCTACCCATGTGATAGTTGCCATTATTAAAATTATATCGTGACATGTTTCCGTACATGTTCATTGTTTTATTGACAGACAGTAATAATTCTGAGATAATTAGTTTGGCATGGGGTCAGATGTTTTAGAAATTTTCTATGTAATAACCATAGAAATTGGTGAAGGCAAACGTTTCGGCCACAAATGGGGGCCCTCTTCAGTGCCAACAATTTTAATTTGCACTAAAAATATTAATTATAAGCTAAACAAGCAAAATTCATGCAACTTAATAAGTATTGGCAACAACGTCTTTCACGCGTATGTCATATATGTCAATTTAAAATCATTTGAAAAATTATATTCTTTGCATTTCCAGGATTGGTACATGTATTACTGGAGGTTTTTTTTTACTATAAATACAATACTTTCGAGGAAGTATGTCCAAACGTAAATTCATACGGTCATTTAAGTCAATAAAAAATCATATCTATTATCTCTCGCGTACTCACACGGCCATTACAAAGTATATAAGAGTGAGTCTGGTAATATATTAACTCATGAATGCTATTCTTCGTGTTTCCAGGGCTAAAAGTCGTTTTACGGTATTGTCTCAATATAAATAAAATACTCCACATATATAAGAGGGAGTCCAGTATTAAATCAATTCATAAATGATATTCTTCGCGTTTTGAGGATTAGAAGTCGTATTGCGTTAATGTATCAATATAAATATAATACTTCCTAAAGTACTAGCAACAACGTTTTTTACGAGTATATCGTACATGTCAATTTAAAATGACTAAAAAATCCTATTCTTCGCGTTTTCAGGATCACTAATTACTTTACGGAATTGTTTTTTACTATAAATACAATGCTTTCGAAAAAAGTATTGTCAACCTAAATTCCACGCAGTCATTTAAGCCAATAAAAAATCATATTCATTATCTCGCGCGTACTCACACGGCCATTATTAAGTATATAAGAGTGAGTCCAGTATCATATTAATTCATAAATGCTATTCTTCGCGTTTCCAGGATTAGAAGTCGTATTACAGTACTATCTCAATATAAACACAATACTCCACGTATATAAGAGTGAGTCCAATATTATATTAATTCATAAAAGCTATTCTTCGCGTTTTGAGGATTAAAAGTCGTATTACGGTACTGTCTCAATATAAATACAATATCTCCAAATGTTCTGGCAGCAACGTTTTTTACGAGTATATCATACACGTTAATTTAAAATAATCGCGTTTTCAGGATTAGTAATTGTATCACGAGATTGCTTTTTACTATAAATACAATACTTTCGAAAAAGTATTGGTAACAACGTTTTTTACACGTATATCATACATGTCAATTCAAAATAACTAAAAAATTCAATACCATTCTTTTCTATCGAAAAATGTTCTCACTCGCGATCATTTTTAACGCCTGTGCTAAACTATGTTCAAGGGAGTGTTTTTGTACCGATTTGAGTGACTTTTCTGACGAATTCCTTCGAACATGTGGTATGGTGTTTGCTTTCCTCGAACGCTCGAGCACATAGAAATCTCGAGTGCCCGAGACATTGAAAAGATATTTGAATGTGCATACTCTTTGGGGTTGAAACCTGACTCTTCATAAAAGTTTTCTCCTAAAGAGAAAATTCTCAATATTTTCTAAATCAGTTTTCTCTCTGTCTTGTAACGGAGTGGCAGACTACCAAACGTTCTGTCGACTCCGTGCTCTGAAAGAGAAGAAGAAAATTTTTTTTCCCAAATTCAGTTTTGCCGGTTTTCGACTCACCCTTAACTTCTCGGTTTCGTGCGTGTGTGTGTTGTGCTGTGCGTTCTCGATCGAGGGCTCGCGATAAGATTTATATTCTGTGTTTTTCTTTGGAATTAATTGTGGTTGTTTGCCTTTGAGGTGGTGCGTTTCGCAATTCACATCTTCCATGAATCTGACAGGAGAGGACTTCTGAGTGAGGACGGTACTGGAAAGTCTATGCGTATGCTCTAATTCTATTTTTTGAATAAATTTATTATGAGATAAAAACAAAAAACCAAAAAAACAAAATAATTATTAAGTTGCATGAATTTTGCTTGTTTAGTTTATAATTATTATTTTTAATGCAAATTAAAATTGTTGGCACTGAAGAGGGCCCCCATTTGTGGCCGCAACGTTTGCCTTCACCAATTTCTATGGTTATTACATAGAAAATTTCTAAAACATCTGACCCCATGCCAAACTAATTATCATAGAATTATTGCTGTGGGTCAATAAAAAAAAGAATCAATGATATAAGCGAAAAACGTGAAATTTCGTTTAAAATTTATAAATAACCGTAATTCAAGCAATGACGTGCCCCCAAAAGACAAGCTCCACCTTCTACTGCTTCAACTAGCTCCTTGGAATCTGCTTCAAAACTACTCAGTGAAGCTCAATCCATAGTTGCGAGCGAACCAACAGACCTCAGAAAACCCTCACATAACAAATCCAAAACTGAAGAAAATCATCAAGAGAAAAAAATGCTCAAAGTTAACACTAATGCCTCCAAAGTAGGCAAACTTCTGGCTCCAGCTTTAGATAAACTAACAGACAGTTACATTATAACGTTTGAACGCTTCCAAGAATTTATAGAAAAATCCTACTCAACAAGTGATATACTTAGTCTTTCTCTTGAATACACAAATGATATATTAAGTCTAATCAATGTGATAGAAGAAACATATCCACACGTCGACACATCACTGAAAAAGAGACTCACTTGCATCAAAAAGAAGCTAAGAAAACAACGCGCTACAGATTCAGAATCTGGTAATGAAACTGAAGAAAACCCGCAAAAACAAGTTTCGCTAGAGGACTTCACATAAAATAAAAACATACTATAATGGCTAACTTTCTAAATACAAATTTAAGAATTCTTTATTGGAACGCCAGAAGCATATCGCATAAAAAAGAACTCAAAAAAATTTTGCAAAACGTTGACATATTTGTGTGTGTGGAAACCTGGCTAAACGATGATGACACCTGGTGTAATAACGACGTCAACAACGGAGTTTTTGACATAACAGGTTTCAAAACATTTCGCAAGGGTCGTCCCAATCGCCAAGGAGGAGGAATCTTGATTCTAATACGCAACCACCTAGCCTACACCGACATAAAAAATCTCACCAGTCCAGACATCACCGTGGAAATAGCAGGCTTAACTATAAAAATCTTAAACAACCGATTGATATAATTGCTTGTTACAGAGCACCAGGCCAACTTACTCAATTACTATGGGATTCAATTATAAATAATGTTAAAAATAACACACTATTTTTATGGGTGATTTTAACGCTCATCACACTAGTTGGAATTGCGATACAACCAATAAACAAGGTGAACTTCTATTCAACAGTGTCAGTAATTCTAATTTAATCTTACATAACTTCAAAACACATACCCACATTCATAAAGCCACCAATAAATTTTCAAACATTGACTTAATTTTCACTAATTCCATAGTATCTGAAAAAGTGGAAGTCCAAGTGGAAGATGAAACGTGAGGTTCTGACCACTTCCCCATTCACATACAAATTAATGTTGATAAAACTATTTACCGTAAAAAAACGTTTAAATTAAGATCGATTCGTACTAACTGGCTATCAGTTAATGAGTATTTAGAAGAAGAGCTTCCCGTTTGTATGTCAGTAGAATATGAAAAACTCAGAGCAAGCAAAAAATATGACAAATTTATACAAACCATAACAAACGCAATTAAGACACACACGACAAACGAACAAAATGTTAACAATAAAATTCACAATAACCCAGTCCCATGGTGGAACCAGGAGTGTGACAAGGCTAAAAGACTGCGTAAATGCGCCTTTCTGAAATGGAAACACACACAACTACTAAATGACTATATTGAATATAAAAAACGTTGTGCAATAGCTAACAAAACTTTTAAGTCTAAACGTAGAAAACATTATAAAGCATTCGCACAAAGTTTAGATATCACAACCAATGCCAAATATGTCTGGAACACATGTAAGATTCTTAAAAATAAGTGGGTCAAGATAAAGCCTAGTCATACTCCTGAAAACCATCATAAAATCAACAAAATAGAAGTGGGGTTGGACAAAATCAGTCCAGCCTGGTGTGCGACGGACCCTGACTGGTACCCTAAATGCAAGAAAAATAACTTACTTAGCTCTACCTTTACTTTTGCGGAATTTAATGAAGCTCTGAACAATAAAAATATTCACTCTAGTCCTGGTGTTGACGGTATCGACTACGATACTTTACAAAGACTACCTATAAAATACAAACTGTTTCTGCTCGATATCTTTAATGAAATGTACAAATCTAATAGTTACCCACAACAGTGTAAAAACACATTTATTCATTTTGTAGATAAAGGAGAGGGCTCAAAACTCAGACCACTTTCACTTGCATCCTGTTCAAATAAACTGCTTGAAACCATGATCAAAAATAAATTACAATGGTGGGTTGAAAAAAACAACGTCTTACCTAAAAGCCAATGAGGCTTTCGAAAAGGCCAATGTACAGTAGATAATCTGACTAACCTAATAGTTAACATAGAGGACTCGTTTTCCAAAAAAAATGATACACTAGCAGCTTTTTTAGATGTAAGTGGTGCATTTAACCACGTAAATATTGAAATTATGCTACAAAAATTAGCAGACATTGGTTGACAACTTAATCTTATTCAATTTATTAAATTCGAAATGTATGAAAGAATAGTAACAACTGATCTAACTGGAAACGATAGTAGACGTATTTCGAGAGGAGTTCCACAGGGGGGAGTTTTGAGCCCTCTCCTTTACTGTATATATGTTGCTAAAATTACGGATAATATCTCTACAAGTGTAAGAATATCGCAATTTGCTGACGACATTGGAATCTGGTGTGGTCGTGGAGCTGTCAAGACATGCAAAAAGCTAATTGAGAAAACCATCCATACTATCTAAGATAATCTGTACTACTTAGGATTATATTTGAACCCGGAAAAAACAGTTTTTATACATTTTAACAAAGGTAAAATAAAACCAGGTGAAACTGGAATTGTAGTTGAAAACACTAACATAAAATCCAGTAACTCAGTTAAATTTTTAGGACTACTCTTTGATTACAAATTGTCATTCAAAGAACATGTAAACGATATACAAAAAAAATGTCTCAGATCAATGAATATTATAAAATTTTTAAGAGACACCTGGTGGGGTGCAAGTGCAGAATGATTATCTATATTGTACAAAAGCTTTGTGCGATCCATTGTAGACTACGCTTGTTTCACATACTACCTTAAACAAAAAGCACAAATCAAAAAATTAGAAACAATACAACACACTGCTTTTAGATTATCATTTGGTTACCGCATCAGCAAACCTCTAAACATTTTATTATCCGAATCAAAACTCTTACCTATAAAAGAACGCTCAAAATTTCTATGCACTTGCTACCTATTCAAGGTGTACTCTCATAACCAACTACTTGTCCATGACACTATCAGCAAAATTAGGAATAACATTCTAAACAGATTGACGTAGAGAAAAGCTTACTACTGTCTTGCATTAAAAACAACATCGAGCAAAACTCGCAAATATATTGTAAAAATCACTATAACTTATACAGACATGAATACGAAACTGTCAACAGAGAACTTGACATCAATACTGAATTCGGCAGATCACTGTCAAAGCTCAACGACCCAAATACTACGCTTGAACAACTAATTGAAAACGAAAATGCCACTGCTATATACTATACACTAATGGTAGCAAATCGATAGAATCTAAATCTGTAGGATACCCGGTCCTGCATTGGTTTTTTCGGAAACCGATCAGGGGGCCCTAGAACAGGCCACCGGGCGCGTCCTCAGGTTGCGGATAGAGGGGCCCTGTACCGAGGGTTACTGCTGAATACGGATACAAAACTAAATAAGCAGTCGCGGACAATGTTCCAGGGATGGTCCCGAAGGAATAACCCCCAAGCCAAGGTGTTAACTACCGTGCCGAGGGCTGCATGGCACCAGGGAGTGGTGTCTTACACGGTGTCTCTAGAAAACCAGGCCACTTCCTAGAGTATTGAGGCCTTACCCCTGCATGCGGGGCTCTGCAGGGGCGGACCGAATACTTCCCTAGCTACTCGTGGGACTAATGATGGAGCATTTCAATTTAAATAAAACGATGTGTGAGAAGATTTTTGGAGGGGAGTTAGACGTGACGGAGGAGACGCCGGATCCGTTCGAGACGGATAAGTCTCAGGTACGGCAGTACCGGAACTGGCTACACCAGCGGAACGAGCAGCAGCTGGAGATCCTCTCGAAGGTGGAATCGGCCCTGGAGAAGATGGAGAACTTCTCCAGGTACAAAAAGAACATGCACCTCCCTATCAGGGATGGTGTACAGGAGATGAAGAAGGGGCTCGGGGCGCTGCGGTACGACATCGACGATACCGTATGCTACCTCGACTCCTTCGAATACCTGATGAGGGGCCTCATGGTACGAAAGATGAAGGAGGTAAGACCATCAAAAAAGAAGGAAGTTGCAGACGAATGTAGTCAAAACTTCCCTTAGCCGGCTGCGAGGTCCACACCGGACACCCGCAAACGGCCGAGAGAGTTGACAGTGAGCCCGGAGGTGTCTGCGGCGAAGAAGCCGGTAGAGAAGAGGACGAGAGTCTCCAACAAAGAAAAGGAGTGGGTGGAGGTCCCTAACAGGAAGGACTTCCGAAAGAAGAAGAATGAAGAGCAGAAGTTCTCCAGAACGCAAGAGAAATCTCGTCGTGCGCGCCCAGAAGCGGTGCTCATTAAACCAGTGGAGGGAATGAGCTACGCTTCAATCCTGCGCGGGCTTAAAAAGCGCGTCAACCCTGACAAACTGGGTGCCACAGTTCAGAGAATCAGAGAGACGCGATCCAAGGAGTTGATAGTAGAACTGAAATGTTCTAAAAAAGACAGAGAGCGGCTGGACACCGCCTTCGAAGAGGCAGTTGAAGCCAGTGGGACAGTGCGTCATCTTATTCCCCGGATGGAGGTCGAGATCGCCGATCTAGACCCAGGCATTGAAGCCGGAGACGTCGAAGAGGCTGTACGAGGTTTTTTCGAGCAAGATTCGGAGATGGAGTTTAGGGTCTCCCTAACGAAGACATCCTATAAAGGGAACAAAAAAGCATACAAGCTATTGGAGGAGGCAAGAGCCTTGAAACTTCTCAAGGCGGCCCACATCAAGATTGGGTGGGTATCTTGCAGGGTGCACAGGAGAAAGGAGCTCAACCGGTGCTACCGCTGCTTTGGCTTTGGCCATATGGCAGCGGACTGCCGCGGGCCAGACCGCAGCAGGTGCTGCTGGAGATGCGGTGAGGAGGGACATGCCGCGGGATCCTGCACCAGGCAACCGCGATGCTACCTCTGCACCGCAAGAGAGGAAAAGCCCCGGGTCGATCACGTCCCGGGGACAATGCGTTGTGCGGCTTTTCGGGCGGTAGCCCCCAAAAGGAGGCCGTAAAAAGCCGCAAGAGCTGGGCTGGAAGATGAGCTTCAGAAAACAGGAGAAGAAGAAGAAGCGAGGAGAAGAGGACAACATCGCCTCAAGATGGCCCCCACCCTGAAGTAATGCCTAACGCCGGTTCCGGGGTGGGATTTCATGGCCTAGAGACAGGGAGGGAGTTTTAGTGGGTAGGGCTGCGCGAGCAGCAGAGTCCCACACACCAGGGGGACACGGAGTTCCCTTGACGGTGCATAAAGCATTTCTCCCTTCCTCAAAAAAAAAAAAAAAAAAAAAAAAAAAAAATCTGTAGGATGTGCTTCGGTCTGCCTTGAACACTCCACCTTTTCAATAAATAGTATAAACAAAAATGCCTCTATATTCACTGCCGAAAGTATCGCACTTTTAAATGCTGTGGAATACACGTTAAATTTCAACAAACATAAATTTATAATTTTCACAGACTCACTCAGTGTCCTCACATCTTTAAAAAATATAAAATTTGATATCAGAACCAACCCCTATCTGTTTGAAATTAGAAATAAAGTCATTAATCTCACGAACAAAATTAATAAAAACAAAGTAAAATTCTATTGGGTTCCTTTGCATAAAGGAATTCTAGGTAACGAACTGGCAGACCATCACGCTAAAGAAGCCTCTAACAAAGCTGCTATTGATAAGTGGAAAATACCATTCACAGACTTAAAGGAAATGGCTAGAAAAACTGCCAGAGACAAATACGGCAGTGGCATTGAGTTTATAAAAAACTATCACAACAACAGAAGTAAACCATGGTTCTATCGTAAGAACCTACCCCGTGAAATAGTTACAATGATTAACAGAGGTCGTTCAAACCACTACAGCCTAGCGGTTTCACCAGCTAAAATACATATTATGGATAGTCCTAGATGCGAATGTGGGTATGAAACGGAAGATTTAAACCTTTTTTTGTGGCAATGTAATAAATACAATTCTCAAAGGCTCAAACTAATACAAAAATTGGCGAAACAAAAATTGCAACTATCTCTCTCTGTAACAGTACTATTTACAAAACCTAAAGCCTCCGAATGCAAAGCATTACACTCGTTTTTCAAACAATGCAACCTTAGAATATAAACACAACAAGTATAAAACACAATGCAATAATAGTATATAAGAAAAGTCATTGTAACAATAGGTGAAATCTATGTACACATATGGCAGAAATGTAAACAAATCTTATTTTAAAAATGTAAACAATATGTACATATCTGTATACATTTGTATCAGCATAATAGTCTCTAGCTAAAGAGACTAAACATGCTTAAATAAAAAATATAAAAAAAGTAAATGAAACTTCATTTCACAACGTTGTCTTAGCAGGTTCAATAACACCTAACGGAGACTGTACTGGCACATAATTTTCTGACCCATACGGAATATGGAATAATGTTGTAGTCCAAGCGATATTCAAAATAACTTTACAAGAACATTACGTGACTATTCATTTAAATTCAAGTAAAATTCAATTAGGATCTGGAATAATATGCACACTTTCTGACACATACTGTACAGACGTAGAATAAGGACAAACATTCTAGAACATATTAACCAACGACGTATGTAATTTCAATAAATATGAAGTTATTTATGAAGAGCCAGCAAATAAAACATATGACAACATGACAGACAATTCTGAAACACTTTATTCATTAACCACTGAAGGGCCCAGGATATATGTCAGTAATTGCGGGAGAAGTAGTACATATCGTAAAATGTATACCGGTTGAAGTAAAATATTGCAAAACTGAAGAATGTTATCTACAACTATCAGTACAGTAAAACCTCGTTTATCGGGACACTCATTTATCGGGATCTTGCGAACTCATTTATCGGGACATTTTGTTCCGCCTCCAACCACCACTCCTTGTACATAGTCACATGAAGTGGGGTAACAACAATAGTCATGGCAACCCACCATGAGGCTGTAGGTGGTAGTGGGGGACCCCTCCAAATCCCGATAAACGAGGTGTTTACATTTCAAGGGCGTCCCGATAAATGAGGTTTTACTGTATTTAGAGGAAATCAATCTTTTTTCCTTTCTCCACGAACTCATTTGTTAACAAAATCCGATATCCAAACAAATTGCAATTCTTTCCTTCCACCAATGTACCTTTTTGGAGAAACCTGCTACAAATTACTTCTAAATCCTGTTGAATCCATAGCACCAACTATAGTTAAACCTATCACAAAAGCAATCTGGAAATACACAAATCCTTCATCCTTAACGACAAGTAGCATTTATTTTCAATCTGATCTAGATAAACTGCGACATCATATTATATTTCCAGCAGAAAAACCAATGATTCTAAATTCTTTAGCTAGAGAAATAACAGGAGATCCAACTATTAACCAAGAAATATCATTATCGAAATTATTTAATGAAGATGTAATTGATAAAATTGCTGAATCCGCTTGGGGTAGATTTTGGACAACTTTTACAAGTTTTAGAACTACTAGTGCAGGCCTCACTGGATTAATTATAATAATTAGAGGGATCAAATTAATAGCGGATACCATTATTCATGGATATGCGCTACACAGAGTATTTGGACTCTTAACCTGGCCAACAGAGCCGACGGGTCAACGTAAAGTAAAGAGAGAGGATTTTTAGAGAGGAATAAATCATTTTATCTGGAATTCCCAATTTAAACTATTTACTGAAAATAATGCCAAAAGAATTGTAAAAAGTATTGAGAGGAACACATACATAGGTATCAGGAACGATACTATACTTACTTGTGTGATGTCCTAAAATTACCACTCTAAGGAGAAAAAGAAAGTTGAATTGTCAGTCCATCCTCCCTAAAATGGATAAGAAGATTTTCTTTTGATTGGTCGTTGCGCAGAATGGCAACTCTAATCTTTTTAAGCTGGTCGAACGTGTACACGCGCATGCAACACAAACACCGTTTTTGCCACTTGCCTTTCAGTTTCAACAAGAGGAAATAAGGGTTGGCTTTCAACTAGAAAAGGAATGCTTTAAAACCCGACCTTTCACCGCTGAAATTACTTTATTAAACCTAAATCAAATGTTTTATGAAAAATTATCACTACCGTTTCGATATTTGGTAGCATAAATTGTTCTGCGGTTTCTTGCTCCTTTGTGTCGTTTTCTGATTTAAGGAAAACTGCTAAAACTTTAATTGGACCTCAAATAGTCCGCCGAACATTATTTTAAGTTTTGTTGACGTTCGCCTGGTGCGATCCCCGAAAATGTATTACTAGATGGCCTTTTACGAGTTATTATCCTCAAATATCAAAATAGGTAACCAACCGTTTACAATCAAATGAATTTATTTGGAGCTTAAAAATGATCCGCCGAAAATAGGTTTATTGAAAATATATTTTTATATATTCTAATATGCCTTATGTATTTTCTTTTCGACGAATAGAGTCTTTCATTATTTTCGTCCGCCGATGCGACTTTTCAAAGCCGGTATTACTAGGCTATTTTACAAATCAGCTTCAACTAGCAATCGAAGATCACTTGTTTCAAACCGCGGACGGACATTATGAAGAAAACTCTGTTTCCTTACTACTCTGAGGCCTGATCGGTATCGAGAAGCTTAGTTAGAGGACTGCGAATTCGATTTTGCCTTGATGTGTTTTACTGGTTCATCGCGAGGTGAACATGGTAGGGGTTTTTGATGATTGGAGAATCTATGATTCTTTGTACCGTGTTGATTCCATTATTGCACCATTTGCTAAAACGATTTTAGTTTCCAATATATTTCAGAGTGAATTGAAATATATTCAATTAGTCTAGGCTTATAATCATTATATGGATTGAAAGCTTCAACAGAATCATTTAATTATTCAAATGAGCCTTAGGTTTTAGTGATTAAAGCTTGTGCCTTGAGAATTTTGGCATGCGGTATTTATTTAACCGAGGCGAGACTGCCGAAGTACTACATAGATTTATTTATAATTTATTTTCTAAAGCAAACTGTTGGTCTTCAAGATTCTTTAGTCTTTTTTCATAAACCATTTTCCTCGTAATTCAATCTTCATTGTATTGACCTTAGTTTCTACATCTCTTATGTTTTTTTCTATTCTTTTTCTTGAATTTTTCATAACTTTTTCTATTATTTTAGCTTGATTACTGGCTACATTTTTGATTTTTATACCGATAGATTTCAATTTCAATAACATTTTATCTAATTTGGTGATATCATTATCGTCCGAATCAATTATTTCTACAGTAAATAATGACAAACAGCACGATACATTATCTAATGTTTCACACGTAACGTTTTCTTCATTTAATGACAAATTAAGCGCTGCGCTTTGTTTCTCAGGCACATAACAATTAGTAGTGACGTCTGCGTTGTGTTTTTCTTAAATATTCGCCCATAAGATACTACTAGCCATCACGGACTGCGATTGTTTTAATATTCTCTTATGCGCCTCGTATGGACTGGCCATTTGAAAAATATAATTGAAAGAAAAAAATGAAGCAAAGTTGTATGTTTTATTAAACAAAATGAGTATACCTGGTAAAATAGTAGAGAGAGAACTTCATTTCATGTTTATGGGTTATTTTGATTTGAAATAAATCATTAAACATATATGTTTTTTATTTTTCTAACAAAAAAAAATTAATCTTCTCGCAGGCATTGATTTTCGTAACATATTTTCAAATGCTTTATTTTTTAATTAATTCTAAAGGAACTAATTAACTTTAGTTAATTTAAGAGCATTCATTTTCTCAGATAATTTTCCATTTTAATTCACTATTTTAACACTATTTGCAAAATAAAATCATTCTCTTCGTAGCTATAGAATTTTTAATATTTTAAATATTTTATTTTTAAATAAATTCTAGGAGAATCAATTAAATATATTCAATTGAGATCACAACTATTGCCTTATTAATTTTCAAATTTTATTTTCAGATAAATTCTGTTCAATGTTGAGCCAAATAATATTTTAGAATTTGAATATTATTTGAAGTATTTTCGCTATTCGAACTAGATGCTATTCACCTCTTCATTCATCTAACAAAGCATTCACCTTCGCGCTCTGCTTCTGCCTACACGTGCCAACACAACGTTAAACGTTGAAGTCAGCTGAGTGTTTTCAAGCTGACACCTGACTGTTGACGTTCTATGATCTTGAATGCAAGGCTAGTTCCATCACCTTACAAGCAAATTTTAAAATTAAAATATAATTCATGCACGCGGTAGAAAATTATTTTGGACGAAAGGACAGGACAATTTTTCCAGTGTATCTGGATTTAAGAAAACGAACACTTCAAGAGTGCGCGAAAAATGCCAACCGAGTGTACCAAATTGTACTTTTGTAATTGAAAATTTTTCTTATTGAATAAACTTTGTCCCCCACGTTGGGCGCCAGTTGAAACATTTCACTTTCCTGCAGTTTTTAATTTTAAATTTTTATAACTTTCTGGAGAAATTTTGACCTGTTTTAGTTGAAAATTGTCTCGAAAAGTGGTTTCTCAATTTCTGCAAACATAAAAAATTTTAAAAGTCGAAGAACGCGCGTTATCGCGCTATTTCGGTTTACCCGTTCTAATTTTAGGGCTAAATTCTCTAAACCTGAAAATAAAATGATTTGATCATTTGGATCACGGTTGGCTGTCTCGCCAGTAAATCATAAATCCTTTCCCTTGAGATAGTTTTACTCACCGGTTATATCTAATTTCCATTATTTTTAAACGAAGCATCAGCCAGTCGGGCCGATGAAGGACTTAGTCAGCCAAAGCTCCCGACAAATCATGCGCTGCTTCCTCCCATTTTTATAACCGAGCACAACGCTGGTTTGTGATTGACTCTGAGGGTGTGGAAGGAAAAAGAACGTAGTGGGAGTAAAGTACCCTAAGGGCTCCGATACCGCTCAACGCAGTTATGTGGGTTAGATGGGCTATTTTTCCCGTGTCTCACTAACTGTGCGCGGTGTGCCCACTCCTATAGGCTAAGTGGCGAAAGAAAAATAGTAATTGCTACGTCCCCTAGTCGCCGCTAGTGTGTCATCGAAATGAACCTCGTGAGGAGTCGACATGTTGTCACTTGTCTGCATGTTTTAATTGATTAAAATTCATAGCGATTTCAAGTGATTTTAGTGAAATTCGATCTATAAAGTTCTAATACCTAATGTGCCAACAATTGCAGTGCTTTACTGTTTGCCCTCCAAATTAAAATAGTTGTAGCTGCAAATCGGGTAAGTCACCAATAACTTTTGTTTTGAATCTAAAATAAAACTCGTAAAGGCCTGTTTTCTCGTTTTGTGTATACAAATTCATTACGTATTATCATATTGCAAAACCCGGTAAGAAAGCTTGCATTAAAAAGTATTTTTGTCCTTCAGTTTTAAAGCCGCATTTAAGTGTCGATAAAGATAAAACTCAAGTCCCCTTCAAAGCCCATTTAAGCCATGCAAAGTAACCTCAAATATAATAAAATCCAAATTTTTCCTTTTTCGCATGGGATGGCAAAAATGTTGCGCCCTTCATTACTGGATCTGAAGTGGAGGGGGGATGGGTAGTTTTCATGCAATCTAGTTCCTGCTACGTCCCCTAGATGTCACCGATATAAATTCATTCGCCCCGCCACCATCTGTAAGTACCCCTTCAAAATACATGGGAGTGGGCACACCGTGCTAACTGTGAGTGCACGACTAATTACGACCCAAGTCGATCACAAACTAGGACTTATATATTTCTCCACCTTAAAAGAACTCAGCAAGGCAATTAATTGGCTTCTCCCACCGTGCATGAAGAATTCAATACGATTTTAAATCTTATTTATTTATAATTTTCTTTTAGAAATCCAAAAGGTCCCTAATGTGAACGGAAATGGGCGACGGAAACTTGATGAGCGATGCGTTCGTGCAGTTTAATGTGTGATTAGTGCAATTGGCAATATATCGTGAAATTTGTGCACGTGCTCACACCCCCAACGCGCAATCTTTTCATGTAAATGGTTTTGGGCATATTATTTTCTTCTTAAAAGGACTGAAACTTGAGACTGAGTCATCTTAAAACAGTGCATGAGTGTACGTGTGCTCGACATCTTTCTCTCTTTCTCTCTCTTACGTTCTATTTTCCCCTTTTATTCTTCCATTCTATTGTAATAACATAATTACGACTTTGCTAATGTTCATTCTCTTTTCTACTCTATTCTTGCTCTGTTCATTCCAATTGAGATGAACTCAATTACTATTGCACAGCCTTGTTTTATAACATAATGAACCTTTACATAAATGAAATTCAAACATGGGATTTTTTTATTGCACTTACTCCCAGATTGAATGCTTAAGGAACCAGTTCTAGAGCGTCAGCGCAACGTTCGAATCACGCGGAACACGGAGCGCTTAGTTTAACAATTGAAAAACTCGTGAACTTATTATCTTATTGACTCAAAACTTTTACAAAAAACTGCTATAAACTATCTTTGAGAACTTTCTCACTGGAAGTTTGTGGATACTTGAATAGTAAAAAACTTCCTCGCTTACTAAAAAATGAAAAGCCCGGTTCTTTGTCAAATCAGTCTATAAACAAATAAACATTAGGATGATAGGATTTTTGCCTTTTGTTTGTGTCGAAGCCCGATGTAAAATTTTTATTTTTAGGCTGGTTTTTGATGAATTTAGTTTGGGAAAACACTGATTGACAAAACTCAAAATATTTCGATTTTTATTTTTATTTCGAGAAATAATGATTTCATCGAAGAATTTTATTCGAGAAAAATATGTCCATGAGGGATAGTTTACTTTTGAGCCCAAGCGCTCGGCAAGTTATTCGATCCGAACACTTAATTCTTAAGGTAGTTGATCCACGAAAATTAGACCTCTGGCAAAAATAGATAATTTTGCTTTCAAGAATAGCAATGTTATCATTTAAGGGCTATTTTAGAAGAGAAAAGATTAATTTCCATGGAAAAAATTTGAAATACAGAAAAATAATTTCATTAATAAATTTTATTCTTGCCCCAACTTTTTTTCTTATCGCTTCTTACCAAATTTTAAAAAATTATGCGATTTTAATAAATTACAAATCACTTTTTCAAGAAAAAGATTCCCTACAACTTAACCATTTCCAATTTTCTAAAATGAATAAATTATTATCAAATTCAGCAATTTGTTTATAAAAATTTCGTTTTGGAAAATGTTTTTTTAATGGTTTCAGTCATTAAAGAATTTATTTTTGAAAATCATAAACGGTGAAGTTGTGGGAAATCTTTTCTCTCGAAAAATGATTCATGATTTATTAGAATCGCATAATTTTTAAAAATTTGGTAAGAGCAATAAGAATAAAAGTTGGGTCGAAAATAAAATTTATTAATAAAATTATTTTTCTGTGTTTCAAATTTTGTTCATGTAAAATAATCTTTTCTCTTTCAAAATAACCCTTCAATAATAATATTGCTATTCTTAAAAGCAAAATTATCTATTTTTGCCTAAGGTCTAATTTTTGTGGATGAAAACTACCTTAATTCGCAGCTCTTATTTTGTACTGATTTTTTGCGTTTCTCTCATTCCCTCATTTTATGCTTTTATGACCCCCAGCAATTGAGTGCTTGTGCACTCTCGCTAAAAATTATCCTAAATAATGATATATTTATACACCTGGGAAACAAAGGGACAAAGTATTCTTACCTTTAAAAGTTTTAATGAAACTTTTGAAACTTCAATTCATGACATTTATTTCAATAACTCGAACAGGTTGATATAGAAATTACCCGACGTCTCAAGACCAGCTCACATTTTGAACGGCCCGGGCCCGTGAAACTAATAACATATGTTGTTGGATAAATGATAATTTTCTTAGCTTTAATTAAACTAGTCCCTATTATTTTTCAAACATTTTTGTATGAAAGATTAATTTAATTAACTTTATTAATTCGTCTAGTGTGCAATTTTTATGATATGTTACTGCAGTCAATAAGGTAAAAATATTTTCAAATGTTTCTCAAATGATATTTTTGCAAAACAGGCACTAAAATAGTACTTCGAGCCCCTGTAGAGCGGCTGTAAAGTTGTCCATTTACGACCAGCATGTTCATATTGTATCTGTTTTCTTCCTTAAGTCCTACTTTCGTTCCTTATGTCCTACTTTTGTTCCTTACGCCCTCTGCACAGTTGCGAAGAATGGATTATATTTCCCCCCAAGCAAATACTTTTCCATACGTTATTAAATCCAATCAAATTTGTTTCTTGAAATACTTCTTTAGGACGTATCTTGCAAAAAATATCGTGTGTACCACGGAGGTTGGTCATTTTGGGACTCGACCGATGTATTCAGTACTCGTCTCCTCCTCGCACGCGCCTTCGGCGCGCGCTTGGCTACGGCTCGGCCTGAATACATTGGTCCTCGCCCCAAAAGACCTACTTTACCTCCTAGATACACAATATACTATTAATCACATGAGTGATATTCAGAATGCCAGATCCAATATAGTGACATTAAGGCAGCAAAAGTATATTCTTTTTCTCAACTATTCAAAGATTTTTGGATTTTTATGGACATGTTATAAATTAAACTCGTGACATTTATAGTAAAGAGCAAGGGGGCCACTAGAATTCAGCACCCCGAATAGAAAAACGGAAGAGGACCCACTATAATCTAGTACCCCGAAGGAGACACAATCCTACCATGTCCACGCTGTTGTCTCTGGATTACGCTAAGAGTAGAAGTAGAATTTTTACTTAAAGGTAGCCGCACTCGATCCGTCATTTTGAATTTCACTGATTTGACTAGATAACACTGACTAACATAAGTGTCACGCGATTCATTTCTAACATGTTCATGAAGATCCGAGAATCTTTGCATAGTTTAAAAAAAGTGTATAATTTTGCTGCTTTCAAGTAACTATATTGGACCTGCCATTTTGGATTTCACTGAGTTGACCAGATATCACTGGAAAATATGAATGTAACACGTATAATTTATAATATGTTCATAGATAGCCTAATATCGTCGAAAAGTGAAAACAATTTCGTACTTTTGACGCTTAAAAGTTGACATATTAGATCCGCTATTTAGAGTATCACTAATTGAATTGAATATCATTTAAGAGTATAAGTAATATGATTACTAACTATAAGATGTTCTCATATTGAGGGCAGTTCTGCAGTTTTATCTATGTGACTTGTTAGAGCGGGATGTGCAGACGACGTCCGTTTGAAATCATTCAGCTTCCACACAGGCCGTGAGTCTCAGTTCCTCCAATAATCACAATCACAGGAACACAAATTCTTCTCTTAGCCTCTCTAACCTGTCAATTTAATTTCCAGTTGTCAATGCAACCAAATTCCTTTTAAGTAGAATAGGTGTCTGAAGAACTTTTTATACATTTATACATTTCGAAAAACGACTCGTTAAAAGAATTTCTGCTGAATCCCCTCGACCCTGGCAGTCACAATACAAAATGTTAATACCAGTTAACGCCTATTCCAATTTAAGATGATGCCAATCGGGTTCACCAATGCACCGGTGACTTTCCATAATCATCGTCCCTAAAACATTCGAAGAACATCTCAAATGGTTCATTAGGATCCTTAAAAAGATCAAAGAGATAGGTCTGACGATAAATTCAGATGAATACCAGTTCTACTGACAACAATTCCTTTGCCTCGGCTCCCTGTTTTACGAAGGTTTTTCTTTGTAAGGAGGATAAATGGCGAAATCTTTTATGGAAGTAGTACAGGACTCGCCTAAGACGAGTCTAGGCATACCTGTTAAAACCAAAAACCCCCTCTATCGAACCATGTTGCCACACGCGAAACCGCATTTCGACTTTAAACTTCACGAGCGGCTGGTTTCGGTTTTAAGTCGTGAACGACACTTTCATCATCTGTTCAGCCGAGACCCTGCCCCGCGCCCAGCGTCCGTACAGCAAATCCAGGCCTCGCGCCAACTAGGAGAGCAAAAAGTTTCCTCTCAACAACGGCGTGGCAGCCCAGAACCAACGGGACACGCGACCGCAGGTGTAGGCCCCAGTGCGATTTTACTGGCCCTCCCCGTTGCTGCGCTTTCTAAACCTATCAAGATTCTTCGTCTGCATCACTAATGTGATGAATGACTCAAAGTGATTTCAGGCACCTTCAGACTGAAGCATGAGAGGATCCATTGTGTCGGAAGTGAGATCAACACCCACCGCCCGACCAACGGCCTCCCTTGCCTCAGCTCCAGGATTCCGACGTCTTCAACGGCGCACACAACAAGTGCGTCATCCGCCAAGCTGATGACGTTCGTTCTAGTAGGTAGGTCCATGAGCAGGAAATCTTCATACATGACGTTCCACACGAATGGTCCTACCCGCGACCCCTGAAGGGCACCATATGTCATTTCTACCTTGAGAAACCATTTTTCGTCTTCGTATATCACCCACCTGTCGCTCAGATAATTGTCTATCATCCGTACAAATAGTCTGGATCCTTTTTTCACGTCATCGCCTTGATACAGTTCGTCCATCTCGCGGTATTAAACACATTGCGTATGTCAATGCTAATCAACGCGCAGGATTCTTTACGTTTACCAGTTCCTCTTCTTGATTTAGTGGCGATGCCCACCACTGTCTGGATGGTGTCCACTATAGACCTGCCTTTCAGAAAGATGAACTGGTTCTCCGAGATACTGTTTTCGCCAAACATGTGACTCTGTAGTCGTAGTAGAATCATTTCCTCCAGAAGCTTCTCCATTGTATTTAATAAAAATATTGGTCTATGGGATGAGGCCTCCTCTAGAGGTTTCTCTCATTTCCTAAGAAGGACCAATCTCTGACTGTTTCATTCGACATAGAACTTTCCCTCCTGGAGTGAGGAGTTAATAGCTTACAGAAGGATCTCTGCACGAAGAAAAATAGTTGAGGTAATTTTACTCAAATCTGGGACATCAGGACAAGTTAGAAGTTATTTAGTATCACTGTAATTATTTGTAATATATTAAACCCCATTGAAAAACTTGACGTAAAAGCATTTCTGTATTAATTTGAAATAGGTGAACACTTGAGGAACATTCACAGAAAACTAAAACAGCGGTCACTGCATTCACTGTCACACGTGCTTCGAGTCCGAGCATGCCTAATCAAGCTTAAGCGTAGTTGCAGCGTGCGAGCTCGCTCGTTGCAACGCGCGGGACAGATTTTATAAATTAATAACACCTACAGTTTTCATTTTTCCATTCCAAAACTTTGCCTGCATATTGACAAAACTTCAACAAAGATTTAGAAACAAAAAAATCGGAAAAAAATTAGTTCCAAATTTTAAAAAAATTCAATTGTTTATAAAAATGTACTATATTGTTATTACAAAAAAAACAACGAAATGTGTGCTATAACTTTTTTGAAAGCTTGTACTCTTTCGCGCATTTCAAGTGCAAGGGTTACATTTTATATTCAAAACTGCTTTTACAGTGAGCTGTTGAAAAAAAAAATTTTTCCCGAATATATTATTAGGTGCACAACTGAGATCCCGCTGTTTTTTGATAAAAATGCAACTTTATTGTGAAAAATGTTTACAAATGAATCATTCAAAGTATTTCCCATCGTTAACTATAACTAATGCCCATCTTTCTGGTAAAGCTCAAAATACCGTTACGGTAAAAGTGTTTATCTTTTGAGGCTATCCACGAATCAAGCCATTTTTCAATGTCTTCATATGAGCGGAGCTGCTGATCAGCCAGACCATGTGCCATGGACCGGAACAAGTAATAATCAGACGGAGCAATATCTGGGGAATACGGCGGGTGGGGCAGGACTTCCCATTTGAGCGTTTCCAGGTAGGTTTTAACGGGTTTGGCAACGTGAGGGAAAGCGTTGTCATGCTGTAGAATTACGTTTTGTGCCTCTGCTCGTATTGTGGCCGTTTTTCGCGCAGTGCTCGTCTCAATCGCATCAATTGCGTTCGATATCGTTCCCCAGTGATGGTGTCGTTCGGTTTCAACAGCTCATAATAAATAACATCAGCGTCTTCGAAGATTTTTGGCCTTCCGTCACGCGAACGGTCGTCAACATCGAAATCACTGTCTTTGAAGCAATTGAACCAATCACGGCACGTTGCTTCACTTAGAACAGCATCTCCCTAAACTTTATGGAGCTCTAGGTGCGCTTCAGCCGCCGTTTTCTTCGAATGAAAGAAGAAAATCAACACTTCCCGCAAATGACGATTATTCGGCACAAAATCAGACATTTTCACACAACCAAAAGTATATGACGCCAAAACAAAATCACTAATGTGTCAAAACGATTTGGTTACCATATGTCTAAGCTTGATTTATGACGTTTTGGATATGTCAAAATCGACCAGCACTTACTGCTGGAGCCATCTATTCACAAACAGCGGGAACTTAGTTGCGCACCTAATATATACTGTTAAAATACTGTGATATAGGATCAAAGTAACTACTTCCATCATTAAACAGGATTGAGACAGTAATTTTATGATAAAATGCTTGAATTGCAGTGACTGAGAATAATGATATACTGAGAAGAAAAATATTGTACTATGTAAGTTCCTATCAATTTTTATTGAGTTCAGGTGAAGTATTTAAGTAAAATTCAATTGTAATTTAAATGACTCAAGTTTATTTCCTTGTATTTTTATTTTTTGACCTTACGATTTGAAATATTTGTTTGCTGTCTTCTTTACGCGTATCTTTCCCTCTCTTCAAATTAGCTTCTTTTGTCATCATATGCTTCCTTACCATAAGCTGTAGAATGGAAATGCCACTCTGTACAAATACCAAAATGATTCCCGTGCATTAAGAGATTAGCAAAATTGCTTTTATTTTTGAAGTGATGAGCTGCCCCGTCTATTATTTAATAGTTTTGTAGGCACAACATTTTTTTACGAATAATTAATTATTATGTTTTTATACACACAGGCGGCAACCGTGTAATGAGATAAGTTATCTGACAAAATTGATATGCTCCAATGTTTGAGTTCGTCACCTTCTTTGCAGTAAATTACTACTAAAAATGTAGTCACTTGATCAATGTTCCAGTGGAATGATCGCGCCTAATTTTAAATTAATAACGCGGAGTTTTCTGTGAAATCAAAGCAAATTATGAATTCACCTGTCAACAACATTTCCTTCAGATCTTCCAAGAAGTGTGACTGTTTAATCGCGATAAAATCATGAGTTTTCAAATTAGAAAAACTTATGATTTTATTGCGAAGAAAGTCACTTTTCTTGAGACTGGCTGAAGGAAATAAAATTTCGATTTTGTGATTTCATTTGATTTGTTTGAGCAATTTGCTCAAAATTGAAAGATTTGGTCGTTGTTTGAATTTCGTATTGTGAATTTTCTATTTTAATTGTTTACACAATCCGCTTAACATTGAAAGGTTTGGTGGTTGTTCATATTTCGATTGTGTATTTCTATTTCATTTGTTAAAACACTCCGCCCTATATTTAAAGCTTTTTCAACCCTAGTAAGGAAAGGCACACTGCGGATTCCTGTTCAAGAAAACCGCAATGCTACCTTTGCGCTGCAATATTTTCATATTCTATTTGCAGACAATACATAAAATTAGCCTGTTATTAATCCTTTTTCAAAGGTAATTTTAATTTTAAACCTTTTAAACATAAATATAACTAAACATGGAATATTGATAACATTAAAGAACGGGCACCTACAAAATGTTTAACATTTGAAGTTTTACCCCGGAAGCCTAGCACTACTAGTCCGAAGTACCTGTTTTTGTGTAGCTAAAACTCTTCTTACGTATTTAAACTATACAGAAACAGGAAGTCTAATCGTCTAATTATATCAAATGATGAATCATTCATACACACTAAGATTCAGAATATTTTGGGTCCAATTATGTCAAAATATGTCAAAAAATCCAGGTTCAAATTTTTTATTGTTACAAAGCTTCTTTTTACAAAGAAAAAATAATATACAGTCAAGACTTATTTATTGCAAGACTCGTCTATTGAAAGGCCCGAGCGTTCCCCTAACCCCACCTTTGCCGTATATGCAACGCTGTGGTTGGGGCGACAACCAATCCACTACTTGCTCTGAAAACCAACCTTACCGATAGTTGCGGTGGTGGGAGCCCCTCTCGTATTGCAATAAACGAGTCTTTCTCGTTTCGGAGCCTTGCAATGTAATTAAGCAGGTTCAATAAAAAAAAAAATTATTGACAAAACTTTAACAAGTGCACTTTCTTTCTTCAATTACAAGAAACTGCCTTCTCTTAAAATCTTTACGTGTAGTTTCGAGAGCAATATTTTTATATAACAACGATTGAACTTCATGTACGGCTGCTCAAACGGTGTTAAATATTCTAAGTAGGTACAATACAGAAAAATATTATTCTCTAAGAAAACCATTCCGGAGAACTTCTAGACATCGCTTACTACGTAACTAAAGTCTTGGATGGAAGAAGAGCATATGAGCCTATACGGATACGGTATTTGTGAAATTGGAAAATATATTTTAAATAAAATATTGAATTCGCGACGAAACTGACTGTAGAATTCTTACAACTTTCACTTTCATCTTTATTGAAACGTATTTTTCCAAAAACCATGTTTTTAAGAACAGAAGCGCACATTACCACAGAATGAAGGTTTTTAGAGAATTAGGCTTTGGATATTATGTTCGAAACACAGGTAGTTTTAACATTGCGAAATTGTCTTACCAAAGTTATAAACAAAATTTAATAACAATTTTAGTAATTTTAGGTATTTAAGCTTCTTAATATACGTCATTTATTAAATTTTTTCATATGAATTTTCCTGATTCATCCCAAAAACACGTTTATATAGGTAATAATGCATTCTTAAAATATTTTTTTTACTATTGGTTTAACCCTGGTTTTAACGTGGTGGAATGGAAGGTGACAGGTCAGGAATAGTAGTGTTTTAATTAAAAAATTTCTTTTTTACCTTTGAAGAGGGTGATGGAAGAGCATCGAGACGTCGGCGTGTTATTTTTTATGTAGATGCTTGTGGGTAATAAAGACGAAAAAGGACGAAAGAAAGAAAAATCAGGACAGGGGTTTGGAAGGTTGCCTTCTTTTTTCTTTTCTCCTTTCTCTGTTGGTTTCTCATATTTATTTATTTTAAAGAATTTTTTCGGTCCAAATTTGGTCGTTCTTTATATTTTGAGGGTTCGAACAGGTTCAAACTCTTGAAATTTTGAATTATACTTTTGTTTTGACGTTGAGATGGATTTGAGTTTGTAATGATACGGGTTCGAATTTAGTTTACAATCATACTTATTAATTAAAATTCTAAAAATTAACTTAATGCTATAAGAGGGATGATCACAAGTAACATGAGTAAAAACAAATGCAAAGGCGAAATTACACCGTACGTCATGAAATTATTTTTATAAATATTAAATCAGTTATCTGTCGATATTATGCTGTTCCAATGCAAATTAGTGAGCTGTTTTTTTCGTAGTATTGCAGGGACAAGATGCTTGAGCAATTCGTTTTGAATAATTGCGGATCCTTTATTGAGCTGTTCGTCAAATCACTGGAAAATATAACAAAAAAATTAATTATAATACTGGAGTATCTTGAAGGGTTTTAGGAAATAATTCTATTTCAGATTCTGTTTTTACATTCTCATCATGGATGAGAAGGTATTGGTTTTATGTGAAAAATGACTTTCGAAAATTTCATCAAATCTTTACGTTTTGAGACCCCCTGAGTCAGAAAAAACGGTTTTTACGAAAATGTCTGTCGGTCTGTCTGTATGCCTGTCTGTCTGTCTGCCTGTCTGTCTGTCTGATAGTACTCATAAATCTCTAAAAATTATCCTGATAACATTTTTTGATTAAATCAAAATTAGAAATTTTACAGCATATTAAAACTTGAAAAAAGTCAATATCAAAATTCCGTTTTCCAGTTAAATTATACAAGATTCGAGAAAACGTTATGATACAATATTATTTTCTACATAATGACCTACAAATTTGAATTGTAACATTTTTTCATAAGATGCATATTTTTCTTTTTAATTTAAAAAAAAACTATTGAAAATCCAAAATTCAATTTTTTAACAATAATATGTGAAATACAAAAAAACGTAAGAATACAAAGTTGTTCGTTTCAAAAAGATCTACAAATTTTGTCTCACACAGTTTCTGAAAAAACATACATTTTTCGTTTCAATTCCAAAAATACGATTAAAATTCAAGAATTCCATTTTTTGGACAAAATATATGAGATACATTAAAAACGTTAGGTGAAAAATTATTTGCCTAAATGAGGTCTACAAATTCTCATTAAGACATTTGGGACAGGATGTATATTTTATGTTTTGATTTTTAATATTAAAAAAATTCGATTTTTGTCACCAAAATATGTGAGATACGAAATAAGCGCTGTTCTGCAAAATCGCTTCCTAGAATAAAGTCTACGATTGTTTTTCCTTTTTCAGAGACTTGGAAGAAAATAAATTATTTTAATCATGTGTTACATGAATGCTCATTGCTACTTATTTTTTTAATAATCATATGTATTATAGTTACATCTGAGTAGAAGGGTAAGAAATCACGAAAATGTCCCATGAAAAAAGTGATAGTAAATATTTATTAGTTTCACCTCGAGGCGGTTTTTTATATTCTGTACTTTTATCGCAATTTTCTCTTGATTGGAGTCGTCAACCCTTTGTTTTTATAATACTAATAGATTTCTCGAAATCGAAAGTACTATTATATATTTGATTTATAAGGACTTGTGTTTTGTTCCGGAGTTTCGCTGATTTTGATGAGGAATCCCATAAGACTACGTGTTAAACTGATATTTTTTCGGTAGCGATTTTTTCGGCATTGACATCGTCAACTACGGTATTTCTTTTTTCCAAATGAATCTAGCATATTTTATTAAGATAATCTCTAAGTTTCAGAGCAATCTGTAATTTTTTTCAAAAACGCTCAAGCCACCTTAAGTAAATTGAATTTCCTGTTTCACTTGAAGCCATGGATAAATCGGACCACGTGACTAAATTATACATTTATTCGTTCATGTAAGATAACTTTTTTAATTTACAATGTATCTTTCTGATAATTTGGGAAACGTAACAAAAGATAATAAAGCACGTCTGTTAACTTCTTTTTAGTAAAAATTTGGAAAAAAATTCGAAAAATTATCGACAATTACAGTTAACTGTAAAATTTTTTGCAAAATTTTCACTCACACAAAGTTGACAGACGTTCTCTATCGTGTTCTGTAGTATTTTCCAAATTTTCAGGAATATATTTTGTAAAAGAAAAAAGTTATCTTACACGAACTTTTACAGGAATTTGGTCACGTGATCTGACTAAGAAATTTTAGTGAATTTGAGAAAATGAGTAATTTACATCATCTTTAATATTATAAAATTGGTTTGAGCTTCAGTATTAAATTATAAGAAATAAAGTTAAATGTATGCGAAGAGCACAAGACCGAGCGCAAAGTGCGAGGTCCAGAAAGAACGGAGCGCGAAGGGCGCCATGAGAATGTGCCCGCGAAGCGGGCAGATTTTTTTCATTCAAGTTATTTGTCAGGGTATTGTTTTTTGAAAATATTTTGTTTGATTAAATGACATAATTTTATATTCACTTCAAAATTGAATTGTTTTAATATTGTACGAAGCCAGGAGCTATTTAGACTATTTCAGAATAACGTAAGCAATTAAAATGAAAATTACTAATCAGTAGTAAACGCTGAGATTAATGTATATTCAAATTATTTGATAAAAATAATTGTCAATCTGAAACTTAATTTGTTGGAAAATTTAACAATACTTTAAAAATTATTGATCATAAACAATTTTTTTGTCATTAGAAAATTCAAAAAAATATGTTAATTCCAATTTAATGTAATTTTTCTTACATTCAGTTCCAATCGTATGCAGGAACAGAAGAAGCAAGTAATAGTGAAAAAATACGAATTAGTAAAAAATGAACATGGATGCTTCGGAAAACCTTTTACCCATTGAAAATGATTTTTTACCAACAAAAGTACACGTATTGTTGATAAATGCTAAAAAAGGTGCATGTGCTTCTGGGTTAGCTGAAAAAAATAATGTTTCTAAAAGAACAATCTATTATATTAAAAAAAACAAATATCTAAAGAGTAAAGAAGATGTTCAAATAAAGATTTAAAAAGGTAAGATTGTAAAAAGGATGTAATAATAAACAGTTGGGGAGAACATTTTTTGAATGGTTCTCTGACTGTCGAGAACGATTGTTGATCCTGTGAAATTTCAGCTTAATCTGATAAAGTAAGGGTGCTTCAGGTAATTCAAGCTGGAAAAATTAATTCGCTAAGTAAAAAACAGACTTTCTTTGTTTATTTTCCCAATATTAATTTTATGAAAAAATATTTCGAATAGACTTCAGTGTCTAGTCTAAATAGTATGTTGTGTTGTTAGGATCTGAAGCACGTGTTTTGGGGCCAGAACGGAATACATCGGTCGAGTACCGAAATGGCCTATCTCCGTAGTACATACGATATCTTTTGCACAATACGTCATAAGGATTCTTTTTCCACTGAGGAGGATGAAAAAGTGGATTTGTTTGTCGCAAACGTTTGTCGGCAAATGGTTTTCCAAATATGAAGAAAACGATAGTGATTTTTGAAATGAAATACTTTGTCAATTTTAATTTTCCCTTTTTTGTGGATTCGCAGGATGATTTGAATACTAAATGAAGAATTTTTCAATGAAATACAAAGTCAATAAATGCTTCAAGTTTTATATGAAGATATCAATTACAAAATTTTTAGGTTTTATAAATCAACCACTTGATTCAGAAAATACTTCAACTTTGTAGAGCATTTTTATATTTTGAATTCAAAATCTGTGCTTAGGCCACAAAAACGTAAGATGGAAATAATTTTAGTATAAAATTGAATATATCGATTTAGAATATGAAAAGTACTTGCCTAAATAAAACTTCTGGAAAATCTTGTAGAAGTAATAAGAAAATTTTGACCTTGTATAAAGCATTTCATTGTTTCGATTTCTCTGCCATGATTTTCAAGACGTTTATTTCAGGAAAATAGGTTTAGAGTTTGAAATCTATAATTTAAATTTTATAATGAAAGTATTTTCATCTTAATTTTTTGTAATCTTTGTTGATGAGACATTTAATTTCAAAATTGAGATGCTTTACAGAGAAGAAAAATGGTGTAAGTAAAGCAGTTGATTCGTAGAGCTTGAAAATCTTTCACTTAATTTTTAAAGTGACATGTTTGATAACATGTCTGCTATTATATTGACACAAAATTCATAGAATTTTTGTTCATTCCTCGTTATTTTGGCATAGGGTCAGATTCTTTTTATTTTCTTCGATTAAAATTATCACTATTGGATATAAAAATACGCAGAAAAAGAAAGGCAAATGTTTCGGCCACATATGGGGGCCCTCTTCAGTGCCATGAATTCAAAGACTAATTCAAAATTTCTGTAAAATAGAATAAAAGAGATAATTAAAATAAGGATTATCATAGAAATCAAAAACTTATCTCATAGCTTGCAATTCAAAATGAAGTAGTCCAGTATACAGCATCACGAATTGAAATAATATATTATGTGCCTAGGCGCATAATGAGGGTTATTACGCGACGAGCGACAATGCTCGCAGGAGATCGAAGCCGAGGCGCGATCAGTCCTGCGAGAATTTTAAGCGAGCTCGTAATTACCCGAATTGTGTGCATTATTGGCACATATTCTATTTTATGTGACTTCGGTGCGTATACGAGTTTTTATGCGTACCCTCGAATCTAATCTAGTATTCATCATGATTTTCGTCTATTGCACTTGATATTTCGCGACTGGTTCCGGCCATTTTGATTTTCTCGATCTTGTGTAGTAGTAGCGTATTGTAATAGAGCATGCGCAGTTCAAATGTACAAGCCTTTGTCAGTACGATGCCAACGCTGTACGAAGAAGATTACGCTCCGCTGTGTGGTTATAGGCACATGCGCAGTTCAATTTGAACATTACATTCCTCTGTATCGTAATACAGAATATTGCGCTACTCTCAACTGTAGCGTAAAAACGAGTTTACGCGCCGGAGGCACATAAAAATATTTAGAGTTCACTGTGAATAAAAACTGGATAAAATGTAAAAACAGAAAAATAACAATTAATAACCAATTGGACATCCTTCTTTAATATTTCTTTTTCTGCATATTATTATATGCAATAGTGATAATTTTAATCGAAGAAAATAAAAACTGTTCGTTTTCTGCTTTGCATATTGCGCTCACATGGTACGGCACCCTTACACTTTTATGATAATAGAGACCAATCTTGGTAAAGTTTTGACGAACTGCTTCTTTGGAAATGCTAGAATTCTGGAAATTTTGGAGATGAGGATAATTTGATTTTTTGGTTAATCTGCCTTTCTTATAACAACAAATAGTTTGTCACTTTCGTAACGCTGAGAAATGAATCAACTTGAATAAATGTTGAATAAAGAGCGACATTTTCATTTAGAAAGTGTTCTGAAACTTCCTATTCAGAGCGCTGCCCAAACAAATCGTAACGGCGTTCTCGTGAATAGTTCTAGTTAGCACCTTCTTGATGAAATCCAAAGTCAAATTATTTTTCTCTCAAACATTCAATGTAAACAAACTTGAAAGTAAATAGTAAAATAAATTATAAGTACCTACGTAGATATTATTTTTATTTGACATTTGTCCAGTTAGTTTATGGGCATATGTTAAGCCCTAAAGCTGTTGCGTCGGCTTTTTTCGATTTGAGTTCATCAGTTAAAACAAAAGAAACAATCGTTTTACTATTTTGTATTGGCATTGGGTCAGCTTATTTCCATCAGGAATAAATTATTGAATGAACATGTTCTAGATATATAAAACAAGAAGCATGATTAAAAAAGATAAAAAAGTTTAAAAAAGGGGGTAAAAAAGGCAAACGTTGCGACCACAAATGGAGGCCCTCTTCAGTGCCAGCTAATTTTCTGAACTTAATGACTAAGCTGTAAGCGTGCAAAAAAACCAATTATTTATAGCAAAAACTAGATTTTTGTTTTTGTTTTTATGTTTTTTGTTTTCTTAAGTATGATATTTTATAACAAAAACGTGTAAGGGACTTATGTATTGGGGCAAGGTCCAAGGCGTTCGGGAACCAGCCCGCTCCGAACCACAGTCTTCAAAAAACGAGAAGAAGGCTCCTGTTTAGCCGATTCGTGAAGAGAGTGACCGCAAATTTGCTTCTCCTCAAAGGCACACACCAGAACCACGTATAAATAATGAAATTTTTATATAAAAAATTTCTTTAAAAAACTAATCTTGTACAGGAAAACACCAGTATTCATCAGGGAGGCTCACAACACCTTTGAGAAGTATGCACTTCACAGAAACAGACACACGAATCCGGAAGGACGGAGTTCCGGATGAAATTGAAAGATTTGTTAAAGCAGGAAAATTGTGAGTAATCTGAAAGTCATAAATGATGCGGCTGACAGGGGAGTTAAATAAATAAAAGACAATAATCAATTATTTATACAAAATAAAGAACAAGAACGCCATGTTCTAGAAATTGACAACGATTATCGCCACCAATTTCCTGATTATAAGAAACGATCTTTATCACAGCGACAATAGTTTTGAATAGAGTGAGTCATTATTAGAAGAAGGGACTAGTAAGTGTATGAAATTGGGCATAAATCGCCAGCGAAAGAAAAAGCTCTGTGTACGGGATGGAGAGAAGGGACGATCATAAGCGAGCAGAGCAGAAAAATTTAAATTTACAAAACTAACTTTACACTGTCCAGAGTTGGAAAATTTGACTTTAAAAATAGTAAAATGAGTTTTGTCATATAAATCACTCTGGATTATGTAACTCCAAATCAAGAAGAAATGTTCTCTATTATTCTATAAATTATGAAATAATTTCGTTTAATTTGCAGTTACATAATCCAGAGTGATTTACATGATAAAAGATCTTTTTACTATTTTTAAATTAAAATTTTTCTGCTCTTTTGCACTTTCTCCTCCCGACCCGTATATAGGAGATTCTCCTGCCACAAGTGATTCATGGCCAATTTCATACCCTTACTAGCACTCTCCCTAGTAATTATCTAAATTTGTTGAGGTTTTTCTGTAAAATAAAATAAACGCTTCTTTACAATTTTTAATTGACAATTTCCATTATTTTGAGTATTTGTGAATTAACTCAGTGTGTGTGTGTGTGTGTGTGTGTGTGTTTAGGTTCCTCTTCTTCGTGCTTGCAAATTTTTTCGAAAATATTATTTGCTAGAAAATTCTTGATGGTTCAAATACACACTCTCATCAAAGGATTTATTAATAACTGCTTTTATCAAAATTTGCATAAAAAACGAAATGAAAGTAAAAAATTTGATATTAAAAAAGCCTCTTTTAATTGAATTTTCTTTCCCTCTTTTCAGAAACAAATAATTTACATAAAAATTCATCAGTTTTTTATTCATAAAACAAATCAATTTTCAATCAACGCCTAAGATAATAATGTAACGTACATTTTTTTGAACGTTGTTCAGCACTAAAATATCCCCGGATTTGACTTAGGTTTTTTTTCATAAATTAAAAATTAGATTTTACAAAACGTTTTTTGCCTCTCATGGAAAATGATTAAATATCGCAAGATGAACGGAGTTGACTGAGAAAACTAAGAACTCTGAATCTCTCTGGGCCATTCAGAATTTCTCAGGACTTTCAGAAATCTCTTGCATGCACGCCAAAACACAGATAGATACATTAAAGTTCTGACTGATGTCGGTAAGGTAGTTAATTAAATAACAAAATATTAATGACTTTTAGTGCTGATTCATGATGATAATATTCATTATTATTAAAATAGTAGATTGTATTGACCGTTGATTTAATTTATAATAATTGGTACGTTTACATTGGCTTTAGGGTCGTCCATAAATGAAAGTCTATTTAATCCAGCCGTATGCATCAGCCCGTATTTCACGATTCTAACTTGACACCATTAGTGTCCTAAGTTGAATTCCTAAGTTAGTTTGCCAAATCGTCACACGCGGCGCTAACTGTACCATCACTCCCTGAAAATGCACAGTAACGTACGAAGAATTTAATTTAAAAAATTTTAAAATATATTATTCAATGCCATAAAAAAATAAAAGAGATCAGACATTAAATATTAATATTATTTGAATATTTTAAATTAAATTTTTCCCTTTTTATTCATATTTATCTCGTACAAAAACTATTTTCAAACATTCAGCTTATATTAGAATTTAAATATTAATATCTATTTTATTCCTTTATGGCATTGAATAATGACTTTCTTTAAATTTTTATATTTAATTGTATACATATCACTGCATTTATATTAATTTTTTTGAGGTAAAATTAAGTTGAAAAATGGAAAAAAATGAAAAATTCTGAACAAGGAACGAAGTTGGTGAGAGTTGTAATTAGTTGGAAATCATTATGATTAATTAAAGAAAATAGAATATAAAATAAGGTGAATATTAATTCATATTTTTAAAATAGTTAACTAACATTTATAAAAACAGTACTTTGGACACAAACAAGTAGAAACTGGACCAAATTATTCATGTAAACCTGCTACTTTTCTCAAGTATCACATGCCCTTAAAGTTCATAATTTTAGTAATGGATCAAATAAATTACATTTCTAGAAATCACGTCAGAGGTAATGAAATTTTGCATTTAGTGCCCTAAAAACGAAGTGTTTTTGTGCAGCATTAACAAAAATAATGCAAAAAAAGTCCAAATTTTATAGTTTTAACCATTTTTAATAACACCTAAAACAATGAACTTTTAAAAATTTTTGTTCATCTATCACAAAGGTAGATTTACGGAAAATATCCGATGTATATGAAAGAAACTGTAATTATTTTTACCTGGATGCTGTGAAAGTTTAAATTTAGGGAAACAAAGTTGTAAAAGTTCAAATTCGTAAAATCATTCATAAAAAAAATATAAAAATACTTTTAATGTATTTCTAAGTTACATATTTACTATTTTCTTTCTAATAATTAATTTTCACAATTTGTGCATCCGCTTTTTAGGTATGAAAATACTTTGAATTTTTACAACTTTTTGTTTCCCTAAATTTCAACATTCACATTTCGTGAATGTTAGAGAGGATGAAAACGGACGTAGACAGACTACATTTGGTTTTGAAAATTAAAAAAAAATTTAATTTTTCTTATACTGTTTTTATTAATTTTAATTAACTATTTTAAAAATATAAATTAATATTCTCCTTTTTTTATATTCTATTTTCTTTAATTATTCATAATGATTTCCAACTAATTACAACTATCATCAACTTCGTTCCTTGTTCAGAATTTTTCATTTTTTTTCATTTTTCAACTTAATTTTACCTCAAAAAAATTATATAAATGCAGTGATATGTAGACAATTATATATAAAAATTTAAAGAAAGTCATTATTCAATGCCATAAAGGAATAAAATAGATATTAATATTTAAATTCTAATATAAGCTGAATGTTTTAAAATAGTTTTTGTACGAGATAAATATGAATAAAAAGGGAAAAATTTAATTTAAAATATTCAAATAATATTAATATTTAAAGTCTGATCTCTTTTATTTGTTCATGGCATCGAATAATATATTTTAAAAATTTTTTTATTAAATTCTTCGTATGTTACTGTGCATTTTCAGGGAGTGATGGTACAGTTAGCGCCGCGTGTGACGGTTCGGCAAACTAACTTAGGAATTCAACTTAGGACACTAACGGGGCGCCATTTTCTTTTCTGATGCATACGGCTGATTTAATCAGACGTTTCGGCTCTGATAGCCCTAGCGAACTGGCTGAACGGTAGCTTTACGCTGTAGCATGAAGCTATCGTAAAGCTATCGTAAAGCTATCGTAAAGTAGCATTATAACTCATGAACGAGGAAAAATAAACATTCAAAATGTTTTTATCCTTATTCTACGTTAAAAATAACGTTAACTGGTAATTGAAATATGCAATAATTTTATTTATTTACGCTAAAAATTAAAAAAACATAATACCTGTCATTGTAGGCAGTGCAGTGGTTCACCTTCTGTGGAACCCCTCCGTTAAAGTTGACCATTGGTTGGAGTGAGACACAACTATACTTTCATCTCACTCTAACAAATAGTCAATCCTGACGGTGAAGACATGGAAAGTGATGAACCACTGCACTGCCTTCAATGACAGGTATAATGTTTTTTTAATTTGTAGCGTAAATAAATAAAATTATTGCATATTTCAATTACCAGTTAACGTTATTTTTAACGTAGAATAAGGATAAAAACATTTTGAATGTTCATTTTGCCTCATTCATGAGTTATAATGCAAATTCACGATATCTTTACGATAGATTTACGATAGCTTTACGCTACATCGTAAAGCTACCGTTCAGCATGTTCGCTAGGGAGGAGCCCTCATCTGTGATATTTATTAAAATCTAGACAATACAAAAAAGATGCTATCGCTAATTTCACATATTTTCTCGGAATAACTAGAGTACTTAACATATGATACAAAAATTAAAGGGAAGAAACATTTCTCTGGGGCAATTGGCTTCCAGGAGTGTTCTTTCCCTTTACGGTATTACTCTTCTTTTCTTGTTTTTCTCAACTCTCTCTCCAACTTTGAAAATGCGTAGATTGCCTCCATATCTGTCGGAAATGTGCTGAACCCTTCGTATTCTGGTTACAATTTACAATCTTCCTTTCAAATTTTTTTCTCCACCTTCGCCTGCTTATTTCTCCTCCTAACTGTCTTCTCCGTACATTCAGGAATCAGTCACAAACATAAAATCTTACAGTGAGTTGGTGGAAAATTATGTGTCTTCTAATAATATTTCATAGAAAACAGAAAACAAGGTTTGAAAATTCTGTATTCAACCAAGGTTTTTTACCGAAGAAAAAGGGATTCCATACTTCCTACATAGAAGCCCTAGCGAACTGGCTGAACGCTAGCTGTACGCTGTAGCGTAAAGCTATCGTAAAGTAGCATTGTAACTCATGAATAAGGCAGAACAAATATTCAAAATTATTTTATCCTTATTCTACGTCAAAAAAACGTTCACTGGTAATTGAAATATGCAATAATTTTATTTGTTTACGCTAAAAATTAAAAGAACATAATACCTGTCTTTAAAGGCAGTGCAGTGGTTCATCACTTTCCATGTCTTCACCGTCAGGATTGACTATTTGTTAGAGTGAGATGAAAGTATAGTTGTGTCTCACTCCAACCAATGGTCAACTTTAACCGTGAAGACGTTCCACAAAAGGTGAACCACTGCACTGCCTTCAATGACAGGTATTATGTTTTTATTAATTTTTAGCGTTAATAAGTAAAATTATTGCATATGCCCATTACCTTTTAATGTTATTTTTAACGTAGAATAAGGATAAAAACATTTAGAATGTTTATTTTGCCTCATTCATGAGTTATAATGCTACTTTACGATAGCTTTACGATAGCTTTACGCTACAGAGTAAAGCTAGCGTTCAGCCAGTTCGCTAGGGGCGTTAGTCACATTTTAATCAAGATCAGTTAAGACTGGAAAGGTTGGATATTTAGTTTTTAGCTTAAAGCCTTTCAATGAATTTTCGCGATCTTTAATTTGTAAAGTAACTTCACTCTAAAGAATTTATAGTAGATACAACATTAAAAATACAGAAAGTTTTTTAGAAATAGGTTAAAAATAGCATTTTCAGGCAAAATAGTTCAAGAATAGCATTAATGGTCTGAATCAGGGTCATTCCGTTCAATTTGTTACCACAGCATTTATTTGCAGAAACCATTATAGATAAGACTTTCAAAATGTAAATAATTTATTTGATAAATAGTTTGAAAATAGTTCAAAATAGTATTCAGAAAAAGTAGTACAAAAATAGCCTGATTGGTCTAGATCAAGCTATTCCAATTCAGCTTCACACTAGAGAATTCACTGTAGATACGTTTATGGATAGGACATTCCAAAATATTGATACATATTTCAACATAGTTTTAAAATAGTTTAGGTAAAATAATTCAAACAAAGCCCTGATAGTCTCAACCAATTCAGCTTCACACCAAAACACTTATTGCTGATAGAGTATAGGATAAGATATTCATAAATATAAATAATTTTTTAGAAATAGTTCAAAAATAGTTGTTCACTCAAATATTTCAAAATAACATTAATGCTCCAAATCAAGCTCTTTCCATTCAACTTGTAACCAAAGAATGTATTTATAGACACTGGTATGAATAAGACAATTAAAAATGCGAATATTTTTTTATAAATAGTTTAAAAATAGCCTTAATGGTCTAGATCAAGCTATTCCCACTCAGCTCCACACCAAAGAATTTATTGTAGAGATGGGTATGGATAGGACATATCAAAATATATATACATATTTCAACATAGTTTTAAAATTAACATCAACATTAAGCGCTTTCCATTCAACTTGTCACCCAAGAATTTAATTGTAGACGCCAGTATGGACAAGATATGCAGAAATGTGAATATTTTGTATACATAGTTTATTAATAGTTTTAAAATAGTTTCAGAAAAAATAGTCAAAAGACAGCCTTAATGGTCTAGACCAAGCTATTCACATTCAGCTTCGCACCAAAGAATATATCCAAACTTTCCATTTTCAATTAACATATCGAGTACTCTCTTTTATATCATACGTTAAGTACTCTAGTTATTCCCAGAAAAAATGTGAAATTAACGACAGCATCTTTTTTGTATTTTCTAGACTTAAATAAATATAACAGATTAGGGCTCCGATCAGAGCCGAAACGTATGATTAAATAGACAAATAAAAGATCGTGGAAAATCATTGAAAAGCCTTAAGCTAAAAACTAAATATCCAAACTTTCCAGTCTTAACTGATCTTGATTAAAATGTCACTAACCTTCTATATTTAGAAAAGTTCATTTAGTTGTTAACAGTTATAGTTAATATTGTTGAGGATAATGGCCTTTCTGGCCATTATCCTCAACAATACTAACCTTCTATGTAGGAAGTATGGAATCCCTTTTTCTTCGGTAAAAAACCTTGGTTGAATACAGAATTTTCAATCCTTGTTTTCTGTTTTCTATGAAATATTATTAGAAGACACATAATTTCCCACCAACTCACTGTAAGATTTTATGTTTGTGAATGATTCCTGAATGTACGGAAAAGACAGTTAGGAGGAGAAATAAGCAGGCGAAGGTGGAGAAAAAAAAAATTTGAAAGTAAGATTGTAAATTGTAACCAGAATACGAAGGGTTCAGCACATTTCCGACAGATATGGAGGCAATCTACGCATTTTCAAAGTTGGAGAGAGAGTTGAGAAAAACAAGAAAAGAAGAATAATACCGTAAAGGGAAAGAACACTCCTGGAAGCCAATTGCCCAAGAGAAATGTTTCTTCCCTTTAATTTTTGTATCATATGTTAAGTACTCTAGTTATTCCGAGAAAATATGTGAAATTAGCGACAGCATCTTTTTTGTATTGTCTAGATTTTAATAAATATCACAGATGAGGGCTCCGACCAGAGCCGAAACGTCTGATTAAATAGACTTTTTCATTTATGGACCCTAAAGCCAATGTAAACGTACCAAGTATTATAAATTAAATCAACGGTCAATACAATCTACCATTTACATAATAATGAATATTATCATTATGAATCACCACTAAAAATCATTAATATTTTGTTATTTAATTAACTACCTTACCGACGCAAGATAATATTCTTGTTTTATGTGTGTTTAACTGCCTTGTCGATACCAGGTAATACCTTTTAGTTAATTGCCCTGCCGACAAACCAATTATTTTATGATCATAGTGACGTGATATACATTCGTCATTTGCTTAGCTTCATGTCGAGTAACCTTAGTGCAGATGTGAAATAAAAAATAAAGTTGCAAGTATGTAACATGATTGTTGAAAGAAATGGCTATTGTTATTTCTAAAATTTTTATTTTTTTTTAGTGAAAAATTATTATTATTATTAAAATTAGAATTTTTATTTCTTATAATAGCAAGAAAATTATTGTAATTGTTGTTTATTAATAAGTTATTTATGAGCTTTACTCAAATGAAAATATTTCTCAGATATATGAACTGGTGTTTTACAAATTAGACAGAAAATTATATCTTCACGTGTTACATCAAACCGAGTAGTTTTATTATTTTTATCATCAATAGGTTTGTCAGTAAAAGAAGTCGCACTATTTTTTTATCATGAGAGCGGTTTTGAAAACTCTTCGTTAGCATCGTTGTTTTTTACTTTAGGCATACAGCTAATTTTGCATTGGCAGCGGTTCAGGTTAGCAGGGGAAGAGGGTGCAACCTTTCTAGAAGTAAAGTGGTAGAAAGAGATGAAACTCTCCTATCTTTCCAAAATAGTCTTATTGATCAACCGCAGTGCTATCTTTTTATATCTTTAAACACATCAATAGTGCCCAAGACTATAAGTGTATAGTGCATATGCTATATGCTTCAGCCTATTCTGCATATCCTGAAATCAAGAGGATATTTACAGAAAAAACCCTTAGTTAGATTTTATGAGACGGCAAGAGAGTGTGATAGAATCTGAAAGGCTACAAAAGGTGTCAGCTTATTTCGTGAAAAAAAAATTTCGGACAAAGAAGATGAACATGCGCATAGGTCTTGACTGCGCAAGGCCTACTCGACCATGCATGTATATGTAATTTTTTTTTATTGCTTCCTATGAAAGGGGTATGTAAATCCCCTCTAAAATCTTTTCGAAAGGTCTAGATGTTTTTAAATGCTTCTAGATACTAAAGGTTGGCGAATTTTACAAAATTACAGGTTTGCGAAGAGTGCCTGCAACATACGGATCTAAAATTGCTGCAGATATTGAAAATACCTTTGTGATCTTTTTTCCCCAACGAATAGTGACACTATTTCAAGCAGATGAAGATTATTATCAAGAATTAATTCAAGAAATTGCTGTTGGGGAGGTATGTTTAAAATTTCTAGGCTGCCAATACAACGAATTTGAATTGCATTCACCATTGTCCGAAAAGAATTGAGATCAAAAATGTCTTACGTTCCGAATAACCAACTATCACTTTCTACTACGTACAACTTGAATTCATCATTTACAAAGCAAGCAGTCATTGGTGCAGAATTATGTAAAAATGGAAATTTAAGTACAAGAGTAAAATTGATCAGTAGTCATCCACAATCAAATATTTCTCTACACCCTGAAGAATGGAAGCTGCTAAATATATTTTTTTAAGAAATAAAACTTTTTTTTCCACAATGAAGTGGACACTCAGATAATCAATCCCTACTAAAAATTCCTATGCAGGTCACTATATAGGTTCCTATAAACGATCTTATGTAGAATCCTACATAGGCCCTACGTAGGATCCAATATGGAATCCTTTAAAGGTATACCTATATAGGTTCCTATAGGAAAAAAGAATAGGATTCTATATACATCTTATGTAGGGACCTACATCGGACCCTACATAGTGTCCTATATAAATTCCTACATATGAATCCATGTAGGAAACGGCCGTACTTATGAACCTCTGACTTCTAACTACATAGGATCCTACATAGGAACAAGTCACGCACCTACACATAATCCTATATTTTTTCCTATCTAAAATCATATATCCCAATAATTGACTCCTACGTAATATTCCATGTTCAATCCTACAACCAGTACCCACATTAAATCCTATGTTGCATCCTATAATAAGCAACTACATTCAACCCCACTTCCCATCATAAAATAAATGGGGTATCGGAAAGTAATTCAATTCGAGCTATTCCGAGCAAGTCCGAAAAACGTTATAAATGCCGTTTGATGTAAAAGGGTTTAAAATTAACTCGACTCAATCAGATTAGATCCGAGTTGTTGATCCGATTCAATCCCAATGAATCCGAATCTATCGGAATCAATCCGAGTTCTTATTGATTCCGATAGATTCTGATTTAAAACTTAGTTTGGGTCCATTAGGATTTAATCGGATTGGGTCGAATTGATTTTAAACCCTTTTTCATCAAACAGAATTTATAACGTTTTTCGGGTTGGCTCAGAATAAATCTGAATGGTTCGGAAACAAAGCTTGGAAAGGCTCGAAGTAACTCCTACTCGTTCGCATTCAATTTTCAATCCGAAACTTTTGCCAGGAGATTTTTCTGTAGACTACTTTAACATTTACTATTTTTTTGTTGATCACCTCACTCTAATATGCAACTTCTGTATTGCGCTCAAGGGACATTATTATGGCGTGAAGTTAATTGATTTTCATATGGAAACAACTAAATTAATATTAAGAAAGTGCGCTCTTATTTTAGAACCTTATTTTAAGAAGAAAAAGCAGAGAATTCAGTATACAATTTTTTATTTTAACGAACTTAACCCTCAAGTACGTGACTGGGTCATTGAGGGTCTGTTATCATAACTTACGGACTATCATATTGCAACATACAAAATGTCGGTAATACATACTTTTAATACTGAAATTAAGTTTGTAATCTTTTTAAAAGGTTTATCACAGATTGTACACAGGTGATTCTATTTGAATGTCATAAACTAACAGTAGATGCAGTCTATGACCAACATTAATATGTTTGATTTAAATATAAAGTGAGTTTTTAAACTGCGCAAACATACTCATCGCCTTTAAGGCCATACATCAGCTGAATCACGTGACGTCGGTAATTTCAATTACAGTATGTAAGTTCATTCAAAAAATAATAAATAAAATGGATTTTCTATACCAAACAGACGTGAAAAAAGAGCCAAGTATGGCTGTCTGGCACCAAAAATCTATTTTAGCTATTAATATTTAAATAATCTTATATACTGCAATTAAATTTAACAACTTCACGTGGCCTGGTTGATCCTACTCAGTGCGTATTTATGAATTCTGAACTATCTTAATTTAATGGTAAAGTGTTATGGAAAATTTGAACATTACTAATTTCGTACAAATATTATTCCTTTCCGAAATAATGCAATTTTATTATGTTCATGGTCAATTTTTTAAATTACAGTTGCAAAAAATAGTGCGAATGAAAAGTTTGATTAGCATATATTGGGAATGGTGGTCGTGACGTCATAGAAGATAAGTGGTGGGAAGAGTAGGTCGCTCTGGTCGTGATACCCGGCAAATCTTTTATATTTTCATTAAATTGTATTTAACTTATCAAGATGAGACTTTCTGTGCAAGAAATCTGTGTTTTCACAGAGTCTACACCTTCGTGTCGCAATTTTGTCGAAGGTGAAAAGGTTTTAAATGCCGGTCACGTAATTTTTTGTGGAAAAACAAGTCAGGACCATGCTTGTGTTTCTTTCATTGCATTTTGTTTGCAAACATCTAATATGAAAAGTAATCCTCACGAAATAAAAGGATCGATTTCTATAGCCGGAAAAATCATAAATGTTATATGTTCGTGCAAAGCTGGCCTGAGCAAAAAGTGCAAACACATCTGAGCTATTTTCCTACACCTGAACAGGTTAGTTTATACCACTGTTTACTTTTCCATATTCCTAAATGTAGATATATATATAAATCTATACATATATAAATATTCAATACTTTTAATCCGCTATATTACTAAATAATTTGTTATTATTTTAATACATATAGGTAAGTGTCACAAAGAGTATTTCTTTATTGGCTTTATAGTATCGGTTTTAGGTTAGAAACGAGCAAACAAAACATTCACAGACAAATAGACTTTTATAATTTTCTCATGACTTATTGAAAATAAATTTTTTTTCAGAATAGATGTAAATGATCTGGATACAGTATCTTCTACCGATACTAAATGCTTGTGGAAGGAGTCACATGCAAAATCTCTGGAAAAATACACTCCAAGTCCACTAAGTGAACACGAATGTTTACGTGAGAAGTTTAAAAAAGAGTATTCTGTCAAAATATCAGACGAACAAAGATGAGAAATAAATGAGCTTCTTGTAATGAGAAATCAGCAGTCAGCCTTGTATAAACATATGTACGAAAAATTTATAATGATTTTTAATCAATCAAATATTGAGTATCGAGATAAATCTCAATAACTTCGATACTTTGCATAAATTTTTTTTAACATTATATACAATTTTCGCGATTGAATTTTATACAAACCTAATTTTTACATTTATTATAGTGCGATGTATACAATTTTTAAAATTTGCTTAAATCATCATAGAGTAGACTATGTAGGATAATTGAATTACACATTATTTGTAATTAATTAGGTCCGGAAGACATGAACCTCTAATTTCAGAAGAAAGTGATCATTCTTTAGAAGTCACTAGTAGTGAAGAAATAGATGTCATCTTAGCAAATTAGCCGTCAGAATGTATGCTGAATTTGTCAAGAAGTGGCCCGAATCAACTTGTTAAGGAGTGCTGCGAAAATCTTTTAAATTCTTTGAATGAGGATACTCAATCAGTTTGCAAAGAAACCCTTAAGAGTAGAGTGGAATGGAAAAAGAAGAGGCAGTTTAGAGTAACAGGTTCAAGATGTTATGCCTTGTACACGTATTCGAAAAATAAGAATCCAAACTGGAAGCAGAAGACACAAAAATACTTTTACCCGAAGGCATTTAAAAAAACAATGGCTATGAAGCACGGTATTAAAAACGAACCATTCGCGAGGGAATCTTACGAAGCCGAAATTGGTATCAAAGCTATACAACTAGGTTTAGTTGTATCAAGAGAAAATCCATGGTTAGGATACAGTCCAGACGGTGTTACTTTAGATGAGAATGGCAAGCCTAACAAACTGATCGAAATTAAATGTCCGCTCGCTGGAAAAACAAAAACTGCATCAGATATTGCTCGATCTGTCAAGTATTTGAACACTGATCTTACTTTTAAAAAAAGCATAGTTATTATGCACAAATTCAATTTGGAATGGCCATTTTAAACATAAAAACTACTGATTTTATTGTACGCGTCTTTCGATGAAAGTTTTCTTCTCATAGAAGTTGATTTCGATCTCGAATTTACAAGCGGTATGCTAATATCTTTAAAAGCGACCTATCATAACGAAATGTTACATCATGTTTGTATTCAGGAGGGAAATGCAGAATAAAGAAAACCTGATTGCAGTTAAAGAAACGTTTTTTCTTTATTATGAGCAGCACAAAAATTTTATAAGTGTAATTTTAATACAAGTCAAACATTTAATTCATCTACAAAATTTGAGTATATCAAAAATATTCATTCATCTATTCATAAAAATTAAATTACGTATGAAACTTGTCATCCTTGAAAATTGGAGAACTCAGATTCAATATCGCGCATAGAATTGTCATAATTTTCTCGCTCTTTGGTATAAGGCATGAGGACATTTTACTGCCTAGTATCTGGAAGACTTTCAATCTTTGGTTCAGCCTTTCAACGTGAACTCTTGCACTCGCAATGTCTGCATTCTCAGTAGCATTATCTGCAGAAAACTGAACCTCATCTCTAAGAAATGGCGGTCTAATCAGTTTTACTTGATAATCGCAACACATTTCATCGATTAAAAATCCTTTGTCCACCATTATTGAAGTGCCCTTCTCTAATCTCTCTAATAAAAGACTCTGTTCAAATATTACTTTGTCAGACGCTCTTCCTCCGTAAGGTTTGCTGACAAAAGTTATGATACCTCCTGGCGTTACTCCTGTCATAAACTTAACAGTGTATCTCCCCTTGTAATGTGAGTAAGTCGTTATTTGACAGCACAAATTTTTTGGCTTCTGTATCTCAATTTCGGTGCAGTCTAATATAATGCGAGTACCTAGGTAATCAGCAAAGCAATGTGGTATATTTCGCAAAATTTCATCTCCCGAAGGAAAATAGATACATGGCTCTAAAATTGCACTTAAAATATCTATCATGTTGCAGATAATATCCGAACAAAATCTTACAGTGACGGTAGGAAATAAGATAGATATAAAAGAATAGCTTAAATTCTGTTTCAATTTCATAAATGTTATCAAAACTCTTTCACGAATACTTAGGATACGAGTGCAGTTTTTTAACTGTGGCGCAGCTATTTCGACGGCAGCAACAATACTATCAAACATTTCAAAACTTTGAATCCCGGTCATAGTGCTTAATTCTTTATCAGTCTTTAAAAAATCCAGGAAACAGTTGCCTAATAAATCGCCACTTTTTACTTGTACTCCAGCATCAGTCAAAATTTTTTCCTGAGGGACACTTTTAGACTTTTCTTCTAGAGCAACTGTTTCATCAGGGATAACATTATTCGGAGCAGTAGCTTCAGTTTCATATTTAGCTTCTTCGTCATCAAGAAAACAATCGCACGTGATCTCTTCTTTCTCTGTATTTAAATTGATATTTTTTAGACGATTTTTGATTCGAATTCGTTTTTCATCAATTTGCTCATCTAATAACTTAGGAGTTTCTACACTCGACTGCGGTAAATTAACAGATGGTACGGATGTATTTTTCAAAAATCTTGCTCCAGCATCACAATCTAAAAGAATACAATTACACGATGTATTAAACACAGATAGATCGGATAATGTTAACTTGAAGATAAAAACTACAAACTTTAAAACAATAAAACAAACTGATTCAACATATATACGAATTGCAGTAAGTCACTTACTTGGTTGTGTAAACCGTGTGTAGTCTTCTTTAACAAAGTGAAGCGAACAGACTCGCATATTTGATGTCACTTTTTTACCCATTCTTAAAACCCTCTCCCACAATATTCTTCTGTCAATCATTTTATTCAATCACAGTTTGTTTACCCACTTAGCTTTAATCTTGCCGGCTTTAGGAAAGCGGTGAAAACTTAGTTCTGGATTTTTGCTAGCTCTGCTATTACAGCCGAAAACCGAGCAAAAAACCTTACTTTTTGATGGTTTTGGAGAAAATAGTACTCCTGCCTCCATGATCACATGCAATTTGGTATGATTTTCACTTAATACAAATTAAAAATACTATTTTACCGCTTTGTTTACCTTTTTTCGCGGGTATATTCAGTTCTAGCGAACTATATTTTTTCATTCAGATTTTTGGCACCAGATGGCGTATCGCAGTTTAACCATTCCCAATAATCTCACAAAATTTTGAATAATTGTTCTAGCATGAAAAGCGAATTCTGTAGAAAAAATAGCATTAATTATAATGTTAGTTGTGTATTATTAGGATCAAATAAAAATTTCAACTTTTATAATTATTGCAGGAACTTAAAAAATTTGATTAAAATATATTTAGAAACGAAAATTCGGATTTAGACGAAAGAATGCAACTGACTCAATACAAGAGAGGTACGCATATTTTATTATGAAATCCATCAAGAAAGGAGGCGCGTTATACGCACAGACCTTGCTACATATACTCGTTAGCAATACTATTCCTTTTTGTTCGAATTTTTGTTTCTAAATATATTTTAATCAAATTTGTTAAGTTTCTGCAATAATTATAAAAGTTGAAAATGTTAAAAGTTTTAATGAAAGAATTTATTCAGTGTTAAAAATATAAACTATCCTCACCTGAAATGTGAAGACTGTTTTTTAGAATTGTGATATATTTTTTAATTAAAGAATTAAAAATTATTTTTTCAAAAGCAAGAATTTGCAGTTATTCTGAATATAAACGTTTTAGCTAAATAAAATAAATATCAGGAGCATATATTTAAAAAAAAGATCTCCGTCATAAAGCTTGCTAAAGCCACTATATAAAGCGTTATTTTTCAATTTCATCTGATGACGTTGTAACATGATAAAATTTTATTGAAAACTGGCCTTCATACTAGTCAAAAAAATTTCTCCCCTAAAATCTCAGCAACTATGCAGTATGGTAATTTATAGTGAAAAAAAGTTAAATTGCAAATGTGTATATTTTAAAAATGCAAATATTTATAATTGCCTAAAAAAAACACGAAATTTTTATTTTATCCTAATAATACACAACTAACATTATAATTAATGCTATTTTTTCAACAGAATTCGTTTTTCATGCGAGAACAATTATTCAAAATGTTGTGAGATTATATATGCTAGTCAAACATTTCATTCGCACTATTTTTTGCAACTGTAATTAAAAAAATTGACCACGAACATAATAAATTTGCATTATTTCGGAAAGGATTAATATTTATACGAAATTAGTAATCTTCAAATTTTCCATAACACCTTACCATTAAATTAAGATAATTCAGATTTCATAAATACGCACTGAGTAGGATCACCCAGGCCACGTGAAGTTGTTAAATTTAATTGCAGTATATAAGATTATTTAAATATTAATAGCTAAAATAGATTTTTGGTGCCAGACAGCCATACTTGGCTCTTTTTTCACGTCTGTTTGGTATAGAAAATCCATTTTATTTATTATTTTTTGAATGAACTTACATACTGTAATTGAAATTACCGACGTCATGTGATTCAGCTGATGTATGGCCTTAAAGGCGATGAGTATGTTTGCGCAGTTTAAAAACTCACTTTATATTTAAATCAAACATATTAATGTTGGTCATAGACTGCATCTACTGTATTTTTAGTATAATTTTTAAGCTTTATTAATTGCTAAAAATATTTTCGTTAGTTTATGACATTCAAATAGAATCACCTGTGTACAATCTGTGATAAACCTTTTAAAAAGATTACAAACTTAATTTCAGTATTAAAAGTATGTATTACCGACATTTTGTATGTTGACATATGATAGTACGTAAGTTATGATAACAGACTGTATTCAGTAGTTTTAGTGTAATTATTAAGCATTGTAATTTTCTAAAAAAGATGTTTTATCATCATATGGCTGTTGAGCCTCAAGTACATCAGTGGATCATAGAAACCTATGTTATCCGTAGAGTGTGTATCGTTTCTACGGAAGGTATGGATCTCAATGACCCAGTCATGTACATGAGGGTTAAGTTCTTAAAATAAAAAATTGTATACTGAATTCTCTGCTATTTCTTCTTAAAATAAGGTTCTAAAATAAGAGCGCACTTTCTTAATATTAATTTAGGTGTTTCCATATGAAAATCAATTAACTTCACGCTATAATAATGTCCCTTGTGCGCAATACAGGAGTTGCATATTAGAGTAAGGTGATCAATAAAAAAATTGTAAATGTTAAAGTAGTCTACAGACAAAAGTTGCTACATGCCACTGCTAAAAACAATCGAATAACTTTTTGAAATGAAAAAAATTACCATAATCTTTGTAACCATAAGAGAAACTTTTGAAATTGAAAAAATTCCATAATCTTAATTCAATTGAGGAATTGTAGGTCTATTTTTTATTTCGAAAAATCTCCTGGTCCTAATGGACCCAAACTCAGTTTTAAATCAGGATCTATCGGAATCAATAAAAACTCGGATTGATTTCGATGGGTTCGGATTCATTCGGATTGAATCGGATTAACAGCTCGGATATAATCTGATTGAGTCGAGTTGATTTTAAACCCTTTTACATCAAACGGCATTTATAACGTTTTTCGGACTTGCTCGGAATAGCCCGAATTGAATTACTTTTCGATACCTCATTGATTTTATGATGGAACGTGGGGTTGAATGTAGCTTCTTGTTATCGGATGTAACATAGGATTTAATGTGGGTACTAGTTGTAAGATTGAACATGGGATATTACGTAGGAGTCAATGATCGGGATATATGATTTTAGATAGGAAAAAATATAGGATTGTGTGTAGGTGCGTGACTTGTTCATATGTAGGATACTATGTATGTAGAAGTCATACGTTAATAGGTACGACTGTTTCCTACATGGATTCGTATGTAGGAATTTATATAGGACACTATGTAGGGTCCGATGTAGGTCCCTACATAAGATTCTATATAGGATTCTATTCCTTTTTCCTATAGGAACCTATATAGGTATACCTTTAAAGGATTCCATATAGGATCCTAAGTAAGGCCTATATAGGATCCTATTATAGATAAGATCGTTCATAGGAACCTATATAGTGATATACATAGGAATTTTCAGTAGCGAACTGTCAAAAACTTCTTCTTCAATTCACCTTTTTGAACAACCAGCGTTTGGTGTCATTGGAACGTGTACCTAGCAACTCATTATCACCACATCCCTTTACAATGAATGAATCAACATTTCTGATCTTGAGTGAATTGAGTCCTTGCATCAAACAACATCTTGAAGAATTATCGTCATGAAATCTACGAAATGTTAAAAATATGTTTGTTAAAATTATTGTTGAATGAGTGTCGTGTAATACTGACTATAAGTGTGTGAAAAACTTGGAAACTTCTTTTAAAAAAAATTATTGTCTAGTTTTAAAAAACTTGTTAAAAAAGTGTGTCAATTTTCAACATAAGAAAGCTGATTTTTTTTTATTTTGTATGCGTGTGAGAGGGTGAAGCAGGAAAATAAAAAAATTAATGCTTTTTAATTTGTGTTTTTATTTATAGAACATTTATTCTTATGAAATAGATACAAAAATTGTTTACATATACATTTCATTTATCTATCGAACTATTATGAGAATTATCAAAACCTAACCATTTTACATATAACTTATTTCCACGTTTCTTGTCTTGTATTATTGTAAACGGAAATAAGGTCTGCTAAAATATCAAAACATTTATAATTTCCGTGCAAACTAAATTGTATCCACATTTTATTAAGTCGGGTTGAATCGCTCACATATTCATGCTTTCAAATTACTGAATGTAGACTATAAAATAATATTATAATTTTTAATAAGATTACTGAAACTTCTATTATAAAATTTTTTACCTCTATCTACATGTAAATTTTTCGGTACACGTCCTTGGATTAGCACTGATATCATTGCTGCTGTGACGTCATATGCGGTCTTACTTATCACAGGAATGGCCTAAGCAAATTTTGAAAATATATCAATGATAATTAAGATGTATTTATAACATTTATTTTTCTTCTCGTAAGATAACATTTCAACGAGATCTGCTTGCCAAGTTTCATCGATACCACGGATATCAACGTGTCGTGGTTGGTAATATCTTCTAAACGGTTTATGCAGTTCTTCAACTAACTGCAGTTTCTCTGTGTTCATTTTTAAGTTTATGCAGTCTGACATCCAATTGTGAAATGAGCTCTGAGTTGAGAAGCACTAATAGTTGAGTAGATTCATAATCAATTTGTATATTTTTCAATTTTTGTTTGACAGTTAATTCGAGGACACCAATTATCATATTTTTGTTAAAAATTTCAGTTCGCAATGAAGCAATAACATCATGGATGGTATCAGTTTATTTTTTAATTAAATCTAGAACCAATTGCAAATTTACTGCATCATTTGATTCTTCAGCTCCAGCCACGTTGCACAGACTGTTTCCATCTAGATCGAAATTTCCTGAATTTGTAACCTTGAATCCAATTCCTGGAGAAACACGATTATAGTTTCCAGCTTGTCTAAAAAGACGTCCTAATATATCGATACTCATTATAAAAATGATACAAGTTATAAAAAAATTCACTAATAAATAATCCCAGCTTCTCGTAGTTCTTCAACGATTGATATAAAGGGTTTTCGAATAGGGACATAACAATTTCGTATCTTTATATGAACGCACCCTTAAACTTTTTTAATGAACTGTCAATGCCAAAACGTTAGTTAAAGTTAACATTTTCATGATGGTAAAGTTCACGAACCAGCAACGTTTGGGAATTATTAAAAATTACTAGCCAAATTCTGAGTCGGTGGACGCAACTTTAGGAGCACTTACGCCAATTTTTGGCCGTGATAATCGTCCCACCCGACAGGCTGTGCGTGCTATAGTGGATAAATTCGAGACCAAATTTACACTATTGAACGTTCTGGTGCCAAAAAGACGGCGAGGAAATAATCGCAGCCGTAAGTGCATCGATTCAAAATGAGCCAAATCAGTCGATTCCACGTTGTTCTCAAGAATTGGGCATCGCTCAAACGACACTGTGGCGTATTATGCGAAAAGATCTTGGCCTACATGTTTTCAAGATTAAACTGACGCAAGAACTAAAGCCACTTGATCATTTGAAACGCCGAAACTTCTCCAATTGGGCTCTGGCAAAGCTTGAAGAAAATGAATAATTTCATCGAAAAATCATCTTCAGCGATGAAGCTCATTTCTGGCTCAATGTCTTTGTTAATAAGCAAAATATGCGTTATTGGTCAGCAACAAACCCAAATGTGCTTCTTGAGACATCGTTGCATCCGCGAAAAGTGACTGTTTGGTGCGGTTTTCATGCCGGAGTTGTGATTGGACCGTATTTTTTCGTGGATGAAAACGACCGTGATGTTACCGTCAATAGAGAGCGCTATCGTGCTATGTTGGAAGATTATTTGTGGCCAGAATTGGATGAACTTGACACAAACGATATGTGGTTTCAACAAGACGGTGCCACTAGCCACACAGCACGCGTCACAATCGATTTATAGAAAGGCAAATTCGGTGAACATGTTATCTATAGAGATGGTCCGGTCGAATGGCAGCCTCGTTCATGCGATCTAACGCCATTGGATTTCTTTTTATGGGGCCATATCAAGTCACTGGCCTATGCCAACAAGCCAGCAACTTTAGACGACCTCAAAGACAACATCCAACGCGAAATTGCCAACGTTACGGTCGAAATGTGTGCCCGTGGTGGAAAATTGGGTCCAAAAAGTCTATCGCTGTAAACGGGCTCGTGGTGGTCATATGACCGATATCGAATTTCATTCATAAAATGTAATGCTTGCACTACACCCACAATAAATTTGAACACAATATCTCAAATTTTTCTGCGTTTTATTCATAGATAAAATTGTTATGTCCTTATTGGAAAACCCTTTATCTTCAGTTGTATGACTTGGGTTACCAACTGCTTGGGATCCTAAAAGTAAACGTAATCGATCTACCAACTCATTTGGATCATCCCAGCAAATTTAATCCAATTAATTTCCCTCTTTAGCAACCATGTCCTGAGGTATCATATCTCGACCTGATATATGTATATATATATATATATATATATCTTGTTGCGTTCCCCAAATCGCGGTAATCAAGTGATGTAAAATCAATTATGCAATTAAATTAAATCAAAATATTTTCTCTTGAATTTCGCATAAAAAAATATTCATTTTATTTTAGTTATTTCATGAATAATATATTTTTTTTCATAATAATTATTTCGAGTTACGTGCATTTTCAAGACCATGTCTGAAAAATTCATTATCAATTTTAAGATGATTAAAATAATACAAATCGATTACAATAAAACCTGATGTCTGCTATAAATCATAAAAGGAGAATGTTAGAGATAGAAAAGGACAAGCGAAGCCAAAGTTGCACGAACATCTAGATTTCACAGACGAGGCAGCGTGTTTTTTGTAGTGGTAGGTAGAGGGGGTCATTTTCAGGATCGCCCGATTCTACCTGAGGTGCACGATTTCAGCGACCTTTCACTCGGCTCTCTTGTAAAATTCAGCTTTGCCGCATTATGTCCCTTTTCTCGTGGCAGGTCAGATATTTAAAGCACTTACTATCACGAACTTCGTTAGCTGCTTTATAAACTTTTTCATGAGCAGTCGTTGCGAGAATAATTTTTCTATAATTTTTAAGATCATCAGAACTTATAAGAGATTCTTCAGTAATTTTTAAAATTAAAAGTTCAAGTAAACCTTTACTAATTTGGAAATTTGAATCACCCACGTGAATATAGTCCTGACTAAAACTTATTGGCTAATGTCCAATCATTAATCTATCCTTGGTTAATTTCTGTACACCATTTATATTATCAAGTTCTTTTCTTCTTTCACCGAACAATGTGAGATAATGTTTAATACTATCATCCCATGAAGTAGAAGATGTTATTATATTATTTACAATGTCATTGATGTTTAAACATTCTGAATTATTAGAATCTTCTCTTTCATCTACTCTTTCATCAGTAGCTGACAAAAAGTTAACGTTATCACGAATTAAGTGTTTTGCAATTCGTGCGTACGTTTGACACAAGTAAAAACAGTCAATGAGTCTATGACTACCCATGGAAAAAAATGCTCGAATGTTATCTTGTTTATTACATGCCACATCATCAAACACGATTATTGAGTTAGGTCGTGCTTCATTCGGTTGAACAACTTCTCCATGCTCATTGAATGGAAAGTATTTCATATCATTCACCGATTGTAAAACTTTTTCTAAAAATTTGTATTTAGGTTGATTCAAAGATTTTGAATAAAGGTAGATATTTTCAAATCCTAATTCGTTTGGGTGTGTTAGTAATGTAAGTAACGCATTCGTTCTTCCACAATTGGATGGACCGCAGAAAATTGCGCGTACACTGTTTGGTAATGAATTCCCATGACGCTTTTTTTCTCTTTTCCAGTCTAGTGTGAATTTGTCAAAATTTGCAACCGGCAATTCCATAGATTGTGTTTTAAACTCCATCTTGATAGCAACTGACTTGAGTACTATAAATGGCATGCTTTTAAAGGTTTTCATTTCTGTCTGAAAAGTTTTCTTGAAGAGATATAATTATGGTGACAAAGAAAGGTATAGCCAGTTGTACAAAAGCTGTCAAACGAAATAGACGTGGTAAAGGACTATTAAATAAAGTTATTAATAACCTTCCTGTAGAGTTGCACATTTCTGGTTATTAATATTGTGGCCCTGGGACTAAATCAACAAAGCGATTAACACCTGGTGATCCTGGTATTAATCCCCTTGATAAAGCTTGCAAGGAACACGACATTTTATATTCTCAAAATAGAGATAATATTTCAGCAAGAAATTCAGCTGATAGGGTTCTAGCTAAAGAAGCGTGAAATCGTGTGTTAGCAAAAGACGCTAAAATAGGTCAAAAGGCAGCCACTTGGGCAGTAACGAATGCCATGAAAGTAAAATCAAAACTGGGGATGGAGGTCATGAAAAAGAAAAAAAGATTGGGTTCGTCACTGAAGAAAGTTCTCACAGCAGCTAAAAAATCTATGATCCCTAGCAAAAATGCTCATACTGTTATCAAATGAGCACTTCAGGGTGCACATGCAGCTGTGAAAAAGGCTGGTGGAAAACGCAAAGTAAAACAGCCTCGAATTCTTCCTGTACCGAGTAAAGTTGAAGGCTTTCTACCTTTTTTGGTACCTGTTTTTGCAGGTCTCAGTGCTGCTGACGCGTTAGCAGGTGTAGCTACCCAAGGCAAAGTATCGCTTTTAAAATGTAAGCGATCGCTTATTTTTAAAGCGATATCCCTCTTTTTCAAAGCGACAACTCTTATCTTTAGCGCCGTCGCTTTTCACTTCAAGCGATTTCGCTTAGTCACAAGCGTCATCGCTTTTTACCTCAAGCGATGTCGCTTAGTCACAAGCGCCATCGCTTTTTACCTCAAACCATGTCGCTTCAGGCACAAGCCTGGTCGCTTTTCACCCTAAGTGATATCTTATTAGCGAGCGACAACGCTTTTAAAGCGATATTCCTAGTCATAAAAGCGCAGTCGCGTATGAGGAAGATTAGCTTGCAGGTAATTAGCTGCAGGCCTCTTGCGCTTGCCCTTAACATTCAAGTGTGCGGACACTCGCAGCTAGAGCGCAATTGTCTACATCAACACTATAAATCCTTCAAAAACTTTTTGATCTTTAGAAATTTGCATCTGAAATTAAAATTGCTCTAAAAAAAGGAATCGGACATCGTTACTGAATGATTTATACACTTAATTCGATACTGATAGCAATTATTTGTTTATTATACATAAAAATGTGGATTCACACTTAATTTCTTTCATACACATCGCTTTTCGAGAGATCTTATACTCAAGCAATCGCTTCAGCTAGATCTCTTACATAGCGATGGCTTGATTGAGAGATCTTTTACAATTAAGCGATCGCTGGGTAAGAGATCTCTCAAAAGGAGCGAATTCGTCCATAAGCGATCGCTTTTCAAGAAATCTCTTACCCAAGCGATCGCCTTACTAAGAGATCTACAAAGCGATCGCTTGTGGACGAATTTTCTCCTTTTAAGAGATCTCTTGTCGAGAGATACTTTGCCATGGGTAAGGCTGTCAATGATGCAAATGCTGCTAAAAAACAACTTGAAGAAAGTAAACGCCGCAATCAGATGATAGAATCTATAGCATTAGGAAAAGGCTTATATCTTAAGCTATATAAGGAGGGCTTAGGCCTTCACATTGACTCTCAAGTAAAAAATTCAGAAAAGCTAAAAAAAAAGTCGAAATAGAATTACCACATTGAGCTCTAACTGATTTCGATTTGGTTAAATATGCAAAGTCTATGAAAATACCACATTTTCAAGGTGTTTTTATGCGAAATAAATTACCAATTATAGGACCTTATATATTCGAATCAGCTATTGTCAATTTAAATGATAAAGATGGTCCAGGTACACATTGGGTTGCATATAAGAAAATTGGTAATGATGTTGAATATTTTGATAGTTTTGGTAACCTTCGACCACCTTCAGATCTTGTTAAATATCTTGGTGAAGATAATATAAAATATAATCATGAGAGCTGTCAGAATTACAATACATTTGTGTGCGGTCATTTGTGTCTCAAACTTTTATGCAATTAGTTGAAATTTAAAAGTTTGTACTATCTATATAAATGAGTAAATTAATTAATTTTACTTCAGTCAAAAATCAACCATCATCATGGATAATTCATTTACCTTGACCTTATCAGGAAATTCATCCGCATTAGAAACGCAATATTTTCCAACAATTGAACTTTCACTGAATAAAAATTACGTTCTTGGTCTCCTTGAATTTCTAACTTTCAATTCGATTCCAAACATAGACATAAGTGAAAATAAATTTTATGTAGAAAAGGAAGAAATTGTATACCTACAGGTAGTTATGAAATATCAGATATTCTGAAATATTTACAAAATGTCTTAGTTAAAAAAGGAATAGGGATCCATATTAAGCCTAATAACAATACTTTACGTAGTGACATTATTTGTTATCGCGAAATAAATTTTAGAAAAGAAGATTCAATAGCGTATTTATTGGGATTTGAACCTCAGATACTTGAAGCTAATAAAGTACATAAATCTAATTAACCAGTGTTAATGTGTTAATGTGAAAAAAAAATCAGATTCTTCTGCAACTGCTTCATCATTTGCAATGGAAGAGAAAATACTAAATATCTCAAGACCCATTGTCTACGACGAATCTATTGCAAACTATGAGGTGCATGCGCATCTACCTTACGCATCATCAACCACCAATAACAGTGATAAAATACGAATTTCTGTTTAAAATCAAGACCATTGCCTTCTACCCAGTAAAAGTTCTCTCCATATCCAAGGAAAATTAGTAAAATCCACCAAGTAATGCAAATACATCATAACCTGATAATGCTGGAAATTTTGATATCTCGATACCGCTCAATACAATATTTGGTTTTGCTGAAGATTATCAAAAAATTGTAGTAAATGCTCGACATGAATTAATTCTGACACGATCAAGAAATGATGTGAATGCAGTTATACAAACGGCAGTTCAAAATTATAATCGATAAAATTGAATGCTTACTTCCCAATGTTAAATTGTCAGATGCGCGAAAAATCAAATTTTTAAAATATATTGAAAAGGAACCACTTATTCCTATTTCTTTTCGTACTTGGGAATTATATGAACACCTAATGCTACCAATTACATGGAATTATTGTTGGACTGTTAAAACGTCAATACAATCAAAGAAACTCAGACTTTTTATTTTACATTTTCAAACGAATAGAAAGAATCTTCCTAATAGAAATGATAGTCATTTTGATCATTAATGTGAAGCTATTTTTGAACAATCAAAGTTATCCGTGTGGTAATCTTAATCTTGATTTTGATAAAAAATAATACACTCTACTCTACGAAATGTATAATAATTTTCAAGCAAATTATTATGGAAGAGAACCTTAAACATATTAATCAAAGAGTGATTTTTTTAGTGATTGTTTAAAGCAAAATGAATCCTTGAAGTCTGGTCTAGTTGATATTCGCTTAGAATTTGAAGCTAAAGAAAATTTGTCTGTTTAAACTGCTGCATATTGTTTAATTTTGCATGATGGAGTAATTAAATACAAACCAATTAGTGGTTGGGTTAAAAAATTTATATAAATTATCTTGATATTTCTTAAATAATTTAGTATCAGTTACGTTGGAGTACATAGTTGACATATATTACAACTTTACACTATTAAAAAATGTTATTAATTTAAATAGACTTTAATATACAGTAAAACCTCATTTATCGGGACGCCCTTAAAATGTAAAAACCTCGTTTATCGGTATTTGGAGGGTCTCCCCACTACCACCTACTGTCTCATGGTGGGTTGCCATGACTCTTGTTTTATGTTGACATTTAGCAATGGTTATGTAAATTTATTTGGTTTTTCATGATGGAAAATGAAGATAGAAATACAAACGAAGGTATGTAAAAAAATTGACATAATAAAACTCCTGCAAATGATATATGTATCAGAATTCTTTGAGAGATTTTTCATCTAAATATAGTTTTTTATGAAAAATGTTAATTTCGAAGTAAATCAAACAATAAAATCATCAAATAATTTCTCATGTATTTAATTTTTTTTTAAACTAACAACATTCTCGATAATTTTAATTTAAAAATTGCAATTAAATTTTTTTGAGCGTTCAGAATTTTGAGCATACTTTCTTTGAATAAAATTGTTTGGTATAATTGTGATAATGAAAGATTAAGGATTTTTTTATGTTTTCGATATAGAATAAGAAAATTACTTACAGATATATCCATGAATATAAAAAATATCCCAATTTTTGCAAAACACTTCCACAAACACACACACACTTGAAGCACGTTTTTACAAAAATATTATTAAAGTTTTTAGAAGATCTTGTTGATAGGAAAGGCTCAAAGTTGGTACCAAGTAAATAAAAGAAATTGGCATAACTTAGAAAATTCCATACGAAAATTCAAACAAGTCTATTTAAATGAAAAATACCTAGAAGTAATCCACAACAAAATATAGTAAAATGTTGCAATCAAAAGAAAAACCAAGAAATTCACAGTTTCATAATATAAATGAGGCAGTTATTCGAGAAATTAGAAGCATTTCCCAGCTAGGAATGGCAATTAAAAAAAGTTTACGAGAATTTAAGACTCGAATATAAAATTTACATTACAAAAAATGTATTTAAAAACTTTAGAGAATTAGAAATAGTAGGAAGAGAGTGGGAAGCTGAAATGGAAAAATCAAGTATAAAAGGACAACAAATTAAAATAATGGAAAATGACGGGAACGACAGATATTATACAAAAGAAAGAAAAGAACAAGATAAAAACCGAGAACAACAGCATAGTCAAGACCATGAAAATAATTATGAAAGACAGAATAATTTTAGGCGTGAATTACAAAATACACAGTATAGACCACAATTCCAACCAAGGTACGCTAACAATGGCACAAGATATTTTTATAACAACCAAGAAAGTCAAAACACATACCCACGAATTCGAGATAATAATGAATTCCTGAACAGAACAAAGTTTAACTATAACCGTAGTTGCAGATACCCAAATCCAAGCAAATGGTTCGGAAGAAAGGAAAACCAAATATCTGAAGACAGCAACAGACAACAAATAGAAAACAACCCAAAATGTCCAGAACTAACATATAACGCGGAAGACGATAACCAAAAAGGAAGGAATAATAGAAAAGTTGAACTAAATCCAAGTGCGCCAGAGTACACCGTGTCAAGGAAACAAAATGAAGAAAACGAAAATAGTACAGTACAACAACCAATAAAATGTTATAATTGCGGAGGCAAAGGACATATGCGACGGGACTATTGGTACAGTCAGGGAAACGCAAACGTAGGCTATTAGGGGCGAGTAGTAGCCAACGTAAATACGAAACCATATCGCCTGAATGTATCGAAGCGGACGGCGACGCCCCAAACGAAACTCGATTTCACATAATAATTAAGTAGAAAGACACAAAATATAAAATGTTAGTAGACACAAGGGCAACCCACTCCTATATTAGCAAACAATTTTTTAAACAAATAAAGGAATTAGATTACGAAGTTATGAAACCAAATAATGACAAGTTAATAGTAGCAAACGGCCAGCAATTACAAATAATAGGACAAGTATTGATTCCTATTGAAGTGGGTCATGTTAAAAAATATTTGCTATTTAGACTGGTACCAGAATTAAGATCTTTCGGAATCCTAGGAACAGACATGATGGAAAGGCTAGGATTAAAATTAGACTTCGAAAAGAAAATTTGGTGGCTACCAGAAAAACCACAAATTAGATATAAAATAGAAGCAAACCCAAAGGAAAACAGTGTGATATGGAACGAGGATGAAAAGGAAAGAGAACCAAGAAAGGATAGTCTAGAAGAAAGAACGAGAGTAAGAAATAAAATAAAGTTGCGAAATCAAGAAATAAGATCAGCGAGCAACCTACAATGGGGCGGAATACCCACTAGTACCCTAACCAACCATACCCTACCAGAAGTCGGCCAGATAATGGATGCAAGATAGTCAAAAATACCAGTGAGACAGAGAAGCCTGATTTCACGAGAAAATAAAGAACAGAGGCAAGAAGTCCCTAGTTCTAGTCCCTTAGAAAAAGAAAATGCAGTACAAACAGCTGTCAAAGGAAAAGCCAAGCGTGGGGACAAACGAATGGTAAATGAAATAGAGGATGAACCCGAAAAGGAAAAACAGAATAAATTAAAACTGAGAAGAGAACGAAACGAAGGAAGCAAGAATGAAAAAGTATCGAGGGAAAGAAAGGAAATAGAAAACGAAAAATGCGAGGGAATAGTAGAACTAAATGAAAATCAAGCACAGCAATTGAGAAAATTAATCGAAAGAAAGGTTAACAAAACAGGAATAAAACTCGAACACACACATGACAAAACACAAAATAGATGTACAAGGCCACGAACCAATCAAACAAAGATATTACCACGTCTCGCCCAAAGTAAGAGAGTATATGTACGCGGAAATTGATAAAATGTTGGAAGAGGAAGTAATCGAACCCTCGAATAGCGACTGGTCAAACCCGGTAGTTATGATCAAGAAACCAAACGGAAAATATAGATTCTGCTTAGATTTCAGAAAGGTAAATAAAATAACGAAAAAAGACTTGTACCCAATACTAATCATGGCAGAAATTTTAGACGCATTGAGGTCAGCAAAATACATATCTAAAATTGATCTTCGCTCAGCATACCACCAAATACCACTACAAAAAGAATCAAGAAAAATAACAGCATTCACAGTACCAGGAAAAGGAATGTACCAATTTAAAAGAATGCCATTCGGATTAACAAACGCTCCAGCTACATCCCAGCGCTTAATGGATAAAATAATAACACCAGACTTAAAACCTAATGTATTCTGCTACCTGGATGACATAATTATAGTAACGGGAAACTTCGAAAAACATTTAAAAAATTTAGAAATAGTTCTAGAAAAAATAAACCAAGCAGGATTAACGATAAATCTAGAAAAATGGGAATTTGGATGCTCGGAAGTAAAATACTGGGAATTCATAGTGAACGAAAAAGGACTACTGATGGATGAAGATAAAATAAAACCCATCCTAGAATTCCCAACACCGAAAAATGTGAAACAGTTATAGAGAATCATAGGAATGATATCGTGGTACAGAAGATTCATACCCAAATTCTCAGAAATAGTAGAACCCCTACACACGCTACTGAAAAAAGGAGTAGAATGGAAGTGGAACGCAAAATAAGAACAGGCTTTCGAGAAAATTAAAAAATTACTAACAACAGGACCAATACTGGCATGTCCCAATTTTCACCATCCATTTCAACTCGAAACTGACGCAAGTGACACGGGACTAGGAGCCGTGTTAACTCAAAACATAGATAACAACAATCGCGTGATAGCATTCGCAAGTAGAAGCCTCTACGAAGCAGAGAGAAAATATTCAACTTCAGAAAAAGAGTGCCTAGCAGTAGTATGGGCAATACGTAAATTCAGGCCGTATTTAGAAGGATATACCTTTAAAGTTATAACAGACCATATTGCCTTAAAATGGTTACATAATTTAAAAAACCCAACTGGACGATTGGCAAGATGGGCACTGGAGTTACTAGAATAAGACTACGAAATCATATACAGGATATAACCAACTATATTTTTTCAGACCAGACCCGTTAAAATCAAGCCTATACCTAGATAGATACCTAAAATTCACAACCAAGTGGGGCTATTAGGAAAAAGAATAATTGAAGAACCATGGACAGTAGTGGCAGCAGATATAGGAGGACCACTACCGAGATCAAAGTAAAAAAATTAATATATGCTGGTTTTCGTAGATATGTTCACTAAATGGGTGAAAATAATCCCGGTAAAGAACAAACTAGAAACAACGATTGAAAAAGAATTCCACAGAAAAATCATAGCAAAATGGGGAACATCATGAATCCTGTCCACGGATAACGGTAAGGAGTTTGTAAACAGAATCATGGTAAAACTAACATCAAATTTCGGAATACGACACTCGAAAACACCACGATACCATCCACAATCAAACCCGACAGAAAGGTGCAACAGATCAATAAAAAAGACAATAAAAGCATACTTAGAAAAAGATCACAAAGAATCACGCGATTGGGGAACAGGTACTAAGAAGCGAAAAGACGTTGTCAAATAAAGCAGATAATATATCAAAAAAGTTAAACAAAAATTTCGAAGGTCCATTTTTCATCAAAACAAAAATTTCTCCAACAATTTATGAGATAAAAAACAAAAAGGGTAAGTCACTTGGCAATTGGAATGTAAAATATATTAAAAAATATACAGTAAAAACAAAATAAACAAATAAAACATACACATAGAAAAGTAAGTTGACAAAAACCGATACAAAGACACAACAGAAATAACTATGTTAACGGGGTATGGAGCAGCGGCCGAAACTTAAATGTGGGCAGTGCTACAGGGAGATTACAGTCGCAGAATCCCTGAAGCACAGGTGCCCAAAACTACTGGATCGTCTCCAGGCCCCGCTAACCCCAGAGGAGTTGGAAGAGGAAAAAGAGAGGAAGAAAGAAATACAAAGAAGAGAGTCAAAAGAAAGGGAATCAAATTAAAAAACGAATTCAAAAGGATACAAAGAGAGGAAAAAGAGAAACAGGAAGGACAGAAACCCAAGGACAAGAAGAAAAAGCAATGGGACAAGAAATCTTGGAAATAATAAAAGAAACGAGAGAGAAATGGGGAATAAGAAGTTACGACGAGGAAAGGCAAGAACTGGAAGAAAGAAGGTAACAAGAAGACTTTTTAAAGTGGAAAAGAGGAAAACTACAAAGAATATACATCAATGAAATGGAAGAAGAAGACAAGAAAAGAGAACGAGAAAAGAACGAAAGAGAATGGAAGAAACAAAGAGAAGAACTGAGAAGATGGGAAGAAAAACAAGAGCAGGAAAGGAGAGTCTGGAAGGAAGAAAGAGAAAGAGAGAAAGAAGAGAAAATTATGTTTCAAAAAATAAAAGAAGAAAAAGAAAAAAAGGATAGAAGAATATGGAACAATGGAATAGAGCGGAAGAAGAAGGAACTGAGGGAGAAGAAAGAACGTGAAGAAAAGGAAAAATCATTAAGAAAAGCACTGAAAGAATTAGAAGAAGACGAGAAAGAGGACACAGACAGGGATACAAAGACAGACAGTGACAGCGACACAGAATCAAACGAATCGACTCAGACAGTAATATATAAAGGAAATAAAAAGTGAAATTAAGAAAGTTATGTTTAAGAAAATTATGTCTATTTAATTGGTAAAATTATCAAAATAATAAAAGTTTTTTTTTGTATAAATGAATAAAATAAATAAATAAAATCAAACGAATCGTTTTCTAACAGTAGTATAGTAGTGTCAATGTTTAGAAATAGGTAGACTATTCGGTTTCAGATACAGCAATAGAAGGCATCGAGATGTGGGAGTGCAGGTTCTGCGAAAAGAAGAATACCAAAAGAATTATATATATTCGATGACACCTTCTGCTAGAAAACACCAAACAGGGTTAGAAACTACCATACAACACCAACCAGCACGAAAACCAAATATATTAGGGGCGGATGGATGGAAATGAGTAAAAAATTCAAGAAAATCATAGAAATTAGCATGGAAAAGGAAACAAACCCAGTGAATAAAAACAGCCAGAATAGGGAAGACACATACATTACACTAGACATTGAAATGGACCCAATCTGGCTAGAATTCGAAGAAGAGATACAAAAAATAAGAAACGAAACAAGGAAATAAACCACAACTCGGTTGGAGGGAAGGGGGTTGTAACGGAGTTACACCAGTGCTCCGTGGGGACACAGCCCTGCGACCGGAATTCGGGGGAACCCGGCCCGGCATGCCCCGTGATCGCGTGCCGTCGCCGGTGTCTACTTCTTCTTGCCCGGTGGTTCGAAAGGAAGTACCTCGTGCCACTTAAGTATGTTTTCCTGTTGACGGAACTCGTTCGTCCTTCGATTACTTGGAACATAGTGTTGGACCTCTCGTACGGTTCGTCGGATTATTGTAAGTTTAAAATAAAGAGTTTAAGTGCGAATACGCGTTGTTATTTAGTGCACCTATCTCGGCCCCCCTCCTCCCTGTCCTTTAGTGAGCAGCCCCAGTTGCAATTTATAAAAATATTTTTCAAAATCATTGTCTGATTTTTTTCTTAACTCTGTATTTAGATCAATGTAGCTTTTTAACCAAGGTTTTTGATCAAATTTTAAAACTCTATGAATTTTTGTTAACTACACACCCAAACTTAAATACCAGGGGTGTTAGTTGAAGTTTGTCAGTTTTTTCAATAAAGAAAGCACTTAATTCTCAAGGGAATCTCAAAAATTTTTTATTCAAAGTATTGACCATTGGATTCTACACATTTTGCCCATCTTTCAGGCAAATCATGGATACCATTCCAAAAAAAACTTTCTCTCTTTCAAAGCAAACCATTCGACGAGCCATTTTTCGACTTCTCCAAAATTGTCGAAGCGCTGCTCTGCGAGTGAGTGTCCCATCGATGCGAAAAGGTGATAGTAGGACGGGGCGAGGTCTGGAGAGTACGGCGGGTGCGATAATATTTCCCAACTCAATGCTTTTAATGTGTTCTTCACAACTTTAGCGATATGAGACGGTGCGTTGTCATGTTGTAGGATAATTTTGCCATGTCTTCGGGCCCATTCCGGCCGTTTTTCGATCAACAAATTGATAAATCAAAATTGATAATTTGTTGTCGGTAGCGATTCGTATTCACCGTCTCAGCAGGTTTTAATAACTCGAAGTACACCACACCACACTGGTCCCACCAAACACAGAGTATTGTCTTACGGCTAAAGCGATTTGGCCTTGGAGTCGATGGGCCGACCTTACCAGGTGAAAGCCATGATTTTTTCCGCTTCGGGTTCTCGAAATAAATCCATTTTTCGTCCTCTGTGACAATTCGATGCAGAAAAGATTTCCTTTCGAACCGTTGAAGCAGCATTTCACAAATGGTTTTTCGATATTCCATTTGTCTATCGTTTAGTTGGTGTGGTACCCATTTTCCATACTTTTAGATTTTTCCCATGGCTTTTAAACGTTGGCAAATTGCTCCTCGGGTCACATTTAGTGTTTGTGCCAATTGTTGTTGCGATTGGGTTGGGTCTTCATCCAATAACGCCTGCGAAATCGAAATTTCCACTTTTAAATTGACGAAACCATGTCTCACATCTTCTAATCACTGGAGCATGTTCACCATAAGTTTCTATCAGCAATCGATGAGCTTTAACTGCTTTTTTCTTTTGATGAAATAAGAAAAGCAGCGAATGCCGCAAATGCGATTTACTTGGAACGAAACTCGACATATTCACTGAGGTAAACAACTATGATGCTATTATTTAGGCAGAATGTAATTGTGTATTTTTGAAGGTTATTGTCCATAGAAAAATATATCATAGATGCCAAATCATAGAAATTTATACATGTGTCTAGCGACATCTATGAGTAAAACCGGCAAATTTCAACTAACACCCCTGGTAAAATTTAAAATTTCTATAGTGAACAACGTAATTTTTTTTGGGTAATAGAGTTGTCATCAATTTTGAAATTTTGCATTTTGAATTGGGGGCTATGAAATGCTCTGGACATAGAGGTAAATCTTCATGTGAATCATGAAGCTGTTCGGAATATTCAAAATCTATTTCAAGTATGAAACCTACAGATGAATCATCAGGAATGTTTAAAAAATCAATAATTGATAAATCTTCTACCCATTCAAAATTTATGTAAGGTAAAAATTCGCTTATAGCTGCACGGAGATAATTGATTTTCTTCTAATTTTTCCCAATTGTCAATATAACTGTATGAAAAGGCACCTTTTCTAGTCAGTAAATTAAATTCATTATTATTCACACAGTGTCTTTTTGTTACTATTTTTTCATCATTATTGAGAAATAATGCTAATTTTTCAAGACTACTCGGCATAAATCAAAAAGAGTCAATAAATCGTAGCTTTACATTTAACTGTTTTCTCAACAGTTTTTGTGAAAGAAATGTATTTTTCCTTATTTATTGGTAATAAACTAACATATCCCTCAAAACTTGTCGCTAAAGCTTTGATAAAAAAATGGGAATCATAACCTGATAAATTATGAAAAACTACTGGAATCACGTGTGAATTCTTGTAATTAATATTGCAACCTTGGCGAGCAGCACCGCGATATTTGACTGTAAAAGAGCAATAATCACGGTGTTTGATACCATAAATTTTGAAAGGTTTTTCACGAATTTGACAGATTTTTTAAAAATTTCAATTCTTGTTTTTGTTAATTAGTTATAGGCTCCATTGGTACTATATTTTTTAAATACTCATCTACTTTTTTCAGCCAAACATTTTAGTTCATTTATGAACCATTCAATGCAGTCTTTGTCACGATAAAGTCTAATTTTAGAAAGTGAATTATCGAAACTACATAGTACATTGAGAATATTGTAGAATTATCACCCTCCATGATGTGTATATAGTAGATGTATATATATATAAGTCGATCAAGGTGTGGGTTAAAAAAAATAATTGAAACACTCAACCATAATTTGTCATGAGCGACGTTTCGTTGGCTTGGTTCGCCAACCTCATCAGGCTATATTTGAATGAAAAAGTTCATATATTTTTTACAAAATTTTGTACAAAACAGTGAAAAAACACTTTCTAAAGAGTCACAAAACAAATTTTACCTTAAAATTGAAGTCTTTACATTTAAAACATTTAGTCAATTATTAAAATCTAATTTAATTAGTCACATTGTTTCGTCCCGAAGTGAAATATTAAACTAACTATTCGTAATTTTGTTTCCTTATTTTTTAAGACGGAGGACACTAATATTAATAAACTAACACTAACTTAAAACTTGTATATTATACAAATGAGTATTCAAACGTTATATAATAATTTCAAACAAGAATCAGTATTCATAATTTCAAACTCTTCAAAAGTGGAAAGTAGTTAGAATTTAACGTATAAATATCATCTTTTTTATTTATGCTATTTTTTTGACACTTAATATGAATCATTTCTGATATAAGTCTTTTTTTATAAATAATTTCGGAATCCACTACAGTAGTCTTATTCCAATCAAATTCATGTTTAAAATTAGTTTGATGCTGACAAACAACTGATTCGTCATTTTTATTATTAATGTGTTCCTTTATACGTGTCTTTAAAGTTCTTTTTGTTTCACCAATATAACACGCTTCACAATCTTTGCAACGGATTTTCTAAACAACATTAGTTCTATCCATTATTTTGGTGCTGTCTTTACCTAATTTGATGACAAGGCTCAAATTTTTATTGACAATTGGGATGGTTGAAATATTGAATACTTTTAAACTTGAAGATAATTTTTTAAAAATTCTTTCAACAAAGGGCAAGCAAATAGTAGTATTGAAATTATGAGAAATGTACTTATTTTTATTACTGATGCTTTCATTATGGGTAGAATTAAAAGAAGATCTAATTTTTTCCAGACGGATTGTAATATTCTGCTCAATAAAATTTGAAGGATAATTATTATGTTTTAAAATCTGAAAAACTTTACACAAATTCTCACGATGAAATTCATGATGAGATAATAAAATTGCTCTGTCAACAAGGTTAAAAACAATATATTTTTTTTCTTGAGTTGGATGATTTGAAGAATAATTAATAACTCTGTCAGACGATGTTTGTTTACGAAACCAATTAGTGATAATCATATTATTATTTCTAATTAAGGTCATATCTAAAAAATTTATTCTTTCATCTTGTTCTAACTCAAAGGTAAATTGTAAATTGGAATCATAAGAAATAAAGGTATTAATCACTGAATCAATATGTTTCTTACGGACACAGAGAATAATATCGTCGACATATCTATAATAAAATACAGGAATACAATTAAAATCCTTATTTAAAACGGATAAACAATAGTTCTCCAAATTATCCATAACCATGTCAGCAAAAAACGGAGAGATAGGAGACCCCATTGGTGTCCCATAAATTTGCTTGTAGAACTTATCATTAAATACGAAGAAGGTATTGTCAAACAAAAATCTAACAGAATCACGAATGTCATCAAACGGGATTTTACAATTCTCATTAATGCAAAAAAATCTTCTATCTAAACTGTCTAAAACTAAGTTGCAAGAAACATTAGTAAAAAGAGAATTCACATCGAGAGAAAAAATAACGTGGTCATCGTCTAAAATAATATTTTTCAATTTTTCTTTTAGTTCAAAACTGTTATTTATATGTGATTTCGGAAGTTTAATAATATTTTTTAATTCTTCATTAATAACTTTCGCTAAAAATTGTGTAGGGCTGTTAATTGAGGAAATGATTGGACGCATCGGAATATCTTTTTTATGGATCTTTGGAAGTCCATAGCACATTTGTTTTGTGACTCTTTAGAAAGTGTTTTTTCACTGTTTTGTAAAAAATTTTGTAAAAATTATTGTGATTCCTAATTTATATGAACTTTTTCATTCAAATATAGCCTGATGAGGTTGGCGAACCAAGCCAACGAAACGTCGCTCATGACAAATTATGGTTGAGTGTTTCAATTATTTTTTTTAACCCACACCTTGATCGACTTATATATATAAAGGGTTTCCCAATAGGGGTGATATGATTTTGAATGTCCCTATCGGGCTCATTTGAACTGAAATTTTTGACGTCTGCTGTCAGTTGTCATCAGTAAGGTTTGCCATTTAATCATGAGTAGTTTCACGCTTCCACAACGTTTGGAAATTGTCCAATTATTTTATCAAAATTCGAGAAGTTTTGTCGGTGTTCAAAGAGCATATCGTGCAAAATATGGTCGTCATTCTGCTCCATCCGCGCTCTCAATTCGTCGACTAATCGATAAGTTGGAGAGTGAATTTACTCTATTGGATACTAAGCCTAAAAATCGTATGCGTACCGCACGTTCTATACAGAATATAGCCGCCGTACAGGCCAGTATCGAGGAAAACCGTGAATTGTCCGTGCCACGCCGATCTCAGGAATTGGGCCTGTCCAGGATGACTACCTGGCGTATTTTGCGATTGGATCTTGGCCTGCATCCCTATAAGATGATTCTGGCCCAAGAACTGAAGCCTAATGACCATCGTTTGCGTCGGGAGTTCGCGGATTGGGCTCTGGAATCAATTGAAAATGATCCCAATTTTCATCAAAAAATCATCTTTTCTGATGAGGCGCATTTTTGGCTCAAGTCTCGGGGGACATTTGGCCGATATATTGTTTAAATCATAAATGGCATAGAATATCCAATATAATAAAAAAGATTTCGATCAATTCCGAATGAATATTCAGTGTTTTTTTTTTTCAATTTCAAAACATATCACCCTTATTGGGAAACCCTTTATATACATAGTACATTATAAGCGACACTTGTAGGAACGTGCGCCTTTTCTTTACATTGATAGTTTTTAAATTTCAAAATATTATTTTCATGATCTGGTAAAATCACTCTACATTTATTCATATTTTTCCATGTCAACCTATGTCTTTGAAAAGACTTTTCTAATTTAAAATGACATAGGCATCTGTCACATATTAAAATTTGATGCTCATTTCTTGTGACTTGTGAACTCATTAATCTAGATAAATATTTTATCCATGAAAAATGATAAATTGGTTTAGAATTATTAATTTCATCCTCACCAACATAATCTTCATCATTAGCATAAACCAAAGTATTTTCAATCATTAAAAGATGAATTACAGGTAAATTTGATTTTTCCTGACTTAAATAGAAAGAAACGATTTCCATTGTTTTTTAGATTTTTCATTATCTTTACCATAATTGGTTATACTTAAATTATTCATTTTTTCAAACTTTTTGATGTCAGAAGAGCTGATTGGAAATTTTATGTTATCGTATTTTAACACTTCACTAAAATGAGGACAAGAACTCATCACACATGCATTATTTTTTACGGGATTCAATGCTGCTGTGACTGACCACAAAAAACAATAAGGATCATTATTTTTTATATTAACCACTGCTTTTTTTGTTTGAATATACTTTGGTAAATTGTTGTACGTTGATAATCCAATTTGAAAAGGAGCATATTTATTTATATTCACTAATAAATTTATAATTTCAATTAAAGACCAACCAGAATTTTCTTCCTGAAATTCTTCAGCATTTACTAAAAGCTGATCTTCTACTTTTTTCTTCATACTACGCATCTAAATTTGTCGATTGAGAAATAATATTGTTCTTCGTGTTAAAGTAGTTTATAGCTTCATCCATTTTCCCTTCTACTAAAGTTTTAAATTTACCATACAAAATTACATTAATTTTCAGATTTGGATATTGCTATATCTATATGTTCTATATCAACAATAAACCCGTTTTTATTTTATTCTGAAAAGCAGTCTAAATCTTCCCACCTTATTCTTCTTCTTTTCTCTTGACTCGATAGTGTTGTACCTCTTCCTTTCTTCCGAAGTTGGATTATTTTAGTGTTTAATGCTTTCAGTATTCCAAGTGTAGATGTTATCCTCATCTTCTCATACACTGACAACTTATTTTTGTTCACTTTAAGAAATTTATTTATTAAACTAATATTTCGTTTACCGAATTTAAACCATTTTTCATACAATTCGAAACTTGAATTAAATTTTAATAATTGATAGGCTTGGTCCATGATCCGAATTGTAATATTCAGAATCTTTGACTTTCTTTATACAAAATACAAGTGAAGGATTCAGACTTCAGTTACAAATGATTGTTATTAATAGTGAGATGCATCTTCTTATAATGGTAAATGTTTCCATCTTTGTTTTAAACAAAGAGGGAGGGAATTATTATTGACATATACCAAATGTGATTCAATGTCGTAAACGTAAAATATCAGATTACTGTAGTCTAACGGGGAGATACCATATCAATTTTATTACCATAAATAATCCAAGCTCTAAAAACGAAATTATTTCACATGCTTCATCCGTTCATCCACAGGAATCGATAACATTCTTTTATTATCTTGATTACTTATTTATCTTTCAAGGCACCTTCGACTCCAGAAGCGCTCCCTGAGAAATATTTGTTTTGAAACAATTTTTATCATTATTCACATGGCGACAGTAGTGTGTCTAGAAGATAATTCTACCCCTCAGAAAAGGGAACAACCGACACACGTAAAAATTGATCGGAAAAAATTATAAACCTTGGGAAGAAATGAGATAATCGAATTCAATAAATATTTGTCTGAGAAAATATGAAAGTATCAGAATTATATTCAAGGCTGTTCACAATCTCAACTGAAAAATTAATCAGAACTGAAAATAACAACCCTGTGGTAATAAATGATAGGAAATAAGATAACAAGCAAGAGAAAATCTTATATCAACAAAAGAAAGATCAAAAATTTATTGCGACAAAAAACAAATCTCGTAGAAATAAAAATTAATTTAATAGACTTGAACGTTCATATGTGCCCAAGAACTTCTACTCCAGTGGGTGTTCGAGACAAAACTGATCTGGTAATCCTAAGTGAGCAGTACATCAACTTGACCTCATCAGCATGGTTTGATGATACTTAAAGTACTGCTACTATCTGGGTTAAGGATGGCCAACGGATTGCGGTCAGAAACTGGGGAGCGCGCGATAGTTTCATATGCGTCACGAGTCCAATCACCACGTATGTTAGGTGCTATCTGTCCCCAAACAAGGAAATTGAGGTTCACAGCCGGAAGTTAAGAAATATGGAAGACATGATCAGGAGCCTTGATGGAGAAGTCCTTGTTGCAGAGGACTTTAATGCGAAAGCTTAGGAGTGAGGCATGACGTGGCCTGACACCTGCGGACGCGAACTAAGTGAACCATCATTGAGAAATGTTCTAAATTTGGATATAGACTCCTTAACACGTACAATATATTTTAATATATATACTTTATACCAATTCAGAAAATCACCTGTGAAGCGTCTAGTTGGAATAGCGAGATATGTTCGGCTGAAAACCTTTGTTCTTTTATTTTTTTTTTGTTTATGAAGAGTGCCACGTTCGCTGTGTCTCTCTATATGAGAGTGTACACCATAGGTAACACGACTTGAGCTAACCAAGCGGATGATCAGAAAAAATAAGCACAAATTTATTATTAAATCCTAATCTTTTGAATAAATCCCTATTTAAAAAAAACTCATTGATCCCTAACTAAGGAATGACGGGGAGCATTTCCAATCAAGTGCACGCGGTGGATGCATTAGTGGTTCTCGGCTGAACGCGTTTCACCCAGTAGGGAAACTGGTCCATGCGTCTCGCGATCGCCCATTGGTCGATTACTTATATTTAAGAAACTATAATATACTTATATCTAAATATTTTTGGTGGGTAAATTTTAGACATTTGCCTCTTTTAATGCATTATTAATTTTATTTATAATTCATATGCAACGCAAACAAGAAAAATCAATGTATTTTATTACTAGAAAAGAAAATTATTAAACCTAGGAAAAGCGTGCAAATTGTGCTGTAGTTTCATACATAAAAAAGAGGGAAGAAGAGAGAAAGTTAAAAGTTAAATCCTTCATTATTATTATAAAAGAAAAATAAATAATGAAAAAACATATTTTTATGGGAGACCCATCCAAGTACTGGTCACGCCTGAGGTGTCTTAACTTCAACGATCAGTCGAGAAAAAAAGTATTAGACAAAAAAGTAAAAGTTGCTGCCACTTTATCCAAATTAGAAAAAGATCTTCAGAATAAATGGAACAAGACAATGAAGAGGTTATTTTATGCGACGGGAGACGTACTTTCGAGTTGTCAACACTTGGAAAAAATCTTTGTAGCTAAAAATGTAAAAAAGTGCTATCGTTGCGAAAAATAGTCAGTGAAAAGGGTCTCGGTATTGATAAGATCATTACTGTCTACCGTGGCAGTTGAGGGGGCGGAAGTCTTATAATGTTGAGTGCCATTTTACGAATTTTTCACGATTACGAAAAAACATTATTGTTTGAAAAATTGTTTATAAAAACTTCTGAAATTTAATTTGCACGTGATATTCAATCATATGAATTATTTTCCCAAGTTTAATCCCCAAATGTTTAAACCTACAGAAGTTATGTGCTTTTGAAATATAGGGGGTGTTAACTCCAGGGGGTATGGCAGACGTATTTCTGTCCATATACCGAATTGTTTGTTATGAAGTTTATAATTGTTCGAGCGACCAAAAATAAAAATAAAATAACTTCTTTCTCAATCAGGACAATTAACAGGGGTCATTAAACTATTTCCATCAAAATTAGCTAATACAGGTGAACGCGACGAATTTTATTCTTGGTGCTCGTAACCTGAGTATGTTATAGGCTCAGCACAAAATGTAATGAAAAGGAGGTCAGTTCACAAGACCGAAGGGGAATAATATCAAAACTTTAAGAAATTCCTTTCTTCTTCTTCTTCTTTTTTTTAAATTATTTATTATATTATTATATATATATATCATGTCTCCAAACAAATAGGTAAATAAAATTTCGGATTAAATTCCAAACCGACATCAGGTAACTAAATACGCACACGCGACGTGTATTTAATTACCTGACACCTAATTATAAAATTATAAAATACGGGAAAATTAAGAAATGTACCTCACATCACGATGCCCAAATTTAATTAAAAACAGAATGTAATATAACAAGATGAAGGATGAGGAGTGAGATGAATGAACAAAAACATACACGCACGTAACAACTGCCGCCTATTTCATAAAAAGCTGGCACTCGTCCACACACGTGTACTCACAGACCATATACGTGTTTCCATATATTATATAACAAACATTAAATTTCTCAACTACTGGTATCGATGTCATGCCTTCAGAACATTTCCTATCCATACCCAACAGAAGTACAATACATAGATAATGGAAATGGACTATTTGAAACTTGGATAGCCACGACTTGTCACAGCCAGTGAGTAAAATGTTAGGAGATCTGAACCACTATCTTCTTAATATGAGAAATACGTAAAAAGAAGAAGGAGGGTTCAGAATCAAAACTAACGAACCTAAAGGGTTAAATTAACATCGACCTCTTATTCAGTAATTCTACGGATCGAAAATAAAAGAAAACGATTACGTAGCAGAAAGAGGAAAAATTTCTCAATTTGGCAATAGACATGAAAGTAATTAGGGCTACCAAGTATTTAGACATCCATTATTTCCGAATTCCCGGTCAGCATGTTCCACATAAAATCCTAAGTCATCAAAATTCCCTTCTCCAAGTGACATCGATACGAGTGTATAATAAAGAATCAATTTCAAATCACAAAACGCAGTCTTACAAGCTTCTTGACTCGATCAAGAAGTTTAAAGGAGTAAAGCCCGGTCTTTGCTTTTGCCCGTCCGCGGTTCGGAACAGGTGTCATTAAAACGAACGAAGTCTCGTGAGTACACAGTGGGCGGACGTGAATAATATTCAATCTTCTCTCTGACGGAAGCCTTTCGCGGGGTTGCCACGCAGGGAAACCATTATATTATTTTTTTGGAAGAAAAATATTTTTTTCTCCCCACTACGATTCGCGCCCTAGCGTTCGGGCACGCCGGTGGTCGGTTAGTAGAGTAAACTAATAGTGCGTTGGCAGCTTCGGGTCGAAGACAAAAAGAGAACTTCATTCCGTCGAATCTTAAAACGACGGGGAGATTTTCCCTTTTTTTTAAAAAAACCAGCACTAGGGTTGCGAAGAAAACAAGAGTGGAGAGAACAAACAATTTAAACGCACTGTTTGTTCTCTGGTTGAAAACCATCCACCTTATTCTTTTCGTGCATATCGTGCATGTGTGTGTGCGACAAAAAAGAAAAACTTGAGTGACTTTTCTTAGAGTCACCATCCTGAAAGGAATTTAAGGCCCAGTCGTCATCCTTCTCGACAGGTAGGATTAAGTATCAAATAAGGGTGAGTCTGTAATTTTTGTAATAATTAATTTCAAATCCAATAAAACTGTCACATACAATTGGGAATCTTTTTAACAAACTTTCGTCTATAAATTTATTTCCTATCACCATAGCATTAAGAAAAATTGGTAGAGATAAGGCACCCTCAGCCGAGGGTAGAAAGATCGCGGAACCACATAAAAAAAATTAAAAAGACACATTCGTGTGTTGCAGTTTGTGTAGCCTCCACGTACAAAAATCAAATATAATTAATTTTTCTTTTAATTATTATTTTTTTTTTAGTCTTACGTAACAAACTGTTGGTGGAAGCGGTGGGATATCGGTCTTTCGCGCTATCTCCACCGGCTACGTTTACTAGTAACCTTCTGTTACTAGCAAACAATTTTTTTTTATTCCAAAATTTTCTTTTTTAGCTTGAATATATCCTCAAGCTTGGTTGATCTGAAAAATAATATAAAAACAAAAAAAAAAACAAAAAAACAAAAATCTTTGTGCTTCATTCGGATTTTCTCTAAATGTTTTTGTTGAGTCTCGTGATTTAGCGGTAATTGATCTACACAATTTTATTTATTTATACTGCTCCAGAAAAGTTGTAAAAATTGAATCGACGCAAGCTATAAATTATGCTAAAGGGATCAGTTTATAAGTTTCCAGTTTTTCAGGCTAGAAACCCTGCCGCTTAACTGAGACTTTCAACTTTTCAGAAGCAGATAAGAAAATAAATAATTGAAAGTCACGATTGTTTCCCTTTTATCTGGATATTCATATAAATCAAATCCACGTAAGCTATGGATTATGCTAAAGGGATTGATTTAACGTTTTGACTGGCAGGCTATTAATCTTGCTAACTAGTCAAGACCCTTGGCTATCCAGAACAATTAGAATCAATCAACTCGTAGAATTAAATCCAAAATTTCACGAACTATTCTCAAAAATTTTAATTCTTAAACAAATAAGAAAAAGTAAATCTATTAGAAATTCTCAAGGGTTAAAAATAAGGCTAACTTGAGTAGCTTTATTAATGACAACTGACCTGTTCAATTAGAAATAAAATATAAATAAATATAAATTTGAATCTCGATATTTGGTATATTCTTAATATATTTGGATATTTGGGTGTCACTACTTTCGGAGAATTGTAAAAATTGAACCCAGGCAGCTACGAGTTGTGCTGAGTGGGTCAATTTATAAGTCTTGGTTTTTCAGGCTAGAAATCGTGCCGATTAGTCAGGACTTCAAGTTTTTCTGAAGTAGATGTTTCAAATTTATTTAATTGTTTTGATCTGTTCGTTTTATATTATAACAAAGGTTAAATTTTGCTAATAAAATAAGAAGAGATAATAAAATTGCTTTAGCAGCTAATATGCTAGTTTAATCTAGGCAAGCTTAAGGATCTATTCTGCTCATATTAATTTTATGAGTGCATTTCAGTGAGATATTTCGGAAACGAAATACGCTGAATAGACGTATTAACATAAAGGTGTTATCCATACATATAAATGTCTCACGTGCCAGTCCCTATTATCAAAAAGAAGGCAATTACGCACCGATCGGGAAGGAGATTTCGTGAACGTAAATATAGAGCTTCATTCCAAGAAACTGTGAGACAATTTCTCGAGAATAAAATCATTACACATAATAAAGCCGAGTTCATTACTCCCGAAGGAGCCGTGATCGACCTTCCTATTGAAATACAGTTTGTAAACCCTCCCCTAGAACAACAAGACCAAAAAATTAGGGAACTGACGAATTCAGACGATTTTTCGACGTTTTTTGACCGTGTTCTCGACCACACAGCAAAGGACATTAGGGAAGTGACGCGCAGACGACACAAAGTCTTAACAGGTATAGATCTTATTGACATAGACACCGACTCAGACACGGAAACAATAGTTCCGAGCGACAAGGAATCTGAAACCGAGGTGATCGTCCTCAGTGATTGAGCATAAAGCTAGAGTTGCTTAGATCCGCTTGACCTGTTTCGACCTAACAAACCGTTCAAACGTGTGTATCTTCAACCTCCTACAAGTCAAAAATACGTTCCCACTAATATGACCGCCCTGGACGAGTTTTTAAACAAAAGGGAAAAGTTTGTGTTTACGAATATAGAGACGAAAAATTTTCCCAACAAGAGATAGTAATTTCCTATTAAAACATAACACACTTCGCATGCACGTCAGTATTTGCAATTTTCGTCGCATCTTATCTCCTTGTCGATCCGTATATATTTTCGTAAAATACACATATATTTATTAATAAGTATATATATATATATATTTTATTTATTTATTTATTTAAAAATTTTTTTTTTTTGTTAAATTTTTTGTTGTTGTATATGTTGCAAGATAGCAGGAAACATAATTTCAGATAAAAAAATAAAAAATTTTCCCAATTGTAAAACTCTAATTGCAGTGCAAATCAAGGGTGAAATTATACCATCTCTCTATTGGATACATTGAAATTACTTTGAAAATTTTTTTTTACCTTGCCCGATTATTATACGAACATATAGCAATTAAAAACTAGCATCGGATTAATTAATAAATTAACAAATTATGATAAATAAATTAAATTAAAAAGCATTAAAACCTCATATAGGTATTTAACCATTAGTATCCAACAAGTAATACGTGAGACGGAATGATTGAAACCCCGTTGCATTGCATATAATCGGACATATGATCAACTTGAGCAAAACATTATTTTTTTTTTGAAATTGCGAAATTCACATTTTTGCCCCATGTAATAAATATAATGATTTGCATATATTATATGGAGTAGATTGTACTCCACCTCATTCTAGTGGTTTTATACAGCGTATAGCTTATACATGATTGTAGTTTTAGTGTCATTACGTGAGCCTTGTTTCTAATAAAGCTGTATAATACATAGTTGGTTTTATGTTCGATACAACTAGGGTTGTATGTGATACACAACAGATGTCATATATCACATGTAACTTTTCAGTTGATCTCTAATTTGATAGATAGTTTAAACTGATTAAGTATTAAGGTGTAATTAGTGTCATGCTGCATGCACCGATTAGAAGATTCTGTGTTAAACTTCCATCACATGTAATAGAAGTTTTTTTTTTTGGTGTAAATTGGATTTACGGTACTTTTACCTTAAACACAAAAACTTTTATCTTGAATTTGAATACACATGTGCATGTCTTAATAATAATAATTAATTTCGATGTACTTTTATAAATGTCTGTTAGCTTTCTATAATATACGAAAATATTAAATCTAAGTTACCACTTGTGAATCAAGGTGTATCAAAGTTAAATATTATATTTTATGCAGTATAAGATTAAAGCTACATGGTGCGTTGATTGATCCAAGAGGTTACAACTTATTCATTATTGATATTCACTATACATGATTATGTTGAATAAATATATAAAACTATTCACGCATGCAGGTATATGCGATGCATGGGACTACATTACTAATAAACTTGTTTAAATTCTACAAACATCATACAAAACAGGTAGGATTCACATTTTATTGGTGCTACAATCAATGATGGTTTAGTCACGGGTTGGTCCGTAAACTAATCCGATGCACACATATCACCGTCTGGTAAGGTTAATACTATATATACTATATACGGAATTATCAAGCCAGCTTTAGCGACACATTTAGTTCAGGGAAAAATAAATTAGGAAGTTAGGTCCACTGTAGACGACCACCCAGTTCAAAATATTCCGGGGTGGCCCAGCAGGCTCTAAAACGAATCTATAGATCATCTGTATCTACAAAAGCAAAAAAAATGCCTAGGAACATGGAACGAAACCTACCCCAACACGGGGTTGACCATGACCAAGGCCAGGATGAATCGGATGCGCACCACGGGCAAGAAATCCACCTGCCCCTAAATCAAAGCGTTTCGGATTCTCTAACCGGAGACCCTGCAAACATACTGACCCCCACTTCATATCTCAACTTAAACACAAGCGCGGCAATGGCGTCAGTGTTAGAATGTATGACTCTGCAACAGAGTACATACCATATCCCACAATTTGATGGGAAAAATCCACCGCTAAAAGACTTTCTACAAGACGTCGCGAATGGTGCTGTTTTTGTTACAGACGCCACCGAACCCGGATTTATCAAGGCGGTATTGGCCAAACTTAAGGGCGTTGCTCGCGAAAGTGTACGGGATAAACAATTTTCAAAAAATCAAGGAGCTAATTGCGCATTTGAAGAAAAGATTTGCACTTACAAAGAAGTACCAGTGGTACTTCGAATCTATAGTTAATCTCCGTATGAAGCAATCAGAAACAGTAAGTGACTACAATGACCGCGTACAAGGCCTTTTGAGTGGGGCCAGGCACGCCATCGAAAAAAAAATACACGGGTACTTACGGGCATACTAAGGAAAGTATAATAATGATGAAGCCAGTGGTCGACTGTGCTTTGGACGCATTTATCAGAGGCCTTCCCGATGATATCTCTATTTTTGTTGACACTCGCAACCCGAAGGACCTCAGTGAAGCCTTTGAGCATGCCTTACATGCAGAAGAACGACACAAGTATTCGGAGAAGAATAGCATGGCATCATCCTATCATATAGCCCGGCCAAGAGAGAGAGTCTTCGAATGCCCACGTTCTCCGAGCCCCTTCTCAAAACAAATGGATAACTCGGAAAAATATGCAAAGTCGGAAGGATCTAGTTTAAAAGGAAATACAACAACCTTGGCAACAACGAGACCTAACCCCAACATGGCGATGGGTGCAATGTACGGCCCATCAGCATATAGTCGATCCCCGTCGCACTACCCCCCATTACAATCCGACTATCCTCCACAGTACCCATACCCCGTTCACCAGTATCCACCACATTACCCCTACCCACATCACTATTCTTACCCTCACCACCATCCTATGGCGCCATATCCACAAATCGACAAGAACCAAAAATCGCTCACCGATCATCCATGGCAGAGTCAAGAAAGATCATCGGGAAATGCAACACCACCTAGTCCAGCCTCTCCAGGGCCATCTGGAAATTTAAACTTTCAGCCGACTCGTCGTTTGGACGTGGCGACGGGTCATGCAACTCCGAGAGAACGTCCAAGGTCGGTCCGATTCCAAGAGAATTCAGTAGGGTCCTTCGAGCAGGATGCAGCCAAGAAGACTCACCAGTAGTTGAATTTGAGGCTCCTGAATTCCGAAATCCTAGGGCAAGCTTTCTTGTCGACCCAGGCTCCGATATAAATCTTATTAAACTTCGTGCCTTGCAAGAAGAAATTATAATTGACACCCTCAACTGCATCTCTATTACAGGAAAAACGAATGAACATGTAAAGACGATTGGGACGGTTCAAGTCACTATTTGCAATACCCCTGTTGAGTTCCACGTCATTGAAAACACGCTTCCAGTTTCACCTGACGGAATTCTAGGTCGGCCTTACCTACGACAAGAGCAAGCGCAAATCTCGTTCAGACATAACACCTTAGTCACTGTATCCAACCTAATAACGCCAATCCCGTTTGTTGATGCAGAATCACGAGAAGCAAATAAGGCACTAAGATCAGAAATCAAGCCATTTGCCAGGATCCTAAGGATTAGGGCAAGGACTAGGCAGCCCATCTCAATAGACGTCTCTAACTCAGAAGTATCAGAGGGATATTTGCACAGGACTCGACACTCCAAGAGGACTGTATATTGGTGATGCAGCTGTCACTACCCAGAACGGCAAATGCCATGTCTTGGCCATCAACACAACTGAACAGGACATAGAATTCAGTCTCTCGCCTCAAGAAGTTATACCTTTTGACTTTTGCGAGTTCCCAGGGGAGGACTTTTCTGACACTGAGACTAAGGAAATCCCCAAGTACCCTCAGGAAGAATTAGGAGGAGACTACCCCGATCGCGTAAAATGGGTAATACAAGCTCTACACATGGCTCATTTGTCGCCAGAGGAAAAGGAATACGTGTTCCACTGGGCAGAGGATTATGCGGACATCTTTCATTTGAATGGTGAGGAACTCACTTCTACCCATCTTATCCAGCATAGAATCCCTACCATCGATGATAAAATTATTGTAAGGAAACAATATAGAACACCTCACGAGGCAAACGACCAAATACACGATCAGATAGAAAAACAATATACTAGTGGCATTATCGGAAATTCGAAATCACCCTATAATTCACCTCTTCTAATTGTGCCCAAGAAGTTGGACGCTTCGGGTCAAAGAAAGTGTAGAATCGTCATAGACTTCAGAGCCCTTAATGAAAAGGTCATCGGAGACACTTATCCACTACCTAACATTTCGGACATTTTCGATCAGCTCGGAAGAGCGCAATATTTTTCAGTATTCGATCTAGCAAGTGGTTTCCACCAAGTCGAAACCCACCCTGAAGATCGAGCCAAAACTGCCTTCTCATCCCCCCGAGGGCACTACGAATATCTCCGAATGCCTATGGGTATTAAAAACGCTCCAGCTACTTTCCAACGCCTTATGGACATAGTGTTAAAAGGCATGCATGGTACCGAGGTGTTTTTATACCTCGATGATATCGTAGTCTATGCTGAAAGCCTCGAAGAACACGATAAAAAGGCAAGGAGACTATTCGATCGAAATCGAAACGCGAACCTAAAGTTACAACCGGATAAGTGCGATTTCTCTCGAACAGAAGTAGCTTATCTAGGCCACATAATTGGACGCGACGGTGTGAAGCCCAACCCAGCCAAGATCAAAGCAATTAAAAGATTCCCTAGGCCAACTACTGTTCGAGCAGTTCGACAGTTTCTAGGACTGTCTGGCTATTATCGTAAGTTTATTCAGGATTACGCAGAATTGGCAAAACCACTCTCTGATCTTCTGAAAAAGAACGTGAAATGGGAATGGGGGAGTAGCCAAAAAAGAAGCTTTCGAAAACTGCGCAGGTATCTCTGCAACAAACTTATCCTCTTGTATCCGGATTGCCGGCAGACATTCAAATTAACCACAGATGCTTCGGAATATGCTGTCGGTGCAATATTGAGCCAGGATAAAGATGGAGTAGACATGCCTGTGGCGTACTTTTCGAAAATTATGAATCCGTGTGAACAGAAATACGCTAAGGCTGAAAAGGAGTGTCTCGCAGTGTTATACGCCGTAATGAATTTTCGCCCGTACATATACGGTCGAGAGTTCATTTTGGCTTGTGACTATGAACCGATTCACTGGATAACTTACGTTGAGAATCCTGGAGCAAAGCTTCTACGATGGAGGCTAAGGCTTCAGGATTACCAATATAAGTTTGAATATTAGCAAGGAAAGCTAAACAGGGGCGTCGAAGCCCTGTCAGCAAATCCAGTTACAGATTCCACAAGTTCATCTGACTCCACTGAAGATTCTGATGACCCTGATGAGTCGTCTCGACTCCCCTCCCCATCTGAAACGGAGGTGATCCACGATGACTCAAGTCCAAATGAATACAGCCCAAATGAGGGCCTTGAGCAGGTATTAGTGATTCACGAAAAAACGGGAACAGAGGCCTCAAGACCTGCAACAAGGTCTAGTACCTCCCAGCGAAAACCCAAAGACTCAAAAGAGGCACCAGGGACTTCACCGCGTCTCCTGCGACCCACGAGATCAACACTCTCGGGGACAAAACCCGCCTTGGGACCAGAGATAATCACTACAAGAGGTAAGCCCTCTGTCTCAAGGTCAACTACGTTCAGACCAGTAAAATCCAAAACCCTGGATGCCCATAAGGAACCCATGGCTGCAGTGGTCCAACTTGGACAAAAGTTGCATCGCCAAACGGCTTTCTCGCCACAGGGGGATAAAGGAACTTCCAAGAGAATCTACAGATAGAGATAAAACGTCCTCGGAGAGTGACCAGTCCTCTAGCGATGAAAGCAGCGAAGACTCCGACCCTCCCGTATATAGGAAATCACGCAGCGTCTTCCCAAATCTAGAACTAATTAAGGTCGGTAGACAGGCTGACTCTCCTCCAAAGAGTGCACCTCCTTGTGTCCGACCTCCGAACCCTTGGCTCCCTCCGCTACAAGAACCCTTCATCGATGTCTTCGTTGATGGAGCTTGTAGCTACAACGGACGTGGCGAGCCCAAGGCTGGAATCGGCATTTGGTTTGGCCCAGACCACCCGTAAAAGTGTCTCGGCCCGCCCAAGGTCGACAGACCAATAATGCCGCAGAAATAGAAGCTGCCGTAGAAGCCGCCATAAGGGCACAGGGCGCTGGTATAAAAAAACTAAGAATTAACACCGAATCAAAGTATTTAGTTAGCAGCGCGACTGAATGGATACCTGCATGGGAAAAGAATGACTGGAAAACAGCCGAAAACAAACCGGTTAAAAATCGGGCCGAATTTGAAAAGCTAAAGAAGGCTCTTGAGCCGATAGAGGTAATTTGGAACCACGTCCCAGGTCACAGTGGTATAGAAGGAAATGAAGCAGCCGACCAATTGGCACGCAATAGTATAGAAGAAAAATCAACAGCAGCTAGGGAGCCCTGCAATGACATTAACGAACCCTCTGGCTCAACTCAAGTACTTGTTGACGTACCTCCCTTATATACCAGTTGCGAAGAAAGTAACGATGACAACGATGATAACGGCAATGTCAACATGGCAACGCTCAAAAAGGATCTTCAAAATTCATTTACCCAGTTTGAAAAATCCATAGAAAAAAAGGGGCTGGACTTATCCAAACTTAATCCACACTCGCTCTATTGGGATCATGAGGGTATGGATGTGGAAACTTATCCTGTATGCACACATGTCTCAGAGGGCGAAGAGGACGAGGAACTATTAAAAAACCTAGAGGCTCTTGACCCCTGTGGGGGATTTGATGACGATGCCTTCCCACAGAGAGTTCAAAACTTTTTGAGACAATACGAAGAGAAGGTCTCCGAAGCGGTAGACGAAACAGATACAACGACAGAGAAAAACATTGAGCTTCCTGAAAATAAAGAAAGGGTGACCAAGGCTAGCATCCCGGACTTCCAGCTTCCTGATATTCAGCCAGGATATTCCAAAACAACACGGAAGAGTACTGTCGGATTTAGGGATGTCCCGGAGGAAAGTGGATCGCCAATAATTGGAAGACAGCCTCCAAGGAGATCATTATCAACCACACCAGGAACCTCGGTTGGTCCAGACGCAAGGTCAACACCTTTCTCAGCCGCTGAAGAAAAAGGGGACTTAGAAGAAAATAACAGTCCCACAAGGGTAGGATTGAAGCCTAAACCACGACGACTAGAACCATCAGAAAGGAGCGAAGCGACCGCCATAAGCTCTCCACTTCACTCCAGCTCCTTGATTGACCTTACAATACCTTATATCGATCCACCTTTGCCTCTGACCATTCAAGAAACACCTAAGGAGCGAAAACCTGTCTCTATCTGCACGAACGTAACTAACATCATTCACGAATGGACCGATCCACTGACGTACAGATGAGACAACTATGCACACTTCTTGTCCGAAGATTGTGAACCAACAAACCCCATAGTAAAATTGCTTGTGGCTACCGAACGTCTTGATCTGCAAGACATTCGGGAAAGTCAACCCAAAACAGGGCAAGTCCTCATCACTCCACACGAGCAACATAAAACGTATTCAGTCGTGATAAAAAAGCGGCACTTCGACGAAGTTGACTGGGAGGACGTGACCCAGGGGCTAAGGAACCTTTACCTGGCTCTGAAACGGGACAAGCAGACTACCGTCCGGATGGCAAATTCAGTAGATCTCCTAGGATTATTACCTCAAAATAAGATGACCGATCTTCTGTCACAAATATTCCGGGGTGGTGACATCACTATCACCCTCTGCCACGGAAGAATCGAGGTCCCACCTGTCGAGATGAGGCCAAAGATAATTGAAGAATATCATAATAGTCTGATAGGTGGCCACAAGGGCATAACTAAGACATACAGACGAATCAGAGAGCGGTACACTTGGCCAGGATTACGGGACCAAATAACCGAATTTATCCGCGGCTGTAAGAGCTGTTTTGAGCAGAAGTTAGTACGCACCCGAACGCGAGAACCAATGCTTATCACGGACACCCCAGCCGAACCTTTCGACAAGGTCTCCCTCCACACAGTTGGAAAATTGCCAACAACACCCAATGGCAACTGTCATATTTTAACGATGCAGGACAACTTCAGTAAATACTGCATCGCCGTTCCTATACCAAATCTCAAAACCACCACCATTGCGCACGTCGTCGCTACAGTCCTCTTTTCGCCGTCGTCGTCGACGACGTCGCGGTCGTCTTTCCAATCTCAGGCCCCAAGGTGGACATTGAGGATTTAGCACGGATAGCAACCACAATAATAATCTGCAAAAACAGAACACTTACGGTATGGTTGGACATTCCCCTGCTGGATAAGGCTGATTACACTCTGTACCAACTCCATCCGGTCCCAGTAACCCAGTCGATCCTAAAGAATGGCTCAGGAAGAGCATACATTCAACCTAACTTCTCTCACATGGCCATGGAAGAGTCACAGCGGACCTACCTACAGATGAACCAACAGGAAGTGGATCAATGCAAGAAGCTGAGAAACTCGTACTTCTGTCCAGGAAACTTGCCAGTATATGAAGTATCAATCTTTAAGACCTGTGAAAGCTTGCTACTAAACGATCCCACTGCCGAGTCATTACAGACGTGTGAGGTCCAAGTATCTTATAAGAAACACCCTTATTTCAAATCTATAGGGTCAGTAGGGGGCTGGATATACTCTTTCTTGGAAGAAGTGTCAGCCAACATAGTATGCCTCACCAAAAAAACGATCAAAGTGCAACTATCCGGGATCGGCATACTGCAAATTGCGCCAGGATGCCGCCTGAAGACTAGCGGAGTAACCTTATCATCGATTAGCTCACCAAGTCAAACATCAGTAGTCATTTATGAGCCCCGACTCCACCTGAACTTATCGGAGCTGTCGCCAACCTTACTGCAAAATCAGCAACTTATGGGCATGCCAAAAACTACGGAGCAATTAGCCACAGATGTTGCAGCCAAGGAAGATGACTACAGAGAAACTGATGAAACCCTAGCTCAGCTAGAAAATCAACTGAACGAGATCAGCTTCCAAAGACGAACCAGGACAAAGCAGATGATTTTGACCCACGGCTCGTACCTCGGTATCGGATTCCTTTCCATGGGGTTGCTGGTCTTCCTCTGCCGTGCTAAAATACTGGCAGGCGCAACAATCTTTTTGCATTGCTTACAACGAAAAAGCAAAAAGCGAACTCTGGAGATCAAGGAACACCAAGAAAAACAAGGAATAAGTCTCGAAGTAAGCATCAACCAGAATGACGCCGGTAAAAAGCAACAAGACAAAGAGACACCACTTACCAGTGTCGCAATCAGCGAAGCAAATATGCTTGTAGAATTCTACCAAGTAGGGACTTATATTAAGTAAATATTAGAGGACAATATAAAAATTGATAAATTTAGAATCCTGTATTCTTCTTCGATCTTGGAACCACCCCTGCTTTCGGGGACGAAAGCGATATATTCCGGTGTGGATTGTTACGAGCGACCAAAAATAAAAATAAAATAACTTCTTTCTCAATCAGGACAATTAACAGGGGTCATTAAACTATTTCCATCAAAATTAGCTAATACAGGTGAACGCGACGAATTTTATTCTTGGTGCTCGTAACCTGAGTATGTTATAGGCTCAGCACAAAATGTAATGAAAAGGAGGTCAGTTCACAAGACTGAAGGGGAATAATATCAAAACTTTAAGAAATTCCTTTCTTCTTCTTCTTCTTCTTTTTTTTTATTATTTATTATATTATTATATATATATATATATATATATATATATATGTATATATCATGTCTCCAAACAAATAGGTAAATAAAATTTCGGATTAAATTCCAAACCGACATCAGGTAACTAAATACGCACACACGACGTGTATTTAATTGCCTGACACCTAATTATAGAATTATAAAATACGGGAAAATTAAGAAATGTACCTCACATCACGATGCCCAAATTTAATTAAAAACAGAATGTAATATAACAAGATGAAGGATGAGGAGTGAGATGAATGAACAAAAACATACACGCACGTAACAACTGCCGCCTATTTCATAAAAAGCTGGCACTCGTCCGCACACGTGTACTCACAGACCATATACGTGTTTCCATATTTTATATAACAAACATTAAATTTCTCAACTACTGGTATCGATGTCATGCCTTCAGAACATTTCCTATCCATACCCAACAGAAGTACAATACATAGATAATGGAAATGGACTATTTGAAACTTGGATAGCCACGACTTGTCACAGCCAGTGAGTAAAATGTTAGGAGATCTGAACCACTATCTTCTTAATATGAGAAATACGTAAAAAGAAGAAGGAGGGTTCAGAATCAAAACTAACGAACCTAAAGGGTTAAATTAACATCGACCTCTTATTCAGTAATTCTACGGATCGAAAATAAAAGAAAACGATTACGTAGCAGAAAGAGGAAAAATTTCTCAATTTGGCAATAGACATGAAAGTAATTAAGGCTACCAAGTATTTAGACATCCATTATTTCCGAATTCCCGGTCAGCATGTTCCACATAAAATCCTAAGTCATCAAAATTCCCTTCTCCAAGTGACATCGATACGAGTGTATAATAAAGAATCAATTTCAAATCACAAAACGCAGTCTTACAAGCTTCTTGACTCGATCAAGAAGTTTAAAGGAGTAAAGCCCGGTCTTTGCTTTTGCCCGTCCGCGGTTCGGAACAGGTGTCATTAAAACGAACGAAGTCTCGTGAGTACACAGTGGGCGGACGTGAATAATATTCAATCTTCTCTCTGACGGAAGCCTTTCGCGGGGTTGCCACGCAGGGAAACCATTATATTATTTTTTTGGAAGAAAAATATTTTTTTCTCACCACTACGATTCGCGCCCTAGCGTTAGGGCACGCCGGTGGTCGGTTAGTAGAGTAAACTAATAGTGCGTTGGCAGCTTCGGGTCGAAGACAAAAAGAGAACTTCATTCCGTCGAATCTTAAAACGACGGGGAGATTTTCCCTTTTTTTTAAAAAAACCAGCACTAGGGTTGCGAAGAAAACAAGAGTGGAGAGAACAAACAATTTAAACGCACTGTTTGTTCTCTGGTTGAAAACCATCCACCTTATTCTTTTCCCAAAACTAGGGTGTAAAAAGGTGATAGAGATATCGTGCATGTGTGTGTGCGACAAAAAAGAAAAACTTGAGTGACTTTTCTTAGAGTCACCATCCTGAAAGGAATTTAAGGCCCAGTCGTCATCCTTCTCGACAGGTAGGATTAAGTATCAAATAAGGGTGAGTCTGTAATTTTTGTAATAATTAATTTCAAATCCAATAAAACTGTCACATACAATTGGGAATCTTTTTAACAAACTTTCGTCTATAAATTTATTTCCTATCACCATAGCATTAAGAAAAATTGGTAGAGATAAGGCACCCTCAGCCGAGGGTAGAAAGATCGCGGAACCACATAAAAAAAATTAAAAAGACACATTCGTGTGTTGCAGTTTGTGTAGCCTCCACGTACAAAAATCAAATATAATTAATTTTTCTTTTAATTATTATTTTTTTTTTAGTCTTACGTAACAATAATCAATGCAAAATCTCCGTTTTATAGGAACCAATGAATTTTTTGCATCGAAAAATGGAAAAGTATCAGAATCACGATGCGATAATAACACAAACATTCGCGACCATTTCAAGTAAAAGCGAAATCTTCTATACCTTGTGGATCGAGGGACGCTGTAGTAACATCATTAGAACTTTCGCTTAGCCTTATTGGTTATGTGACCAAAGCCAAGGCACCGTTTTGTCTCCAACTTCAAGGCCCTTGCCTTCTCCAGTAGCACATATGCTTTTTTGTTCTCTCTGTATGAACTCTTTGTTAGAGAGACACTGAGCTCCAACTGCGGCCCATGCCCGAAAAAGCCTTTTACAGCAGCTTCGACATCTTCAACTTCTATGTCGGTTTCTATATCTTCAGAACATTTTAGCTCTAATAGCAAGTCCTTGAGGTGCGTCTCCCTAATTCCTTGCACTGTGACGTCTAGTTCATCAGGATTGACGCGCTTCTTGAGATCACGCAGGATGGTAGCGTCGTTCATTCCTTCTGCAGGCCTTATGAGTACCGCTTCTGGGCGTGCACGGCAAGTTCTCTCCGGTATTTCAGCAGTCTACTTCGTTTTCTTCTTGTGGAGGTCCTTCCTAACAGGGACCTCCAACCACTCCTCCGTGTATCCAGGATGGATCTCGGTGCCGGCTGTGTGTGTGTGTGTGTGTGTGTAGGGGGGGGGGGCTCCCTCATCGATGCCGTCCTTCATTTTTCGTTTCCCTTTCTCCATTATTTTCGAAGCCATCCTATTTTTGAGGTGGTGCTCGAAGTGATCGACTTGGCAATCACTGTACTAAATGTACTTACGTAACGCAGCCAGTTCTCGTAGGGCCTCCTCGACGCCTCGGATGGGGAGGAACATTTTATTTTTCCTCCTGCCGAAGCTTTCCATTTTCTTCAGGATCTCTTCCACGTTCTGTAGTATGCCAACTTGAATCTGAGATAAGGTAATTTTTTTTATGTGCCCCCCGCTGCGCAAGCTCGTTTTTTCGCTACAGTTAACAGAAGCGCAATGTAGTATATTACGCTACAGAGGAATGGAATGTAAAGATTAAACTGCGCATGCGCCTATAGCCATGCAACGGAGTACAGTCTTGTTCTTCTTCTTCGGACAGCGTTAGCATCCTACTGACAAAGCCTTGTACATTTGAACTCCGCATGCTCTATTACAACAAGCTACTACTACACAAGATTGATAAAATCAAAATGGCCGGGACTAGTCGTGATATATCAAGTGTAATGACTAGCGTCGCAAACAACTACAATACTAGATTAGATTCGAGTGTACGCATAAAAACTCGTATACGCACCGACGTCACATAAAATAGAATACGTGCCAATGCACACAATTCGGGAAATTACGAGACGCAATAACCCTCATGTTGCGCCTAGGCACGTAATATACTATTAATCATGTAAATTATTAGAAAGTAACAGAAATGTATACAGAAAATCGAGCGCGAAGCGTGAGTGACATGATGAGAATGTGATCCTTACCCTAGCGGACCCGTGTGAGAGAAAGGTCATAGAATACTCTGACCGTTCTCTGACCGTTCTATGACCTCGCTTCATTACGGCTAAGAACGGTAAAAAAGACATTAAAAGCATTGCAATTATGATTCTGTGGCGAAATTTGGATTAGAAGGTGAAGCAATAAATACAATTATCTTATTTCTCAGCGATAAAAACTAGAAAAACATAATACCTGTCACTGAAGGCGGCTTCAACTGCTCTCAGTAGCATTTTGCGCGCTAAATTTAAAAACATAATTAGAGATTGAGAAATGCAAATGTGTAAGATAAATGAATTTAATAATGAACTTTACGAAATAAGAGTTACTAAAATTAATTGAAGTTGCATGAATAATGTAAACAGTATTTTTCAAAGCCTCTGATGTCATTCAATTGTAATTTTTTTCTTTATGCGCATGATGCGACTTTACCGACCGCCGTGACAAATCAAACAAATCATTTGGATTCAGAAATGCAAATGTGTAAAATAAATGAGTTTAATCATGAACTTCACGTAATAAAAGTTGCTGATATTAATTAAAGTTGCATGAATAATGTAAAGTCTCTGACGTCATTCAATTGTCATTTTTTACTTTTGTACATGATGCGACTTTACCGACCGCCATAACAAATCAAACAAATCATTTGGATTAAGAAATGCAAATATGTAAAATAAATTAATTTAATAATGACATTTACGTAATAAAAGTTGCTGATATTAATTAAAGATGCATGAATAATGTAAAGTCTCTGATGTCATTCAACTGTCATTTTTTACTTTTATGCATGATGCGAATTCATGGACCACAGTCACAAATCCTAAAAAGAATTTTCTAAAAAGTATTGATAAATGATTTAGGGTAATTCAAAATACGCAAAATAAGAGAAACAATATTTATAATTTGACAGTATTTGTATTTGGATTATTTTGGGTGATATTACCTCTAATATACAGATGTACATCCAATCGGAAGAACTTAAGATCATGTATCGACCAGTACAGCTGACTAAATCAATAATATCAGTTTCCCCCCAGGATTTTCCCATAAAACTAAATTTTGATATTTGAAAATTTAGGACATAATAAAGGTCATATTAGCGGATGTCTCTAGATTTTTATCAAATATTTAATATTAAATAAATATCAATTGATTGACATCAGAGACTTCACATTATTCATCCAACTTTAATTAATATCAGCAACTTTTATTACGTAAATGTCATTATTAAATTAATTTATTTTACACATTTGCATTTCTTAATCCAAATGATTTGTTTAATTTGTTACGGCGGTCGGTAAAGTCGCATCATGTACAAAATTAACAAATGACAATTGAATGATGTCAGAGACTTTACATTATTCATGCAACTTTAATTAATATCAGCAACTTTTATTACGTGAAGTTCATTATTAAATTCATTTATTTTACACATTTGCATTTCTCAATCCAAATGATTTGTTTGATTTGTCACGGCGGTCGGTAAAGTCGCATCATGCGCATAAAGAAAAGCCGACTTCAATGCTGGAAAGACTTGATCGGAGAGGTCGAGAAAGACCCATGGGGTCTCGCCTTCAAAATAGTCACCAAGAAATTGGTGACTAGAAGATAGACCCCGGGCCTGGACAATCTCGATCAAGTCCAGTATATTGTGCAAAACTTGTTTCCACACGTAGAGCCGTTCCAAAGGCAGGACCGAAGTTCCTGCGTGGTCCGGCGCGAGGAACTCTTCACTCCTGAGGAACTAAAGAGAGCGGGTGGAAGGTTCAAGGCAAGGACAGCGCCGGGGATCGACGGAGTGCCGAACGAAATCCTCAAAGAGGTGATTGGAGCATATCCGGAGATCCTCCTAGAAGCCTTTAACTCCTGTCTTAGGGAGGGGAGATTCTTCGCAGACTGGAAGAAGCAGAGATTGGTCCTGCTGAGGAAGGGCAACAAACCTCTAGGGGATCCCTCATCGTATAGACCAATATGTCTGTTGGATACGATGGGGAAGCTTCTGGAGGAGTTGATTCTACAACGGCTTCAGACCCTTATGGTCGGGGAGAACGGTCTCTCAAAGAACCAGTTCGGTTTCAGGAAAGGCAGGTCCACTGTGGATGCCATCCAAGCTGTGGTTCACATCACCACAAAAGCAAGAAAGGGAACTGGTAAGCGTAAGGGATTATGCGCGCTGGTCATCATTGACATACGCAATGCGTTCAATACCGCAAGATGGGACATCTGCATCGAGGCGATGATGCGGAAAAAGGTTCCAGACTACCTGTTGCGAATGATAGATGACTATCTGAGCGACAGGTGGGTGATTTACGAGGGCGACAAATGGTCTCTCAAAGAAGAGATGATATGTGGCGCCCCTCAAGGGTCGCGGGTGGGTCCACTCGTTTGGAACGTCATGTATGACGACTTCTTGCGCATGGACCTACCTGCTGGAATGAGTATCATCGGCTTCGCGGATGACGCACTTGTCGTGTGCGCCGCTGATGACGTCGCATAGAAGAGGCCTTAAAATGGCCCCTGAAAAAACCGAGGCTTTGTTCGTCACGGACAGGAGATCCTTTCAGTACCCGAGGATCGTTCTTGGAGAGCATGAGGTCGAGTGGAGAACAAGTATAAAGTACCTGGGAGTGCAGTTTAATCGTAGGCTTAGCTTTGGCGAACATCTAAGGATCACAACTGCCAAAGCCATCCAATGTGGAGCAAGCTTGGCTCGGCTCATGCCAAACATTGGTGGACCCAGGGAAGTAAAAAGGAGACTGGTGGAGAGCGTGGTGCACTCGAGGCTGCTTTATGCAGCTCCGGTCTGGGCCAAAGCCCTGCAAAACCATGCTATCCGAGGAGGCTGTTCTCGGCGCAGAGACTTGTCGCACTGAGAATAGTTTCAGCTTGTAGAACTGACTCGACGAGTGCTGCGCTGGTCCTGGCGAGCGTCCCGCCAATATATTTATTGACGGAGGAAAGGCAGGAGACCTTTCAGCTCCGCAAGGAGCTTACATGTAACGATTCACAGGAAATCGCTCGCGCGAAGGAGGCCATCCGCAAGGATGGAAGGCGCAAACTCGTCGAGAAATGGCAAATGAGATGGCATGGCGGGCAGACCGGGAGATGGACCTACCGCCTGATCCCGGAACTCGCCACCTGGCTAAACAGAGAGCACGGAGAGGTCGGCTTTTATTTGGCGCAAGCGTTCTCAGGCCATAGCTGTTTTAACGCGTACCTGAGGCGCTTTCAGAAAAGAGACGAGGAGATGTGTTGTTACTGCGATTCCCCTGTGGATAATGCGGAGCACGCACTCTTCCTCTGCGCAAAGTGGGGCGCGGCAAGGGAGGCCCTCGATAAGGCAGTGGGTGCTGAGCTCACTCCTGATACGATGGTGCCGCTGATGCTCCAGTCTGAACGGATTTGGACGCTCATCGAGTCATTCGTCACACTTGTGATGAGGACGAGGGAGCTCGATGGGCGTCGGAAGATAAAGGACGGGGAGGGCCAGTAGAAATAGCATCGGGGCCTGCACCCGCGGTCCTGCGTCTCGGGTAGACTTGGCTGTCCGCGTCGTTCGGGGGAGGAATCTGTTTGTTTCTCCCACGGGTTGCGCGGCTAGTCGGTTGCCTAGTCGGCGTGTGGCCGCGGTTGGAAGTTCCTAGCGAACGGATGACGGAATAGTCGAACGTGACTTTAATGGAACCAACCACCCGTGAAGTTTAAAGCCGAAAGGCGGTTCCGCGGGTGGTGTATTGGTTCGAGAGAGGGGTTTTTTTGGTTTTAACAGGTATGCCTAGACCCGTCCTAGGAGAGTCCTGTACAACGTCTGTAAAAGATTTTGCCATTTTTCCTCCTCACCAAAAAAGAAAAAAAAAAAAAGTCGCATCATGCACAAAAGAAAAAAATTACAAATGAATGACATCAGAGGCTTTGAAAAATACTGTTTACATTATTTATGCAACTTCAATTAATTTTAGTAACTTTTATTATGTAAAGTTCATAACTTTGTATTAATTTTTGGGGAATTTTCTCATGGGGAGTGCTTGGTGTATCACCACCATTTTTCACCAATAAATTTTCAAATCATTCTGTTTGATATATGAAAATTTTAATACGATTGAGAGAGTACAACGTGGTTAAAAAAATCGAAAACCTCGGGCGTACTCCGAGTGAAAGTAAGACAGTTTTTCTGTCGATCTGAATGCTTGTCGTAATATTTTTTGTGGCAGAACAAATACAGCAATACTCGTGAGTCGATATGGTTCTCTGAATTGAAACTTCAATACTCTCATAATTTGATTCATCTACTCCAGACTTGAGTCGCATATTGAATTTTTCATATATTAAGAAAATTGATATTTTCAATATAAAAAATCGTGAACAACAATGGTTCGTTGAAGCTTATCACTGGAATTCCTAGCTTCATCTTAGGTTTCAATTTTGTTACCTTAACCAGGTTCTTTATTGAATAACTTATTGTACCCTAAAGTCACAAATTTTTGGCATAACGAAGATACATAATTAAATTAAACAATTGTTTAATTTTATTATTTGTCGTCGTTATTACTGGAAATTATAAAACAGTAGTGTCATTAGTGAGTATTAAAATACAAAAACATGGCTAATACTATGCTGCATTCATGTAAATTATGTATAGATTATTATACGAAATACAAATCAGATTTGTGTGAATAAATTCGTTTTTATATTTCAACAATAAAATTTTGAACAATCTCCTAAAAAGTAGGAAAAACAGAAAAAAACATTCGAGAATACTCAATCGGTTGAAACTTGCTAGCGCTCGTGCTCAAAGCACTCCACGTGATCGCGCGACGTTGCGCGCTAGTTTTTTTTAACTCGGCACTGTTTCTTTGTTTATGAATATAATTGCGTGAAATTTTACAAAAAACTTCCTTGAACCCTAAGGAACAATCGCCTCGCTGGAAGTTTTCTGCGTCCTGAAATTTCCTCGACTCTTTCTTTACGAGAACGTCGCAGCGCACAAGTTTCGGAGGACCTGAGTTTGTTATTAAATATTTTATAAACAATAGTGATTCTTATTATTTTTTAAGACTACACGGATCCGCTAGAGTCGGCGAAATTAAATTCTATCAGGCCAGCTAAAATAGTCTGGGAAATTTACTCTTATTTGAACGATCTTCGACCTTTTACGATTTCTTTCCAAGTTATCAACGAAAATCCTACAGCTGAAATGAATCTTGCGATGCCTGAATGTCCTGAAATATACGATGTGTTTAATATGGCATTGGAGACATCCTTAACATTATCGTCTCTTACGATATGGGATGGAGTAAGCGCGGCAAGAGAAGGAGTTACAACAGCCTAATTGCTTATGGTAGCATCATACAATTTTTAAGCAGTAAAGTTCTCGATTTCGCAACGATGAATAGAAAATGCTAATTTTGTAACGTGGGTCAAACGGATAAACAAAATGAATGTCGAAAAAACTTTAAAAAAAGAGTCAAAGCGATGAAGCCTGATGTCGGAGCTCAGATAATCAATCAAAGGACTATTCTGGAAAAAATGGGGCTGAATGTTCGTGTTTTAATCGTGGATAAAGATAGTTTTACTATCACAGTGGTGCATCGAGGAAATTCGCCACAAATCTTCAAGCTGGCTGAAAGAAATCATCTGCAAAGATACTTTGGTAGTGAATTATATGAGTTACAGAAATCATATAAAGAAAATAAAGAATAAGAAGCGAATGTTTGAACGCTGTAATGGCTCACAAGACTCCGGAAAATCGATGTTATAGCCACTGCGAACTAGCCGATTCCGTTGTGCAAGCGCAGTGTGCAGTAAAAATGATAGTAAGAAGTATTTATTGGCTGTTTGAAAAAAACTCTCTCTTCCACCTAGAAAGTATATCGCAACGTTCGCAGCAGATGAGGAATTAAAGCATTCACGAAAATTGGAAAAAGCAAAGTTAGCTTTCACAAGAAATCGCCGAAATAGGCTGGCTCAAGAAAAACAAGCCTTGTCAAAAAGATATGAACAGACTAAAGGAATTCAATATAAATCCAATTGAGACCTTGAGGTAGATATCAACCACCTGGAAAGAAATTTTGCCGGCGACCATGTTGACTCTATTTCCAGACGATGTAAAGCTTGTATTTTTTCACTCAAAAACATTAAGACTCAATAAATAAGCAGATATTCTACAGATTGTAGCGAAGTGCAAGGATCACACATTTTGTGTGTACGTGAATCCCACTCAGCCAATTACGCCTAGCGCTACCATGATCACCACCTTGAAAAATTTAGCTGAAAAGTTGCTGTTGTTGATAAGAGAGTTTACTCAATTCCTTTGCAAGACATACTACGATCATTTAAAGAATGGCTAGCTGCATTATCGATGATACAGGATTTAAAAAACCTCGTAGCCGGAATTTCAGATACTCTTATCATCCTTCAAAAGCTCCATCCTCAGAGAAAAGGTCCCTGAATGTCGAATCTTTCCACCCTCTCTCAAAATTTGCTGCACATAAAACCAACTGGAAATTTCCACGAAAAAACATAGGATGTAAAAGTACTCGAGAACATCGCTTCAATTATTTCAAATGAGATTTTTCTTGTAAACAGCAAATCTTTTACAGAATCACTTGTCCATGAAACTCGATTGCAAAAGGCAGCAGCACTGCGACGATCTTTAAACGTTCTGAAAGATGTTATCTCCGAAGGGATAATGAAGAAACTAGCAGGAGCTAGAATCAATCGCCCACAAATGCAACATGTTTACAGAGAAGAGAATGTGATTTGCAATTGACACACTGGGAGCAAAAACGTGACATAAAATTTGTCGCTAGCAAACCCGTCACATAAACATTTTAAGCGCAAGAATGTACCAAGTGAAACTCACGGGCAAAAACGTCACATTCAAAATCTGGGAGCGAAAACGGCACATAAATTTTCTATGCGCAAAATGTATCAAATGAAATTCACTAGCAAAAACGTCACATACAAAATCTAGAAGCAAAAACGGCACAATTATCGAACGTCTAAATTTTCTTGGTATTTTTCTAAATTATTTTGTATTTAGTGTCGATAAGTTTCAAGAAAATTCACGAAATATTTAATAAAACTATGATTTGTGTAATAAGAAATGTCATGATGGTCTCAAGTGATTATTTTTAATACATATGATTAGAAATCGTTGAAATTTTAATTATTTAAACTTTTTAAGAGTAAAAAATGTTATACTGGATTACTTACTCATACTTACTTACTTATACATAATGAGAAATTATATTTATCTTTATTGTTATTTTATTCTTTAAATTATTCATTTCATTTTATTCAAATAAATATTCTACTTTCGATTTTGTCTCCCGCATGAATCGGACTAAAGAATGATAGGTTTCGTTGCTTCAGTGATGTGATTTGTCAAATGAATCTTCAAACATGAAGCGATCTCTTGCGCTCCTCTTTAAGCAACCGTTACGTCCGGAAACGCACAAATTTTAAATCTACAAATGTTGTTAATTATCTTTTAGGCTAACACCCACGTGCTATAGCCTAGGGAACGCCTAATGTAAAATAGGTTTTCAGCAAACTGCAGCCACGAGATGATTACGGACCTGTACTAATTATTAATTCCTTGCTTCGAGAGAATATCTAAGGTTTAAAACCCCAGAATCTTTAATTATGATAGAATTTCTAACATATATAAATGTTATGATTATAACGTTGATAATTTGGTAAACTGATGGACAATTCACATCTGCCAAACATCACTTCTGGTATAATAGACGACAAGTGGAGGTTAAACAATGAATGCGTAGTTAGCTCAATTAGGGCCTGGTACCACATTCAATGTAAAATACGATAATTGGCAAAATATGGAAAATTTGAATATAAACCTGAACTCGAACTCGCATCACTACGAACCCGGATTCCTCTCAACGTCCAAACAAAATCACAATTAAAAATTTCAAGGATTCGAAAGTAATCGAATCTCACATTTGTTATTTTCTGTATATTATATTTTTTAATAAACTTACTCTGTTATGTTGAGAAAAATTGTTATTTATGTGTGAAAGTTTTATATTTGTATGCCTAGGTTGATATTAAAAATATTTCTATTCAGAATATAAAAAGGTAAGATTTGTATATATTGAAATTATGGAAAGTCTATGTGAAATCTTAAATTATTATTATTTTAAATATATTTATCGAGTTTTAAGTGTACATTTTGATTGAATGCAATTCTTATTTGCACGCTTGATATATAGTATTACAATATAACATATATGTCTGTATAATCAAATGTATATATTTATATATTATAATACTTGTTTGTTTAAACTATTTTATTCGCATATTTATTTATTGTTACATATATATTTGCTCTTGATAAAAGAAAATATAATAAAATGATATTGGAATAGTTTAAAAGGTGGGTTGAGTCAACCAGGATATGCACCGGATATCGCACCTTGGACCAGCAGTTGCACTCTTATCTCAAGTGCTCAGTCTCTTTGTTAAGGGACAAGGTCCAGTTTTGGTTTGTCTGACAGACCTTTTTTTTTATATCTATCTGGTCTAATTTCTATTGATCTAAGCCTATCAATTATCACAAACAAATCGTTTGAGTATATTAAGTATTCACCCGGACGTAACACAACATTTTCCGACTAGATGTACATATAAGCTAAAGAAGTGTTCATAATTTTAATGTTTTCCATTTTTTTAAATTCTGCTTCTACCGAAATAAGTTTAATATTTTTAATGTATTTTTTGTATCATAATATAAAACAAGTCTAAATTAGTATGAATCAAAGATTATTTAAGAGCTTTCTTCAGAATTCGTATGAAGAAACCAAAGTTTAGGATCAAAAGAAAAATGTAATGTCACTCTTTATTTGAATTTTTTAAATTAGTACTTTTTTGAATAAATAATCATTCAAAAAGAGTGTACATTCCACTCTTTTGTGGAAAAAGGGTACTCTTTGACCTGCTAGTGAAAAAAATTATAAACATCTCTTCTGTACTTCATCGGCAATGCATAAATTGTACGTTGACAGTTGTCAAGTTTTGCAGGTGTCCATGTGACGTTTTTTGAAGCTCAAATTGAAATCGTAATTGAAGATGTCTCTGAATATAGTTTCAGAAACCGGCTTCATTCCATTTCTTTTTATCTCGATTCGGTACATTCGGTACATTTTAGCCATATCAATTTTCGTCGAGCAATAAGGTTCGCATGGGCGAAGAATTTGACTTAATTTTTTGCTGGTATTGTCTTTCCACTTTTTGTTATACGCTCTTGATCACGTTCCACGCTTTCTTTTGCCAAAAATTTCTTGCGCAATTGAGGTCGTCTTTTTCGTTTTCGAGAAGCTCTCTCCTCATTTTGTAATGGAGCTGAAGTGAATAAATTAAAAGTAATATAAAACCAGGATTCAAGCTTTTTCACGATATTTAATAGTCCTGGTCTAATTTTTCTATAAGAGCAACATTAACCAAGGAATGTAAATAATATCAGGGAAATCATACTTTTATTTTCTTCTTCAAAACGAAACCCCTCATCTTCTGAATCAGGATCACTTTCGTCAATAAAATCTGGGTACTCGTAAACGTCTGCAATTTTCAGCAGTGATTAGAAGCATTCATTTTAAGATCTATGCTTCAGATTTTTAGAGCACCAATCAAATAATATTCCGGAGAAAATGAAATAATGTAAAGGGTTTTCCAATAGGGACATACAAATTTTATCCATGAATAAAACACAGTAATATTTGAGATATTGAGTTCAAATTTATTGTGGGTGTAGTGCAAGCATTACATTTTATGAATGAAATTCGATATCGGTCTTATGACCACCACCAGCCCGTTTACAGCGGTCGATTCTTTGGACCCAATTTCCCACCACTCTGGCACACATTTCGACAGGAACGTTGGCAATTTCGCGTTGGATGTTGTCTTTGAGGTCGTCTAAAGTTGCTGGCTTGTTGGCATAGACCAGTGACTTGATATGGCCCCGTAAAAAGAAATCCAATAGCGTTAGATCGCATGAACGTGGCGGCCATTCGACCGGACCATTTCTCGAGATAACACGTTCACCGAATTTGCCTTTCAATAAATCGATTGTGACGCGTGCTGTGTGGCTAGCGGCACCGTCTTGTTGAAACCACATATCGTTGATGTCAAGTTCATCCAATTCTAGCTACAAATAATCTTCCAACATAGCACGATACCGCTTTCCATTGACGGTAACATGACGGTCGTTTTCATCCACGAAAAAATACGGCCCAATCACACCTCCGACATGAAAACCACACCAAACAGTTACTTTTTGCGGATGCAACGGTGTCTCAAGAAGCACATTTGGGTTTGTTGCTGACCAATAACGCATATTTTGCTTATTAACAAAGGCATTGAGCCAGAAATGGGCTTCATCGCTGAAAATGATTTTTCGATCAAATTCTTTATTTTCTCTAAGCTGTGCCAGAGCCCAATTGGAGAAGTTTCGGCGTTTCAAATGATCAAGTGGCTTTATTTCTTGAGTCAATTCAATCTTGAAAGCATGTAGGCCAAGATCTTCTCGCATAATACGCCACAGCGTCGTTTGAGCGATGCCCAATTCTTGAGAACGACGTGGAATCGACTGATTTGGCTCATTTTGAATCGATGCACTTACGGCTGCAATTATTTCTTCGCTTCGAGTAATACGACGTCTTTTTGGAACCGGAACGTCCAATAGTGTAAATTTGGTCTCAAATTTATTGACTATAGCACGCACAGCCTGTTGGGTGGGACGATTATTACGGCCCAAAATTGGAGTAAGCGCTCTTAAAGTTGCGAACACCGACTCAGAATTTCGGTAGTAATTTTTAATAATTTCCAAACGTTGCTGGTTCGTAAACTTTACCATGATGAAAATGTTGACTTTAGGTAACGTTTTGACATTGACAGTTCATTAAAAAAGTTTAAGGGTGCGTTCATGTAAAGATACGAAATTGTTATGTCCCAATTGGAAAACCCTTTACAAACCTTTGGCCATTGTTTTCGTTGAGAAACAAGAAATCAGTTGAAAATTTATTTTTCCCTCCCAAATAAAACCGGTGAATTATAATTCAAAACACGTAAATAAATTGATAAACAAGTTTCAAAATGATTAAAAACATGCACACGTTTATACCTTTATCATTAATTTTATTTAAATTTATATGCAAGGCAAACAAAAACGACCAATGCAATTTGTCACAAAAAAAGTAACTTATTCAACTTAGGAGTGCGTAAATCGTGGCAGGATTCGATATATAGCGAAAAGAGAAGAAAGAATAAAGTTTTTATTATTTTATGTTCACTTATTATTATCGATTTTTATTCTTAATCACTATTGTTACTCATACTATTTAACATTATATATTATTTTTATACAATATGATTATATATATTTCATTTTTTATTGCTATTATATAAAAAAATAGATGATGATAAAAATATTAAAATGGGACACCCATCCGACCACGCCTGAGGCTTCTTAATCTCAGCGATCGGGTGTGGCGCTGTCTGTTCCTACGGACGGAAATGGGCGGTGAAAACCTGATGGATGTTTTGGATTGGCAACAAAGGCATTTCATTTTTTTCATGATTTTCAAAGCAAGTTTATTAATAAAAATAATAAACATTAATCAATTATGTATTGACCATTTTGTTCGATGACCTTTTGCCATCTTTCAGTCAGCTTCACAATTCCGCTTTCGTAGAAAGCTTGGTTCTTAGAGACAAAAAACTGAATCAACTCATTTTTGACAGCCTCATTTGAATATACGGTGAATGAGGCATCACTTCCCAGCCTCACTCCAATAATTTTTGCGAGTGGCCACAGATGTATGTGGTCTGGCGTTATCTTGATGGAAGATGATGCCTTTACGACTTGCCAGATCTGGCTGCTTTTCCTTGATTTCTTTATCCAATTTCACTAGCTGGCGGCAGTAGACATTCGAATTGATAGTTTGGTTCCTTGGGAGCAGTTCAAAATAAACAATACCTTTGAAATCCCACCAAACACTCAGCATAACCTTTTTTTGATGAATATCGGCTTTTGATGTCGATTGTGTAGGCTTATCTCACTTGCTCCATGGTCGTTTTCGCAGGACGTTATCGTAAATAACCCATTTTTCATCGCACGTTATGATTTGCTTTAAAAATGGATTGGTTTCGTTACGTTTCAGCAGTGAATCGCAAATGGAAAGTCGTTTGGTGAGTTGAATTTCGTTCAATTTGTGAGGAACCCAAATATCGAGCTATTTTCTATCATTGCTTTTATTTTGTCGTCAACTTCAGTTGGGCGTACAGAGCGTGGTGCATCTTTGAGGGCTTGCACTGCGTTTTTACCTTTTCGGAAGTAATAAAGTAAAATGTGAGGAAAATGACCGTCTTGAATCTCCATTGCAAATCAATGCAAAATATAAATAAAAAAGAAAACTTGAAACTTTTTGTTAGTGAATAATCTTGAAATGTCAGCTGTCAAATACGATGTTCAGAAAAGTGTATATAATGTTTATAGATGTCGAAGCTGCATTTTCTGCCCAATGAGTTATGGTTAGTATATTGCTCTCTCAATATCAAATCAAACTACAAGTTACAATGTGGCCTGTGTCCGCTGAAACGTTAAAAAAAAAGCAAACTCGAGGATAGGGCATTACCCTCGGTAACATCGGCGTTATTCATGGCGGTTTTAAAATGTGCATCTGGCGTCTCCTGAAGCCATATTTAATTAGTGGGCAAAGCCCTGGCTCGATACAGGTTCAAAAAGAATTTGAGTCAATGTGGCGTCCAACGCCTGGAGAATTACAAAAGAAAATAGAAAAGACTCTAAGAGAGCCAGAGAGCCACGCACTTTATGCAACGAAAATATAGGCAAGAATAAGGGCCCAGAATATGGTCTTTGGAAACTTACCGGGCTTCTGTCCGCAATTTAGCGCCTGACTTCGTGCAAATCGAATTCCATAATAAAAATTATGGGAAAACCCCTGAGGCTAAGCGAAGTTGATCTCTCTGACAAAGACAGAATAGAGCTACGCGTCGTATGTGTCACGCAGTTTTATTATATCTGCTGGAAAAGCTGGCGCACGTGCAGAAGCTAATTCTTGTTGAAGCGACTTGTCTTGTTAGGACAACGGTGCCAGGCGACCTATAAGCTTCACCGTCCCTAGATAAACCTGCCCCATTGGCTTAAAACATGGAGGGGTGGATTTGGATCACGCAGTTTTTACAACGTTATCCAGGTTGATCAGAAGGAACAAATACAAATTTGAAATTACCCGTAATTAAGACATATTAAATTTGTTCGTTAAAATGGCTACTTCAAGTCTTAATAAACCTGGGGTCTCATTAATAGATTTATCGTAGCGATCGAAGCTTGAAAGCTGATTCCAACATCGTCTGATCCACAGATTGCAGCATGTGGCCGGTCTATAATCAGGCCTGCAGATTCGCCAGTCTCGGATGCCATCTCTAAAAATTTTGAGATTTAAAATTTTTAATGCTTGGGCTTGAGCCTGTCGTTGTCGGTTGATGGAAACTATAATGCGATTTACCGCGTTTCAAAGTGTATATTAGTTCCCACATTAGTAAAAAAAAGTGATTGTTCGAGGTATTTCATCATGGTAAAGTTCACGAACCAGCAACGTTTGGAAATTATTAAAAATTACTACCGAAATTCTGAGTCGGTGTTCGCAACTTTAAGAGCGCTTACTCCAATTTTGGGCCGTAATAATCGTCCCACCCAACAGGCTGTGCGTGCTATAGTCAATAAATTTGAGACCAAATTCACACTATTGGACGTTCCGGTGCCAAAAAGACGTCGTATTGCTCGAAGCGAAGAAATAATCGTAGCCGTAAGTGCATTGATTCAAAATGAGCCAAATCAAATTCCACGTCGTTCTCAAGAATTGGGCATCGCTCAAACGACACTGTTTGTTAATAAGCAAAATATGCGTTATTGGTCAGCAAAAAACCCAAATGTTCTTCTTGAGACACCGTTACATCCGCAAAAATAGCAATTCCTCTGTGACGGTTTCATTCGGTTTCAACAGCTCATAATACAACACACCGAGCTGGTTCCATCAAATGTAGAACATAACCTTACCACTGTGAATATTCGATCTGGCCATTGACATGCAGGCATGTCCGGGCATTCCCTATGATTATCTGCGCTTGGGATTATAGTAGTGGACCCATTTTTCGTCGACGATCACAATGCGATGTAAAAATCCCTTCTGATTCTGTCTTTGAAGCAGCTGTTCACAAACAAAGAAACATTTCTCGGCTTCAACTTGTACGGAACCGAATTTCCTAGGTTCTGAATCATTCCCATGGCTTTGAGGCGTTGAGAGTGAGTAAGGTGAGTGAGAGTTCTTAATTTTTTTTGTGTTGCCTGGTTCTGGGCCGGCTCTAATGGAATGCTGGTGGTTTCACCAATTTGGGTTTTGGCCTCTAGTATTTCCCGGTAATGACACAAATGAAGTAAAAAAAAAATTTGTAACCATTGAAATCATCTCCTCGAACATAATTTTATGTATTTATATTGTATGTGAATTATTCATTTATATTAATATTTCTATCTTGTATTATGTGATTAACGTCGACATATCGCTGATAATGTCTCGTGACGTATGATTGACGTAGATTGTCGAAGTCCGATTTGAGGGAATCCGTAATTGAACCTGGAAAGGAGTAAGCTTGAGGAAGCCAGTCGATACCAAGATCTAACATCATAAAGATCATTTTGTTCAATCCATGCGATACTTTATTGCCTAAATAAAAGTCGCTAAATGTGATATTACATAATACAAATAAAGAGCTTGTAATTGTGATTACCCCTATTCGAGATAAATGGAGCTTGGAAATTGAAGATCGTTCAGCAAATGATGGATCTAGATTGTGGGTTTTAAAATACAACAAAACGTCTGTGAGAACCTGTAACGAATCCTATTAATCTCAGAACGTATCTTGGATGTTGCCTACGCTATGGAAGGAAAATCATCATAAGAAAAATATCATTAAAGCGATTCCAGGATCAGCATCTTGACAATTTCAAGTTATTATTGGATTATTCCCATCCGACCTCGATATTGGAGACTTCCTTTTATTTTATAACATGTAAGTTTGATAATCTATATTGTTCGAATGATGGATTTGTTTGTACTAATGATATATGTCTGAATGTTTGTTGAAATCATCGTCATCGGCGCTTGATTGGGATTTTATAAATTGCGAAGGCTTATGCTAAGTAATATAACTGATATTTTGTTTTAAGACTGTTTAATCACGCGTGATTTCTTTTTTTTTATCATAAATTTATGTGTGATGAAAAGTTTATAATAGGTCACTTGAATTTATAAACTCTAACGTCCGGCATTATAAGTTGTCTAAATATTATAAAAATAACGTCGATGTCATTATTAGATAATAAAGTTATTAATCATTGATTGACTAAAGCTTGAATTCCTCACAGGGTTATCCTTCTAACGAAAACAAGGTCATAAAGTGTATATATTTAAACGAATATTTATATTAAATAATAACAAAGTGTTATAAATTGAAAGAACAGATTAGCGTAATTATATTATCAAAAAATACAACAAATTATTCAATGACACTCCGGGGTTATACAATAAAAGTGAAATGAAAATCCATTTAAAAGAAAATGCGCGATCCGTAGCATTAAAATGCAGGCATATAGCGTTAAAACGGCTTGTAGAAAAAGAAATAGAACGATTGATAAACTTAAGTCGCCTGGTACCGGTAGACTGAGCGAATGGGCCATGCTTATCATTTGGGCGTTAAAAGGAAACGGGCATATTCGAGTATGTGGCGAATTCATAATTACACTGAACCCCTATATAATCTTGAAGAAATACCTGTTCCATACTATTGATGAAATCTTCGCGGTATTACAGGGCGGAGATGAGTTTACTGAGTTAGACATGACGCACCGAAATATGCAATTTCCTGTAGATGAAAGCTGTTTACATTTACTTACAATAGTCACACGCAAAGATCTCTTCAAATACACAAGAATTCCAGAAGGTGTCTCGCCTGCATCACCAGACATGCAATGGAAAATGGATAAATATTTACACAGAATTGACTGTACAATCGCGTTCTTAGATAATTTTTATGTGACCAGGCGCACGAAAGAGCATATAAAAAATTTGGAGAAAGTATGTGCGTGACTGCAGGAATTTAACTTACGATTGAATCTAACGAAATGCAAATGTATGCAAAATAGGATAAAGTTCCTACGTTTTGTCATTAACAAAAGTGGATTCCAGTCCGAAAACTAATCTTTTTCGTAAAGCTTTAGAAGCATCTCACGCAATTTCTCTGTGCAGTTCAATGGATTGAAAAGTATTTTACTAAGATGAATTCATCAACGAATTTAATATCGAGGCTGTTTCTTCATTTGAAAAAACATCAACTCTTAAATAGCCTAAGCATTTGACTCACCAGAAGAACAGTAACTTTGAGAATTTCTGACACAAGTTTGTATATGAACGAAAAGATGAAAGAAACCTGGAGCGAATGTCAATAATATTCTTTGTGCTTTTAAGAAAGCACAGATTACTAACATATTTCGTGGAAAAATTTTGGTAGGATTCCAGTGGGGCCTTCGTCACTTTTCCACATTACCCACAGGGCACTAATCGGAAAAAAGTAGTAGGGGCCTGGCTATTATACTTACGCTTGGCGCTGATCTGATGCTTTGATCAAAATGTGCTGTTTGGGAAAGATAAAGAAATTTCGAAAGCCATGCCACGAAAATGATCAATTCTATAAAAGCTGGCCATAAGCTTTTGTATTATCGACGATTTCAAATTTTTCTTCAAGAACATGATGGGGGCTATAAGAATATCCCACTTAATTGCGAAATTTGCTGACTCAGTGTTGAGAAATATCTCGCAATATTTTTTGAAATATGAACAAAAATTGTCTTATTGTAAAAAAAATGCTCACTTTTTAAGGTATTCAGGAGGTTTCAAACTTATTAAACGCGACGTATAATACATGTACAATATATATATAAATTAAAAGACACGGCGAAGTAGCGTAATTTGTCTTGAAGCATGAAACTCACCTATTGTTGAGGTTAATATGTTGCTGAGCTGGCCACAAAAAAACTACTCCGTCCATACTTGAACTAGCTATGTATTGACCATCGGGACTCCAATCTAGATTCATTACCGAATCTTGATGAGCTCTAAGTTCAGTTAACACGGAATTTGTCGACAGATCCCAAATGGAAATACATTTATCATCACCTGTAAAGTAAAACAATCTTTAAGAGAAAAATTGAGCTCTGCATGTAATAAAGGAAAAAGAGAATTTATGGAGATGTTATATATAAAAATGGAGGGCGGATATTTTATAAATTTGAAAACGGATTTAGTGTAGTACAATGGTTGTTATGACAGCATGATGGGTTATATTTTAATTTTTTTTTTTTAGAATTTCAGCCTTGAAAAGGGTGCTGGAAGAGCACCGAAACGTCGACAAGTAGTTTTTTTTATGTAGATGGTAGCGGGTAATGAAGACAAAAGAGGACGAAAGAAAGAAAAAGAAGGAAAGGGTTTTGGAATAATTTTGGTCCAAATTTGGTCATTTTTTCTTGTATTTTAAGGGTTCGAACGGTTTCGAATTCTTGAACATTTGAATTCAATTAAGGGGGTCTCCTCATCAGTAAGCTTCAAAAAATCGATTTTTTTGTTGTTGCTTCAATCGTTAGAATTATTATCTGAAAATATTCTTGTACGGACCGGATATAGCTGATTAACATCTCATGCCTGTAAGTTTCCTTTAATTTGATTTTTTTTCATCGAAAAACTTTAAAGCCCACTTTATGAAAACCATGTTTTTTGAAATTCCGTGCACGATAACAAAAAAACTATAAAAGCTATGTATACAAGTAAAACACTGTTTTTTAGATAATTTAATTTTGCACAGACTGAGTTAAAAAAATGTATTAAAAAATCTCTTTTTACAATGTTATTAACGCACTTAGTGCTAAAAAAAGGCCGAAAAATCGAGTACTTTATTAAAAAATGACTAAAAGATTTTATTTTAATTTTTTGTTTCAGGTAAAAATTACGGGCTGAATTTTTCACGGAGTTTGAGTTGTCCGCGGCGAGCTGCTGCGCGAGATTGTTTATAAATCCGCCATTTTTATTTATTTTGACATTCAAAAAACTTTTTATTTTTGAATAAATATATGTTCAAAGATACGTAAAAGATTATTTGCTTCTCTTGCTGTTTTCATGTTTTAAAAAAATCCTAAAAACCACCTTTTTTATGAGCCACTGATGAGGAGACCCCCTTAAGCAAACGATTTTGCATTTTAACACATATCGTATATCACATATTTTGGTTAAAAAATGGAATTTTTGATTTTTATTATTTAAAATCAAAACATAAAATATCAATCTTGTCAAAAAATGTCCTACTGAAAATTTTTAGACTTCATTTAGGCAAATAATTTCCCATCTTAGCGTTTTTCTCGTATCTCGCATACTTTGTTTAAAAATGGACTTTTAAAATTTTAATCGTATTTTTTTAAATGAAGACGAAATATAATATACGTTTTATGAGAAACTGTGTCGGATAAAATTTGTAAACTTTGTTGATTTTGTATCATAACTTTTTTTTGTATTTCGTATAATTTAACTGGAAAATGGAATTTAGATATTGAAATTTTTCGAGTTTTAACATACTGTAACTTTTTTAACTTTCGTTTCATCTAAAAATGAGATTAGGATAATTAGCAGAGATTTATGAGCACTGTCAGAAACTAGTATTGGAATTTTGGATGTTTCCATAAAGTTTTTTTATCAAAACCACAAAAGTTTTTAAACTGCAAACAATATACGAATTTCATGCGTTTTTTAACGCAGCAACCATCGATTGTTTTGTTTTTTCGATATCTTATACAGTTCCTGAGATAATTTTAAAAACACGAATAAAATGGTTTTACAGGAAGCCTTGTATTTAACTGAATATCATTTATTTTTTAGTCAACTGCGCGTCATTCTCTTCTTTTTTTGATGCAGAAAAAATTTCAAAAAAGTTTATACTTCCAGCTGTAACTGTTCGAAAGATACATGGCACAGAAGTTGTCTTCTTGTACAGAGTTGACAGTTTGATGGCTTTCACAGGCTCCGGGATGTCGTTGCACACGGGAAAAATGAACGTTGATCAGAAACCACTTGTTGATCCTTAAAAAAAACTTATTACCGCTATTACATGTGAAGCTCGGCATCGTTAAAAATTTTGTCAAAGCGATGGATAAAAACAGAAAAGTTTTTCGTTCCTTGAAAAGGAAATTCCCTAAGCTTAGTGAAGCTAAAATCAAAGAAAGAGTTTTTCAAGGACTACAAATCCGACAACTGATGTTGGACTGTGATTTCGAAAAGAGCTTGACTGACCTTGAGAGATAAACTTGGTTGTCAGTAGAAGCTGTTATAAACAATTTTTTGGGGAACACGAAATCCAGAGACTGCAAACACCTGGTGAACACTATGCTGCAGAACTTCCAGGAAATGAAAGTGAACATGTCACTAAAGATTCACATTCTTTATTCTCACTTGGACTTTTTTTCAGATAATTTGGGAGCAGTTAGTAATGAACACGGGGAAAGATTTCATCAAGACATCGCTGAAATCGAAAAGAGGTATTGTACCAAGGTAAGTGGAATGTGAACGCTTTAGCAGACCACTGCTGGAGTCTCATGACTGATGAATCAAATGCTCATCATCGTCGAGCATGAAAGAGAAAAAGTTTCTAGTCAGTAGTAGCAGCTTATAATCATTTTTCGACAGGAGCAATTGACCAATAATAAAACAGATATATTTTAAACTTTGTACATACTGTAAACTCAATGAATATTGTAAACATTAATGCAATGAGATTCAAGAAACAGTACAATGATTCACCTTAAGTACTTGTAAGCCGTCAAACTGGCAACTATATAGAAAGAGACAACTTCTCTGCCATGTATCTTTCGAACACTTACAGCTAGAACTATAGACAGTTTTGAAATTTTTTTTGCATGAAAGAAAGAAAAGAATGACACTCAGTTGATTAAAAAATAAACGAAATTCAGTTAAATACAAGGTTTTCTGTAAAACCATTGTTTTCGTGTTTTTTTCAAAAATTATCTCAGAAACTGTATAAGATATCGAAAAAAAATCATTTTAAAATCCTAAATTTATACACGAAGTGAATCCTACACTACTGAAGTCGTGTAGCTGAAAAAAAAAATCACCTATACGACTGAGTAGTGTAGAGGCAGGAATCAATCATTTTTCGGCAGTAACTATTCGTGTCAGCCACAGGAATGCTGTTACAGCCAAGAGTAGTCCCGCCTACACTACTTTTTAGTATTGCTACACGACTGAGTCGTGTAGGCCACACGATTGAGTCGTGTATGTCACTTGGATTTTTCCGACTGGCATAACGAACATTTCTTAGAGTGACAGTTGTAATTATGTGTTTTTGATCTTCTTTTTTGAAATCTATACTGATTTTGCATATAATTTATTTGACGATTAAATTTGTTCCAATAACATTTATTAATTTTTTCTAATTTCCTCTATCCATGATAATTGGCTATTGAATAAGTTCGGGAACTTTACTTATGAATTTGGCTCGGGGATCGTCTATAATATGCGCGCATAAAAAAGTGGCTAATTATATATAAAATAATATAATATGAAAAAACTTTGTCAGGATTGTATTTAACTTTTAATATTGGGCTATAAGATTTTTTCCTAATCGAAACAGTGAAACTTTACTGATTGACAGTTTAATTTTACTAATTACACGTGAAAGACTTATAAAATTCAAAAACAGTGAGTTTTCACTTTGGATAAGTGAGATTTCACTGGTTCGGATTTAGGAAGTGACTATAATGCAATACAGACGAGATTGAGGACAAGAAGCTTTTTATTAATTTGATACAAACATGACACTATATATCTATATTAAGATATTTTTTATTCTTAAATCGCATGAAACATAAACAATGTTTAAATCGTAATTTCATTTCAGAAATTAAGAGTAAGATATTTGAAACGTGATTTCGTATTACTAATACATACAATGCTTCATAAGGCCAACGCTTAGGGATGAAACACTTATCTATGCTGCTACTGCTTATGAATGATACAAAACAAAATTGGATAACGTGGTAAGTCAAGAAACGCCAAGAAGTACGGTCATTTAAATAACTAAGATTGAGCAAGTAAGCTTGGTAATGATCGCCGTACAGAGTGTACTCTGTTACATCTCTGACAACAAAAAAGAAGATCAAAAACACATCATTACAACTGTCTAAGAAATTTCCGTTATGCCAGTCGGAAACATTCGTGTGACATAAACGATTCAATCGTGTGGCCCACACGACTCAGTCGTGTAGCAATACTACACAGTAGTGTAGACTGCACTACTCTTGACTGTAACAGCATTCGTTTGGTTGACACGAATAGTTACTGCCGAAAAACGATTGATTCTTGCCAATACACTACTCAGTCGTGTAGGTGATATTTTTTTTCATCTATAAGACGAACTCGTGTAGGAACAAGTAATTTTGAGAGTTTGGTTAATGTCCTATCGACTCATATCAGTTAGGTCGTATTCACGTTGTGAATAAATTGGTTTATTTTACAGGTTTGTTCCAATACATTTTATTATTAAATTATATAGTATCAAATTTTTTAAACTTTGAATATTAATGTCAGACATGTGTAAAAATATTCAATTTTATTCAAACCGACTTCAACATTTGATTACGCAGCTGATTGTGTCGGTTTCTTCGATTTGATCGAGCATGCAATGAAAGTTCGGATATTTGACGCTTGACCGAGCGGCTGATTGGATCGGTTTTCAAGTCTTACAATAGACGAGTCTTGCAATAAACGAGTCTTGACTGTATTTAAAAGTTCTAAAGAAGATATATCTATCTTATGAAGATATAGAAAAATTTTTAATTCTAAATGTGACTCCAGTGGATATAAAGTAAAAATCAAGCGCGAAGCGCGAGTATTATGATGAGAATGAGTCAACGTATTTCTTATACTCAAATTCAAAGTTTCACCTGAAATGGAAAATTAAAGAACCTACGAAAAGCGTAGTATTTAACAAAAATTCAAAACTGAAAATGGAGTCTTTTAACTTGCACAGCTTTTATTATAAAATTATTCATATATAAGTTTATTTCTATATCTCTCTTGACTGATATTGATGTCATAGGGTGCACAGCGTCTTATTGTTTTTCAGTTCATGAGACTGAAATGATCACATAGGTTGCCTAGGATCTTCGCATAGCCAACCAGCGCAACATCCACGGCGGCATGGCAGATCTACAGGGGCAGCGACAACAATAGTCTTCGCTAGGCTCGCAGCGTAAGCCTGCCCGCTGCAAACTCAAAGTCACCAGTGCATACACGGAAAAAATAAGTACTGGGAAATTTACTTGACAGTCCTCGACTTTTGGACAGGACAAATTTTTCCGAAGATCCTATATACTTTTTATTAAGAAGCTTAGAACTTCATCGAAAAAAAGAAAGAATGTCCTAGATTAATTCAAGGACAGCCAATGAATTAAATTCTTTCAAATTTTATTGTATAGTTTTTGAAAAAATTATAGAAAGGCAAATAATACTTCTTCTAAAGAGTGCTTCACTTTTTAAAAGAGTTTGGATAGAAAAATTTGATTAGGAAGAGATGAATACCTACTATACAAATCAAAGAAAAATTCTTGGACTGCGCTTGAAAGTCTTGTGAAATTTTTAGTGGTACGATTCGCAGTTGTCAATGTCAGTTTTTTAGATACGCAAAATTTTTATTACTTTGTAAATTGACATAAACTTCAGAAATTATGAAATTCTTATATTTGATATTTTAGAATTCAGTAATTAATTTATTAAAAGTCTCTTCATCTAAAAACTTTTCTTAGCCTTATATAAAATTAATGGCGAAACAAGGTGCAGCGATTTCTTACACGGCCCTGCATTTTCAAAGGATAAAATGTACCCAACATTTTTTGAGAAATATCGCAAGTGCTTCGGTAGCCGTGCGGTTTAATTTATAAGGTTAGACTGCGTTATACATGTAGGTTAGGTAAAAGTTAAGGTTCGAATCCTATCAGCGTAATATTAATTTCAACAGCGGTAATATAATTTGTAATAAAAATCAATAAAATAGTATATTGACTGGCTTTGTAGTTTTCATGCACGAGTGCTGTGCGAGCTCTATCTGCCTATATTCAGAATTTCATATTAATTCGTAGAAATATCCAATCTTTGAACTTTATTTTCTCAAATGATTCATACACATTATACATTTTGCGTACTCAGAATTTTCACGGACTTTCTACTGAATATACTTTTGGAAAGTTCTATACTTTTTCCAGGATTATTGATCTAATTGTACAAGTACGGTACTTCTAGTTTTAAGTAACTTTTGAACGTATCTGAAAGTCGAGCACTCTGTCATGTAAATTTCCCAGTACTTGTTTTTTCCGTGTACCTTGGAGCACGGAACCGACAGTAGAAATTCAACCGGGACTTTCGTCCCAAGCAGAGAGAAGATGAGAAAGAGTTTTCGCTTGCCATCGTTACCTGGCTGAAGAGGTTTTTCTTTGTGGTAAGTACGTTGGTACGTTGGTAAACAGGTACGTTGCCTAGGCTCCAGAGGAGCTCTCATCCTATTTTTAAAATTGAACATTTTTTAATTACTATTTGGGTATGCTATTCAGGCTTCAGATAGTATCCCTATTTCACTATGTACGCTGCTACAGGCTCCAGAAATTGTTTTTACCTCCACTCGTAGCTAGTCTGCTGCCAGAGGCGTAATAGCGGTTCTCCAAAAACTCCATACAGAGAGGCGTATGTTACCCACGCTGCTCTTCTTTTCTTTCACGGCGTATGCTGCTCAGGCCGCCGTCCATATAATCTCTTTTCCATGTGCAAGCTATCAAACGCTGCGTGTAGTGAAGTGCATGGTAGAATAGTAGTTATTGGCGTACGCGACTCAGGCTGCTAAAAACCCTTATTTGATAAAGAGAGAGAGAGAGAGAGAGAGAGAGAGAGAGAGAGAGAGAGAGAGAGAGAGAGAGAGAGAGAGAGAGAGAGAGAGAGAGAGAGAGAGAGAGAGAGAGAGAGAGATAGAGAGAGAGAGTGACAGGGAAAGCGGAGGGGGGGGGGGGTACGCAATGGGAATGTTAATATGCGATATGCAACGAAACAAAACTAATTCTAGGGAGCTCCTAAAGTGAATTCCCCTATTACGTGTCTTAAGTGTAGATGCTGCAGTGGAACGAAAGTGAGGAATAGCCTCCATTGCTCAATTTCCAAAATTACAAATTTGGAAGATATTTGAACACTTGGGAATTAACGAAAATTTAAAAAAAACTAATAGTCATTTTAGACACAGAGACCCTAAGCGGCACTTTTTCGGATAAATGTAAAGTTATAGTACAAGCAAACACGTTGAAAAAAAAAACACGAGTCAAACGTCGACCAATTGTTAATGAAAATAAGGCGTCTGCTATCTTAGCTTTTGCTGCACTAAATCCACATGCGAGCCGCAGGCAAAAGGAAAAAAAAGAGTGGAATTAGTCAGCGATCTGTATTAAGAATCTTACATCAACACAAGTTCCATTCGTATCGTATGTCATTACATCATGATTTGTACGGCAATGATTTCCTAAACGGCGTCAATTTCTGTAATTGGATTCGTAGAAAAATGCGCACAGATGTCTCATTTTTGAGTCATGTGCTTTTTTCTGATGAAGCTAACTTCGCAAATACGGGAAATGTGAATAGGCATAATATGCATTATTAGGCAAATGAGAATCCTCGATGGATGAGAACTGTACCATTTCAACATCCGTGGTCCGTTAATTGTTGGTGCGGCATTGCCGGCGATCACGTCATTGGTCCATATTTTTTGAAGGTCGCTTCACTGGGCAAGTTTACGCAAACTTTCTGCAAAACGCACTGCCTCAATTAATAGAAGACGTGCCCTTGCATGTTCGCATGAACATGTGGATGCAACACGACGATGCACCACCCCATTATGCTCTGTGTTCAAGACAAGTGATGAATGAGGTTTTTGACGAAAAGTGGATAGGACGAAGCGGCCCTGTAGCTTGGTCACGTCGTTCGCCAGATCTAACATCACCAGATTACTTTTTATGACGATTTGTCAAAGAATGCGTAATGGCGGTAGCAACTACCACGCCTGACGACATGAAAGAAAGAATACGCCGAGCATGTGCCGAAATTACACCACAAATGTTGGCTGAAGTTAGACGGTCTTTTCATCAGTGAATTAGCAAGTGCTTACAAGTCAAGGGTCATCACTTCGAGCATCTTCTGTAGGTAGACCCAAACCAAGGTTAGTGGATCCTTTGATAGTGATTATTCCGATATGTTTCGATCTTTCGACTATTTTCATACTTTGCGTGACTAGAATGGCCTTGGGTTATAGGTCGCTAAATTCGTCTTGAAATCAGTAATAATCTCATCGAAAGAAAAATACATGATTCCATTTAAAAGGGTGGTGTTGACCTTCACGTAGCTTTAGCGCCTCCGTCGATTAAAAATAGGGTGGTCGAGTATGACGGCCTTCTCGAACACTGAAACTTTTGTCTGAAACATTTTTGGATATGATCAATAGTTTGAGTGCTATCGCTCTGTATCACTTTATGTGCCCTACCATGTATAAGTAGCTGTGCAATCTATGCAGGGAATGTTGTAAGCAAAGTCAGCGGTGTCACGTTTTGAAATTCTGTCTTTTGTTGGTTTAAAAAACGGGATAGACTATTGACATTGCGTGATGCAATTTTGATGTTAAAGGGTTTGAGAATGCCTGATAATTTTTCTGAGAGGCCCTGTACGTAAGGTAGTGACATGTATTTTGGAGGTGGTTGTGTGTTGGTGGCTTTACTTTGACCTGCTGGTGGGTTTGGTTGTGTAGTCTGTGTATGTGTGGGGATAATCCTCAGTGGCTTGTATGGCTTTGCATTGGTACCTAAAGTTTTCAGCGAGAGATGGTTCAGCATTTTCTTAATACAGGAATTCATCATGCTGGAGAGGTAATTATTTTTATGTAGGATGGATTTGATTTTTTTGATATTTTCTTTCCTAAAGTCTTCGTGAGATAGGGAGATACATCTATCGACCAGATTATTGATTACATTGATTTTGTATTTGTAGGGGTGATTTGAGTTGAAATTGAGGTAGCGGCCAGACCATGTAGGCTTGTAATACCTGTTTGTTTTTATGCCATCTCTGGCTCTGATTATGAGAGCATCAAGAAAGGATAATCTACCCTCTGATTTCTCTTCTATTGTGAACTGAATTTTGTGATTGAAGTTGTTAAAGGTGTTTTTGATTGTGTCAATTTTATTGTGTTGTCCCGCTGTTATGATGTCGTCTACATATCGGAGGTAAAACGGAAGTTGAAAGAGCAGGGAGGCAATGCAATTGGATTCAAGGTCATTCATGACGATGTATGTTTACCATACTTTATCCTATTATTTACACATACTATTCCGCCATAATATGGCTTATATGTGCAAATTTTTTATTTTTAAAATAACTTCACTCCAAACAATTTATTGTGGATACAATCATAGATAAGACATCCAAAATATAAATAATTGCTCAGAAATAGGTTAAAAATAGTATTTTCAGGCAAAATAGTTCAAAAATAGCCCTAATAGCCCCAACTAAACTCTTTCATTCCGCTTCGCACCAAAGAACTTATTGTGGATACAGTAATAGATTAGCCTTTGAAAAATATAAATATTTTTTAGAAATAGTTTACAAATAGGTTGTTCAGTCAAAATAGTTCAAAATAGCATTAATGCTCAACATCAAACTCCTTTCCATTTCACCTGTCATGAAAGAATTTAATTGTAGAAACCGGTATGGATGACATTCAAAAATGTGAATATTTTTTATAAATAGTTTTAAGATAGCTTTAGAAAGATAGCTTGCACATGGAAAAGAGATTATATGGACGGCGGCCTGAGCAGCATACGCCGTGAAAGAAAAGAAGAGCAGCCTGGGTAACATACGCCTCTCTGTATGGAGTTTTTGGAGAACCGCTATTACGCCTCTGGCAGCAGACCAGCTACGCGTGGAGGTAAAAACAATTTCTGGAGCCTGTATATATAATAATAACTGTATATCTCAGCCAAGTACTTACTGACGAATATTTGTGCCGAAAAGTACCGCCTGGTATAAAACAATATTACATTGGAATATGTTCACGGTGCTGTGTGCTTAAAGATAGGTTTGCCCCTTTCCATATATTAGACTGTACGGCATTTAGAAACCTGTGAGCAATGTGTGCTTGTTTTAACGACATTTGTCTGGTCACCCACATGCCGTGGCACAAGAAGGCTACGCGCAACGACAAGGGGTGTTCCTCTTCATATTTGCCTTACAAGTATCCAAAAACGTTCACAATATTACATTGTACTTATATCCTTTTCTGTCTCTCTTATATTTTATTACATTGTGTTATGATAATTTTTTCTGTGATTTATTTTTTCTATACCATATTTACGACTCACCGATATTGATTTGCATAACATAGTAAAATTCACCGAAAGAGAAGTTCTCGACATACTTCTTGAGGCTATGGATCAACCAGATCACGTGACTAAATTCCTGTAAAAGTTCGTGTGAGATAACTTTTAAATTCACAAAATGTCTTTCTGGAAATTTGGAACATACAATAGAAAACGATAAAGAAGTTTGTCAACTTCATTTGAGTGAAAATCTTGCAAAAATTTTTACAGTTAACTGTAATTGTTCATAAACTTTCAAATTTTTCTCAAAATTTTTAATAAAAAGAACTTAAAAGACATGCTTTATTGTCTTTTGTTACATTTCCCAAATTTCCAGAGATACTTCGTAAATTAAAAAATTAATCTTAAATGAATGAAGAAAATACGTCAAAATATTTATTAAAATGATACGAAGTGACACGTATTATTTTTATTTCATCCAAATTCAATTCAAGCAATAATTTTCTGTCATTTAAACCGGCATTTAAGTGAAACAGGCAATGTGTCACTGTGACCATGTGACCCACAGGCATACGTGCACTCGGTACACCTCCGTATACAAAGGTATATCGTTCTATTAAGATGATTATATATTATAGTAATCTTCACTCAACGGTAGTATCATTGTATGTATGCCATTTCAATGAAGATTTAAACGTATTTTTTTCAACAGATAAAAGACAAAACGGCTAAAAATAGGTTTTTTTTTCTCCACAGTTGTTACTTCTTTCCGCATGTTTTTTTTTCAATTTTTTGTAGATCCAAACGGGGACTAAAAATAGTAGTTTGATTTTTACTATTCTCTATAAATATGGTCTGTATTTTTTGGAGGCACGTCACCCATTTCATAAAGGTTTTCTCGAAAGTGGTTGATCCTAGCAGAATGTTTTTTTTGCGATTAAATAAAGCTAACTAATAGTTCAGAAGTAGAAAGATTTTTTCGCAGACGGTTAATTTTTTTAAAGTGTTTCTTTTCAGGGTTCGATGAAGTCAAGTAATGGTTCGAAAGTTTTTCCTTGCTTGTTTTTTTTAATTTAAAAAAAAAAATAGCAATTTTTTATACTATAAAACTCGTATTAACACTAGAAATATAACCCACGTGGTACTTCTAGTACTAAAAGCACAGCGGCCTTTTACTATTGCCAACTATAAAAATCTATTTTGATTGAGTCTTGAACGACTATCGGTAACTGTGGTCCGAGAAAGTGCGTGAGAAACTCAAGGGTTATTTGCACAGATTTAAGAAACTAAGTGATTAAATATTAGGTGAGCTGAATTCTAGCATTTCTTGTGCGTTATCTCGGTACAAAATTGAAGAATTGCATTTAAATAGAATTTGATCGACAAATAATTTCATAATACTTTGAACAATCTTTCCATTATTTCTATATCTTCACTACAAGTGTGTGAGCTATGTGTTTCGAAAGTGTATATACATAAAAGCAATATTTTGTCATCCACTTATAACTCGTTAAGGAGCCTTTATTTATTATAAATTAATATAACGATTAAGAAATACATTATTACCAGCTGTCGCCAGATATTTTCCATCGGGACTAAAAGCTAGACTATATATTGTCGATTGGGCCCCAACATATACTCGTAACAAATTTCCATCATCTTTATTCCACAATCTAACAGTTTTATCAGCAGAACCAGTAGCCACATATCGAGCATTTGGATGGAATTTGATGCACTGTGAATAAAAAATTTCATTTTAATTTTTCATTGATAACTTCTTATTTGAAGGCCATGGGCCAAGCAGATCACGTGACTACAATTATAAGTTAATCCAACCATATAAGATTACTTTTCCATTTTATAGAATATTTAAATATTGAATATTTCAAGTAGTTAAATCAATTTTTCGATAAAATAAGAAATATTATCAAATTATCAAATAAATTTTGTAAGCAGAAACAGCGCTACTTGCGCTTTAGTGTCTCATTAGACTTAATATGTGGACCAAAAAATCGATTACCAGGGACTGAATTTCCGACATGACAGACTTGGCTCCTGGCCTCAAATGAATAAATAATAACTATTTACTCACATTTACATCCAAGAAATGTCCGGCAAATATTCGAAGAGGAAATGATCTATCTACGGACCACAGTTTTGCTGTTCTGTCATGAGAACCAGTTGCTATGTATAAATTGAACGCACTAGTATCCATACACCATATTGGATAGTTATGGCCGCTGAAATACAAAAAGAATTCAGTAATAAATATAAAGAAACTCGGAACGCGTAAAGCAGCTTAAAAAAATTACATTTCACATCGTAAAAACCGTCTTCGATATTAACGGGTATTTATTAATAATTTTAGTATTTCGAGCTTGAAATGTAAATATAAGTTACATTATTAATTACTTTAATTATTGTACGCTCAATGACTCTACTATAAACGTTTACACGTTTTTCTATGAAGAGAAAGACCATGAACGTATGAAGTGGCTTTCAGACCCAGTATTTTGAGCACGTAAGGGTGCTATTTTCAATAAAAACCTAAAGCTCATACGATAAAATTTTGTTCAAATTCTCATTTTATAGGCACTTATTAGCACCAGAATTCGAGAAAGTGATTTTAGTGTTTAAAGGGGCTACCCACATTACCAATTTCAAAAAATTGATTTCGGAGAATCGAAATCGGAGACAGGCTACTTTGGATAAAAATAAGTATTATGAAGCAACAGAAGGCATACTGTATGGTGCAGGCATTGCTGATTATGCGCAGGTAAGATTTTTTCACGATTTTTCATTTAAAAAATGTTTAAACGTGTTTTTCTCAAAACAACGTTTTTCCACGCCTTGTTAATAAAATCTCCGAAACTAATGAACCGACCCTTATGAAATTTTTACCACATATTCTGTACAACTATAGCTATAGTGCATATCTAGGACTTTTTGAAATTTTGTTTTTAACTGTTTTTTTGTGTGTGAAAATCGGTGAAAAACACGTTTTTTTATCTTTTAGAAAAATTTCCGCCATTTTATTATTTTTGCAAGAACAAAAAATCGTATGATATGCGCTATAGTAATTAACATATTGAATCTACAACCATTTGATTTTTTTATTTCAGACAATCCATCCCCGAGATTTCATCAATAGCGCACACCTATCTACTTTTTGAGGACCTATGATTTACAAACCTTTTCGTCGATTAAAAGTGTCTAGAATAAATAAACAAAAAACACAAATACAATTTTATTTATATTTCTCAACGTAGTCTCCTTTTAGCTCGATACACTTTTTCCAGCGATGTTTAATAGCTTTGAAACCCTGTTTATAGTCAGAACCGTCGAGCTCCTCGAAACAGTGTTCACAACTGCTTAACATTTTTGCTCCCACCACGTTCCCTCGTGTAAGCAACACATATAAACGCGGCGTGTCGATGTATCGCCGCTCTATCGCTTGTTTGCACGCTTGCAAATCGAGAATTGGATGATTGCCACTGCTTCTTCGTTTTCTCTCGGCTTCGCTTCGGCTCTTCGGTTCGGCATTGTTGGTTCGTCAAAAGTCGAAGATTACCGAGAATGCACGATTGCAACTTGTATTTTTTCGCCGGCTTGGCTAATTTCAAGATTTCAAGATTTGGAGGATTTGGAGGTTGGGGTCATCTTCTGTTACTTTTGTTTACAAAATTTGACAACCCCAAAAAAAGCTTGAAAACATTGACGTTTGAACTCTTGAAATATGATATGTTAATTACTTTCAGGACATTTTACAGGATGTTTTCGAGTGTGTAATCTACAGTCAATATATGATAAGTTACTGGAGGTTAATAAAGTTGTAATATATTCGATGCAGCCCCCTGCATCTCTGAGTTGAAAATGACATGAATTGTGACTGGCTGCCATGGTGGCGTTGACTGTTCATTGGGCCGACTTACACGAAAATCACATTACAAAACATAGTTTTTTAAGCTTTTCTCTGCAAATTTTTGAGTTCTTGAGTTGAAACAAATTTCCAAAAAAATTGATGTAAAAAATGGTGAAATGTGTGTGTTCTGAGTGCAAATCCGGATATAAGTCTTGCTCTGACAAAGTTTGTTTTTTCATTGTACCGAAGGATGAAAATACGATAAAATTATGGCAAATTGCTATCCTTCGCGATGACATCAAATTAAAAGCAGGTCATGCGATTTGCGAAAAGCATTTTAAGCCAGAAGATATTCTTCAAGAGAGGTTAACCTATGCACATTGTTTATTTTCTTAATTAGTTTAAAATAAAACATTTTATTTAATAGAGATATTAACAATTAATTTCATAATATAATAAAGTTTAATGTATCAATATTAATTAATTGTATATAGTTGTGTAATAAATTTTGTTTGCACCGCAATAAATGCCTCTCAAATAAATTCAGTTACAAACATTTTGTATGATAGAAGTTAAAAAATAGAAAAATAAAAGTGACTGAAATAAAGAATAGATGAAAAAGAATATTTTTTAAAATTCTGAATTAAAGTTAATGCGAGCGTGTTAAAATTGGATTGTGTTGAAATGGAAAAAAAATTTCTGATTTCTAACAATTTTGTTATTAAAATAAAGTTTTGAACTTTATAAAAGAATATGTTTAGATTTTTTGTTAATTTAGATTCCTTACTTTTTATAGCTCATAGTTTTACTGAATTACATAGAATTCCTAAAGTAATAGGAATTGAAAACTTAAATGTATAATTTTACAAAACATGAAGTTTAAAATAAAATAATACAACGCAGATAAGTAAAAAAGGAGTAAATTAGAAAATTAATAAATGACAAAAAATTAATTAAATAAGTTATAAATACATAAATAGAAAAATAAGTTAAGTACATTTGTATATAAAGAAATTTTTTCAGAGCATTTATGACAGACCTCAACTTCGAAAAGATGCTATACCGACCCTACTACTTGTCCGTCCTGAAAAGCCAAAGACAGAAAGACGAACTTTTTGTCAAAAGCGAAAGGCTGAAGAAGAAGCAAAAAAAGAAGAGACAATCTCAATGAAACGGAAAAGAATACAAGTGGAGGATGAAAAGGAAAATTCTAATATTGAAATTTCTCATGATAATTTTCCGAACCATGCCTCACATCTTTCCGATAAAGAAAAAGACGTGTTTGACGAAATATTTGATAATGACCAAATAATTTCTATCCCAATTTCACGGGGAAGAACAAATTTTTCTTGGGGTGAAAATAACACTCCGGCTATACATTTTCACAAACTCGTTGGGAGGAAGGGAAAAACCGGTCATGGGGAATCTGTTTATCAAAAAGAAATCACAATTGACAAGAATATGACTCTGCTGATAAAAGTCAACGGTGTTCAGGTGGATCATAAGGCTTTCGAGATCGAAAGCGATCATTTAAACTCGGCTGCAAATTTGACGGATGTTATAAATATCATTGACAAACGTAAAATATGTCAAGGTTGTCCGGATATCACACCGACATCAAATAATTATCATCTTTTGAAGTCCTTCACTTATGTGGACAAAAGTTATATTATTCGCAACAATCATTGCTTGCTCTTATTACCAACTGACAATAATGAAAATTCTAATAGCTGTGAATATTGCAAGTCCGTAAAGACAGTTTTAAATAAAAAAATAATTCGAAGACAGCAAAACAAGAATAAAAATTATGTTAGCATTAATGATTTAAGTCCAAGAAAGAAGGCTAAACTGTTAAAATTAAAAAGGCAACTCGACTACAAAGGAAGGAAAATTGAACGAGCCAAAGTAAATGTTCGCTTGCTGAAAAACGTTGTACATCGATATCAAAATAAAATTATAGGCGTATCAGAAAACGCTTTGAATGATTTGATTGACAAGCAAAATATTTCCAAGAATGAGAAGTTAGCTATACAACAGATCCTGAACGCTTCAAAAGCAAAAGATCCGAAAGGTCGTAGATATTCCGACAATTGGTTTATTTTATGCGTTCTTCTGCACATGCGTTCGCCAGCCACATACCGCTTGATAAGAGATCTTGGTTTATTGCCTGTTCCTTGTGAACAAAGTATTCGAAAGTAAGTTTTAATAACTATCCAACTTTAATAGAATTTGATTAAGCTAAAGTAAATTACTCATAGATAACAAAATTGACTAAAAATTGATAATAAAATTTTTAATTGACTTATTAAATATATAAACAACATTTTTACAGTTATCTGGCACATATGGATTGTCCACGTGGATTCGATCCTAAGTTTTTTAAAATCATAAAGCAGCATTTCGCAAATAAGAGTGGGAAAGAGCTACATGGAGTTTTACTCTTGTACGAAATGTCCACTAGGAAGAATCTACTACTGGATCAAAAAACTATGACCATGAAAGGAGTAGCTGACCTTGGTGACAATGCACCCCAAGATATCAATATACAAATGGCTGATCATGCCTTAGTGCTGATGTTCCACCCACTGTTTGAAGACTACTCACAACTGATCGCAGTATTCACTTGCAATGGACCAATGTCTGGCGATAAATTAGCGAAAATAGTTGTTCAAGCAATCGTGTTACTGGAAAATGCCGGAACCAAAATACACGGAGTAATTTCGGATGGAGGTGGAACTAATCGGAAAATGTGGAACGTAATGGGTTGTTGCGGAAAAATGGATGCCTTTAAGAATTATTTTCAGCATCCTCTGGACGACAAAAGAAAGGTTTTCTTTTTCTGGGACACTCTTCACCTAATGAAGTGCATCCGGAATCGTCTGGCAAATGCTGGAAAATTAAAGGTAAGACAAGTGACCAACACAATTTAAAAACTGAAAATGAAAAAAACATTCTTCCTGTAAGATTAATAAAAGAATAATTGCAGATTCACCCAGAGCACCCTGAAATACAATGGGCGTATTTTAAAACCATGCACGATCTCGACAAACAGCAACCAATATCCCTAAGAATATGTCCAAACATCACCGATGACCATATCAACATTGCAAATAAAAGCATGCTGAAAATGCGAGTAGCTTGCTCTTCAGGTAACTGCTCTGGATACCTTTTCTATATTTCTATTAATTGCAATTACAAGGTTTGTAATATTAATTCATGGTTGGCACAGATATTTAGCAGATCAGTTGCTCGAGGCTTGCGTTTCTATCGAGACTACGAGGCCGATCTGAAGTTTTCTGAATCCACTGCAGTTTTTTGTGAGACGCTGAATGACATGTTCGATGCATTGAACAGGACCTTGACGACAAGAGGACTTACACTTGATTGTGATGACATGAAGGTGTTTCTTTTATATCAAACAATCATATATTTATATATATTATTAGTTATCTGATTAAGAATTTGATCTTCTAACATGTTGCTTTTACCTTTTTTTAGGTGTTAGAGAACAGTTTAGTTTGGTTAAATGAATGGGAGGGAAGAGTCAAGAATGGGTCTCTCACTGCAGATAATTTTCTCGCTTCACAAACAGCAGAAGGACTGAGAATGACTTTAAAGTCAACTTTGGATTTGTCTAAGTATTTACTGCAGGACTTAAGGATGGAAGCTGTCTTCACAGGAAGAATCAACCAAGACTCTCTTGAGGTAATTGAATCGCACGTAGGAAAATCAATGCCCATATTTTTGACGTTCTGCAAATCTTAAAAAGTCCTTCATTTTTGAAAATATAATACGACTATTGTCACGACTTTTTTTAATCAATTATCATGCCTGCAAATTTTTATATACGACAGTACTGTGAATATTTTCTATTTCAATTTTTTTAGTACGAATTTTTACAAATCTTATTAAATTTTTCTTGGACAAGCACTTACTACGAATTCATAAATTATTATTAGGAAGAAAATTTGAAATTTACGAGTTTTTATATTTTACCATTCGCGTATTACAAGTTGTTCATTTTGGAGTCCAGGAATTTCCAGGCATAGTTGTAAAAATAAATTATTTTTTAAATTTAATTCAGGAAATAATTTTCTCCCTCCGTTCCCATATTTTTATAATCTCTCATTTCCTTGTCATTATTTTGTTTAGAGATTCTTCGGTACTATTCGATTAGCTGGAGGAACTAATGATCATCCAGCTACACCAACGTTCCTTCAGATTCATAAGATCCTGACTTTCTTCAGTGTCCTGAAACTTCCTCGTACGGGGAACTGCTCCATTCCTGAAAAAACCTCTTTCCGCCCTATAATGTCAATGTCCAAGTTAAAAGAAATTTTTATATCAGAAAAAAAATCTTCGGTCGTGGACGAGATCAAAAAGAAACTCAATGTTCTCATCAATCAAGAGGACGCCGATTTCAGTGACTTCACGAATGCGTCAGATCGTGATTATGATCTGCCTCCAGTCGTCGAGTGTCTGAAATATTTTGTTACCGGTCAGGTATGCAAAAATTTAAGAAACTTCACTACATGTGAAGTTTGTTTAGAAATAAGATTTTCTGCCTAAAGTGAATTTCTTAACCTTTTCGAAGAGAATAAATTTTTGTGAAAAATATGAAGATCTTATTAGGTTATTGTCATGTATAAGAAAATGCGATAAAATAGTTTTTATTAGGAGAAAATTAATTTTTTATGCTCTTTCCCATGCATTTTTTTGAATCTAGGGCCTATGAACAGTCAGCGCCGCCATCGGCGGCAGTCAACTTTCACGTAATTTTTTTCTTATGCATTTGGTGGCAAGATACAGGGGGCTGATTCGATGTATTACATAAGAAAAGTGGAGGTTAGGTTTAAAATATATATGTCATTCTCAAGTCTCAAGTGGTACTAAATTTTGAAATTTCGTGTTTCATTTTTCAATTGATTTAAAATATTGAAAATTTAGAATAATAAATCAAATATATACTAGTACTTTCGACTTCGAGGAATCTATTAGTATTATAAAAACGAAGGGTTGACGACTTCATTCAAGAGAAAATTGCGATAAAGGTACATAATATAGAAATCGCCTCGAGGTGAAACTAATAATTTTTTACTATCGCTTTTTTCCGGGGACATTTCCGCGATTTCTTACCCTTCTACTCAGATGTTACTATAATACATATGATTATTAAAAAAATAAGTAGCAATGAGCATTCATGTAACACGTGCCCCCACGGTGCCCCTCACTTCATACGACACCAAACAGTCAAGCCACCTTAACCTACTGCCTGAACCCAAAATAATTTAAATATATTATATGCATATATTGTATATTTAAATTATATATATGAGAATTACTTACCCTTACAAAATCTCCGTTTAACATAATAAAACTTTATTTCTATCAGAGTATTCCTTTACATATTGATGGGACTGATATTTAATTATAAAAAGTTAAGTAAAGCTCTTTAAATTTTGATTCATAGAAATATTACAATTTTCATTTGCTTCAATCCATTAGGGTTCAAAAAGTAAATAACTTGTTCATATTTTCACTATACTTTTGACACTCATCCTTTCAATATTTTTCTGAGAAGGAAAAGGTAACTAAAGATAAGTTTGAAAATATTTCTAACAAGGACAAAACAAATATCAATTTTCAATTAGATAATATTTCTTTAGAGAAAACCTTAACGTTTGAACAATTCGAAACTGACGGAACAAGCAACTTATCTCATTCGAATCATTGGCTTAATTCGAATTTAAAAACTAATTCAAGCATTATTTGTGGATCAATTGATCAGGACGAAACATTAAAAAACGAAACTACTTATATTGACAACGAAGATATAAGTTTACTTAGTTCAACGATAATTCCAGAAAACACAGTTGAAGAAAGAACTAAAATAAATTTATCAGAAAATTCTCTCAAACGCCAAACAATTTTAAGTAATCACGATAGCGACGATAATAGTACCGACAACGAACAAATGGAACAAATTGTTCACAACAATCCTGAAGAAAACGTTAATCCAATAATAAACAACGAAATGGTCCTACCTAATAATCAACAAGTATCCTTACGCGACGCGTTAGAAGTAGTGCCCTTATTTGAAGGAAGTAACATTCCATTATCACATTTTATTCAAGGATGTTACGAGGTAAAGGCAATGCTGCCAACACCCGCAGCTCAAGAAAATTTAGCACGATTATGAAGAAGTAAATCATCAGGAGAAGCGAGAAAGTGTATCTTTGGATCGACTTATAATAATATGGAGGAATTAATTGAAAAACTCAAAAGAGTATACGCCCCAAGTGTGTATCAGTTACAAGGAGAAATAGGGAATACCTATATGTAGGAAAAAGAGAACGTACTTTCCTATGCAGCTAAAATTAAGGAGATTGCCGACGGGATCGAAGACGCTTATAAACTCAACAATAATGGACAAGTAGATAATACCTTCAAATGGAACCTTCAAATAGACGTTATTCAATCCTTTATTCGCGGTCTGCGTCCCGAATTAGAAATTCGAGTAAAAACAAAGGAAACATTTAAAGAAGTTTTCAATGACACAATTAACGTACACGGAGAAACTTTGTATATCAGTATTTATTATAATTAGTAGAAAAGTTTAGCATTTTACTGTTCTACTTTAGGGAAATATGCAGTACGGTGTTAATTTTTCACATTGCACTAATATAATTAAGCATTTCCATATTTACTATTAATACTCTAGAAGAGTAAGAATTAGAATGAATGATGCAATAAATTAGTATTTAAGCTTGAGAATTTGCGACTAAGAAATATTGTAAGTTGCTTTTAAGAAATGGTAGAAAAAATAATTCTATTTATGAACAGTTGAAGTAACATAAAATGACAGAAGTTGACGATAATTTAACATGGTGAATATGGATACGTGAGAGAAGGGTCGAAACTGTGACTTTCTTTAATTTAGAATAGTATGAATTAGAAACGTGAACATCGAAGATTAGTATTGACAATGTTAAAAGTTCCGAGTGTTTCCGATAATAGCCGAACATCGCTTAAGGTTCAACAATGAAGTCTAGTTCTTGGAAATTAATGTGATAAGTTTGTGTGCATTCCTCATTTACATATCTATAGTGATTTGTGAACGTTAATTTGGCTAATCTCTCGCTAAGGAAGTGGTCTGAAAAAAGCGTAAGTATGAAAAAGTGATTTACTAAAGCTGTTTAAATATAATTAAACATTCGTAGTATATTCGTTCATAATAATATATCCATATTTTAAGGTTAAGAAAATGATAACAATCAGTGTATTGTGCCAAATTTTTTCAATGTTATACCTGCTGTTTCTGATGTTTTAAACTATTTTTTATTAAAATGTAGAAAATGTTAGAGGAGGAAAACAATGAAGAAAACGAGGTAAGCGCCGTAAAGCGGAGGGTTAATTGCATGATGTTCTTCTAAAGGGGATAAGTAACTTTCTAACTGTAATCACCTACTGCTAATTCCAATAAATACATATGATTTAAAAGCAAAAATTTTTGACTGATAATAAAATAAAATACTGAATTGTTACAGCGCTACTGCTATCGAAACGTGGACGCACTGCAGTTTTTTCCAGTCGAGGGGAAGAAAATATGTTTATCTCCCTTAAAAGTAAGTAAACTATTGACTGCGTTTACAAATTTTTAATTTTTTACTTTCACGGTAACGTATTCATTAAGGAAATGTGACACCTGAGAAAAGTGGTAAGTTCATGTGAATAATCTGGTGCAGTTTCCACACGTTGGTTTCCAAAATACATAAAACTTCGTTTTCAAAATTTGAGTAGTAGATAAAATAAAAATGAACGTAGATGGACCACTTTTGTTTCTGAAAATGAAAAAAAATTTCCGATATATTTTGCTAAAATTGAACTTTTTTACAATTTTGAAACCAAAAGTAATCTATCTACGTCCATTTTTATCTTCTCTATTATTTCCCAAAATTTGAAAAGAAAATTTTATGTACTTTAGTCCCAAACATGTAGAAACTTAAAATCAATCAACTTTTCTTATCTCTTTAGCATCACATGCCTTTAAATATATAGTTTATCTACGTAACGTGAATTATTATTAAATTAATTCAGAATAAAAAATGCTAGATTCCCATTTCGAAGTTAAATTACGCGGTTTTAAAGAAGTTCACGGTCTTCCGGCTGCTGGTAGGTTCAAATAACACCCATCAATGCTTTTCGCTAGACTTATGTATGTAAATGAACTACCGGAATCAAAAGCATAAGGATTGCCATAGGTTTAATTGTCTGTTTTGCATCGATGGACGTAATTCAAACCTATCAACAGCTGGGAGGAAATCATTTTTTTCACTTCAAATTTTGTATTTAAAATTACTGGTACAGTAACGTTCATCAATGCTTTTCATCCGGTTTGATTTGGAATATAATGAATGCAAGAAATATAATGCGCATAACATTATAACGAGCTTGCATTTAATATCCTTTTTTTACTTCATGAATTATATGTATCACATGAATGTATTTTTAGGAAATACAAGGTCAGCCTGAAGACTTGGATGTGAATGTATTCTTTGAGCCCAATAACTTAGAAGCCTCTACATCTTACATATTGCAGCACAGTTTCGATAAGAACGAGTCACTGCGGGATCCAACTACATCAATTAATAATGAAAATTTTTCAAGCGAGACTGTAAAAAAAAAATACTAATTCTGTAGAGGCGGTAAGTTTTGGAAATTTCTTACTTTCCTCTCTCATGAATATCAAAAAAATTTGCTTTCTCGTGTAGTGAGCCTGTTCCTCAATATCAATAATATATAATATAATAACAATCAATAATCAATGAATCAACGAATTTTTCTAATTTGATAATCTTCTATGATGATCATATTTATTACGAAATTACCTTATAATAATTATGATAATGCCTATAAATGTTAACTACAGATATTTACAAAAATTTGAAATAAAGTATGCTTTTTTCAGAATCTCCTTTCTTTTTTGCAACACACATCTGATGGCAAACTTGTGCTTGGGCATTTCAAAGTGCATAATAAATTCAACAAGGAAATTCGAGCCACTTTGACGAGAGCAATCATCAAAAAGTACGCAGACGCTGCTTTGAAAAGTATAGATGTTGGTCAAAAACTTCCTGAATTTCAGTAAGTAAAGCATTTCATAAAGTAGTTGAAGCCTTGTTTCAAAGGTACCTTCAAGTACTATATTTTATTTTAAGCATAAATTTAATTGAAAGTCATCAGTTGGTTTTCATTTTTCTTAAAGTCGTATTTATTTTGATCAGCATTTCATCTAAAACTTTCATTGCAATTTCGCAAGCAATAGAAAATTTATTTCCCGGCGAATCATCAAATACGTACTACAGCCCCTACAAATCAGAACAAGGAACTGATATCCAAATTTCCGGCACTTTATGGGCTCATTATAATTATACGAAAGATAAATTAAGAGCAAAAAATCTACTTGAGCCACCGAGATCTCGCGCCAAAAAGAATCCTCTTGTTATCGAACCTCATGGTAAGAATTTGTAACACTTTATAAATTAAATAAATGTATAGAAAGACGTAAAAAATAAAGTGAGAAACTTGGATTGTGTTTATTATTACAGATGAACAGGTGCTGAAAGCTTTAGAGCGACTTGAAAATTCCTTACATGATGAAACACTGTTTAATGATTGGAAAATAACTCACAATGCGAGGCAGGTTATGCTTACAGTTGATAAAACTTCTATAAATGACTATATCAATAGATTCCAATGCTTAAAAGTTCAGGATGCAAAAAAGCTGGTATGACTAATTCTCAAAGAATCAATTACATTATTTTTGTTTACGTAGTTAGCTTTTAAATAACTTTTCTTCTATATCTATCTCTTGCAGTTTGAAATAGACTTTGACATTATAAAACCAGGCAAGAGTTCCCTCTTAAAAGATAGATGGGTTATTATAAAAAACGTTTTAATAGAACAATTAATAGAAATTGAGAGAAATAGTAATAAGAAAAAGAAGACAAACATTGACGACCTTGCTCTTATAAAATTATTACCAACATTAAATTCGGGTAAAAAATTATAGTAATGTAAATAAACTTCCCAAATATTCATTTTAAAAGTGAAATTACATAGATATTAAAACGTGTATTTCAGAAAACCAAGACACCGTTATTTTGCATTTACTGCAATTATTAATTGGTTGTGGTCGTCCTATGAAACGAAAAAGCGACGAGCCTGTTGAAGCCAGCAGAAAGTACGCATTCACCGAAATACGAGAATCCTTCATCTACCAAGTAGAGGTGATTAAAATTTCCATATTAACTATTTTTAGCGAAAAAGAATTTCTTATGATAAAACATGCTTAATTTTTAAAATTATTTCATAGAAAAGTGAGGATATCGATTCATCAATCTCAGACTTACGAGAAAAGTACTACAAAAGAAAGGAAACTCTACAGCCGTTTCTTCTCGTCGTTGGCCCTCTAATAAAAATAGATGAAGCATATGTCATAATTGACGATCAGCAGCTTAAGGTTCCTTCATGCTTAGATGCATTAGATCTTACTTTCAAAAGTATTTATGCATTAGGCTGTAGATACCCCTTGCCATCATTAAGGTTGTGGCAGTATTTTCAACGGGCAGGGTATGACATCAAGGAATCTGGTGAAACGCTGATTAAACCCGTCAAAGAGCTTTTGGGTCTAATAAGACAAGCACTGCTTAATTCACGAATCCTTACGCCTGAAGAAATACAAAGCGCTTCAATATGATTGTTTGTGATGCTTGCGAATTATCATTTCCAGATAACTCTGTATTTATTCGACACTTAAATATAACACATTCCCATTTAAAAACATTTGTATGTTCCGAATTGAAATGCCAAAAATCATTCTCTTTGATCGACTCTTTTATTAGACACATACGTAGTAAACATAAATTTGAAATAGAAGAATCTGCATCTTTACATGAAAACCTTTCACCACTTTCACCAGGTACAAACTTTGATATTTGTAACTTCGAAAGTGATGAAGAATCTACTTCTGATAATATTTTTTACTTAGAAGAAGAATCTTCTGATTCAAATGATTCTGATTCATTTTCAGATAGTGATTTATTTTGGGATGAAAAAGACTATAAGTCTGATCCAAGTTTGACTGAGAATATCGACCAAAATATAAAAATTGCTAATGACGAAGTTCTTATATTCACAGGCAAATTGTATCACTTTCCAGATTTGTCAAGAAAACACGTAAACCGTGTTATTTCTGAGGCATCACAGTTATTTGAATCGTCTTTAAATTCCGTTCAAAACGAAATATGCAGTCACCTAAAAACATTAGGTGCGAGTGAACAATACTTGCATGAAATCAGAAATATTTTCCATAACTATTTTCAACCTTTTCGGAATGTACAAACTGAGAAGCAAATTTTTTCCCAATTTAGGTACTATGACACGTTTATTGTTTCTGAAAGTTATAGAATAGGAGAAAGAACAGAATTTAAATCAAAAATTACAGGAGCCAGTCGTGAAAATATTCCAGTCGTAGCTCAATTTATTCCAATCCGATTTGTATTACAGAAATTTTTCGAAATGCCTGGAGTATTTGACAAAACTATGGGATACGTGAATTACTTGAAGTCTTGCAAGGAAATCATATCGAATATTATACAAGGTCCTTTTTGGAGAGAAAAGTCCACTCCTTTTGAAGGGAAAATGGTACTTCCGCTTTTAATGTATTTTGATGATTATGAGAACAATAATCCCCTCGGAAGTCATAAAGGAATATCGAAATGTGGAGCCGTGTATCTAAGTGTCCCGTGCTTGCCACCTGAATTTCAATCAAAAATTGAAAATATATTTTTATTCATTCTTTTCAATAGTTTAGATCGTACCACATTTCAAAATTCTATAATATTCGAGAAAGCAATACAAGAACTTAAATTTCTTTATGATGAAGGAATAACTTTAAATCTCCCTACTGGTTCACAAAAAATTTATTTCCATTTAGCATTAATTATAGGCGACAATCTTGGCCTGCATTCCATATTCGGATTTATGGAAAGTTTTCGAGCAAATAAGTTTTGTCGATTTTGTTTAATTGATTATCAAAACATTAATAAAGTGTTCACAGAAAAGGACTGCATACTTCGTGACGTTTCAAATTACGATTTTTTTAAAACAAAGGATGCATCATTGTCAGGAATTAAAGAAATATGTGTCTTCAATAAATTACCTAGCTTTCATGTAACAAATAACCCAGCAGTGGATGTTATGCACGATTATTTAGAAGGCATATGTCGATATAATGTCGCAATTTTATTGAAATATTTCATTTACGTTCGTAAATATTTTGAGCTTGATCACCTCAATACGAAATTGCGTGCTTTTCATTACGGTGCGAATAAAAATGTTAACAAACCTCCACAAATATTAGAATCACATTTAAAAAAGAAATGCATTATCTTATCATCGGCTGAAATGCTAAATCTGGTGATGAATTTAAACTTAATTATTGGGCTTTCTATCGATGAAGATGATGATCATTGGCAGCTATTGCTAATGTTGCAAGAAATCATAGAAATAGTATGCAGTACAAAAATTACTGCTCAAACTCCTTACTTATTAGAATTGAGAATCACTGAATATTTGGCTCTATTAAATAATAAATTCCCTAACAGTTTAAAACCAAAACACCACTTCATAGTCCATTATCCATCCATAATGCGGAAAGTTGGCCCTTTATGGAATATATGCTGCATGCGCCATGGAAGCAAAAATCGCGAAGGCAAAGTAATTTCTCGCTCTGCAATCTGTCGGGTAAATATATGTAGGACCATTGCACTTAGACATCAATTAATACAAAATTATAGGTTTATGAGCCAAAATGCATTATATCCCACATATATCTCAAGCCGAGTTAGGTCTGCATCAATACAAGATTTACCAAACATCTCATGTTTTATAAAGTTATTATCCGATAATTTGGTGCATCAAAAAATCAATTATTGCAGTTCAATTAAATACATGGGTAAAACAATTAAAGAAGACAGTGTCATCATAAAATTTTCTGAATTAGGTCCGGCATTCCACTTTGTTTATCTTATAATTTTAAAGAATGAATACGATTTCGTCTTCGTTACGAGAGTAATGACTGATTGTTTTTTCAATGAACACATGAGAGCCTTCAAAATCTACGACATGCAATGCTTCCATTGGGAAATTTTTTCCAAAGCAGACATGCAGAACGCCGTTGTTTCTTATGCAAACAAATTGAGCGATGGGATGTTTTATATTACAAAAAACTGGATTTAATTATGTGTATTGATTAGTGTAATTATAAGAAAATTATGTATACTGAAACTGAAAAAAATAAAGATTTTATCCTGGTGAAAAAGCTTTAATACTTTTCAAATATTTGTTAAATTGTCAAATATCAAAAATTTTACTTGTTCCCTTTCTTATAGACGATTAAAGGGTAACTGTAATATTGTTAGATCACATATATAAATTCAAATCATCAGTAGTAAATAGAAATACAAAATTTTGTTATGAAAAAGTATTTACAAAGATGTATACTTTCTTCACTATTAGAATTTAATAACTGACATGAAACTTACACCATTTTAATTATTTTGCAATAATTAATGTCGTTAAAATTTAAAAAATTCTGAATTAGAATTAATCACACCTTATCATATAATGTTTTCAAAGACGATTTTTGAAAATAACTAATACTTATTTGGGCTGATATTTGAAATTTAGCGGTTTTAAAAGTTGACATTTTTTCCGGTAGAGAGAAAGCGAATTTCTGTCTCGCAAGTCCATATAGTAATATAACATTAGTATATATAGAGAGATTCGTAAATTAGTATGCCATATTGTATTTGCGATTCGTGCGTATATTTATGTTTGGTTATGTTAAGCTAGGTATAAGAATAGTGTGCATGTGTTAACTGTTAAGTGCGTTTGCATTGATGTTGTTACATACGTATGAGTCTCATATAAATAACGTTTGTGGAAAGTCTACGAATGCAGATCCTCATAATGAAGAACTTATAGAAGTTGTGTGCGTGCGTGATATGTACCTTTAATGTTTGCGAAGGTCAACTCACTTTTAGTATAGCGTACGATTTTTAACATAGTCTATTACAAATAATATTATTTACGCTGTAGGTAAATAAAATTAACGATGTCAATCTTTGGGATTCAAAATATGATCCTGGTTACAGAAAGACTCAAAAACTTTAATATAGCCTCTACCACTTAATAACACGTTTTATGCTTATTTATATGATATTGTATTTCTCTTATTGGGAAAGGAGTACAAAATTTGCCTTCTGATAGTGACAATACCAATATTTAGAATAGTGTACGAATTTCCCTAAATTAGAAGCGTTACATACTAAAATATAATACCAGTTTTAATGAACTTTATCATAAAAAGTTTCTCCGTGTAGAAAGAGATTTGGCAGCATCATCCGCACTACGGTGAAATAAAAATTTAGATTATATAGTAGATGTATATATATATAAGTCGATCAAGGTGTGGGTTAAAAAAAATAATTGAAACACTCAACCATAATTTGTCATGAGCGACGTTTCGTTGGCTTGGTTCGCCAACCTCATCAGGCTATATTTGAATGAAAAAGTTCATATAAATTAGGAAGCACAATAATTTTTACAAAATTTTTTACAAAACAGTGAAAAAACACTTTCTACAGAGTCACAAAACAAATTTTACCTTAAAATTGAAGTCTTTACATTTAAAACATTTAGTCAATTATTAAAATCTAATTTAATTAGTCACATTGTTTCGTCCCGAAGTGAAATAGTAATTTGCTTGTAAAACTTATCATTAAATACGAAGAAGGTATTGTCAAACAAAAATTTGGAGAACTATTGTTTATCCGTTTTAAATAAGGATTTTAATTGTATTCCTGTATTTTATTATAGATATGTCGACGATATTATTCTATGTGTCCGTAAGAAACATATTGATTCAGTGATTAATACCTTTAATTCTTATGATTCCAATTTACAATTTACCTTTGAGTTAGAACAAGATGAAAGAATAAATTTTTTAGATATGACCTTAATTAGAAATAATAATATGATTATCACTAATTGGTTTCGTAAACAAACATCGTCTGACAGAGTTATTAATTATTCTTCAAATCATCCAACTCAACAAAAGAAAAATATTGTTTTTAACCTTGTTGACAGAGCAATTTTATTATCTCATCATGAATTTCATCATGAGAATTTGTGTAAAGTTTTTCAGATTTTAAAACATAATAATTATCCTTCAAATTTTATTGAGCAGAATATTACAATCCGCCTGGAAAAAATTAGGTCTTCTTTTAATTCTACCCATAATGAAATCATCAGTAATAAAAATAAGTACTTTTCTCATAATTTCAATACTACTATTTGCTTGTCCTTTGTTGAAAGAATTTTTAAAAAATTATCTTCAAGTTTGAAAGTATTCAATATTTCAACTATCCCAATTGTCAATAAAAATTTGAGCTCTGTCATCAAATTAGGTAAAGACAGCACCAAAATAATGGATAGAACTAATGTTGTTTATAAAATCCGTTGCAAAGATTGTGAAGCGTGTTATATTGGTGAAACAAAAAGAACTTTAAAGACACGTATAAAGGAACACATTAATTATAAAAATGACGAATCAGTTGTTTGTCAGCATCAAACTAATTTTAAACATGAATTTGATTGGAATAAGACTACTATAGTGGATTCCGAAATTATTTATAAAAAAAGACTTATATCAGAAATGATTCATATTAAGTGTCAAAAAATAGCATAAATAAAAAAGATGATATTTATACGTTAAATTCTAACTACTTTCCACTTTTGAAGAGTTTGAAATTATGAATACTGATTCTTGTTTGAAATTATTATTTAACGTTTGAATACTCATTTGTATAATATACAAGGTTTAAGTTAGTGTTAGTTTATTAATATTAGTGTCCTCCGTCTTATAAATAAGGAAACAAAATTACGAATGGTTAGTTTAATATTTCACTTCGGGACGAAACAATGTGACTAATTAAATTAGATTTTAATAATTGACTAAATGTTTTAAATGTAAAGACTTCAATTTTAAGGTAAAATTTGTTTTGTGACTGTAGAAAGTGTTTTTTCACTGTTTTGTAAAAAATTTTGTAAAAATTATTGTGATTCCTAATTTATATGAACTTTTTCATTCAAATATAGCCTGATGAGGTTGGCGAACCAAGCCAACGAAACGTCGCTCATGACAAATTATGGTTGAGTGTTTCAATTATTTTTTTTAACCCACACCTTGATCGACTTATATATATATACATCTACTATATACACATCATGGAGGGTGATAATTCTACAATATTCTCAAAAATTTAGATTATTTAAAAATGGATGATTCTATAAATAATAGAAATAATAAAACAACTCGGTTCAATGTTGCACGAGATAACAACATAAATTGTATAATATGTAAAAAACCAGGTCATGTTGCTGAAAATTGTTATCATTTAACCAAAGCACAAGAAGCAGTTTCTAGAAAATAAAATCCTAATTTTGTTATGCAAAATCAACAGCCTAGTAATAATCACCAACAACGAGAAAATATTTACAATAATTCTGCAAGAAATAATTACCGGAATAACCATTTTTTAGGAAACACAAATAACAATTATGATAATAATAATTTTGCACAAAACAATTATCTGAATAACAATTTTTCGAGAAACAGAAACAATGATAATAGACAAGAAAATCTAGATCACAACAGGTATGCAAATCACAGACAATTTTTAAATCAAAATAGAAAACGTGAGATGCGAAATCAGCAATTAAGTAGACCAAATCAAAATTATGCACAAAAATCAGAAGTTATATGCAACTATTGTAAAAAACCAGTATATATTATAACAAATTGTAATGTTAGATTAAATAAAAAACAATCGCAAAATTCGGAAAACTCAAACGCTCTCCCCAGTACGGATGCACTGAGGAAAGCATAAAGCAAGAACCAGAAGCATCTACTTCTACCGATCAACCGGCTATAAAGATAAGCGTTTCCAAACCAAGTATAATTCCATCGATAATGATATGCGCAGAAGGTCTTCAAAGCCCTGCTCGCATGATGATAGATACCGGTGCTGGTCGAAATTTGATTAAACAAAATTCCGTAAATCCTAATTTGCCAATAGATGAAAAATTAGTGTTAAAACTTACAGGAATAAATAACTTACCACTTTTTACAATGGTACAAATACAAATAAACATTCTAGGATATCCAACAATATGGAATATAATTCCTAATGAAGTTCCAATAGATGAAGACGGAGTTCTAGGTTCAGAATTTTTTCGAGAAAATAAGGTCAATATAAATTATGTATCAAAATGTCTAGAAATACAAAATAAACTGTATCCATTTGAATCGACACAGATATTAACAATTACAGCTAGAACAGTAACAACATTTTATATTCCAATTGAAAATACTGAAAAAAGCGAAGGTTACGTACCTCAACTACATTTTGGCGAAGGAATTTATGCCGGAAACGAAATTGTAAAAAATTTCAGTGGTAAAGCTTATATCAAATTTGCAAATACAAACGAAATTTCAGTAACAATATCAATACCGGCTATTACTTTAGAAGACTTTGAAGAAAGAGATTTTCAAAATATAACAAGTCAATCAAGCAATTTAAAAAACTTAAGTGATGACGATTTATCTAACAAAATTCTGAATAGTTTCTTAAAAACCGACAATTTTTTCGACAATCCATGCAAATTGTTTAACATAACAGGTGAAGAAAGAATAGAATGCATCAAAAAACTTCTTCGTTTGGATCATTTGAATCAAGACGAATACGAACATGTAGAGAGATTAATTATTAACAGTGCAGACAGATTCCAAATCCCAGGAGAACCACTTGAAGCAACTAACGTTTTGCAAAATTCGATTTCAACTACAGATGATTCTCCAATTTTTTCAAGACAATATAGATTTCCCCCTGTTCATAAAGAAGAAATTACAAAAAAAAGTTGACGAATTATTAAAAAATAAAATAATAAAACCTTCACAATAACCGTATAACTCTCCAGTTTGGATTGTATTTAAAAAATCAGACTCTAAAGGTAAAATAAAATGGCGAATGGTTCTTGAGTTCCGAAAACTTAATGAAAAAACAATCGGAGATTCTTACCCACTACCTAACATAAACGATATACTCGATTCAGTCGGATCTGCCAGATATTTTTCAGTATTCGATTTAGCTACTGGTTTTCACCATATAAAAATGGACCCTAAAGACTCTCATAAAACTGCATTTTCTACACCTCATAGCCATTATGAATTTGATAGAATGCCCTTTGGTTTAAAAACCGCCCCTGCAACATTTCAAAGGTTAATGGATATTACTTTAACTGGATTAATAGGGACAGAACTCTTTGTATATCTTGACGAAATAGTCATATTTGCTGATATACTAGAAGAACATGAGAAAAAATTTAATAATTGAATACGTCTTCGAAAAGCAAACCTTCATTTACAACCAGACAAATGTGAATTTCTACGACCTGAAATAGGATATTTAGGTCATATAATTGATAAAAATGGAGTTCGACCGGACCCCAAAAAAATAGTAGTCGTAAAGGAATTCTGATTCCAAAAACACAAAAGAATGTGAAACAATTTTTAGGATTGGCAGGATATTATCGTAGATTTATCGAAGGATTTTCAAAAATTGCCAATCCTCTTAATCAACTTCTGAAAAAGTTTACTCCTTTTATATGGAACGATAAACAGCAAATTGCTTTTGATACTTAATAATCAAGATTATGCGAAGAGCCACTTTTACAACTACCCGATTTTTCGCAACCCTTTGTTCTCACAACAGCTGCCTCAGGATACGCAATAGGAGGTATATTATCACAAGGCAAAATAGGCAAAGATAAGCCAATAGCATATGCTTCACGTAGTTTAAGTGACGCTGAGAAAAAATATGACACATATGAAAAAGAAGCACTTGCAATAATATTTTGTGTCACTTATTTCCGTCCTTATTTATATGGAAGAAAATTTACCCTAGTAACTGATCATAAACCACTAGTTTGGTTTCTAAACTCTAAGGAACCATGCTCACGAGTTTCGCGCTGGAGGTTAAAACTCGCTGAATATGATTTTGATGTAGTATACAAAGCAGGAAAAATGAATGTCAATGCAGACGCTCTTTCAAGAAACCCTATTATTAATGGAGAAAGATCAAGAAATTGACACGAAGATGATGATGATACCTTTATGACATCTCAAGAAAAAATGAATCTTGAGAATACCTTTATAAAAAATAACGAAGAAAATAATATCAAAAAAGGAAATAATTCCAAAAGAGAATATTTCAATTCGATATTCACCCAAGATGATATAAATGACTTTAGCGAATCCTCACAAGATCCAATATTAAATATCAATCCTAAGTTTTTAGAAACTTTTAATGTTTCTCCCAATGAAGAATTAGTCAATAACATTTGTAACAATTTTCTGAAATATACAAGTTTATTGAAACTTTTAGCATCAAAGCTTCTGTTTATGATTATTATACTCTTAAGTCCAATACTTGGAAAAAATAATGAAAATGCGCCATGGAAAACCATGACTACTAGGGGCAAAAAGAAAAAACAAGAACAAATGAAAAATTCAAACCAGCATAAAAATCTAGAAAATTTAAATCAAAATGAAATCCAAGAATAATTAGACGAAAATTCTCCTTCTAAACCTCTTGTGAAAAAACCTCGAGGTAGGCCAAGAAAAAATCTACTTATAAATTTAAAAATTATTCCCTCTCAAACAAAAAGAAAGAGAGGTAGACCAAGAAAACAAATATATGAAGATGAATCACCAGAAATAAATATGCAAAAAGGGAGCCGAACAAAAGTAGAATCAGATTCTGACTCTGATCCTGATTCTGATCCTGAATATTTGGACTATTTAAAAGAAATCCAAGCAAAAAATAGAAGAAATAAAAATGGCAAACAGGCTAAACAATTCATTATACCTCAAGAGGAAGAAAGCGAAAATTATTTTTCTACTTCTGAAGATGAAGTAATTGATATAGAACCTGAAGATGAAGAAAACTCTGAAAACTCTTGTATTGAAGAAATTTTTGAAAATGAAAATATAGAAGACACTTTTAATGAACGAAATTCTGAAATAAACAAAAAACGACAAATAGAAACCAGGGAAAATCTCGAAAATGATATTAATTCAGAATTCAAAGAAAACCGTCCACCCCCAAAGCCCCCTCCATCCAACTCAAAATCTACCAGGAAAATTTTAATGAAGAAAAATATCGTTGAATGTCATGAATTATCTCAAACATTGAATCTATGATCAATTAGTATTTCAAAGACTTCAAAAATCAACCATATATCTTGGGAAGAAATAAAATAACGAAAATAATAGTTTGTAATGGCATAACGCAATATCCAACAAAAGAACAAAGATCACAATTAATTGAAGAAGCACACTCCTCAGTATTAGGATGCCATAAAGGTGTCACAAAGACCTATAATCGAATTAGTCAACAAATTTTTTTGGGAAAATATGAGAGTCGATAATCAAAAGTATATTCAAGGCTGTTTACAATGCCAAATAAAAAAATTAGTTCGGGTTAAAACTAAAAATCCTATGGTTATTACTGATACTCCCACTACTGCCTTCGAAAAAATATCAATGGATATTGTTGGTCCACTACCAGAAACAAAGTCTGGAAATCTGTATATTCTTACTATACAAGACAATTTTACAAAATACTCTCTAGCAATACCTCTTCCTAATCATCAAGCTGGTACAATAGTAGACGCGTTTGTGAACAAATTTATTTGCATATTTGGATCGCCAAAAGGATTACTAACGGATCAAGGCAGAGATTTTTTAAGCAATTTATTAAAAAGATTAGCAAAACGCTTTAGAATCAAACAATTTCGTACCACAGCTTTTCACCCTCAATCCAATGGATCACTTGAACGATCACATCATGTCCTAGGTAAATATCTCAAAAAATTTGTAGCAAAAAACTCAGAATGGGACGATTGGCTAGAATTAGCAATGTTTTCATATAACACAAGTGTACACGAAGCCACAAAATGTACGCCTTACGAATTAGATTTTGGCAAATTATCTCGTGAACCCTCTAGTGAACCTCTATCACAAAATGAAAAATTGCAAACCTATGACGATTATTTGATCAACTTTGTCACACAACTGCATGAAATGCGAACATAAACAAGAGAAAATATCATAACAGCAAAAGAAAAATCAAAAACGTACCACAATAGAAAAATAAATCCTTTGGAAATAAAAATTGGGGATAATATATTTTTATTAAAAGGAGGAAAAATTAAAAAGCTAGATAATCAATACACAGGACCTCACGAAATTTTGGATGTACTAGGAAAAGGAAATGTAAAAATCAACATAAAAGGAAAACCGACAGTAGTTCACGTCAATCGAATAAAAAGATCGCACATAAATATACAAAATTGATTAACTGAATTCGAATCCAAACTTAAAATAATATAAACTTTGCATAAAACCAAAGCGTTTAGAATAACTAAACCAGGAAAAGTTTTTAAACAAAAAGATACTTTGAAATTTTATTCTAATCATATTTTTTCTATTTCAGAGATTTTTTGTTCATTGACCATTCAAGAAACAAATAAATAACTTTTTTTTTAGTAAGAAAAATATAGAAATATTTGCATTTTTTTCTTTTTTGGATAAAAAAAAGAAAAAAAAGACTTTTTCTGACAATAATAAATAAGCACTTCATAATTAGTGCCATCATAAATATAATTTCAATTTTGTTTTTTCTTCCATCAAGGGAACTTTTCTCGATTCCCATCGTATTGGAAGGACAGTTTCTGCAAATATTGAGTCTGTAAATGTAAACTGTGCGATAGCGTTACAAAATTGTTAATGTACAAATTGCTTTTCCAATAGAAATTAATGTGCAACGATAACAAATTGAATAATTACTATTCTTCATATGTTTCATGCACAAATAACTATTCATTTTACAAGAAAGATCAGAAAGACAATCAAAAGTACAAGAATTGTAGGAACATCTATTACCCTTTTATTATGTAAAATTGTTTTTCTTATGATTATTTTATTAATTTAATAATACTCTAATCAAACTTAAGTTCATGAAATTAATTTTCAGAAACCTGTAAAAGTGATAATAAGCAATCGCAATGCCATGTTTTAAAGAAATGAATTTTAGACTTAACAAAGTTTTTTCTCTTTAATGTACCAAGTTACGACGTCTATTGATTAATATATGTAATCAACGATCCTAATATTTTTTAAATCTTTTATTAATATATATGTCAATTTTTTTTAATGAATAATCAATAATTTATAATTCTTTCCAGATTTTATTTTTACTAATGTATACATTAACGATCGTAATTCTTGGAAATTACTCTTTAGTATTTTATATCTAATCGATAAAATTTTACAATTTTGAATCTTCTTTTCATCAACAATCATTATGTTGTAGAGATCGTTAAAATCGAAAAGCAGATAAAATAGAATTGATATATTTGACTGCGACACTAATGCCAGGTAATAAATTTCATCGGAGCGCAAGTGATCACAGAAGGCAGCTCATCCGATCTTAAGCTTCAATACCAAATATGGAAAAGGTGGTACACCTTGTTTTTTACTCCCACCATAGGTGACCTTTCAAAGGCCTATAAAAAGCGAAAATTCCAATAGAGTTCAGTTCAGTTAGTAGTCAATTGAAAAATGAAACACAAAATTTCAAAATTTAAAACCACTTGAGACTTGAGAATGATATATATATTTTAAACCTAACCTCCACTTTCTTAAGTAATACACTGAATATATTACAACTTTATAAACCTCCAGTAACTTATCATATATTGACTGTAGATTATACACTCGAAAACATCCTGTAAAATGTCCTGAAAGTAATTAACATATCATATTTCAAGACTTCAAACCTCAATGTTTTCAAGCCTTTTTTGGGGCTGTCACATTTTGTAAACAAAAGTGACAGAAGACGACCCCAACCTCCAAATCCTCCAAATCTTGAAATTTGGTGTAAAATATATTCTTTTTCGACCCAAGCAACATTTCTTGCCTTTGAATTTCATTGGAAGAATTTCGATTAAGGGTTCAAATTTTTCCACAAATTTGCCATATCAGCCAATTGCAAAAGTTTTTAAAGTATTCAGTTAAAATAATTACACGTATTTCTCGAATATTTCAAAACAAAAATGGCCTAAAATAAAGATTTATAAGATTTTGTAAAATTGTGGGAAAATTTGAAATGTCTTATTAAATAAGTGGTTGATCTCTAGAGCTTAAAAATCTTTCACTTAATATTTCGATTAGAGACATTGAAAATTTATAGATTTCGGATTAAGCAAAAAAATTTGTTTTGGAGTTTTAAAATATTCTTACAATGTAACAAGATGAACCAAATACTTTAATTTTGCTGCATATAGCCGCAGAAGGAGTATGTTTGTAGTTAAATAATAGTTTGGACACTACAATAATTTTTTCAAATTCCAAACTGCAAGACATTTATTTTAAAAGGTTTTCATACAAAAAATTTGCTTCTGGTATATATACAAAGGATTTTATGTGCCTCCGGCGCGGAAACTCGTTTTTCCGTTACAGCTGAGAGTAACGCAATGTTGTGTATTCCGTTACGGAGGAATATAATGTAAAAATTGAACTACGCATGCGCATATAGTCTTACAGCGGAGCAGAATCTTCTTCTTATTCTTCTTCTTCTTGGTACAGCGTTAGCACCCCACTGACAAAGCCTTGTACATTTGAACTGCGCATGCGTCTATTAAAATCTGTTCCTTCTACACACGATCGAATCAAAATGGCCGGGACTAGTCGTGACATATCAAGTGTAATGACTAGCGCCGCAAACAACTAAAATACTAGATTAGATTCGAGTGTATGCATAAAAACTCGTATCCGCACCGAAGTCACATAAAATAGAATACGTGCCAAACCAGACAATTCGGGAAATTACGATACTCGCGACAATGCTCGCAGGAGATCGAAGCCGAGACAAAGTCGAGACGAAGCTGAGGTGCGATCAGTCCTCACGTAACAACCCTCATTGTGCGCCTAGGCACGTAATATACTATAGTCTACTGAAATTATAGTTTTCAAAACTGTAGAATATACAGATGTAATCTGTATAAAACGCAATTATATCTATATAATTTACTAATTGTTTTTGTACAAAAAACAGATAGAATATATAGAATATACATTTTTCATCTGCAGAATCTACGACATAGCCCGTAAACTGACTAACTGTATTTGTAAAATTAATAGATTGAACTCATAGAAAATAATTTTTCCATTTGTATAATCTGTATATTTAATCTGCAGAATTTACCGATTTTATCTGCGAAATTTACAGGTTTTTATTTGTAATTAGGCTACTAAAATTTGAGATGAAAATATTTCTAACATAAAACTGAGAATGTAAAGTTCAAACATAAATTTTATGTACATCTCTTCTCAATGGAAAATAGCTTGCCAACTGAAAATTGTTTAAATGTACGAATTTGTTAAGAAGTATGGAAATTCGTAATTACTAATTGAAGCTTTGATTTTTAAAAAGCTAAAAATGTTTTAAATGTATATATTAATTAAAATTTTTCACATTTAACGTGTTAAAACCCTTAAATAATTTGACAGGATTTTTCAGATATTTATTTTAGGCATATTTTCTAACAATTTCAAAAAAAGAAATATTATATCTTAAACAACAATTTCATATATTTAAAATTGTCGTATATTTCGCGCGTCTATTACACGATGTCGAGGGAGTTGAGAGAAACACAATTCTCAATTTCCACTCAAAAACCGACAGCATGGAATCTGAAAATATACGTGTTACAATCGTGCATCCTCGGCAATTCTCGACTTTCGACGAACCAACAGTACCGAATCCAAGAGCCAAATCGAAGCCGAGAGAAAACGAAGAAGCAGTGGCAGTTATCCAATTCTCGATTTGCAAGCATGCAAACAAGCGATAGAGCGGCGATACATCGACACGCCGCGTTTATATGTGTTGCTTACACGAGGGAATGTGGTGGGAGCAAAAATCTTAAGCAGTCTGGGATCACTGCCTCGGAATAGCCTTTAACCGCAGACTCCGCCTCCTTTATTGTTGGCTAATCTTTGACCAGCAAACCATTTTTTCAAGTTTAGAAAGAAAAAATAATCTGAAGGAGGTTAAATCTGGCGAATAGGGGGTGTGAGGAAGCAATTTGAACTTTAAGTCATTGACTTTGGCAATCACGATAACGGATGTTATGAATCGTCGCAAAAAATCGACTTTATTGCTGTGAAACATCACAAATTACTGGATTGAAATACTCTCATCACGCTGTTTTTGTTCCACTGTGAGCAAACGCGGCAGCTATCTTACACACAACTTTTTCATGTCCAAATTTATAGTCAATATGCGATGTACAGCACTTTATAAAATGCTTGTCATGTCTGCTAGTTCGCACACTTTTAGTCGACGGTCATCCAATCCCACTTTGTGGATTTTCCTCATCATTTCTGACGTGGCCACCTCATTTGGTCGACCACGGCGATGTTCGTTTTGGCAGCTCGTACAAACTCGTTTAAACTCTGCCACCCAATACTTTATTGTTGTAAACGAAAGAGCAGACTCTCCCAGAGTAGAATCTAGCTCGGCTTTGATATTGGTTGGACTGAGACCTTTCAAATGAAAGTATTGTATCACATAACGATGACCAATTTTTTCCATGTTCACAAATTCACTCAGAGCGTTCACTATTGCTAGCTGTCAAAAAAATATTAAACAACGTATCGTCTTTCAAAAAATCGAAAAAATTTTTTTCCCATAAATCAACTGTAAATATATTCAAGAATATGCCCACAAAGTTTTAGAGGCCAATTTGAAGTATTTAAGGAAGGAATCATGAAAAGTTATCCTGGAAGAAACGTGGCTACACTTCAATGCTCAGTGTAACAACGCTCATTGCGCACAACAACATACGGCGAAGATTGCATTCTAGCTTAAAAATCGTTGAAATTGCCTCCTACCTGGCTGCAGGCATGTTTAATGAAGGCTATTCTGCCCTTTTGGCTACCATGCAGCAGCTTCAGCTGAAAATCGGCCAGCAATGCAAAATTTTCGCCGATAACGTCGACAAGCAGCGGATCGAATGGGAGAACAGACGCGCGTCCTTATCGAGCAGAGGTTCGAACAGCCCGTAGACTCGAACAATTGCACCAAAATGAGTACTATGAGGAAGCTGAAGGACTACTATATGGAGCAGGAATAGCCGAGTAGCAGAGTACCAGCGTAAGTTATTGAAAATTATTACTTATTCCTGTCGAAATCTTTGAAGCGCTTTTTCTCGGTTTTCTATTTTTACGATTTTTCAAATGTTACGTGCAAGATAAAAAAAATTAAATGAGATAGCGACTGCATTCCAACGGCAACATCTTCAGTTTTGCTTTCTCTTGTCCGTGAACCAAAAGGAATTGAACAAAAAAATGTTTAAACGTGTTTGGCAGGTAGTTGAAACAATTTTTGTTGCCTCAAAAATCACTTCTTTTGTTGAAACTTGCGAAAATTTCGAATTTTTCATTTTTGTTCCGGATTTTGTGGGTTCCAATAAAAGAAAACTATACGACAAATAACGATCTGCAATATTTTCCGTTTAAGATAAAAATTGCGAACGCTGTCTTGCACGCAGATGAGGTACTAAGACGGCGGGGCGCTCTACAAGATTCCCTATAACTCGGCTTATGTGCGTTGCTGCATGTCACACAAATTTTTTTTCGAACTTCAAAAATATAAGAAAATATCTCCAATACTGTGTTTGGTTAGGTTATTTATTTCCCTTCCAAAAACGCTTCGCAAAAACCGGTGAATTTCGGCCTTCTAAAGCAGGCCCCTGTCTTAAGCTTTATAAGGTTAGTACTTTCGACCATCATAATTTTTTCGAGCAACAACCGTCATCTATTCGTCAGGTCGGGTACTTCTGAAACTACCCTCGTAACTGGAAGAAAGGAGTCTTTTCTTTCAGAAGGTAAATCAAAATCACCACTAGAAAAAAACCTTGAGAAAACAAACAAAAAAGAAGGAAAGAAAAAAGAAGGCAACCTCCCAAAACCCCTTCCTTCTTTTTCTTTCTTTTGCCCTCTTTTGTTTTTATTACCCGCCACCATTTACATAAATAAAATTTAAACTATCGCCGACGTGTTTGTGCTAATCCAGCACCCTCTTTAAAGCTGTAACACTACAGAAAATAAAAATATTTAATAATTGTTGCTACTCCTATCACCCTCCATGGGGACGCAGATCCTTTTCCATGGAACGCCAACAAGAAACTGTAACACGACTCTGTTCATCCCTCCCTCCTAAGTACCTGAAAGACCCCAAGGGCCATTCAGTAACATTTAAATTGTTTCGCAGAATCTGGAAACCTCAAGGATATTTACTGTGGAACATTGTCTTTAAAGATAACTTATCATGCTGTCATAACAACCATTGTACTTAACAAAATCTGTTTTTACATTTATAGAATATGTTCCCTCTCTTTTTATATACAACATTTCCATAAATTCTCTTTTGCCCTTATGGGAAAATGAGATAGATGAAATGACTTTGACTGGAACAATGTAGAGATTTTACACTCGGAAAGTAATAAGGGAAAAAGAGAATTTATGGAAATGTTATATATAATAAGAGAGGGAATATATTCAATAAATTTAAAAACAGATTTGATCAAGTACAATGGCTGTTATGACAGCATGATAAGTTGTCTTTAAAGACAATGTTGCACAGTAAATATCCTTGAGGTTTCTAGATTCTGCGAAGCAATTTAAATTTCATTGAATGACCCTTGGGGTCTTTCAGGTACTTAGGAGGGAGGGATGAACAGAGTCTTGTTGCAGTTTCCTGTTGGCGTTCCATGGAGAAGGATCTGCGTCTCCATGGAGGGTGATAGGAGACGCAACAGTTATTAAATATTTTTATTTTCTGTAGTGTTACAGCTTTGAAGAGGGTACTGGATTAGCACCGACACTTCGGCGATAGTTTAAATTTTATTTATGTAAATGGTGGTGGGTAATAAAAACAAAAGAGGACGAAAGAAAGAAAAAGAAGGAAGGGGTTTTGGAAGGTTGCCTTCTTTTTTCTTTCCTCCTTTTTTGTTTGTTTTCTCAAGGTTTTTTTCTAGTGTTGATTTTGGTCCAAATTTGGTTGTGTTTTTTGTGTTTTGAGGATTCGATTAGTTTCGAATTCTTGAATTTTTTAATTAAAAAACAATAATACCAAACAAATAGGTAAACTCACTGCTTCCTAACCATAGTTGGATTTGTGCACTTCGTCAGAAAAATAAGAATGAACTAATAGCCATTGTAGAGAGTGACACATCTCAAACTACTCGTTATTTAGCATTGCAATTTGGTGTTTATATCGGAACCATATTGGATCATCTGCTTTGAATCGACAAAGTAAAAAAGCTTAACAGATGGGTTCCGCACGAATTAAACGCACATCAGCTGAAAAAACGATTTGATTCTTGTGTTTCTTTGCTTTCACGGAATAAAGGAATGCCTCTTCTACATGGTATTATTACTTCTGATGAAAAATAGATCCTTTGTGATAATCGTGAGTGTTCAGCGAGTTGGTTAGATAAGGATGAAGCACCAAAACAAAGCCTGAAATCAAACATTCATCAAAAGAAGCTCATGGTTACTGCTTAGTGGAGCAGCCACGGTTTAATTAATTATAGCTTCATAAAGAATCTGGCTGAAAACCAGCTGAAATTAGTGAACAGAGACAGGACAACTCAATTACATGATAATGCTTGCCCACACACTGTAAATCAGACGTAATTAAAAATACTGGAATTAAATTTGGAAACTATCAATAATCCTCCGTATTTTCCTGACCTTTTAACATCTAATTAAAATTGGTTTCAGAATTTGGATAACTTATTGCAAGGAAAAATATTTAATTCCCAACAGGCTGTCGTAAATGCTTTCCACGCTTTCATCGGTTCTCTCTTTCCAGGCTTACATGCAGAGGGCATAAATGAATTAACATTGAATTGGCAAAAGTGTATCGATGCCTCAGAATCATACGATAAATAGGTGAAATGTTATTTTATTCGAAAAACAATAAACAAAACTTTGGAATCCGATCTTTCAACTTCATACTTAATGACCCAAAAATAACATGATCTTTCACAACGTAACAAATTCAAAAAATGTCCTCGCAATAAGTCATAATGTGATACTTTTGAATCAAACCAGCGCATAGCTCTAATATAATTCGTAGCACGAGATTCCATTAATTATATGCTATTTCTGAAAAAAATCTGAGCCATTATTTTTCTAATTAGGAAAAATAGATAAGGTATCAGAATCCATTACTAATAATCAAGGGAATTAATTTAATTAATTAACATCGATATTTGATTTATTAGAACCTTGGTATCATGAAATATGATCCAAATATTTCAACAAAATCAGAAATAGCTACTTCATCAAAATCTCACTTGGGAACAGGTAATGGCAAGTAAGGTACCAAGTATTTAGGCAGTCAGCATAAATTCCTTCCAAAAATCATGTCACCTAGAAAATCATCAAAACTCCCAACCTGAGCGCCATCAATACAAGTCTTTGAGGTAGATCGAACAATTCGCGATTCGGAACAAGCTATTGGGCAGATGTAAATAATAACAAAATCTTCTCTCCGACGGAAGGCAAACGCTGGATTGTGACACTAAGAGTATTTCATAACACTCTCATTACCGCAATTCGAGTCTTTAATGCCCAGGAGCTCGCCGGTAATCAGTTAGTTCAAACTACTAACAGTGTGTCGCGATATGGAGCTAAAAATCTAGTTAGCTTAGTACTCACTAGCCTGGAAGTTTCACGTTTTGTCGAATCTCAAAACGACGAAGAGTTAATTTTCTAAAACCAAAAATAGTTATTAGAAAGAAAAAGTAAACGACAGGCGAGTTTGAAAGTACTGCCTCCCTTCCGGTTAAGAGCCATTTACAACTTTCTTCTTTTAAAACTTTTTGGTAAAAATCAAGAAAAAGGGTGTGTGCGCGGGTGAATCGCATAAGAACAAGAGTGGTTCCTTTATTTTGGGACTACATCAGATCAGATTTAGCCCGGAACAACTTTAACTCCAGCATCTCAGGACGTGCTCTCTGTGCTACTCTTGCTTTCCAGAGATCCGGTAGCATTAAGGGGACTGGGCCAAAAATCGGGCCGGAATTTGAGGTCTCACGGTAGACACGCATTTTCTCGGTCAATACTTCTTGGATTTTGATAACTTTTTTTTCATTTTGTTCAGGACACTATACTTTCGAATGGTGTTACCCAAATCTGAAATAAATCAAAAAGCAACCGTAGGACCGGCGTGGAACGCCAGGTTTTAGATGCTCAACTTTGTGCTCCCACCAATTCCATACCAATGGACCTAATTCAAATTTGTATTTTTCTTTTTATTCGCTATACTATCCACTTCAATTTGTTATACGATTTTTCTTCTCACTCCAATACTCATGTTACAATCTCATTTTATTTTTTGTCTTATGTTCCATCAACTTAGTTTACACACTGATTCTGACACTTACCGTTCGGTTTCGAATAAAAGCATGAGAAAATGTGCCGACAGATGTTACCTTCAATTTTGAAAAAAATCAGATCGATAACTATAAGACATCACGATAAACAGGGACAAGTTGCACAGAAAACGGGAGTTTCAGTAGAGCGTTTTTTCGTCAAGTCCAATTTTAATATTTAATACACAATTTTGTTCAGAATTTAATGCAATTTCATTTTATATGGGAATTGAAAATACGAATTTGGGGTCAATTTTTATCTCAGTTCCCTTAAGCAACTAGGATTTGAATTGTGTGGATTTGAATCAACGTATTGCTTTGCTAAAGCGCCTAGTACGAGATACAATCAAATTAATAAAATGAAGAGGTTGATTATATAAAAATTTAATTTGATTTAAATTGGAATCACATCAGCATATAGCGTCATATAAATAATGTGCTAGACAAAAACTGTTTAGTTTAAAAAAATAAATTAGGTGCAGGGCATGACATTCAACCGAGGGTCCTTTTTCAAGGTCTGCTTCATTTTTTTATATTCAAAGGCCCAATTTTGATACCTAAAATAGATCAGACGTAAAGGAATCTCGGCACAAGGACAGCAGAGCAGAACGAGATTATCATTTTCGGTCCAAAATCCCATTTCCCACTATAAGCTCTTTCACAAGAATATAAGGTTACATCGAACTTACTGCATTGTGCTTCTAGATGCTCCAGGCGACTTGATCTACTATCCAGGAGAACCCCCAGATACTTAAGCAAACTAAAAATCTGTTGAATCTTTTCACAAAATTGAGTTTATAGAGAAGCCCATCCATCGTGAGACATGCCAGGAGGGATGAAAGCACACCATACATTTGGAGAAAGTATTTCCACGCAGATAGATGGGGAGAAAAAGTAAAATCAAGCGACCATCCCGGTCGACATTTGTATTGTTTTCTTTCCAGAAATATAAACCACAACCGGTCCACAACCGACCGCAAGAAACACACACATTCAATTCGCACACTGACACCGGCACACCAACTATTGTTTTATATTCACTCGCAGGCACACACCCACACACAGATATAACCATTTTTGTACATTTGTATTTCTTATATATTTTTTTCTATCAATAAATGAACATTTAAATTTAATTCATTTCAATTTCGTTCGCCGTTTTATTCCATTACCTACCCCCCACTTACCGAAACCTGGCTGACTGAAGCGTCTGGCATCCAGAAGGAAAGTAGGGATGTAACAGCTTTTTGAATTGGAAAAAATACTTAAATAAGTCTGCAATATTTTTTGGAAAATGTTTTTATTGATGTGCAAAATCTAATTTATAGAATATCGATTGCTTTTAGAAGTGAATTAAATGCACACTTTAGCGTTCGTAACCTGATTGCATTCCAATGGCTAATGCAACTCAGCATTTCTGGTCATAGGAGCTGGTCTTGAGACGTACAGTAATTCCTAAATTAACTTTTCCAGTTATTTAAATATGTTCAATTAATAAAACTTTTAAAGGTAAGAAGAGTTCACCCTTATATTTTTCAGGTGCATTAATGTTTTATAAAATAGATTAATTGATAGCGAGAGTGCTTAGGCACTTGATCGCTATGAACTATAAAGGTAAGAAATGAGAGAAAAGCGAAGAATGAGTGTAAAGTGAGAGCGATGATATAAGAACTAGGATGAGCGGAGAAAGAATAGAATAGGAAAAAGAATAAGCAATAGCAGACTCGCGACTATATCACCGCAATAGAATGTACGAATAGAAAAGGAAAAAGAGAACGAAGGAGAGAGGAAGAGAGAGATATATCTAGTACACGTACACTCATGCACTGTTTGTCGCCACAGCTTTCTGCCGTTAGTTTAATTCCTCCTTTCGTTCGCCCATGCACATGCCCAATATATCGGTCTCTTTTAGAAAATCTTAATGCGCTCTGCTGTGCATCGCGAAGCTAGCATACATCTCATAATTGCACCTCCTCCTCATACACCTATCCTTGCTCAAATGCTTTAGCCAGCTGATCTCCCGCCACCAAAGCCATGTGCTTTTTGTAACTAAAACCCAAGGCTCATCTGAATACTTAAATAATTATCTTAAAGCTTTAATCCACCTAAAAATTATAAGCCTAGACTAATTAAATATATATATTTCGATTTACTCTGAAATATACTAGAAACTAAAATTCTAGTGGTGAAAAGGGCGAGTTTAAAAGCACTCAACCCTTTTCTGGTTAAAAGCCAACCGTTATTTTCTCTTATTCAACCTAACAGTAAGTGGAAAAAAGGTATATGTGTGCGTGTGTGCTATGCGCGACTTGCAAATAAGACTCGAGTTGTGTTTTTAAGCAACAATCAATAGAAAACTTCATTGCCCAGTCTAGGACGAATCAGGAGCCAAGAGAAAAATCTCTCTCTCTTACACTCTCCTGGAACTGGTAAAGCTACGGAAACTTATTTGTAACAAGGTATCGTTCCAATTTTATATGAATAAATATTTACTTTTTCACTTACATATGTGTAGCAAATAAAAAATTTATGAAACTGGAAATTTATTTCTGGACATTTTCTATCACTTCATTCAGGTTTTTCATTCCTCAAAAATTAAAAAGGGTTTTCTTGTATATTCATAACTTTTTAAATTAAAAACTATATTTATATGATATATGTCTTATTTATTGCTTGTATCGTCTTTCTTCGTTACCTGATCTAGGCATAAATTTAATGTTTTAATAGTATATTGTATTATATTTTGGTTATACATACTGATAAACTGCAGTACATGAGAAATCATTGAGGCGCCAAGCTCTCATGTCATTGTCACTGGACACGGAAAGAAGAATTTCCGATTCTGGTACAAATCTCATGTCATGAATAATATCCGTGTGACCTCTTAAAACCACTGCTCCTCTTGCATATCTACCCAAAAATATTTTTATTGAAATTAAAGTTAAGATACGTGAAAAGAAATTTATTAATAAAATTAAAACTTACTACCTGTAATTACTTTCCACTAGATTATTACTGGTCAAAGGTAAATCACAAGAGAGAGAAATACTGGTCTTTAAAAATATTGGCCTCATAAGTATAGCATCTCCAACGCCCCAAACTCTAATTTCAGAAGAGTTAAAACCTGCCACTAATTTATCCATCCTCGGTGTAATAATTCCACAACTTGCGCTGTTTAAATTCAAGTAATATTTATCAGGCTCTTGAAATTATTATTTATTAAAAAACATGAGCGGATTATAAAAAAACTATTTTAGGCCACGTGCACGGAGAAATATAGTTGCTTAAAATAAGTTACTTTCGAAGACTCTTAGACATATATAGCAAAAAATTTTAATGACTTTTTATTCAACAACTGAAGAGGTTCATTAAATGGTAGAAAAAATTGAACACTATTTAATGAAATTCACTAAAATTTTCTGCGTCTGCGTCTTATAAAACTCTATGCCCAAGAGACTCCGACAGTTACTTAAATTTTAAGTAACTAATTTTTTCCCTGTCACTAAATTAAAATATACTATAATAATGTGAGAAATGTCTGTACACTTTGATAAATTTTTCCTATTCTTATTGTTTTATGTTGCTTAAATGAAGTTAAATAAATACTCTATTATCTGATATAAAGTTTTCCGGAACATTAAGGCTAATAAAAAGAGGGGTTTTGACTGAAGACCAATTGGATTTTCAGTATCAAAAAATGTTAAAGGATATGTCCTTGATAGATTTTTTTCGCTGAACACGAATTTGGAGGCAACAGTTGTCCATCACGTCAGGTTTTTCAGAAAAAGGGGGAGGAAGTTCCCAAAATTATCGTTTTTGAGCTTTTTTGAAAATATCTGACATGGAGCTCGATGTTCTAAAACTGTTGTTCTTCTCCAAAATGACGCATGATATTTTTACTTCAAAACAAACTCGCCAAAAATTTGTTCGCATATGACCTTGAAGCCCTGTACGCGTTTGCTTTTAGGGGTGAATGTGCTCGGTCACTTTTGGAGTAAAAATTTACGCGAATTATTGAAAATTGGTGTATTTATTCAAGGAAAGTTCGATAGTTTCTCTGAAATTTGTTTGTGTACAAGGTATGAACTGACACAATTTTTTTTATTTTGTTACTTCAAAAACTGGAAGGGTGAATTCAGGGTTGTTTACCAAAGGTGCATTGTGCGTATATGAGGTCTGTTCAAAAAATAAAGTGAATTTTCATTTTTTTCTAAAAATATTAATTTATTCATGAATTTCTATATTGTCTCCTTCAAAGTAATCCCCCTCAGATATAATACACTTGTGCCAGCATTTTTTCCAATCCACGAAGCACTCCTGATATGCACTTTTTGGTATGTCCTTAAGCCCTCTCAGCGATTCGGTTTTTATCACCTTAGTCGTGGCAAAACGCCATCCTTTCATGGGTCTCTTCAATCTTGAGAACAGGAAGAAATCACGGGGGGCTAAATCTGCTGAAAACGGTGACTGAGTCATGAATACGGTGTTGTTTTTGGACAAAAAATTACGAAGAAGCAATGACGAATGAGCAGGTCAAAACTCAGAAATTTTGGAACGAACTTCACTGTCACACGCTTCAGACCGAAAATATCCGAAAAAATTGCATGGCATGAGCCAACCGATATGCTGACATCCTCAGCAACTTCTCTAATAGTGATTCGACGATTCTCCATAACAATTTTCTTCACTGCTTCAGTGTTTTCATTAGTTGTTGACGTGCTGGATCGTCCAGGACGAGCGTCGTTATTCACCTCTTCTCGACCTTCTGTGAAGAGCTTGTACCACTTGTAAACACTTGTTTGACTTACAGTACACTCACCGTATGCCACTTTCAACAGTTCAAGTGTTTTTGAGCGCTTAATTCCATTTTTTACACAAAATTTGATGCATATTCTTTGATACATTTTTTTCGACAGCAGAAAATCGACAATACTCGCAAAACACTTCTAACCTTTATGCCTCTCACAAACAAACAAAAAATGCTGTACTGCTAAAACTGTGAACATACATTCGGGACAAGTGTGCCAACATAGGAAAAAAAATCGAAAATCGAATGTACATAGCCCATGAAATTTGAAAACTCACCTTATTTTTTTAACAGACCTCGTATGTATTCAAGAGTTGCTTGGTAGTCCTTACAATCCGTTTAGATAAAAATCATAACTATAATTTGTTGGATTTTCATAAATTCCCCAAAATCTTTACTTCAAGCGTGTTCGAGCACATACACGGAAAAAATTAGTCGCTTAAAATTTAAGTTTCGATCGAAGACTCTTGGACATAGAGTTTTATAAGACGCATTCGTAGAAAATTGCAGCGATATTTTATTAAATAACAGAAGAAGTTCATTAAATGGTAGAAAAAATTGAACACTATTTAATGAAAGTCACTAAAATTTTCTGCGACTGCGTCTTATAAAACTCTATGTTCACGAGTCTTCGAGAGTAACTAGAAATATTTTATAAGACATTCTTTTGGAAAATCTCAACTTTTCTAACTTTCTCTATAACGACTCGCTTTGATTTTTTCCTTTTCCCTTTTTTACTCTGGGACTTTCCCAAAACTGCAGTATTATTAAGCAAGCGGCGAGCCTTGAGAATAATTTATTACTTTAAGCCGAAACAGACTTGTTCAGTCTCTTAGTACTACTTTTTCAATTTAATTATTATGTCTCATCCTGCCTATTTACAACCGTAGCTTAAAGTCCTTTCACCAGGTACTGCAAACACATCTTGAATGCAGGCTTTGCCCTTTCCCTATTCCATATTTGGTTATGTAGACTTCAATTCCAAAATGGTGTAAAATGAATCATCGTTGTTTCTCAGACTCTTTTCTACCTAAGTTTGTGAACCCCTCCTCCTCCTACCCTGAGAGTAAGCATGACCTACGTACCTTCGAAACCCTGACCTGCGAGTCAGTTGGGATGAAACTCTTGTACACAACGTTAATAACGAAATCTGAATCCCGGCTCAAAATAAATCTATCTTGTATCACCCCTTTGTATGTACCAAGTCTAAATAAATAAATAAGTCTAAAACTTAAGTAAATGGAACTAACGTGCACCTTTCATTTACATTCACATCCTTGTTCGGTACAAAGAAATGATATTTCACACGAGTTGCGAAATAAAGCTTATTCTTTCGAAAGACGACTAATTCGAGAGAGACACAAGCTTTCTACGTAAACAAACAGGTTATCTTGCACAAACGCATAAACACATAATTTGTTCAGGATTGCGTTCTAACTACAATATCATAGGATATGAAGTGAATACCTCAAATATAAGCCGAAATGCAGGTTCTTTACCCGGAACCTGTACACAAGCTTAACGCAATAATTTGATTAATTTAATAAACCCTGAAAAGACTAAAATAATTGCACATGAGATCTTAGTTGAGCGTCAGTCACTTTTCTCAAGGTGGCAAAGTTAATTTAAAATTCAATGATACCAAAATTTAATTGATAAAACAAGTTCGGCAGAAAAAAATTTATTCAAGCAAAACTCAAATGACTGGATATAAACAAATTGTTTTCCCAGTGAAATGCCAATAATTGAAAAAGTCAAAATTTACAATGCTCGGAACACTCGAAGTCAGAACACGACTATAAATCAAACTCACTCTAACCTAACACGTTACCGCCCAAGAGAACATAAATTATGATTTTTATAATAGAAATACCGGCCAAATATAAAAAAACAATAGGAATTACTTATCACGAGAGAGAAAGTAAGAGCACTCGCGAAACACTTAAGAGGAGGCAAAGTGGTCTCGGGGAGTCATGTACGCCATGATACGTGAAAGTCAGTTTAACGATACTCGCTATTGCCGAGCCACAGAGATTGGTTGCATATTAAATACAAGAAGGATGTTCAAATATTAAAGCACGTAAAGGGGGTTCTGCAGAAGATGCGGGATTTCTCTTTAACCAAAAAAAATATGTTCCTACCCAGCAGGGAGAGTATCGATGAAGGCCTTTCGAGGTTGCAACTTAACACTTAACAGATTGACTTGAAATTTTAACTGACTCATTTATAGAGATAACTGAAGGTACCCACGTAGCGGTTTTTTGAAATCTTTTTTTTTTTAAATTTTACAGCATATATTACAAGGTGCGTTCCAAAATAAATATAATAAATATAAATTTTTATTAAAACAAACTTCAAAAACTTACGTAACAAAGTTTAAAATAAAACAAGACACATGGATCTGATTAACACAACTGGAGATAATAAATTTCAAGTAGGAGAAGATTGGAGAAAATCCAGCAAATTATTAAGAATTCATGTGTGGATATTTTCGAAAAAAAAATTTTTCAGCAAAATCCTGAAATACGTGTAAACTAATTTTATGTATATAAGTTGTGAAAAAAATTTCAGACGATTCTAAACTGTCAAGTTTAGATTGGTGTGCGATTTGTAAAAGAATGACCCATAGGATATTCGGAAAAACTTGTTCTGTCCCAAAGTCGAGGACTGTCAAGTAAATTTCCCAGTACTTATTTTTTTCGTGTAGAATAGGAGAAATAGATGATTCCATTGGAGTACCAAAAATTTTTCTATAGTAATTTTTATTAAATTGAAAAAACGTTTGTTTCATGAGAAATTTAATACCATTTAAATTCTTATTTAAAATTTTGTAATAGTGTTACCAGGCCAGATGATGACCTCCTTCCCCCAGGTTTAGTTACCCATATATGTAGAGGTTGATGACCTCCCCCTCCTAGGTTTAGCTGTCTATATATGTAGAGGTTCAGGCAGGCCTCGTCAGTTCTTCTCTAAAATCTCTCACGAATAAAGCATACAAAGTGACATCAGTTTGATGTCACTACTATCCAAAAATAGAAAGTTTAGTTTTCACTATAACATATTGGCGATCCTGCCAGGATCCGCTTAAGTTCTCGGTTTTTAATTTCTACGAAAATCCACATAGAACGCGGACCTGTGCGAGACTTGGAATCCACGGACCCAAGAAGCTAAAGAAACTTTACGAAGTTTTAAAAATAAGAAGAACTCCGGACTTCACTACGGTAAGCCCGAAAACAGGAATAAGTAGCTGATAATAAAAATTAGTTGGTGAATTTAGTAGCCACTATACCACGTAAATTATCAGTGAAAGATTCCATTAAAATTGAACGAGGCCCGCAATCAGGCGGAAGACGCATCTGCGTAAGTAAGCAGCCAACGCCCAGCCAGGCAACCGGTTCTCAACAGTAAGCTGACTCATCTCTTCGACACGTCAAGGAAGGCAGGCGGTCTATGGATCCCACATCAGGCCACGAGTAGCACAGTAAGCATTACTTCTAGAAAGTGAAAGTATTGTAAACATTTCTCAATCGATCTTGGGCCTTAGAGTATAAATCCTCTTTACGTACGTTGCACGGCGACTGTACTACGGTACAGGTGAGGTAAAGTTGAGGCAAGATCGGGTTGGCTATACTCTGTGTGTTCACAAGCACTGGCCACCCTTAACAAATTAAGTATCACTACCTCAAAATCAGTAGCAGTTTGTAGCAACTTATACTGCATTTTGTTGTATTAAAAAATAAACATTTAAAATTTTACCGCGACATTCTACACCCGAGTCACAAACAATAGATAAGTAGGTACACTGGCGTTTGATAAACACCGAGATAGCACGCTCTATCAAACTGACTCATCCTACGATACGGACTCATCCTCTTTAAATTTCCCAATCACAACCACTCTCATGTCTCGAGCACAATCTACCGTCAGGGCCCAGTCCCCCTCTTACACCACTGACGAATTACTAGTAAGGGTTCTCAACCAAATGGAAACTCTTACTATCTCATTCAACGCCCTGAAAAAAGAAAACGAAAATAGGTTAGATGAAATTTCAAGATTATCAAAGAAATTAGGAGGAGCAGGGACAGTAGAAACAGATAGTGAATTCCAGCAACGACCAGAAGCGACAGACGACCATTCTTCGGTCGAAGAAAAAACATTCCAAAGAAAAGAAACATTTAGACCAAGGCAGGAAAATATTTACGGTCAATCACAATTTTTCCCAACAACTGTCTCAACAGCACCACACGAAGAACGGAAAATGGGAGCCAAGTTAGCAATTGAAACGATAAAGCCAATTAACGGTCAGGACGACATGGGAGTAGAAGATTTTATAAAAACAGCAAAGAGAGCTAGAATAAGATGCGAAGAACCAGAAATTCTTCTAGATTTAATTTTAGCAAAGAAAATTACACACGCGGCAGAAAAAGCCATTAGGTATATGCAAATAAACTCCTATGAAGATTTATACGCGGCACTTAGACAAAATTTGAGACAAACCAGCTCATTAATTTCATTAAAATCTAAATTAGAAAGCTGCAAGCAAGGCTTAACAGAAACGGTTCAGAACTTCACGACAAGGTTTCGACAAATAACAAATGAAATAAATTACATAGTCCAATCCCAGCACGTAAACCCCACTAAACGAAGACTTAAAATAGAATTGGAAGAAGAAGAAGCCGTTAACCGTTACTTATTAAATTTAAAAAGAGAAATTGGAATGCCGGTACGTCTGTTAAAACCGAACACAGTAAACGAGGCTCAAGCATTAGCCATCGAAACTGAAACATGGTTAAAAGACAGCCAGCCTGCCAGACAAATTATCAAACCACCAGTAAAAATATGGGCCAAATCACCCGGACCACCTCGACTCAGTGCAAATACTACACCTAGAGCACAGAATAGTACCATACCACTGAGTGACAGATTTAAAATGAATTGCTTCAAGTGCGGCAAAATAGGTCATATATCTTCACAGTGCCAAGTGAAGCAGGGTTTTCCCCCAGGCCATGGTTTCAAGCGACCACCTCCGGTAAGAGCAATCCAACAGGAAGAAACAGAAGCGGAAAACATGACAGAGGAAGAAATAACGGAGCAACTGATCTTCGAGGAATCAGCCGAATTTCTTCCATATGCGGAAGATTACGAACAATCGATGCCAGAAGAAAAACTGGAAAATACAGATTATTAGTAGACTCAGGAGCTGCTATAAACATAATCAAAGAAAAAATATTGGATGATAAAGACGAAAGGAAATCTACCCACAAAACATTCCTAATGGGTAACGATCGCCATATCTCTAAACATTCTACAAAATTAAACTTTTTTGGACAAGAACACGTTTTCTACATAGTACCCAACGATTTTCCCTTACCAGAAGGAGGTATAATTGGAATTAAATTCTTTGAAAAATATCCAAGATACGCGATCACGAACAGTCACCTCGTGCTAAATAAGGTAAAGCTACCTTTGCACCTAAGCAATGATTTCATACCAGGAAAATCCGAAAAGATATGTACCATTTCTACTGACGCAGAAGATCAAGATATTATCATTATAGATGATAAGGAAATCCCCGACGGACTCTACACTATACGAAACGGACAAATAAAAATCCCATTGAAAAATAATGAGGATTACCCTAAAGAAGTAAATCTCCAGATTAGCTACGAACCTATATTAAAAATAATCACAAATGAAAGTAATGGACCTCAAATAACCTTTAGACTGAATGAGTTATTGAAAGCTTCAAGATTAGATAATTTGGATAAAGACCAGAGAGAATTCATTAAAAAAGTAATAGCCAGATACTCGGAAGTTTTCACATTGGAATCAGACCCACTTCCATGTACTAACCTTACTGAACATCAAATAATACTCAAAAATGGAAAAATAATTAATCTAAGATCCCACAAATTACCCGAAAAACACCGACAGTTTGCCCTAGAAGAAACAGAAAGGTTATTAAAAAAGGGAATTATAAGAGAAAGTCAATCACCATACAACTCACCTTTATGGATAGTACCGAAAAAAGGAAATAAATTAAGAATGGTAATTGACTACAGAAAGATCAACGAAGACACGGATCAAGATGCTTACCCATTACCAATGATCGACGATATATTAGATCACTTAGGAAAAGCTAAGTTCTTTTCTGCCTTTGACCTCTCAGCTGGATTCCACCAAATCCCGATGAAGGAAGAAGACAAAAAGTACACTGCGTTTTCTACAACCCAAGGACATTTCGAATACAATCGCATGCCTTTCGGTTTAAAGAACGCACCAGCCACTTTCCAAAGAATGATGGATAATGCATTCAGAGGATTAATCGGAACAAAATGCTTCGCGTACATAGATGACATTGTGATATTCGGAAGCTCAATTCAGGAACATAATGAGAACTTGGTAGCAGTCATGGAAAGAATCTACCAGTTAGGACTAAGATTAGAACCGAAAAAATGTGAATACCTTAAACCAGAACTAGAATACCTTGGACACATAATAACCAAAGAAGGAGTCAAACCCAACCATGAAAAAATAAACTGCATAAAAGAATTCAGACCAGTGAAAACTGTAAAAGATGTGCAATCATTTTTAGGACTTGCAGGTTACTATAGGAAATTCATCAAGAATTTCTCTACTATAGCGAGACCCTTAACAAAGCTAACTCAGAAAGAGACAATATTCGATTGGACCCCAGACTGCGAAAAAGCATTTTACGATTTGAAGAACGCATTGGTAATCGCACCAGTTTTAAAATTCCCTGATTTTTCCAAACAATTTATACTGACTACGGACGCATCCAACTGTGGATTAGGAGCAGTATTGAGCCAAGACGGGCACCCTTGTCTTTTTTTATCAAGAACATTGAACAAAGCCGAAGAAAAATACACCACCTCTGAAAAAGAACTTTTAGCAATTGTATGGGCTATGAAACGCCTCAGACAATATCTTCTCGGAAAGAAATTCAAAATTCAAACAGACCACCGTGCTTTAGTTTGGCTACACAATGTGAAAGACCCTAGCTCAAGACTTTTACGATGGAGACTTCGTATGGAAGAATACGAATACGAAATAGAATATGTAAAAGGAAAAGAAAATATAGTAGCGGATTGTCTATCCAGACTTTTTCCCATCACTAAGGACACATTGCAAGAAGCAATGGAAAAAACCGGAATTAGTACTGAAGAAGAAGAACCAAGCTTGGAAGACCAGTCACCGGAAATAGAAACATTCGACACGCCGCGAATAACAAAAGACGAAATTTTAAAAGAAAAAATCAAATTAACCGCGAGGCGAATGAGAGAACCATCAGAAGATGAAACCACAGAAACGGAAGAAGAAATCACGGAAACACCAGGAGACAATACTAATTTATATACGGATTTTATAAATTGGAAACTACAACCAGTCAAAGGCAAAATTAAAACAAAGCCTAACGCTATCGGCAAACTTTGGAAAGAAGTAACTAAGGATGAAATGCCTATGTACAACGAAGAAGATTGGCTGTATAAATTAAGTTGGTTTATCGAAGAATTCGTTAATAGAAAACTCTCAATTGTTAGATTATCCTTTGGAAATCCTCTATTTACATTTCTGGAGCGAGAAGTAATTCAAGAAATAATGGAATTCCTATCAAACTATTATCCAGATAAGAATTTCCACATTTGTTTCTCTACAACCCGAGAATTAACTAAGGAAGAACGAAAACAAATTATTAAAGAAGCTCATAGGGATCACACTGGAGAACAAAATACTATCGAAAAAGCCAAGAGAATCGGAATTTGGACCAACATGGACCAAGACATTAAGGACTAACTCAAAAAATGCCCTATATGCCAACTACAAAAGACCACGCGAATTAAGAATCAATCAGAAAGTATAATACCCGACATACCACTCAATCCAAATGATAAAATAGCACTGGATATTTTTGGACCGTTACCCACTACACCTAGAGGTAACAAATACATACTTAGTATTCAGGATAGATTGACCAGATACACCACTTTAATACCGTTAGAAAGTGAAACCTCAACAGCAATAGTAGAAGCTCTGATAGAACAATATATTTACATTTATGGATCTCCTAAAATTATTCTCACTGATCAAGGGTCTAACTTTCTATCTGAGTTAATGGAACAATTTGAGAAAGCTTTGAAAATCAAACATATTAAAACTACAGCATTCCATCCACAATCCAACGGAAACATTGAAAGAATGCACTCAACCCGGAATAATCTGATCAAAACTAGCATGGCAGAAAATCAGAATAACTGGGACGAAAATCTAAAATATGTAACATTCGCAATAAATTCAACAGTAAATCAAACCACGGGATTCACACCCTTTGAACTCACGTTTGGAAGATTACCAAATATACCATCTCAAATTGAAAACTCACCCAATTTAACCCATCAAGATCTGATTAGAAAATGGAGGAAAAAACACGAGGAAAACATCAGAAAAACTAAAGAAAGAATCCAAGTGGAATTAGAAAAAACTAAGAAAAGATTGGATGAAGGAATAACAAGAACGCATCCTTTATACAAGCCAGGGAACCTAGTTAAAATCTTAAATGACACCAAACAAAACAAATTAGAACAATCCTGGAAAGGTCCTTACGAAGTTATAGATTACCTAGATAATAATAATCTACGCATTAGGAATAAAGATAAAATACTGAGAGTACACATAGATCAGTGTATGCCTTATTTTTTAGATGAGGACCCTAGTACTTCTAATAGCGGCAATGGCCAACTGTAAAGCCAACTACACCTTACAACCGTCAAAATTCCCATTATAGAACAGGAAGAGGGTACCATCAAACATATTATACCTATCCCTTATCCTATCCAAAACCTATATTTTGCAGTAATTCCCGACCATGACTATTTAATCAAATTTAGAGACTCATATGTAATTACTGACAAGGAAACAATAAATAAATGTACAACGATAAGCGAATATAAAATTTGCGAAAGAAACCAACCAAACCTTAGGTTGACTGACAGTGAAACATGCGAAGCTACGATATTCAAGCGATACTCAGAGAACAAATGTAAAACTTCACCTTTTGCTTTACACAAAGAAACCTTCATACCCGTACTAAACGGATACATAATAGTACTAATGAACGAGGTAGATTTAAATATTAGTTGCGAAACAGGAATAGAACACCTAAAGATTAAACAACCCTCACTACTGACGGGCTCAAATTGTAAAATCTGTAATGGAATGGACGCACTGTACCTTAGCAAAAATCTAAAGGGACAATTTTACAACGAATTCAATGTGACCTACAACATTAGTTACTCTAACGACGATCTAAAAACCTTAGAAAGTAAATTAATACGTCTCCCTAAAATTATAGATAACAATGAATTACGACAAGCCAAATTAAGCCTAGACGATGCAGAAAATATGTTAAAATCAATAGCCACTAACAGAAGACTAAGAACATGGAGAGAAACAACTATAGATTGGTTAAGCTATTTAGGTTACGCAGCGCTAGGATTAGGATCAGCCTATGTTCTGTACAGATTAGGAATACTCGAATTCATACAAAAGTGTATGCCCAAAAAACTCTGTATATTCTGTGTAAAAACAAAGGTAACAACGCCGACGAACGTTGTCACGTACAATTCTAGCTTGCAACCCTTGGTAACCATCGAAATACCAAAAGAAAGGAGGGTAAGAATTTAGTAAATTGAGAGACTAATTCATGTCTAAAACAGACGGTTAAAATCTAGAAATTAAAGGGTTAATTTATGTCTAAAAAGGGGGGTGTTACCAGGCCAGATGATGACCTCCTTCCCCCAGGTTTAGTTACCCATATATGTAGAGGTTGATGACCTCCCCCTCCTAGGTTTAGCTGTCTATATATGTAGAGGTTCAGGCAGGCCTCGTCAGTTCTTCTCTAAAATCTCTCACGAATAAAGCATACAAAGTGACATCAGTTTGATGTCACTACTATCCAAAAATAGAAAGTTTAGTTTTCACTATAACAATAGCAACATCCAAAAAAATCATAAGATGATCATGCGGTACAGTTATTTTAGTAATAATGTTTTCAAATTCAAAAGAATTTTTAATTTGGGATGCTGGAATTTGTATTTTCTTCTTGAAAATATTATTAAAAAGTTTAGCCACATTATAAGTTAGAGAATTGATTAAATAAATTACCAGACATAACTGAAAGTTAAGTTTGCCAATTTTTGTGAACCACAGATTCTTCGAATGTTAGAATTGTTCACAGATAAATTTTTACGTCTCAGAATACGTTGGTCGAGGCCCGAAAAGGCTTAGCGCCGTATGACTTGGTGCACTAAGAACATTTTATATTAATCCACTTGAATACTAGCATCATGGTAGTGACCATGTCAGAAACATAGGCTGCGTGTCAACGATGCACATTGGAAACATGTAATCCATATTGTCACAGCTGTTCAGCGGACTGAAGAGACAAATTAGGACCTATGTAACGAAAACAGATATAATATTAAAACACCGGTCGTAATGGACGTTCTTAATACCGGTTTATAGAGCCTCGAAGTACTTTTTTAATGCGTATTTCGAAAAAAAATCTTTTTAAATTAATTTTTCGGGATTATGTTCAATTTTTTTATACGTGGAACAATCTTCTAATAAGCCTAACATTCTTTTATTGTAATCTTTTCGATTCAGAGTAATTGTGATTTTCCCCTTATCAGCTCCTGTAATAAATATTAATTGTTTATTGTGTTCAATGAAATGAACACAATGCTTTCCTCTTACTTACTTGGTGTGAGACCTCCCAGATATATGCTCCGTAAGAATACATGCTCAAAAAGATGTGCAAAATACACTAGCTAGTGTGGCAGAGGAAAAGGGGTGGATTCGACGAAAAACTCCCTTCCAAGCAGTCACTTCAGAAGAAATACTATTAGGTGCGCAACTAATTCCCCACTGTTTGTCAATACATGGTTCCAGCAGTAAGTGCTGGTCGATTTTGACCTATCCAAAACGTCATGAACCAAGATTAGAAATATGGTAAACAAACCGTTTTGACACATTAGTGATTTTGTTTTGGCATCATATACTTATGGTTGTGTGAAAATGTCTGATTTTGTGCCAAATAATCGTAATTTGCGGGAAGTGTTGATTTTCTTCTTGCATTCGAAGAGAACGGAGGCTGAAGCGCATCGAGAGCTTTAGAAATTTTACAAAGATGCTGCTCTAAGTAAAACAACGTGCCGTGACTGGTTCCGTCGCTTCAAAGACGGTGATTTCGATGTTGACGACTGTTCGTGTGAAGGAATGCCAAAAACCTTCGAAGACGCTGAATTGGAGGCATTGCTCGATAAGGATCCGGGCTAAATGCATAATAAGTTCTAGATAAGCCAACAGCGTTGCTGACGAAAGACAGATGAAAAAGGGTTCTTACTGAAAGAAATAACCGATCAGTACAGTATATTTCTTCACAGAAAATTTCTTCAAAAATTATATTGAAAAAATTCCATCTCCAACGCCGAGAAATGCCTATTTTTCCAAAGCGAGATCAAATACCTTGGGTTCCTCAGTAACAACGAGGGCATCAAATTTGATCCCAGTAAGCTGGCCCCTATTTTGGAGTTGCCAGCTCCGCTAAATATTCGCAAGCTTCGGAGTTCTGTAGGTTCGGCAGGTTGGTATCGGCGCTGTATACCACATTTTGCGATCTTATCAGAGCCCCATTTCCGATTGCTAAAGAAAGCGCAGCCCTTGTACTGACAGGCAGATCAGGAGGCTGCATTTCAGGCAATTTTAACCGCCTTGACTACAGCGCCCATAATTGCTCGCCCAGACTTCGTGCATCTGTTCACTTTGCAGACGGATGCAAGCTCGACTGGAATTAGAGCAGTATTGAGCTAGACGACAAAAGGCGTAGAGCATGTAATTGCTTACGACGGCTGCTCCCTATCAAGCGCTGAGCGCGAATACTCAATGACTGATTAGGAATGTTTGGCCGTCGCGTGGTCCATTAAAAAGTTCCGTGAATACCTGGAAGGTTTCCGTTTTACGGTCGTGACGGACTACCGTAACCTCCGATGGCCCAGGTCACTGAAAGACCTGACTGAAAGACGGGCCCGTTGCGCTTTAAGCCTACTAGAATATGACTTTGAAGTCTAATATAGAAAGGGCGCTTTGAACGTCATCCCGGACTTCCTGTCACGGCTTGAAAAGGACCTCAACGGTCCTGACGAGGTCGCCACAATGTAAAAAATCAAAGAAGGTTTGCATCTTAAGCGTCTAACGGATGTCTAGAAGAATCCACGCGCGTTCCCTATGTGGAAAATAGAGAACGGACTCTTGTATCACCACCATGCGAACAAGTAGCTCGATTCCACTTTTTCGGATCTAGATTCCTGAAAGATATTTCTCCCTAAAGAGCATCATGTGGCAGCCCTGGCTGAGGCACATGATCAGCTTCAAACGGGACATTTAGGGGTGGACAAAACGTACCATCGTCCCGTCACCCGCTGTTATTGGCAGGGTTTTTATCACGACGTTGCGCAGTACGTTAAAGTCTGCAATATTTTAAAGACCTGGTTATAAATTTCTGGGGTACTCCAAAGTTTCTATTTACGGACAACGGTACCGATTTTTGTAACAAAGTCGTGGACCAAATTTGCAAAGAGCATGCGATCGAGTGCGTTAAGACGCCACGATATCGTCCGCAAGCGAACCCAATCGAACGAATCAACCGAGTGTTGAAGACGATGATGATCGCGTTTATCACAGACACACAGTTTTGACCTCGGCCGACTGTGTTCCCCCAATCTATCTGGGCCCAAGTCGGAGATCCATGGTGGGGCGAGGCGGCAGCAGAAGAGCTGGGAAACAAGTCCGCAAGCGCCGAATCATGATACTTCTTCGACGGTGGCGCCCCACCTAGGCAGCAGCCATGCAAATACGTGGCCCATTGGTTCAAAGAACCTGAATAAATGTTTATAGAGCTGTTAGTTGGAACGTTTGATTCCTCTTCCTCCTACAGAGCCCTATAACCTTTAGGAAATTAGCTCTTGCCTAGTTTTTAAGGTTGCTCGAGGTATCGCTACTAGCAATATGCCACCCTTTTGTCTTGTACTTAAATTTTACTAGCTCATATGCCTATATCACTATTAGTTTGGTAAGAAAAGCACGCTCTCAGACATCCTGAGTCGCGGGTTGGTAGGTTTTTTTGAACCTCATGATTGGTCAGCTGGCCTGGAGTGCCGTTTTGGAGACTCGAGGGTCGTTTCCGGTCTGGCAGGGGGTGTTATAACGTGGTAAATTTCGTTAATTTATACCTTGACCGACAACGGCAGGATCGAGTCCAGACCACCTTTTTTTATAATAAAACTCGAAATATTCAAGAATAGTCTGAGAAATTTTCTCATGGTTTGTTTTCTAATAGTTTTATTGAGGTGTGGTGATTTTGGTCCAAATTTGGTTGTGTTTTTTGTATTTTGAAGATTCGATTAGTTTCGAATCCTTGAAATTTTTGATAGTCTGAGAGCTGTTTCAAAAATTCTTTTATTTTTATTTCATTTTCTGGCCGTTTTCCTTCTTTGTTTTATTCTTATCAGCTTAAAAGGCGCCGCAGGAATGGGAAATGAGACCGGCGAATCTGCAGGCCTGATCGTAAACCGACCACGTGCTGCAGCCTACGAATTGAACCGACTTGAGAACAGTTTTTGGGATTTGGATCGTAACTGGAAATTGTTAATAATCCTAGTCTAACACTATTACAATAATATTATTGTTATACTTAAGAATTTGAAATCGTTCTATGAAAAAAAGACGGGCTTTGCTCATGATTCACAAATAAATTGTAGCTTAGTTTATCCTGAAGCTGCTTAATTTATTTCATTAATTTTCAATACGAGAGCTTTTATATTTTAGGTTAAGCTTTTTTCCTAACCTCAAAAATACCAGATACGAACCTTCAAATGTTAAGTGTCAAAATTTCATGACAATCTGACGTTTAGTTCAGAAGTTACAGATGTTTTGGTGAAGCAACTTTTGTCATTTTCAAAACAGTGGATAAAAAAGAGTTCGGAGTGTTAATCAAACTTTGCTTTTTAATGGGAAAAAATATTGTTGAAGCAAAACAGTGGCTTCAAAAGCGTTATCGGGCCTCTGCACCAGGGAAGTCAACAGTCATCGACTACTATGTCGAATTTGAGAGAGGAGCCTCGTTTAGAGGGTCGTAATAATGCATTTTCTGCCGATAATCTCAGTCAGTAGTAGGAATATCCAAAAATACTTTTCTAAAGTTTCAAATCAAAATTTAAAATACTTCGCCAGCTACAGCCTCTTGCGCACCGAGAGTACAAGAGGCAGGTGAGAGCGCTCGGGATCTTTGAAGGCGGTTTTCTCGAAAAGGTATTTTTTGACACTGCGGGCATAAGAAAAAGAATTTTTATCAACGGATCTCCACAACTCAGGACTCTGAACGCTCTGGTCGCCCAAAATCAGCAGTTGTTCCGGAAAACATAACAAATTTCTACAAAATAGTTTTGAACGATCGTAAATTAAAGTTGCGTGAGGTAGCTGACACCATAAAGATTTCAGAAATTTACAATTTTGCACGAATCTTTGGGGATGCGTAAGTTGTTTTCAAAGTGGATGCCCCGTTTGCTCACACCCGACCGAAAACTACAACGCATCGAGGGTTCAGAGCGCTGTTTGGAGTTGTTCAAGCGAGGTAAAAAGAATTTTCCGCGTCGGTATGTGACAAAGAATGAAACATGGATATGCCACTACACAATTGAATCGAAAAGATCGTCAGTTCAGTGGACAGCATCTGGTGAAAGCCGTCCGAAGTGACCAAAAACTCAACATTGAGCTGGCAAGGTTATAGCATCCGTATTTTGGGACGCGCATGGTATTTTGTTTATCGATTATCTTAAGAAAGGTAAAACCATTAACAGCGACTATTACATGGCATTACTGGATCGATTGAGCACAGAAATTAAGAAAAAACGGCCTCACATGCAAAATAAAAAAGTGCTGTTCCACCAAGACAATGCAACGTGCCACAAGTCCATGAAAACGATGTTCAAATTGAATGAATGAAGCTTCAAATTGTTTCCTCACCCACCATATTCTCCACATCCGGCCCTTAGCGACTACTGGTTCTTTGCTGATCTGAAAAAAATGCTCCAGGGAAAGAGATTTGGCTCCAATGAAGAAGTGATTGCAATGGAATGCAATAATATATTTAATATGTAAATAATAAATAAATATAATCATACAGGACGTCCCAAAACTCGACAATCATATTATGAGGGTGGGTACTCCAGTGAAAATTAGGTCGAAAATCCTTCTTGCAAAAAGGGAGGACTAATAAGTCGCGTTATACACAAGTGCGGGGATAGTAGTGTTAATATATTAAAATCGTAGTAGATAAAAAGTAACCATTTCTGAGAATGAACCAATTGATTTAAAAATTAACTAATTATTAAACTTATCAACCAGTCAATCTTGCTATGCTTACCCAGCGATAAAAAGTGGGGGCCGGGGAGTACATCGGCTAGGGTCTCACAAAGAAGCAGCCCACTCTCGGTTTTCTAAGGCATCCCACCGGAATTGCTCAAGTAAGCCTAGTTCTGATAAGGTGGTCTCTGTTGCATAAAGTTCAGGAGCCAGCCCCTTTGGGATCTTGAAAGAAATTGCGAAGTGAATACAGACTTCGGAATTTGTGCTTACCCGGGTAAGTCCAGTTTACCCGCGAAACTCTAAAAGCGGCTACGCGGAAATTGGGCCTCAGAGAACTGGGATAGGACTACAGTCCGAGGGTAGATCCGCTCTTAACTATTCTAATTCACTCCTCTATGCACGATGCGCTGGTAATAAATTCTATGGAGAATAATCCAACTCAGAGAAAAGAAATAAGGCAGAGGTTTCTTGGGGTGCTCAGGGATGAAAAGACATCTTCCAGCTTTTAAAGGAATAAAGCAAAAATATGGAAAGCTGGACAAAGCCCACAAAACTATACAAAACGGGATACCCAAAAACAATGTAGTTCCTGTCATGTCTAGTGTTAGCGTGGCTGACCGAACGATTAGGGAAAAGGCGAAATTAAAGGCCCTGGCTACCAGGAGGTCCCTTGAAATCGAGGACCTCGACGAGACGGTAACTGAAGAGGTGATCGTTGATTCATTTTGCGGAGTAATGGGCAGGTCCGGCTTTTGGATGACCTGCGAACATTACAGCCAATTTCGCGGGTTAAAGCTGCGTTGTGCTAAGTAGCTGCGGCGGACACACTTTCACCAACGCGGACACGCTTCTCCTTTGGCTGGGCAAAGTAAGGATCGGCTGAGTAAACTATCACAACCGGGAGCATCCCGAAGTCACCCGGTGTTTCAGGTGCCACTGATATGATCTTGTGCCTCGTGGCTGCAGCAATCCCAGCATGAAAGATGCCTGCTACAGGTGCGGTGGCGCGACACACCGGACCCAAGAATGTAAGAGCACCTCGAGGTGCCTAACATGCATAGACAAGGGCGAGAAAGATGTCGCTTATGCTGCCGGAAGCGGCTACTGGCCGGTCTTCCGGAAAAAACTAAGGAGGTTGAGATGTGGAAGATAAAGTCTCTGCAGCTTAACCTCAGGAAAGGGAGAAACCCCAAAACTACCTGATGCCGATGGCTAAGGACAAAAGGGCTGATATGCTGCTTATTAGCGACCATTACAAAAGGCTAAAAACTCTGATAGGTTTCAGGACGCATTATGGAGTCGCCTGGACGACGGCGCCAGGCAACCAATAAGCTGAAGCGTCCTAGGTCAGCTTGCCCCATAGGCTAAAATCGTCAAGGGGTGCGTTCAAATTACGAAGTGTTCATACTATGTATCACAGCCGTTACAAACCAGACAATGCGAATATGATAATATAGTAACACTGACTTACTATATTATTTTTACGTCCGGAAACGCTCAAGTGTCTTAATTCACAACGATTTTTAGGTTAAAGCTCTCGCTCTATAACCTCAGAATCAGACCTAGCTATGAGAAGAGAATATTACGCAAATTAAAAGAACTTGAAATTAAACCAAATATATAAACTAACACTAAGCGAAACCAACGCTCAATGTTTATTTGAAAATTTCAAAGTACACAACCTAAATATCCAGACATTGAACTAAATTATTTACTCAATGTTTTTTTATCAAAATTTGAGAGAATCGTCTAAGTTAACACTCGATTGAGAATTTTTGCGTTGAATAAAATGAAAGTTTGAAATTGGACAATTTGAAAGGAAAAGTGGATTGTTAGAAATTTGAACTTGAGGATTTAGTAAGGAATAAAAATGTTTACCTACTTGGATTTTTATTTTTTATAAATAGAAGTTCCGTTACAAGACTCGGTTCCTTTAGAATTTGGTGTTCGCTGCGCAAGTTTAACAATGCTTAGTTTAAAAGTTTTCAAAGGCTTGTTATGGGGCTAAGGCCCAAGTTGAACTGATTTTCCTGAAAATTCGTCGCCTATTTATATGGATTAGATCCCATGTGTTCTATGAGTCATAAATTTCTTCCATAGCCTGTCCCAGGTTGATTCCACTATCTTCTCTATGGTATCTTCGTTCATTAACTTCATAAGGGTTCCATTATGGCTGGCTAGAGTATGTCCATGTATTTCCACAGATACGTGGTTTAATAAGGAAGACCTTTCGACCGGAAACATGATTCTATCTCGGAGGTATTCTAGATCCTTCTCAGTGTAAATTCCGCTTGTTGCTAAAGATGCTGGACTGATGTACTCCCAAGTTGCTTGGGCTGAAGGTTGGATTTTGATGGGTTTCACTCCTTCAGTTGGTTTCGGTAGTAACTTGTACCAACTACCTTCGACTATGTAATAAGAGGGTAGGATCGTGTTGCAAGTAATCCTTGTTCTTCTTGTTTTCATTATGTGTGTTCTGGGTGTCAGGAAATAACCTTGAGTTCTGCATAGCACTCAACTCTATGTTGAATCATAACCTCAACTGGTATGCACTTTATTACGTGGACCACTTCTCCTGCTGTCACTGCCATATACCCAGGTCCTGTCATCAAATTATAAGCGAATTCATCCTGAGTCTGTGTAGCTCTTGCTAGCGCGTTCTTCAGTGTTTCTCTCTCTAGGCTGCATCGTTGCAGTAGAACATCTTTATAAAAATTCCTCATTTGTATTTTGATATGTTTTTCTACATATATAAACTTAGAATTAACATGAGCGAATAAATCAACGTTGTCTACAGCGAGTTTGCAATTACCTGCAAATGATTCTCCTTTCACAGTCTCGAAAATAACTAATTTAGGATGCTCGGTATGAAAAACAGTATATCCGCAAACGCTTTCTACAGATTTAATCATTAAGGCAAAGGTTATATCGTCTGTCGCTAGTGAGTATACAGTTTGGACGATTATGAATTAAATAGTTGATTTTATTTGCGTAGCCTTCATATAAAATGATATATTTGTGAAATTTACAGTTGCTCACTGGAATAGGATTCCAAAATGTATGCCCACCTTCTTCTACATCCATGCATTTTGCATCTGATAAGGTACAATGTGTATCAAATTATTACTTAAATCTACTCTAGCCTTCTGTTCTTGTATGGTTATTTTCAATGCTCCTTGAACCACTACTGACTCCCAATTCCCATAGGGATCTGAATACGAAGCTCCGTTACACCTACCTTCATTATCTAGATACGCTGCGAAAAGCATTGGGTATGTTGTACTATTTATCTTAATACCACTTATAAAGCGATTGCAAAACTTGAGGATACCAGTAATATAAAGTTGCTTATAGGCTTGTTTGCTTATCTCGTATATATACTCGTATTCGCCATGTTTTACAATTGAGACATGTGAATACATCCCACAGCAAAAAACCATTCGATGAACTTCGAGTTTACATTGTATAGCCTGCGTTTCTATAAATTCGTTCACTTGTAACAACTGTACGCATTTTCTTGTTACATTAAGCGAGTTCGAAGGTACCTAACATTGGCTTACGTCTAACAGTGATATAGTTGTGATGTTCAGTGGCCGTGATCCACAGTCATACCCGACTAACGCTACTGCGGTTTGGAACAGAAAGACACACGCTAATTCCACGAATATCTGTAATCAGAACATGATTCTGATTATTCATCTTCTGAATGTTTTTTCTTTGCTTTTCTTTTAATTTTCACTTCCTAGTTAAGGTACTAGTACACTTTAGAAGGCTAAAAATAAGGCAATTTTGAATAATTTTTTTCTCAGTCCCATTGATATATATTTATATGAAAATTTTTTTATAATGTAAATACATGTTTGTGGAGTACAAACAAATTTTTATTTAAAATTTTTGTTTTATGGCCCAAATCCAGGGAGCGCCAAAATCGAACATCAAAAAAAAAATTTGACGCATGGCCGACAGTTTATCCCTGGATCGGCAAGTCTGAAACAAAAAAATGAAATGGTTTCTCTAAAAAGAAGGTTGCTTTCGTGACAATTCACCACATTTTTAAAAAAATCAAGAAAAAAAAATGGCGGGCGTTTGAAAAATGCATTGAAAAAATGGCCTACTTTTCCGCTGTTTTTTGGGTCAATAAAATATTAAATTTGTATTTTTTGGCTTAATTGAGGTAAATTGTCATACAGGACATATCAATAAACAAAACCCAGCAAGGTGTTTGAAAATCGGTTCAGTAGTTCCGGAGATAATCTGTCAGCCATTTGAAAAAAAGTCATTTCGAGAAAAACGCGTTTAAAGTTTTGACTAGTACTTTTTATTGAATATTTTCAAAAAAATCAAGTTCTAATACTCACAATAAATTAATCGGCTATTCCTGGACCATACAGCAACAGGCCACTGTCTTGGTAAGCTGCCTCATCTTTCTGGCGGGCCTCTTTTTGGGCCAAATGGCCTTCTTTAGTAGACGCGTTTGTCGCTTTTTCAGCCAATAAAATCCGCTCTTCGTCTTTGGACTTCACGTATTGATATGCGTGCATACCAATAGTGCACCCCATGGTTTCCATCATTTTCAGAAGGCTCATACGTCCTTCATTGAAGATGGCCAACGATATTTGGGCCCCCACTTCGACGACATTCTTCCCGACACATGTGTTTTTGGTGACAATTGCCCACAGTGTTTTGTTATAACACTCGTTATTATTTTGCGTATTTTTCCCCAAGCATCGTTTCAGTAAATCATCGTTCGTCAATTTTTCAAAGGCCGGTTTGACGTATTCCTGGACTCCTGCACTTAGAGCAGGCTTGTGTGTAAATGGCTCATTCTTTGCCTTAGCTTGTAGGTATTTACACCAGTCTGGATTACAGTGATCGTGCTGCGGCGCGTTGTCAGTAGAAATCATGTGGTAAAAACCAGCCCATATTTCTTTTTTCATATCAATTAGAGAATCTTCATGACGTATAGCCAAAGAATAATGAGTTGACATTTTTTTCATTATCTTCCTAGTCAAATCCGTGGTTTTTGGAGGTGGCAGCACTGAATCTTCCATTTTTTTTACGTGGCTGTCGAATTTTCGGTGAATTTTCTATTTCTTCTACTGCTTGCTGATTATTTTCAACTTGTTTCTTTTCTTCTTCAGCTTTTTTGAATTTTCGTAATTCGACTAACGATTTTTTTGCCTCCTTCAGGTACCGGAACATTCGTTTTCCCACGTGCAGAACACACTCAAGTTTTTTGATAATAAAATCTCCATACGGTTTAGCTTCACATAAATTGGTAAAAGTCTTTGAGTCCCCGTCACCTATGTAGTAAGCGTATTTTGCCATATGGATTTTAAAAGAGTTTTTGAAAATCTCCATTATTCCTTGGACTTCCATACCTCTGGAGCTACCTTGGTAATTTTCCGAACATTGTTCCTGATGCTCACTCTCGTACCAGATCTCGAAATCAACGCGATTCAGTTTTTTCTCCATTATCTCACAAGCTTTGCACGTCTTAGAAGAAACAAAATAATCTAATACTTTGCCTGTGTATTTACCTATTACAGTACAAACACCGATCGATGAGCTGAAGCCACGTTTTAACCACATGCCGTTACCTGAAACTACTAATTCATTCTCAGGCAAATTATTTTCCAAATTTTTTTGTTTCTCCTCCTGACCAGCTTTTTTTAGGCAAATGTCGGCAATGCTTTTTGTTGCAATTTGTACATTTTGTAGCAGCTTATAATACGTTGTTTTACCGAAATTCGATGTCATATCCATCAACGAACAAAAAAGTTCTAGTCCGTTACGACCCACGCCAAGCAAGCCTTTTCTATACGTATTCATTGTATTATAAACACACAAATGCTTAGATTTATAACAAAACAAGCACTGAGACGATAAGAATAAACTTTCGAAAAAGTCGTGTAAACCAAATATCATTAAATGGAAGAAGAAAATAAACAATAGTCGCCACGCGACTAGCAGCTGGGAGTGCGCACGCATTTTCACTTATTTCATGGTGTTAAGAGTTTGAATTTTTTGAAAATATTTTAGGAGAAGATATTTAAAGGTCTAAGGAGTTGAAAAATGCAAAAAAACGAAATCGATTTTTTCAAAATTCTAAAGTGTACTTGTTCCTTAATATGCGATACTCTGAGTCTATTATCATGGACTATCTTGCTGCTCCCTTTTAATTGAAATTTTACATTATTTTTTTTTATTACTTCCAAAATTTTATGAGGGCCAGTATAATGATCCCCAAATTTACCGGGTTTTGATCCCTTCAGTCAAAAGACATAATCACCCACCTTAAATTTTGTGCTATTCACATTTTTGTCATAGCAGCCCTTTGGCCTCTACAAGATTGTTATACACTATTGTTCTTATACCCGTTAGGCGAGTGACCAAGTCTTTTATGTACCTTTGATATGTTGGTAAAATCGTCCTCTCGGAGTGGTTCACATGAAGGTGATCTGGCTAAACGACTGAAAACCACTTCGAAAGGTGTGTGTTTCGTGCCCTAATGTATGCACGTATTATAATTAAATATAGCAATTTCTACCCACTGATCCCACTCGCAATCCTTCTCAGAATATTGCTTTAGAAATTCGCCCAATGCATGATGTGAGCGTTCGAGGGAACCATTAGATTGAGGGTGAAATGCAGTGATTTTTACTCTTTTTATTTTAAATCTTCTTGCTATTTTCTGAATTAATTTGCTAAGGAATTTTCGTCCTTGATTGGTTAAAATTACCTTAGGTGCTCCGAAAATGCAAATAACATTCTTTATAAATGCGTCCGCTATTGTAGTAGCTAAGGCATTTGGTAATGGTCTTAGCAAGGCAGAATTTAGATAGTTGATATTGCATTGTTAATATATATTCATTATCATTTTGAGTCTTAGGCAGTGGGCCTACTATATCTAGAGCAATTTTCTCAAAGGTCGTACATGGTGTATCTGTTATGACCACACGTTTCTTAGTTTTAAGCCTAACAAGTTTTTTCAATTGCCATTGTATACATTGCTGTATTCGTCTTTGCACGTTTTGCTTCAAGTTCTCCCAATAGCAGTTTTCAGGGATTCTATTTAAGGTTTTTGATACCCCCTTATGTCCTCCTATAGGCAAATTAGGAAGCTCCCTAAAAATGTCGTCGCGTTTACTACCCACTACATATTCCAAATTTCCTTTACAAACGATTGTTTTAATAGAATTGTCCATGAATATTTCCTTAATAAGTTTTATTACATCATTCCATGATATATTTTCTATATAAGAGCTTTTGGCTATGCTAAATTCCTTAATTTTCTTTATTATCAGAGATTCAGGCAAAAGTTTAAAAGTTACGCGTAAGTTATTTTTAATTATTTCTTGTGATTCTGGAATTTCCTCTCGAATACACAACCGGAAAAGGTACTTATTGTTATTCCATTTAGTTTCGTTGACGCTTCCTATTTGGAGTGCCTGTTTTGCAAGAATTTTATTTGCTTCTATGAAATTACTACATCCCTCGTCATACGGATCTCCATTACTGGCTACAAAGTATGTGACACTATCACGTCGGAAATGTAATAACTCTTTACTTTCAACTATGTTTCGGTTGAATGAAGTTTGAATTGGTTCTTCCTCTTCGGACTCATGACCATCATCATTGGTCAAGTTTTCTTGGCGATAGTTTACATTGTTCATTGATTATTTTTCTACTATCGTTTCACTCTCATCTTAGGAGGAGGAAAAATCTGTTACTGACTTGTTATTTTCGTAGTTAGATTCGAGTATATCTGGTTTTATGCAAGTTGGTTCATTATTAGTGAGACTAGTTTGGTAATTTTTAAGGTTTGGTCTCATTTCGGGTACCTTGGTCGCGGCTCCGATGTCGCTTTCAATATCGCTTTCAGCATAATTTATATTCTCGTTACATTTTCGTCTACTCGTTTTCCTTTGCTCCTTTGATGTTCCCTTTAACGCAAATTCCATAATTTGGTTGTTTTCTTCCACCCCTCTTTCGTCGCTTTTGTTTCTTTCCAGAGCTTGTCTTCGAGTGACAACATTGACGTGCTGGGTTATTACCCGATTTCTAGACAGAGCATCTGCGTTCACATTCATTTTCCCTGGTATATAATTTCGTAATCGTATTCAGGCAATTTAAATCTCCACTTTTGGACTCTAGTGTTCAAATCTGCTGTTTTGAACCATATTAATGGCTGGTGATCAGTAACAATAGTGAATTTTCTACCGAATACATATGGTCGGAATGTTTGCACTGCACGAATTACTGCTAGCGCTTCCTTTTTGTAGGTGTCATATTTCAATTCTGGACCCCTGAGTACTCTTTAAGTATAGGCAATAGGTTTACAGTTTTTGCATAAATGACTATGTCATCTATATACACAAATTTCCCTTGCCAATCATACCTTCAAAGGTCATATTCCTGGCCCTTTGATATTCTGATGCTGCGTTTCGAAGACCAAATGGCATTCTTACAAATTCAAAATGTCAACTGGGAGTTGAAAACGTTGTTTTATGTGCATCGACTTCGTCTAATGCAATTTGATGAAAACCTGTGACACAATCTATGACTGAGTAATAGCGACTATTATTCACCTGATCGAAAATATCAGTTACATTTGGAAATGGGTAAGCCATTTGGAATCGTTTTTTCATTGAGAGGTCTAAAGTCTAGTACCACTCTCCACTTAGGTTTACCATCCTGACCTGGTTTTTTGGAAACCATTCACAAACTGGTGTTGTAAGGTGATTTTGAGGGTCTAAATACTCCGTTTTCTAATAGTTCCCTAATTTGTTTGTCTACTTCTTCTCTCAAGGCGTGAGGAAGCCGATACTGCTTCGTGTTAACCGAATAGTCATCGATTGTTAAGATTCGATGTTTTGTTATATTAGTTGCTGTTAAGTTGTTTCCTTTGAGCTGGAATCTATCTGGATGTTTATTCAATAATTTATCCATCTGTTCTTGTTCTTCTTCGTTCAGATAATCTGTTTTAATTAGCGTTTTTAATTTATCCAATCGGGTCTCACGTAAGGGTTTTATATCTTCGTTGTCAGAATTTCGATAGTCTGTTTTTTTAAAATTCTGAATTGTAAACAAGTCTGAGTATTTTTCATAAAAGGTTTTGTTTAAATGTCGGTTTTCGATCCCTAAATAATGAGTGCTTTTCATCGATTCTTAGGAAATTAATTCCAAAGTCCAATACGGCACGAGATCCTTCAAAGTACTCTGCACCTAATAATCCTTCACTGGGTATTGGGAAATCTCCTGGAACTATTTGAAATTTAGCAGTATATTCGAAAACCGTAATTTCTGCATGGCCTAATGTGGGGAATATATCTCCATTGATTCCTTTTAAAAATATACAATTATCGCTAGTAATTTCGCAATCTGCTGGCAGCGAATTTATTTTGATCAAATTCCTTTCAGATTCTGTATCCAACAGGAATTGTCCCACATATTCTGGGTGAGGATTTACAACGTTAATAAACGGTAACGCTTGCTCACGGCTATGTAGGTTTATGCTAATGATTCTATCGACCTCATAATTATCATTGTGGTTACCGCATTGTTTAATAGTATAATATGTGCCTAGGCGCATAACGAGGGTTATTACGTGACGAGCGACAATGCTCGCCGGAGATCGTAGCCAAGGCGTAGTCGAGCATTGTCGCGAGTCTCGTAATTTCCCGAATTGTCTGTTTTGGCACATATTCTATTTTATGTGACTTCGGCGCATATACGAGTTTTTATGCGTACACTCGAATCCAATCTGAAAAGGTCGAAATTGCCGTGATTATAGCCCATCTCACTGAACATTTCGCGAATACTTCCGGCCATTTTCTCGATATTGTGTAGTAGTAGCGTATTGTAATAGACGCATGCGCAGTTCAAAATTTACAAGGCTTTGTCAGTACGGAGCCAACGCTGTACGAAGAATAAGAAGAATAGGAAGAATATTACGCTCCGCTGTATCGTAATAGGCGCATGCGCAGTTCAATTTTTACATGAAATTCCTCTGTATCGTAATACACAACACTACGCTACTCTCAACTGTAGCGTAAAAACGAGTTTACGCGCCAGAGGCACATAAAAGGTATATCTTTATTATTAAAGTTCAGAGTCTTAGAATAGAAATCAATTACTACGTTGAGATCATTTAGAAATTGAACTCTTAGGATGCCACCGTAGGGGATTTGAATTTCATTTCGAATTGCATAGAATTTCATAAATCCGTTACAAATCTTTATTTTTGCAGAGCCAACGGTAGCTAAAGTTTCAATGGATATTCCTTTTATTTGTATTTTATTTAAAAAGTTTATTTTTATCTGGTGGGGAAGTACCTCTGCTTTGATTATATTTCCTTGCGAGCCGGAATTTATCATGAGGTGCGCTCGACGTTCTGGAGTGGAATATCTGAATGATACGAATGGCATTGCTTCAATGGATTTATCTAATCCAATGGCAAAAGTTCGCAAATCAGGTTGTCTGTATGCAACAAATTGATCGAGCGCACTTGCAGTTGTGAGGTCTCCGTTCTGGCGCTCGTGGTCGGGAGACCTTCCTCGTTTCCCGACCTTGTCCGTTCATTGTAATGTCGCTTGCAGCAATCTTCTATAGAATTTCCATTATTCTTGGAATATGCGCAATTCTTGTCCATTTTTACTCGACAAGTGGCAGCAGTATGGCCAATTCTATTAGAAATCTGGCAGGTCAACCGGGACCTCGCTTCTAATTGGGGGTTTGTCCTGTTTGCTGCGGATTAGATAGAAAACATCGACATGCGACGTGAACAGCTTTATTGCATATCTGGCACGTGCTTGATTGGAAGTGGCATTGTTTTGCCACATGACCCTGCTTATCACAGAGTTGACACCTTGACAAGCTTCTACACTGGCTGGCTGAGTGTCTTCCTTGTTACGTAATTGTGATAAGTGTGTACCTCGTCTAGTTTCTTTATTTTCAAATTTTTCCTTACCTTCTTGTCTCAATGCTTTTCTGGCATCCACTAATCTTTCTGTTTGAATCACGTTATGGACTATATGTTCCATATCCCCCGCGTTTTCTAATCTTTGTTCAATTTCTGGTTTTAAACCCCTCTTGAAACATTCTATCGAATTATTTTCTATTGACGTCCTAAAAGCTACATCGATATTCCCGGTATTTACTCTCTGAGCCTCTACAATCCGCCTGTCTAAGTCACGAATGCGATTCGCGAAAGAAATTACGGTTTCGTTATCGCTTTAGTATTCACTACTCATTTCGCCTAATAATTAATGGACGGTTTTTGCTGGCGTGTAAATTACCGTAATACAATTTTTGAGTCCGTCTATAGTGACAAAGGCCTGTCTGTAAATGGCCTTTCGCGTCTCACCCGTTGATTTCGATCTGATCAACATAGTTAAATTCGCATTGTTTTCGGCCGATATCATTACTTTAGCCTCATCGCACCCTTCGAAAAACACGCTTAAGGGTATGTTTTCACCGTTAAATTCTGGCGCCACGGTTAATGCATCCTTCAAAGGTATCGTTTGTGCTACCATTGCTGGTTCACTAGTGGTTGGATTGGTTACCCTTTTCCTTGTATTAAGATATTTTTTTTTTAATTCGAAATTGACTTCCGATTCGATATTTTTTCTCGAATTATTGCGTGGAATCAACCTAGCAGGGGTAAAAGGGTCAAATGCTTCTACTTCCCTCCTAAGCTCTTCGTCGCTTCTGGTTAGGCTACGCGTTATTCTTAAATTATTCATATATCTTGATTAGAATAAAATAAAACTCGAAAGAAGATTGAAATCAGTTATTTTTTTAAAGATCGTGCAAGTAAATTATATTAGACATTCTAGATACTAGATTAAATAAACTCAAAATTTTAAAAGTCAAGAAACATATTCATATGGTTTAAATCCCATATGTTCGATGGGAAAGACGAAGAGAGCATGAATCATGTATGGGTTTACACCGGATGTCTTCATATTCACTTGCCTTTTACAAAATTGATTTAAAATTTAAATCTAGTTTTTGTTTTTACATTCTTTCAATTTCCTGTTCGATATATTCTATTTTAATTTCAACCCAAGTATTTGGAAGAAAATTCTAAAATCTTTAAAGTCATTCTAAGTGCAGTGCCTTGAGATTGGGCGAGCGACCTTTATTGTATATTTGACAATTTTATTGCTCTCCAGCACTCTAGATCAGTTGCATACAAATTTTCATTTCCTGTGTTATCCTAAAGGGCATAGCCGGGTTTCCATGTGAAATCAGCCTTAAAACCAAATCAAATTTCGCACTGTGGTGTCAAGTGACAGTTCGGTTAATAGAAAAGGACCGCGATAGTACGAAGTTAACTGAGTGCAGTCACGAAGTGTACGCGCGCATCGACGAGTCGAGGCCAGAAGTCAATATGGCGAGAAGTGAGAATCACCACTCCGCAGTAGTGTCAGTTCTCACAAAGTACGAGCGCGAGCGACAAAGCACGGAGTTTATCGAACCGTCGAGCGAGGTAAGATGGCGACAATTGCGGATGACCGTCAGCTAGCAGGCTGAGACCGCGTCACGCGAGTCAAGCCGAGCTGTCGAGAGAAGTACCAAAGGTGGTCCAGCGTCGTACGCTGCCTATGCAAACTATGTCGAATGACAAGTGCGAGAGAATTACTTTTATTCTCTCCAACGTTTCACTCGGTTTTTATGCTTTTCAGGTGATTCTTTATCGTCCAAATTTTTGGAGTAACCTCGTAAATAGTTTTACTATTTAATGAAACTATTTTGTTTCTACTTCGGTTGCGATTTTAATTTTAAATTGATTTAAATTGACCGAACTGTCAACCGAGCAGCTATGGAATCGCGCTCCAGGAAAAACACAAGTAAACACTTCACTCGCGTACACGACTTTTTGCGACCTATTACCGCCTACCCGCACTTCAACTAATGTTGGTGCTTTATAGTGCTTAGCACTTTAATTCTTGTATAGCGCTATAGCAACTTTGTTGTTGTATAGCGTTTTAGCGCTTAAAGAAAATACAAGTATAAAATGCGAGATAAATGTACATATGAAATGCAAGGTACACTGAATACAAAATATATCTAAATGTAAATATAAATCAATACACATAGAACATATAAACACATAATATATAAAATTAATTTTTATTCATTTTGGCATAGGGTCAGATTCTTTTTATTCTCACATTAAAAATTGTCTCGAATTTCTTAACTAGGTATAGGACAATTGTCTTTTTCAAGGAGGAAAGGAACCTCTCAGGATAGCATTATAAAACAAAAATTCAGCCAGCAAAGCCACATGTCCCGAGTCGGTTTTTAAAACAGTTTAGCTCGACCGTTGAGAGACATCGGTAACAAAGTCCTCAAGGAAAATTCTCAAAACTGATGAGTTTTCGCATTGTCAAGATTCATCAATTTCACATTCACAAAAAAAAATTCCCGGCCGGTTCGTTTTGCAAAATTCTAAGTTTTGTTCCTTCTATCGGTTTGTTTATATAGAGTGAATTTTATATATGTTTTCAATACGTGTTGTGCATACCAGACTGCTTCATTTTGATTTGCAAGCTATGAGATAAGTTTTTGATTTTTATACCTTTCCTTATTTTAATAATATCCTAAATTTTATTCTTTTAGTGAAAATTTAAATCAATTTGATTATTTATGGCACTGAAGAGGCCCCCCATATGTGGCCGAAACGTTTGCCTTACTTTTTACGTTTTTCTTATATCCACCATTGATAATTTTTAATGAGAAAATAAAAAGAATCTGACCCTAGGCCAAAATAACAAAATGAATAAAAAGTCTGTGAATTTTGGGTCAATATAATAGTAGACATGTTCTCAAACATGTCACATTATATTGTAGAATTAATATTTATATATTATTGGAAAACAAAGAATCCAAAATCTTGCGCGGATAAACGAGCGCAATTATGCTGAAAATAAAATTCAAGAGAAAGAAAAAATTAAAATTTCAAAACTTAGCCCAAAATTGAAAATTTGAGTCTTGAGTGTTTGGAATTTTTGTTGCTTGGTGAATAACATAAAATTCACCAAAATTTTAAGCCTCTCTAAAAACAAAGGGAAGCTTGTTCACAAAATGAGGACTACGGTTGGTTAGACTCAGGAGGTTCGGAAGAAAACTTAACCAAAAACACAGAAGCTCTTGCATCGAAATAAAATAAAAAAAAATTAAACAGCATTAATAGTAATTAAAGCTACAATTTATTGAAAATAACGGGCAAGGCCCTGGCTCGATACATTCCAAGAAGGATTCAAATTAATATGGCGTACAACGCCTAAACACTCATGAGTCAACAAAACTCCAAGAGAGCCTGAGAGCCACGTAGGTTACATGAAATTAATAAAGTCAGCAAACAATTTTTAATGGCCCGGAATATGGTCTCAAAGATTTACCGGGCTTCAGGCCGCTATTTCGCGCCTTACTTCGTCCAGATTAAAACTGATGGCGACCATTACAACAACTAAGTGAAATTTTCAACAAAGTGGTCACTCACTGGACAACGACAGAATGAAGCCTGATATGGCTCCGGCCGACTTTTTTCTTTTTCCAAAACTCAAATTACCACTTCGAGGCACCCGTTTTCAGTCGATAGAAGACATAAAAGAGAATTCGCCACGAAAACTGAAGTCAATTCCGGAAAATGCGTTTAAAAAATGTTTTGATGAATGTATTATTCGTTGGCACAAGTGTATTATTACGGGTGGGGCCTACTTTGAAGGCGATAAAATGAATTTGGATGAATAATAAATAGTTTGTGTTTCATTGACCAAATCCCGGTACTTTTGTGATAGAATGTTTATGGGTCATTTCATGAGAGATTTACAGTCAAAATTTTTTTTCGACGAAATATTTTTTTTTGCCTTTTTACTTCGAAAATAATCGACACGTATTTTTTTTTTTCAATGTGATACTTGAAAATTTTGAGATATAATTTTTTTTAGTTTGGCACTCGGGAAACATTTTTTTTTTTCTAACAGCTCACTGTAAAAGCAGTTTTGAATATAAAATGTAACCCTTGTACTTGAAATGCGCGGTTTACTGCCACACGTGCTTCGCGTCCGAGCATGCCAAAACAAGCTTAAGCGTAGTTCCAGCGTGGGAGCTCGCTCGTTGCAACGCGCGGGACAGATTTTATAAATTAATTACACCTACAGTTTTCATTTTTCCATTCCAAAATTTTGCCTGCATATTGAAAAAACTTCAACAAAAATTTAGAAACAAAAAAATCGGAAAAAATTTAGTTCCAAATTAAAAAAAAATTTAATTGTTTATATAAATGTACTATATTGTTATCACAAAAAAAACAACGAAATGTGTGCTATAACTTTTTTGAAAGCTTGTACTCTTCCGCGCATTTCAAGTGCAAGGGTTACATTTTATATTCAAAGCTGCTTTTACAGTGAGCTGTTAGAAAAAAAAAAATTTTCCTGAGTGCCAAACTTAAAAAAATTATATCTCGAAATTTTCAAGTATCACATTGAAAAAAAATACGTATCGATTATTTTCGAAGACAGTCACAAGCTGTGTTAATTCATGAAATAAAAAATCAAAGCTACTGCTGTCACTGGCAATGTAAATATGGCGTACCACTCCTATCAGCTTGAATAAAAATATTTTTGAAAGAAATGACCTTTTAAATATAATTTTCCCCTCCAAAACTCTCGAAAAATGTGTTTTAAGGGTTTATATTTTGAAGAGTGTAACACCAATTGCAATCACGAAACCGAAAATGATTTTTTAAGGAACAACTTGTATTCAGCAAATACTTGCTGGGTTTGTATAATTTCAGTCTGCAAATTTGGAGCAGCCATTTTGGATGTTCACGGAAAAAAATGGCTCAGTGGAGTTTATAGAACTGTTCATGAATTGGGGATACAGGCGTTTTCGGAACAGAATCCTGAAAAATTCGCAGAACTTTTCAGAATGAAATGGGGAACATTCAATCATTTTTCCTGAATGTTCCGCATTTTATTCTGAAAAGTTCTGTAAATTCCGTATGCAAACTTAAGGGGGTCCTACCATGTAAACGCCGTTTTTCGAGGCGTTTTTTGGGATCTTGCAGAAGGAAAAGAATTCAATATTTTCCGATGCGGTTTTTTTTAAAAATTTTATTGGTCCTTTGAGGTAAAAAAAAATCGAAGTTTAAGAAATAAGTGTTATGCTGTAGCCACAGCACCCCTGCGAAATTAGGCCTTCCAAAAGTATCTGGGTTGATGGTACACACGATTTTGCAAAAACTGTTCGTCTGAAACACAAAAGGAAAAGTTTTTTACAATCTGCAGACTTGCCGCTATCGTACGGTACAAGATGAGCTTCCAATCGTCATAAACAAATAATAAAAAAATTGTTTTTATCTGCTTAAAAAACCGAAAAATGAGATGATTTTTTTTCACGATGCGTCATTTTGACAATTGTAAAGATAATTAGTCTGCAGATTGTAAAAAACTTTTCCTTTTGTGTTTCAGACGAACAGTTTTTGCAAAATCGTGTGTACCATCAACCCACATACTTTTGGAAGGCCTAATTTCGCAGGGGTGCTGTGGCTACAGCATAACACTTATTTCTTAAACTTCGATTTTTTTATACTCAAAGGACCAATAAATTTTTTTTAAAAAAACCGCATCGGAAAATATTGAATTCTTTTCCTTCTGCAAGATCCCAAAAAACGCCTCGAAAAACGGTGTTTACATGGTAGGACCCCCTTAAGTAGAATAATACAGTTTTTAATATATGGTTCCTTTATATTCGATTCAATATTTTCAAATTTGGAATTTCGTTTCCAAATTGGGATCTAGCGACCCTGGAAACCCTTAAATACAATAAATGATTGAATTTTATTTATCTAAAATAATTCAGGCCTTGAATGACTAATGAACTCTAAATTTTGAGAATTTCTTCTGTTACATAAAGTAAAAATCGAAAAAAGGGCCTAGCCACGTAAGCATGTAGAATTTGCCCCCGCGTGTATCAATTCAAAATTGGTTCCATATATTTCTTGTAAATTTTTCAAAAAATTTTTTTAGGTTCAGTTTTATAGTGACACCTACCATTTTCTTCATGAATAATGAATAATTTTTTGATTTTCATGCCTTTCCTTATTTTAATATTATCCTAAATTATATTCATTTAATGAAATTTTAAATTAATTTCATAATTTATGGCACTGAAAAGTGCCCCCATACGTGGCCGAAACGTTTGCTTTACTTTTTACGTTTTTTTATATCTGCCATTGATAATTTTTAATGTGAAAATAAAAAGAATCTGACCCTATGCCAATATAACAAAATGGCATAGTGAAAAAAAATATAAATCGTGCTCGGGACACTGTGTAACTGTGTTACACAGCGGCTATTTCTCTCTAAAATAACCCTTTCTCATCTGTCTTTCGTCAGCAACGTTATTTTTTCTTACTTTGTATCATATTTTCAACAGAGTATATAGTATATAGTGATGAGACGTAGAACGGCGAGGATAGATGGCGACTCTAAAATCGCCCGCGTATCTATCTTATATTCAAATGACATTCCAATAGTTTCCGACCTGATTAAGAAAACAATTTTTTTCTTAGCCAAATGATGTTTATTTTTTAACAGTCTCCCTTTAACTTAATACACTCGGTCTAACGTTCCTCAAAACCTTTCATTCCCTCAGTATAACTTTTGTCTAAACTCGAGTAATAGTCATTGATGGTACTTATCACAGTAGGGTTTTGAGTAATCGAAATAAGACTTCAATGTGTTTAAATTCAAGGTCCAATCTCGACACATTTCTCGAGTATCATACAAATGTTTTTCAGGTATGTTAAAAGCCTAACAGCGTTGAAGTTTCAGGCACAACACACTATACATGTGTGTATTTAAAAAAAATTATATTCCAGTGATTGATAGCAACAGCGATGAGGATTAAAATAAAATTCTTGATTTGTGAGAAGCGAGGAGACTACCGGTCAAAAAGCACCCTGTATTGTGAGAGACGTCGAAAAAATGTATTGTTCACATCATTAAATACAAATTTTATAAGTTCTAGATTTGCCAACAACGTTGCTGACAAAAGACATATGAAAAAGGGTTATTTCAGGAAGAAATAGCCGGCGAGAACAGTATACTATAACGGTACTATTACACAGTGTCTCGAGAACGTTTATTTTTTTACTAGCTTGCACCATTTCAAAAAATTCCACAGAAATATATGTTGAAAAGGACACCTGAAGGAATATTCATGAAAAAAATGGTGGGTGTCACCATAAAAAATAACCTAAAAATAATTTTTTTTAAATTCAAAATTTTTTTTAGACCTATTATTTACGTCCAAAAATGTTATCAAATTTTTGTAGAAATTGTCCCATCGACCTACATAACATATTTTTTTCTCATCAAAATCGGTCAAACCGTTTACAAGAAAAACTACTTTTTTTTCTATACCCCTTCATAACTCCTACAAAAATATGTTTTCAAGGTTGAGACTTGGAGGAATTCTGTGTCTTATAGGTTCCAATATATGGTACCGATTTGGAGTCTATATGTATATTAAATTTTAATTAAAAAATAATAGATATTCTGAAATTACCTCTCGATTGAGTTGCTAATACTAAATACTCTAAGAGGTTGGTGGTAATTATTATGAATCAGTCGGATGGCTTCTTGGAGTTCCCGCATTTCTCTATCGACACCAGTACCAGATGGTTGTTCCAAATGTCCATTTATACCAATGTCATTAATTTGTCCTCTCTCCCCATCATTTTCTTCATTTTCTGCATAACCCTCTGATATTTCCTTTATCACGGTGATGTGAGTATTTATAACCTATGGACAATTGAAAAAAAATCTGCTTCATAAAAATATATGGATGTAAATGTTTCAAAAAAAGAACCTAAAAAAACCAAATTCTTTTTCTTCATTGCAAAAGACTTTAACAGATTATCGTTAAACATAATAGTAAGATAAAAATGTGAATTCAAAAAATCAGAGCATCCAAGTTTGACACCTTCAAGCTTTTGTAAATATATTAAAATGCTGCTCATGGATAACTCGGTTTCACAGAATTAGCTGCGGACGCGGTAGGATACGGAGTAAAGAGGGAGTAGTTACAAGGCGAACAGAGCGAGCTATGTTATTCAGTAGCGTATGTACTGAGCGGTCTGTACACATATGTCTTGTTATATTGAACGTTCCATTTCTCTCGTATATATTTCACATTTATTGTTACACCTTTGCTGAAAATGAACTGTTTATAAATCATTTTTCTTCTCTCAAATGTTATCATTCTTTATGGTTGAAAACTTCATGCGATAAATATTAACGCAAGGCGCCGACACACTTACGGCCCTGGTTATTTACGATTTCACGCTTTACTAAGCTTGTCTGATTATCTATAGATCATGCTTGAACAGTTTATAAAACCAGCGTTTATGTGTATTCGAATTTCAATGTCAGTAAATCTGCATTGGACAAAATCATAGATCAAATTGGGATAGAGATAACAGTATAATTGTGCAAGTTAATCTAAAACAATTTGCAGCTCAGTTTGAGACGCGTCGAAAAAAACCGAATTGAAATGTGCAGTTCGGAAGATTTTCAAATCGACTTTCGGACTGCTCAGTTCAAATAAAAAAAACAGAAAAAACAAATCGAACTGGACAGTTTGGAAGACTTCCAAATCAACTTTAGATGCACTCAGTCTGCTAACTAAAAATATTCTCTCTTATTCTATATTTCAATTGAATCTAGTCATAAATATGTCATAAATATGTCACAAAAAGACAACCAAGGTCACAATAATATAAAGGAATTTATTTTTGAAATATTCAATGAATAATGCTTACATAAACTCTTTTTGTCTTCTACATCTAAATTCCGACGATTTTTAATAGAAAAGTATCGTATACATAAAACTATATTTAAAAAGTATATAAAAATGTATTGCATATTTTTGATATAATGATGTGGCATGGCTGAGACGATTATAACCTGAAAGGCGATTTCTAATGAGATAGATAACTGATTTGATATAGATAGGATTAATGAATCCGATACTTTACTCTAGAAGACACAACATATTTTTTTATCATACTACCACATAATTCCTTGCTTTTTATAATAAAGAATCGACTGGAGCCACTGATAATCCGGGTTTCTTTAGCAAAAATCCGTGGCAGATGGTTAAAAATTGCAGTGAAACTTCAATGGGAACACGAACTACGAAGGCAGGAATCAACTTATTTCTGACCACTAACTTTACTGAAGATTTACTGGTACTGAGCTCTGAGTACTGACTTTTGTGAACTGGGAACTCGTCGCGAGGTGATGAACCCTCCGGGGCAGAAATCAAACTGGACTGGAAACTGAACTTTTTATGGCCGTCTCTCCTTGGAATCGGATTGCTTAAACATCTTGGGGGATGATCATTTCCACCTATTTTACGACTTTGTAAACTTTTTTGTATTTAATGAGATGCTATTTTTTTTTAAATCGTTTCCTGTATTTTGTTCATTTGGTAATCGGGAAGTAACGTTTGAGCTGTTTCGAGCACTAAGGCCCTTATTGCATCGAGGCCTTCAATTATCATATCACATGAGAGAATTCCTTATGTGCATGAAAACATTCATAAATTACTAAAAAGGTGATAAATAAGAAGGAGAAAGAGAATTAGAGCCATTTTTATGTTGTTTATTGTTTGTGTTTGTTATTAGTATTTCTTTATCAATGGAATTTTACTTTTTAATGAATTTTGTAGTTCCGTTCGATTAGTGTACTTTGGAAACTAAGTATTTTGTGAATATCCATGTAAAACACCAAATGACTATCTTCTCCAAAAAATTTCAATCTCGCAGAGGTTGAAGATAAAGATCGGTAGATTTATCAAATTTTATTTTTTGTATGTTAATCATAAAAATTGACCTTTGTGCAAAATTTCTTACAAATAATAGACATAATTCTTCTTGGGTGGCTGTTTTATAGAAAAGAGAACAGATACTAATAGTATTTAATCTGAAAGAAGAGTTATTTGTTAGATGAAAAGAAGATTTACAGATAAAACTTCGGTTATAGGAGAAGTTGAAAAATTTTCTGAAAATTGTAGTTTTTTGCTGATTTTTTTCTTTGTAGAACTCTTTGAGATATGATTTGAATTCTTTACATATTTTACATAAAGATACTAATTTGGACGAAAATCTGTTTGTGTGCTTTTCTTCTGAAACTTAGCTTTTTGTGTTATTATTTATTAACATAAAGTTCTTGTGTTAATTATATTTGTTTAAATTTTGTTTCATTTTCAATTTTTATTGCTGTATTTCCTGTAGCTGTTGCTCTTGTTTTTATTGTTAAAATTATTTCCTTTATTATTTTATGGATTTGATAAATTTTCTGTTCATTTTGATACGTTGAAATCGTCATAGTTGTATATTGCATTTGTGAATAAATACGGTCATAATGCTTTTATATCGATTTTTTTCGAACTATTAATTAATTTCTGTAGGGGTTATATCAGAGAGCCTTAGTATATTTATATTCACTATTACAGGTTTATTCTTGAGTAATATTTTAATAATTTTTTTTACCAAGTATTTCGAGTACTTCGTAGGGTTCAGAATATTGAGTTTCAAATTTTCTCAACTTTCTTCCTTCTAATATTGGATCTATAACTTAATTCATGCGGTTTCTTTTTTTTTTTAATTTGAACGTTTATTTAAGAAAAGCATGTACAGTAGTATTATTCAAAGTATTGCCCATCTAAAGCTATGACTTTTTCTCATCTTTCTGGAAATTTGTGGATTCCATCGCAAAAGAACTGCACCGGCTTGGCGGCCAAGAATGGATCAAGCCAATTTTTGATACCCTGTTCTGATGTGAACCGTATTCCAGTGAGGGCGTTCTGCATCGACCGGAACAAATGGTAGTCAGAAGGGGCAAGGTCTGGGCTATAAGGCGGGTGGGGTAAAACTTCCCATCCAATGTTTTCCAAATAATTCTTAACCGGAATAGCAACATGGGGCTGAGCGTTGTCATGATGGATAATTATTGCTCGTGTCTGGTCGCATATTCCGGGCGTTTTTCGGCTATTGCTCTCTTCAAACGGATTAATTGTGTTCGGTAGCGTTCTTCATTGACGGTTTCACCCGGTTTTAGCAGCTCATAATACAGCACACCCTTCTGATCCCACCAAATACAGAGCATTACCTTCGTAGCATTTCGGGCATGCAAAACCGCCTTTCAACGTCTCTCGAATTGAGTTCATATGAAACCCAATTTCCTTGCTTTTGAATGTATCCGGCTGCTTTTAAACGTTTTGAAATGCCTGCTTGAGTGACTCCCAAAGATTCTGCGAGCTCTTCTTGTGTTTGGCAACAATCTTCATCGAGTAATGCTTCCAGTTCTTCATCTTCAAACTTTTTTGGCTGCCCAGGACGTTCTTCGCCTTCCAAGCTAAAATCACCGCTTTTAAATCGTGCAAACCACTTTTGGCACGTTCGCTCAGCTAGAGCATATTCACCATAAACTTCCACCGAAATACGATGACTTTCGGCAGCAGTTTTGTTCATATTAAAGTAATGAAGAAGAACTCCCCGCAAAAACACTTTTTCAGGCACAAAGTTCGACATATTTGAGTGAAAAAAAATTATTGTTGTTTACGCTTCAAATGAATGACATATACTGAAAAAGACGCAAAATGACAGTAGCTTTCCAATGCATGTTCAGAATATTGGAACGATGGAATAATAATCAAGTTACGCCATCTCTTAGCAAACCACACGAATTAAGTTATAGATACAATATCTTGGGGCTTGATCATTTGACCCTAAGTTAAGACTTTATTTTTCTGGAACTTGGCCCGCTCAAATTTCCCAATTTTAATTAATTTTATTCTTTTGTGTATTCAGTTCCTTCTTTCCTAGGTGGACATGCTTTCAATCCGTGTATGTGAAACGATTTATGTGATTGGTTTTCTTATGTGTACAAATTTCCATCCTGGTTTATGACCATTTCTAGTACTTTCCCCTTTTTGGTCCTCGAAATTGATTTCTTTTACTGACATTCTATTATTTTATTTTTTTCATTCCTCCTACGCAATGTTAAACAATTGGCGGCACCTTTTGGAGTCTGCGTTAGAATTTTGGACAATCAGTCGTGTATTTCAGATCAATACTTTGCGCATTCCTGAAGTTCACTTGTTGCTTTTAAATTATCCACATAAAATTAGGGTGCATTAGATGGCACCAGTGTTGTCAAATCCATATGATTTCTGTATAGTACCAACCTTCATAAGTTAAGTGTCAAAATTTTTATGACAATCTGACATTTAGTTCAGAAGTTACAGAGTTTTTGGTGAAGCAACTTTCGTCATTTTCAAAACAATAGATAAAATCTATTCCTTCTACACACGATCAATAAAATCAAAATGGCCGGAACTAGTCGCGAAATATCAAGTGCAATGGACGAAAATCATGATGAATACTAGATTAGATTCGACTGTACGCATAAAAACTCGTATACGCACCGAAGTCACATAAAATAGAATATGTGCAAATGCACACAATTCGGGTAATTACGAGACTCGCTTCACATGCTCGCAGGACTAATCGCGCCTTGGCTTCGTCCCGGCTTCTTCTCGGATTTCCCTCAGCTACGCTTCGACTACGCATCACCTACGCCTCGATTACGCCTTGGCTTTGATCTCCTGAGAGCATTGTCGCTCGTCGCGTAATAACCCTCATTATGCGCCTAGGCACGTAATATACTATTGTTTAGTGGTTATTAACGATAGGCAATAACAAAATTCTCACCGGTATGTTCCTTGACTTCGTGGAGTTCGTATTCTGGAAAGGCAGGTCCATCATGGACGCTATCCAAGCTGTGGTTAACATCGCTACAAATTCAAGAAAAGGAACTGGTAAGCGTAAGGGATTCTGCGCGTTGATCAGCATTGACATATGCAATGCGTTCAATACCGCGAGGTGAAATATCTGCATCGAGGCGATGATGTGGAAAGAGGTTCCAGACTACCTGTTGCGAATGATAGATGACTATCTGAGCGACAGGTGGGTGATATACGAGGGCGACAAATGGTCTCTCAAAGAGCTTCGCGGGTGACGCACTTGTCGTGTGCGCCGCTGACGACGTCGGAATCCTAGAGCTGAAGATCAATGAAAGTCTGTGGCCACTGACGAAGTTCTCGACCCTTCCCATGGGAAGGAATACTGGAATACGTTTTTAAGAAGCTCTAATAGAGCTCTTCAAACAATTAAAAACTCATCGAATAACACTCCTCTAAAAGACGACATAAGGGCGTCTTGAAGATGCTTTTTGTCGATCGACTTCTAGACTCCAAAAATAGTTGAATTAGCTGCCAATTTGAGCTTTAGTAGGCTTCTAATAGCACTTTCGGCGAAAAATCGGAACGTCTTCTAGAGCTCTCTCGTTTTTCCCAAAAAGCTGTTTAAGAAAAATTAACCTTATCGAATCCTAAAACGATAGTGAATATTCTTAATTTCATTCTTTTCATTTAGGGTTATTAAGAAGTCATAATGGTAAAAGGACGTGTTTAAATTCACTTCACCTTTTTCTGGCTGAAACCTAACCATTCTCTTTTTCATAAAGGAAAAAAACTAATCATTAACTTTGGTATCACAGGTGTTTTAATCGCACTCATGAAGACTAGAGTTGTTCTGAGTAATAACGAACAGTGAGAATCTTTGTGCCTATTTAACCCATTAACGCCTGAACGGACGTTTTTTCCCGCAAACTTTCCGGCCATAAAAAAAATTATGTAGAAAGTTTATAAAAAATCCAGCCAAGGTTTTTCTGGAATCAAATTTCATCTTCTTTGATAATCTTGCCCTAATTTTTCGATAAAACGTAAGCCTTCATTGTTATTAACAATTTTATTGAAAAAAAAGTGAAATTATCGAAATCGATCACTTTTAAAACCAACGAAACACATGAAAATCGAATTCCAAGAATCGCAGAAATCGTTTTTCTCGCGTTCATAGACATAAAACTCGATGTTCACTTGCTGTTTGTTAATATTGCGCAGATGGCGCTTTCTGACACGGCTTATGCGATTTATAATTTATCTGATTTTGACATTTGACCATAATCATGTAAAAAGTTCATAGTATGACTTGAAAATGTGTACTCGGGGGTTTCTAGGATCACTGATCACGAATTTAAAGTTATTATTGAAAAATTATATTGTTTAAACAATTTGTTTAAACAAACTATGTCTCCGTTCAACTTTTATCCAAGCTGCAACCGAACTTATTTTTTTGAAAACTAAATCTCATGATGACACCTAGTTATCGAAAATCAAAAAAACAGCAAGTAAACTTCGAGTTTTATGTCTATGGACGCGAAAAAAACGATTTCTGCGGTTCTTGGAATTCGATTTCCATATGTTTCGTTTGTTTTAAAAGTGATCTATCTCTACAATTTCACTTCTTTTTCAATAAAATTGTTAATAACAATGAAAACTTACGTTTTATCGCAAAAATAGGGCGAGATTCTCAATGAAGATGAAATTTGACTTCAGAAAAACCTTGGCTGCATTTTTTATAAACTTTCTACATAATTTTTTTGATGGCCGGAAAGTTTGCAGGAAAAAACGTCCGTTCAGGCGTTAATGGGTTAAGGAGTATCAAGGTTGAATAAGATATCTCCTTCTTACCTTTTTACCCATCCAGGAATGTTAGAATTTCAAATTAATTAGTTGAGATTTAAATTTTTGTCACTGCAAACATTATCGGAGGATCACTAGTCGCGTATCAGATAGGATACGTTGTCGACAAGTGTCCTCGTAGACGATTTCAAACTCTTATATCGCAAATAATGCAAATGAATTCAATATTTAAAGAATTTAAAAATCTTTCTGCGGAAAAAAGAGGCTTTCAACTGCGCTGGGATTTGAGCCCAGGTCTGTCGATTGCCGGTCGACTGCTCTAACCACTGAGCTACACAGGCGTCCGACATCTCCTTCTCTAAAGGAAGATCTCCTTATATCGCCTAGTGGCTCAACCTTGCGGCTGTAAATGATTTCAAATTAATTAGTTGAGTTTGGAATTTTTATCACTGTCTACATTATCGGAGGATCGCTAGTGGCGAATCAGATAGGATACGATGTCGACAGGTGTCCTCATAGACAATTTTAAACTCTTATATCACAAATAATGCAAATGAATTCAATATTTAAAGAATTTGAAAATCTTTCTGTGGAAAAAGACGCTTTCGACTCCGCTGGGAGAGCTATAAGGAGTTCATCCTATGGAGAAGGAGTGTCGGACGCCTGTATAGCTCAGTGGTTAGAGCAGTCGACCGGAAATCGAAAGACCTGGGCTCAAATCCCAGCGCAGTCGAAAGCGTCTTTTTTTCCACAGAAAGATTTCTCAAATTCTTTAAATATTGAATTCATTTGCATTATTTACGATATAACTTTGATAAATTTGTCAATTTTGAGATCTTTAGGCTAAAATCTATTGTTTTTGTTTAAATATTTCTGTATCTTGTTCAATTTAATTTAATCAGTATTTAAAATTTTGATTGGAAAATTTCTGAACATACCTTTTTTTCGAAGAAATTAAAGAGGGATTTTAAAAACTGAGTTTTGAGGATTAGAATTGTGTCGAATTACATGAAGTTTTTGATTATCTAAAACATTTATAATATACTATAATAGTGACGTGTTAAACAAATAAAAGCTCCCATATACTGCTGACACTGAGCAAACTTATGTTAAGCTTGTTCAATAAGCACCACATGGAGGTTATCAGTCAGATTATGCATCTTCGAACGTATTTATACCATGTACGAAATATTATCTAAACTTACTTGCATAAGGATAATATGTCCATATTTTGATAGAAATTTCTGAAGACAAATTTGTCCTTCATCTGAAATATCAATCTTATATTTTCTTGTCTTAAACGCATTTATCAATGGTCGTGGCTCTATATCTTGTATTGATAGAACATTAGATAATTCCTCTAAAAAATCCTTTTCTATTCTGGAGGTGAAATCGTTTTTATGCCTTTTCATAAACTGAACGGCTGGTTGTCTATTTCCTGCGTGCAACATTTCCAAGTACAAATGGCAAAATATGGGAAACAAAAGCTTTCGTAATTCTGTTCTTAGTTTCTCGTTAGCTAAACCATTTATCCAAGATTTCAATCTAGAACAATAAACATATTATATAAAAAATCTTAAGAAACTTTTAATACTTAAGCAGCGATTTTTATAATTTCTCGGACAAATGAAAATCACTTCATTCCTTTCTTTAACTAGATTGTTTTATAATAAGATCATGTCATTTCTAATATTTTCTTCTTAATTTCAATGATTCAGTCGTCATCTTTTTCTCAAGTATACTAAAATTACGAATTGATACTTTTCAAACGTTCTTATTTTTCAAATTTTGAATTTCAAAATACCTATATTAAAAAGAAAAAAGCATTTAAAATGTACGACATTTGGTGCAGATATATGACCTTCATATAACGAGATTCAAGAAACAAAATTACAACCAAGACCACCAAAAAAGTTTATTCATATCGATGATTGTGTAGCAGAGGTTCAGCTTCAATCCCTTTTGAATCACACTGCTGAAAGGATAGTTCAGATGCAAGAAGTCATATTCCATGCTATTGATGCAGTATAATGCACTGGATGAAAATTAATTTTTATATGTTCTTGGGGTTTTGATAGTAGTTCAGGTCATTCTGTTTATAAGCACCAATAAAAGAATATATTTTTAATCCATAAAACTAAAATAATTTTTTTTTGTAAGGAGGAAAAGTGGGAAACTCATTTATAGACGCAGTACAGGACTCTTCTAGGACGAGTCTAGGCATATCTGTTAAAGCCAAAAACCCCTCTCTCGAATCATAGTACCGCTGGCGGGACCGCCTTTTCGGCTTTAAACTTCACGAGCGACTGGTTCCGGCTTCAAGTAGTGACCAGCTCTTCCGTCATCCGCTCGCTTGGGACCTTCCCCACGCCCACGCGCCCGTTCAGCGGACCCGGTCATCGCGTCAGCTAGGAGAGCCCTCCCCGTTACTGCGCTCTCTACGCCCATCGAGACCTCTTTTAACCGCAATCTGAAAAAGTTTTTGCGTTGATTTGTCGATTTGTCAAAAAAGTGGGTTGAACCAGGTGAAAGTACACCAAAGCGTCCGAAAACGCAACAGTCGACTGGGAAAGTTATGGCTAGTATTTTCTTACTCATCGAACATTGCACAGGCAAAAAAGCATGAATTAGGTTTCGAATCACCTCCGCATTCACTGTATTCTCCAGATCTGGCCCCCAGCGACTATTATATGTTCCCAAACTCAAGACATGGCTGTGTACATTGAGAAATAAAACCGATTTTTGCCAAAGAAATAAATTCTTGTTCATTTTATCATGTCAATATCAAACACCCTAGTACTATAAATTTCGGGCACTTTCAAGAGATAGATGGTACGAACATAGAGAAAAGGCTGGATATTAAACATGTATGAAAGTTGTAATATGAAGAAAGGCACTGAAAATGTAACGCATACAAAACAAAGTTTTGTTTGAAATTGAGAAAAAACCACAATATTTATGGTTCAATTTTTCATTAACAATTATTATTATTGGGAATTCAAATTAATTTTAAAATGTAAAGTAAACTTTAAAGTACTTCATGCATCTTGCAATGTTTATAAACAATATGGAGTTCTAATTGTATAGTATTTTCATCACGATCCATTTTAAAAAATTGTTTCAACAATTTCAAGTATAATATGTTAGATAACGTCCAATTTTGAGCAAAAGTTTTTATCGCAAAAATATGTGACTGAATAGCCAACTACAACAGACAAAATATTGATTTATGCTCAAAAAGATTATGAAATAGTATATTACGTGCCTAGGCGCACAATGAGGGTTATTGCGCGACGAGCGACAATGCTCGCAGGAGATCGAAGCCAAGGCGTAATCGAGGTGTAGCCGATGCGTAGTCGAGACGAATCCGAGGCGCGATCAGTCCTGCGAGCATTGTCGCGAGTCTCGTAATTTCCCGAATTGTGTGCATTGGCACGTATTCTATTTTATGTGACTTCGATGCGTATACGAGTTTTTATGCGTACACTCGAATCTAATATAGTATTGTAGTTGTTTGCGGCGCTAGTCATTACACTTGATATTTCGCGACTAATCCCGGCCATCTTGATTTTATCGATCTTGTGTAGTAGTAGCGGATTTTAATAGACGCATGCGCAGTTCAAACATACAAGTTTTTGTCAGTAGGGTGCTAACGCTGTACGAAGAAGAAGAAGAATGAGAAGAAGATTGTGCTCCGCTGTATGGCTATAAGCGCAATACACAACATTGCGCTACTCTTAACTGTAGCGAAAAAACGAGTTTACGCGCCGGAGGCACATCAAGACTATTACATCTGAATTTAAAGTAAAGAAAAGGATTGCAGCTAAAGGTATAAGCGTAGATGTGGAATCAGAGAAGGACAAAATTGAAGATTACCTCAATTTCGTGAAAAGGGACTACACCAACCTCAAAGAGGTTTTTGGTATATATTCAAACAATTCCAGTTGCCGTAAGTGTTCCTCAATCTATAATTCTACTTGTAATAACTTCATTATTCACCTACATTTTTCAAAAATTTCAATGCTCGTATACCTTGTTCGAAAATTTTCAGATCTTGTTTTGACATTTTTCCTCATCCCATGCTTATCAAAGTATACTCTCAAGCTAAAAGCGACACAAATTACATGGAAGTCAAGTCAAGCTGAATTTTTGCGGTCATATATATATTAAAAATATTTTTAAAAATTATTTATATAACAGTTATAAACATTTTTTAACCAAAAACTCAGATTTATCACTTCTTAATACAAAAAAGCCGTTTTCCACGGAAATTATGCACCAGTGACCTGACACTGATCCTAAAGCTAGATATGAGAAACTAAATAACAATTTTTGTAATTGTTAATAACATTTTCTATACAAAAATGTCACAATCTGCCGTTTCATAGTAGAAACAAATGATTTCTTCATTAATTATTGTTAAGATTACCTCAATCGTGATAAGAAATCAACAACATTGATAAACAAGTTATATATGTTTGTTATAAACAAATTTATAAACAAAACTTCTATGTTTAACAATTTGTCATTGAGATAGCAATTATCTTACTACGATTGGACAACATGTTTTTGTTTATCAAGTTTTAGTAAAATCATGATTATTAATCTCAAACAATATATTACCCATGACAATAATATTGACGATTTTTATAAACTATTATGTCCATGGCACTACATGCCTTCTTCAGTTCACAAAGTACTGCTACATGGTGGAAAAGTTATGGAGAATTTTATGCTACCAATTGGCATGTATTCCGAAGGGATTTCTGAGGCCCGAAACAAGGATGTCAAGTACATTCAACAGTTCAATACACGAAAGATGTCTCGTTGGCATAGTATGCACGGCCTAATTTACAAACTTCCTGAGTCCCTAAATCTTTTCATTGCATCCTTAACGCCTGAATGGAAAATACTTAAAGTTGAACTTGATCAAGAAATCAAAGAACCAATCAAACAATTCGAATCCAAGAATGATTCGAATGCTAAATCGTAATTTGTTTAATTGGAGAATTTTTTTTCTACCATGAAACGACAGATTGTGACATTTTTCTATAGAAAATGTTATTAAAAATTACACAAATTGTTATTTAGTTCCTCATATCTAGTTTTCAGACTACTGTTAGGTTATTGGCGGATTATTTCCGTGAAAAACGGCTTTTTTGTATGTAAAAGTGATAAATCTAAGTTCCCGGTTAAAAAATTTTTTATAAAAATCATATAAATTATTTTTAAATTAATTTCTCTGGTTAATTATCACAAAAATGTGATTCCGACAATAAATGAAGGAAAAATATTTCTTTTCTAAGAATAAACGACCGATTTGGTCACTTGTATATAGAAAATGCTATTAACAATCTATATCATTTATATAATCACTTCTGATCCGAAAAATAAAATCTATCTGTGATAAAAACTCATGATATGAGGATTCGTTTATAAAAATGTTTATAAGAATTTTTAAAGAATTTGAAATAAAATACTAAATAATGTACATTTGACTCACATGATTTAATCTTTCTAATAAGTTAAAGTTATTTATTTATTAAAATTTTCTATATAATTAGTTATTTATTTGATTAATTGATTATTAATTTAATTATTTGATTATTTATGCAATTTATTTATGAATTTTGAAAATTCAATTATTTTGAATTTTCCCGACATTTTCCTTAAAACTTTGGAAATTTTGAAACGTTATAAAAGTTTCATGAAACTTTACAACCCTATTTTGAGCAAGAGCACGGGCTGGTAAATCGAGGCATGCGAATAAAACTCTAACCTTGACATTTACTTCATGGCCTTTTTTGCTCTGAATACTTATGATCACCTGCTCTAAATCTTTCATCTGATTAGAAAACGTAAAGTACAGCTTAATTGATTTCGGTGACAGTTGGCTAGAAACAATCAAAATTGTTGAGTAAACAATGTACTGGATGTCTTATATCCACTGAAATAAATCGGTTTTCAATGTCAAGAGTAAGTATGTACATCTTTTTACAGCTTTTATTAGGCCAAAAAACTGTGTGTTTGGCCATATCCAAACGATTACACGATAATAACAATTCAAAAAAATCGTGGCAATAGAAGTAATATTTCAAGAACCGATCTAATTCTCTAGATAAATTATCAAATTTGTGATTACTCACACGAAGCTTATCAAAATGTCGTCCGGCGCAGACTTTTAAAATTTCAAATAAATTTCTTTTGCCTGCTTGACTAATTCGGTGCTTCAACAAATAACTCTGAATCATTGTGACGACATCATTGACACTTTAAAGATTTGCTTGAATCACTGTCATCAGACTCTGTGTTGTCATGTTTGTCAAGAAGCCATTGATGGATGGAAAAATCATCAATGTTAGATAAATCAACCTCCCCCTATGTATCCAAATCAACACTTTCTGATTCATCTCCCTTGTTCGTTATTGATTATCGCTTCCCCTACGGTGACCGATTCATCAAATTTCAGCAAGTGTCTTTTTTCTCCGTCTTACACCACAAAGTTTTCTTCTCGTCTTTTTTTTCCTGTAAATATACACACCAAGTATCGTTACGTATTCAAAATTGTATAAAGCATTATTTTGAATTAAAACATTTTGCAGGTGCGAATGTCGACTTGTCGACACGTCCATTGTCGCTTGCCCTATGAAATGCGAAGTATACTTTTGAACGACAACTTTTTTATGATATTGAAATTGACATGATTCGGTGTGATTAGAAATAAACAAAGAAGCAAAAACACAACCCTGAAATATTTGCAATAAATTTTTTTCCCGACGTCAAATTTTCTAAAATTTATGGTGCTGCGAGTGTAGCGTCGATTTTCGTAGCGTCTATTTAGTACTCGTTCTCAAGATACTTTGATTGACTCGCACGAACACGATGACAAATAACTACCGCCGCGTGGCACACCGATTCTTTAATAGCTTCGGGGGAAATACCAATGGAGAAAAAGGTTTGAGAAGCAGAGCCAATCAGAAATTCAGCATGTCAGTTGTGTTTTTTATTATACTGTCAGCTTCGAATACGAATTGACATTGAAAACTTTGTCCACTGGTGCGCGGAACCGTCCTGGATCATTACAAAGAGCAAGTATTGTTAAAATATTATACGCTTCAATCATCTCAGGCGCAATTCTACACGGAAAAAAATTTAACTAGACGACCGAGGGAATGAAGAATGATCCCAATTTCAAAGAATTAATGTGTACAAATCATATAAAACTTTAGTCAAATTGTATAAACTGTTTAGGTGAAGAAGCACATTTCACACAGTTGTTGAATAAGAGAAATTATTATTTTCTACAAATTGCATATGCTTTCAATATGGCAGAATTAGGTAAAACGTATAAATGAAATAGAAATATATATTCCCATAGCAGCAACTTGTTTATCAACTATTGTCAATTTCAATATCTCTATGCTAGCTATATTGTAAATCCCTGCAAGTTTATGTGGTGATGTATTTAAAATGACAACTAAAATTCAAGTGCAGTGTTTAAAGTGTAAATTACTGTAATTTTGAAGTATTAAAGGTAAGTAAACTTATGATTTTTCGAAATGAAACTCAAATTCAAAAGCTGGCCCACTTATTTCTTGCACCGTTCATGCTCTAATTCAGTTACGTCACGACATTTTGCGGAAACTATAGTAAGGTTATCTATAGTGTTTTTTTGCTTTTTTCGTTGACCGGTGCAATCTCTTATGTAAATTAAGGCCTCTTATTTTGATGTACTTTTGAGTTAATTATTATCATATTTATTATTAAGCAAACTGTTAAACGATAGCTGATTCTTATGTACGCAACATTCTCCAACAGTGGAAGTTGGATAAGTATTCCCGTATTTGAAGGTTAGTATTGCATATTTTTCCATTTTCATGTCTTTTTACGCTTTTTACTTACTGCAATCAAAATATGTATGTTTACAAACTGCTTGCAATTTTTCATTTTCATGAAGAGAGAAACAAAGAAAAACTAATTCACGCTGATATACAATTGAATCTCAGTTCTAGCTATAAACAGTGCCTTTCTCGACTATAAAATATCGCTAGAATAGCTTATGTGGTTACAGATATTCACCATGGCTGATTCCGAGATATTCCTTCATGCGCTCGTTCGTCACCCATTTGAGGTGATTTTTTAACCTAAAAAAAGCATGCAACTTTTTGCATTAAACGTAGGTCATACCACGTATCGTAATAATATTAGTGTATCTAAGTGAAAAATCGTGGTATTTAAATAAAAATTGCTCAAAAGTGAATGCACGACGAATTGACGTTGAATCAATTTTTACCGCGTGTCACGAAAATGTTGATTTTTAAGTAAAATTAATCCAAAGCGTGAAAGTAAGGACGTCTGGACGCCCTAAATAATACACAGTGTCAACAATTATTGATTTCGTCTACACAGGAAAATTCAAACAAATTTTGGTGTTTTTGAAAAAATGTTCAGGCAGGCACATCTTTGTCATGTCTTGGATCCCAGTGCAATGGATTTGATTGTGCCTTTGTCGACTCACGTGAAAAATTTCAATCGGCATATATGGAAACAAGAAAAGAAGTATCAAATTTTATTCGAAGGAGCATACTTCGAAGGCACGATCACGTCAATTTCAGGTAAACTATGCGACCGGGGTCGCTGACTGAGGGAAGGAGGGGACGCCGAGAAAAGGTGCACAGAAATAAAGAACGTCATTGCGATTCAAACAGTTTATTCGTAACTTACAAATCGCCGCTAGCGATCCCGCAAACGAAAACCAAAGCTCGGGGAACGACACACACTGGATAATAATCCACGGCAACCCGAAGGAAAAATCACTCGGCGTCTAGCGACACTGCCTTACTCTCTTGAGTAGTTGGGAGAAGAAGAAGGAACAACTCTGACACGGCGACGGCATGTGGCCGCAAGGCATACCTGGCCGCGCTCCTACAAATTCCAGTCCGTAGGGCTGTAACTCTAAAGGGTTCTTATGTAACTTTGTCACAACGCCATTCGCCATAATCGGGTTGCGGTTACTCTCCATTGTTATACCTGAAATCAAATGAAGCCTGCCTATTTCTAGGTATCAATTAAATAAAAAAAATTATATAGAAAAAAAAAGAAATAATAATAATAAAAAAAATTTTGTTTGTTTCTACTTTTCAATGAGTGTACCTTATTTTATTTTGTATTCAGTATTTTATTTCTATCTTCTATCAGTTTTGTTTTTTATTTACAAAATGTATTTACATATCACCGTCTGTGTCGTATCGGCTGAGTCTGTGAGTCTCTCTCTCTCTCCCTCTCTGCCCCCCCCCCCACATTCCTTTCATAATCTTCGTCTAACACTGCTTTTCAAATATAGTGACGTCTGGTGATTTTATGGGCAATTGAAACTTTGGGCAACTAAAACTATGGTACAATGTATACCTGCCGTTTGTATATTCTCTTTTCAGTTCTTCTTTTTTCCATTTTATGAAGTCTTTTTTCACGTTTTTCCTTTTCTTCCAGTTCTTGCTTTTCTTCTTCATAACTCACTTTTTAATTCTAGCTCTTTTCTCGCTTCTTCTCTTCTCCTTATTTTCTTTTTTCTTTCCTTTTCCTCCTCTTTTGTTTCCGGGGTTAACGGGGTCTGGAGAAGGTCCAGTAATCTTGAACATTTTTGTCCTAGTGACTCCGATACCCTTATAGCACTGCCCGCATTTCAGCATTGGCTGCTCCATCATCTGTAAGTTTACTTGTTTTTTGTGTTATTTTTGCGCGTGGTCTTACTTTTTATTTAGTTTTTGCTATATACTTTTTTGATATCTTTTATCTTCCAGTTGCCAAGTGATTTACCATTTTTATTTCATAAATTGTTGGTGAAAATTCTAAATTTTTCTGTACTTCGTCATTTATCATTTTCAATCTGTTTAGTTTTTCTACCCATTTCCCTATTTCTTGTGATTCTATTTCTTCTGTGCCTATTAAATCTGTATTTAATGTTTGAATTGGTTCTAATTCTTTCCCACAATTTTAAAAATGCTGGTGTAAAACCTGTTGACGCATGTTTACTCGGATTCAGTGCGAATTGCAGATCATCCAAATTTTCGTCTCATTCTTTGTGGTCTTTTTCTAGGTATGCTTTTGTTGCTGTTTTCATTGATCTGTTGCACCTTCCTGTTGGGTTTGATTGTGGGTGGCATCGTGGTGTTTTTGAAGCCGTATTCCGAAGTTTGGTGTTAATCTTACCATGATTCTGTTTACAAATTCTTTACCGTTATCCGTAAACAAAATTTTTGGTGTTCCCCATTTAGCTATAATTTTCCTGTGAAGTTCTTTTTCTATTGTTGTCGCTAGTTTGTTTTTTACCAGGATGATTTCCACCCGTTTGGTGAACATGTCTACGAAAACGAGTATATACTAATTTTTTTATTTTGACCTCGGCAGTGGGCCTATTATATCTGTCGCCACTACTGTCCATGGTTCTTCAATTATTCTTTTTTCCAATAGTCCTACTTGGTTCTTAATCTCAGGTTTAATTCTTTGGCATCTGGCGCATTCTTTCACATATTTTAATCTTTCGGAGCACATTCCTGGCCAGAAATAATTTTCCGCGATCCTTGCAAATGTTTACTCCATGCCTAAGTGTCCAGCCTGTTTACTATCGTGGTTTTCTCTTAATACTTGCTCTCTTAATTCCTTCGGAATTGTTATATACTTAGTCATCTCTTATTCGACAGTTTTGGTTTTCCGATGGTTTGTTTTTTTACCTGCATTAGTTTATGTTTATACCATTCGTCCTTGATTTCCTTGTGTTTTTGATTCCCTTTTTCCTTTGCCCTTGCCGACGTGCTTGCTGCAGAGTCTAACTTTTCGCTTCCTCTTGAGAAAGAGTCTGGTGCGTAATTTAAAGAGCCACTCCTGTATATGACCTCGTAGTCATATTCTAGTAACTCCAGTGCCTATCTTGTCAATCGTCTAGTTGGATTTTTCAAATTATGTAACCATTTTAAGGCGATATGGTCTGTTATTACTTTAAAGGCATATCCTTCTAAATACGGCCTGAATTTACGTATTGACCACACTACTGCTAGGCACTCTTTCTCTGAAGTTGAATATTTCCTCTCTGCCTCATTGAGGCTTCTACTTGCAAAAGCTATCACGTGGTTATTGTTGTCTATGTTTTGTGTTACTATAATTATGTCTTCGAGGTAACAGAACACATTAGGTTTCAAATTCGGTGTTATAATTTTGTGCATTAGGCGCTGGAATGTAGCTGGGGCGTTTATTAATCCGAATGGCATTCTTTGAATTGGTACATTCCTTTTCCTGGCACTGTGAATGCTGTTATTTGCCTTGATTTTCGATATATATCTTGCTAACCTTAATGCATCCAGAATTTCTGCCATAATTGGTATCGGATATAAATCCTTTTTTGTTATTTTATTTACTTTTATGCAATCTAAACAGAATCTGTATTTTCCGTTTGGTTTCTTGATCATGACTACTGGATTCGACCAATCGCTATTTGAGCGTTCGATTACGTCTTCTTCTAACATTTTATCTATTTCCTCGTACATATACTCTCTTATTTTAGGTGAAACATAGTAGTATCTTTGTTTAATTGGTTCGTGGTCTTGTACGTCTATTTTGTGTTCTGTCACGTGTGTGGGTTGTAATTCTGTTCCCGTTATTTTTACTTCTCTTTTGATTAATTCTTTCAATTGTCGTGTTTGAGATTCATTTAATTCTATAATTCCTTTGCATGTTTCGTTTTCCGTTTTGTTGGCTCTTTTTTTGCTTATTTGTAATTCCCTATTATTCTCTTTTGTCCTTACGCTGTTTTTGAATTCTCTACACTGTGTCCGTTTTGTTTTTCAATCTCAATTTATTATGTTTTTCCTTTTTAGGTTCTTGCAATATTTCTTTTTCCATTTGTTTGTCGGTTATCTGACCGTTTTAGGTAGGGTATTGTTGGTTGGGGTGATAGTGGGTATTTCTCCCCATTGTCGATTGTTTACTGGTTTTTCTTCTTTATTATGCAGTTTCTTTTCATTTTCTGTTCTCACTCTCTCTTCTTCGCTATCCTCTTTTGGTTTTATTTTCTTTTCCTCCTCGTTCCATTTCACTCTGTTTTCTTCTGGTAGCCACCAAATTTTCGTTTCGAAGTCTAATTTTAACCCCAATCTTTTTATCATATCCGTCGATAAAATTCCTACATATCTTAATTCTGGTACTCATCTGAATAGTAAATATTTTTCCACGTGCCCGACTTCTATGGAAATTGATACTTGTCCTATTATTTTTAATTCTTGCCCGTTTGCTACTATTAATTTATCGTTAATTAGTTTTTTGATTTCTATTTGTTCGAAGAATTGTCTACTAATATAAGAGTGAGTTGCACCTGTGTCAACTAACATTCTGTACTTTGTGTCTTTTAGTTTTATTACTATGTGCAATCTCGTCTCATCTGGGGTGTCATTATTTATGTATTTGGGCGAAATGGTTTGGTATTTACGTTCACTACTATTCGCCCTTAGTAGCCTCCGCTTGCGTTTTCCGGAACATACCAACAGTCATGTCGCATATGTCCTTTGCCTCCGCAATTATAACAATTTATTGGTTGTTGTAATGTACTATGTTTTTTTTCTTCGTTCTGTTCCCTTGATATTATGAAATTTGGAACATTTGGGTTTTATTTCAATTTCATATTTTCTTCTCTTCTTTTTGGGCATAATTCTTTATCATTTTCACTTATTTTCTGTTCGTTTTGCTCCCTTTCTTCCAGTTCTCTTCTTTGGCTGTCGTCTTCCACGTTGTAGGTTAGCTCTGGCCATTTTAGGTTGCCTTCTATCTGTCGTCTGTTGTCTTTTTTTAACGGTTGGTTAGCCGTTTTCCACCATCCATTCTTTGGATTTGAGTATTTGAGATTTTGATTATAATTTGATCTCGAATTATTCTGGAATTCTTTGTTACTTCGAGTCTGCGCATATGTGTTTTGAATTCTCCGATTATTGTAGAAATATCTTATATAGCCATCAGCGTATCTCTGTTGGAATTGTGGTCCATTCTGTGAATTTTTTAATTCGCGTCTAAGGTTATTTTGTTTTTCATAATTATAATCCTGGTTTCGTCTTTGTTGTTTATCGTTTCTTTCTCCTTGAATTTTGAAGTTATCTCTGTATTTAGTTTCATAGTTTTGCTTGTTTTCATAGTATCCGCTATTTACATCATTTTTTACTATTTTGATTTGTTGACCTTTTATTCTGCAATTTTCCATTTCTGTTTCCCATTCTCGTCCTAATATTTCCAATTTTGTGAAGTTTTTAAATGAACTTTTTATGATTCAAATTTTGTATTCGAGCCTTAAATTTTCATAACATTTTTTTAAATGCCATTCTAAGTTTGGGAGTGGCTCTAATTTTTTGAATAATTATTCCATTTTTGTTATAAAGCTGTGGATTTCCTGATTTTTCTTTTGATTACAGTACTTTATTCTAGGTACTGCTCGTTTATACAGGGTGCGCCATCTCAATCTGGTTAATGGAAATGTTGAATAACTTTGACAATTCTCAATAAAATTCGGAAAGTTTTTTTTTCGTCGGTTCTGAATGAATTTTAGGCTCTCCCGAGTCCCACGTGTTTGTTCTGACCATTTGTCGCGACATTCTATGCCTCACTTCTCTTCTTGACTATGACCTTCAATTTTTCGATTGCATTGAGAAATTATAAATCCGAGCTATTGTATAAATCCACGCAATCGAGGAGTAAAACTACAAAATACAATATTATCTACATCTGCGATAATCGAACGCAGAAATTGGTTTATTTTAAAACATACGTTCAATGTGATAAAATTATACAGATCTCATTCTTAGTGTAACCTCACTGTAAAAAAAGAAAAAAATGTTATAGAGCGCGTGTAATTTTCCGTAAGAAATTTGGTGTAATATTACCACATTCAATGCAGTAATTTTCCCACATTGAAGTTAGGGATTCTACACGAGCTTGTGAAATTACAACGCTCAGCTTAGTGAATGAACCTTATGCTGTGATGTCTCTACTTTTGAAGTGGGTAAAAATCGTGCCTACGCTGGATGTAATAAGTTTACCGATACTAGTAAAATCGCAAGGCGTTTGTTAAAAATTGAAATGGATGCGCAGATTCACATTTACACTTTAAAAGTTCAAAATTTTATGTAATATTATTTCCGAAAGTGGTAATTTTGCGATTTGACTGTGTAAAATTATACGCCATTGTCAAATTAGAAAAAGAGATTTTTTATTTCAGTTTCTAGCGTTCTTTTCTTTATGTTTAATTTTTTGAAAATAATGTCTGTCTTTTTTCAATTTCATTAATATCATTATTATTTTAAATATCCCGCGAAATAATTAGCGATAGGTTTGCGTCATTGGTGCATGTTGCGTCTCCTGATAGTTCACGTGGTTATTGATTGCCGTCGAACTGTACATTTATTGTAAAGCTGTTTTAAAAAGAAAGAAAATGAACTCGCAAATGCAAAGGTAAGTTTATAAAATATTAAAATGGTAATGAAGATTAGTAACTTTTCACTTCATAACGTAAATTTATAAGAGATTTTAGTTTCTATATATACGCGTAGGCGTGATGAAACCCAACCTCAAAATCCTATCTCCATTCTATTTTATTTTAATAATTTTAAATTTATTTAACACGATTTTTAGAGATTATTATGTATACACGTAAAGAATTTTTTTAAATATAGTTTTTATAAGGAGAACCGTAAAATAATGTAAATGTGAATTTCAGATGATATCCCCAGCAAACCGGCTGAACGCTAGGTTTACGCTACGCTAATAATTCTATTTATTAACGCTAAAAATTTCAAAAATATAGACATTATCTTTTTGAAATGTTTAGCGTTAATAAATAAAATTATTGCTTATCTCCAATACCGTTCAATGTCAATTTTAATTAAGAATAAGGATACAAACAAGTTAAATATTTATTTTGTCGCTTTCATGAGTTATATTGCTACTTTACGCTAGATTTACGTTGTAGCGTAAACCTAGCGTTCAGCCGGTTTGCTAGGGATGTATACTTTCGAATGCTGAAGAATAATACAACTATATTTGTAAACTGGTGTCGGAATTGTCTTTCCTCTACATAATTTCTGTTTATTTTTCTAATAATTAACGGCCTTGAAATGATGATGTGCCAATCTTGTAATTGTAAATTGTTGAACATTCATCTGTACAATAAGCATCAACGATTACATGAACATTTACCAAATTTAAGAATACCGTGTGAGTATCGAAAGTGTAATAAAATGTTTACAGAACATAACAATTTTGCAAGACATGTTTACTTGCAACATAGTCATGAAAATAAGGAACTTCAAATGCAATGTTGCAAATTGCAATTTTACAACAAATAATAGGATTTATTTTAACAAACATATGAGATTTCATTTAAGTTCTCCCACTGATACAATCATTTGTTCATTTTCAAAATGTCAACATAACAGCATTGTTTTTGACAATGCATATACTTATTCTGTTCATGTTTGCAGAATACACTCGACAGACAAGGGCACTGTCAGTAAGCAAAATAAAGAATCAAAAATCGTGAATTCAGAATATGCTAGAGAATTATGTCCTTATGACTATCAAAATTTTATAAAAATTATATTATTTCAGGATGCTTTCGAGGTATGCAATTGTATAGGTGCTACAAAAAATAAGTTTATAATTATTGCAGTTTATATGATAATATTAAATATACCTCCACATTTGCGATCCAAAATTGATAATATTAAATTAGTTATATTGTGCTTTGACAAATACATTGCTTCTGTAGGATGGGAAAAGCTTTTGAAGAAACTTGTTGCAGATTTGCAAGAATTGGAGAAAAATGGAATAGCTATTTTTGTTGATGGACGAACCACAACTTTCTATGGAACTTTTATTGCAATATTGGGCGATAGTTTGGGTAGCCATCAAATAGGTGGCTACACAGAAAACTTTATCAAATCAAACAATTGTTTCCGTTACTGCGAAATAAGTAGAGATGATTTTCTCAACAACTTTTTCCGTGTTAGAGAATGGTGAACTATTGAAACTTACACTAAGTGCGTTGAAATAGCTAAAACATCTAAAAACACTGATATAGGTATAAAAAGGGATTGTTCCTTGAAAATATTGAACTACTTTAATGTAGAAAATCCTGGATTACCTCCCTGTGTACCACATGATCTTTTTCAGGGGATCGTACAGTCAGAAATGTGGCTAGCCATTCGCTACTTTGTGCAGCAAAATTGGTTTCGAACAGGTTTGCTGAATTTTCGTCTCAATGACATCAAGCTTCTATAAGAAGGTGTTATTTTTATTCCACAAATACAAGTTACGGGAGTACAAAAAAAGAAATTAACAGGTACAGCAAGTCAGATGAGACGACTGATGCAAGTATTTACGGCAGTAATTGCGGATGTCGTAATAGACTTTCATGATCAAGTGTGGCGAATGGTAACACATTTAAAAAAGGTCTGCCAGTTAGTTTGTTCTCCTGCATTAACAATGGGTCAAATTGCCTCATTGGCTTTTAAAATCCGTCAATTTCTAGAATTAAGAAAAGAGTGTTTTCCAAACGATAATTTGAAGCCAAAGCATGAATTTATACAAACGGTCACTTCAAAAAGAAAGTCAAGCATATTCAAAACTTTAAAAATTTGACATAAAGGCTTGCTTACAAGCATCAGCTAAAACAGGCCTCGAAAGTTTTTAAGCATGACACGCCGAAGCAGAGAAATTGAGAAAATACGATGCACAGGACTTCAAAGACGATGCTATAAATCAAGCAATCAGGACCTACTTTGAAGCAAATCACAATAGTGACAAATTTTTTAGCGAAAAATTCAAGTTTAGGGGAAATTTGTATGCTTAAGATATGTCCATTTGCATTGGGAAGAACAAGTATGGGAATTTTTTCATTTGTACCATTTACGTCATTGTCATCAACGCCAATAAAACTGATTACCGATTGATGGAATATTGATAAAATATGATAATACGAACAACTTATAAATATTTTTCATGTGAATAATTGATATCGCTATTTTATACTATTTTCCAGATGCACGTGGTAAAAGTTTGGTCAGCCGATAGGAAAAAAAGGCTGCTATCATGCTTTTCAGTACCGACAATATTATGCGAAATATGATGGAAACAGGAAGCAAGAAATTAAATATTGTACTTACAGTTTTGAACGTTCATTGAACGATGACAAAAATTTTTTTTCAATAAAAAAATTAATTATTATATTTATATTTAGGGCCCTTCAAATATACAATCGTTCATGAACAGTACACTATTTTTTTATTTTCTGCACCAAAAAATAATCATTTAGTTTAAAAGAAAAATTTTTCTATCGTTCAATGAACGTTCAAAACTGTAAGTACATGTTACCTTAGCTGAAAAAAATACTAATCCTCAAGTAAAGAATGCTTTTCAAAATGATAAACAAGATTCAATTTCTCTTTATTTGGAAGGAAAAAAGAAAGCTTTTTTAGATTGGGACTCTTGTCTTTTCGTGGACAAAAATTTCTGATTCTAAATTGCAGGAACTGAACGAGGGCACAAAAAATATCTCGATCATCATGAACATCATTCACTCGATAGTTAATGACATGCGATTTTATAATACCTAGAGAACAGTTGACGTCCTGAGGAAAGTCGCAAAACAGCTAGTTACAGACTTTCCTCGAACATTTGAAGATAGAAATGATGATGGAACGCGTTTCGATAATGGGTACAACTTGACTTTTAGAAGACTGAGGGACCGTAACTTTTATTTAAACAGGCCGCACAAACCTCAATCCTTGCAGCAAACGTTAAAAATTCCTTTAAACATGAGAAGGATTGCGATGAAAGTACAATCGGGTTGTATTAATTGGCAACCAGAAGAAATACCTCATGATGAAAATAATTTATCTGTTGAGGAAAGAAAAAATTATCTTCAACAAATCGATCTTCATAAGGTTCATACTGAAGACGAAATCAAGATGATAGTTGAAAACTTAGATATGACGTATGGATCACAACGACAGTATTTGGAAGATATTTCCAATGTTCCAAAAATAACAGAAATTTTAACACAAGGGCAAATACTTCTGCAAAAAGAAGCCTTATTTTGGCATTTTCAAAAATTGACTGGCCATACAGTGCGGGAATGTAGCCACAGATTTACACCAAACCTGCATAAACTCTACGTTTTTGGAAAATTAAAAATTTTTTTCATAGAAATAGGAGAAGGTTGCACAGAGAATGTTAAAAATCACGATGCAATGTCAGTTCTACCGAGGATATTCAAAGAAAACATGAGTACTTTGATCATACTTCATACAGTAAGTTTTTCGATTATTCAATTTTTTAATTTTTGTTTGCACTTATTCATCATTTATATTTAAGAGTATACTTAATTTATGTAAAAGTATATAAATTATTAATTTTCTATAGACAAAAAGAAGCGAAGATAATGCTGAACTTGAAAACAGTGACGTTATTCCCGTTGAGCATCCTTGTATTCTTTATAATGGCAAGTCAACTTTAATTACTTTATTTAATATATATAACTATAATTGTCATTAGAACTTACTAATATTCTAGTTACCTTCTTTTGCTTAACAGGGGACAAAACGAAATACTGACTAGCTATGGATGAACAAAAGTTTGAAGAAACGGACTGTTTCATAGAAGCTCTACAAATGCTCCTATGCGTGTACTTTGTTTTTAATCGGACATATCCCAAAAGTAATGTTTGCATGCTGCTTTTTATTGAGATGTATTTGTGCGAAATTATTTTGGAAAAAGGGACAAGAGCATCGCAATATGACAAAAGTAAAGTCCTAACTTTATACTGAAATTTAAGCAAACTGGATGTGGATTGTTAAATTGAGTTTTTATATTGAAGGTAATATTTGATACTTATTTATTCTTTGCAACTATTATTTTCTTTACGAACAATTTAAGTGAGCATAATTTTACAATGATTAGTAGATATTAGATACAATGATACTATACTATCTTTCATTTTTTTCCAGATTATCAAAGTTGGAAAATCTCCGCTGTTTCTTTTGAAAAAAAAGTTCTTTTAATTTTTATGATAATATATGTTTGATAATTCCTTTAAATTTAATTTTAATGAACCCCTCAATAGACACAACTTTATGACGATTCTTTCTTATTTCTAGAACTCCTGCAAAATCCAAAAATTATTATGTAACATGTTTCATTTGTCGTTTGAACAAGTTTTCATGTTTTTAAGGTAATAATTAAAGTTGGTATTTCCTTTTTAGATTTTTGTAATAATCCCCTGAAATTGTTACAATGATACTATACTGTCTTTCATTTTTTTTCCAGATTATTAAAGTTGCAAAATGGTTCTCAAGAAGGAGTTTCCGCTTATAGTTCTAAAAAAAGTTCTTTTAATTAAGGTAATAAATTGTGTTTAATAATTACTTTAAACTAATTTATAATGAACGTTCCAACAGACACATCTTTATGTCACTTTTTTCCAGATCTCCTTCAAGAACGAGAAACTAAATTTTATAAAATGTGATAATATAACATTGTCATTCTACTTCGCAATAAAAATTTTATTTTTATATGTTTCTTATTTCACCTTACTTTTTAATTATAAATTAATTTAAAAAAAATATATATACATAAATTTATCACATCCGTAATGTAAAATTACTGACGCCAAGAAAACTTACAGCGGATTGGAAATTTTCTGGAATCTATACGAGACAATTACTATAACCTGTACATTTCTGTACCGATTGTAGATTTACAACTCTGACTGGTGTTTCATATAACCTTAAAGTAAAATAACAGAAAGAATTGTATTTTTGCTGTCCTGCGTAAAAACCCTACGTTAAGCGTAGGTAATAATCGACCCTACGTTGAACGTGGTAAAGTTACATTAAAATTGTTTACAGGGCTTCTAAAACCAATGCAATAAGACATTCTTCATAAAGAATATTGAATTCTTAAATAAACAATAAAAAGTATGAGGAGCAAAAGCAGGCTTACTAAACGGATAATTTCAAATTTCCAAAGGAAAAATTTAAGAGAATATACTTACTTTTGATATGCTTGATCTGCGGCTGTTGGGTCATTAATAATTGCACTGAAGATGATGGAATTATCTCTAGACGACCCACACTCAGCAGTAATATTTAAAGCCATTTCTTCACTGCTTCTGCTACCCGTTCTCTCAGGCTTCCGAAACACGTCATTATCCTACGAGATTTTTAGTAGTCATTTTCTAGGTTAAGACACTCAGTAATTGCTTATAACAAGACAGATGAATCTTTCCTTTAAGACTAACATACCTGGTATCGTCGTCGCTTTAAATACGAATCAACAGTTGCATGGATCATTTCAAACTTCGATCGTTTCATATTCATTAAATAGATTTTTAAATTATCTTGGCTAGTTCAAAAATACAGTACACACGTCCCTTGTTATCCCTTAATGAAACTGCAAAGGTAGGTATCAAAGATATTATAAACATAGATGCGGTGCAGGGCGTCAGAGTGGGGGAACGATATATATAGCTAACCACTTTTTCCGCCATATCGAAGTGCTGCCCTCATCGTACTACCAAGCCAAATCAAACCCAGCAAAGAAATGTCGATAACGTTTGGATAAAGCAGAGCCAAAAATTCTTTTCAAAGTCTTTTAAGGTTAGGAATGTCAAATTTGACAGCTTGACATCATAATGTAAACAAAAGTTATGGCATGATGATTAATTAAGATTTACAATTACGAATAAAAAATCATTTCTAAATAAGTGTCGAACTTTTAAATTATATTAAATTAATAATTAAGATCCAAAATATTTTAAAAGTATTTTAATTGAAAATATGTGTTGTTGTTGATACTTGACTCTAGGTTCCAAAGTAAATAAAAACTTAGATTTACGCAGTTATAGAAGTTTTTGTTCTGATCGAAACCCTCATCAGAGATTTATTTTTAAAATAAAAAATGCATAATAATAATAGTTATTAACTAAAGATTCCTTTGATGGAAATTTTTAAAAATCAACATTTGAGAAAGAAAACTTGTAAAAAGCTGCCTAAAATTTTGTCTAGGTATTAAAGTAATTGTATTAAGGTAGTTCAATCACGAAAATTAGACCTCAGGCAAAAATAGATAATTTTGCTTTCAGGAATATCAATATTATTATTGAAGGGCTAATTTGAAAGAGAAAAGATTATTTTTCATGAAAAAAATTTGAAATACAAAAAAATAATTTTATTAATAAATTTTATTTTTGCCCAAACTTATTTTTTTATCGCTTCGAGCCAAAGGGCATAACCGGGTTTCTATGTGAAATCGGCCTTGAAACCAAATCAAATTTCGCATCGACTATATTTTACCATTTTCGTTTATTGCGTTTTTTAGCTAAACTAATCATAGGAAAATTTTGAAAAAAATCAGGATTATTTTTTCCAATAAAAGATTCATTTGTGAATTTTTGCAGATTTTTTTATGTATAATTCGTGATGCAAAAAATTGCGAAAATTTTTGCACACAATTTTATTCATGTTTGATTTGCGCGACCACTCTTTTGAATTATGCTATTCATTAGCTACCTATTGATAATTAAAACAGAATTTTTGCAGATTTTTGCAAGGTGTGGATGGGGGTAAAAATAAATAAAAACCGTCAAAATACATATTCTTCCAACATCTTATTATTAAAGGACTTTTTATAATAATAGTAGACTAATGAAAAAAAATTGTTATTTGCTAATAAATCTCTAACACGGTTTACTGCTGAAATTTTTGCAAAATATTTTGCGAATTTTGGTTGTTGCGAAAAATCGAAATTTTTACATGCATTCTGAACAAATGGATGATTGTGATTATTTGCAAGTCGAAATAATGTTGCGAAAATGAATGCGATGATGAATAATTTATAGTTGAAAAAAATATGTATGCTTGGCAAATATTCATCCACTTATGGAGTATGAAGTGCTATGAAAGTACAATTAACCGTCTATATTTGTAAATACTCGATGGCAAAAAAATATATTTTTGTAGTAAAACCAATTTATATATTATATATCACTTTGATTTAAAACGAACAAATTTTCAACGGACTAAATTTTTTAACGGGCAAAACTTCATAAAGAAATGTAACGAAAATGTATGTAATGTAATGCAAAATAGCTGCTAAAAATTGTTTGTTATCCAGAAATCTAAGTTAATTAATTATTTAATTTACGAGCTTTTCTTATCATATGTGTTCATTAAAATTTCAAGAAGTAAACTAAGTGAAGGACGATTTGAGGGTATTTTTCATGTCTTGTGTGGAAAAATGAGTATGTTATTTTTAACAAGGAGAAATTAATTTCACCTGTATATTCGAAAAATATTCAAGAATACGAAAAGATATTTTTCGCAACACTATTTCGACTTGCAAATGATCACAATCAACCATTTGTTCAGAATGCATGTAAAAATTTCGATTTTTCGCAACAACCAAAATCCGCAAAATATTTTGCAAAAATTTCAGCAGTAAACCGTGTTAGAGATTTATTAGCAAATAACAATTTTTTTTCATTAGTCTACTATTATTATAAAAAGTCCTTTAATAATAAGATGTTGGAAGAATATGTATTTTGACGGTTTTTATTTATTTTTACCCCCATCCACACCTTGCAAAAATCTGCAAAAATTCTGTTTTAATTATCAATAGGTAGCTAATGAATAGCATAATTCAAAAGAGTGGTCGCGCAAATCAAACATGAATAAAATTGTGTGCAAAAATTTTCGCAATTTTTTGCATTACGAATTATGCATAAAAAAATCTGCAAAAATTCACAAATGTATCTTTTATTGGAAAAAATAATCCTGATTTTTTTCAAAATTTTCCTATGATTAGTTTAGCTAAAAAACGCAATAAACGAAAATGGTAAAATCCATCATTACTCATTCAAAATGGCGAATTATGATCTGAAAATTTGGCAAAATCATCTCTTGCTCAACCTCTTAGATATAGACGATGCGAAACTTGATTTGGTTTCAAGGCCGATTTCACATAGAAACCCGGTTATGCCCTTTTGAAAAATGAGGCGGTTCTAATAAATCTAAAATAAATCTAAATAAATCTATATATATTCTTGCAATTCATGTATATTTAATAAATTATTTTAAAATAATTATAATTATAATTCAAACCACTTCTATACACGGAGAAAAATAGTTGAAGTAATTTTACTCAACTTCCGATAAAATTTGGGACATAAGGACAAGTTAGAAGTTATTTAGTATCACTGTATTTATTTGTGATATATTAAATGTTCGAAAATGAATCAAAGTTGGGTAAAATTCAGAAGTGTAGGGTGAAGTATGAAAGCGTGCATTAAAAATTTTTAAATATATATATTATTACTCGTAGTATAACTATAAAAAACCAATCTTTTATTAAATCACATAAATAGTAGAGCTTTCCGTTCATTCTACTCTACGCTTCAATCGAGAGTTGAGTAAACCGTGAATCGCAAGATTTATTCCAACAGCTACATTTATTCACGCAGGAACGAATGAAAGTAATCTGCGCCTTGGGCACACATAACAAATTTTTAATTTAAAAAACTTAAATTCTTAAAATTAAATTGATATTATGAAAATTTAAACAAAAAAAAGTCGATAATTGTATTACATAAAATATGAAATATCACATAAATTACTCAGGCAGAATAATAATTTGGAATTCGCAAATATAAAATCCATATTTTGAAAATATAAAACACAGAAAATAAAAGAACCTTCTTTTAAATGTTTTTATACAAGATACTCTTTAATAATAATGCAATTTTTTAATGTACATTTGAAAATTTAGTTTCACTAAACTTCATGCGTCGTTATAATAAAAATGTATACTAAATGTAATTTAATAATTATATTATATATATCAATAATCATACTTATAATAATTGATTAATTATATTAATTTTTTAAAATATTTTATTAATCATTTATGAAAAAAGTCGATTTATTTTTACTTCAGTAAGGCTAAAAAATTTTATTGACGGCACTTACTCTCACAAGCTCTAAATAACTCATGCAGTCACTATATAAGAAAGTTCCAAGTTTTATGTCTGAGGATTGTAAGCGAGCGTGTGTGTGATTCGACGAAAGCGTATCGTACTATATATAAGTGTAGTTATTAGGTTTATATATGTAAGGTTATATGTTTAAGTGTATTTGTAATTTGAAATGTGATTGGCTACGTCTGAATGGTGTGAATGAATTTGTAAGTTGTTTATGTATGTACCGGATGACTATTGGCAGGCTCGAGGTAAGAATTTTTTTTTATTTGAGAGAAGCATACCATTGCCAGTTAAAATAATACGCCCGATGCTCATTTTACCCAACTACAGTTTGAAGCACCTCAAGCGTCGGCGATATACTTATACATTTCATGTTAACCCACTGACGCATGTTGGTGCCCTGTCGTCGATAACGTTTTACTCAACTCCTTACTATTCCCTATGCAACGCTTATTGTTATTCAATTTGGGTGAATTATGTATATATCAAATTGATTTTACCCGACTAGGATTAAATAGATGTTCAAATGTCCTTATGTCCCAAGTTTAATCGACAGAGTTGAGTAAAATTACTTCAACTATTTTTCTCCGTGTACCCTCTTTATTTTATTTTGCAAATTCTTTTCCTCAACTATAAACTTAATAAAGTTTGGTAAAAATTTAAAAATGAAAGTAAGTAAATAAATTCTTTTGACAATAATTTTAATCAACTTGGAGTGTCGGGGAAATTAAATTAAAAAATCAAAAAAATTGAGTAAAAAATAGAAGTATTGAATTTTATACGATATTACTGCATTTTTGTATTTGAAAGTATAAATATGGTTTATAAATAACAATGCTTCTATTTTTTCCATCGTAACTCAAAATATTTTCATTATTCAATAAAACAACTCGCAATATCTTCCAATATCAAAATATCAGAACTTCCAATTTAGAGAACATATTGAGATATAAGTAGAAATTAATAGTAGTATATTTTTGGAAAAGATTTGCTTTGAGGTCCATAAATGATAAAATTAATATCAATCTGACATTTCAGCTTAGATCGGAACCCTCATCAGGGTTTTTTTTATTAAATTATGAAAATATACAGAAAAAGTCGGTTGTTAAATTGACGTAACTTTTTTATATGACAATTGTAATAGTTTGTTTTTGGGGTTTACTAAGTATACTTATTCCAAGAAATATAAATCATGTATTTTACACCCATACAATACATACTC